>JAQQTP010000075.1:7482500-9982500 GCA_029884605.1 Ormosia emarginata
GATATATAAGTTTTATGTATTTTCGTCTTGCAAAAAGATGTATATATATGTAAAGAGTATTATTCAGTTCTATATGCTTAGTATTCTTCGTTTTCTAATAACTTTATGACTTCCGCGAAAAAGATATTTTGTAACTCACATGCTCTAATATAAATGTTTTTATTACTGGGGTTAAATTTTAAAAGAATTTATAAGAATTATAATTCCCTACGGAGGGTGTTACACCTTATGTCCCACCATATAGGAAAAACCTTGAAGGAACATTGAATGCATTCATAGAAAAGCAAGAGCCTATCAATAAACAAAACACTTAAACCATGATTAACATAAAAGACACTCTTTCCAAACTTACTTCTACACTCACCATTCACGAGAAAGGAAAATTTCCTTCTCAACCTCAACCGAATCCCAAATGTCAATATAGTCTAAATGAGGGTAGTTCAGAAAACCAATAAATAAATTAACTCAATTCTGTGATAACTCTTAGGAGTGAAAAAGTTCTTGAAAAAGAAATTTCTGAACCTTGTGAGAAAGAAGGTGAATCAATTCCCCAAGATAAGGAAGATGTTGATAAGCCATCTGGTCAAAATGAGACTAAACTCTCGTCTCATCCACCCCAATTTCCTCAAGTATTAAGTAAACAAAGAAATTGAACCACCAAACTGAAATTTTTAAAATTTTTAAACAAGTGAATTTCAATATTCCATTGTTAGAGTCTATTAAACAGGTTCCTTCTCATGCCAAATTTTTGAAGGACTTATGCACTGTTAAAAGGAAATTAAATGTGAAAAAGAATACCTTTTTGACTGAACAGGTAAGTTCCATAAAGACCCTTATTGTCCTACGGTTTCATGCATTATTGGAGAACATAAAATTGAACAAACTTTACTTGATCTTGGTGCTAGTGTTAATTTGCTTCCATATTCAGTTTATCAACAACTCAATCTAGGTGAGTTAAAATTAACTTCTATAACTCTTCTACTTGCTGATAGATCAATTAAAATTCTAAAAGGAATAGTGGAAGATATGTTGGTACAAGTTGATAAATTCATTTATCCGGTGGATTTTATTGTCTTGGAAACTGAACCTATGGTTAATAGTTCTAAGTCAATTCCTGTTATTTTAGGTCGTCTATTTTTAGCAACATCTAATGCTTTGATAAATTGCAGAAATGGAGCGATGAAGCTAACATTTGGAAACATGATACTTGACCTTAATGTTTTCAACATATGCAAGCAATCACATGAAGTCAATGATGAAAATAAGGAAGCTGGTGGGATTGAAGTCATTGGAGATGATCATCTTCTAAAAGAGAGTTCTTCCAACCCATTAGAAGTTTGTTTAATTAATTCATTTGATTCAGGCATGCAAGTAGATGATGATATTTCTGAAATATGCTCTTTGCTTGATTGTACACAGGCAATGGAATACAAGAGATGGAAGCCAAGATTTGAAGAACTACAACCCATGAAAGATAATATCCATAAAAAAGTACCCACTCTAGAACTAAAACCATTACCTGCTGGGTTGAAGTACACACTTTTTGGGAGAAGAACAAAGTTTTCTAGTAGTAATTTCATCAATTCTTACTGAAGAACAAGAAGGTATGTTGATAGAAGTACTTAAAAGGCATAAAAGTGCAATTGGATGAACATTAACAGATATAAAAGGCATTAATCCATTAATTTGTACACATAGAATACATTTAGAGGATAATGCTAAAACATCACAACAATCTCAAAGAAGATTAAATCCACACATGAAAGAGGTAGTTAAGGCTGAAGTTCTTAAATTACTTAATGTTGAAATTATTTACCCTATTTTCGATAGCCAGTGGGTAAGTCCTACATAAGTTGTGCCTAAGAAATTTGTAATAATAATGGTTGAAAATGAAAAAGGTGAGTTAATACCTACGCGAGTTTCATCCAGTTGGCGTATGAGTATTGATTTTAGAAAATTGAATGCAACCACTAGGAAAGATCATTTCCCCTTACCATTTCTCAATCAAATTCTATAAAGAGTGGCAGGACATCCCTACTATTGTTTTCTTAATGGTTATTCAGGGTATAATCAAATACCAATTGCATTAGAGGATAAAAAAAAGACCACTTTTACGTGTCCCTTTGGCACTTTTGCATATAGAAGAATGCCTTTCGATCTTTGTAATGCTCCAGCAACTTTTCAAAGATGCATGCTAAGTATTTTTAGTGACATGATTGAGCATTATTTAGAGGTTTTCATAGATGATCTGACAATTTTTTGAAATTCTTTTGAAAATTTTCTTGATAATTTGGATAAAGTTCTTAAAAAATATAAAGAAAAATGATTTGTTTTAAATTGGAAAAAATGTCATTACATGATTACTTCAGGAAGTGTTAGCTCATGTGTTCTCTTCTGAAGGAATTGAAGTTGATAAAGATAAAGTTAAATTAATTGCTCATTTGCCTTTCCCAAAAACAATTAGAGAAGTTCATTCCTTTTTAGGACATGTAGGATTCTATCAAAAATTCATTAAGGACTTTAGCGTCATATCTAGACCATTATGCAATCTTCTGATAAAAGATGCACCATTTGATTGGACTCAAGAACGGTAAAAATCTTTTGAAAAATTAATTGGTCTTCTGACATCGACTCCTATCATGCAATCCCCTGACTGGTCTTTGCCTTTTGAATTAATGTGTGATGTAAGTGATTTTGCTGTTAGCACTGTTTTAGGCCAAAGAAAGGAAGGTAAGCCTCAAGTAGTTTGTTACGCAAGTAGAACTTTAAATAGTGCATAAATGAATTACACCACTACTGAAAAAGAACTACTTATTGTAATTTTTGCATTGGACAAATTTCGAACTCATTTAATTAGTTCTTCTACTGTTGTTTTCATTGATCATGTTGTTGTTAGATATTTAATGTCTAAGCAGGATGCCAAACCTAGGTTGATATAGTGGATCTTGTTGCTTCAAGAATTCAAAATCATAATAAAAGATAAGAAATGAGCCAAAAATGTTGTTGCAGATCATTTGTCCAGACTTACAACAGGCTCACCTTTTGATAGCACACTTATAAATGATTCTTTTCCTAATGAGTTTTTATTTTCTGTCAATTCCATGCCTTGGTTTGCTAATATAGTCAATTTTCTTGTGATATGAAAGATGATGCCTCAGTGGTCACATCAAGACAGAAAAAAGTTTTTGACTGAAGTAAAAAAAATTTATTGGGATGACCCATATTTGTTTAAATATTGTCCTGATCAAATCTTTCAGAGATGTGTACCCGACAATAAGGTAGGTAATGTCATTAACAATGAGGTAAGTAATGTCATTAAATTTTGTCACTTAGAAGCATGTGGAGATCATTTTTCTTCAAAGAAAACTACTGTGAAAATATTACAGTGTGAATTTTATTGGCCCACTTTATTTAAGGACAACTATACTTTTTACAAAAGTTACAAAAATTGTTAGAAATTAGGTTCCATTTCTAAAAGAAATATGATGCCTCTGAACCCTATCCTTATCATTGAAATTTTTTATTATCGGGAAATTGATTTCATGGGTCAATTTCCATCCTTATTTGGATTTGTGTATATTTTGGTTGCAGTTGATTATGTCTCAAAATGGATTGAAGCAATTTCATGTCGACAAAATGATCATAAAATTGTTCTCAAATTTTTAAAAGAAAATGTCTTGAGTCGATTTGGAATCCCTCGAGTTATCATCAGTGATGAAAAAATACATTTTTGCAAAAAACTATTTGAATCTTTAATGAAGAAATATGGTATTACCCATAAAGTTGTCACCCCTTATCACCCTCAGACAAGTGGACAAGTAGAATTAGCAAATAGGGAAATTAAACAAAATTTGAAAAAAAAAAACAGTTAACCCAAATCGTAAAGATTGGTCTTTAAGACTAAATGATGTACTTTGGGCTTACCGTACTGCTTTTAAAACATCTTTAGGCATGTCACCCTATCGGTTAGTCTATGGAAAATCTTGTTACTTGCCTGTAGAACTGGAGCATAAAGCATTTTGGGTCATTAAAGCTTTCATTTTAAATCTTGATGATGCTTGTAGGATACGCAAATTGTAAATAAATGAACTTGAGGAATTAAGAAATGATGCATATGAAAACTCAAAAATTTATAAAGAAAGAACAAAAGCTTTTCATGACAAATCTATTTTGAGAAAATCTTTTGAAATTAGTCAAAAAGTTTTGCTTTATAATTCTCGTCTTCACTTATTCCCTAAAAAATTGAGATCTAGGTGGACTGACCTTTTTATTGTTAAATATGTGTATCTTTATAGGGCCATAGACATTGAGAATCCTAGAAATGGTAATGTGTTTAAGGTAAATGGACAAAGACTTAAACTATTTCTGGAAAATCAAGCTGCTGAGGTAGAATTCATTTCCCTTTCTGATCCTTGGTATAAGAAAAATTTACTCTAATTTTGTTACTTTATTTTGTTTTGTAGTTCTTTGTGTTCCCAGTTAAATGGCGGATGACAATACTCCGTAACTCTCAAGTCGGTTTATTTTTTTCAGTTTTCCAAAATAATTGATTCCTTCTCCTTTAAAATGTATATCATTCTCTTAAACCTGAGAAAACATTTTCCTTCTCTTTCTCAAAATGCTCTAACAAAAATTTACGAAGCTAGATGTGAAAGATTGAAATTGTTAATGCACAAGGGTATGCCGGAAGATGTATGTTGCATAATTGAAGCAAAGGTCCGACTAGCAGGTGAGTCTTCAATTTCATTTGACTCATATATGCTAGGTCTTGGTAGAAGTTCATATTCTAAAAAGAGAAGAGTAAAAAGATTACAAGTCTGTCACAAATGTGCACGATGGAATTGTAACAAGCGATGTCGTTCTTTGGGGATGATTTCTGCAAATAGAGAAGATAAAATTTTCTTCATTAAGAATGGACTGAGTAAGGAGTTATTAGATGATATCTTATTGACTCTTGATATGCATTCTTGTGGTTTTGTGCATCGTGAACTTCTTAACTTATGGAATCTCTTCAAGGAGGAACAAAAGTATTACAATCTTGGGAATCTAACTCTAAAAGATCCTGATTGCCAATTTATAAGAAAATTAGATAGAAAGCTTATCCTCGACTCATAGAAGCCATTTCTGGACTTGAAACCAGAGGCAGATGTGAGCCACATCCACAACAACATGTACATGTTTTCTTCTTCTTCTTCTTCTTTTTCTTCTTCTTCTTCTTCTTCTTCTTCTTCTTCTTCTTCTTCTTCTTCTTCTTCTTCTTCTTCTTCTTCTTCTTCTTCTTCTTCTTCTTCTTCTTCTTAAAAAAAAAAAGAAAAAAAAGTATGTATACATCTTGGGTTTGGCTTTGGTAACACAAAATGTGAATGGGGAAATGCATGCATCCTGATCCAGCCTTCTTAATTGAAAAACAAAGTAGGTAGATTGTATCCCACATGTAAGGCAGCTAGTCACATTATTGCCACTTGTCCCTTTTGGGAGCCCTATGTTGCGCTGTCCTTGAATGGGTCTAATACTGGTCAACAATGCTTTGACACAAAGCCGAAAAAGCAGACTACCTCTATCCCAATCTCAAGTGAGTATACACTCACCTTTTATCAGGTTTTTAACAACTTGAAAAAAAAAAGAGGGCGAAACTACGGTTGTACTTGGTCTTTAATTAGATTAGGAGCCCCAGGCAGATGACCCATCCTGTCATAGACTCAAGAGAAAATCTTCACATGCCAGTATGTAAATAAGGTTCGCATGTCATGCTCTATAGAGAGTTGTGTGCTACATTCTCAGTTCTTGGATCCAAAGCTCTGTAGCACCGATGGACAGAAAGAAGTGTCTCGTCTTTACAGTGAACGAAAACTGTTAACTGAGCCGTATACTTACTTTAATTAATAGGTCTCCATGGCGAGTTCTGACTGGCTGTGGTCATGTACTATCTTCTTAGAATACAGGCCTTTAATTAGGTTTGCAGGAAGATAGAGGGTTGTTATTCTGTAAGCAGGACGAAAAGGATTCAAAGGTTCTTGTTGTCGGTTTGGCAATCCTTGTGGAGTTCTTATATTGTACTGGTGACACGCAATTCAAAAATATGTCACTACTGCACTCATGATACACAGTATAAAGATACGCCATAAAAACTGTACATACAGGTATGTACTCATTTGTTTTTATATTTCTTTTATCTTTATATGATTTTGTTGTATTTTGGTTTTTGGATAGACGATCCTTTGAGTAGGGTCTTTCAGGGGTTTCTAAACTTATTTACCCTGATAGTTTTCTTGAAGTTTAAAAAAAACACAAAATAAAAAAAACATATGTGTTTCTTATTTTCAAAATTTTCTGACAATAGCCAATCTACCCATATAGGTGCTATGATTACTTTTTCCCTTCTTTTCCCTATTTAAACACTTCATTCTCTTCACTTTCATCTAACTCATATTCATTCAAAGGGAAAGTGAGTGTAGAAATGGAGGGATCTTCTGTTCGTAAATTTAAAAATATCTGTGTATTTTGTGGGTCAAGTTATGGGAAGGGTTTAGAGTTTGTAAACGCAGTAAACGCTCTTGGTCGAGCACTTGCTGTGAAGAATATTCATGTTGTATATGGGGAAGGTTGTCGTGGGTTAATGGGGGTTGTATCACTCTCTACATTTGTAAGAGGCAGTCAGGTTTTAGGTGTCATTCCTGAACTTTTAACTCAAAAGAACATCACTGGAAAGACAATTGGGGAGGAACTTAAGGTATCATCTATACATGGACGAATGAAAACAATGCTTGACAACTCTGATGTATTCATTGCCTTACCAGGTGGTTTTGGTACTATGGAAGAAATTTTTCAAATTGTCTCTTGGGCCCAACTGAACATCTACCATAAATCCATTGGTTTGTTGAATGTTAATAATTTCTTTGATCTTTTGTTATTTTTTCTTGATAAAGCTGTGAAACAGAAATTTATCACACCTTCGGTAAAATAACTTATCTCTGACTCCACTATTGATGAGGTGATTAATAAATTAGAAGCTTTTGTTTATGAACCTGATAAAGCAATAGCTCAAATAGATTAGTCTGTAGGAAGCAGTGAGGGAAACAATATGCAAAGAAAGCCAGATCTGACACTTCATCTTTAATTTTCTTTTACTTTTGGTTTTTTTTTCTTGTACTTTGTTTCTGTGTAAATTTGTGTCAGATTTCTCCAACAGGTACTATATTCTATCATTTACTCATCTATATTTTAACATTCTGGACAATATTGTGATCTAGTTGGGGGAAGGGTAGTCTAAAAAAAAGTATAGAAGTATGATATGATTTTCATGAACTTACTAAACCAATGAATATTGGCAGAGTAAGGAGTAATTTTACTCCTGAGACGCAATTAAATTGGAAAGTATGTTTAGTGAGATGACTGTCAGAAACCTACAACAAAACCAATTAAGGATGACAAAGAAGGAATAAATTTTGTCCTGGAGGTAATTTTACTCTTGAGACGCATTTTAGTTGAGGAAATAATTGTTTTAGAAGTAACAAAAAGCATATCTTAGGTCATAGCATAAATTTTCTTCTTTCTTAAAAATCACATGCTTGGATATGAATGTTGAATTGATGGATTGAGAATGATAGAAATATGTCTTGTGAGATTTTGAGCCTATTGATGAATGGATTGAACATTTGTACCATTCTCTTCTTTCTTGTGTGATTTTCACTCATGAAATTATTACTCTAGAACTTGTTTTGATTCTTTTTTAGGCTATATTTTCATATACATATATAAATATGATTGAGGCATTTTAAAATAGCTACTTTGACCAAATAGACATCCTTGTATATTTTTCCTTGTGTAACTCCTTTGAGCTTATTTGATAATTTCTTGTTTTTAGCTTATTACGTGCTTTAAAAAAAAAAGAACATGTTTTTACCCAACCTTAAGGAATAAGAGAGCATTGGTCTTGTTCTTGAATAAGTGTGTGGGTGTATGTGCAAAATATTTTTTTAAAAAAGAAAGAGCTGACCACCGCTGCAATCAAAGAATTATCAGAGTCTCCTGATACACCATATGACATATCCATACCTAGAATAAAGATGGATGCTTGGAAACAACAGGAAGAGAAGGAGAAAGTTCATGCCTAATAATGAATTCAACTCACTAATTTGGGATTGATCTTCAATAAAACATTAGTTAAATATTGGTCATTGTCCTTTATGATGAATGCTCTCAAATATCTTTTTCACTCTAATTGTACCATAATGCTCTTTTATTCTCTTTGGTATTTATCTTCTCATATCCATATTACCACCCTTCTTTACCTTGACCCCATTACAACCTTGAATAAAGTCCTCATTATTTTTATGTGCATGTGTTCTGAGTAGTAGAGAAGTAGAAAATAAGCAAACTTATGGTAGTACAATTTTTCATGGGTTGAATTGAGTGAAAATACTTACCTTTTGAATGTTTGAAGGATTGAGAGTGAATCTTGTGAGGATCTATCATTCTTGATTCGTTCTTTTTAACTGAAGTTTTCTTACTTGATGGTTTGAGATGTGAAGAAATATTACCTCATTAAAGCTTTGATCCCTTGAATGACTGGTTGCTCTTCTAGTTTCATTCAATCTTTTAAAGTTTTTAACTTTTGAGTCTGTGTCGTTTTTCTTTGTTCCCTAGTTTTTTCTTATGTGTTTTGCTTAGGAGTGCAAAAGTTTAGTGTGGGAGAATTTGATAACAATGTATTTTATTCATTTTATAATCCTCTCACTAGGCTTCTTAGGATTCAATTTGGTTTAATTAAGTTAATTTTGTCACATTTTATGAAATTAAGCTTAATTGGATCATTGAAGAAATTATTGCTTGAATTATCATTAATTTGGGTGATTGCATTCTTAAGTAAAGTGACCACAATTTGAGTTGCAATTATCTGATTAAAGTGATTCTAGTCTTATTGGAAAGTTAAGATAATTCTCTAATAACTATTCACTTGATAGCAAGAGTCACATTGATAGCAATATATTTCATTCGTTGTATAATCTTCTTACTTAGTTTTTTCAATAAACTGGCTATAATTTGAGTTACAAATATTCGATGGATGTGATTTTGGTCTTGTTTTAAAGCTAAGACAAATATCTACAACTTTCATGAAGGCCTCAAGACCGCGAATACACGTTTGGATAACTCAAATTGGAGTTGAAGCAAAATCTAGAGTTTTGAACCTGACAGCTTGACCTCTATGCACTCATTAGGCTATATCTTGGGCTATAGGAGTTCAACAATTCTGAAATTTTGACAGTGGAAGGTTAAGACCCATATCTACAACTTTCATGAGAATACAAAATTCAGTTCGGATTCCTTAAAGGTGATATTGGGCTTGGAAGTCAGAACAGATGAGCTGAAGTTAGGCCTGACCTATGAGTAGTAATTGGGTCATATCTCGGGCTGTAGGTGGTGGATTTGGCTAAACTCAGTGTCTATGGAAAGCTAAGACAATTTTCTAGAACTTTTATGAAGACCACTTGGCCATCAAATGACGCATGCAATAAGTTCAGAAGTGAAACATTTTGGAGACAAGAATCCACCCATTCATCATCGTCAAATAACTATTTTAGCATTTTAGTCTCATCATCCATCAACTCCTTTGGCATTTTATGTTCCTCTAACTCTATAAAAGGAGGCAAGGGCTGATCATTTTGGGGTGTTAGCTTAGAGTTTACTTTCATGCTTGTATGTTAATTATTTCCTTTGTATAGTTTTCTATTGTTCTTAATTGAAGTTGTGTTCATCATCATCTTCTTCTTTCTTTCTTTCTTCTTCATTCATGAGTAATAATTTTTATTTTGCTTTGGTGAAAGGGTGAAACCCTTGGTAATATGTTGAGATTAGATTAATTTCCTTCTTGTGCTTAAATGATATATTTTTATGTGATCTTTATATATGTTGTATATTGTTTCCGATCAATTTAGAAACCCTTCTTGTATATTGAAGAACTTGATTCATTGTAGACAAGACGTTGGCACAGTGGATGCCTGAGAGCATTTACAAGTATTGGTAGATAATTAATGGAATCATAATATGATTACATATATAATATTAATTGAACTTTGAATGCTAAATCTTCCTATTGGAACCTTTATTATGTATGATTTCAATTGAGTTATAAAAAGAAATAATTTTGTCTTTAATTTATTACCAAGATTGGATCTCCTAACCCAAGTGAATCCTTTTCATCTGTGAATAACTTTTATCACCTTTAGTATTGTGACAAATCTGCTCCTTACCTCAAATAATTTTTCTTCATCAATTTCCTGTGGATCGACCTCAAACTCCCGAGAATATACTACTTGAAACAACCTGCACTTGAGTTTGAAATTTTTAATTATCTTATCACTTTTAGATATGACTCTCTATAATTATTTATTTAAATGTTATGGATTAGTTGATGGTTAAGTTAGAAGTAGCATGACTGATACTACTTATCTAGGTATATGTTGGATATACTAGGATATCGGTATTAGGTTGTTACACGAGGGGGTGAGTACCTACAAAAGGCACTTCGAAGCTCAAGTTAGACTATACACAAGGTGAGTAGTATTTGAAATTAGATGTATACCTTTCGGATCTTGTGTAACATTTATAGGAGCGTCATGAGTGATAAGAATCATAAATAAATTTATATTAAATGCTGTTAATTTGGATAAAAATATAATGAGATTGTTATCTCTTATAACTGATTCTCCTATTTATGATGGATGTAATTGATTTCCTTATCTATGAGAAATTCTGTGAGAGATTTACTCCTCATAAATAAGTAGATTTACTTTTCTAATAGTGAGTATAAATATCTTAGATCGAATTCTAACGGGCTGAGTTACTCATGAATCGCTACCCCAAAACTCGGTCCAGAATAGGAAGGTTCCTATCTTATAATCCCCATAAGTGTTCACTATTAAATACATTATATTTGGGTATTTTCTCAAATTATAGAACATGTATGAAAGTTGTTGACAATATTTACATTGCTATCGGCCATTTGCATTGACTATAATTTAAATGAGTGATTATAAATATAAAAAAAAAAAAAAAACCCAAATGAATAAACATATAGGAACTAATTTTAAAAAGAAAAATATAATTAAAAATTCAAATAGACTGAAACTATATAGACTAATAGTTATTTTAACTTATAATTATCCAATGTGTTGTAGGGTTACAAAAAACTACAAAATATAAATAATGTTGTTCATTGTACTTATGTGAAAATAATGCTTTTTTAATTTGAGGGAATAATGTTACAAAGTGCCATGTTAAAGAGTATATTCACAATCTTTATGATAAGTTTTTGTTCTTTCAAGACTATCTTAATCTACGGTTGATATGTGGTTTGAAATATTGTAATTTATTATCTTTATCTTATAATTTTCTTAGATTTTGTTTATTATATAATTAAATATTAATTTTTAAAATTATTAAATATTTTTATTATTTTTTTTAATTTATTATATCGTATTTTATATTATCTAGTGTATTACACGAGTAGAGATGTTAGTAAAGATTGAAAAATTAGACATAAAGAAGACAATTTTTTTTTTAAAAAAAGGAATAAATCTAAAGAGGTTATTAAGTTTGTTTGTTATTTTTATTTTTAGTTGATATGTTTTTATTAATAATTATAAAAATATCACATTATTTTATATTCATTATGTTTCCTTGTGTTTAAAATTTGTAAAGAAAATGATATAAATGATATCTTTTCTTCACCGTTTCTTACATAAAATGTTTAAAATAGCAAACAGAATGTCTATAAAAAAATAGCAAATAGAATAAAAACAATGTAATATTATATCTATACTAATAGAAATAGAAGATTCCCCTTGTTTGGTCTCCAAATTTTGTTTTCTCATTTTGCCATTATTTTGATGTTAAACACAAAAAAGACAATAAAAGAATAAAGTTTGTCCCTACTCACTTTAAAATATAACTGCATAAAGTAGGGATGTAAATTGGTTTGGATAATCCGACCAATCCGATTAATCCGAACCGAACCAATTAAATTAGTTCGGTTTGATTTGAATATATTGATTAGTTCGGATAAAATCTAAACCAAATAAAGTTTAATTGGTTCGGTTCTCGGATTTGAAATTTCAAATCTAAGAATTGATATATATATATATATATATATATAAATCGAACATAAGATAATAATAAAATGAAGGATATAAGATTGAGTGTATATGTGATTATATATATATATATATATATATATATATAGATAGATAGATAGATCATTTTCCTTTCCTTTCATTTATACTTGCTTATGGTCTACTATTGATCATTTTCCTTTCCTTAATAAAACTCATTTATATCAACAAGCCCCTGTTCTATCAAATACACATTAGTCTGCCAAAAAAATATAGCAAAAAATTAGGTTCACATCAGATCTCTTTTCAATCAATCAGGACTGCCTTTGTCGAAATAAAGTTTGTTACTGACTTTGATTCATAGTTCATCTGTTCATTTTTTGCACTTTGTTTGGGTCATATTTTTTTCTCAACTTCTGATGATACTGTGAATCATACTCTAATTTTTTCATGGAATTTAGGCAAAGCTAAGAGAGGTGGCATCTTTGGAGGGACATGTTCTTTTGAAAAAGCTAAGAGATGCATTAGAATCTTTAAGAGGGCGTTTTGCAGGAAGAAATAAAGAGGATGTTGAGAAAGTTATCTCTATGGTTCGTTATTTTATACTATTCTACGGTTGGGTGCATTACTCTGTTCAAAATTTGAAATGGCATTTCATTCTCTTATTGATGGATAGACAAAAATTGAGTCTTCCATATTTTTTAATTTTTAGACTCACTTTTGTGGAGCGTGCCTCCATTTTTTTCTTTTTTCACATATTTCTAGGAGGCTATTTCAGAATGTATGACAAAATCCTTTATTCCTCTCCTTCAATTCATGTTATTAATGCTGAGTGTTCATACTTAACATATTCCTCAGAGGTGGAAGCTTTAGCAGTTAAGTTGACACAAAGTGAAGGAGAATTGAGGCAAGAGAAGTTTGAAGTGAAGAATCTTGCAAACTTTCTCAAACAGGTCTTCTTTGACATCTAAACTTTTTGTAAATGATTATAGAATCTCCACCTAAACTTTCTGCTCATGGTAACAATTTCTAAATTTTTAAAATTAATGCTTCTTTCAAATTCCAATATTTCATTTGGATTTTTTCTGAGGATTGTAAAATAATGATTAGGCAATTCATAGTTTGACATGTAAATTTGTTATTTATTTTCAAATACACTATTACAACTTGTATTGCATAAATCGGTTAAAGAATCAAAATCTCATAGAAGGGAACCTTTGATTCTTTCCTTTTTCCTGTCAGCTTTTATAAAATCATCATTAGGTCCTTTTAGCCCAGGTTTTTCACTTCACATTTTATCTAATGGAATTCAATTGATCACTCTATGAAAATTACTTTATCTGATTTGTATTCTCTTCTTTAATATATTCAAGAACAGTGATAATTATTCACTAGTACTAGTATTTCATTTAGACACTGTTAACCACTGCAAATTTTTTTGCCCTTTCTCTCGGGCTGAATTACTTTTAATTTTCTAGTTCTTCCATTTAAATATGTTGATCCTTTTTTTAAAAAAAAAAACTGAATTCATCTTTGTTCTATAGGCTTCTGAAGATGCTAAAAAGTTGGTTAATCAAGAGAAGTTTTTTGCTTGTGCTGAAATGGAGAGTACTAGGGCAGTGGTGCTGAGAATTAGGGAGGCCCTGAGGAACAAGAAAAAGCTTCCCAAGCTTCTAAACCATAGGTATGCGTGTATGTGTGTATAAATTTACATCAATGATTTCATAATCAAACATTACTTTGCACTAAAATGATCTTTAATGTGAATGAGAGAATCAAATGTATGAGTTAAAAGAAAGAATTGCTAGATAATATAATTTTGGGAAAGAAAAGAGGGGTTCATTCTCTATATGGTGAAGGACACTGCTACCAGATTACATTCTCCTAAGAAGCGCTTAAATTTAATCATATATGTTAAAAATTCTTATGAACTTAATTTCCTCACTGATCATTCATACAAACTTGGCCTAGAAAATTACAAAGTATCTTAGATATGAAACCTAATGCATGAATCCTTTCTTTTTTTGGATAAACCTCTATGCTGACAAAGGGAAAGAAAGGCGTAGAGGAATTCAAGTTGCAGACAGAAAAAATGAATGAAAATGCATTCTAATTTAAGTTTGTCTTTGAACTCTTTCACGGAATCAAGTAATGCTTTTGATATTAGCCTTCCAACAAAAGCCCAAGACATTCTCGTTTTAAATTATGACTTTACTGTATATTCCAACTTGTGATTCTCAAGATCTGGTCTTCTCCTACTAGGTTCTTTTATGATTGCTCAGCCGGTAAGCTTGAACCACTTCTCTTATCAGCAATGCAATATATAAAGTTGTGTATGTTATTTTCTAGTTTGCTTTTAATATTGAAGAAGTTTGGATTCTGTGTTAAAAATCCAAATGCATTTTCAGCTTATGAACTTGAGGAAGAACTTTTTAAACTATAGTTATTTGGATAATTATAATGATTAATGATTTATTATGATTTTTGGTAAATTTTGATTTTGGATAAATATATACATAAAAAAATAGATTTTTTTTAATAAAATGAAGGCGTTTAGTTGTGATTTTTTCAACGGGATGCTTAATTTTTTTAAATATTTTTTAAAATATTAGAGACAGATTTAAAGACGAAAAAATTATTCTCTAATTTAGAGACAGAAATAAAGACGAAATTTTTTCGTCTCTAACAAATTAGAGACGCCAAATTTAGAGACGGAACAATTTCTGTCTCTAATTCTATTTCTAAATATTTAGAGACGAAATTTTACACATTTAAAGATAAAATTTGTTCCATCTCTAAATCTAAAAATTTTAGTAGTGTAACGAGAGTAGTTTCTTTTTAAAGAGTATAAGAAAATAAAATAAAAATTACAAATTTAATGTCTGTTAATCCACTAATAACTGTTAATAAAAATATATCAAATAAAAATAAAAAATATAAAACAATCTACACACCCTCATACATGCTTAGGTTTAGATTTAAGAGACTTCTCCTAATTGAGCTGCAAAAGACAATTACGATAATTCTATATAAACTCAACGGGAAAAACATTAATAAGTATGAACATGAAATCTTCCTAAAAAGTATCACAAATCCCATTATGAACTATCAATTATTAGAACCAATGAAACCACATTTAGCAATAACAATGTGTTACGGCAAAAGAAGGCTTCTTGCTTACATTCTAATAGCGAAAAGTAGAATATGAAAATTTGAAATTATTTAGGTATAACTTACGGCTTTTTTACTCAAATAATGTACTTTAAAATTTTATTTTTTAATGTACCATTGTTTCAATATTATTTCTCTAAATATGTTTATTTTGAATAATATTAGAAAGATAATTTATCCCAAACCAATATGTCAACATAAAAACTTATATTTTTTTACAACCCTTATATTTTTACATCAAATAGTATATACACTTCTTTTCACATTTTATCTAATACCATTCATTATACATATTTTTTTATTATTTTTTCTCAGTCAATCACATTCTTTAAAAAGAATGTAAATAGTACCTACACTCCTTTTAAGAATGTAAGTTAATCTTTATTCTAATATGATATTGAGAATTCGATTGGTAAAAAAAATTAACTTCTCAACACCACGAAACCAAACTTTTTTTAAGCCCTGTTAAGAAGTTGGTTCCTTTGAAGCAGACTTCTCGTGGCTTTTTGACCAAAGTGCCATTTTTGGCAAAAAATATTACCAAAATGTCACTTTTCTCAAACTAATTATCGAAATGTCATCGTTTTGGCCACGGTGCCATTTTTTATTTTTTGTTAGGCCACGTGAAATACGCCAGAGCACTTGGCGTATCCACGTAGGATACGCCAGAGCGCTTGGCGTATCCAACCCCTATAACCCGCCCCCTCTCACCCTATCACGGCAACTTCCTTCATTTATCAAATTTTCACCTTCTCTCTAGATTTCATTCTCTCTAAACTCTCTCTCGAACTCTCCTGTGGCTATAAGTTGTCCGAGAATCATATTCGTAAGTATTTCTATCGTTAGATTATTATTGTTATTGTTATATATATTATTAAATATTTTAATTATTAGAATTATTATTTATGATTTTGTGTTATTATATTAATTATATTTTGTATATTTGTTTGATTTTTAGAATTATTATTTATGTTTTTGAGTTTTTATATTAATTGTGTATTGTATCTTTGTTTTAGTGTTAGAATTATTGTTTATTTTTTTTAATTTCTATATTATTTATGTATTATGTATATTTGTTTAATTGTTAGAATAATTGATTATTATTAGTATTGATTACTATTATTATTGATTTATATTATTATTATTATTATTGTTATTATTATTATTATTTCTTTTATTATTGTTATGAATTGTGTATGTATGATATATGTTTTATTGTTATTTAGTAGGTTTTTAGTATTTGTTTGTTTCTTTTATTATTCTAATTGTGTATGTATGATATATGTTTTATTGTTATTTAGTAGGTTTTAAGAATTTGTTTGTACAAAATTAAATTATTTGTGTTGTTGTTATTATTGAAGTGTAAGATGAACAAACACCTTATTGTTCTCATTTACTACAATGGGAGAACGTATGAAGGTGAAAGGGTCTAATGTCAATGTACAAAGGTCATCGTCCAAGTTTATCATGATTCAACGTGATACGACTATTGAGCTTTTAAAAGGAAAATTCATTTAAAATTAAGGCTCCAAGAAAATCAAATTGTGTTCAGTGTTGTGTATAGATTTCCACAATGGAGTAATGTTCTAAGATGGATAGCTCTTCCATTAGAAGATGATGAAGATGTTGCTTGCATGATTGATTGCTTTGATCAGCATCCTAACTTAACTTCTATGGAGTTGTATGTCGAGACGGAAACAAGTGAGCACAATGAGCATCTTTCAAGCTCCTTCTGAAACAGGGTTACAAGCTGGTCCTTCTAATCTTGCTGAATCATCGTACCCTATCAACACTCAATTCTCCATGACACATTCTCCTGTCCTAGTACAATCTCAAGAAGTTGGTACGTCTGCAATGCCCGAAGGGAGCTCATTTAGGTTGGACCTTGAAGCAGATAACCCGCATGGCAGATATTATCTGACACAAGCGATGATGAAGAGGAGATGCCTGAGGGTGAAGATACAGACACCGACTTAGAAGAAGATGAATCCGACCCTGAAGTAAATATACAACAACTAGTCCCTCCATTGGTAGTTGCTCCTGAATCTACGTATGTGTCTCCATGCCCTCAGTTTTCTGAAATCAATTAGGATGCGCTGAATACATTTGATAATCTTCATGAATTAGATTCTCGTGGTATTTGGAGTCCAGATGAAGAATTATATGTCGGATTACAATTTCCCTCTAAAGAAGCTGTCAATTTGGCCTTAAAACATTATTCCATTATTAGACATCAGAATTACAAGGTTGAGGATTCTGATACACAACGTCTAATTGTTAAGTGTCCTAGAGCTGCTGATGGTTGTCATTGGAGGATTAGGGCCATTCTAAGCAAGAAATCAAACTTGTGGGAAATTCGAAAATATAATGGGCCTCACTGCTTGTGTCAACCCTTGACCATTTCACAAGATCACCAGAAGTTAGACTCCCGTATGATCTGTTCTTGCATTCTGGAGATGGTTAAGCAAAAACATGATGTACCTATATGCTTAATTATTGAAAGGGTTCGATGTCAATTCGGATATGACGTGTCCTATCGGAAAGCTTGGAAGGCAAAACAAATTGCCATTGTGAAGGTATTTGGAGACTGGGATAATTCTTATGCGGTATTGCCTAGATGGTTACTTGTCATGCAAAGAGACATGTCAGGCACAGTGGTGGAGTTGTAAACCGTTGATTATGTCGAGGCCAATAGAATTGACTGTTCAAAACTTGTATTCCATCGGTTGTTTTGGACATTCAAACCATGTGTTGTTGGATTCCAATACTGTAAGCCCATTGTTGATCGGGTAGATTGGTCTGATGATTTTTTGAAAAGTTGGAACGTAAACGTGCTCAAGGTAAGCTCTCACCAAGTCCGTCAATTTGATATACAGTCAACCAGATTTTTGGTCGAAGAGGCATTCAACCCTATAACACAGCAGGGTGGAGTTAAATATTCCCTAAACCTTCAACAGGGCACGTGTGATTGTGGCCTATTTCAAGCGTTGCATTTTCCTTGCTCTCATGCAATAGCAGCATGTTCTTCCAGGAGACTTGACGCTTTTCAATATGTGCACAGTGTTTACAAAATGCATTCTTTGTACAAGGTGTATGAGATGGACTGGGGTATCATTAAGGATGAACCATGGTGGCCACCAGCTCCGACGATTACATTGGTACTCGATCGTCAACTGCTTCGATCTAAAGGTCGACCAAAATCAACTCGACTTAGAAATGAGATGGATTGGCGCGAACCAGGACCGGGACAAAGATGTAGAAAATGTGGTGAATTTGGACATAACTCTCGTAGTTGTCGTCGTGGTGGATCGACTTCTTTGAGGAATGACCAAGCAGGGTCATCCACTTGATTAGGACATAATTTAATTCGCATTGTATTGTAATGAATGACTATTTATGTGCAATTGAATATTTTCAGTGTGTAATTTGATAATCTACGTTATTGTGCTTTTACTGGTGTCTATTAATTTATGCTTGATACACTCATATTTAATATGTATATTCGATTCTATAGTATGTTCTATTATTTGAAGACTTACCTAATGTCCTTGTCAGTTGCTTGATTACAGCGTGAGACATGGAATTCCACCTGCGCCCAGGCCCAGAGGACCTATCAGTACTAGAGATGCAGGACTTTCATGTATCACAACATATATGGCAAGGAAGACCAGATCGTCATCTGCGTGTCAGACGTGCCCATAAATTCAGACATATGGACCCAGATCAGCGGATACTGCCATACCTAGAGCTGGCTGGTTTCGTGGGGGTTGCCCATATGGGGTATTGCACCATCGATTACTCCCTCATTACAGCATTAGTTGAGAGATGGTGCCCCAAGACACACACATTTCATATGCCTACTGGAGAGTGCATCATCACATTGGAGGACATTGCTATTATCTCGGGACTTCCCATTGATGGTGATGTAGTTACTGGTCGTACATCCCATCCATATTGGATGCAGCTATGTGAGACCTTGTTGGGATCGCAGCCGCCTGAGTCACACGTATTAGGTGGACGTGTTGATATGTCGTGGCTCTGGAGCGCATTCCGTACACGACTTACCCCGGCTGACGGAGACGATTATGTGATGCGGTGTGCACGGGCGTACATACTTCGGTTGATCGGGGGATTGCTATTTCCTGACCATTCTGGTAGATACGTGCACATGATGTTCCTTCCTCTCTTGGAGGACTTTACCGTTGCTGGGAGATACAGCTGGGGATCGGCGGTTTTGGCCTATTTGTACAGAGAGTTATGCAAGGCCATAGATTACAATGTGCACGAGATTGGAGGTGCTTGCATACTGTTGCAGTACTGGGCATGGCACAGATTTCCACCCCTTGTCCCTACACTCATGGATGATACTAATCCTGTTCTTGTGGCCGCCTACGTTGCTGCCCATGGTCCCCTACGTCCACTGGGATTTCGGTGAGTTTCTCAACATATCTTTACATTAGTTTATTATATATATTATTTATGTTGACATCGTATGACCTTAACATATATATAGGTGGCATAAACATAAGGTGTTGATTGAGACACCTATGGGGGTGCTTCCATATTACCGTCGATTTTTTGATCAGATGAAGAGTGATGAGGTCAGTATCTGTTTATAGTGATTTAAATAAGTTAATTGTCTTGCATTCTAATTCTTTATACAATTGTGATTGCAGGTAACATGACAGCCATATACGAATGAGATTGTGGCTTCACTGCCAGCGTTCTGTGTCACGGGTAGACACATATATCTGGCAGTGGTTCCACTTATCCTTTTCCACATTGTTGAGTGGCACCAGCCAGACAGGGTGATGCGTCAGTTTGGTCTGGACCAACCAATACCATAGAGACCACACCAACCTGACGAGTTGCACTCGATTACATTGGCCGGACGTCACGACGTGGATTGGCGAGCCACACACCTTGCACACATAGCTATCTGGGATACGCGGCGGGAACGGTGTGTTGTTGGTTGGCCTTTGGAAGCTCCCCTTGCACGGTCGAGTACATGCCTGGTACAGATGGATTACCAGGCGTTGGATTTCCCGAACTGGTGCATCCATTGGGTTTGTGGTAAGCTTTTTACCAATATGTTCTGCTATTTGTTTTGAACATTTTATATTTTATATTGATAATGACGTGTTATATTTGTATCTTAGGCTGACATTGCAGAGAACGTCCATGCGTCGGCTAGGAACCCTAGTTCGGGATTTAGTATGGCTAGCCTTCAACAGTCCATGGAGGACATCTTATCTGTAGTGAGGGAGCATGATCGCATCACATTAGATCACCTACGTCTAGCTCCTCCTGCAAATGAGATTCCCGGACCATCCGAGCAGTCCGATGAGTAGCGACCGCGCCGTAGACGGAGAGGGTTAGCCAGTACTCGATCACGACTACGTCTTCCAGATGACTCTGGTTCTTCTGCTGTGCCTAGTACTCAGCCACCGCCCACTTCTACTGCTACTTACCGTCCGTCTCACCACCACCTCCCTCGTACCGCCATATCCGGGTTATCCACCATCTACATCATACCCACCACCTACTTACCCTTACCCACCATATCCTTATACTTTTACCACGACACCGTCATTTCCATATCCACCGTATACGGGTTACCCACCATATTCTCACTCATCACGAGCGGGACCTTCTTCCGATCCCCATCAGACCCCCACATTCGACCACGGCCCTTCTCATTGATGTATATGTACTACATTTTATTACATTGATTAAGGATTACTGTATTTATATGTACCAGATTTTTCTGTTATGTTTATGCATCTTATACGTGTTTTCTTGATATGAATTGAATATATATAAATATGTTTCATTATACAGGATGAAATATTTTTGGGAACGTCTGATTTTTAGGGAAAACTTTGTCAATTTTTTTATAGAATCGGTTAAACTATTAAAGTAAATTAATTTTGCAGAGATAAGATAGGATAAACTATCATATCCTGTCTGAAACTGTTGTTTGATGAACCAGCAGGATAGGATAAATCAATCCTATCACCTATCTTATCATGTCTATTTAGTTCAAATTCTATCCTGAGGGGAGGGCTGGGTTAGAACTCAACAGGATATGATAAGGAGATTTAAAGTATAATATAATTAAAGTATAATAAAATATAACATGGTTACCAAAAAAATGTATAATAAATATAAAATATTTAAAATAATAAAATACTAATAATTAATTTTAAAATTTATTTTTATTTTGTCTCAAGGCTAATTTTGTTATTTATATTATTTTAAAAATTGAAAAATATGCCAAAAGGGGCATATTGGGTCGTCCCAGTCCATTAGGGTCAGGCCCAGCCCAGTCCAGTCCATTCGGCCGAACCCAGTTCAGTACATTCGGCCCATCTCAGCCCATTCGGGCCAGTCCTAGCCCATTCGAGCCAGTCCTAACCCAGTCCATTCGGGTAAGTCCCAACACATTCGGGCCAGCCTAGCCCAGCCCAGTCCAGTCCATTCGGGCCAGTCCTAACCCATTTGGGTCAGCCCAGTCGGGTTCATTATAGTCAGTCTCAACCCATCTGACTTGGCAAACTTTGGTAGGCCACGTCATGGGATACGCCAGAGCGCTTGGCGTATCCACGTAGGATACGCCAGAGAGTTTGGCGTATCCTACGTGGATACGCCAAGCGTTCTGGCGTATCCTACGTGGATACGCCAAGCGCTCTGGCGTATTCCACGTGGCCTAACAAAAAATAAAAAATGCCACCGTGACCAAAACGGTGGCATTTCGATAATTAGTTTGAGAAAAGTGACATTTTGGTAATATTTTTTGTCAAAAATGGTACTTTGGTCAAAAAGCCGACTTCTCGTAGTCTTTTATTTTATTTTTTGGCTATTTACTAGGCTGCTCTTGTAGTAATTTTTGATGATTGAGCTGGGTCCATATGTAAACTAACATATTGGTGTTGAAAAAATAACTTTGAATTGGGAGTGGCCATTTTTATTTCGATATATTAGAGGCATAAAGAGATGTTGGAAAACAAAAAAAGTACCAATTTTCCAACAGGAGATAAAAAAAAATTGCTTCATAATGTTAAGAAGTCAATTTCTCTTTAACTAACTGTTCAATACTATATTAAAAAAATATATATTTTTTCACATTGAAAAAGTAATTTTAAATAAATCGATTTCTCAACTTATCCAACAAACAAATTTTGAGAAATAATATTAAAAGAGCAATATATTGAAAAATAAAATTTAAAAATGCATTACTTGGATTAAAAAAGCCATAACTTACCTTATGAAACCAAAATGAATCTATGACCACGAAGCAAACATAAGTCTAAAGTTGGTAAAACGAGTACAACTCGTTGGATTAACTCGTCAATCCGTTATTTTTTGATAGATTAGGTTAAAGAATAAAATTAATTTTTATTTTTTAACCCGTATAATTTGCTCCGCTTAACCTACAAGTTAAGCGGGATTGACTCGGGTTAGCCCGTCAGATTGACTCTTTTTTTTTTAGTGTTACAAGTGAGTCTTACCATATATGTAGATATGATACTAATTTTTTTTTTGTTTTAGTATCTATAAATTGTAGTTTTTCTATTTTTAAAATTTTTATGATTTTTTTTTGTTTTTCATACAATTTTTTTAGATGGATTGACCCGCTAACTCGCAAACTCATCCTAAAACAAAGTGAATTAGCTCTTGTAACTCATTTTTTAAAACGGGCCATAATATTCTGCCTCATATTTTAACAGGTTGAAGGTGGGACGGGACGAGTTGACCCATTTTATCACCCCTACATAACTCACAACAGATGTTCCTTTCAAGCCACTTAAAGGAGTTTTTACCATCCCTAACTGAGTCATTGCCTCACTAGAACTCGCTACGGTGGAGGAGAAAGATTTTCACACATACTGGAAGTCTCTACACCTTGTCAAGATTCCGATTAGGCTGCAACTGGTTTCTAGACTGACTTTTGGATTGGCGCGAATGCAGGACGGTGGCGGCCAAAAGAAGGTTGGTTCTGGGTGGCATAGACGTGATTTCACCTTGTAGTGACCATGATAGTGAATAACGAGAATCAAAGTTTATTGTTTTCCACTGACGGCGCCAATGCTCTAAACGGAGTTAAAATACATACCTGAATAAGGTTAACAAATGTGGTTTCCTCCTATGCATGGTGGTTGCGAAGGGGGTACATACCTACAAAAAGCACTTCGAAGCTCAAGTTAGACCATACACAATGTGAGTAATATTTGGAATTAGATGTTGGGATCTTGTGTGACATTTATAGGAGTATCTTAAGTGATAAGAATCATAACTAAATTTACATTAAATATTGTTAATTAGGATAAGAATATAATTAGATTGTTATCTCTTATAACTGATTCTCTTATTTATGAGATAAGTAATTGATTTCTTTATTTATGAGAGATTCTGTGAGAGATTTACACCTTATAAATATGTAAATTTACTTATCTAATAGTGAGTATAAATATCTTAGATCCAATTCTAGCGGATCGAATTATTCATAAACCGCTAACCCAAAATCTAATACAGAATGGGAAGGTTCCTATCTTCTAATCCCCATAAATGTTCACTATTAAATACATTACATTTGAGTATTTTATCAAATTATAGAACATGTATGAAAGTTGTAGACAATATGTACATTGCTATCAGCCATTTGCATTGACTATCATTTAAATGAGTGATTCTTAAAAAAAAAAGAAAAAGAAAAAAAACTCAAATGAATAAACATATAGGAACTAATTTTAGAAAAAAAATATATACAATTAAAAATTCAAATAGGATGAAACTATATAGACTAATAGTTATTTTAACTTCTAATTATTTAATGTGTGTTGTATAAGTACAAAATACTATAAAATATAAATAATGTTGTTCATTGTACTTATGTGGAAATATTTTTTTTATTTGAGAGAATAATGTTACAAAGTGCCAATGTTAAAGAGTATATTCACAATCTTTATGATATTTTTTGTTCTTTTAAGACTAACTTAATATACTGGTGATATGTGGTGTGAAATATTGTAACTTATTATCTTTGTCTTATAATTTTTTTAGATTTTGTTTATTATACAATTAAATATTAATTTTTAAAATTATTAAATAGTTTTATTTTTTTAATTTATTATATTATATTTTATATTATCTAGTGCATTACACGAGTAGATATCATGCTAGTAAAGATTGAAAAATTAAACGTAAAGAAGACAAATTTTAAAAAAAGGAAGAAATCTAAAGAGGTTATTAAATTTGTTTTTTGTTTTTATTTTTAGTTGATATATTTTTATTAATAATTATAAAAATATCACATTATTTTATTTCATTATGTTTCCTTGTGTTTAAAATTTGTAAATGAAATGATAAAAATGATATCTTTTCTTTACCGTTTCTTACATAAAATGTTTAAAATAGCAAACAGAATGTCGATAAAAAAAATAGCAAATAGAATAAAAACAATGTAATATTCTATCTATGCTAATAGATAAAGGAGATTCCCCTTGTTTGGTCTCCAAATTTTGCTTCTTATTTTGCCATTATTTTGATGTTAAACACAAAAAAGACAATAAAAGAATAAAGTTTGTCCTTGTTCACTTTAAAATATAACTGCATAATGGTTATATTTCCACTATTACCGAAATTAACCGTATTGTGAGTAGTTTCTTTTTATAAACTAATAGATAAAAGAGAGGGTTTTTTTATCAATATGTTTTTAGTGATAAAAATATTTATTATATTATATTATTTTTAAATTATTTATCAAAATATCTCTATTTTAGTTATGTTAGATTTTTTTTTTTAATTTTTCGTTCCACGTAGGATGCGCCAGAAGAGATGGCGCATCCAACTAGAATACATCAACACGCGTGGCGCATCTCACATGGATACGCCAACACTTGTGTCGTTTTCTACATGAAAATGCCACACGTGATGGCATATCTACGTGGGATGTGTCACGCGATGTGTTACGCGTGTTGGCGTATCCTAATTGGATGAGCCAACCATTTTGGCATTTTTCATGTGGAGAAAAAAAAATAAAAAAAATGTCACGTTACATGTGTAGAGCACTTAACCCATTCTACGTGGATCTCTTGAGAAATGACGCCTAGAGACACATATAATTTACATGTTTACTGAAGAGTGCACCATAATATTGATATCTCTCAATATTAATTAGCTTATTTATAAGTTAAGAGTTTGCTTCTGATCTGTAAAGTAGTCGATGTGAGATTTTAGTGTTAGCAAAATAAAACAATTAAGTAAGAGAATAAGGTACCTTTATTTGATGTGGGACTTTAGTGTTGACAACGCTAAAGTTCCATATCGACTACTTTATAAATTGATGTGATGTGAGATTTTTAAAGTAGTCGATGTGGGACTGAAATAAAAAGAATACTATAAGGAGTGAGACACATATTTAACCATGAACACATTACGCATACAACCAACCTTGTTATTTGTTCATGGGATAGTTCTGTGCTCCGTATAGTAATCTCTCACTCTCACATGCTTGTATAGTAAGGAATTCACATTGTGTTGGGGAAAAAGGAGGGATATCACTACTATTCTAAACATATAAATAGATTACGTGTTCCATGTGTACACCTAAACCTTGTTTCTATTGCATTGAAAATGTTTCCCTAGAGTCATAATCTTTCCCAGAAATATATAGAAAGGAAAGTTCAGTAACGACATTGAAAATGTGCATCTAGAGTCATAATCTTTCTTAGGAATAATATGAAAGGAGAAATTGCAGTAATGTCATGTCGTGCAATCTCATCATTCCACACAAATTCAAGATCAAATTAAATTGACATATAGGTATAGGGGTTTCCCATACAAAGGTAGTACTCCACTCATATTCATTGATAAATTAATTACATATTTTAACATAATTTATATGAAAATAATTGTGAATCTAAGCTATGAAATCTAAATATTGATTTCTTTTTTGAGCCATGCAACTTTTGTACCAGTAGGGAAAAAAACATAATGTGGCACGTTCCCAAATGTAAGAAGATGGTGTATGTAAAAAATTCTTTTTATTTCAGCCCCACATCAACTATTTTATAGATCTCACATCATATCGATTTGTAAAGTAGTCGATATGGGACTTTAACGTTTTCAACACTAAAGTCTCACATCGAATAAAGGTACTTTGTTGTTTTACTTAGTTGTTTTATTTTACTAATACCAAAGTCCCACATCGACTACTTTATAGATCAGAAGTAAACTCTTGGCTTATAAATAAGTTAATTGATACTGATATATCTTAATATTATGATGCACTCTTTAGTAGACATGTAAATTATATGTATTTTTGGGCGTCATTTCTCAAGAGATCTACATGGAATGAGTTAAGTGTCCTGTATATGTAACATGACATTTTTTTTATTTTTTTTCTCTATGTAAAAAATACCAACACGGTTGGCACATCTAACTAAGATACACCAACACGCGTGACACATCCACGTGAAATACACCACGCGTGTTGGCGTATCCTAGTTTGATGCGCTATCTCTTCTGATGCATCTTACATAGAACAAAAAATAATAAAAAATCTAATGTGACCAAAATAAAGGTATTTTAATAAATAATTTAAAAATAATAATAATTTAATAAATATTTTTACCACTGAAAAGATATCAATTAAAAAGCCTAAAAGAGAGTCTCCCTATTTAGTCTCCAAATTTTGCTTTCTTATTGTGTCATTATTTTAATGTTAAACACAAAAAAGACAACTAAAAAAATAAGGTTTGTCCCACTCACTTTAAAATATAACTGTATAAAAGATATCTTTTCACCGCTACCGAAGTTAACCATAATAAGATTAGATTCTTTTTCAAAAGAGTGTAAGAAAATAAAATAAAAATTACAAATTTAGCATTTGCCAATCCACTAATAATTGTTAATGAAAATATATCAAATGAAAATAAAAGATATAAAACAATCTGCACACCATCATACATGCTTAGGTTTATAGTTAAGAGAATTTTCCTAATTGAGCTGCAAAAGACAATTACGATAACTCGATATAAACTCAACGGGAAAAACATTAATAAGTATGAACATGAAATCTTCATAAAAAGTATCACAAATCACATTATGAATTATCAATTATTGGAATCAATGAAGCCACATTTAGCAATAACAATGTGTTATGAGAAAAGAAGGCTTCTTGCATACATTTTAATAGCGAAAAGTAGAATATAAAAATTTGAAATTATTTAGGTATAACTTATGTTTTTTTACTCTGATAATGTACTTTAAAATTTTGTTTCTTAATCCATTGTTTTAATATTATTTCTCAAAATATGTTTATTTTGTATAACATCATATAGTTAATTTATCCCAAACCAATATCTCAACATAAAAACTTATATTTTTTTAATATGATGTTGAAAAGTCGATTTGAAAAAAAAAAATTGACTTCTCAACACCATAAAATTAGATATTTTTTTCAAGTCCCGTTGTGAAGTTGGTTCCTTAGAACCGGACTTCTCATGTGGAGTTTTTTTATTTTATTTTATTTTGTTTTGGCTATTTATTAGGCTGCTCTTGTAGTAATTTTTGGTGATTGAGCTGGGTTCATATGTAAACTAACATATTGGTGTTGAAAAAATAACTTTGAACTGAGAGTGACCATTTTTATTTCGATATATTAGAGACATATATAGAAGTTGAAAAAAAAAGTACCAATTTTTCAACGAGAGATAAAAAAAAAAGGTAGTTTCTACGGAATCCCTTGATTATGGTACCCTTTGGTACCTTTCCAATAAAATAATAAAAAAAATAACAATATTAAAAGCAATTGAATCGATGAATAATGAGTTACAAAAAATATTAGAAGACATAAATAAAAACCTATTACGATTAATAGAAAAAACTAACAGAATAGCAATATACACTTGTGAAAGAATTAATAATGGAAAAATTGAGATAAATAATATCGAATAACACTTGATAAAATTAATAAAAACAAGCAAGAAGGAGAACCTAACAATATTCTTAAAATCAAAGAAGTACTACAACAGTTAGAAGATTTATTAGAAGAAGAGAAAAATAATAAATATCTAACTAAAAGAGATTTAGAGGAAATAATTAAATACACACCAAAAGAAATAGAAAAATTTGAAGAAAAATTAGAAACTTCAAAAAATTTTAAACCTGTAACTTCATGGAGGGATAAAAAACGAATATACATATTTAATAAGAAAATCAATATATATTGAAGAAATTCAACAATTATTAGAATAATTAAAAATTATTGAAAACGAAAATAATCAAATACAGAAGACTGAGCAAATTGAAACAAATAATGAAAATGAAGAAGTAATACTAAATTATAGTACTTCAGAAGAAGAATCAGATTTAGATGAGATATTATGGAAAAAAGGAGAAACTAGTAATCCCAAACCAAAACGAAAATGGAAAGAATATTGGAGATATCTAAAAGAAACATGGGATAAATTTGAACGAGAAACTATGAATAATAAATGATATACTAGAAAACAAGGAAAATGGACTTCTGTCCCAGGAGAATATCAACCTCGCTATGAAAAAATTAGAAAAGGAATTAAACTAAATATTGATTGTGCAACAAATAAAGAAGAAGTACTTCTACAATGGACTAACGAAATAACCTTACTAATTGCAACAAATGAGAAATTTAATGGACTAAATCTACTTGATGTAAAAAATTTAATTGTATACAAAACAAAAGGAAATGTACAAAAATTTTTAACAAGTATAAATGATGATACATGGAATCAGTATACAAGAACTGTAAGCAATAATCATGAATTTGTCCGTTTAATTATGTGATTATTCTACCAAGAATTTACAGGATATAATATATTTGAACATAGAAATGAAGTAAATAGATTTTTACACGAAAAGGCTAAAGCACATTTAAATAAGATACAATTATGTAATGTGTGTGAAGTTAAAAAATTTATTTGTGAATATCAAAAGTATTACTATTAATTAAATATTGAAAATAAACCAATATATATGGATATATTTATAGACAAACTTCCTTATCCATTAAACACTAAGATAAGAACTATTTGGCAAATACAACCAAAAGAAACGGCAAATACTCTTGGAAGAATTATCCAAATACTCTATAATGAATTAAGAGAACAATGTATTTAAAGGAAAACGATTAGACAATTAAATAGGGGAAGAAATGTCATCTGTTGTGACATACCAGAAATTGAAAATCCAGGCAATTATGGATGTAATCGTAAAATAAAGAAAAAATATTATAAAAGAAAATTAGGACTTAGAAACATACCCTAAAAGAAAAGCCTACAAAAATACTAAGAGAAAATATTTTAGAAGAAAAAGAAATACTCTAAGAAAATATTGTTCGAAAGGGAAAAAAATGTGTTTATTGGATATACAATGTCGAAGGCCATTATGCTAATAAATGTGCACAAAAGAAAGATAAAGAATTTAAAGAAAAATAAAAAATAATAAAACAAGTTTATAAGATATATAATCTTGAACCAATAGAAGATGAACTAAGTAATTCAAAAAATAGTATATATGAATTAAAGGAAAATGAATTATCTTCAGAAGAAACAGAATTCGAATAGTACATATATTAAAATTAAAATTAAAAAAAGTAATAAAGAAACTCAAGCTTATATTGATACTATTGCAAGCATTTGTTTAGCAACAAAAACATTATTTGAAAAATAGGAAAAACTAGACAAACCATTAAAAATATAAATTGCAGATGGATCTATCCATCCTCTGTATTTAGTAGAAAAAAGAATTACTTTACTAATTCAAAATAAATTATTTATTGTTCTTACAATATACCAACAAGAAACAAGATTAGATCTGATTTTAGGAAATAATTTCTTACGCTTATATGCACCATTCTGTCAATACCTTGACTGTATCTCTTTACGAACACCTTATCTTACAACCAAGCAGTTATGTGAAAACATAAATATTCCTATAACACATTTTTCTCCCTGTATATATTCTAAAAAGCAACTCGAGTTTAGCAAGCTGAAATGTGGTGAAGTAGTTACCATTATTTGTCAAAAAATTTGCCATGTATTGCTTAATTTAGAACCTGAAAGAAAGATTCCAGCTCATATTGAGGAATTACTAGAAACAACATGTAGTGAAAACCCTCTTGATCCAAAAAGTAATAATAAAAATTTGGAATTAATAGAATTAAAATTAAAAGATCCTATGAAGGAAATAAAATGTAAACCTATGATTTATGCAAAACAAGATAGAGATGAATTTGCAAAAGATATTAAAGAAATGGAAGAAAAATGATTAATAAGACCATCAAAAAGTAAACATTCTGCACCGGCATTTTATGTTGAAAACCATAATGAAATTAAAAGAGGAAAAAGACAAATGGTAATAAACTATAAGCAAATAAATGATGCAATGGAAGGTGATGCATATTATTTACCTCCAAAAGACTTAATTATTGAGCAAATAAGAAATATGCATTGGTATAGTACTTTTGATTGCAAATCAGGATTTTACCAATTACGGCTTACTGAATAATCTAAGGCATTAACTGCATTTAGTTGTCCCCAAGGACAGTTTGAATGGAATGTACTTCCCATGAGAATGAAACAATCATCAAGTATTTTTTAGCGAAGAATGGATTCAATATTAAAAGGATTTAGAGAATTTTGTCTTATTTATATTGACGATATATTAGTTTTTTCTAATAAGAATTTAGAAGATCACTTTATAAAAATAGAATTAGTACCTAAAAAATGTTTAGAACATGGAGTTGTCTTAAGTAAAAAGAAAGTTGTTTTAGCTCAGAATAAAATTAATTACCTTGGATTAGAAATAGAAAAAGGTAAAATAATAATGCAAAAACATGTATTGGAAAAACTCCAAAAGTTTCCAACAAAACTAAAGGATAAAAAAGAATTACAAAGATTTTTAGGATTAATAACATATATTTCTAATGAAGGTTTTATCAAGAATCTTGCAGCAGAACGAAAGATACTTCAATAAAAACTCAAGAAGGACGTTCTTTGGTCTTGGACTGAGGATGATGAAGAAATACAATTAAAATACTTATGTCAGGATCTTCTTGAATTATATCATCCGTCTAATGATGATTTAATTATTATTGAAACTGAAACATCAAATGAATGTTGGGGTGATGTTTTGAAAGCAAAACCCTCAGGACAAAAAAAAGAATTACTATGTATATATATGTCTGGAACTTTTTCAGATAGTAAAATTAATTATCCAACTCATGAAAAAGAAACATTGGCACTTATTTGTATGTTAGAAAAATATCGAATTTATGTGCTAGATAAGAAATTTATTGTACAAACTGACTATACCTATGTTGCGGGATTTAAAAATATTAATCATAAAGGCACTTATAAGCAGAGACGATTGATTAGATGGCAAATGAAATTAGTCGAATATAATTACTCAATTTCTCATATTAAAGGAGAAAAGAATGTTCTTGCGGATATATTATCAAGAGAATGGAGCAACAAAACAACATAGATCTACTCAATAGACAACTGGAGTTGAAGAAAGCAATAAAAGAATAAAAATTAAAGGAATTGGAATGCATAGAAGCAGATATTAAAGTCATAAACCTACAGTTCAAAGTAGAATGTTTTCTTGAAGAAGCATATCAAAAATTACAACAAGAAGAAAACAAAATTAACAAGTGGTATGAAATTTTTAATGGCCCATTTCCAGGAATTTACGATGACTGACATAAAGTAGCTCCTCATTGTCAAAAGATCTCTGGAATACTACACAAATCCTATCCATCAAAGGAAGAAGTCGAAAAAGTACTGAAGGATTATCAAGCAAAAGGAAAGGAGATTTATCTTGAACCAAGGACTTTTTCTGAAGCAACAAAAAAATCCACCTATACCACAATCTCCATACAAAATACTTGAAAAAATTCCGTCTTCACTAGACAATTATCAAATAACTTCCAGAAAAGACCATGAATTACAATTTCAATTCTCAAAAACACACTTTTGGGAAAATCTTAAAAAATTAGTTAACTGGAGTGATAAAGAAAAAGACAACTGTTTTTATATGGTTGATCAAAAACTCTTTGGTATCAAAACAATTATCCTCCCAGGAGCATCGGCAATATTGGCAATCAATATGTTCCAGTTTGGATTTATTGATTGTCTTTACTTAAGCCTAAATCATGAAGAATTTAATTTATTCCCAAACAATTTTAAAGAAACAGTTCAATTATTCAAAAGGAATGTTGCGATGGAGCGAAGTATTTTCCTAAAATTCTTCAGCCTACCCAGATTTCATTACTAAGCAGCCGGCCAAGCACTTAGTATTTGTGGGGATAAGCAACAATAACTTTCCACTAAAAGATGACCCTACATGAGTCGTCTATGAAGAAGTCCAAATTACTGTGATACTAGCTAACCAGCTGGCAAGCATTTTTTCTCAATGTCAAAATATTGGAAAAGAATCATGTATCAAAACACTATACAAGGGACCTAATACTTTGCTTTTAAGCAAAACAAGTGGAAAAACTATTCGAGAAAAAGACTTGAGCATCTTGACAAGCTTCGAAATACCATTCTACGCACTGCAAGGACCACAGGTGGAATAGCGCCCAACTGTCCTCAACAGCCTTTGTTTAATGATTAAGGCAAGTGGAAACTACGCATGTGAAAGATGTCAAGCAGAAAAGATGATGGCCGACAAAGAAAAAGAAGAGGCATTATCAGACGAAACAATAATTGAAGAGTGATGTAAGCCCTTATGTCACTATGTAAATTATTAAGTTTTTGATGTAAGCACTTACGTCTAAAAGGATAGTAATGTCATTAGTCATTAGTAACTCTCGTGTATAAATAAGCCCTCTTATGCTGAGGCAAGACAGATTGAATATATTTCAATTTCAAAAAACCTCAGACCATGAATGCTGTGTTGATCTTTAACGATATCAGTCGGACATTTGAGAGTGTGTCAGTTATCTTGTACTTATAATTACTTATCAATAAACACTTCTTTTATATAAAATTTCCTTCATCTATGCTACTCAATTCATTCATTCTACTCAATCTTATTCAATTACTTGTGGAAGCAATAGTGGGCACTAAAGAACCTTTGAAGAATAAAAGAAGGAGTCAATAGATTTAACAAACCCAAAACAGGTATGATTATAAACCTTCTATTCGATAATTATTGTCAATATCATGTATTAGGAATTGTAAATGGATCTATTATACCAATACTAATTGATACTGGTTCATGCTTAAGCTATGTGAGTAGTGACTTAATTAATAATGCAGAAAACATTAAGCCACAAAAAGCAATCTTATTTAAGCAAAAAGAAATTTTTTTTGATGAAAAAACAATTATAGAATTTTGTTTCGATTCAGGAATTCTATTACAAATAACGTTATATGTAAATGATGATGCTAATATCAAATTATTATTAGGAATAGACTTTCTAGAAGTAGTTAATCCATATGAATACGATCAGAAGAATTAATTATAACAGTTAATAATAAGCAGATAAGAATTCCAAGAATTAAACTCAGTGAATATGAAATTAAAAAATATATAGAAAATACACTCTAAATGGAAATAGAAAAAATAGAGGATGTAGAACACTTTCAAATTCTGAAGAAGAAGGAAGCTAATCAGGAAATATTTTAATAAATAAATCCTTATTTAAGAAAATACAGAAAGAAGAATTAGACTTAGCTAAAAATGCTAATATACAAGGAAAAGAAAAACTAAGTGGAATACTAAAACATTTTAATCAGCGAAATAATATTATTTATTATGGAAGATTATGTAATGAAATGCCAATCGATATAGCAGAAATCTAAAGAAATACTAGTATACAGCTACTTAATAAAAAGAAGTTAATGGATTTAAAAAATAATATAAAAAGAGATGAAGATAGAAGAAAAATTGGATATGTACATATTGGGGCTGTACAAGTATTAGTAAAATCCACTTTTCAAGAAGAAATAAATTCTCCTATAGAACTTATCTTAAAAGATGACAGAATTATCGACCCAAAAGATAAAATATTAGGAGTAATAAAATGAAATCTAACCTATGGGAAGTTAAAATTCGAAGTCAGACCAAATATTAGAATACCTTTAAATACTCAAAGAATAAATCAAACATTAACATTAGAACATAATTTTTTGTGAAAAAATCTAATGAGAACAGGTGATAACATATTTTCTGTTACCTATTGTATTAGTTATGTATTAACAAATTCATATCATAGTATTACCTTTAAAAATAATGATAAAAATAAAAATTTTAAGAATTTTAATAAACTGGGACGAATTTGGTATTAGAGCAGGAATAAGATGAATAAAGATAAAAGAATTGCGGAACTTAAAAACATAAAACAGGATAAAAAAGTAGAATTAGAACATACAACTTGGGTATTAAAAGGACTTGGTGACAGATTAGATTATATTATAAAAACTAAAAGATTAAATCAAGAACAAAAAGATAACGAAATAAAAAGGATAAGTCATCATATCTTACGAATTGATCATATATTTCAAGAAGAAAAGCAAACAAAATTAAAAATTGATGAATTATTACATGATTGGGAATACTCTGCAGGAGAGGGATCAATACCCCCTCAATTACGTATGGTACCATAGTAAGCACCTAAAAAAATTTGTTTCATATTGTTGAAAAGTAGATTTCCCTTGAGCTCACTGCTCAATACTACATTAAAAAAAGATATAACTTTTCACGTTGAAAAATTGGTTTTAAATAAATTCATTTTTCAACTTACCCACCAAACAAATTTTGAGAAATAATATTAAAAGAGCAATATATTGAAAAATAAAATTTAAAATTGCATTACTCGGATTAAAAAAAAGGCCATAACTTACCCTATGAAACCAAAATGAATCTATGACCACACAGCAAACATAACTCTAGAGTTGACAAAATAGATTCAACTCATTGAGTTAATCCGTCAATCTGTCATTTTTTATTGGGTTGAGTTCAAGAATTGAACTCATTTTTATTTTTAAACTTGTATAACCAACCCCGCTAGTGGCTCTGGCTCGATTGGTCGGTTGGATTGGCTCTTTTGTTTTTTTAGTACTATAATTGAGTCTTATTATTTATGTTTGTGATATTTTTATGAGTATGATATTAATTTAAATTATTTTTTTGTTGTTTTAATTTTTATAAATTATAATTTTTTATTTTTTAATTTTTATGGGTTTTTTTTTTATTTTTTAAATTGGTTAACCCATTAACCTATCTTAAAATGAGGTGAGTTGACTCTTTCAATTCATTTTTAAAACGAGTGACCCTACCCACTCTGTATTTTAATAAGTCAAGAACAGTGTAGGACGAGTTAATCCGTTTGGTTACCCCTACATAACTCACAATAGATGTTGCTTTCAAGCTACTTAAATGAGTTTTTAAAATTAAAAATACTTAAACAAATATTTGTGATGAACAAATCCCTAAACAAATATTGAATTATGTTTTGATTGATTTATTAATTGATCGTGTCCATTAATTATTCTTTACAACGAATACAGTTATTGATTGAATTTGTTAATTGATAAAATAAACTAATTCCTTAAAATAATCATGTTGATTGATTGAATCAATTAATTCATGAAATAAGAGCATGTTTGGCTTCACGTTTGCAATTGCAAATGTAAATTAGAAATTCTTGAAGGAAGAGAAATGAAGCAAAAAATAATTTGATTCTTAACGATTTTTTACCCAAAAATCCGTTATTAATTTTTGCTTTTGTTAAAATTGTTTGACCATTTACTGAAAACAAAATAATATAAATTAGTTATGCAAACTCACTTTCAACTAAACTTAAGTTTACAAACACACTTTTAACTAAATTTAAATTTACCAACTATAATCCAAACACACACTAAGTTTACTGAAAATAAGTAACATAAAATAATTATGATTTGATTTCCTAAAATATTAATTTTAATTGACCATTTATTGAGACAATAATAATATAATTATTTTTCATTTTTCTAATTTCTAATTCCAATTCAAAATGAGTTTAACTTATAGAGTCTAAAAGTATCATTTTAAACAGGAAATATAATTTATAAGAAGTTTTCGGAAAAGTTGTTCTTTTAACTATAACAATAGTCAATAATAGATAATAAATAATAAATAAATAATAAATATAGAAAAGGGAAAGTGCCACGTGTGAATGGTGGGTGGGTCCAGGGCTCCAAAAGAGAGTGAGAAAGAAGAAACGACCCCTTACTAACAACGACGCACAACTAAAAGCAATAACTGGAATCGACTCCCTCTTCACCACTACACAAAACCCAATCCCAGCCCCTTATCTCTCTCCTTATATATAAAACCCATTATCGCTCCTCTCTTCTTTTCTCCTCCAACTCCTTCGCCACCCTCCTCTCTCTCTCATACACACGCACACTCCAAAGAGCCTCTTTCTCTCTCACTCTTTCTCACTGGTTTTCTCTTACAAGACCGTTATCGGCATGCTCATAGCGACGACACGATGCTCATAGACGAGTGGATGATATCGGCGACGGCGGATGACACGGTCGTCGCCGAGCTTCTGGTTCGCCTCAAGCACTCGAAAGCGGCGTCCGTTTCAGCCAAATCGCACCCAACGCTTGTGCCACCGCCGCTTCCCAGGTGGGGGACGAAACAGCCGCGCTCCAGGCTAACCGCCGTCGTTTCTCGGAGGAAGGAGGAGGCCGATTCAACCAGATGCAGCCCAACCACGCCGCTTTCTTGGAGCGGAGGCGCCTCCCCTTCCCTTACCGCCGATGGCTACGAAGATTCAAGCCACCCTACTGTTCTTTCTCACCACGCCGTCGCCACCACCACCGGATCCAAGGTTCTATCTCTTTCTCTATACCGTTTTCTACCTGAATTTCTCTCTCTCTGTTCGCTGGTGTGTCAGACTCGTGTTGTTTTGACTGAAATACCCCTATAAAGTGCGCGCAGTTTCTGCCGGAGCCCAGCTGTGGCTACCGGCGGTTTGCGGTGGCTTCGTGTGAGGTCATCGACGATGGAACGGAACAACATTCTTGCCTTTGGAATGACGTTTCCGTACGTTTTGACTGTTTTGCCCTTCGTCTATTGCAGTATTTACCTTTTTGGTCTCTGGTTTCTCAATACATAAAAGCCAGAGTTTTCGGTTTCCTACTTTACCAATCGTGCATCGCTTTCGATCTCTGGCTGACGAAACCGACCCTGTCAGATGCTGACGGGCAAATCTGTCATTTTGCGATTTTGTTCATTTAGTATCTTTTTTTTTTTTACTTTTTTGTTTTTCTCTTTTTTGATTTTTAGTTAAATCATCTTACTGATTACGGATGGTCATGGTGGGTTTATTTGATGTGCATGGCTATTTTGTTTTATTTTTTTTTTATTTTCGCAATTTTGATATTTTCCGTTCTCAAATTTGGGTTGATGGAAATGCCCACGAATGCTTTGTGTAATTCCGTACAGCAAAAGGGGGTGGAAATGGAAGCAATCGGTTTACGTTTTCTTCTGGCCTCTATTTCGGGTCAGCTGCCATTCGATTTTCTCGCTTGGATTGACCGAAACACCCTTGCTCGGTCCAATTAAGATTCTGCTGACCCCCTAATCAGGGACGGTTGTGTCAGGTACAAAAACAAAAAAGAAGTGTACCTTCTCATTGGCCATTCCGAGAAATTTCCCAGCGCTTTATTTATCTATTTATTTTTGTTTTAGTGTATTGGTGAAAGTGGTGAAATTCCGCAGCAGGAGGTAGGAATTAAAAAAAAATGAGGGCGGGTAAGTGGGTCCCTATCATTTAGATGGGGATGGGTCCAGAGAGGCGAGGATTAGCGGAAGGACTATGGAAGGTTGGCTTCGTGATGGATAGGTCACTGGTCTGCGTTTCGTTGAAGTTAGTGGCGGGTTGTAGTTTTCGCTCGTTGTGGCGTGGTTCGGTGTATTTATCATGCGAATCAATTATCTCTGTACTTTTTAATTTTCCTATTTATTTTCTCTGCGTGGATTTGTACGTATCTAATCTTACATTCTGATTATTTTCTAATGATTAACTTAAAGATATGGTTAAATGATCTAAATAAAAAATATATATTTAATTATTAATGTATGGAGTATATTTTTTTTATAATTTTTTAACAAGTATTTTTAAAATATACTCTTTAGAAAAATCTTATTTTTAATTTTTTTATTTTCGATTTTCGATGTATGGGGATGTTTGGGTTAGTCATATTGGGCATTGCATTGGTGAGGAAAGAAAGGGCGTCGGTCCAATCCATGTTGAAGAGTCGAGAGACACATAACACTTCACATCATAATTCGCAGTAGGGCCCAGGGGTCTTTCAAGTTTCAACAAACGGTGGAGGCTGGACCGTTTATTGTGTGCAGCCATTGGAGTCCGATCAGAGATGCGGGGCATCGGCATGAGGTGAGGTTCACGAGGGTGACAGTGAAGGGTTGACGGTTTTTGATGCCTTAAATAGGAAAATTAAATCATTACAACCTTGGAAGATTCATTTGGGTGAGGATGAAGAGGTAGCATCTGTTGTTTGTTTTCCCTGTTTTCCCTTGGCCCACTCGGGGGCGTGCTTAATCTGTTTTTCGAAGCTGACCAAAATGGAGCAGAGAACAGGAAAAAAAAAAAAAGGTCCTAAAAAGAAAAAGTTCCCAACAATTTCATTACTGGGCATGTGATCAAGTCACGTGAGCATTGAACAGAAGACCATCACGTGCCACCGCGTGCGTCTAATGACGTGGCTTGCATCCGCTGGTACAGGTGCAGTTAGGGTTTGGCGGTTGGTTACAGTGATGCGTTGCCTGGCTTGCGTTTCTGTGCGTCATTGACGTCTGACTGAGCTGTCCTCTGCGGATTAGCTTCGAATATATCTCTATCTGAGTTTCAATTTGGGGGAAATTTCCTTTTCGGTATTTTGTGTTTGAATCTCTTTCTATTTTTACTGGAAGAATAAACAATGAGCAACTTGAAGGTATGGCCACGTCTTTGTCTAATTGTCTTTGATCTGCGTTTTCCGTCACGACCCCAATGCTTAACTATTGGGACGAGTGTTTTTCTATAATAATTTAATTAAATATTGATTAAATGTTGATATTTATTATTATATAAGTTGTAAGCGTCAAGCAACCTCTTTGTTTTGTAAGCCCATTTCTAAGTTTATAGCTGAACCCGAGCGTTCAGTGTCCCTTCCATACCGTGAAGAATTCAACATTTCTCCCCTAGTTTGTGTGCTTGGGTTGGTGTCTTGACAAACTCGGGCGCCCTCCCCCACCCCCCCTTCTGTATCTTTTTAATTTTTATTTTTAATATCCCAATTCTTTTGAGTTGCTTAATACTTTTATATGATTTGGCCAACTAATTTTGCTTATTTTTGCATTCTTTTAAATCAATGCTACTCCCCTTTCTCCCGTTATTTAATTCCATTGTGATTGTGTTTTTCCTAGTGGTCTTGAGCTAATCTTTAATGACCTAAATTTTCAGGCTACTGCTACAAGTGAATATACGGGCAACGCTGCCTCCACCAAGAGGTGCAAAAGGAAAAAGGTAAAGCTACCTTTCATGTATCTTTTACTTTATTAATAGTTTTAAAATTTCTGTGCATACATCATGGTCAATGGTCTCTGGGTTTGAGACGCCAATGGCCTCTCATTGCCTACTGATATATCATGTGTGTTAATTATGATTCTTTTTTGCCATCTTCTAGACCTTTGCTGAGCTTGTGCAAGAGGAAAGCTCCCTGCTTAAGGAAAGGATATATTTAAAAAAGGTATCAATATGGTTTTCTTTTTCATATTAAAAATCTGTAATTTTGCGCTCCACCTCTCCTTCCCTCTTCAATTTTCTGTGACTCATTTATATCTGGGTATGCATAAGTTACTAATATCACTCTTAATTTGTAGGAGATTGCAAATAAAAATGCAACTTTTAAGGCACAGAGAGCTAGAAATGAGAGCTTGAAGAGGATGAAGGTAAATTCAAATGTTTTTTATATAATAACAAATCATATATTTATTGCAATAATTTTCAGATATCTCCATTACGTTTCTTGCTGACCTCATTCTTTTTTATTCCCAGCTTGATTTGGGTTCAATACCTCGTAACAAGCCAAATTCATCATCTGATGAACCGCTGTGTACACTTTCTGACCTACCCCAACTGCGAATAGTACCTTCCAGGGCCCACACAAATGCCACTGAAGATGATACTCATCCACAAGCAGCAGCTTCTAAGGCAACCAGGACTGAGTTACCAGATCTGAATATGATGCCATCTGAGGATGATTCTTAAACAGACGTTCTATGTGGAATGAGTTGAGAAACACTCTACATGTTTTCATCGTCCAGCACGCTGGACTCTTGCTAATTGCTATACTATGTGGTGGAACACTGAGAAACGCCCTGTTTGAAACAGTTGCACTGTGTGGTGGAAGCTTGAACTATGGACCACTGTACAGCCCAAGAGAGCTTCCTGGAGGCTCTATCTAATAGAAAATTTAGACAAAGTCATGTGTGTCAACTTGATGCAACTGCCAATTTTTATAAAGGGGAGAAGAGGCGGTCATGATTCGGGAAGATTTCTTTTCTTGATTAGTAAGGCAATTTCTAGACACTAGGTTATAGTGATGCTTATGTAGCAATTTCCTCTGTTTCCGAAATTTCTTATGGGATACAGCCTCGTTACTTCTAATTTTGAAACTCTTCAATCATATAAAATGTATCATTCTTTGTAGGTTAAAGCTCTCGGATTCCATTAATAGGTACTTAAATTAATCTTCAGTTTCATTCATCCATTCCGTAAGTTGCACTTCCATCTCATTTATTTACAAGTTCATGTGACATCTCTTTGATATTTGAGAATGTTAAAAAGATATCGGCCCACCTTTCTTGGTTCTTTGTATGACTTTTCGCCATCGTCATGGATGTGGTGGAACTGGCTATGCTGTGCGATTCACCAAGCATACCATGTAGAAAATGAGAATCCTGGCAGCAAGATCCTCAACTAAAACACACAAATTTGTTGGACAACCATTTATTTTGTTAGTAGTTTTATTCTATATTCAGTATTTCTATTTGATAAATGGTGCATGGTCCACGTCAATCTTTAAGAAAATTAATTTTAAAACACAGATTCAGGAGAGAGCTGGAAGGATAAAAGAAAATTAATTTTTTTAAGAAAAAAAACCATGGAACAAATCAAGCATAAAAATTATCCCTACTACAATTTTTGGACATAAAAGTTGTATACTTTCAACAACTTTTAACTGGTAAAATTGTAAACAATTATCAATATTAGTATATTACTCATTATTTATTCTCTCTTATTTTCATAGCCCAACCAATATCTTATACAATTATTTATAATTTACAAGAATTTACTTAACAAGCAATCACTCTCAAACTGTCACTGTTAAAATGTTAAGCACATTTTAATAACAATTCAATTCTAAGTAAAATTTACAAACAATTATTTAAATAAGAATTAAGTAAAACTCAATAGTTATTAAATTCGGATTGGTTATCGACTTAGCCGAGCTAATGGGTTAATAGGTCACCAGTTCAAATAATGAGTCATTAGTTACATAAGATAAAATCGGATAAAATAAAATAAATATAAATATTTAATATAAATAATAATTAAATAAAAATTACAAATGAAAAATGGATGAACCTTCTTAAACGAAATACAGTTTAATTACATTCTATCCCAAACATAATTTCAACTTGTGCTAGAAATTTAAAACCCAAAGGACGTACACTTCACAGTCAAAATTTACTTTTCGTACACTACACAAAGGCCCATGTAGTATGCACCAAAGCCCAAAAATCACTCTCACTATCAAAAACCCGAGCCATTACTCATTAGTCTTTCCCCTTTCAACCATAAATATGTGCTCAACCTGTTTTCGTGAAGAGAGTGTTACGCGACAACGTACCAGCGAATAGGATTGACAATTCTTCTCGCAATTCAAGAATTCTTACGGGAATTATCTCAAATGAAGTCTTAAATGCGAGATTTTTTTACCCATAAAAATAGAGATGGGGAGAAAAATCTCTCCGTAGTACATTTAGGGACGGAGACGAGGATCATACTTTCCGCTCCACTGGGTCTCGATTCCCGAAAAAATTATCAAAATATCATTTATATATATATATATGTATTATTATATAAATAAATATATATATTTTAGTAATTTTATCTTTAATTAAATTTTATATTTATTTAAAATTAAAAATATTAAAATAATTTATTTCATTTTTTTTTTTTTTTTTTATTTTTTTAATATAATGGAAAATCTGGCGGGTATCAGCGAGGATTCGAGGAGCGGGGATAGGGAAAAAAATTCCCTCGCGACAGGGAATAGAGACGGGGACGGGGATGGGGTTGGGGTGCGGGGACAGGGAGCGGGGAGGTACTCCCTGCCCCCACCCCATGCTAGTGCCATGCCTACCAGCGAGCAAGGTGTGACTGTTGGTTCTCGGTTCGAATTTCTTTGCCAGTCTCTTGCCACTTCCTTCTTGTTGGTTCGATGCCATTGTTTCCAATCTATAAGCTCCCCTCTCCCTCTCCCTCTCTCTCATGCTTCAAAGTTCAAAGGCAGAGTCATGTCATGCACCGCCCACCAAACCTTCGCCCGTCATCGACTATGTTGGCCAACAAGCTCTCTCGAATCCTTAGTTACCAAACCTCAACCCAATTTTTCTTAACCTGAGTGTTTTTTTTTTTCAAAGTCTCACTTGGCCAAGTCATAGTAACTGACAAGTTATCAAGTTAATCAAAATTCGGCCAATTTAAATTGGTTTTTATTGGTTTGAAAACATTTTCGATCTGACTCTTGATTCGAACCGGTCATCAGGTGGGGTCATCGGTTTACTGGTTCCACCAACTGATCCGGTCTGAGTTTGTAAAACCTAACAAATATGAATTTCAATCAATCTTTTTAAGTTAAAATATAATTTTAGTCTCTATATTTTTTTTCCTTTGTAAATAAATCCCTATAATTGTGAATAGTAAATAAGTTCCCAATCTTTGTTCTTGTTAGAACATTGCAAGTTTTGTGTCGATGTAGCTAATAGAGTGCCAATGTGGGTGATTTTTTCCCATGTTATCTTACATGTGGCAACATGCCACTTAACCATCTCTCATGTTTTGTCCTCTACTTGAGGGGAAGTCATCGGAGAACTTTAGGTCGGTCGTCGGATAGTTACCTAAGGAAGACGGGATGGAATGCCAGCAGAGACACTTTGACTGATCAATTTTGGAGTCAAGACTGTAATGAAGGCACAAGTAGAGAAAAGTGAACATGTCTGGCTTAAGCTGCCAGACCGGTTTATATAGAGATCTGGAGGACTAGCTCTTCGGATACCTTTCGTTAAGGCAATTTAAGATTCTGGACGTTATGTCTGGTCATTATGGTGTGAGACATTATGTCCGGTTATTATGACGCGAGACATTATGTCTGGTCATTATGGCACGAGGCCATTATGTTTGTTGGTGGGTCGTATTAAGTACGTGTTTGTCGAGTTGTTACCCTTTCGGGTATAGGCCAGTCAAACCTTGCAGAAATGGGCCTAGCTTATAGTCGGATGCCAATTGAGTCAGGACGATCCACAACTTCCCAGCTTGGTCATCTGTGAAGATGAGCCGAGCTTATGACTGGTCGTATGTCAATTGAGCCAGGACGGCCAGGACGATCCATAGCCCCCCAGCTTGGTCATCTGTTTGTATTATTAATGTTTATTCTTATCCAAGTTGGACGGTCCACAGTTCTCCAGCTTGGGCAAATCATAAAATGAATGACTGAGCTTTTCTGAACTCTTCGTAATTTTTAAGCTTCGTCTCTGGGTAACCTTCTGAGGTGAGTGGTGAGGTCTTTTGTGCATGTAATTTCCTAACCTTAACTATGAATTTTCCCGCCCTGATTCGATCTTGAGTTTTTCCAATTTAGATCAGTCTTCAAAGGCATCATGGTTCGGCCGTGATTTCGGATAGCTTCGCATGTCTTCATTTTTTAAATTTTGACCTAAGAATTTTTTTCGAGCTTAGACGACTTCATACATATGTAGATTTTAATTCATCTCTGAATTCTAGCATTAGCTCAAAGGGATTTCTATGGTGCACCGCAAAAAGGCTTTCTCAGATCTGGATATGACTCGATTGTTGGTCGATATCAGCTTGTAGATCAAAATCGGCTCAAAAGGATTGGTTTTCCTCGATCTTTTGACTAGCATTGGCTCAATGCTGCCGACATCGGCTCAGTGGGGCCGACATCGGCTCAGTGGGGCCGACATCGGCTCAGTGGGGCCGACATCACCTCAATGGGGTTAACATTGGCTCTTTAGGGCCGATATTGGCTCAGTGGGGCCGACATCAACCATTTTTTACAAAAGATTTGATTGGATCTTTAATGACTAATTACGCCAAAATTTGACTAGATGATTTCCAACCTATGAAAGCATTTTTGGCTTTTCATGATCGGTCATGACTTTTGTCATGCTTGGAAGATCAAATTTACTGAAGAAAATATCGAAGGAAGTCAACCATTTTTTACTAGATGTTTTTATGATCGGTCGTGATTTTTGTCGAGCCTTAATTTGGGTGGACTTAACTTCTTTGGTATTGGTTCCTTGGAGCAGTTATTCAAACATTCGAACTTTTACCTGGCATTGGCTTAATGCGGCCGACATCGACTTAGTACGGTCGGTATCTGCTCAATACGGCCGGCATCGACTCAATGCGACCGACATCGACTCAGTGTGGTCGGCATCAACTCTGTGGGGTTGGCATTAGCTCAGTGGGGCCGACATCAGCTCAATGTGGTCGGCATCGACTCAGTGGGCTCGACATCAACTCTGCGAGGTCGGCATCGACTCTATGGGGTCGGCATCTGCTCAGTGGGGCTAGCATCGGCTCAATGCAGCCGACATCGACCCAGTGGGGTCAGCATCGGCTCAGTGAGCCGACATCGGCTCAATGGGGTCGGTATCAACTGAAAGAGGCTAGTTTTTGGGGCCTTCGCCTATACTCTCCCAGGGTTTTTATCATCTTGAGTGTTCGGAGTCTTCCTCTGGAATTTTCCAGAATTTGTTGAAAGTTTGAATCTTAATTGTTTTGATCATGTCATGTGAGTAATTCTAATATGCAATTGGAATAGACAGAACTAAATTTCAATATCTCAATAAGATTGGTTGTATTAAACCCATATAAATAAAACTCATACACTTATGGCTTAAATGGTTCAAATTAAAATAATGAATATAAAACTGTAGAATTTAATGTTAAACAATAATAAACTATGATGAATATAAATATTTATTACAAAAATTATTACTAGTAGATGTAAATGCTAATATTGTTCCTAGTGATGACTATGAAATGTCTTCACACAAAGTCAAAATGATATTATGTTAGGTTAATGTTATGTAATTATTAATTAATACATTAATGACAATAAATAAGAATTAAGACAATAAATAAAAACTAATGACAAATGACAATAAATAAGAATTAAAGTAATTATTAATGACAATAAATAGGAATTAAGGCAATAAATAAAAACTAATGACAAATGATAATAAATAAGAATTAAAGTAATTATTAATGACAATAAATAATTTTTTAATACATTAAATATTTTATTTTAATTTAAAATTTAATTTTTTAACATCCGTTACAAGTTTCCTAATAACATTTTTTTAGCAAACAATTCTTATATTCTTACATCAAACAGTGCATACACTCCTTTTTACAATTCATCTAATATCATTCATTATATATATTTATTTCTATCACTTTCTCACTCAATCACATCCCTTAAAAAGGGTGTAAATAGTAATACACCCTTAAAATGGGGTGTAAGACTATTATTTTTCTTTAGCAAAAACCCTTTTAATATCATAATTGAGCCGACATTAATACTCTAAAAAGTAAGAAATCTCTTTGGTATCTCATTACATGATTGAAATTACTACTATTTCCCAGCAACCATATGATGCCACCAAAACAAGAAATAAGGGAAATAATCATTTTGAATTTTTTTTTCTTTTAAAGCACCTACTAATTTCCAAATTTTATGCTACTTCCAAATTAACCATTTAACCAAAAATACGCAAATCTCTTTTTCTTCATATCCATTTTGTTTAGTTGCGAAGGAAAGTGGGATGGAGACACTTACAGCTTCAATGTTAATTTTGTAGACCATAAGCTTTCGTTTTTCTCAGCAACTTGTTTTGTAGGCAACAACTATATGCCCCACGGCCAAAGCGCAAGAGCACACGAACAGAGCTATTTTGGAGGCTCTAACATTCCTTCCTCCATAAACACCTGAGTTGCTAAAGACGTAAACAACTTTCAGGAAAACAAATAATAGAGACAACATGGAGCACATCGTGGTGATCCCCAAATAAGGCCCACATGAAAGTCTTGGTCCATCACAAAAACTATAAACACAGAAGATGACAATGGATTGTATAATGGACACGACTCAATAAGAGAGTATCGAAAATCGTAGTTCTCAAAATGGGCAAACAGGGAGAGAGAAGTAGGGGAAAGGGCAGAAAGCTGAGCAGAAGGAACAACCGAACAAGTGCATAAGCTATAACCAAGAGAATTGGCGTAGAGAAAAGAACCAACGACATAACCATGGTGATCAAGAAGAATACAGTCTTCACAACCCTTAATATCCTTTTGAATTTCTCTTTCTTTGAAAAACCCATCTTGGTCCTTATATTTTCCTTCCAATCCTCAGTTGTGTTTCAAAACTTCCACAAGTAAGCGAAAAGGGAGGGAGGGTCTATCATAAACGCTTTGCACAGCTTGCTTGGGTAGTACTTGGCCACAATTTTCAGTGCTGCTAGCAATAAGTTCATAAAAGAAAATGCTGACCTGTAAAGCTTGCGTCAAAAAGCATGACACATTGTTCAATGTTTTTTTGGCATGGTCGAAATGGCCACCTATACTTCTCAACAATCAAAATGTGTCTTGTGATGTTTTTGTGGAGTGAGAGAGTTTTACATCGTCCCACTGTAGGCGCCAGATGTTTCGTCCTCTACCTAAGGGAAAGTCGCTAGAGAACTTCAGGTCAATCATCCGACAGTTACCCGAGGAAGACAGGGTGAAATGCCAGCAGAGACATTCCGACTGATCAGTCTTGGAGTTAAGACTGTAAAAAAGGCATTGGTAGAGAAAAGTGAATATGTCTGGCTTAGGCTGCCAGGCTGGTTTATATATAGATCTGGAGGAGTAGCTTTTCAGATACCTTCCGTTAAGGCTATTTAGGATTCTGAACGTTATGTCTGGTCATTATGGTGTGAGACGTTATGTACGGTTATTATGACGCGAGACGTTATGTCTGGTTATTATGGTGTGAGGTCATTATGTCTGTTGGTGGGTCGTATTAAGCATGTGTTTGTCGAGCTATTACCCATTCGAGTATAGGCCGATCCAACCTTGCAAAAATGAGTCTAACTTATGATCGGATGTCAATTGGGTTAGGATGGTCCACTGCTCCCCAATTTGGTAATCTGTGAAGATAAGTTGAGCTTATGACTGGTCGTATGTCAATTGGGCCATGACGACCAAGACAATCCATCTCCCTTCTAAAAACCTTCTCATAAAAAATATAAGCCTCTTTGGCAAAAGGGACTATAGCCATAGAAGTTTTGTAAAATCCAATCACCCATTCACCGATTTGAGGCTTCTCCTTCTTGATGGCCCCAAAAACACTCAAAATATCTTTTCTTTTCACATCATTCACCTAAACTTACTTCAACAGGTTTGGGTGACATATTTGTTATATTTTATCTTTTAAATCTTTGATTTTCCTTTCATGATCACTTTCGTGGGGTTGAAATGTAGAAATCACTATTTGTTTTTTTTCTTTGTATGCCTTTATTGTTTCTAATTCTTGCTTTTATGCATAGTTGTTTAACTTAGACTGGGAGTCGACTCGATTAGAAAATCGAGTCACTGGGTCAATAATCTGACTGTGGATCAAGCGATCGAGACAAAAAACTCAAATAAAAAAAAATAAAAAGATAGAATACTATGTAAAAATACTTTTTTTTATTATAACACACCTCAAATATAATATTTAAAAGATACATCATTTAATATTACAATCAAATACAAGAAAATAGCTCAAACATGTTTTTAAACAAAACATAAATTGAATTATCCTATTTGCAAAAAAAACAAAAAAAAAAACCATAAATTCAATAATCCTAGCAAGTTCAATTATTTCTTGTTAATTTTATCAGCATATAAATTTAAATATAAAATGAAAAAAATAAAAGCACATAAAAATAAACTTTATTATAAAATATATATAATTATAGTTGTTTATAGCATGCATAATGTTATTTTTCGACACAGGCACGCACAATTTTGATTTGATGTAATTAAAGATGTACAAGATTAATATTGTGTATTAATATTTTTTAAAATTATTTTATGGGATATTATTTTTTATATCACAATTTGTGAAACTAATAAAAGCATATATGCACGTATCATTATATGGTGAACACATAGGCACGTATCATATACATTATGTATACATATAATACAGAATTCTTTGCATATCAGTCACATTCTTCATCTAATTAAAATATGTTTAATTTATTTAACTTACTCATAAAATTATTTCGTATATCATAAAAATATTATAATTATATATAAAATAAAATAATATTTTAAACTAATTTAATATATAATATAAAGACTATAAACATATTTAATTGTATACAAAAATATTTTCTTTTGTATATTTAGTTATTAACTTTTTTTTAAAAAAACTACACAATTATAATAATGCTAAAAAAAAAGGAAATAAATGGTACCTAATAACATTTCATAGCAATGCGGGTCCCCTCTCAATAGAAGTAGAAGGGTTGAAAGCTTTGTAGCAAATAACAATTCACGTGACTGCCTTTTAGTTTTACCACCACACATTTCATCATTATTCTCATTTCACCTCTTTCTTCTTTCTCCATCGGGTTATCTCACTGTGGACTAAGGACCTTTCCTCACCCCATTTGCCCTCTTTGTTCTACTCTTCAGGCGGGTGCTATTATACATCATACTGAGTTAGGATGTATGGTGTACTCTTGACTTTATTTGTTATAGCAAAATTTTTTTTTTTGGTTCTAGGTTTTTTTTTTTGCATTATCGCTGTTGCCCCCAACCACCACCACCACCCATCGTCGGCGAGCTTCGCCAGTCGGCCACAGCCAACCACCGTCGACCATTAATTGGCGGCAATTTTCGACCGTCCACTGGTCGGCCACCTCTAGTTGACAATCTCATGCGGTAATCGCCAGTTAGCCACCTCCGACAACCATTTCAGGCCGACCACCTCCGCCATCCACTTTTGGCCAGCCACCTCCGGCCGGCCACCCCTGACAGGCCACCATCATTTTGTAAAATTATACTATTTATTTTTTTTAGTTGCACAACTGTGTAAAATAATATCAGTAAAAATAATACTAATTAAAATTGTATTATTCTTTATATTTTTTTAATAATAACTGTACAAACTGAAAACTCTACAGATTTTAATTGTATATGTTAAAAACTTTACAAATTTTACTGATAATATTTATAAATAATAATATTTATACATAATAATATATATATATAAAACCCTTACAGTTTTCTCCGTGTGGGTGTGTAAGGAGTTGTAAAAAAATATATGAAAGGTGGCTGGCAACAACAATAGTAGTGGTGTGTAAAAAAAAATAATATGAAAAAAAAAACCTGCTTTGCAAGTTTCCTGTACTTGATCTAAACTATTAATTATTTTTACGAATAAATCAATGACTTAGACTGCAATGTGTATCATACACCCTCCTTTGGAGGGTGCATATTAGAAATGGTCCTACTCTTCATCTATAAAGATCTCTCTCTCTCTCTCTCTCTTGTCACTCTAAAAGTGGATGGATTTGTGGTGGTAGCCATCTACAAAAATGGCAGAAATCCTCTTTAACAGAGCAGAGAGCCAGAGACTTCAATGGAGTAAATATCCATTGGAAATAGAGCAACGTTGACGATAAGAGTTCTTCTTCGACGAAGTCGAAGCGGCCAAGTGAATATCAAGCGCAACCTCCAAGTTTTGGGTTCAAGTCCTGTGCTTTTTTTTTATATATATATAAAAATAAGCTGGTTCAAGCAAAACCAAGTAGGTCAGCGAGTCATTTTAAGTTTAATCGACTGGCTTAGCGACTGCTTCGTGAGTTTTTCAATGGCTGAACCGATCCGAATTATACCAACTATGTTTTTATGGCTTGAGATTATTGATATTTAGAATTTTAACTTGTGAAATATAATTTTGTTAAAAATTTGTAACGCTACATATTTAGATAAATTGATGAAGTAATATAATGTTAATTATAAGGTATATCGATATGAATATATTTTTAGAAAAAAAATATAATTGCTTCGTATAATGTTCATAAAAATTTATATTATAATTTTTTATAATTACTACTGTTTCTTCTAACCTTTTTGGATTCCGCAACTGTAATTAACAAATGTGCAGGATAGGAGATTGGAAGAGTGTTCTCATCGGAAAAGGAGCTGCCGAGTGAGTAAAGAACAAGAGTATAAGGGGAAAAAGAGGGGATGAAATATGGAGACCAATGGGATTGCCAGTATGATATAGAGCCCAAAGAATATGAGTTGGCATAAATTGCTGCTTAACATGCCACTCTGGCCATGACATGGAAGAGGATCACCCACATTATCACTTTGTTAGCCACACCAGCAGAAAACTAACGGTGTTATAACTTGAACTAATGTTGGAGACTTGTTTGCTAATATTGGCAACTATAGGGATTGGTTTCTTTAAAAAAAGTATAGAGACTAAATTAAAAATAAAAATAAATTATAAAGATTAAAATTATATTTTAACCTTCTTTTAATAAGTTAAGTTGACTTAACTGGTCGACTTTTTGAAACAGATGAGAAAGAATATAGCAAATTCACACTAAAATAGACAGAAAGAAATGAAAGTATAAACTCAAGGAAGCACAACGCAAATAAAATGTTCAAAATTGGAGTGCATCTGCAGGGAGAATTACTATTGAAAGTTTGAAACAATATGTTCATCCTTGAGATGATTAATTTTTCAGAAATGACAACTTTGATAAAAAAGACAGCTTACGTGGATTGCTTTAGCTTCTCTTCTACAAGTTCAATGCACCGGTACAACACCAACTCAAGTGGATTTAGGGTACATTCAGTGTCAACTGCAAGCTCATCATAATCATTCTTGTTCTCTGCCATTATACCTGTCACTAAGGTACGCAAAGGAAGCAGCCATTCATTGTAGGCCTTCAGTAAACTGCTCCTAGACAGGACTCCGGTGCGGTTTGTCTTTCCTGTTACAAATGTAATAGGACCGAAACCTTCATAATGGCATTATTAGAATTTTAATTTAGATTAAGTTTGCCAACTACTAATTATCAAACCACAACAAAGAGGTAACATAATCTCAATTTTTTTGGGAAAATTGCAAAAAGAAAATTCTAGGTAGAAACATTTCTGTTTAGAAACAATAATTAACCATTCAAGTGGTTCATTAACTCAATAACTTGTTACTCATTAACCACTCGAAATTAATTGAATATATTTTTATCAAGAACTCCTGTTATGTAATTTTTCCCATTTTTTCATTGCCTTAATTTTGATATATCCCTATTACTAAGGTGTATGCCACAAGGAAAAGGATGGGAATCAGAGGATCGGCACAAGGGTAAGGACGACAGAATGGGAAATAAGGGGAATACTGATAGTCTGGAGCATAATTGAATGCTGAGATGGCAAGGAATACAAGAGGGAAGGAGAGGAAGAGTGGGATAAGCATGAATTAAGGTTGGTTTTGGGGCCTTTGGGCAGGGAGGTTTGCAGATCCTCGAAGCTCTGCAGTGTCCCTATCATTTCCATCTTTCTTTTCATTTCTGTCTTGGTTTTGCTTATGTATTTGAGCAATTACAGAGGTCTTCCTCTACTGAAAGGAGTTAATCTCCATATTTTCTTAAAGAAAGCCAAGTTCCTATCAAATTGATGATCCATTGATGTTACATACCTGTAGATTCTGTCATCAATACAAATCTGTAAAGGTTGAGGGCTGACAAAACCTGTAGGTTATAATACATAATGATATAACTCAAAACCTTTTCAATTCAGTGCAAAACCCAAAAAAGAAATGAGAATAATGCAGAACGCTTATTCAAATAGATGCACTTCAAGCTACCAGGACTAAAAAACATTACAAAGAACACATGAAACAGGAAGAATACCGCATCACTCTGCTCAGGAAGGGAAGGAGGCCCCCCCTGTGGAGGTCTTAGAACGAACTCCACCAACTCAAGGACACTGGGAGTCCAAAATGATGTACCCGGATATGCTTTGTTATCTGTCTGTGGGACTTTTCTTACTATTGATGCACTACTGCAGATTTCCATGTGCATTTCCCTCCTGACAAGATCGATGAAAATGGCAATCTCCACAACAATGCAAGACCACCACTAGATGATTTAACTTTTGACAGTTATTTAAATAAACAACAAAGTTAACAAACTCTGATTAAGACGATTACCATGGAGGAAGAGTCAGTATTTGTAATCAATGCTTTCAAAATGTCAAACCTTCGAGAAATCGGAATACTAGCAAGTACCTAGTTAACATGAGTACAGTACCATTAAAAATCTAGAGAAAAATACGCCCAAGACATTAAGGGTGTTAAAGAATTAGAGGTTTAGGGTTACATGGAAGCAGGAAAAGAGAGAGATGGCTTTCAATAGAAAACTGAATACAATAACCTAATGCATCTATTTATATTACTAATTAGGTCAAGTACAAGTACTACTAATACAAGTCCAAGCCCACTACTAATAACCCTAATATATTCTACCACTTCCCCTCAAGCTTAAACTTACAAGTAACAAACCCATAAACCGAAAACAAAGAATATCACCAACATTTGAAACTCAACCGATTTCAAAAAAGAATTAAGGTAACTAGTAATCTCCCTAAATAACAAATCCTTGGCAATGTCTTTGGCAGATAGCTCTTTGCTTCTTCTTGGCACACGTCCCAAGCAAATTAGACCTATTATGTAGTAGGTTTTGACCTTTCTCCTCAGTGGCTCCCTCAACCTCCAATTGGGTCTCCAAAACAGAGTCAGATATCATACCACCCAACAACACAAATGAGGTTCTTTACTAGTGTCCAAAGTCTTCAATTGCAAACCCCTTGACAACAAAAAAGAAATAAACCACGAACAATAATCTCCAAATAACACAAGCCACACAAAATTACTCCAAAGTCTCAAACAAAGCCAAACAGAGATAGAACAACAATAAACAAGAACACCATTGCTACCAATCAAACACTGCCAGACACCGTCAACATGAACTCCCCAAGTCTTGCTGCCCTGGTTGCAGCCAAACATGGCACCACTAGCCACCAAATGTGGTCAACAATAACTTAGCTTTGCTATTCCTCAAAATCACAAGAGGAAGCGCCAAAGCACCAGAATCTTCTGTGCTTATGCTAAGACCAAGAAGAGAAGAAGGAACCATCCAAAAATAGGAAAATCAAAGCTGAAATGATGCAAATTCAGGTGCTGAAGCCAAGAATGCTTCAAAAATGGACTAGAAATGCCGTCAGAACTGGCAGTGAATAACCAAAGAAAGAAACTACAGAAGGAGGCAGCAATAGTAGGAAGGCGGACCAGAATCAGAATAACAGCCCACCCAGCACAGAGAGACTGAAAAATCAGGCAGGAAATTGAGGAACCAGACCTAAAAGACGGCCCACCAGAGTTTGGGCCGGAGCTCCAGTTACCGGCCGCTGAATAGCACACCTCGCCATTCGCATATCCCAGTTGCACATTTCTATGGAAGATCCAGCCACCCAACTCATCACAAACAGCAGAAAACTCAAATCTTGCACCAGCATGAACACCCAAATGCAGGAGATTCGTCAGCAGAGCACCGGTGACCTGAAAGGTTGCCTGACGTCTGGCAACTAGATATGTGCTGGAGAAGAACAGAACCAGCCACCAACGGAGGACGTGCAACAGAGAACACGACACCACCTACCTCGCTGGTCGTCTCACCGGCAACATTTGGCCGCGAATCACCGGCAACCACTCGTGTAGCCTGGAAAACAGAACCGACAGCCACTCTTGGCTGCGCTAAGATGAAATGCACGTGACGATTTCAAAAAGAATATTTTTTTTTAATGGTCTCAAAATATAGAAAAATATATAGAAAGAATATTCAGGAAAACTAAAAGGGGATATACAAAGTTCTACATAACTCAACACAATAAAAGGGACAGAAACTTAAGGTGGAAGATATCGCTATGATACTATATTAAAAAATTAGAGGTTTAAGGTTATAGGGAAGCAGGAAAAGAGTGATATGGTTAACAATAGAAAACTAAATATGATTGATAGGAGAATGTGTTGTTCAAATACAATAACCTAATGCATCTATTTATATTACTAATTAGGTATAAGTACCCAAGGTTCTCTAAAATGTGGTCCGCATTACCTAATGCGACTGCAATATTGCAGATGCGGTATGATGCCGACATCAGACCGCAATTGCGCTGTGAAAGAAAATCACGTGAAACAGCTGCAACACAACAACGTGACAGTGTTGCGGCCGCAATAGACCGCATCAGGTCGATTTTTTTTAACATTTTGTGCAAGCTTAAAAAAAATTCACACTGTAACGATCGCAATCCGCATCGCAGCAGTCGCAATGCCTACAATCGCAGCGACTGTGATTCTAACCGCAGTTTAAAGCCATGATAAGTACCACAGCCCAAACCTACTACTAATACCCTAATATATTCTAACAAAGGGGTTTAACAAACATCATAAATCTTAATTTCAGAAAATGCACATTTCATAATGCATATAAACTATAAAAAACTTTCAACTTAAAAGGCATTGTCTAGTATCAGAAACTCACTCCTTTTAGCACAGCAAAGGACTTTTTTCGAAGTTCTGGGTCTGGGGCATACATGATAACGATTTTAACAGCCTGAAAGGTTAAAGTGTGACCATAAGAGAAGAATATATCAGCAATTTCCTTCCTCATTGAGAACGTAATAGATTGAGCAATGATAAACAAACAGAAGTCAGGAATTGCACTAAACAACCTGCAAAGCCGAGAAAAGATTTGGCATATAAGATGACCACTCAGAATGTTCATCATCATAATTTCCAGAGATATCTCCATCTGTGATGCAAAGCAAGAAGTTGATAGTATGTTTCTTTAACTCCCATGGCAGATTTACAAAGGAAAGTACATGCTTTAATGTTCCTATTGCTTGCCACCTTTTGGTCTGGTTATTACAAAGTTCATCCTTGATGGCAATCAAATCCTCTTTAGTAGCACGAGAAACCTCCTCTGAGAGGTACCCCCAAATCACTGCAAAAAATGGAATTTGATGGGTCAGTGGAAGGGAAATGCATGAACGAAAAGGCAAGGATTCAAATACAGTAATTTTCCTAACACAAACCTGAAAGAGCAGCACCATGTTTGACATGAGTTAAACAACCCATATAGTCATCTTTATCTTCTGGATAATTGAGGGGGGAAAAGAAAAACATAAAGTAAATAGTGCTTACCTTAAAATTGAAATAAATTAACAGCAGACACAAAGTAACTGTTGAAATTGTAAGGTTTAGATAGGGAAGAGGAAGAAAAGATAATAGAGACTTTGAATAATATTCTCTTGTATATATTGACGTGATAAACACAATGGTTCTATTTATACTAATAAAATAAGATTACTAACCCAAATTAAATAAGAAAACAAATTAGGAAATATGATGAAATCAGAAAACTACTCCTAATTAATTCCACAATATATTGTAAGATATTCCAAAATATCCTAAGATACAATAAAGATATTATGAGATATTTTTCAGATATTCTAAAAGTAACCTAATGGTACTACCTCCAAAGACAGAGCCAGCCACAGTCTCGACATCATAAGTTGTTACTAGACTGAGATATGATAAACCACAATATGAAGAAATTTGTGATAGTTGTAATACCAACGAATGACAACTGGAAGCTTTATAGCTTATGCTGGCTGAAACAAGAGCCTGAACAGTGCAAGGTAACATATTAAATCATATTAAAGTAGATAAAACCATATATGATAAGCAATGAATTTTACTAAACAGTACTTAGGAAAAAAATACAAATAAGAATAATTATAAAATTTTAGTGCAATACAGAGATACCTACCAAGCATTGCAGGACATATAGACCAAGAAGAGCTCGGAGCTTCTCATTTGCAACACCCTCCTGTTGTAAAAGTGAAAAACAGTCAGCAAAATAATTGAAAATAAATCAGTAATTTAAATTTTCCTAACAAAGAAAAGATAAATTGTTTTAAAATTAACAGACCAATTTATGACAAACTTCATATATGGAATTTGCAATCTCTACAGCTCTATCAAATACACCCTCAAGTTCAGCATCATCTGACTCCAAAGACACAGCCTTCAATACATTAAGAATGATGGGAACGGCTTCTTTTACTTGCTCAAACTGACGCCTCTGAATGGAGATAAAGACTGAAAGGCAAAATAAGTATGAACGCAAACTTCCAAGCAATGTGGCTTCAAATCATTGTCAGAGTGAGACATAACTGTTCAGCCCAAAACTAGCATTTAGATTTTGCATTTCATCAACAAAGATACTTCAACTTCAACATAATAGCTTAAGTCGTAAGAGAATTTCTCCATTGGTCTTCGTGCTAAAAATAAATGAGCCCAATAAAATCTGCAATACAATTGGCAGCTAACAGGAGTATAGGTGATTTAATATTAAGCTGACGCTAAGGACCTTAAGAATTTTTTTTTAAATTTTTTTTTGGTGATTTGATAGAAAAGTCCTATCTTAAAATATGACTTGTTTATTCTTCACTGCATTGGAAGGGTAAAGTTAGATTTCATCAACGCCCTCTCATCTCTCAGACATCCAAATAACTATTTCAATATTGCCCAAAAGTAATATAATTCTATCTCACCCATATCATGGCACTTTACCCAAACAAATAGTTTGTCTCAGATTTGTTTGCTATTAGTCCTGTTAAACTCAAGATTCAAATCACTATATTCAACCCAAAAAAATTGTCCTCATAAGATAGTTCAAAATGCTGAAGCAAAAGCACACTGTATTGCAAGAAATAGCATCCCTGGTTTCATACTTCATGTACATGTGACCAGAATCTAATAGAAAGCACCTATCCCTTTTAAAACATCTCTTTCAAATTGTTGGAATCCACCGTCCATATTCATGGACTGCCATTAAGAGTTTAGGAAATAGCTATTGTCTTGTAATTAAGTGCATGTATTCTCTGGTTCATGAACTTAGGAAACGTTTCTTCTTTAGGGAATAGGTGCCACATTTATTTGTCTTGTAATTATCAATTGTATTTAATTCTTCTTGTATATAAATACAAAACCATTCTGCTGTGTAAAATAACACAAGCAAATCAGAAATTACTTGTTTTGTTCCTCCTTTCAATTTGGTATCAGAGCTCCCGACCTGGGAGTCTCTGTTTCTTCTTCCGCTGCCTTAGCCTTCATTGCTAAGTTTTTTCTGCTGTGCCTCCATTGCACAGAGCCTTCATTGCTCTGTTTTTCGAGCTTTCATTGCTCTGTTTTGAGTTCGTCCTTCCTTTTTTTCACCGTTCAAACACCAAACCCCCTTTTAACTCAATTTCTCACCAAACAACAACCACCAACCCTCTCAGAAAGCTCCGACCGGCCAAACCCAGAAAACCCACTCCCTGAAACCGCCGCACGCGCCTCCACGCCGCCGCCGCACGCGCCTGCCCCTGTCCGCGCGTGAGCTCCACGCGCCGCCTTCCCGACATCCGTTCAACGCCGTTCTTGCCCAGATCTCCTCGTCGGCACCTCCTTGTTCTGTTCCACCTACCAGAATCCTAAAACAGTCACCTTTGTCTTTAACCATTTCTACCTACCCTTGCTGCCATAACCATGATGAAAGTGAATCAACCGTATCACAAACCCAGCCTTCAATCTTGAACCCAAGTGACCTTCCTATCCTTCAACCAAGTTTCCGCCTCAATGGAAAAAATTATCTCCAATGGGCTCAGCTCATTCGAACCACCCTAAAAGGAAGGCGAAAGTTGAACCACATTGAAGGGAAGGCTCCTGATAAAAATGATCCATAGTTTGAGACATGGGACAATGAGGACTCTCTCATTATGACTTGGCTTTGGAACTCCATGATTCCTGAAATTTGCAGAAATTGTATGTTCTTGCCATCGTCTCGGGAAATTTAGGATAATCTTAGTAAAACTTTTTCCATGAAAAAGGATATCTCTGCTTGTTATGAGTTGAAGACAAAAATTTTCAACACTAAACAAGGATCTCTCTCGGTGACTGATTATTATGGCACTCTGAATGGATTATGGATTGAATTAGATCAGTATCAAAATTTGAAGATGGAGTGCAGTAAGGATACAATCACCTTGGCCGAATTTGTTGAGAGAGATAGGATCTTTGAGTTCCTCTCAGGACTGAACCCAGAGTTTGACCCTATCCGGGTTCAGATTTTGGGAAAAGAAAGGTTGCCTACTTTATCGGAAGTGTTCTATACAATTCGTAGGGAAGAAAGCCGAAGAGCAGTTATGCTTGATGAAAAGCCAAATGACGGATCAGCACTAAAATCTGTCAAACTAGGATCTAGTTCTTCAAACTCCTTCAAATCTAATCGTTGGTGCACCTATTGTAAGAAATCTGGTCATACTAAGGAGAATTGTTTTAAACTCCATGGGAAAGAACAGGTTCTTAGCCGCACAGGAGGATTTAAAAATGTTGCTCGAGGACAGGCTCACTTGACTTCCATCGAATCTGAATCAGAAGTGGAAGCCAAACATGTGAAAGATGACACTTCTTCTCTTAGCAAGGAGGAACTTGAACACTTAAGGTCTCTTATGGCTTCTCTTAGTAAACCTTCTGGATCTTGCTCTCTTGTCATGAATGGTAAGATTTTTTGTTCTTTATCCTCCCATACTTGGTACTGTTCCTGAGGATTCATGGATTATTGACTCGGTGCTACGATCACATGACCTTCTCGCTCTTCTTATTTTTCTTCATATAAAAACACCTCTGGTAATCATCACATAAATGTAGCAGATGGCTCTCATACATCAGTTGTTGGCCTTGGTAATATTGTTCTTAGTCCATTGCTAATTTTGAAAAATGTGCTTCATGTTCCTAAACTTTCATCCAACCTTCTTTCAATACATAAACTTACCAAAGACCTCAATTGTGCTGTAACCTTTTCCCACTCTCATTGTGTTTTTCAGGATCTTATCACGGGGAGGACGATTGGGGTTGCTAAGGAATAGGGAGGGTTGTACTACCTTGAGATGGAAACATCAAGTGGCTCTAGTCAAAAGTTGCAACATTCCTGTCATCAAACTTGTTCCAAGTCATGTGCCTCCCAAATTTGGCTCCACCATAAACGTCTTGGACACCCTCCATTTACTTTACTTAAATCTATGTTTCCTACTTTGTTTTTAAATAAGTCAGTTGAGTCCTTTAATTGTGATGTGTGTGAATTTTCTAAACACCATCGAGTGAGTTTTCCTTCAAATGGTAATAGAAGCAATGAACCTTTTTCTCTTATCCATACTGATGTGTGGGGTCCAGCTTCTGTTCCTAACATTTCTGGTGCAAAATGGTTTGTGTCATTTATTGATGATTGCACTCGTGTTACTTGGATTTTTTTAATGAAAGATAAATCAGACGTGTACCATTTATTCATCCAGTTTTATCATATGATCAAAACTCAATTTGATAAAACAATTAAACGTCTGAGGTCTGATAATGGTAGAGAATATGTGAATCAAAATTTCTCCACCTTTCTTAAACAACATGGCATTATTCATGAACTTACTTGTGTTGATACCCCCCAACAAAACGGGGTTGCTGAAAGGAAAAATTGACACTTGCTTGAAATTACTAGAGCCTTACTGTTTCAAATGTTTGTTCCAAACTTATATTGGGGGGAAGCTGTTTTGACTGCTGCATATTTAATAAATCGGTTACCCTCTAGAATTCTTGGTGGTCTGAGTCCTGTTCATGTCATGAAAACATTCTTTCCATCTGTTCCTATTATGCAAAGTCTTGAATCTCGTGTTTTTGGCTGTGTTGCTTTTGTTCATGTCCATCGTCAGCATCGGGGCAAACTTGACCCTCGTGCTATTAAATGCATGTTCATTGGTTATGCCCCGGACAAGAAGGGATACAAATGTTATCACCCTGCTTCTCGTCGAGTGTATGTCTCCATGGATGTCACCTTCCAAGAAAATCAGTCTTTCTTCAGTTCCTCTCAGCTTCAGGGGGAGAATAATACATCTGATTCAGAAGCTGAGATCTTTCCAGAAAGCAACATTCCCTTGCTCCAATATTCAGATATGCCTTCTGATATGCCTTCTGATACACAGGAATTAGCTCCTGAGACTAGAGCAAGAGCAAGCTCGCCAAAACTAGTATATAAGAGGAAAAAACAACCCGAACTGATCCAGCAGCAACCCCAAATATCCGAACCCATGGTAAGTACTGAAAACACTAGTCTCATTCATTTTGAATCTATTCATTCTAATCCTATTCCTTTGGATAATTGTGATCCTAATGTTGATGATGACCTTCCTATTGCATTGAGAAAAGGGAAAAGATCTTGTGCTAAGTACCCTATTTCCAAATTTGTTTCCTCCACAAACCTTTCTTTGCAAAGCACCAAAGCTTTATTACAACCATTGACTCTATCAGAATCCCTAGAACAGGACAAGAAGCATTGAAGGATAAGAATTGGGTTCAAGCCATGAATGAGGAGATGCAAGCTCGGAAAGAAACGGAACATGGAAATTGTTGAGAAACCAAAGGAAAAGAAACCAGTGGGGAGTAGATGGATCTACACTTGTAAAGTACCGGTCAGATGGTACTCTAGACAGGTATAAAGCAAGATTAGTGACAAAGGGATACACTCAGACCTATGGCATTGATTATGAGGAGACATTTGCTCCAGTGGCAAAGATGAACACTGTTCGTATTTTACTCTCTCTTGCTGCCCACTCTGGGTGGAAACTACGATAGTTTGATGTCAAAAATACTTTCCTGCATGGAGACTTAGAGGAGGAGGTGTACATGGAGATTCCCCCAGGGTTTGGTCCCACAAGTGGAAAAAACAAAGTTTGCAGATTGAGGAAGGCTTTATATGGGCTAAAACAGTCTCCCCGGGCATGGTTTGGAAGATTTACAAAAGCTATGATATTGCTGGGTTACAAGCAATGCCAAGGAGATCATACACTTTTCTTCAAACATTCACAAGAAGGAAAACTGACTATACTTCTTGTTTATGTTGATGATATAATTATTACAGGAGATGACCTAGTTGAGAGACAACTGCTCAAGGAAAATTTATTTGCAGAATTTGAGATGAAGGACCTTGGGAAACTGAAGTATTTCTTGGGGATTGAAGTGGCTTACTCAAAACAAGGCATTTTCATCTCTCAAAGGAAGTATGTGCTTGATCTATTGGAGGAAACAGGGAAACTTGGATGTAAACCTGCGAGTGTTCCCATCGAGCAAAATCACAGGATGAGCACTGAAGAAGAGAGTGCCAAGGTTGACAAGGTCCAATATCAGAGACTAGTGGGGAAGTTGATTTACTTGGCACACACTAGACCAGATCTAGCATATGCGGTCAGTGTTGTGAGTCAATTCATGCATGATCCGAGGGAGAGACACTTATAGGCTGTAGAACGTATACTGCAGTATCTCAAAGCCGCTCCAGGAAGAGGACTCTTGTTCAAGAGAAGTGGAAACTTTACTATGGAGGCTTATACTGATGCAGACTATGCAGGTTCGGTAAGTGACAGAAGATCCACATCAGACTATTGCATGTTCTTATGTGGGAACCTTGTTACCTGGAGAAGTAAGAAGCAAAATGTAGTGGCTCGATCAAGCGCAGAGGCAGAATTTAGAGCTATGGCACAAGGAATGTGAATTGTTATGGATGAAAATTGTGCTTGATGACTTGAAGATAAAGTGTGAAGGCCCTATGAAGTTGTTTTGTGATAATAAATCAGCTATCAGCATTGCTCATAATCCCGTTCAGCATGATAGGACAAAACACATTGAGATAGATCGACACTTTATCAAAGAAAAGTTGGATAGTGGAATGATAACAACAGCCTATATTCCCTCTGGGCAGCAACTAGAAGATGTGTTAACGAAGGGTTTGCCAACGGATCGATTCAACCAACTTACTTGCAAGTTGGGAATGATTGATATCCATTTCCCAACTTGAGGGGGAGTGTTGGAATCCACCGTCCATATTCATGGACTGCCATTAAGAGTTTAGGAAATAGCTATTGTCTTGTAATTAAGTGCATGTATTCTCTGGTTCATGAACTTAGGAAACGTTTCTTCTTTAGGGAATAGGTGCCACATTTATTTGTCTTGTAATTATCAATTGTATTTAATTCTTCTTGTATATAAATACAAAACCATTCTGCTGTGTAAAATAACACAAGCAAATCAGAAATTACTTGTTTTGTTCCTCCTTTCAATTCAAATTGATCCTATCATTTGCTTAGCAAGTAAGGGCGGTGGAACAACAAATTATAAATGCCTTCAATAATTCAAAAAAAACCAAGTAAAAACAATATTGATATGGGATTCAATTTTCTCAATATAGCATAATATAATCATTAACTAGATGCAACTTAGGCTGTGAACAATAAAATAAGCCTGGATTGTAAAGGCCAGAGAGGGTGAGGAGTGGATTTTTTACACCAAGCTCTGAGCAACTAATATTCAAGATAACCACTCAAGATAACCAGAAACAAGTTCATAAAATGAATCAAATCACGAGTTTCACATGCTAAAAGAAACAAGAAAAAGAACGTAATTTTCAAAACTCTGCTTTGGAAGTGAATTAGTAAGGTAACTGCTGCCATCTTTCTATTATGGAACAGAGGTTACAGTTTTATTTACTCTATCCACTAATTAAAAAGCTCACTGCAATGAATTACCCTTTGAGAGCCCTGATAAAGGAGGAACAATGTAACTGGCAGCCTTGGTCATCTTAGTTGAGTAACCTAATGTCTGTTTCAATTAAATTAACAGAAGCATAGGATCAGGAAATTAACCAAAATAAGTAAATTAAATGTCACACTGGCACTGACCTGTATTTCTTCACACATCAACTATAATATGATTATGAAAAAATTTGACATTTTTTGGATATATGGCCATGGGATAGAAAGTGACTATTTCAGAGTTAACAAGCACAAAAAAAGTCAAGAGCTAGCAGGAAGTGAGAAATACAGGTGAACAGAAGGTGTCAGGGTTAAGTGATGGGGTGTCATAAAAGTAGAAGGAAATGGAACTCAAGCCAAAGGTATATAATACAGAATGAGATGTATGTATATGTGTAAATATGGAGGTTTCTATGGTACCTTCTATTCTAGTGCCTGCTGTATTATTGACAATTGGATTCTACATTGAGATTCGTTCAACAATCATCCAATAATCAATAGTATTGCCAACTAGGCAGAGGGGGGCACCATTAAAAAGTACCATAGAATTCTCCTGTAAATACACATTAAAAGCAGAATTTCACTCAACTAGCCTACTTCAACTATACCTAAGTGGTAAGCAGATATTTAAAGATATAAACAACAAGCAGCATCTATGAAATATAGCAGTAGATGTCCATCTTGGTCCTCCAAAGATAAAGGTGTTATCAGGTTGGTCCTCCATTTAGAAATACAATGAATTGATCCTTCAATTTCAATTTATGCCATCAAATTGGTTCTTAAAGTGATATAGAATTGGTCCCTAAAAGGATGAAACTGATGGCATTTAATTATCATTGAAAGACCAATTTAATGTTTCTGATATTTGGAGGACTAATGTGATGTCTCATATACCTTTGAAGGACTAAAATAGACGAACATTTACTCCTAAATAAAGACATAACTCACATTACAAAGAATTGAAAGCATATCCCTTGGACCACATTTCACTATAAACTGATCAATGATGCTAATTGCGATGTCCAAAAATTTACTTGAAATGCTCACAAACTTCGAAACAGCCTTTGGCAGTTCAAAGGAAAGGGCGTCAACAACTTCCTGTCACATCACCAAACAATCAATAAAGCCACTCTTAGAATTTTTATTTTTATTTTTATTTTTTAAAGAACTTACATTAAACTGTAAGCTTGAAAGAAGACATAACCCAAATTCCAAATAATAATATGTTTAAGACTTAAGTATAGTATAAAATCATTAACCTCCCATTTCTGGACCCATAAAAGTTTCTTGTCTACAGTACAACTAGATGCCACCTATCAACATGCCTCTATGTTGTTTGATTTATAAGTCTATATTATCGAACACTTAAAAATCCTGGATGTGAAACATGACTGAAATGCTGAAGATAAGCCACCTGGTCAAGAGAAGGAGAACTGATATATCGATGGATCTCAGAGAGAGCTTCAAATGCATTGTTCTCTGCATGTTCATTGTCTGGGTCTGATAGAGCAGCATCCAATAAAGAATCAAGGAATTTGACAAGCTCCGAGATGGTGTTTTCAGACTCATGGAAATCTCCAGCTTCAGCCAACTACAAAGTATAAAATCATAACAGCACATGTATTAATTTTTTTTTTTCAAACTTTTTCCCTTTTATTTCTTGCTATATCCTGTAGTATGGTATGGCGTTGCTAACATAAGTGAAGAAAATCCAAAACCAACAACAGGTAATAAACTAATAATGCTATTTTTTTCCTGATTCACAAATTTCACAGCCTACTTCACAAGATGCTCCAATTAAATATTGCAGCATATTTGAAAGGGAAGAAAAAAAAAGTTGCATTAATCCTCACTAATCAAAGTTGTTAGCTTTATTCAAGCTTCAAATTCATACAAACATTTCTCCTTTCAGTCCCTCATCAATCAAATTCTCTAAAAAATCAATTATAACAGTAAGCAAAAAAAAAAAAAAGACAAAGTTTAGAAGTAATTGATCTTACTTTGGAGCATGACTCAAGTATTCTTCGAAGATTATTCTGAGATTCAGAAGCATGAAACGACACAGCTTCGCTCTCTACTGATACCGACATGAGAATAGTGATAAAAAAAAGAGAGTAAAAGACGCTTCTTTTCTCAGTGCCAGAAACCAAAACCCAAACCCCAAAAAGAACAAGACGAGGGCAAATTCGTCATTTAACATCCAAACAACGGGCATTTCAGTCATTTCAAAACTTCGCAAGATCTTCGTTCGTATCAAGCAGTGGTTGTTCTTTAGAAACAGAAAGTATCAAGTAACTGCTCTCTGCTTCTGCTCTGAGCGCTATGGAACCGGAAGTGAGCATCGAGGGATCGTCGATGATCCAGGTGGCGGTGCTCCCCATCGGAGCGGTACCCCCTAACGCGCTGCGGGACTACTATTCCATGCTGCTCCCGCTGCACACGATCCCGCTCTCCGCGATCAGTTCCTTCTACACCGAGCACCAGAAATCCCCCTTCGCCCACCAGCCCTGGGACTCCGGCTCCCTCCGGTTCAAGTTCGTCCTCGGCGGCGCTCCACCGAGCCCTTGGGAGGACTTCCAGTCCCACCGGAAAATCCTCGCCGCCATCGGCATCGTACATTGCCCTTCCTCGCCAGATCTCGACAACGTCATCGACCAGTTCTCCAATGCCTGCAAGTCTTACCCTTCCTCCCTCGTCGATCGCTGCTTCGCCTTCTGCCCCAACGATTCTCAGGTACGTTATATATATATATATATATATATATATATATATAGTGAACAAGTGGATAAAAAACAAATAATCATATTTTTTTAAAAAAATTATTTGACTTTGTTATGTGTGATATGGTTGTAGCTTGAGGAGGGAGGTAAAAAAGGGGGGAATTTGAGGTTGTTTCCTCCTGCGGATCGCCCAACGTTGGAGTTCCACTTGAACACGATGATGCAAGAAATAGCTGCATCGCTGCTTATGGAATTTGAGAAATGGGTGCTTCAAGCTGAATCCTCTGGAACCATACTCAAGACTCCGTTGGATTCTCAAGCTAGTCTCAGCTCAGAGGAGGTTCATGTTTAGGTGTCCTGATTTTTTTTTTTTTTTTTGCATTTTTAGTAGTGTTATGCATACATGATTTTCGAGATTCGCTGTTTTTTCGTGTGGATAAGTTTAATTTGATTCATTTTGTGTATTTGGTTGAAATGCAGGTTATCAAGGCCAAAAAAAGGAGACTTGGGCGTGCACAGAAGACCATAGGTGATTACTGCTTGCTGGCAGGATCCCCGGTTGATGCCAATGCTCATTATTCTACTGCATTGGAACTTGCCAGGCTGACCGGGGATTACTTCTGGTATGCTGGAGCATTGGAGGGTAGCGTTTGTGCCCTGCTGGTATTTTCTCTTCTTTTCTTTTTTTACCCCTTTCATTTTGAAGAAATTCTAAGGTACTCTTAGAGTTAAACTATTTGATTTTGTTAAATAATATTTAAATTTAAAAACTTTGCCTATGTTGTGCTTTGTTGCAAATCTTTACATAGACCCAAGGTTTTAAATCTCGGAACGAGATGACTGTAGCGGCCGCGACAAAACGGTCGCGGTGGTCACCGTTTCCGCTTCAGCTCGTAACACGGCTGAGTTTGAAAATCACATGTGACGGCCGCAATGAAACGGTATTGCGGCCGCAACGGACGAGATGTAACTGCGTTTCAGCCGCAACACTCCTCCGTTCAGAAATCCTAACCTCTTGAGAGACTCAGAGACCCATCTTGTAGCTCAGATCTGTTGAAGGAGCTCCTGCCGCCGCATCTTGGGTCGATCTGGACCTTTGTTTCGCGATCTCCATTCTCTGGTTCAGATTGGTCTTGATCCGTGGTGGAGGCGTGGATCCGTGGTCCGTGGTGTGGTGACCCGTGGACGGGGACGGTCGTAGTGGCCCGTGGCCGGGGAAGGCCATGGTGCCTCGTGGGTGAGTGGGGGAGTGAGGTGAGGGAGTGGGGGAGTGAGGGACGGGAACAGGAAAGGGAAGAAATGGAGGGAGGGAGGGAGTGTGAAAGTCAGAGACTCAAACAGAGGAGGGGGGAAATGGGAAAAAATGGGGGGGATGGGGAAATATGAGGGGGCGTGGGTGGGGGAAATGCGGAAAGGGGAGGGAAAAAATCAGAAATGGGAAAAAAGGGGGGAATGGGGAAATCATAGGGGGAGGGAAAAAATTGAAATGAGGAAATCAAAGGGAGGGGGTGTGGGGTGGGGGAAATGAGGAAATAAGAAGAGTGAAAAAATTGGGGGGTGAGGAAATTAAAGGAGGGAAATTAGAACAAAATTTTCAACAAACATAAGAAATTTGTTTAATTTAGATTACTTTTCTTTTCAAAATTCAACTAATCCAAAGGTGAGAGAATTAGAAAATCAACTAATATTGGTCAATTAATTTATTACTTTTGGATATCTCTTATTAATGAAAATTTTTTTTTATAAATTATTAGTTATGATACATTGTATAATAAAATAAATAATTTAATCTAACTTGTGACAAGTTGTGAAAAATTCACGCCGCAACGACCGCAATTTGCATCGTAACACTGGCAACGTCTGCAATCGCAAAAACCGCAACGCGACCGCAACCTCGACCACGACCGAGATTTAAAACCTTGCATAGACCCCAAGCCCGGATAAAAGAGGAGGGTTGTGTTAGGAAGTCGCTAGCTAATGTAAAACTTTGTCGAATATTTATGACATGGACAGACGATGTGATTGTGCTTATGCAAGGTTGTTATATGTAAGTAATGCGCTATATTGTTCCAGTACAATGTCAAATTTGCAAGAGCCGCTGGGTGTAGTGAATAATAAGAAAAGGTCCCCACATTTTCGTGAACGTATGTGGGTAAAGAAGCTAGATCATGAGAGTATGATTCGTTTTGGAACTTGGAATATTGATACACAGTTAAATCAATGGAAATATTTGGAGAAAAGGCTAGGGAATTACACCATTTTAAGGAGGAGGATTAATTAGAAATGAGCCTAGGCATAAAAAATAAGAATGGGTAGTAGATGAAAAGGCTAGATAGGAATTAGCATTAAAGTTTGTGGTGGAACAAGATACTTCTAATGTTTTCAATGTGTATGCATCCCAAGTAGGGTTAGACGAGCAACATAAGATAAAATTTTGGGAGGATTTAAAAGGGTTAATTTAGGAGATACCTCTAGGTGAAAAGATTTTTGTAGGAGGAGATTTAAATGGACATGTGGGGAGTGAATCTAGGGTGTATGAGGGTGTGCATTGAGCCTATGGTCTACAGGAAACTAATGTGGAGGGTAAAACTATTTTGGATTTTTCGGTAACTTTTGATTTCACAATAGGTAGCACTTGTTTTAGAAAGCAAGAAGAGTATCTTATTACGTAGAAAAGTGGCGTTTCTTGCTCACAAATCGATTTCTTTTTTATAAGGAAATTAAAATTGCAGAGTCATGGGAGAGATTTTTACCCAAAAAGGGTTAGATGAGAATAAGGAGAATTTGCCAAGACAAGGTCCCAAGGATCAAATGTCGGCAACTAAAAGTAGGAAAACAAACTATATTTCAAACGGAGATTTTGAAGGAAGGGATTTGGGAGGCACAAGGGAGTGCTTGAAGTGGGTTGGAAGATAGCAAAAGAGACATTCGGTGAATCAAGAGGTTTTAGACCCAAAGATAAAGAATCAAGGTGGTGGGAAACAAGTGTTCAAGAGAATGTGAGTTAAAAGGGAGTGTTATAAAACTTGTCACTTGTGTAAAAATTATGAGAATTGGGAAAAATATAAGGTAGCTAAGAAAGATTTGAGAGGCAGGCAAAGCTAGCGTTTGACATGGACTAGACCAATCTTTAGGCACCAAAGATGGGGAAAGGTATATTTATAGGCTTGCTAAAAGTAGAGAAAGGAAGACAAGATACTTAGATAAGGTGAAATGCATTAAGGGTAAGGAGGGTAAAGTCTTGGTTACAAAATGAGATATCAAGGAACTATGGAAGAGTTATTTTGATAAGTTATTTAATGAAAGACATGACATTATTGGACTCAAATATATTAACACTAGAGAGGAGGACCAAAATTATACTTTTTACTGTAAAATTTGGGAGTGAGGTTAGAAGCACTAAAGAGGATGGACAATGAAAAAGCGGTTGGATCAGATAATAAACCTATTGAAGTATGGAAATGTCTGGGAGAGAAAGGTATAAGTTGGCTCACAAAGTTGTTTAACGAGATAATGAGGATTAAGAAAATGTCAGATGAATGGAAGAGAAGCACTTTGATCCTTGTTTATAAGAACAAGAGAAATATATAGAACTATGCTAATTACAGAGGGATTAAACTTATGAGTCATACTATGAAATTATGGAAAAGAGTAATTGATATGAGATTAAGACAAGAAACTCACATTTCAGAGAACCAATTTGATTTTATGCCTGAGAGGTCAACCATAGAGTAATACCTTTGGTGAGGCTTAATGGAGAAGTATCGGAGGAAACAAATGGATTTTGCACATGGTTTTCATTGACTTGGAAAATGCCTATGATAAGGCACCTAGAGAAGTCTTGTGGAAGGCACTGGAGAAGAAAGGAGTTCGAGTTGCTTATATTCAGGTCAAGTCATCAAGGATATGTATGATGGGGTTAAAACTAATATGTAAACACATGGTGGAGCCACAGAGGATTTCCCTATAACCATAGGTTTACACTAGGAGTCATCCTTAAGCCCTTATCTTTTTATCTTGGTTTTAGATGTTTTTACTCAACATATCCAAGAACCAATGCCTCAATGCATGCTTTTTGCAGATGATATAGTTTTAGTGGGAGAGTTGAGAGTGGGACTCGGTAAACTAGAGTTATGGAGGGAAGCTCTGGAATCACATGGCTTTCGAAAAAGCATAAGTAAAACGAAGCATATAGAATGCAAGTTCAGTGAGACGCGCACAATGGCTTGGAGGTGAAAATTAGAGATCACACCATACCACAAGTCACACAGTTTAGGTATCTTGGATCCATCATATGGAGTGATAGAGAAATAGAAGAAGATGCTAATCATAGGATTCAAGTTGGAAGGATGAAATGGAGGAAGAATGCTTCAGGTGTTGTTTGTGATTGAAAGGTACCTATCAAACTAAAAGGAAAATTTTATCGCATAGTCATTAGACTAGCAATGCTTTATGGTACGGAATGTTGGGCAATAAAGTGCTAGCAAGAGCATAAGATAAGTGTGGTGGAGATGAGAATGTTGTGTTGGATCCAAGAAAAGATAAGATCAAGAATGAATGTATTAGAGGGAAAGTAGGAGTGGCACCTATTAAGGAAAAGGTGGTAAAATCGTGCCTAAGTTGGTTTGAACATATGAGAAGAAGACTGATAGAAGCCCTAGTTAGAAGAGTTGATCAAATGGAGGATAGTCCAATAATTAGAGGTAGAAGAAGAGTAAGAAAAATTCTAAGTGAAACCATTAGAAAGGATTTAGATATAAATAGCCTTTTAGAAGATTTGGTTTTTGATAGAACACAGTGGTGTCGTTTGATCCGTGTAGTTGACCATACCTAGTGGAAAAAAGCTTTGGTTGTTATTGTAATATTTTAAATTAATCTTAGGGCCTATATGGTTATGTAGTCCACGTATTATGTTTTTATTAGACCAAGTGTAGTACTCTCAAGGTACATAAGAACTTCTCTTCATTTTGGGTTTTGTGAACCCCATCTCCGATTTGTACATTAAATAATTGTTTGACACTTATCTTTCGTTGATTAGTGCTGCAATTTGAAAACTGATTGAGATGATGCGCTGTGGTTGTGTTTTATTATTTATCTACCTACTTGAATTAACTACTTGTTACTAGTTGCTATGAAATGGGATATAGTGGTAGTGCATTAGATAGGAATATAGATATGATGACCATGATTGTAATGAAAAGTGGATAGTGTGACTCTTGTCTACATTCATGTCTCTATATTTATTTCTTTTGGTTTTATGGTATCAGATTGATCGTATGGGCCAGAAAGATTCAGTCTTGGAGGAGGAAGTTAGATATCGTTATAATAGTGTCATCTTGAATTACAAGAAGTCGCAAGATAATGCTCAGCGGTAAATAGTTCTTCTATGAGTTTTCATTAACTGATCTCTCTAACACCTATTCCATAAGCTGTGCTTTCCCTAATTGTGTTACTTGTATGTATTTAGACCTCTTGCAGATTATTCCAATTGGTACTTGTCAATCCTCAGTGTTTTTTAATCCTTTTGTGCAGAGTTTCTCCCATAACTTTTGAACTTGAAGCTACTTTGAAATTAGCAAGGTTTCTTTGCAGGTAGTTTCTTTGCTGAGCTTTTACAATGTGATAAATGTGCGAAGTTAATGTATTATGAATATAAAATTCTGTTAACTTTGGTATTCTTGAATTAAGATTATGCATTATGTCTGAGCCCTTGTAAATTTTGCGTTTCAATTGTTAGACTTTCAGAAGTTAGATCAACATTTCGGTTAATGCTTCATAAATTTGTAGATTTCACGCTTCTGTTTAATCAAAACAGTTGATATTATACATCTGATTATCTTTACTTGTGTGTTAGCAAATTTTAGAGGAATTTGAGTTGTAGTACTACATTAAGCAATGTGTTTCCCTTTCTATTCTTTTTAAAACAATTTTATATGAATTCTCTCGATCAACAGGAGAGAGCTGGCCAAGGAGGTGGTGGAGTTGTTGACCACTGCTGCAGATGGTGCTAAATCTTTAATTGATGCAAGTGACAAACTCATATTATATATTGAAATAGCTCGTTTATATGGCAGTCTTGGATACCAGAGAAAAGCTGCTTTTTTTTCAAGGCAGGTTGCTCAGTTATATTTGCAGCAAGAAAATAGGCTGGCTGCTATTAGTGCTATGCAAGTTTTGGCTATGACCACGAAAGCTTATCATGTTCAAAGTAGATCATCAATCTCCAATCCTTCTCTGCATAATGTGAGTTCACAAGCATCAGCCATCAGGGCACCTTATTTCTTTGCATAATTAAACACCTAATTATATATGGGCCCTGCTTGTGCTTTTGTTACCGAAGATATATAATCATTTTATGCATTGGAGATATAAGTTTTGATTGATTTGTCATATTTGCATTGAAACTAGAAACTATTGGTTGCTATGATGGTAGGCAGAATTCCTCTTGCTGTTATTGCTTATATCTTATTTTCAATTTCTTTGCTTAAACTACTGCCCATTGCCTACTCCTTTACCTGGCTGGTTTGAGCTTCAAACTTAATGCTGTAACTCTGGTTGAGGTTGTTGCTGATTATAAATGTTTCCTGGTCAACTCTAGGGGTCATCACTCATCTTGATACTCAAAGCATAGCATGTTCTATCAAGAATGATGTTGGCATTAATATTCCTAGGCTTCTGCTCTGGTGGTAAGGAATGAGAAAATTACAAGTCAGGACTTTGCATAGTGGATAAGGATAGAACAACATTTTGTGCATCAATGAAACTTGTCATCTTTTTCTTTACATGAAACTAAATATAATATTCAGTATTAAATTTCACCTTCTCCATGAAACTTATCTGTTTTAATCTAAGCCTTTGTAAAGTCAAAGCTACTGAAGTGCTGTGTGTTGTTGCATTTATTGTTAGGAGAATAAATGTCTAACCTCAGTGGAAACTCATCTCTATAATTTCAGTGAAATTATCCGGCGAGGATGTTAGAATTGATAGGTCTTAAAATGGAAGAGATGAAAGGAAATTATCTGATTTTGAATTATCTATATCTGACATAGCTAGTTAATCAACTTAATATTATATGGCATTATCCTTTATAATTTCAATATCCCAGTTTCCATGGAACATGGTTTTCTCTTTGCAGGATCATTCGCACAGAAAATATGGAACCTTTCACATTAAGTTTATGGACTGACAGAAGGAAAGATGCTAACTTGCTTAGTTGCATAGATATATGTTATATAAGTCATGTCTTTTTGTTGCAAATGTGACTCACTCTACATCTTGTGTCACTGGCTGTGCCCTCTTGGCATCCTGTATTGAATTTTTTAAGTACATAGCACAAATTATCAATGGTGATAAGTATAGTATGAAAGCATTGACTGAAATCAGAGATTCAAACAAATTTGATATGAGCAAAGAACCATTTATAATGACTTGGGCAACCCTCTGTGCTGCTGTGCATCACAGGTAGGATAAGATCCTCAAACCCCTGTGCTGCTGTGCATCATACCAGTGGTTTCTGGTGCTTTTTGCCTTCTAAACAGCCGTGCCTCCACCGGCTACAACTTTTCCGAAGACGCCATCCACCGCCGGCGACCCCAGATCGGAGGCAGAACCCACCGACCGGCCTTTCTGCCACCGACCCCAAATTGGAGGTAGAACCCACCGACTGGACCTTCTGCCGCTGACCCACCACCTCCCACTGCCGCATGCGCCGCCACATGTGCATTCAAATCTCTGTGCGTCTCTCCACGCGTCAGCGTGTGGCCCACTTTCTGACCACCAGACTTCGCTGGCAACACTTTCGGCCACCCTCCACCCCTTTTCCGACCTTGGCTTCTACTTTCAAGATCCAGAAACTTGAGTCCTAACCCACTCTACCCGCTGCCCACTAACTGACCCTGACAGATATAGACGTCTAGTTGGTAAACTTAATTACCTTATAGTAACTAGACCAGACATTACTTTTGCTGTAAATGTGATAAGTCAGTTTCTAAATGCTCCTTGTGATAGTCATTGGGATGTTGTGGTTCGCATTCTTAGATACATCAAGAGTGCACTAGGACAAGGGTTACTTTATGAAAACAAAGGCAATGCTCAAGTTGTTGGCTTTTTTTTATGCTGATTGGGTGGGTTCACCATCAGATAGAAGATCAACCTCATGGTATTGTGTCTTTGTTGGAGGTAACTTAATCTCATGGCGGAATAAAAAGCATAACATTGCTGCTAGATTTAGCACAAATGCTGAGTATCGTGCTATGACAGTAGCAACATATGAACTTACGTGGCTAAAACAATTGCTTCAGCAGCTTAAATTGGGAGATGTCAAGGAAATAAAACTGATTTGTGACAACCAAGCTGCTTTACATTTTGCTTCTAACCTAGTTTTTCATCAAAGGATCAAACATATAGAGATTGACTCATTTTGTTAGAGGAAAGGTTTTTTCAGGCGAGATTACCACTAGCTTTGTCAACTCTAACAAACAGTTAGCCGATATATTTACTAAGTCCCTTAGAGGGACTCGAGTTGATTTTATTTGTAACAAGTTTGACACATATGACATATATGCTCCAGCTTAAGGGGGAGTATTAGAATTAAGTCATGCTTCACATGTTTCATAGTTGACTCATATGTAATCATCATCACTTCATAGGAATTAGTGTTTACTTATTCAATGTATTTGCTTATTCAATGTACCACTTATGTGTATTAAAAAACTTTTTTTATTAATAATATATTTCGCATTTATAAAATTGTAATTTAAACTGTTGCTTCTTCACAGAAGGGAATTGGATCAAGCAATGCTGATAGTGGGAAAATATATCACCAATCAGCAGTCTCACTATTTGAGTCTCAGTGGAGTACCCTCCAGATGGTTGTATTAAGAGAAATTCTGCTCTCTGCAGTTCGTGCTGGAGATCCTCTTACTGCATGGAGTGCAGCAGCACGACTTCTTAGATCCTACTATCCTTTAATAACTCCTGCTGGGCAAAATGGCCTTGCTAATGCACTTTCAAATTCAGCTGAGAGGCTGCCACCAGGGACTCGTTGTGCTGATCCTGCTTTACCTTTTATAAGGTATTTACTTGGTTAAAGATTTCTTTTCCAACAATTTTCGTCATGATGACTTAGTCATATTGTGTTATAATCCTTTTAATGCAAGTTCATTTGTACTTGTGCCAAATGAAGCTCAAATTAATGATGAACTTAAGTTTATTAGCAGAAGTGACTTATAAGTTATAACTACCTTTTTTCTGAATATTACCTATCAAAAGTTGCACACTTGCGCTTCATTTCTCTTTTATGTATTTTTACTCATTCAATTTTTAAAATGAGTTTGCCCCTTCCCCAGATGGGGTTGGATTTCCCCATATCAACATTTTTTTTTTTGGTTTACAAACATTGTCATAATATCAAATAGGTGTATTTGAGAGCTGAAAACAGATCAAGTTGCTTTCTTGAATATAAAAAATCCTGTACAATCTATACATTCAGACTAACTCGTTTGAATGTTTTTTCATTAATGGAACAAAACGGAATAGGTGGAGATGGATCGGAAAAGAAAGGGAAGGAATGGAACATAGTTACCATTCTCTTTGTTTGAAAGTTTCATTAACGGAATGGAACGAAACTTCATTACTCATGTGTTCTTCCCATTTCACCTCAATTTTGGGGGGAACAAAAGTTGGGCATTTGAGGGGAAGAGAGGGGGAATAGTTCCCCGTGTGTTTCATTCCCTTCCCATGTATTTTAAAACTCTCAAATAAGGAAAGTTATTTCCCTTCCTCTTATTCCCTTTCCCTTCCCCTCATTACCTATCATCCAACCATAGTGTAAAGTTGTTTGCCATAGAAGTAGAAAACAGTAGATCACAATAAGAACAGGGTTTTCAGCTCCTTTTTTTTGCCGAGTCCCCAGATGAAATGGATTTTTCCCAGTGGGAATTCGAAATCATCTTTCCCTTGCTTTGGGTCATCATGTTTTTCAAAAGCTAATTTTGTCAATTACATAAATTTTGGAGAACTAACATAGGTAGCAATTTGATTATTAATTGCTTTCAGGTTGCATTCCTTTCCTCTCCACCCAACACAAATGGACATTGTAAAACGCAATCCAGCTAGAGAAGACTGGTGGGCAGGTTCTGCTCCTTCAGGCCCTTTCATTTATACACCATTCAGTAAAGGAGAGCCAAATAATATCAAGAAGCAAGAGCTTATTTGGATTGTTGGAGAGCCTGTCCAGGTCTTGGTGGAATTGGCAAACCCATGTGGCTTTGATTTAAGGGTTGATAGCATCTATCTATCTGTGCATTCAGGAAATTTTGATGCTTTCCCCGTGAGTGTAAGCCTTCTACCAAATTCATCAAAAGTGATCACCTTATCAGGCATTCCAACATCAGTGGGGCCAGTTACAATTCCTGGGTGCATTGTTCATTGTTTTGGTGTTATTACTGAACACCTGTTTAGAGAGGTTGACAATCTGCTTCTTGGGGCTGCACAAGGGCTTGTCCTTTCTGACCCTTTTCGATGCTGTGGTTCTCCAAAGTTGAAGAATGTATCTGTTCCAAATATTTCTGTAGTACCACCACTTCCATTGCTGGTATCACATGTTGTTGGAGGTGATGGTGCCATCATTTTGTATGAAGGTGAAATTCGTGATGTATGGATAAGTCTGGCTAATGCAGGCACAGTTCCTATTGAGCAGGCACATATTTCACTGTCAGGGAAAAATCAAGATTCTGTAATTTCATATTCTTGTGAGAATTTAAAATCTTGCCTCCCTCTGAAGCCTGGAGCAGAAGTGACATTCCCTGTGACCTTGAAAGCCTGGCAGGTTGGCTTGGTGGATGCTGATACTGGTGCAGGGAAGACTGTCTCTGGAAGCAATATGAGGCATTCCAAAGATGGAAGCAGCCCATCATTATTGATCCACTATGCTGGTACTGTCTTCAAAACACAATCAGTAGTGTTTCTTGCTTTCTTCTTGATAAATTTAGCAGTTCAATCTGCAGTCCTTACTCCTTACATCGGAATACATTCAGATCAAAACCTTTATTGGTGGATTCCAACATTTAAATCATTTAACTTTACCAGCGTAGTTTGCCCCTTTTTCAATTTTTCCTTGTCTTCCTCCCCTCTCCCGTTTTTTATATCAGTGTCATTGTTCTCTTGCATTGTAGCCTGTCACGAACAGTTGAAAAATGTGGATTTGGTCTGGTTCCTTATGGCGCTCCCATCTCATGGCACAGTGACATTCTGTATGTGCAGTTACATGCATGCTAACCATTTTCTTCTGTGTCATATTTCTCATGTGGTAGCCTCTTGTGCTGCTGAGGACCGTTAGCTTGTGGTAGTCCTTTTATATCTGGTAGTAATGCTCTTTCCACTTTTATTTCAGGTCCACTGAAAACCTCTGGAGATCCTCCAACAGATGGATCTACTGTGCCCCCTGGCAGACGCCTTGTTGTTCCCCTGCAGATTTGTGTTTTGCAGGGTTTGTCTTTTGTAAAGGCTCAGCTGCTTTCAATGGAATTTCCTGCTCATGTTGGTGACAATCTTCCTAAGTTGGATGATGTAAATAATAAGTCCGACCGAGGACATGTTGACTCCCAGACAAAAATGGACAGATTGGTGAAAATAGATCCTTTCAGAGGAAGTTGGGGACTGCGATTTCTTGAACTTGAGTTGTCTAATCCAACTGATGTTGCATTTGAAATCAATGTCTCTGTCAAACTAGAGAACTCTAGCAGTGAGGATAATCATTTTGCTGATCAGGATGCTACTGAATATGGCTATCCTAAAACAAGAATTGATAGAGATTGCTCAGCTAGGGTTCTAGTGCCTCTTGAGCATTTTAAATTACCTGTTCTTGATGATTCCTTTTTTATGAAGGACACTCAGGCAGATGGGGTTGGCGGAGGAAGAAATGCGTCCTTCTCTGAAAAGAATACCAAGGCTGAACTCAATGCTTGTATCAAGAACCTTATATCTAGGATTAAGGTTCAATGGCATTCAGGACGCAACAGCTCTGGAGAGTTAAATATCAAGGACGCTATCCAAGCGGCTTTGCAGACATCAGTCATGGATGTCCTGCTGCCAGATCCACTGACTTTTGGTTTCAGGCTTGTTAGAGATGGTTTTGAATCAGAAAAAGCTGATCCTGATGAAGAATCTAACAATGTTGAATCTCCTGCTTCCAAAGGTTCTGTGCTTGCACATGAAATGACACCAATGGAGGTTCTGGTTCGTAATAACACAAAGGATATGATCAAAATGAGTCTTAATATTACATGCAGAGATGTAGCTGGAGAAAATTGTGTAGATGGTACCAAGGCAACTGTTCTATGGACTGGTAGTTTCTAATTTTTGTTTTCTTTCTGTAATTGGCATGCATTCATATCTGTCTCTAACTTAGTATTGTCTTGCCTTTATTAATCTTTTTCAGGTGTTCTGAGTGATATTGCTATGGAAATTCCCCCACTTCAACAAATTAAACATTCTTTCTGCCTGCATTTTCTTGTCCCGGGAGAGTATACGCTAGTCGCAGCAGCAGTGATTGATGATGCAAATGACGTCCTTCGGGCTCGTGCAAGGACCACTTCAGCTGCGGAGCCAATTTTCTGTCGTGGACCACCATATCACATTCGGGTCCTTGGGACTGCGTGACAGTTTTTTGTCCATAAATGTGATGTGAACTTGCTGAGCTCATATTGTAGATTTCAGTTTCCACTTGTATGAGTTTTTCCTTTGGTTATCTACAATGAAGCACTGCAGCTACACGCAATGATGCTTCTGGGGTTCTTCTGCTTGAAATTTCTTGGTAGTGTACTTTCCAAATTAAGAATTCGACTGAAGATATAACTAGGGGTTTTATCTGTAAATCATGTTGAATGTATTATGATTAGATAGTTGTTTTGGAATGCCAATACTGATGCTTGTTCTAATTTCTAACAGTTTTTTTTTTAATCGATTTCTTATTCAGCTTTTAGTGGTTGATTATTTAACACATAATAACGAGCCATCATTTTTAACAAATTGATCAATGATGAGTAATACGCTTGCAAAATTTACTGGACATCATGACTAACATGATCATAGATGACATGCTTTTATTTCAGGTTTTTGAGAAATTCTTGCATGAACCTAGATCACTTGAGTGTATTAAGTCAGTAACATTATTAATTATGATAGATTATGGTTATTAATTATGAGTTAAGTATTATAATTATTTATTAATTAATAATATGATTAGCTTAGTGTATTCAATTTGAATAATTCAAGTTTATACTAAAATTTCTCCAAGTCTTTTTATATTGTGTTTTTGAAAGCAACCAAGCAGGTGTATTGCGTTACGTTTGGTTGTGAATTTTTGATCTATAATGGCTATATTCATCTTTAGGAGGTATAAGTAAAATATTTTATAGCGCTTACATAGAAATACAAAAGAAAAAGAAAATTCATGGCCCTTTGACAACTTCGAAGATGTCAAATAAATAAACTCTTTAAAGCTAAGGTTTACAACTATCAGGAATTGAGGGGCCCCCTTTTTTTAATATGAACGTTTCGTCTCTAACAATTTTGAACTGAAGTACCTCAAGATTGTAGGCGAGCATCTAATATAATGCGTCGAACAGAGGTTTTGATGTTAATGATAGAGAAAATTTGCAATGGTGCAACTTTTTTAGGTTTTGATTATGACTAATTAGGATGTCAATTGCTTTCGCAGTTCTTTTTTAGGAGAATTAATTAGTTATTTTCCATTATCACATTTTGATTTTACCACCTAGAGAGTCTTAATTTGGTGGCACAGGTAGATGCAACATTCAGAACAAGCAACCAAAATAGCTGCTTGGACGTGGCCACCCTTTCAATATGTAGCATGTGAAACAAACTTCTTTATTTTTAGAGCAGCATGTGAAAGTGAAACAAACTTTTGTTCTTCATGACTTTGAAATTACGTACTGAACGCTAAAGTGTCTTCATCATCCTTTATCAGAAACCAAGAAACGTTTTAAATATTCCTAAAATGTTGAGGAACATGAATATTCTTAAAGTAATGATTATTGATTTATACACTTTAATAATCAATGACACAAATTAAAGACTAGTAACCTACATAATAAGTTCTCTCCTTCTCCGCCTATTCTTCACAACCTCTCTTTCTCTGCTTCCCTCAAGCACCACCGCAACCTCTCCACCACCACCAAGTCTACGATGCTTACGGAGACGACGCCAACGACAGTGACGCTCACGACTCCGGCCATAACTGCTCTCTTCCTCTCTTTCTCTGTAGTTTGCACTACATAATATATATTTTTTAAATATTTTAATTGTAATTTTAGTGTAGTTTTTGTTTCAATTGAGAGTAAATGGAGGAATGAATCCATCTTTGGGATTGGATGATGCAGTCATAAATTTTAGAATTTATATGTCAATGTTATGAGATTGATAAATGGTATTTGTTGAAATTTCATGTGAATGTTTTTTTGGAAAAACTCGCCACAGATTTGCAAACAGAAGGCCGTCTCACCACCCTTGTCATCACCAATCAGAAGACCATCTCCAACGAGATCGCCTTCTACATCACCTCCCTTTGAATCCTCGACCTTAGCTAGCGCCTTTGGAATGCTTGGGGTTGACATCTCCAACCTTAGACGACATCTCCTCCTCCTCCTCTGCCGTCATCACCATTGATTTTCACATTGAGCTCCGGCAACTTACTGTTGACCTCCTCTCCCTTGACAGAGATATCACCGGTGTTCTCTCTCCATCAATCAAGTTGGCTTCAGACTATTAAGTTAAACCAACAAATGACAAAAAATTAATGGTTTTTTGTTTAAAAAAACAAAAAAAAAAACTTAGTAAGTCAACAAAAGTTAATTTCCTAAAAGCATTACTGCTCAAAAACATTTTAAGAATATAATAAACATCTCCCACAAACCATTGGTTGAAGGCAATACAATTACACATCGATGTTATGACATTTTACCCACTTTCATTTTCTCATGTTCCCACAATCGTGATAACCATGTTTAAAAGCTAAAACAATAACATACAGATACATGATTGTGTTACATTCCTGTGGCCGGAAGGTCGTTAACAAATGTCCTGAGACACTAGTTAAGACAAAATAATAGCAAATATATATAAAAAAAAGGGGGGGGGGGGTTTGCCCTTACTTTTGTAGAGATTCACTGAAGATGGTATGCATTGCTCCCCTTCATCCCAACTCTCACCATGCATAACCTGTATATAGGCCCACATTTCCCCATTACAAAACTTTGCAAGCTCAAATTTTCCTTCCTTTTACTGTGGAGTTTTTGGAATTCTAAAAGCAACTCCCTGTTTTAAAGTTTAAACATACTGATACTGATATTGAAGTTGATACTACTCCATGCTCGGGGCTTTGATATTGAGTTTTAATTAATATTAAAGATAGAGTAGAACATTTGTAATTGTGCAAGGTTTTTAAGGTTCTGATCCTTACTAATTAAATTGTCAATTGCTTTCTTATTTGTTAATCATTACTTTGAAGAAATATAATTATCATTATGATTTGACCCTCGGGATGTTCTTAGGTAGCACAGTTTCAGGTGGGGGAAACATTAATAACCAAGCAAAATTAAAAGCTTAGACGTTGTCTCCCTTTCAATGTGTAGCATGTGAGAAAAGTTTATGTTCTTTGTGACTTTGAAATTACGTACTGAATTCCTGAGAGTCTCCATCATCACTCATCAGAAAACCTTTGTGACTGCAACGTTACAACTCACTGGCAATGGAAAGACACAATTTCAAGTTATGATATTTTCACCCACTTTAATTTTCTGATTTTACGGTGGATATGTACAACTAACACCTTCAAAGTGTGTTCATGGAATAATTCGTGTTATTCTTGCATGTTGATATCAACGAAGAGAAAAAAGATATGTGATTGAAGGAATGATTGCTCACATTTCATAGCATTGAAGCCTGTACATTGTTGTTGGATACTGATAGCGGTTTTTAAAACTATTACTTAAGCAGAAAAATTCCAATTTTCTTTAACTTATTTTTCTTCCTTTTTTCAACGGGCTGGATTCACGGATCTGGGCCTCGTATGGTTTCAGCCCAAGGGAAAGGTAAAAGCTTCCACTTGCCAACGGCAAATGAGGTTTATTGTTAGGTGTGACTGAAAATTGAAAAAAAGAAAATACGGAAAAAAAAATTGACTGGTTGAAGGAAGAAAAAAAAACAAAAGAAAGAAAGAAAATGAGAAAAAATAGAAGTATTGAATTATGAGAAAAAAATATTGTTTTATGTGATTTTACTTTATTTTTTTGCTATATTTTGTTATTTACTTACTTATGTTGGAATGCATTTGCAAACAGTTACGGCTCTCTCTTCTTTTTTTAGTATTTTCTTTTATAACGTCTGACATGTGAGGTTAAAATTGTTGGTTAAGGAGAGGAGACTTTGGTTGTAGGAGCAGATGGCATTGAGAAATTAGGTCACTCTCTTGGTGTTACCGGTTGGGATAAGGGAAACACGGCATTGTTACCTAAATGGACAGAAGGAAAGTGACCCAAAAGAATATGGGAAATATGGTACTTTGGCAAACACTTGAAAATGATCGAATGTGCAATTGACCCTAGCTATGTATGTATGGCTAGTAATTAGTATAGCAGGATGCGTCAAGTATAGAGATGATTTAAACGGTTTCCTCAACCATCAATTTGTGTCCTATTCTAGTTTCTAGCTATTTTTATTATTTCCTTTTTATAAATGGGGAGCGTAAATTCCCATTGACTTTCTCCTGTTTTAACCTATACCGCATAGTTTTTCTTTTATGAATTACAATTATATATCAGCTGCCCATTGTGTTTATGCCACATGGCTCCATTTCATTCGCACCCTGTTCTTTTTCACATTGACCAGTTTAGTTATTACACATGCATGTATACTATTGGAAGACAAGAATCAAAGACTTTTCAAATTAATATGCCATAAGAATGACCGAAAGGTCATATAATGCCATAATGGTTTAAACCGGTTCCATACGTATTTCTTATTTCTACTACATACACAAAAATGTCCAAGAATACCTGAATAGTAGTCAAGAATCATATTTTGTTATTATTTTTATGTAAACGAATAAAACAAGTCAATGGCCGCTATGCCAATATTCTTTCATTGTCTTAGTAAACAAACTAAGACTCAGGTTTTATCAACAACAGGAAATTTTTTATATAAATTTTATCAACAACATTAATTTTATAAGTTATATAAAAATATTAAATTTTAATAAAAACTACAAATAAAGGACAGTGACATACCGGTGTTCTTTCACGGCCTTGAATGGTCAAATTTATGTTTTTTTTTTGTACATTTACATTTTTTTGGGTACAAGTGCTTTATGAGCTACTAAAAACCCTTCATTTAAATTATTATTGCTAATATTATTTTTATATATAATGCTAATATTTTATGGCTGTCTTGCAATGACAAAATGCTATTATTTTTTTCACTTTTAACCCTCTCCCCCTCTCTATAAATGAAAAATATTATCTACACATCATTTTCACATACTTATTTCTCACATCTATTTATATAATAAAATCATAATATAATTATGTAAAAAATGAGTTGAACTCAATTGTTACCAGAAGATAAAATCTGTACAAATGTAAATATGTATATGTATTTGATTTAGTTATGAAAATTTTGATTATTTTAATAATTAATTATTATATAAATTTTTTTATAATCAATTTAATTTTTATTTTTATATTTAAATATGTTAATTAAAAAATAATTTTAAATTAATTTTTTTATTTTGATAGTATAAAAAATTATTTTTATGTATTAAATTATTAAAATAAGTATAAAATAATTAAAAAAATTATTTAATTAAAAATAAAATAATATTTACATCTCAAAATATAAAAATAACCTATAAATTAAAATTATAAAGCTTTAATATTTAATATTATTAAAAAAAAAATTTATAATGCATTGAATTTTATACAAAAATTAAAAAAAATTTATCAAATATGTTATAACACTATTGAAATTTAAAAAAAAGTTGTTTCAAGTTAAAAAAAACTTATCCAAACAGACACTAAGATAAAGTGTATATAATTATGTATATGTAGCATTTTTGCGCTATAGATATATCCAGCTGCTAGTGTAGTACGCATATTAGAAAGCATAACGTTTATTGTATTTGATTCTGACTTCTTCTGAGTTTCCTTAATCAAGCAACCAACGACCAACCAAACAGATAAAAAAAAAAAAACGAAGCAGATTGGTGTGACAATACATGAAAGAGCACATAGAACACGAGAGCATAAAAATTACCATAGTTCCATACCGAGCCAAAACAGTTAAAATTTTGAAAGAAAGAAAATAAAACAGAGAACCATCAACCATAAATCTGCGATGCCTGAAGGCATGCTTGCTCGTATCATTTCAAATATATGCCCCCTCCCTGATGCTTTTTTCCTCATCTATCATATCACCTACATTGCCTTGGTGGGGACACTTGGTCCCTCTTACTTATTCTGGTTGGTGTTACTGTTCCCAGTTATATATATAGCATTCACCCTCATGTCCTATGCTTCTCACGCGCCTTCAGTTAGAGCGTGACTCATAATTCCCTATAGTTGTGGAGGCAACTGTATTCATGTTTGTGTTCTTCAGTTTCACATGATCAAGTTTTGATCAGTTACTGGTTTTATCCAAGCTATACATGCAGCATCTTATGTGAGTAAACCCAAGAGAAGAAAAAGTGGGAGCTAGGGGTGAAGGGCAAGATGCTAGAGTTGAGTGGTTAATGGTCCAGGAAAGGAAAGGAAACAGTGACACTGTTAGTAAGTGCTTTTATGGTCCTAGAGTTGAGGAAAGCCTAATTTGGAGGCAACTGAAAAGGGGGGCCAAAGAAACATGAAGTGGTGGGAAGGGGGAGGAGTGCGTTGTAAATTCATCTGGGAGTATATATATATATATATATATATATATATATATATATATATATATATATATATATATATATATATATATAAAGAATAGATATATGATTTTACCTATTTATAAAATTTTATTTTATTTATTTTTTTATAATATTTAGTCTTACATAATAAAAGAATAAATAAAGTAAATATTTTATAAATAAAATATATTATAAAATAATAAATAAAATAAAGATTTTATAAATAGGTAAAATCATAAATCTATTTATATATATATATATATATATATATATATATATATGAGTTAAAGTAGTATTACATTATAAAAGAATAAATAAAATAAAATTTTATAAATAAGTAAAATAATAAATTTATTATTTTAAAATTTTAAGTTAAAATATAATATTAGTGGTTCTTTTTTAAATCTATTAATTTCATGTCTCTTCATTGTCTTAGGCTCCCTTAATCCTAAATTTTTAATAGGTAGTGGTTAGACCCATGACTTGTCGTCTTGGTTTCGATCTTTCTTTCTCTAACTCCAAACAGAAAATTAATTTGCTGATATGAAATGAAATGACAGCATATTATTATGACTCTCCAAAAAAAATTACAATAAACAAAAGGAAAACGTTTCTTTTTTCAATTCAAATATGTAGATATATATTCACTGTATATTTGGATGAGATAAATGTTAAATTAAATTGTACGTAATTGTAATATTTTTATATGATATAAAATGAGTTTATAAATGAATTAAAAAAATTAAATATAAAAATTAGATGAATAATAAGAGTGTAAACAAAAATCATTTCAAGACCCCAATTTAATTCCCCAAAACTTTTTTTTGATGTGCAAGGCATATATAGGATATAGGGCATTGAAGCATCTTGTTAATGCAATTTCAATCCTTGGTCTTCAATTATAACATAAGAACAATACGCACGTCATTTGAACTCCGCAATGAGCATTATTTTGGTAACCACTTTTTGAGTCAAATTCCTCCCTCCATAATTGTTCCATACTGATAATATAGATACCATTGTGCTTTTATCTGCACAATCATTTTCAGCAACAAATTAAGTGCAACACGAAAAGCATATACACCGAAATGGGTACAAAAACAAGGATGCAATGTAAAGTCTTCAAAACGAAAAATATGGATAGATCCAGAGACGGTCTAATCTGGATAACGCAATCACATCCTCGAGTGGGGGCAGTGCAATTATCACGCGTAACCTTGAATTAGACACTTCCAAAGTCTATTGTCCAATCCACACACACACTTTGGAAAATTAGGGTTCTTTCAAACAGTGCAATTTAAAGTTTGTGATTACAACTGTTTGTCTGTCTATAGTCTTATAATCTATGGTCCATAAAGCAGTGGTAGAAAAAGTCATGGGCGTTGTTTTTGATTGGCTGATAACACGAAATTGGGTTTGGTGAAGTTGAGAACTTATTTGGACACTCCTATAACATTATATCAGTTTAATAAAAATATAACACAGGTCATTTATAATTATATATAACGTTAAATTAAAAAATAAAATATTATTAAAATAAATACCAATAGTTATAAAATTATTCAGAATAATACTTTAGAAGTAATTTAGAATTTTTGGGTGAAGTTCTGGAATTATGCTATATCTCCAAGTTTAGTCAAGGCTTAAAAGATTATGACTTAGAAATAATTATGCTTTTAGTTTGAAAGACATTTGCTATAGGTAGATTGCAAATTAATTTTTGGACGTGTATATAGGAGAATTATTGCCTTTCTAAGTTTAACGTTTGCACATATATCATGATTAGAACTCTTGAAAGAATTACTTCCTACCTAGTTAGGTGTTGGTCAAAGAGAAGCTTTTGGGTAAACACTGTTTTTCATATATACTCAAATTAATTAATAGTTGATATATATAAAAAAAATTAAAAATATGTATACTTTTAATTATGACCTATATAATCTTATTTTTATTAATGGTTAATTTGAATGTTTGTGATAAATAGTACCCATTTAAAAAAGAATTTTTATTGGTCAAAACCCTTTAATAATGCAGAATATTGATACTTGTCAAAAGTGGATTCCATCAAGGGTTTCGGTTAGATGAATGAGAATATGTTTTTATGAGATGGGATCCCTTTCTCTCCCTAATTCCTACGTTGGACCATTTTCACAAACTCAAATTCTCTCTCATTCTCTCTCCCAAGTCCCAAAAGAAACGTTGCATACCCCACACACGAAATTAGGCAACTACTTCAGGTAGGGTACTTTAATGGTGTGGAAACTAGAATATAGAACCAATATTTTTAAAATAGATTGAACAGTTGAACCAATGAAGTGAGTAATTTAAGATTTAATTAGTTCAATTAATTTAATTAATAATTTTAATATTATAGTTACATGGTTTTTTATTTTTAAAAAATAATCAAAAATTATAAATTAAAAATCAAATTATTCAACTAGTTAATTTATTAGCTTTTATCAATTTTTTTGATTTTTTTATTAATTTTTTGTGATTCAATTGTTCATCCAATTTTTTAAATGAATTAAAATTAGTGAAGTAACCTGTTAACGGTTCAACCGATCCAACCGATTTTTAAAATACTATCACAAAATAATATACCCCCTGGCTGGAAAAGATTACAAAAAACGTGCATGGTTCATGGGATTATATATGCAGGTGATTGTGGTTATTTGTTGGTTTTCAACTTGGAAAAAAGTTTACGATATTTTATATAAATACTATATTGTGTCAGAGTTGAGGTATTAAATTAATAATATTGAATCATTGCAGTAATTAAGTTTTTTCATAAAAATTATATTAAAATTTCAAGGAGACAATTGACTAAACTAATGAAATTGTTTAAACATGACTAATTTCATATATATATATATATATATATATATATATATATATATATATATATATCAGATTGAGCTTAAATTACTTCAGTAAAGAAAAAAAGATTTAGTTTAAATTATTATATATATGTTCATTATTAAAGTTTAAATTATAAATTCATGATTTAATACTATATAAAATGGATTTGGATCCTAAGGGAGTGCACTATAAAGAGTAAAGAACATCAAAGCTTTGTTGCAGTTATCAACCTCAAGAGTAACGTGTTCCTTTAGTGGACTTGGCTCTATAAATATAGTCCAATTAATTTAACAGTGAATAAGTATATGATGTATGAGTAGATATATAATTATAAATTTAAATTTAATTTTATTTAATTATAATAATTTCTTTGATTGAAACAAGTGTATTAGTCGAGGCACAGTTAACCTGACGCAAACATTACTAATCACAATAAAAAATTAGAAAAAAAAATTTAAAAAAGAAAAAAACAAAGACAATGTCATGATTCATGAGCTTATCTACATTCCCAATTTGCTACATTTAAAAATATATATACACACGTAGATAACCATGCAATGAATTGGAAGATGAAGACGGGCCCCATTTAAATCGTACCATAGCAATATAGTACTTAAGCTTGACTAATCAAGACGAGGACAAACTTTAGTAGGGGTATGTACATCAGATTGATTCAACTCATAAATTTATAAGTTTTAATTTAATTTAATTTATAAAATATGAATTAAATTAATTTTATGAGTTAGATTCAGTTATAAAATATTTTAATTTGTAAGGTATAAATTTAGTAATAAATTTAAAAAATATTAATTCATACAAATTTAACTTATTTAAGTAATTTTTTTTAAATCATTTAATCATTATAACATTTTTTGTTACTTTTGTCTTAACTTTTTTTAGTGTAAATTAAATTTACATGTAACTATTATGATTATATTCTCAATGTGATTAAAAAATAAAAATTAAAAATTTATGATGCATTTGATAGATCATTATAATAAAAATTTAATAGATTATTTAAATAATAAAAAGTGTCTTGAGAAATCAAAAATGAAATAAATAACTATATTAAATTAATATTATATGTGATAATATTAATTTCAATTAATTAATATGATTTATTATTTATGAATTTTTACGATATGTTACTTTATTTTAATTTATTTCAAATTTATATTAACTTAATAAGATTTATTAAATTTATTTAACTTATTTAGATTTTTTTGTTTATACGTAAAATTAGTTGTGTGACTTTAATTTATTAAGGACATATATTATTTTTAATTAAGACGTATTATGTATAACGAATTTTTTATTTTGTATATCAACATTTGTTTTGACATAAATTTTTTTTTTAATGTATGTTAGATATACAGATTTGACCTAATTCAATATACTCTTGAACAAGTCGAATTAAAGGAGAAAATTTTTTTTACTCAACCTAACAAAACCTCCTAATTTAATGAATAAGTCGAGTCCAAGAATACTCTAAAATCCACTCAACTCATCCAATATACTTCCTTACTTATTAGACAATGACATTTTTTTTAATAGTAGTATAAACTAATGAAATATTTTTTTTTGTCAACAAATAATTAAATATATTCACATATGTGTTGTGTGTTTGGGGAGAACAATGAAGTCTAACAATTGATGAACCCAATCCACCAAACACGAAGACATGATCATCATTATTATTAAAAAAACTAATCGGATTTATCAACCTGATAAATAATCAATCAGTTCTTTACTTAAATGTGATTAATTACCAACTTGATAATAATTAATCAGTTATTTACTTGGGTGTGATTAATTAATTATTTTCATCAATCCATCCATGTGTTACTTTAATCATTAGGAACAAAATAAAAATAAAAATAAAATTAGGAAACAAGTAACGAGTCTAAAGACTACAAAAACTAAAAAAGTTTCGTAAAACGAAACGGGACAAGCGTGAGGGTTTTCTTGGGTTTGCCCGTGTAAAACGTGTGGGGCTAGACTACCGTCCAAACCAAAGTCAGAAAGAGCTATAGTACCCAGAGAGAGCTAAAGGTATCGGATGCTCCACGAAACCTATAAGTTTAATCTTTTGAATAAAGTTTAAGTTTATTTTTTTATGTTTATTATATATATTTTATTAATTAAAATATAATATACATTTATTAATTTTTTTTTAAAAATACATATATTACATTTTAATTAATAAAATAAATATAATAAATACAAAAAATAGACTTAAGTTTTGTTTTAATTTTTTATTAGTTAGTATACATACATTATACGAATTTTTTTAAATTTGAATAGAATTTAAATAAATATAGATTAGATGATAAAAATATTTAAATTATAAATAAGATATGAGTAATTAATTAATTTAGATAGAATTTAAAAATAAATTAAAATACAAACAATATTTAAAAATAAAATATGTATAATTAATTAAAAAAAATTGAATTTAAAATTAAAAAATTAAAAAAAAGACATATATTATTTTTAAAAGAAAAATAATTTAAGAGATTAAGTTAATTTCAAAATAATGTACTTTCATGTGTTTTTTAGTACTTCTAAACATTTATTAATTATTAGTTACGTTTCTTATAAAATTTAAATATTTATTATAAGAATTAATAAATTTACAACTAATTAATTCTATTTATAATCATAAAAATAAAATAAATAAATAAATACCATTATCACTCTACAAAACCGTTGTGAACAAAGATTAACCCGCCAAAAGAAAAGACAACTTTTTAGCCACAATTTCTTATTTTATAAAAAGAAAGGGAAATGCTATTTTAATATATTTTTTAGACATTTTTTTAATATTTATTTTATTATTGATTTAAAAATAAATATTGTTAATATTTATCTCTTAATTATTTTTTTCAAGTATGTAAGATGAACTAATAATAAAATAAATATTAAAAAAATATTCAAAAGAGTATATTTGTAACATTTTTATTAAAAAAAATGTAGTTTTAAGAACTACAATATTAATGCCATATATTGTACATATTGAGATAATTTAAAATTTAAAATATAATTTTTTTAATTTTAAAAAATATAAATATCTGTATGCATGTAAAAAAATATTAGTCCTCGGCCTATAGTACTTCTGAATTTTTAAATTGCTATTAATAATTGAATAAGAATGAATAATTAATATGTGAATCTTTTCATTTGGTGTTAGTCATTTACACCAATTTTGATATTTATATAATAGTCTACTAATGTTACATGAGTTCTCAGATTTTTTTTTAAAAAAAAAAAAACTATTTTTTTCTGAGCAGAAAAAAATACTAATATTTCAAGAGTTACCTTTATAATATACTCTAATATTAAAAATCTAGAATTAAAAACAAAATTTAAAATATCTAAAAAACAAAATTAAAACGTAATTGGCCTAATAGTTAAAGGCAGAAATAGTAGGTATGGATTAGCTTTTAAAAACCTCAAATTATAGTTTGGATTGAAAGTGAAATGGAATCAGAGGCACGTTTTATTGTAATGTTAAAAAGGATGAGATTTGCCCAATCCATAATCGATTTGGAGGGTCAAAAGTATAAACTAATCTCATGCACAAAAATCATCTACTTTATGAAATGATCTTTCTCCATTTCATTAAATATCTGAATTTCATCGTCTTTTTTTCCATTTCATCCCAACTAAAATTATTCCATCACTTACTAAATATCTAAACATAACCTATAGTTTGGACTAAAGCTTGTCTTTTGTAACTTTTGCCCAATCCATAATTTTGGAGTTTCAAAAGTTAAACTAAACATGCACAGTATAATATAAAATCATCTATCCCTCTTTTTTTTCATCGTCCTTGTCCTCCCAACTAAAACTAGTTCACTCAATTAAAATAAGTCACCTCATCTTCTAACGTCGTTCATTGTCCATTCTCCTGTTGCGTCGATTATATCCACACATTCGATTTCCAACGTTCTTGTCCAGTAGTAAATACTGACGCATGTTTGGATAGATATATATTAGTATTTTAATGTATTTTAATGTTTAAATTTGACTGTGCATAATTAAAGTTCAAACTAAAGAGTAATAGATATTTGTTAAAGATGATTGAACTTAGTATTTATAGAGGTTAGATAGAGAGATACGTTCCCTTAATAGTTGCAGAGGATCCCTATAAAATCAGAATGTTGATATTACAGTTATGAGCAGTCAAAAGCAGTTATGGATGCTATTATTACGCAAGGCGGTTGAGGCTCTAAATTCCTTTCACCGACTTCTAATTTGCAGTCCTCTGCACTCTAAACATGGCTCCATCCCAGCTTCACCCCAACAACTGGGGATACATCCTCGCCTTTGAAAGGTTTTGCCAGGTGGTCGGACTACGACATTTGGAGAAGGCATTTTTCTACCTCTTCACTGGGTGGTCCCCCCAAGGAGGAAACGCAATGCAGAAGAACTAGCTCACACTTCGGTCGAGAGGCGGACAAAAAGTCTTCTCAATCTTCTAAGACAACTTTAAGAATTATACGACTAAGTTCTTCAAGCTGATGGGGGTGCCCGGAATCCGTCTATTCTTCGAGGAGGCTGATGAGACTCTAGTCTTTGACCTATATTGGACCACCCGAGCCTGGGACACTCCAATTGAAATGATTGAGGTGGAGTTGCTCGATCTCAATCGGGAGGACACTAAGTGCATTAATTTTATCAACACGTGGGCAGAAGAAGTCGGGCTCATTAAGGACGTCCTGGACGCCCTTGATGATCAAATTCATGGAGTCATTCTAGGTAGAGTGTAGGCCGTGATCTGTATTTACTTTTTGCTTGTAGTATTCCCCTTTGAATATTTTTCCTATTGTTTCTGAGTTTTGCTGTTTTGTAGAAAACATGGCAGCTAGAAAAGTTCTTGCTGCCCTCTGGGCTATGAAAGCAAGGAATGAGGATGTTGAACCTTCTAACACTCCAATGCACATTGTTCTTGCCTCTTCTACCAAAGACCTGGTGATCGAGGTGGGTCTGGTCCAACGGGAGGAGCCTCCTGCTTAACCTCTTCAAAGGAGAAGAGGAAGGCTATTGAAGGTAGTAGGGTAGAGGATCGAGGGAAGAGGGTGACCAATGAGGTGGATGGCGAAGGTCTGGTTGCCTTGTTTAGGGACGACTCAATGCCTAAATCGTTTGTCGACTGACAACTCTTGGACAATGAAGTTGTGGATCATATTACCCAGAATAGCCCGTGATAAACACATATTTTATTCATTAAGAAACCCTTATATTTAGTCATTTACACTCTCCATATTCTTAATTGATTGAGTTTGTGACATGATTTTGTGAGTTTGAGCTCAAATTGGTCCCTAATTGAATATTTTCAGCATTATTGAGATTTTACACTGTTTCTGTATTTTGGTCATAACTTGAGTTCCTGATATCTGAAAATCATGAATTTTATCTTGTAGGAAAGCTAAGAGGAAGCTCTACAACTTTGATGAAGAGCTCGAAGTCTGATTCAGATGTCTAAGGGACCTAAGTTGACATGGAAGTCAGAATACGGGTTCTGTCAGTAGAATCCGAACAGTGTGCACTCAAAAAAATCATATCTCAAGATGTAATAATGGAGATGGGCTGAAATTTTGACAGTGGATAGTCAAGATCCAAATAAACAACTTTCATGAAGAACACATTTTGAGAAAAAGAAGTCTAGTAGGTCATTTTGAGCTTGCAAGTCGGAACAGAGGTGCTGAAGTTGAGTTTGAGCAACCTACGGTATTTGGGAGATATCTTGGGCTTAAGGAAGCCAAATTGGACGAACCAGCTATCCATTTTATAGCCAAGACAAGGATCTACAACTTTCATGAAGAACACTTTTCGTGATTCTGAAGTATAGTGGGTCGTTTTTGGCTTCCAAGTCAGATACGAAATTTTCGTCCTCAACCATCTACTCATCCATCCACTAATCCACTCATCCATCCACTAATCCACTCATCCACTCATCCACTAACTCACCCATTCATCCACTCATACACTAATCCAACCACTTAACCACTCCACCCACTCATCCACTAATCTATCCACTCATCCATCCACTCACCCATTCATGTCCATAATTTCCCACTCACCAAAAGTCCTTTGGCATTTTTCACTAATTCAACCACTCAACCATTCCACTCACTCATCCACTAAACCAATCCACTAAACCAACCCACTAATCCATCCACTCAAACACTCCACTCACTCACCCACTCATCCACCCACTTCCCTTTGTCATTTTGTTACCTTAGACTTCTATAAAAGGCACCATTTATCATGAACAAGATGTAACTCTCCTTCATTTTCTCTCTTAGTTTCTTGTTTCTTCATAGTTTCTTCTTGTTTCTTCATAGTTTTTCTTGTGATTTCTTTCTAGCTATGTGTAACTAAACCTCCCTTGGTTAAGGGGTGATGAAACCGCTAGTATTAATGTTGTAAACTTTGCATATTTGATTATTTCAACACGAGTTATGTTTTTATTCATATATTTACGAATCTTTTGTTGGTATGAAGGTTTTGTACTTGTTCCTACTTTCAAAGTAGTAGATCTAGGTTTATTATGCGCGGTTGCGGTAGTAGATCTAGTGGGATGTATGATGTTCATGTGGGTATAATTATCTTTATGCTATTTGCCAGTTATAAAAGTAGTAGATCTGGGTTTATTATGCTTGTGATTTGCGGTATTAGATCTAGAGAAATATATGTTCTAAGTAATTTAATCCCGGTGTGTGATTAGACCTTAGTGTAATTGGTTTTCTAAATCTTAATGCAATTGTTGGATAGTTGTAAGAGCAGTTGCTTTATGATTAATCAGTGATTAGGAGTTGATTTGAAAGCGGTTGCTAAATTGGCCAACACGTAAGGAAAGCAGAGATTTAATATCACAATTGCATAAAAACATAATTGAGCATGTTGGAATAAAAGGATATGTGGATTTATATAATAATGTAAATCTAGTGGTGGATTCAATCTCTTAACCAATTTTCTTATATTGTTGATTTTAGTTTGTTTATTGTTATCTTTGAAGCTGTTCATTGTTCATCAAAACTCCAAAACCCCCATTTTACTGTTTATTGTTAATCGAGTCTAAATTGGGAATTATTTAATAGTGTTAATTGAATTGGTTCTCTGTGGATCGTACTTACTAACTACAACTAGTTGTAAGGTTTTTATTTTAATGGTGGGCGACAACTGATTTTTATCTTAATTTTAATCACTACATCCCACGCATCGGAATTTTGGCGCGATTCTTGTGAACCAATTTTTTCAATTACACTATTAATTTATTTCCTATTTTTATTCTGTTTTTATTTTATTTTATTTTATTTTATTTTTAATCTTTCTTTCTGAGTGTTTTATAGGTGTTGATGTCCTTTGAAGGAGTAGACGAAGGATTGCTAAATTTGAGGAATTATATTGATCAACTCACTTCACATCCTCAATTTCCCTTCCATCGGCTAACTTCCAACTCACACTGCCGACATTGAAGTGCCAGTTACATTGATCTATCAAGTTCGGAGACATTTGAGCCATCGAAATATCTGAAGAAGTGACAATGGCAAAAAACACTTTAAGGGCATTGGGTGCTCCAGGATCTAGATCAATGACCTCTTTGCATAGACATTCTTGAAAATGAAGAGGCATTTGAATTGAAATCTGGTTTAATCCATCTCTTGCCATCTTTCAATGGATTACCGGAGAGGACCCCAACAAGCACTTGAAGGAAATCCATGTGGTATGTTCTAGCATGAAAACTGGGAATTCATGTAGAGCAAGTTAAGTTGAGAGCTTTTCCATTCTCATTGAAAGACTCGGCTAAGGAGTGGCTTTACTACTTGCCACCGGATCCATCCAATCATGGCGGGACATGGCCCGAACTTTCCTAGACGGATACTTTCCTGCCTCAAAAGTGCAACAATCAAAAAGAAATGTGGTATTCAACAAAGGCATGGGGAATCACTCCATGACTATTGGGAGAGATTTAAGAAGCTATGTTTCAGCTGCCCTCATCATCAAATAAGTGAGCAGCTTTTAATTCAGTATTTCTATGAAGGCTTACAAGTGATGGATCGCAACATGATTGATGCTGCTAGCGGAGGAGCATTGATTGATAAAACTCCTCAAGAAGCTAGAAACTTGATCTCAAGAATGGTGCCAATACTCAACAATTCTACTCTAGAAATGACACTGGAGTAAGAGCGGTGAAAGAAGTAGAGACAACCGATAAGTATACTGACTGACAAATGACTCAATTGACTGCTATGGTTCAGCGGTTAATGGATTCAGGTAAAGCACCAGTTCATGCTTGTGGGATCTGTTGTTCATCTGGACATCCCACTGATATGTGTCCCACTCTCCAAGAAGACACAAATGAGGAGGTAAGAGCAGTAGGGGGATATGCTGGACTTTCAAAAAATTACAACCCCTACTCAAACACATATAATCCGGGTTGGAGGGATCATCCAAATTTCAGCTATGCAAAGCAACCTCAAAATCAACCTCCAGCTTATGGACCTCCAGGATTCCAACAAATGCAAGTACCTTTCCCTCGAGAGAGACAACAAGTTCAAGCTCCTAAGCAATCTGAGCCTTCATTAGAGGAGCTAGTAAAACAAATGGCCACTAATAATTTGCGGTTCCAACAAGAAACAAGGATCGCAATCAATAACTAACGAGAATCGGATAGGGCGGTTGTCCACGAGAATTCAACAAGTTTCAAAGCCAAGCTTCAGGAAACTACCCTCACAAAATGAAGTGAATCAGGGAAAATGCTAGTCTTTGTCACATTGAGAAGCGGAAAGACGATGGATGAGCCTACCTCTCTTCCACCAATCATTCAAGAGAAGGATGAACCACCCAAAGAAGCAAATGATAAGGGGCAAACTTCCAAAACCCCTAAGGTAAGTATTTACGAACCCCTTCCTAAATATGTCACTAAAGCTCCTTTTCCTAGTAGGTTAGTTAAAACCAAGAAAGAAGAAGCGAGAAAAAGAAATACTTGAGACTTTTAGGAAGGTAGAGGTTAATATCCCTTTGTTAGATGCCATTAAGCGAGGTACCTAGATATGCAAAATTTATGAAAGAATTATGCACTAACAAGAGGAAGTTAAAAGGAAATGAAAAGGTCCAAGCGGGAGAAAATGTTTAATTTGTAATTAAAAAGAAACTCCCAACCAAATGTAAGGACCACAGCACATTCACCATTCCATGCACTATAGGTAACACAAGGTTTGAAAGGGCAATGCTTGATTTAGGTGCATCTATAAATGTCATGCCATATTCTATTTATGCATCTTTATACTTGGGTCCTTTGGAACCTATTTGGTGTTGTTATTCAATTGGGTGATAGATCTAATGCATACCCTAAGGGTGTGGTTGAAGATGTTTTAGTACGGTGAATGAATTAGTGTTTTTCGGAGACTTCTATGTTTTGGAAATGGAAAAGGATGAGTCTCCCAAATCTGCTCCTATCTTGCTAGGAAGACCATTTTTGAAGGCGCACCTTACGGACAAAAATTGATGTGCACTCGGGAATTCTAACAATGGAATTTGATGGGGAATTAATTAGATTCAATATTTTTGAAGCTATGAGATACCCAAGTGATGTGCACTCGCTTGTTTAATTGATTCTTTTGATCCTTTTGATTCTTTAATTTCTGCAGACTTTTGATCTCGACCATTTTGATGCTCTTGATACAATTCTAACTCATAGCTTAGATGTACGGGAGGAAAAGAAGAAGAGTGAAGAAGAGCCATGGAGTGAAGACATTGATGAAATTATTCTTTGCCTTACAAGAGCTCTCTTCCACTCCGAGAAGAGCATGAGGTAACTTTTGTTGATTTACTGTTACTGCGATATACCTCAACCTTACGTTGTGCGGGCACCTGAATTGGGAACCGAAAGCACTACGATCATCTTAAATACATCTTCTTGGGGGAGAAGGACACCCTTCCGGTAATAATTGCAAAGTCACTCACCCAAGAGCAAGAAGAGAAAGCGGTAGTTGTTTTGCGGGAACATAAGACGACCATTGGTTGGTCAATAGGCGATATCAAGGGTATTAGTCCCTCCGTTTGTATGCACGGGATATTAATGGAGGAGGATACTAAACCTGTGAGAGACCCTCGGCGGAGATTGAATCCTCCCATGATGGAGGTTGTGAAAAAGGAGATCTTGAAGCTCCTAAGTGTGGGGGTGATCTACCCCATTTCGACGGCAAGTGGGTAAGCCCGGTCAGGTAGTACCAAAGAAATCTGGAATTCTTGTGGTAAGAAATGCTGAAAATGAGCTTATTCCCACTAGGTTACGAGACAGGGTGGCGTGTTTGTATTGATTACGGGAAGTTGAATGCCGCCACGAGAAAAGACCACTTTCCTTTACCTTTCATTGATCAAATGTTAGAAAGATTAGTGGTCATTCTTATTATTGTTTTACGGATGGTTTTCGGGTTACAATCAGATTGCCATAGCTCCGAAGACCAAGACAAGACTACATTCACTTGTCCATTTGGTACCTTTGCATATAGGCGAATGCCTTTTGGACTCTGCAATGCACCGGGAACTTTCCAAAGATGCATGATGAGTATATTTTTCGATTACATTAAAAACATCATCGAGGTTTTTATGGATGACTTTAGTGTCTTTGGAAATGATTTTGAAAATTGTTTGGAACATTTAACTTTGGTGCTTAAAAGATGCATTGACACTAACCTGTCTTGAATTGAGAAAAATGTCATTTCATGGTGAATGAAGGTATTGTGTTAGGTCATGTAATTTACGCTAGGGGAATTGAAGTAGATAAAGCTAAGGTAGAACTCATGCATTCTTTGCCACCACCCTTAGTGTGCGGGAGATTCGTTCTTTTATTGGTCATGCGAGGTTTCTACTGGGAGATTCATTAAAGACTTTTCTAAACTCTCATTGCCCCTTTGCGAGACTTCTTCAAAAGATGTTAATTTTAACTTTGATGAGAAATGTATGGAAGCTTTCAATAAACTCAAGAAGTTGTTAAGCTGTTGCACCTATCATCGAGGCCACCCAACCGGGAGTTACCTTTTGAACTAATGTGTGATGCCGGTGACTTTGCGGTAGGAGCTGTCTTGGGACAACGAGTTGATAGAGTTCCTTATGCCATTTACTATGCATCAAGGACTCTAAATGATGCTCAACTTAATTACTCAACCACGAGAAAAGGAACTTCTATTTGTTGTATTTGCTTTAGAAAAATTTAGATCATATCTAATTGGTTCTAAAGTGATTGTGTTTTCAGATCATGCAGCCTTGAAGTATCTTCTAACAAAGAAAGAAGCAAAGCCTAGATTGCTCAGATGGATTTTATTGCTCCAGGAATTTGACTTGGAGATTAAAGATAAGAAAGGGAGCGAAAACTTGGTGGCCGATCACTTAAGTAGATTGGTAAGCGAAGAGGAAGAAATGCCTATCATGGAGACTTTTCCGGATGAATATTTGATGGTTGTCAACACCATAATCCCTTGGTATCTTGACATTGTTAACTACACTGGTTACTAAGGACTTTCAGGAGGGTTTGAACAAGGCCCAAAGAGATAAATTAAGGAGTATTTGTAAATACTATATACGGGATGACCGTACTTATGGAAGCATTGTGCGAGATCAAGTCATTAGGAGGTGCATTCTGATTCTAAGACACACTCCATCCTCTCCTTTTGCCACACCTATGCATGTGGAGGACACTTTGGCGATAAAAGGACACCAATAAAGTGCTTGACGGTGGTTTCTATTGGCCTTCAATTTTCAAAGACGCTACAACTTCTGTAAGTCTTGTGGCCATTGTCGAGAAACAGGTAATATTGGTCCTCGTAATCAAATGCCTCGGACTCCGATCATTTTTGTGGAACTCTTTGATGTGTGGGGTATTGATTTCATGGGACCATTCCTCCTTCATTTGGTTTCACATACATTCTTTTATACGTTGATTATGTGTCTAAATGGGTGGAAGCAAAAGCCACTCGATCCGATGATTCTAAAAGCATTGCGAGATTTTGTTAAGTCACATATTTTCTCCGGGTTCGTGACCCCAAGGGCTATCATCGGTGACCAAGGGACCCATTTCGCAACAAAACCTTTGATGCTCTATTGAAGAGATATGGAGTAATGCACAAAATTTCTACTCCTTACCATCCACAGACAAATGGGCAAGCGAAGTGTTCAACCGGGAGATTAAGTCAATCCTTGAAAAAGACAGTGAATCCCTCAAGAAAGGATTGGAGCACTCGACTTGAAGATGCTTTATGGGCTTATAGGACCGCCTATAAGACTCCCGTCGGCATGTCACCATTTCGGTTGGTGTATGGAAAGCCCTGTCATTTGCCACGTTGAGTTGCAACATCGATCTTCTTGGGCCATTAAACAAGTTAATATGGAATTGGAAGGTCTTTGGAAAACAAAGGAAGTTCCGATTACGGGAATTAGAAGAACTAAGAAATGAGGCCTTTGAGAATGCCCACGATTTATAAGACTAAAGCTAAGGCATTCCACGACCAATTGATTTCCAGAAAAGAAATTTCACAGAGGACAAAAAGTCCTATTATTCCAATCAAGACTCAAATTATTTCCGAGGTAAGCTGCGTTCTAAGTGGATTGGGCCGTTTGTGGTAACTAATGTTTTTCCTTTTGGTGCGGTTGAGATCGGGAGTGAAAATTCGGCAAAGCATTTAAGGTCAATGGTCATCGTCTCAAACCATATCATGAACTTACGACGGTGCAGAGATGGAAATGATGACCCTCATCCTTCCACAATATGAGGAGCAAGTGAAAGTATCATCATGTCGGTGAGGACAATAAACTAAGCGCTCATTGGGAGGCAACCCAACCAGATTTGCTCTCTTTATCCCTTTTTATTTTGTGTTTTCATTAGTTCCTTAGATTATGTTTTTATCTGTTTTGTTGGTTGTAAGCATTTGAATCTCTAAAAAAAAAAAAAAAAAAAAAAATTGGTGTGTGCCGACAATAAGGTAGGTAGTGCCATTAAATTTTGTCACTCGGAAGCATGTGAAGGTCACTTTTCTTCAGCGACAACAACTGCAAAAATCTTGCAGTATGGATTTTATTAGCCTACTTTATTCAAGGTCTGTTACACCTTTTGCAAAAGTTGCGGAAATTGGTCAAAAAGGTTCTACTTTGATATTATCATCTGTACCTACTCCTTGAAAAATTGAGATCTAGGTGGCGCGGTTCTTTTGCTGTCAAACACGTGTATCCTCTGGGGCCGTAAATATTGAGGATCCTAGGAATGGTAATGCGCTTAAATTTAATGGACAAAGACTCAACCATTCCTGGAAAATCAAGTTCTTAAGTTATTTGTGTTGCCGGTTAAGTGGCGGATACGGTACTCCGTGACTCTCAAGTCGGTTTATTTTTCAGTTTCCCAAAATAAGCTGAATCCTTCTTCTCCTTCAAAATGGATGTCATTCTTTCAAACACGAGAAAACATTTTCCTTCTTTTCCTCAAAATGCTCGAGAAAAATTTACAAAGTTCGATGTGAAAGATTGAGACTATTAATGCACAAAGGTATGCCGAGAAGATGTCTGTTGGATAATTGAAGCAAAGGTTCGATTAGCGGTGAGTCCTCAATTTCATTTGACTCATATATGCCGGTCTTGGAAGAAGTTCATATTCTAAAAGGAGAAGAGCAAAAAGGTTACAAGTACTGTTACAAATGTGGACGATGGAAGCTGTAACAAGCGATGTCATACTTTGGGGATGGTTTCGCAAATAGAGAAGATAAAATTTTCTTCATTAAGAATGGTGAGTAAGAGTCATTAGATGATATCTTATCGACTCTTGAGACGCATTCTTGTGGATTGGTGCATCGTGAAATTCTTAAATTGTGGAATCTCTTCAAGGATGAAGAAAAACGCTACTGATCTTGGGAATCGACTCTAAAAGACCCTGTTTGCCGTTTATAAGAAAATTGGATGGGAAGCCTATTCCCAGGCTCATAGAAGGCGTTTAAGCGTTTCGGGACGTAAAACCGAGAGGAAGATGTGAGCCACAATCACAACAATCTGTACATATCATCATCTTCTTCTTCTTCTTCTTCTTCTTCATGTCATCTCTCAAAAAACAAAAAAAAAAAAAAAAAAAAAAAAAAAAAAAAAAAAAAATTTATGTATACGTCTTAGGGTTGGCTTTGGTAAACACACACCGTGAATGGGGAAATGCATGCATCTGATCCAGCCTTTTTAATTGAAAAACAAAGAAGGTAGATTGTATCCCACATGTGAGGCGTCGGGCGTATTATGGCCACTTGTCCCTTTTGGGAGCCTATGTTCTTATTTGGTCTTGAATGGGTCGAATCTTGGTCAACAATGCTTTGGCACAAAGCCAAAAGAGCACGAGACTACCTCCATCCCAATCTTAAGTAAGTATACACTCATCTTTCATCAAGTTTTTCTAACAAATTCAAAAAAAAAAAAAAAAAGAGAGAGGACGTGATGTCTCTTGCACTCATGTGTGAGTATAAAGATACGCCATGGACACTTTGTACATACTGAGGTATGTCATCATTTTCTATTTCTTTTATCTTTGTATCATTTTGTTGTATTTTAATTTTTGTACAGACGATCCCTTGAGCAGGGTCCTTCAGGGGTTTCTAGACTTCTTTACCTTGATGGTTTTCTTGAAGTCAAACAAAAAAAATAAAAAAAAAATAAAAAAAATGAAAAAAAAAGTAAAAAAAAAGAGGAGAAAAGATTATGTGTTTCTTAATTTCAACCTTTTCTGACAACAGCCAACCTACCCTCATAGGTGCAATTATTCCCCTTTCCATTCTTTTTCCTACTTAAACACTCCATTTTGTCCATTTTCCTTCAACTCGAAACACTCAAAGGGAGGAAGAGTATAGAATGGGGCCTTTATTCGTAACCTCAAAAATATCTGTGTTTTTTGTGGGTCGAGTTATGGGAAGGGATTAGAGTTTGTAAACGCAGCTAGCACTCTTGGTCGATCACTTGCTGCGAGGAATATTCATCTTGTATATGGGGGAGGTTGTCGTGGGTTAATGGGGTTGTATCACTTTTTGCTTCTATAGGAGGCGATCGGGTTTTAGGTGTTATTCCTAAACCTTTGGTGAAAATAACATCTTTGGAAAGACAGTTGGAGAAGAAATTCGGGTAACATCTATGCATGGACGAATGAAAACAATGGTTGACAATTCGATGCATTTATTGTCTTACCAGGTGGTTTTGGTACTTTGGAAGAGATTTTTCAAATTGTCTCTTGGTGAACCGAACATCCACCATAAACCCATTGGTTTGTTGAATGTTAATAATTTCTTTGATCTTTTGTTATTTTTTCTTGACAAAGGCTGTGGAAGAAATTTATCACTCCTTGACAAGACAACTTCTTATCTCTGCCTTTATTGATGAACTCATTGATAAATTAGAAGCTTTTGAGTATGTACACGATCCGGTATTAGCTCGGATAGATTGGTCAACAGGAAGCGGCGAAGGAAGTAACAAGAAACAAAAGCCGGATCTGCGACTTCATCTTTAATGGGTTTGATTTTATTGTACCTTGTTTACTGTTTAAATTTGTGTCGACTTTCTCCAACGGGTAATATCTTCACGTCCTTTACTCATCTATATTTTAACATTGAGGACAATGTTGTGATTTAGTTGGGGGGAAGGATAGTTGACCAAAAAAAAAATAATAATAATAATAATAATAAAAAATAAAAAAATAAAAAAATAAAAAAATAAAAAAATTTGTTGTCTTTGTTTGGAAAGTATGATATGATTGTCATGTACTTATTAAATCAATTAGTGATGGCAGAGTAAGGAGTAATTTTACTCTTGAGACGCATCTTAATTGGTGGTAGAGTAAGGAGTTTTTTAGGTAGTAACTAATTAGTACTAAAGTTTTATTGTTTGATTTCTTTTCAGGGTCTGATGCGGTACTGACAGTGTGTTTCTTTTCTGCTTGGCGTTGATTCACTTCTTATCAGGTTGTGTTGCTCTTTTCTATATCTCTCTTTCACATTGAAGGCAATGTTATATTAAGCGTGGGGGAGAGATTTCAGCATGTTCTTTTTGTAAAAAAAAATTCAAAAAAAAAAAAAAAAACAAAAAAAAGGGGGTTCATTGCATGATTGAATAACTTTTCTCCCTTCTTGAACTGATATGCTTGGTGATGGATGATTAAATTGATGAATTGAGTTTGATGGATGCATACCTTGTGAGATTTTGAGCCTAATGGATGGATTCAACATTTATGTCATTCTCTTCTTTCTTGTGTGATTTTTACTCATGTTAATGACCACTCTAGAACTTGCTTTGATTCTTTTTGAGGCTACATTTCACTTGCATGCATGAACATGATTGAGGCCCTCTTTCTTAATTAGCTAGTTTAACCAAATAGCCAACCTTGTTTTCAATATGATATCAAGCACTCTTTTGATTTCTTGAAAATTTCTACGATTCTGCCAACCTTGTATATTTTCCTTTGCTTAACCCCTTTGAGCTTATTTGACCATTCCTTGTTTCTAGCTCATCATGTGCCTTAAATGAGAAATCGTGTTCTTACTTTACCTTAGGGAATAAAAGAACATTAGCTTGGTTAATGGATGAGTTTTTGAACAAGTGTAGGGGTGTGTGTACAAAATGGTTGTTGAAAAAGAAAAGAGTGCCCAAAAAGAAAAAAAAAATGTATGTATATAGTTATGTTCATATATATAAAAAGAAAAAAAAAAAAGAAAAGGATTGGGAAATGAATATGTAAAGGGATATACACTAGAGTTGGGATGAACTTTTATCTTGTTATTTGAACTCACTCTCATTTGCTTTTATTCTCTTTAGTATTTATCTTCTCATATCCATTTTATCCTCTCCTATTACCTTGACCTCACTACAACCTTGAATAAAGTCCTCATGATTTGTGTGTGCATGTGTTTTGAGTAGTGGAGAAGTAGAAGATAAGCAAGCTTATGGTAGTGCAATTTTCATGGGTTGAATTGAGTGAAATACCTACCCTTTAAACACTTGAGAGATTGAGAGGAATCTTGTGAAGATCTATCATTCTCGATTCATGTTGAAGATACCTTGCTTGTTGGTTTGAGATGTGGAGAATTGTTAACTCATGAATGTTTTGATCCCTTGAACCTTTGGTTGTTCTTCTTGATTGTAAAATTTTGGTCTTGAGTTTTGCCCAGGAGTGCAAAAAGCTAAGTGTGGGGAATTTGATAAACACATATTTTATTCATTAAGAAACCCTTATATTTAGTCATTTACACTCTCCATATTCTTAATTGATTGAGTTTGACATGATTTTGTGAGTTTGAGCTCAAATTGGTCCTAATTGAATATTTTCAGCATTATTGAGATTTTACACTATTTCTGTATTTTGGTCATAACTTGAGTTCTTGATATCTGAAAATCATGAATTTTATCTTGTAGGAAAGCTAAGAGGAAGCTCTACAACTTTGATGAAGAGCTCGAAGTCTGATTCAGATGTCTAAGGGACCTAAGTTGACATGGAAGTCAGAATACGGGTTCTGTCAGTAGAATCCGAACAGTGTGCACTCAAAAAAATCATATCTCAAGATGTAATAATGGAGATGGGCTGAAATTTTGACAGTGGATAGTCAAGATCCAAATAAACAACTTTCATGAAGAACACATTTTGAGAAAAAGAAGTCTAGTAGGTCATTTTGAGCTTGCAAGTCGGAACAGAGGTGCTGAAGTTGGGTTTGAGTAACCTACGGTATTTGGGACATATCTTGGACTTAAGGAAGCCAAATTGGACTAACCAGCTATCCATGTTATAGCCAAGACAAGGATCTACAACTTTCATGAAGAACACTTTTCGTGATTCTGAAGTATAGTGGGTCGTTTTTGGCTTCCAAGTCAGATACGAAATTTTCGTCCTCAACCATCCACTCATCCATCCACTAATCCACTCATCCACTCATCCACTCATCCACTAACTCACCCATTCATCCACTCATACACTAATCCAACCACTTAACCACTCCACCCACTCATCCACTAATCCATCCACTCACCCATTCATGTCCATAATTTCCCACTCACCAAAAGTCCTTTGGCATTTTTCACTAATTCAACCACTCAACCATTCCACTCACTCATCCACTAAACCAATCCACTAAACCAACCCACTAATCCATCCACTCAAACACTCCACTCACTCACCCACTCATCCACCCACTTCCCTTTGTCATTTTGTTACCTTAGACTTCTATAAAAGGCACCATTTATCATGAACAAGATGTAACTCTCCTTCATTTTCTCTCTTAGTTTCTTGTTTCTTCATAGTTTCTTCTTGTTTCTTCATAGTTTTTCTTGTGATTTCTTTCTAGCTATGTGTAACTAAACCTCCCTTGGTTAAGGGGGTGATGAAACCGCTAGTATTAATGTTGTAAACTTTGCATATTTGATTATTTTAACACAGTTATGTTTTTATTCATATATTTCTGAATCTATTGTTGGTATGAAGGTTTTTGTACTTGTTCCTACTTTCAAAGTAGTAGATCTAGGTTTATTATGCGCGGTTGCGGTAGTAGATCTAGTGGGATGTATGATGTTCATGTGGGTATAATTATCTTTGTGCTATTTGCCGAGTTATAAAAGGGTAGATCTGGGTTTATTATTTGCGCGTGTTGCGGTATTAGATCTAGAGAAATATATGTTCTAAGTAATTTAATCCCGGTGTGTGATTAGACCTTAGTGTAATTGGTTTTCTAAATCTTAATGCAATTGTTGGATAGTTGTAAGAGCGGTTGCTTTATGACTAATCAGTGATTAGGAGTTGATTTGAGCGGTTGCTAAATTGGCCAACACGTAAGGAAAACAAAGATTTAATATCACAATTGCATAAAAACATAATTGAGCATGTTGGAATAAAAAGGATATGTGGATTTACATTATTATATAAATCTAGTGGTGGATTCAATCTCTTAACCAATTTTCTTATATTGTTGATTTTAGTTTGTTTATTGTTATCTTTGAAGCATTCATTGTTCATCAAAACTCCAAAACCCCCTTTTCTTGTTTATTGTTAATCGAGTCTAAATTGGGAATTATTTAATAGTGTTAATTGAATTGGTTCTCTGTGGATCGACCCTTACTAACTACAACTAGTTGTAAGGTTTTTATTTTCTGGTGGGCCTGACAACTGATTTTTATCTTAATTTTAATCACTACATCCGCACGCATCAGCCCGCCAGAGATCTTATAAAAGATTTAGGCCTATGGTCTCCGCCTTGCTGCTGAAGCCCGTTGTGTTGATAGGTGCATGAGGTAGTACGATAAGCAAATGATGGCAAAGTTGAGGGCGATCGAGGAAGAAGGAACCCAGAAACTTAACTAGATCTTCAAGGCCAAGGAGGAAGCCAAGAAGCCTAAGGAGGGCGCTGAAGCAAAGGTCAATGAGTTAAAGGGAAAATTGGCAGACTCTGAAGCCGAACTCAGGAGGGAGAAGGCCAATTCCGAAAAGACCACCTCCTAACTTCGCTCTAAGGACCAGGCTCGCCGGGCTGAAGTAGTGCGGCTGCAAGAGGATACTAGGCAGCTGATAAAGATCTGTATGAGTATCAGTGGCGAGTAATTCTAGAATGCAGTCACGTAAGTCCAATTCTTTAATCCCGGGGTCGCCCTAGCGTTGGAAGAATTGGACTCCGAGAAGGTGATAAAAAATGGTCAGCTTGTATTAGCGGAGGAAGTTCAAAAAGACAACGAAGTTGCTGTCGGGGTTCCCGTTGCCGCTATCCAGGATCCGACCTTTGTTGAGGGAGATGGGGGAGCATCGAGTACGAACCACCAAAGTTTGGAGGGCGATGGTGGTGAAGCTTATCTTGTTTCCTCTTTTCCTTCTCTTTTATTGTATTACTTTGCACTTGGGAGGGGTATTTTATTCTTGTAAGGACAATTGTCTCGGTCATCGGGGCGTACTAAATGCAATGTGATGTTTATTTCTTTTTCCATAGTCTGTGTTGGGTTCAACGCCCATCGTTTTATGTGCAATTGGTAACCATTTATGGACTTAAGAGAATTATGATCATGTGAAACCTTGGTCAGGGGTCCAACACCCAAAATTTTGAGTACTCGGAACGCCTTCGAGGACTTAGGCACAATAAAAAGGTAATCCACAATCAGGGTCTTTAATGTTAACGATCTAGCTTAGAAAAATGTCCAACACTTGGGAATTTTCTAGTTCAGAACCAATTTAACATAAGACATTCACGATAGGTACCTAATGGTGAACCACAAGCCAATGTAACATAACACATTCACGATAGGTACCTAATGGTGAACCACAAGTATCGTAACCAGTGTTATCAATTAATTTCACAACCACAAAATAGTTATGGCAAAGTGTTGAGGATTTGGGTATGGGCCTATAATTCACAATAAAAACACACAAAAGAGTTTTGTGGGTTATTCCTCTTAACCTGGAAGCTAAGAAAACCCAAGTCCCATAAAGAGCGAGCTCTATAAACATTCTCAAGGCAGAGTTCAGCTTGAGGGTCTGATATTGAAAGAAACCCTAGATCCCATAAGGAGTGGGTTTTGCATACATTCTCAAGGCAGAGTCTGGCTTGAGGGTCTTTGAGAACAAAGAGTACAAGTAGATGTATAAAAATAACTTCCTTATTTTATTGATTGAATGAAGGACCGAAGTCCGTACAATGTATATTCATAAAAATTGGGATAGATTAAATATAAAGTAAACTAGGAGACTAAACCTTAAAAGGTGCTTAGCTATTGTCTGTATTCCAATAGTTTTTTATTGTCTTACCTGTTAGTGTCTCCAAGGAATAAGCTCCCTTGCTAGTACTGATCATGATCCGGTAGGGGTCTTCCCAATTTCAGGCTAACTTCCCTTGGAAGGCATTCTTACCACTGATGTTCACTCTCTGAAGTACTAGATCACCTGGTTCTAACTTTCTTAGGATAACTTTCAAATTGTATCAAGCCGTCGTCTTCTGTTTGAAGGTGACATCGCGTATATGAGCAACGTGCCTTCTTTCTTCTAGAAGATCCAAGTCTTCTCAAATCAGTCCGGAGTTGTTGTTAGATGAGAATTGTTGGTGACTGACGAGCGCCGAACTCAGTCAAAATTATAACCGAAGTTATTACCTAAGCTTGTAGCACAGTGACAACATCGGATCGTCTCTACGAGGATTGTAGACGCAATTTAATCAAATCAAGTGAAAGTTAGCAAAAAAGGGGTTTAACAGTTTAAGATCGCACTTAACAAAATTAAAGGAAGAAATAACAATTAAAGAACAGTCAATTTAGAAATCTATCCGAGATTGGGTGGATTCAATCATAAACCTTTCAACAAACATTTGAAGCACATTTGAATGGTTAACTTGGATCTAACCGAGATCTCAGCATTAGATCCAGAATTCATACTAGACAATCGTCCAGAATTCAATTGACAAGTAATAAACACAAATCTGCAATCGCACCATTCATGTAGATATATGTCAATTTAAGCACCGAATTCAATTAACCTAGGCACCAATCAGTAACCTAACCTCTTCAATTACGTGATTAATTTAGATCAATCAGTTCTAAGTTTCATCACAAATCTTCAATCTTCATTTATGTGATTAATTCAGATCAATTAGTTCTAAATTTCATCACAATACTTAATCTTAAAACAAGATCAAATCTGATCAAACATAAACAGAATCACTATTCATGCATTCAAGATCAAGAAAACAGAAGAAGAAGAAGAGAAGAAGAATCCAAATATAAATCAAATATAATACATAACCAAGATTTCAAGAATCCAAACCACAATCTCTTCAAGAGTTCCAAATTGACTGAAAGTAACTTAGCTCTCCATTACAATGAAGGAAATCATCAAAATATACAAAAGCTATGAAAAACTATGAAGAAACAAGAAGAAACTATGAGAGAGTTTAAGGAGAATATAACTTGTGTTTCATGATAACCAATGGTGCCCTTTTATAGAAGTCTAGGGTAACAAAATGACAAAGGGGAGTAGGTGGATGAGTTGGGTGGTTGAGTGGGTTGGTGAATGGGTTGGTGAATGGGTTGGTGAGTGGGTTGGTGAGTGGAGTGGTTGAATGGAGTGGTTGAATGGGTTGGTGAGTGGAGTGGTTGAGTGGGTTGGTGAGAGGAGTGGTTGAGTGGGTTGGTGAGAGGAGTGGTTGAGGACGAAAATTTTGACGTCTGACTTGGAAGCCAAAAACGACTAACTAGACTTCAGATCCACGAAAAGTACTCTTCATGAAAGTTGTAGATCTTTGTCTTGGCTATAACATGCATATCTGGATCGTCCAATTTGATTTCCTACAGCCCAAGATATGGCCCAAATACCGTAGGTCACTCAAACCCAACTTCAGCACCTCTGTTCCGACTTGCAAGCTCAAACTGACCCATTAGACTTCATTTTTTCAAAAAGTGTTCTTCATGAAAGTTGTTTATTTGGGTCTTAACTACCAACTACCCGAATTTCAGACCATCTCCATTATTACAGCTTGGAATATGATTTTATGAGTGCACACCATTCGGATTCTAGTGACAGAACCCGTATTCTTACTTCCATGTAAACTTAGGTCCCTTAGACATCTGATTTGGACTTCGAGCTCTTCATCAAAGTTGTAGAGCTTCCTCCTATCTTTCCTACAAGGTAAAATTCATGATTATCAGATATCAGGAATTCAAGTTATGACCAAAATACAGAAACAGTGTCAAATCTCAATAATGCTGAAAATATTCAATTAGGAACAATTTGAGCTCAAACTCACAAAATCATACCAAACTCAATCAATTAAGAATATGAAGAGTGTAAATGACTAAACATAAGGGTTTCTTAATGAATAAAATATGTGATTATCAGTGACGCCAATTAGGTTCCCCTATCTCTACCGAGATTATAGCCTCGCATCCATAAGTGAGTTTAAAGGGGGTTTCACCTGTTGTGGAGTAAAGTGTAGTCTAGTAGGCCCAGAGGACATGATCAAGTTGCTCGACCTAATTTCCTTTAGCTTTGTCTAACCTCCTTTTAATTCCTCGAACAATAACCTGGTTAGGGGCTTCAGCTTGTCCATTTGTCTTAGGATTTTCAACAGAACTGCAATGATGCTTGATTTTTAGCTCAACAAGCAGCTTTTTGAAACCCTTATCTTTGAATTGGGTTCCGTTATCTATCACAATGGACTATGGAACCCCAAACCTGGTGATGATGTGACGCCAAGTAAACTTTTGGATCCTAGCATACGTGATCATAACTAAAGGCTCCACTTCAATCCATTTTGTGAAATAATCCACAGCCACCACCAAGTATTTTAGTTGTCCAGGTGCTTGAGGGAACAAACCTAAGATATCTATACCCCATCTGTAAAATGACCAGGGTATAAATGTCATGGATAGTTCTTCAAGAGAAGCCTGATAATAGTCGATGTGCAAGGTAATCAGCTTCCATTGTTGGCCAATAGTAATCAGTCATGAGTGCCTTCAAAGCTAAGGCTTTATTCCCCAAGTGGTCTCCACAACTCCTCTCATAGATCTCTTCCAGAACATATTTTATTTCCTTTGGTGTGAGACATTTAAGGAGAGGTAAAGAGAATTCATGATGGTATAACTATCCATTGTAGATAATGTACCGGACCAAAGTTCTGACCAGCTTGAAGGCTTCCTTTGGATCGTCAAGTCGAGTTCCGGACTACTGGTACTCCATATTGGGGTGGGTCAAGTACGCTCCTCTCCTTCCACTTGGAAAATGGCCATGTCCGTGATGGAAGGCTGAGCAAGGGTCTTTTGGATCACGGAGCAGTTATTGCTCGGACTTTTGGTGTTGGCCAGTTTGGATAGGAGGTCGGCCTTAGAATTTTGCTTCCTATGTATGTACTCAATCTTGGCAGCCTAAAATTTTTTTAGCAGCTTTTGGACTTTAGTCAAATATTTTTGAAGGAGGGGCTCTTTGGCTTGATACTTACCTCAGATCTGAGAGGTCACAACTTGGGAGTCACTGCAAAGTGTGATCTTAGCTGCCCTCATATTTTTTGTCATTACTAGTCCAGTGATGCATGCTCCGTACTCTACCTAGTTGTTTGAAGTGGGGAATTCAAACTTCAGGGAGTTCACTACTGTTACTCCTTCAGAATTTTCTAAGATCACCCTGTTAGTGTATGCCCTAGTGGGCAATACATTTTGTTTGTATTTACATACATTATATTATGCTATTTTTAATATATGAGGTATTTCATTTATTGGGTTCTTTTTGGTAGACATAATAAAGTCCTTAGAATAGTAATTTTGATACCATAGGACATCAAGTGGATGACTTGATCATGAGATCCTATTGGATAAAATACTATTCTTAAATGTCTATAGTCAAGTATTATTGTTAATTAGGACAACAATAATGCATTGAGACTAGTATGTGCGTAGACTGATGACCACATCTTACGAGTCATGGATATGAGATATCAAGTCTACACATGGATACATATTAGAGTAATGATGTATTGGACAAACCCGCCATGAGAACGCTATGTAGATCGTTACATGAGTGTCATAAGCGATTCTCATAGTGATAATGGTGTATGTGGCCCTTTGACCTGAAATCACTACGATTCCTACATGAGGAGTTGTGTGTTTTAATGCCATCAAACGTCATCTGTAACAAGATGATTATAAAGTTAGTTATTAGACATACTGCGATACATGTGGAGGGATGTGAGTGACCTAGATGGGATTTGTCCCTCCTACATAACAAGAGTGATATCTTCGGGTCCCCTGATTGAGTGAGACTACGAAATGCATGACCATGCTCAAATGAGTCAATATGAGATATTAATCTCATTTGTTATTACTATATCTACTTGAGAATCAGGAAACTGAAGATTGAACTAAACAAGGGTGACACGTTCCATGCATTGTGTTCAATCTGGATATCTGGACAAAGGGACTAAACTACACAGAAACATTGATCACTGATAGGTTATGTCAAATCACTAACATTCTCATTACTTGGGTAGCAGTGATGTGTTGCTAGATACCGCTCACTATTTGTAATATTAAAATGAGATTTTAATGTTACTACCAACGTCATGAGAACTTGCAGGGTCACACACTTAGAACAGACTAAATTGGAGCAATAAGGATCTAAGTTAGACTCGGATTCAATTGTGAGCCTAACTCATGACAGATGGGTTTAGGGTTGCACAGCTTACCTTGCTATTGCTCACACTCACTTAAGGCAGCCACTATTATAAATAGTACTGCTAAGGGGGCTGCTACATATGTTACATCACAACCCTAGCCGCACCTAAGAAAGTGAGTGAGAGACAGTGAAAGGTTCTTCTCTTCTATTCGCAGCTAGCACCGCGAAACAGAGGCGTGACTCCCTTTTGCAAGTCTGTTCATGTGGATATCGCAGAAACATCGTCGCTATTACGGTGTTGGTGATTCACCTTGCTTGTGTCTATCACGCTTCAAGAGGTAAAATTTTAAAACTCAGATTATGGATTTTTTCGCATAGATCCTGTGAGGGAATTCTTTTATTCCACTGCGAGATATTTTGATATGCAATTCCCAACACACCCTAGCACCACTCCTCTTGGGGTTCGAGGAATCGTCAATGAATATGGTCCAAGAAATTCCCTCAGAGTTGCTGGGCTCCGATGTGAGCTATGCCAGGAAATATGAAAGAGCCTAAGCCTTAATTTCCAACTGGGGTTCATATGTGATTTAGAACTCGGAAAGATCAATGGACCAAGCGATCATTCTTCCTACTAGGTCTGACGTGTGCAGTATCTGACGGATAGGTTAGTCCGTCCTCACCACCACAAGATGGCACTGAAAGTACTGTCTGAGTCTTCTAACCGTGGTGATAAGTGCAAAGACAACCTTCTCTATTTTTTGGTAGCGAAGCTTGGGGCCTTGCAACACCTTGCTCACAAAGCAGAGCAGCTTCTGTCCCTCCACTGTCTCTCAGATTAATACTAAACTCATAGTCTCTTCGTGAACTGAAAGGTATAAATACAATGTCTCACCGGGTTCCGGTCTTATCAGTATGGGGAGAGGACAATAGATTCTTCAGAGATGTAAAGGCATCCTCACACTCCTAAGTCCATTCAAAATCCTTCCCCTTTTTGAGCAGTCTAAATAGGGGAATAGATTTGTGAGCAGCTTTGGCAAGGAAACGTGTGAGGCTTACAATTCGGCATGTGAACTGTTGCATTTCTTTTATATTCTATGGGTTACGTATGTTAAGCATCGCTTGACATTTATTTGGGCTCGCCTCGATCCTGTGGTGAGTCAGCATAAAGCCCAAGAATTTTTTAGCTTGGACCCCAAAGGCACACTTCTCTTGGTTAAACCTTATACTATGTTTCCGGAGTTATGCAAACACCTCTTCAAGGTTCGCAATGTGTGATACGGCCTGTAGGTCTTCACTATCATGTCATCAATATATACCTCCAGTATTTTCCCTACTTGGTCCTCAAAGACCTCATTCATCATTATCTAATAGGTGGCTCCTACATTTTTTAATCCAAAGGACAAAATCCTGTAACAGTAGCTCGCCCTGTCAGTGATGAAAGTGGTATTGTATTCATCTTCAGGGTACATTGGGATTTGATTGTACCCGGAGTATGCATCCATAAAATACAACAAACAAAAACTAGAGGAAATGTCAACTAGTTTATCTACATTGGGAAGTAAGTATGGATTTTTAGGGCAGACTTTGTTTAAGTCTGTGTAGTCTACACACATTCTCCACTTCCCATTAGATTTCTTCACCAGGACTGGATAGCCACGTGGTGTAGGCTATTTCCCTTATGAAGCCGACACTGAGTTGTTCCTTGACTTGTTCTTCAATGACCAACTATCTTTTCGGCCCGACTTTTCTTTTCTTCTGGGAGACCGACCTCACATCTTTTTTTTATGTATAAGTGATGACAAATGAAGGCAGGGTCAAGCCCAAGTATGTCGGAGGATTTCCAGGCAAAGATGTCTTTGTTTTTCTTCAAGATCTTAATCAGCTGACACATATCTTTTTCCTCCAAATTTGTTCCAATCTTGGTAACTTGATCTGACTTGATACCAAGTTAGAACAACTATAGTTCACCCTCCACCTGGGATCTAGTACGCCGGATTTCCTCTCGCACATCTAACTCAGTCATGAGAATGTTAGCTTGGTCTAGAACTGGGTTAAATGTGTTAACTTATGCTTTCTTGGGGGTCCTGTTGATCTTGAGGCTCTAATTGTAACACTTGTGTGCCATGATCTAATCCTCCTTGACTGTGACAACCTCATTGTTTTTGATAAGAAATTTCATAGTCAGGTGGATGGTAAACACCACAATGGCAAGCACATTCAGTGCGGGATGACCCAAGATGATATTATATGTCGAGGGGCAGTCCACAACCAAAAACTTGACCCTGATAGTCCTAAAGAGCTTATTGCTACCCAGGGTTAAGTAAGTCTCAACATATCCTGCTGGAGTTATCTTTTCACTAGTGAAACCAATGAGCTCACCATTATATGGGATCAACTTTGAATATGGAAATTCCAACTTCTCGTATAGCTCCATAAGCATAATGTCAGTCGAGCTCCCCTAGTCCACGAAAATGTGTTGGACCTCGGTATTAGAGATTATCCCAGAAACCACCAGCGGATCGTCATGATCTGGGATAATCTTATTGTAGTCTTTATTTAAAAAGGAGATAGAGGGTGCTTTCCGATCTCCAGCCGTGGTTTGGGTGCAGAGTGGGAGACGCTCAACACAATCATCCTTAACGCTTTCAGGCTCCGTTGGATAACCCATCACTTGCAAAACCACCTGCAATAATATTAATGGTACGATTAACCTGGGCATGGTGGTCATCATTGTCGTCTCATGGAACGTTCTGATTTTGATTTTGCCGGTTGTCAATATCACGATGAGGTGGAGTTTGAGATCTTCTCCTAGGACTTTGGGTTCTTCTTCTTTGGCGCGAAGACGGGCTTTGTTGAGGGCTACGTCTTCTTTCACTCCGTGCTCCGCAGTGTCCATTGTTTTGGACATGGCTGATGTATTGATCCAGTCGTCTTGCCATAATCAGGGACTCAATAGTGTCACATAGTTGGAAACAATATTCAGTATCATGGTCGTAGCCCTTGTGCCATGAACAATGCTTGTTATCATCCTTCTGTGCATGTTTCTTCAAAGGAGCTGACCTCTTAACATCCCGGAACTCGGCCTGAAACACTTCCTGCAGAATTATTGCATCTGGATTGTTCAAAGAAGTGTAGCTAGAGTATGGTCCAGGGTGGATCGTCCTTAGAGGAATTTTGATTGCCTTTCGAGTGAGAGGGTTCACCTTTCTCCAAGCTCTTCTTAGCCTTAATAACATCATCCATATTTATGTACTTTTAAGACCGCTGGCAGAATTCTTCCATGTTCTCTGGCTTTTTTTCGTCAAAGACTGAAAAAATTGGGAATCAGTCCAGAAGCTGCTTCTAGTATAATGGAGAGCAATGCTCTCATTGAGGTTCTCTACATTAATACAAGCCGTATTGAACTTCTTAAAGTATTCGCGAAAGGGCTCATCATACCCTTGGTGAATCTCAGAGAAAGATTTAATAGATTTAGGTTGTTCTTTGCTGGTGGTGTATTACCGTAAGAAACATTGTCTGAGGTCCTGCCAGTTGATGATGGATGCTCGAGGCAGGGTCGCCAACCATCTTAGGGCAACCTTCTTCAAGGAAAGGGGGAAGGCACATCATAGCAATTGTGAGGACCCCCCGTGAAAGTGCAAAGATTGGACATAGACGTCTATGTGCTCTTGAGGGTCCGTAGTCACGTCATAGAACTTCATATTAGCAGGAAACTTGAAGTTTCTTGGAACTCTGTACTCCATGAGTTGGGCAGAGAAGGGATGCTCCTGACTGTTGAGGTTCAGGTTATTATTAACAACATTGGACATTTCAACATCAACGTGCGACATTCTCCTCTAGCCGTTGGCTGCGTTCCGCCTTCTGTCGTCATGGAATAGCCTAGACTGGCCTTCCTGAACAGATCACTTAAGATTCTATAGTCTACGACGTTGTTCTTCTTGCATCGCAGCTTGTTATTGCGCCAAGTCTAAGAGGCAACTTTTACTCATATCAGATTGAATCGTGCCTTTTGGACGGGAAGCACAATCATCAACTTCTTCGTTCTTGGGTCCTAGGCACTGGTGCACTGGGATTCTAGGCCCATGACCATCAGAATTGGCTCCCAGAATGCAGGGACCAAGAAGATTCCTCATAGAGTTCCTGTGCAATAGGTGAGGGCTTTCATCAGAAATCGAGGTTTCATGCCCATCGCGTAGGTGCCTAGTGTTGGGCTCCTAGTTCCCTGCAGCGGAAGTTTCAGTAACTAGTGAATTTTGGGCCGCACGGTCATCATGAGGTGGTGGGAGAGCGTGAAGATGATAGTGCGTCGTTGATCCTTGGCATTGGCCTGTAGGGGCGGGTGCAACACCTTCTCTCCTTGAGTTTTGTTTCATGCTCACCATGGTTGAGTGAGAATAGGAATTTAAGGTTCCCTATAGATGGTGCCAATGTTTAATAGTGGATATTGATGTATACCTGGATAGTGATGTTTTCCTCCTTGTGCAGCAGTAGAGCGTGTTGAAGTGGGGGAGGGGGGTTAGTACCTACAAAGGCATTTCAACACTCAAGTCAAGTTGTGCACAATCAAGATTTAAGCTAAAGAGCAATAGATACTTGTTAGAGGTGATTAAGCATAATATTTATAGAGGTTGGATAGGGAGATACGTTCTTTTAATAGTTGCAGAGGATCCCTATGAAATCAAATATTGATATTGCAGTTATGAGTAGTCAAAGGCAGTTATGAGTGCTATTATTATGCAAGATCATGATTGACAATTATGGATAATAATGAGATTTATCCACTGTGTAAATCTCGCGGTAATGCTACTACTACCCAGTGTTGTGGTCAGACATGCATAATACTAAGATCTCAATTGTGCACCATGAATGAATTCCTACTGTGGTGTCAACGACGGACTCCGGCCGGATGTATGTCGGATCGACCTATAAGATAGGATCACGGTCCAAAATAGCCCGCAAACCCATTGCGAGCGACATAACCTTCAATAGTTCTTTGTTACAAGTGATAACGCCTTTTTTAAAAGCTAGTAGAGCTAGAAGAAAGTACCAAAAGACAACAATGACATCAAATGATATGCTTGAAGGATCTGGTGGAGAAAAACCATGCCTTTTCTAGATTAGAGGGACCTGATGTCGATGGTGACTCTTCCTTTGGTTCCAGAAACTCCGAATTCAAAGGATCCCTTAGTAGCAAAAAATAGGAACAAATTGGTATGGCTAAGTTTCAAGAATCACAATCATGCGACACCCAAGGTGAATCATTGTTGGTACGATAGCGTTAACACATCGATCAATGATAGGGTTGGGCATACGAGGAAATCTTATTACAAGTGAGTCTTCTAGATAAACATTATGATCACAAGAGAAAGCATAAATTGCTAGAGAGTTTGCAGCCTTATTACATGTACATGGGACAAAACCACAATAAATCTATAAAACCAGGACACATAAAAGTTAATATCTCTCAAGAAAGCACCACTGTATGAAATGTATTGTGAGTCGCCTTTAATGCTAAGATACACATTTGGTATAACCCTCTAAGAACACCCTTTGAAAGCCCATCACTCATGCAAAATCAAGCCCTCTCTTGCCGCCATGAGTTCACCTCTATGAACATCCACCACTTCTATGACTTTATGTGATTTTCTGGCCATAAAATTACCTTTCCAATCTCTAATCACTACTTCTACTCCACAAGAGTGATTTTCCATACACATAGCCATAACCCCATTAACTTTGTATATGTTCATCGTTAGTTTAACTTGAGTGTTGTGTACCTTTGAAGGCTTCTAGATTCAACATAGCAGAAGTAGCAAGCTCTTGCGCTAGTCTTGAATTTTTTTTCCTTTCTATACTAAATTCCTTTCACCCCACACATGATACCACACCATCACCACGATATCTAACTGATAATGATCGAGATTGTGTAAGAGATAGTTACAGTGGTCAAGCCACACTAAGCCTAATAAGTATAATAATTGAAAGTTTGGTAAGGCACTAAGCATCGAGACTCTCATATAAGAGTAGTTCAAGAAGATGAGCTCAAGGCTGGAAATAAGTCGAGTCAACTTGCGAACTATTCTCGACTTGGTTTGTTAACAGCTCAAAAATCTAAGTTCACTAGATAATGATTTGAACTTGAGATGAAGACTTTGACTCATTTTTTACATGAGTCAAGGTTGAGCTTTTATATGTTTGACTCATTAGCTTATGAGCTGACTTGATATATATATATATATATATATATATATATATATATATATATATATATATAATTTTATAATTTAATTAAGATAATTATATATATATAAAATTAATTAAAAATAAAATTAAAAAAATTAGGATTCTAGTTTTCTCCATCGAGCTTGAGCACCTCATGAGGTAAGAGTGAGATGAGCTTAAACTTATAAAATGAGCCATTTTTTTACATATTCATACTGAGCCGAGGCTGAGCTAAGCCTAACTCAGTTCGGCTCAACTCACTTTCGCCTCTCATGTGTTCTATAGTTTTTTCCTCATATTCACACAAGTAGCAACCATATCCTATGTCAATTCCTTTAAGCTTGAGATGCTCTCTTTAGAGAACAATATTTCTACAAGCATTCTATAGGAAGATGCAAATTTTAGGAGAAATTTTGGAGCTGCAAATGTGTTTCCATATACCTGAGTGTATTTCCAACTCCTTCACCTTGTTATAGTTAGCAACCCCTCTCATAGTCTTTCCTTGGATACACTTATCCCAAGCCACTTTGTATACACTTTTAACAGAGAATTTGCCTTTTGTATCGCGAAACTAGAAAGGGGAGTCATTAAGGTTACCTTGACTTGAAGGATAGAGGCCACATCTTCTTGGCAACATACTACATTCACAAGCTTTGAGTTACAACTCTTGGACTCTTATATTAATAGCTAAGAAACCCTGTCGATTATGGTGTCAATGATGATAGGTTCCTTCACTTTAAATGAAGGAGAGGGGAACCAAGGATTCTTCCAAATATTAATAGAAATGTCATCACCTACCCTCCACAATACATCCATCTCTAAAATTTTTTGACCCTCCATAATACTCATACTTGGATAGAAAGGGTGGAGTCCATGCCAGCATGCAATAAATTCCTTATAAGGAAATATTTAGCTCTAAGAATTTGAGCTAGCAGTGTTAGGGAAACTCATGAGTCTCCACCCCTATTTTGCATAGCTAGATTGAAAGTGTAGAGATCTCTAAAACACATAGCACCTGTGCTCTTGGGTTAGCATAACTTATCCCAATTGAATATTTTGAGCAACAGTTTCCTCTTGCCACTATAATTTTCTCATCATGTAGCCAATTTATTTGCATAAAGATAATGGGATTTTCAAACAAGACTTCAAGTAGGTGGGAATTGTCTAAGCCACTACTTTGGTCAAAATTCCCTTTCCCCTCAAAGAGAAATTTCTCTTTCCAATCTGCAATTCTTTTCCACATAATATCTTTTAGATATTGAAGTGCATAATTTTTTGATCTCCACCATTATAGGCAAGCCTAGATATTTTTTAGAAAAGACCATCGTTTGGACATTACACGTCTGGGTAATCTAGTGCCTTAAATATGTTTTCACATTCACACTAAAAAATAAGGCATGCTTGCCAAAATTTACTACCTAACCTGAGGCCATAGTATACAAACCCAGAGTGTCTAACATAGAAGTACAATCCTAAGGGCGGCCTTACAAAAATCAAGCTATGTTCACCAAAAAGAAAAAAAAGAGATGTAATACTACCAAAGCTTCTCTACAGACTTTGAGACCCAAAAATAATTGTTGTTCCTTAGCTTGATATAGGCATTTCGCATACATAACAAATAAAGAGGGGAAAATATGAGCATCTTATCTCAAAGCTCTCTAAGGCATAATTAAAAGCTGAGCCTGGGATCCCATTAACAATGATATAATAAGAAATTGATGAAACACACTTCATAACCAAAGTTATCCACCTTTCATTGTTTTAGAAAGACCCATTCCACCCTGTTACATGCCTTATTCATGTTTAATATCATTGCCAAATATCCCTCCTGACCAGAAATCTAGCTCCTTAGAGCATGCATAAGCTCATAGGCATTCAAGACATTATTTGTGATATGGCGATTATGAGCAAAAGAACTTTGACATTCTTAAACAATATTTAGAAGAAGAACCTTCAATCTATTGGTTAGTGTCTTTCTAATAATTCTTGTTTAAAAAAAATTTCACAAGGAAATTGGTCTAAAGTAAGTCATATCCTTAAGGGATTAAATCTTTGGAATTAGCACAATGAAAGTATAATTTATTGGTATATACCCTAGAGGCCAATTTATTTTGACCGTAATAGCTTATATTGTATTATGTTATTTATTTAATATATGAGACATTTTATTTATTGTGTTATTTATAATAAACATAATAAAGTCTTTACAATAGTAAGTTTTATGTCATAGGACATGAAGTGGATGACTTGATCGTGAGATCCTATTGGATAGAATCAGAACACTATTCTTAAATCTTCCTAGTGAAGTATTATTGTTAATTAGGACAACAATAATGTATTAAGACTAGTATGTGCGTAAAACTGATAACCACATCTCACGAGTCATGGATATGAGATATCGAGTCTTCATATAGGTACATATTAGAGTAATGATGTATTGGACTGACCCATCATGAGAGCGCTGCATGAATCGTTACGTGAGTGTCATAAGCGATTTTCACAATGATAATGGTGTATGCGATTTTTTGACCTGAAATCACTATGATTCCTACATGAGGAGTTTATGTTTTAATGTCATCAAACATTATCTGTAACAATGTGATTATAAAGTTAGTTATTGGACATACTACGAATCATGCAGAGAGATGTGAGTGACCTAGATAGTATTTGTCCCTCCTACATAACAAGAGTGATATCTTCGGGGGTCATGATTGAGTGAGACTACGAAATGCATGACCATCCTCAAATGAGTCAATATGAGATATTGATCTCATTTGTTATTACTAAGTCTACTTGAGTATCAGGAAACAAAAGATTGAACTATACAAGGGTGACACGTTTCATGTCTTGTGTTCAATCTAGATATCTGGACAAAGGGACTAAACTACACGAAAACATTGATCACGAAAAGGTTATGTCAAATTACTAACATTCTCATTACTTAGGTAGTAGTGATATGTTACTAGATACCGTTCACTGCTTGTAATATTAAAATAAGATTTTAATATTATTGCCAAAGTCATGAGAACCTATAGGGCCACACATATAGAACATACTGAATTGAAGAAATGAGAATCCAAGTTGGACTGGGATTCCATCATGGGCCAAACTCATAACAGATGAGTCCAAAGGTTGCACTGTTGATCCTGCTACTACTTTCACTCGCATAAGACAATCACTATTATAAATAACACTACTAAAGGGGTTGCCAAGTGTGGAACAACGAACCCTAATTGCACCTTACAGAAACAATGAGTGAGAGAGTAACATTTTTCTCTTCTCTTTGTAGCTAGCACTGTGTCGGAAACGTGTGACTCTAAGATTGCGGACGTTGGATGTTTATGAGTCTGTTTGTGTGGATACCACATAGGCATCGTTGTTGTTACGGTGCTGGTGATTCACATCGATTATTTTTCATTTGACTTCAAGAGGTAAACTCTAAAAAATCACGAACCATGGTCACCTTTTCACATGGATCCTTGGTGGGAATCATCTTTTTTTGTTGCATTTTATTTCTGAAATTCCCAACATGATTAATACCACGAGGAGAAACACCCTCATTTATATAACTTAGTGTAGTGTTAGTGACTTCCTTTCCCCATAATATTCCAATATTTTTGAAAAAAGAGAACAAGCATCCCATCATGCCCAAGAGATTTAGTAGCACTTATTTGGAAAATAACATCCCTTACCTCCAAATCTATAAATAGCATTGAGACAATATACATATTATCTATGACTTTCTGAAGACTCATTTCCTTTGCTCTGACCGTCAAGTACCACAACTATCCTTAATTTTATAAATTTAATTTTGGTCTTACCGAGGTTCTTCCATAAAAAAAAATTGTATTTGGTTCTCCTTTCTATAACCACGACACCCTCAACCTCTAGCTCAACATAATCTCCTCCTTTTGCAATAATTCATTCAGCGCATTCTTCACCTCCCTTAGTTTTTCCAGATTCTCATTACTTGGGCTCCTTGAAGATAGGACATCTATAGATTTTTGAAGAAACTAGATTTGGTTGTCAATATTGCCAAAATAAGAGATGTTCTAAAATTCAAAATGTTGGATTACCATTTTAATTTTCTCCGTGACAGTAGACAGAGAACCACTACCCAAGGAAGTTCTCCAACTTTTTTCAATAACTTGTTCACACTCTTGACGTGAATCCACATCTTCCTGAATCTGAAAGGCCTAGACTTGGCACGCCTCTAATTGAGAAGTCTCTTCTTCTATATCCAATAAAATAGGAGAATGATGAGAGTGGGAGGAAGAGAGATGGTACACATGTGCTTTTCTCCACTTTGATAACTATGCTTAAGTAAACACCCCCACTTTTCTTATACATGTCAAAATCTCATTTATGTCACCACCAATAACTCAAGGAATAATGTCTTCGTGTTACAAATTTTTTACTAACTCCTAGGACATATGCTTATTTGTGACCACTAAAACTCCATAAAATCTTATAAACCACCACTCATCCTTATCCTCCTATCCTCTGATTCTAGCATCAGTGTAGTGAGCATGTTACCAAAGTGACTTCTTTACTCAAGAGGGGGGATGAATTAAGTAGTTAAAAATTCTTTGAAATTTTTTTACAAATACGTGAAGAACAAATTTCGTTGAAGCTATTTATTAAGAGAAATGAATGAACCGAGAAGATAAAAGGATTCTAGCAAATTTAGCAAGCCAATAAAGATATATTTAACCAATATTATAAAATTGAAAAGCAAATATAAGGAGTAAGGGTTCAGAAGAGCAAACACTGGAATTTATCTTAGTTTAGCTACCAACCACTTGTGACCTACGTCCTATCCTCGAGAAACTACCAGAGATTTTTCCACTATCAATGTAAGCTTCAATAGGTGCTTCTACCGTTACAAACTTGAGTACTCTTCATACCTTGGGATACCTCACCCTTGTGCTTGAGCCTCAACAACAGGTATACCTCACCCTTACAAAACTCCTGAGGGATACCTCACCCTCGTTACAATCAATCAGGAATGAAACAAAAAGGAAACTCTCTCAAAGAGTGTGTATTACAAATTGAAAAACTAGGAAGCTCTCTCAAGATATCTCAAATATTCAAAAAAATAGAACAAGAAGATGAGATGGATGAAACTCAGATTAAAAGCAATATTAAGATGTTTCTCAATATGTGTTCTATATAAAAGATGACCTAAGAAGGTCCATATATAGCCTTTTAAGGAAAAAGAGTCGTTAGGCCTTTCAATGAAAGCAATAAATGCTATAGAGAACACGTTTGCGCACTTACAACCCCATTGTAATCGATTACAGTAGCAATGTAATCGATTACATTGTTCTTAAAATACAGTCTGAGCTTTCTGGACAGTTTATAATCGATTACAACCTTAATGTAATCAATTACATGGTCTTTGTCAAAGATGTAATCGATTGCAAGCCTTACGTAATCGATTACAATGCCTCTGGAAGCAGTATAATCGATTACAGACCTCATGTAATCGATTATATAGCTACTGACTCTTGAAAAACTGATTTCCGCATGGATGTAATTGATTACCAAGTCATTGTAATCGATTACAAGCCTCCAAAGAAGCTATAAACTGATTACTAGACTTAAGATTAAGATTACAAACATGCGTGAATCCATTTTTAAGTCCATTTGACCATGAAACATATTGAGATTAAGAAAGATTGGATTTTTTTAAAGAAATAAGCTTGATTTTCATAATCCAAGATTAAAAGAATCATTTGATTTTTCAAAAAACTCTTTTTAAGAAAATACTTGAGATAGCAAAAGAGCTTCTTACATTAAGATCCTAAAACCTAGAGACTTGTCAGCTTTGCTTTCGGTCTTGCATCCATTTGTACTTGGCCATCATCTTGAGTTTGTTATCATCAAAATCTTGACGAGTTCCATGACGTAAGCATTCACATTCTCTCTCTTTTTGATAATGACAAACCAACAAAGAGAAAGAGGAGCAATACATGCAAATATAATATATTAGATATTTATTAAAACATCACTTTCCCCCTGGATTCATGCATATTCTCACTCTCCCCCCGACTCATGCAATCTCTCCCCCTTTTGACATTATCAAAAAGCTAAGACAAAAGGGATAAGAGACATAAGCATTCAAAAAAAAATTCGACAGAGTTTCAGTAGCATAATGGCATGTCCAGGATCACCAAACAGAGTAACAAACAACAGACAGTAAAATAGGTAATAGTTCAACCAGTATACTTAGAAAAGCAACCAACAAATATTCTCAATAATCCAGGTAGCAGAGTATATAATCAGCAGAGTAGTAAATAAGTATGTCATAGGATATAAATAGTAGAAGTATCAGAACAAACAGAGTTATATACAAATAGTATGAAAAAAGAATTCTGCTGGGTCAGATAATAATAAAATAAACACCATGACTAAGACTTCCAGCATCACTTAGTCGCCTCATTGTCACTGTCACTGTCAGCAGCCACATCAGCAAGATCAACGTCATCGTCACTAGTGGCAAGATCATCCTCAGACCCGAGAAGCTCCTCATTATCATCAAAGACACCGGTTGTAGCACTGGAAGGGTCAATAAATGATAACGAAGCAGAAGGCACAATAGGAGGGGCAACATGCCTAGGCTGAGAGCCCAGAGCACTCTCTAGTAAAGCTCAAATGATGGCAACCTCCTCATCTGTGTGCTTTAGATGAAAATAATTTTGTATTAATCTTGTATTAATTAATATCCCACTAGTGCTTTTCCTATCCAATTTACATTTGGCAAAATCGGAATCGGAATAACCAATAAGACTACAAGTGGCACCTTTAGGGTACCACAAAGCCACTTGTGAAGTACCAACAAGATATTTCATAATACGTTTAACTGCACTTATATGTGACTCTTTAGGATTCGCTTGGTATCTGACACACATGCATACACTGAACATAATATTTGATCTACTAGCAGTGAGATAAAGTAGAGACCAAATCATACATCTATACTTGGTAATTTTTATGGAATTACCTACCTCATCCTTGTCTAAGTAGCAGGAGGTGTTCATTGGTGTGTCCATATACTTTGAGTTATCCATTCCAAATTTCTTGAGAAGCTCCTTGCAATACTTAGATTGGCTAACAAACGTTCCATTCCTTGGTTGCTTGATTTGAAGTCCAAGGAAGAAATTGAGCTCTCCTATTATGGACATCTCAAACTCGCTTTGCATTAAATTAGCAAATTCTTTACAAAGAGATTCGTTAGTTGCACCAAAAATTATATCATCTACGTAAACTTGTACAAGGAGTATATCATGCTTTTTATTCTTAATAAAGAGGGTTGTGTCAACCTTTTCCCTTGAAAAACCTTTTTCCAAAAGAAATTTGCTCAATCTTTCATACCAAGCTCCAGGAGCTTGTTTCAATCCATACAAAATCTTTTTTAATTTAAAAAAATGATTGGGTAAATCATAATTTTCAAAACCGGGAAGTTGCTCAACAAACACCTCTTCTTGGATAAAGCCATTTAAAAAAGCATTTTTAACATCCATTTGATATAATTTGAAATCCATTATGCAAGCATATGCAAGAAGCATCCTAATGGTTTCTAATCTAGCTACGGGTGTATATGTTTCTTCATAATCAATACATTCTTCTTGATTATATCATTTAACTACAAGCTTAGATTATTTCTGGTTATTAGGCTCGCTTCATCAAGCTTGTTCCTAAAGACTCATTTGGTGCCTATGCTTGGATGATCATTAGGCCTTGGAACCAATTCCCAAACTTAATTTCTTTCAAATTGGTTTAATTCCTCTTGCATGGCCAAGATCCAATGTTCATCGTTAAAGGCTTCATGTATGTCTTTAGACTCAATTTGAGAAATGAAAGCTAAATGGTTGCATGCATTTTAAATTGAGTTTTGAGTACTTACACCTTTACAAACATCACCTATTACTTGGCCAAGTCGATGGTATTTTGAGGTTTGCCATTCTTTGGGAAGATCTATGACTTGTGATTCCACTTGATTTGGGATATCTTCTTGGCTTTCTTCTTGTTTTATCTATTCTTTCTCCTTGTTGTCCAAGTGAATTTTTGCTAAAACCTCTGCAACATCATCAATAACAAGATCCTTTCTCGGTCCATTTGGATTAGTTTTATCAAATGAAATATCAATGGACTCTTCAATGGTCATTGTTCTTTTATTATAAATTCTAAAAGTCTTACTATGATTAGAATAACCGAGAAATATACCTTCATCAGACTTAGCATCAAACTTTCTCAAGTTATCCTTTCCATTATTTAAAATAAAACATTCACATCCAAAAATATGAAAATGTGAGACATTTAGCTTTCTTCCTTGTATTCCATAAGAGTTTTCTTTAAAATAAGCCTCATTAAAGCCCTAGGTTCATTACATAACAAGTTAAAAAAAAGAATCGAGCATAGTCCCTCGTCATTTCTTCTAAAGAATTTTTCCTTTCTACAACTCCATTTTGTTCGGAAGGGCTCAATGCCATGTTCATCATAAAAGGTTTCAAAATCAAATTTTCAAACTCACCACCATAGTCACTTCTAATGGATGTAATACAAAAACTTTTTTCATTTTGGCTAGTTAGAAATGCCAGAAGAATAAGGTCCATGTAAACTTAGAAAAATCAATTACTAATGCAACCAAAACTCATTGTTCTTGATGACCAAAAAGATTCATGTGCAAAAGTTGTAAAGGTCTAGAAGTTGAAACAACATTTTTAACTTTAAAAGAGACCTTTACTTGTGAACATGCATCACATAATTTATCTTTTTCAAATTTGAGTTTTGGTAGTCCAAAGAATCTTTAAAGACCAACTTGTTTAAGTGATCAGAAGTAATCAAATGACATGCCAGTGAAAATCACAAAGTATTTCGCACCAAAGATATATCATCAAGGCTAATTTTATAAATGACATTAAATGCTAAAATCATCCATTAACAATTTGAATCAAAATTAATCTCACATTATTGACTAATGCAAGTTATATTTCAATCTCAATCCATCCAATCAAACATTCAAAACCAAGAATTTTTTTCCTTTGTAAGTCAAATTCATGAGGATAAGAAGAAATTTATAAAACATAGCAGCCACTTGAATTTACCAATTTGAGCTTTTGGCCTCAAGCACACCTACAACACAAATTTAAAACTCATAAACTTCCACAATTCCCAAAGGAATCATTTTAGAAATCAATCAAAACTATGCCTTTTTCTTTTTTAATAAAAAAATTTAATTAAATAAAAATTAAAATAGAAAGAAATTTTTAGAATTTTTAAATTCCTATATCATACTTAAATTTACACTATCCTCAATGTAAAGTTTAAAATCTCACTAAAAAACAATATCCATCTTTAAAATCAATCTTTTTAATGAAGATAAACAAGAAAATAAAATAAGAAGAAATTGTGGGTCTCGTTTTCAATTTTTAAATCTTTAATTTCTTTGTTTAAAAAGATTTTCTAAAAAGAAATTATTCCTTATGAAAACTAATTTTGGAATGATTCATCCAATTCTTTAGGAGTCTTATAGTTCATTATAAGGCGAAAGTTAGGGTTTAATACCTTTACGTTGCTTTATTCTTCTAAGTAGACATGAGTTAGCTTCCTCGGAGATCCCATTCCGTGGAATCCCTCCTCAATTCCTATGTAGGCTCTCATTCCCTTCTCCTTGGAATGTCTCTTTTATTGTACTTTACCTGATATTCCATCTTCATTAACTTCATTTGCATTTTCATTGTTTATGTTAGACCAAGAGTCTTCTTGGGTAGTTGAAAAGTGGCCTTCTATGATTTCCGATGTTTTTCTCCATTTCTTTACTAGAAAAAGTTTTTTCAATGGACTCCATCATTCCATCATCATCCATTTAAGGCAATCTCCTTCTTCTTAGATGTTCTTCACTTTGATCAAGCTTGTTAAGCTTTAATTCGTGCTCCTGAAGTTTCCTAAAGAGAGTCGTAAGATTCATAGTCACCAAATTTCTTGATTCTGAAATAGCGGTCACCTTAGGCTGCCAAATCTTGCTCAAACACCTTAAAACCTTGTTAATTAGCTCCTCATTAGAAAAAGTTTTACCTAATGAAGCAAGATGATTAATAATGTAAGTGAATCTCTTTTACATTTCTTGAATGTTCTCCCCTGGGTTCATTCTAAACAGTTCATATTCATAGGTGAGAGTGCTTATTCTCGACCTCTTTACTTCACTAGTACTCTCATGGGTAACTTGTAAAGTGTCCTATATTTCCTGAGCAGTTTTATAGTTTGATATTCTAAAAAATTCATCATTTCCCAAAGTTGTGGTAATGATGTTCTTGGCTCTTAAATTATAATGAATCTTTTTCTTGTCATCGTCACTTTATTCATTTCTGGGTGTTTCAACTTTTACACCATCAACAACACGTGTGGAAATAAAAGGGTCGTTTTCAACAGCATCCCATGCATCGAGATCAATAACTTCAATGAAAATTTTCATTCGTTATTTCCAATAAGCATACACATCCCCATTAAAGAAGGGTGATTTGTTTATTGAAGATTTTTCTGAAGAAAAACCATTTGAAGAAGCCATTTTCTCTTGAAGTTGCCAAGCTCTTTATACAAGAGCCTAGCTCTTATACTTATTACCCAAGTGACTTTTTTACTCAAGAGGGGGGATGAATTGAGCAGTTAAAATTTCTTTGAAAACTTTTCACAAATACGTTAAGAACAAATTTCATTGAAGCTATTTATTAAGAGAAATGAACGAACCAAGAAGATAGAAGGATTCTTAGCAAGCCAATAAAGATATATTTAACCAATATTATAAAATTGAAAAGCAAATATAAGGAGTAAGGGTTCAGAAGAGCAAACACCGGAATTTATCCTGATTCAGCCACCAACCACTTATGACCTACGTCTAGTCCTCGAGAAACCACTTGAGATTTTTCCATTATTAATCAATATAAAACCGAACAACCTTGGGATACCTCACCCTTGTGCTTGAGCCTCGACAATAGGGATATCTCACCCTTACAAAACTCCTAAGGGATACCTCACCCTCGTTACAATCAATCAGGAATGAAATAGAAAGGAAACTTTTTCAAAGAATGTGTATTACAAATTGAAGGGGCCTTTATCTCAAATATTCAGAAAAATGCAAGAAGATGATATGGATCCTCATTAAAAGCATATTAAGATGTTTCTCAATTGTGTTCTATGTTGACCTAGGAAGGTCCATATATAGCCTTTAAGGAAAAAGAGTCATTGTGGCTTTTAATGAAAGATAAATGCTATAGAACATGTTCACCTAACAATCGATCCCGATTACATTGTTTTAAACGATGTGATTATCACAACCTTAATTTAAGCGATTTTCCTCCACATTCTCTTACGGTGGTGTCTCTATCACAAGGTAAGTTCTTGTAATCAATTAAAGCTAATGACTTTGCACCATGGATGTAATGCTTAATCATTGTAATCAATTACAAGCCTCCAAGGAAGCTATAGGTAATTTAGACTTAAGATTAAGATTACAGAATGTTATCCATTTTTGTCCATTTATTTCTTGATTGAAATTGCATGTTATTAGTAGCTCCAAATTAAAAGAATCTTGATTTTAGAAAAGCTCTTTTAAGAAAAACTTGAGTACCAAGAAAGTCACATTAAGATCCTAAAATTAAATTTGTTGTTGTCTTGGAGGGATTTGTACTTGCATCATCTTGAGCCTTTGATGAAAATCTTAAGGTTCATAAGCTACAGAGAGGTTAATTTATACACTCCAAAACTCACACAAAAGCCAAAGCTAAACCCAACCTTCCATTTAAACTAGGAGAACTCTAAGCTGGATAATTTTTTTTTAGTTAACAACACTATATCGTGTTTGTTAGTCATGGCAATCATTACCCAAGTGAGGCGTGAATTGGGTGATCACAAATTTTTAAAACAACTTTGAGTTATGGATGCCGCAATACAACCACCAACTGGATTCAATATATGTTGGAGTAGGGGTTGTAGTTGTTGGAAGATCCATAATATCCCCATGAAATACCTCACCCTTTGCTTTTACCTCTCTTAAAGAGATACTGCTTATTTAAAGAGCCTCATTTGTGTCCACTTAAAAGTGAAGAACAGATTATACTCTCACAAGAGGATGTCTTGAAGAACAAAGGTGATAAGCAAAAATTTTTCAGGTTATCAAACCAAGTGTTTGGTTTTCCCATGTATCCATTAACTTATTTAAAGACTAATGTCGTTGGTAATATTTGAAACATTTTTTTAGCACCATTTATAAGACACTCATGTTGTAAAATAATAAATCAACAATTAAAAATAAAAACAAAATTAGTCGAAAGCAAAGTCAAAAATAGGAAACAAATTAATAGCGCAATTGAACAATTAGTCACTTTTTCGAACTCAAACTTGACTATTTTTCATAGCTCAAATTGTCATAAAAATTTGGTGTAGTGTGGATTGTGATTAAAATTTAGAATGAAAATTAGTTGCTAAGTTCCACAAAAAATATAAAAATCTTGCAACTAGTTATAGTTAGTAAAGGTCGATCCGCAGAGAACTAATTCAATAAACACTATAAATTAATTCCTAATTTTAAACTCTCAAAAATAGTAAACAATAAAAAAGGGGTTTTGTTTGTTAAATCTAAAAAACAGAAATTAAATCTAAAACAAAAACAGTAAATACGATTTGGAAAATTAATTAAATGACAATGGTTAAGAGATGGAATCCACCACTAGATTTATATGATTATGCTAGCCCACATATCCTTTATACTAACGTGATCAATTATGTTTTTATATGATTATGAGATTAATTTCCTGTTTTCCTTAAGTTTTGGTTAATTCAGTAACTGCTCAAATCAATCCCTAATTAATAGTTATTTGTAAAGCAACCGCTCTTACACCTACCTAATGATTGCGTTAAGATTTAGAAAACTGAGCACACTAAGATCCAATCACACACCGGGATTAAATTACTTAGATCATATGTCTCGCTAGTCCTTTCACCGCAACCGCGCATAGCAATTCTAGTTTTACCACTTTCGAAACTGGCAAAGAGTATAAAAAGCTTTATACCAAATTAAGAACAGAAACAGATGAATAAAAACACAATTGTATTAATATAAAGAAATATGCAAGAATCACATAATCAAAACAAGGGTTTTATCTTTCCTTAACCATATAAGAAAACTAGCCACACATGGAAAATTTAAAACCAAAAGAATAACAGAAGAAAAACATTGTTCAGAATAAAAGAAGAAAAGAAAACTAAAGATCAAACTAGTTTCCAAGGAATAAGGTTGACCGATCTCTGATTGCTTGAACCTAAGTCTTAATCTTTGATCGAATCTCCCTCGCCATTGTTCTTCGCCTTCTCCTCAGTCCCTTGACGGTTCCCTAGCCCAGACTCTCTTTTTGAATCCCCAGATAATCCTATTTATAACTTTGGAGACCTAATTTTGCATCAGAATTCGTATTTGACTCTCTTATTCGACGACACGGCCTACCCCTTGTCAGATAAAACCGGCCATGTCACTTGCTTTCTTCAAATTCTGCCTTAATTCTTCACAGATACTTTTCTTTCTTCGCTTCTAGGGATAATATTGATCTCCTGAAAAACATAATGTAATCATGAGTGCTTATAAACACACTTAAGCATAGTTTCATAATAAAGATTCGATTAAACTTCATATCCAGAAACTTAGCTAAAAGTTAACAATTAAACACACATGAAGTCTAATTAGATCAAACATATGACACTCAAGATATGAAAATAATTGACAAATCAAATATCCCCACACTTAACCTTTTGTACTCCTGGACAAAACATAAGACCAAACCATGGAACAAAGAAAAACAAAAACAAAACTAAAAGCTTTAAAAGACTTCATTTCCAATGATATTCAAGAAAGACAAAAATTTGTAAGCAAGAAAAGATTCAATGGGTCAAAACATTCAAGAGATAACAAATCTTCACATCTTAAACCAACAAGTAAGGTATCTTCAATTTGAAAAGCATGAATCAAGAATGATAGATCCTCACAAGATACATTCTCAATCTCTTAAGTGTTTATAAGGTAAGTATTTCACTCCATTCGACCCATGAAAAATGTACTACCATAAGTTTGCTTATCTTCTACTTTTCCACTACTCAAACACATATACACACAAATCAAGAAGACTTTATTCAAGGTTGTAATGGGGCCAAGGAAAGGGAAAGAAATAGTATGGATATGGCAAGATAAGTACCCAAGAGAATAAAAGAACATTGGGGAGGAAGTAATTGACAAGTAACAAGCGTGAAATTTTTCCTCTAATTCTATATAATGCACATTCTCTTTACATATTCCTTTCCTTTTTCTTTCTTTCCTTTTACAACCTTTCTTGCATTTATTCTTTTTCTTTGCATTTTTTTTTCTTTTCTTCCACCAACACTTTGCATTTTGCATATCAAGGATACAACCCCCACACTTGTACTATGCATTATCCACAAGCAAAAGAGCTCCTCCAATTAAAATGAACCAATATTCTCTCATTCCCTAAGGAAAGGTAAAATCATGATTTTTTCATAAGACATATAATGAGCTAAGACAAAGAATAGGCAAATCGGTTCAAGGGGTTAATAAAAGGAAAATGCTGTAAGGTTGGCTATTTGGCCAAAGTTGTTAATCAATAAAGAATGCCACAATCATGTTCATGCATGCAAGTGAAAATGTAACCTCAAAAAGAATTAAAGCAAGTTCTAGAATAATCAAATGACATGAGTAAAAATCACACAAGAAAAAGGAGAATGACATAAATGCTAAATTCATCCATTAATAGGCTCAAAATCTCACAAGGTATGCATCTATCAATCTCAATCCACCAATCAAACATTCAAAACCTAGCATGTCAAATTCAAGACAGAAGAAGAAATTTATAAAACATATCCTTGAATTTCAATTGCTTCAAACTCATAAACTTTACAACTACCAAAGCATCATTGGAAATCAATCAAAAACACACTTTTTTTTTCAAAAATAGAATTAAATAAAAATTAAAATAGAAAATAGAATGTAAATTCCTTCTCCACGCTTAAATTCTACACTATCCTCAATGTAAAGTTCAAAAGAAAAAATAATATCCATCAAAATCATCAATTAATGAAGGACAAGTAAAATAATATAGGGAGAAAGAAAAAAAATCATCCTTATCAAATGGGGAGGCTTCCACTAGGGTCCCATTGGCGAAAGCGTAATGATCAACTTATACTTGAAGTAGTATGAGAGCTTCCACAAAGATCCTATTGGTCCTCCTTAATTCCCTTGGCGTCACCACTGGAATGTAATATGTGTACTTTATCAACTTCATTTGCATCATTGTTTACGTTAGACCAGGGTCTAGTTGTGACAGCCATCTGATGTTTTTCTCCCTTCTCTGAAAATTTTTCAATGGACTCCAATTCAACCTCCCTTTGGGTCTTAGATTCTGCAACTACGTCAAGAACATTGTTGATGGATCCTTCAAAACTCTTAGCTGCTGCGTAAACAGAATCATCAACTTTCAAATATGAAGAAATCTTAGTACAAATAGCACATTTCATATCACTATCACAATCAGTACATGAGTGGCAATGAATAGAATTATTGAAACCAATAAAATTAAGAAATTCATCACATAACTCATCATAACTTTCCTCCACTATAATAGGAAAGAGTTTAAGAATACTAACCTTGGGGGCCTTAAAGTTTTGCGCTTCCTCATTTACCTCTTTAGTCTCTTGGTCTTTCTCTTCAGCGACTTGTGGAGGAGAAGTAGGTTCACCTAACAACTTCTCACTTTGCGATGTGATATCACTAGCATTTTCCTCCACATTCACTTCTGGTGGTAAGGGAAGTTCTTTAGAAAATAACCTTTGCACCATGCGTAACTCTGTGGTTAACTGCCCTATTAGGTTTTACAGGATGTTACTTTTGGCCCTTGTTTCTTGTTGAAATTGCATGTTATTAGTGGCTAATTGCTTCAGTAACTCTTCCAGTGAAGGTTCAGGTGGCCTAAGTGCTTGAACTTGTTGTTGTCTTGGAGGGAAATGCGCTTTCCTTTGATGAAATCCTGGAAGTTCATAAGCTAGAGGTTGATTTTGGGGCTGTATTCCATCGCTCAAGTTAGGATGATCCCACCACCCTGGATTATATGTGTTGGAGTAGGGGTTGTAGTTGTTGGAAGATTCATAATATCCCCATGCTGCTTTTACCTCCTCATTTGTGTCCACTTAAAGAGTGGAACGAATATTAGTGGGATGTCCAGGTGATAAGCAAATCCCACAAGCATGTACTGGTGCTTTCCCCATATCCATTAATCGTTTCACCAATGATTGAAGGACATTAGCACCTACAAGACACTCAGAAACAATAAATCAAAAATTAAAAATAAAAACAAAACAGAGTAAAAAATAAGAAACAAATTAATAGCGCAATTGAACAATTAGTTCCCCGGCAACGATGCCAAAATTTAGTGTAGTGTGGATTGTGATTAAAATTTAGAATGAAATTTAGTTGTTAAGTTTCACCAAAAATATAAAAACCTTACAACTAGTTGTAGTTAACAAGGATCGATCCGCAGAGAACTAATTCAATTAACACTATAAATTGATTCCTAATTTTAAACTCTCAAAAATAATAAACAATAAAAAGGGTTTTGTTTGTTAAATCTAAAAAATAGAAATTAAATCTAAAACAAAAACAGTAAATACGATTTGGAAAATCAATTAAAAGACAATGGTTAAGAGATAGAATCTACCACTAGATTTATATGATTATGCTAGCCCACATATCATTTATACTAACATGATCAATTATGTTTTTATATGATTGTGAGATTAATTCCCTATTTTTCTTAAGTTTTGGTTAATTCAACAACCGCTTAAATCAATCCCTAATCAATAGTTATTTGTAAAGCAACCGCTCTTACACTTACCTAATGATTGTATTAAGATTTAGAAAACCAATCACACTTAGATCCAATCACACACCGGGATTAAATTACTTAGATCATATGTCTCACTAGTCCTACCACCGCAACCGTGCATAGCAATCCTAGTTTTCCCATTTTCGAAACTAGCAAAGATTATAAAAACCTTTATACTAAATTAAGAACAAAAACATATAAATAAAAACACAATTGTATTGATATAAAGAAATATGCAAGAATCACATAATCAAAACTAGGGTTTCATCTTCCCTTAACCATATAAGAAAACTAGCCGCACATTTCAAATTCAAAACCAAAAGAATAACAGAAGAAAAACATTGTCCAGAATAAAAGATGAAAAGAAAACTAAAGATCAAACTAGTTTTGAAGGAATAAGGTTGACCGATCTCCGATTACTCGAACCCGAGTCTCAATCTTTGATCGAATCTCCCTCGCCCTTGTTCTTCGCCTTCTCCTCAGTCCCTTGACGGTTCCCCAGTCCAGACTCTCTTTTTGAAGCCACAGACAATCCTATTTATAACTTTGGAGACCTAATTTTGCATCAGAATTCGTATTTGGCTTTTTGATTCGACGACATGGCCTACCCCCCTGTCAGATGACACGGGCCCTGTCGTATGACACGACCTACCCCTTGTCAGATGAAACCAACCCTGTCACTTGCTTTCTTCAATTTCTACCCTGATTTTTCACAGAAACTTTTCTTTCTTCACTCCTAGGGATAATATTGATCTCCTGAAAACACAATGTAATCATGAGTGCTTATAAACACACTTAAGCACAGTTTCATAATGAAGATTCAATTAAACTTCATATCCAGAAACTTAGCTAAAAGTTAACAATTAAATACGCATGAAGTCCAATTAGATCAAACATATGACACTCAAGATATGGAAATAATTGACAAATCAAATACCCCCACACTTAACCTTTTGCACTCCTGGGCAAAACATAAGACCGAACCAGGGAACAAAGAAAAACAAAAACAAAACTAAAAACTTTAAAAGACTCAATTTCAATGATATTCAAGAAAGGCAAAAATTTGTAAGCAAGAAGAGCAAGAAAAAATTCAATGGGTCAAAACATTCAAGAGATAACAAATCTTCACATCTCAAACTAACAAGCAAGGTATCTTCAATTTGAAAAGCATGAATCAAGAATAATAGATCCTCACAAGATACACTCTTAATCTCTCAAGTGTTTACAAGATAAGTATTTCACTCAATTCAACCCATGAAAAATGCACTACCATAAGCTTGCTTATCTTCTACTTTTCCACTACTCAAACACATGCACACACAAATCAAGAGGACTTTATTCAAGGTTGTAATGGGGGCAAGGTAAGGGAAAGAAATGGTATGGATATGGCAAGATAAGTATCCAAGAGAATAAAAGAACATTGGGGAGGAAGTAATTGACTAGTAACAAGCATGAAATTTTTCCTCTAATTCTATATAATGCACATTCTCTTTACATATTCCTTTCCCTTTTCTTTCTTTCCTTTTACAACCTTTCTTGCATTTATTCTTTTTCTTTGCATTTTCTTTTCTTTTCTTCCACCAACACTTTGCATTTTGCGTATCAAGGATACAATCCCCACACTTGTACTATGCATTATCCACAAGCAAAAGAGCTCCTCCAATTAAAATGAACCAATATTCTCCTATTCCCTAAGGTAAGGTAAAATCATGGTTTTTCCATAAGGCATATAAAGAGCTAAGACAAAGAATAGGCAAATCGGTTCAAGGGGTTAATCAAAGGAAAATGCTGCAAGGTTGGCTATTTAGCCAAAGTTGTTAATCAAGAAAGAAGGCCTCAATCATGTTCATGCATGCAAGTGAAAATATAACCTCAAAAAGAATCAAAGCAAATTCTAGAGTGATCAAATGACATGAGTGAAAATCACACAAAAAAAAAGAATGACATAAATGCTAAATTCATCCATTAATAGGCTCAAAATCTCACAAGGTATGCATCTATCAATCTCAATCCACCAATTAAATATCTAAAACCAAGCATGTCAAATTCAAGACGGAAGAAGAAATTTATAAAACATACCCTTGAATTTCAATTGCTTCAAACTCATAAACTTTACAAATACAAAAGCATCATTGGAAATCAATCAAAAACACACTTTATTTTTTCAAAAATAGAATTAAATAAAAATTAAAATAGAAAATAGAATGTAAATTCCTTCTCCGCGCTTAAATTCTACACTATCCTCAATGTAAAGTTCAAAAGAAAAAACAATATCCATCAAAATCATCAATTAATGAAGGACAAGTAAAATAATATAGGGAGAAAGAAAAAAAAACATCCTTATCAAATGGGGAGGCTTCCACTAGGGTCCCATTGGCGAAAGCGTAATGACCAACTTATACTTGAAGTAGTATGAGAGCTTCCACAAAGATCCTATTGGTCCTCCTTAATTCCCTTGGCGTCACCACTGGAATGTAATATGTGTACTTTATCAACTTCATTTGCATCATTGTTTATGTTAGACCAGGGTCTAGTTATGACAGCCATCTGATGTTTTTCTCCCTTCTCTGAAAATTTTTCAATGGACTCCAATTCAACCTCCCTTTGGGTCTTAGATTCTGCAACTACGTCAAGAACATTGTTGATGGATCCTTCAAAACTCTTAGCTGCTGCGTAAACAGAATCATCAACTTTCAAATATGAAGAAATCTTAGTACAAATAGCACATTTCATATCACTATCACAATCAGTACATGAGTGGCAATGAATAGAATTATTGAAACCAATAAAATTAAGAAATTCATCACATAACTCATCATAACTTTCCTCCACTATAATAGGAAAGAGTTTAAGAATACTTACCTTGGGGGCCTTAAAGTTTTGCCCTTCCTCATTTACCTCTTTAGTCTCTTGGTCTTTCTCTTCAGCGACTTGTGGAGGAGAAGTAGGTTCACCTAACAACTTCTCACTTTGCGATGTGATATCACTAGCATTTTCTTCCACATTCACTTCTGGTGGTGAGGGAAGTTCTTCAGAAAATAAGCTTTGCACCTTGCTTAATTTTGTAGTTAACTGCCCTATTAGGTTTTGTAGGATGTTACTTTTGGCCCTTGTTTCTTATTGAAATTATTAGTGACCATTTGCTTCATTAACTCTTCCAGTGAAGGGTCAGGTCACCTTGGTGCTTGAACTTGTTGTTGTCTTGGAGGGAAATGCGATTTCCTTTGATGAAATCCTGGAAGTTCATAAGCTAGAGGTTGATCTTGGGACTGTATTCGATTGCTCAAGTTAGGATGATCCCACCACCCTAGATTATATGTGTTGGAATAGAGGTTGTAGTTGTTGGAAGATCCATAATATCCCCATGCTACTTTTACCTCCTCATTTGTATCCATTTAAAGAGTAGAATACATATTAGTGGGATGTCCAGGTGATAAGCAAATCCTACAAGCATGTACTGGTGCTTTCCCCATATCCATTAATCGCTTCACCAATGATTGAAGGACTTTAGCATCTACAAGACACTCAGAAACAATAAATCAAAATTAAAAATAAAACAAAACAAAGTAAAAAATAAGAAACAAATTAATAGCGTAATTGAACAATTAGTTCCCCGGCAACGGCGCTAAAATTTGGTGTAGTATGGATTGTGATTAAAATTTAGAATGAAAATTAGTTGCTAAGTTCCACCAAAATTATAAAAACTTTGCAACTAGTTGTAGTTAGCAAGGGTCAATCCACAGAGAACTAATTCAATTAACACTATAAATTGATTCCTAATTTTAAACTCTAAAAAATAGTAAACAATAAAAAGGGGGTTTTGTTTGTTAAATCTAAAAAACAGAAATTAAATCTAAAACAAAAACAGTAAATACGATTTGAAAAATCAATTAAAAGACAATGGTTAAGAGATGGAATACACCACTAGATTTATATGATTATGCTAGCCCACATATGCTTTATACCAACATGATCAATTATGTTTTTATATGATTGTGAGATTAATTCCCTGTTTTCCTTAAGTTTTGGTTAATTCAGTAACCGCTCAAATCAATCTCTAATCAATAGTTATTTGTAAAGCAACTGCTTTTACACCTACCTAATGATTACATTAAGATTTAAAAAACCAATCACACTAAGATCCAATCACACACCAGGATTAAATTACTTAGATCATATGCCTCACTAGTCCTACCACCGCAACCACGCATAGCAATCCTAGTTTTACTACTTTCGAAACTGGCAAAGAGTATAAAAACCTTTATACCAAATTAAGAACAGAAACATATGAATAAAAACACAATTGCATTGATATAAAGAAATATGCAAGAATCACATAATCAAAACTTGGGTTTCATCTTCCCTTAACCATATAAGAAAACTAGCCACACATGGCAAATTCAAAACCAAAAGAATAACAGAAGAAAAACATTATCCAGAATAAAAGTAGAAAAGAAAACTAAAGATCAAACTAGTTTCCTAGGAATAAGGTTGATCGATCTCCGATTACTCGAACCCGAGTCCCAATCTTTGATCGAATCTCCCTTGCCCTTGTTCTTCTCCTTCTCCTTAGTCTCTTGACGGTTCCCCATTCCATACTCTCTTTTTGAAGCCCCAAGCAATCCTATTTATAAATTTGGAGACCTAATTTTGCATCAGAATTCGTATCTTGCTTTCTGATTCGATGGCACGACCTACCCCCCTGTCAGATGACACGGGCCTGTCGATGACACGGCCTACCTGCTGTCAGATGACACTGGCCATGTTACTTGCTTTCTTCAAATTCTATCCTGATTCTTCACATATATTTTTCTTTCTTCGTTCCTAGAGATAATATTGATCTCCTGATAAAAAACAATGTAATCATGAGTGCTTAAAAACACACTTAAGCACAATTTCATAATAAAGATTCAATTAAACTTCATATCCAAAAACTTAACTAAAAGTTAACAATTAAACACACATAAAGTCCAATTAGATCAAACATATGATACTCAAGATATGAAAATAATTGACAGATCAAGCTCTTTTTATGTAAAACCTCTATTTTTACATTGGAGAAAGCCTAAAATGAAAATATATCAATTCTAGTCCTTAGGCTTCTTGATGTAATCCAAACTTCTAAAAATTTCTTCTCTTCAAATCTTGAAAATACTTGGATCATCTTATAATTCTCATTCTTCTTGAGTTTAACATTATTGTGATCTTTTGATTTCTTATTGCAATGCTCACTCTTAGTACTTGAACTATCTTACAAAGTATTGCTCACTTAAACAAACATAATTAGTCCAAATTCATAATTCAATATTTTCATATGCATGATTCATAAATGTATAACTCTAATTTGTTTAACATGCATATAAAACTTTCATAGGCACATCCAAATAAGACATTTATCAATTAATAATAGATATGCTCTATATAGGATGCAACAAAGAACACTTTACATATTTTTACTTAAATAGAGTCAAATCCAATATTAGTTCATTATAACTCATATAAAGCATTATTGGATATATTATAAAAGATTGTTACACATTTTTTATTGCATGATTATTATATGAAATACAACTAGATAGAGTACATGATCATATATAATCCAATATAATCTATTAAGCACATCTATGTAGTATAAATATCATTCTTTTTATTTTGTATTTATTATTATCAAAACTTAACATATTAAATTATTAGGACAAACTTATTTCTATAATGTTTTTCTTGCCTCATAAGGAGGCATAAAGCTAGAATTGCCTGTGGATTCCTTAGACCACACTAATTTCAAGGAGTTTCATGGCTCTCGATGGGGCTGCATAGTAGCCTCCGCCGTTGTAGTTGAAGAAATAGCACCCTTTCTAGAGAGGTCTTTGGCTTCTGCGTTATATGATTCACCTCCAAATCCATTAGATCACCTTCGTTCAAAATCACTGAAAATTTTCTTTTAGTTGTGTGTGAGACAATAGCCTCATTTCTGCTCTTAACTCATAAGCAAGCAAGGTACTTCCATTTTGTTGCATTCTTTTCCCTATAGATTTGGAGGTTTATTAGATGAAACCTCCTAGCTTTTATCCTCCCTCCAATCTTTCACTACAAACATCCCTTTAGCAACGTTTCTAACCTCTTTATTAACCTTTTTCACTATTGTTTACTTTCCTAGGCTACCAGCAATCCTAGTGGAGCTAGACACTTCAGCAACCTCCTTATGCCCCCTTTCCCTCTGAACTCCATATGCGCTCAAAGCCACTCCTCAAACTGTCTAGCCTCTTCCGCACCTTAATTGGTTTAAGGGAAAGAATGATGTTATATTCAAATATCAGAGCAATACAAATATCAGCGGTCTTATAGTAGTACTTATAGATCGCCTAGCAAAGTAGAATATTAGCAGCAAAAATCAAGCTTATGCTTTTCAAGCAAAGTACTTTTATCCCTACCAAATGAATCAACTTAGCTAAACAAAAGCAACCTAGAGGCTATAGCTAGCTTTACCAACCCTTCGCAAAAAATTATACCGAATTGGTGACAATATAGGCATAGACTTTAGTTAAAATATTTTATTGCATAATGAAATACTAAAATTCACAAGAAGCGTTAATCAGGGTTGTCTCAATGAGTAATATCTAGGGATGGGGTCCATTTTCGTCACTTGTATTTATTTATGATTTTTAGGAGTAGATCAAATATTTATGGATATTTACGAGTAATTAATAATTTAAAATAAAATTTTTAAAATTATAAAAAAATATAAATAAAATAAATTTTAACATAATATATTATAATTTTATTTAACAATTTAAAATTTTTATAAAATTAAAAGAATATTATAAATAATAAACTAAATTTAATTATATTTTGTAATAATCAATTTATATAAATAACTATTACATAAATAGTATATATTTTTTAACAAATTTTATCATTATAGACTCATTCAATAAAAAAATTATTTTAAAATAATAAAAATATATGTATTTTTATTTCATCTCAAAGTTAAAAATAAAAAAATTATAATATATTATATATATTAAATAAAAAAATATAATTAACGGGTTTGCGGATATCATAGGCGAAATCTTATAATCTCTGGTCCCGCCTTCATTTATTAAATGGATATTCATCTATCACTTCATTACAGGTAATCTCTGCAAATTTTTACGGATACGAATATTTTTACCATCTTTAATAATATCTAAGTGTTTTGAATTTGATTCCTGCCAATAATCATTTTATTGGTAGGTCATCTCTTAACATTTTGCTGAAGCTTCTAACATATCCTAATATTGAAATGAAAGAGCCTCCTCATTTCTAAGCTTTTAATTATAACAAAAAAAAAACATAAGAAGCTTATGATTATGCAAGTGTCTTAAACATTCAATTACTTCAAAAAAAAAAAAAGCCATAACAAGCCGATGACCATGCAAGTGTAGTCTTGGCGCGTGGATAGAGGTCAGTTTTCGTTCAACTCGATCTCATTCTGCTCCGTCTTGCCTCGAAATTATTAATATTTCAGGCCAAATTTACATAATATTTAATATCTTAAAATTAATTATTTATTTTATATAAACTAAAATATATGTTGAGATAAGTGTTAAATAACTAAAAATTAATTAATATAATTAATTTCATTAATAATTAAATTAAACTAATATTATTTAAATACAAAATATGAGGTGGAACAAGATGTGGTGAATTGATAAACACCCACATCGCTACGGGCTGATTTGTAAACCGTAGGACAGGATAAGATAATCAAACTTACGCAAGTGTGGATTATTGATTATTATTCCCCATATTGCGAACTTTTTGGTTTTTACTGTACAAGACATGCCTATATGTACATGCATGGTTGGCGTGGGTGGAATCAACAATAGTGCAAAGTTTTCAGAGGTGACAAGTTTGGCAGCGGCATCGTTCTTGTCTTTTCTCGTGGATCTTGGTTTGAATATGTTGATGAAAAAATAATAATAATACATGTAAACGTGTACACAATGTTTTTATGTCCCCCCCCCCCTCTCTCTCTCTCTCTCTCTCTATATATATATATGATGTTTAAAAAAAAATCTTTGTTTTCTTAATGTATGAAAATATCATTAATTTGTTCAATAATTACAATAATTAAAAATGTAAAAGTAATAGTTTATAATGTCACACACTAAGTAAAAAGAATTTAAAATAAATAATTACTATTTCTCAAAAATAATGAATAATTGCTAAAATTGGTAGTAAATCTCTCTTTTTTAAAAAAAATTAGGAAATCAGATTAAATCTTTAAAAATATCTCAATCTTAAAAGTATATAAATAATTAAGCGATTTATTATTTTGATTTATACAATTTCCGACAATATAAATAATTAAAGATTTTTTTTTTTCCATTTTTCGGATTGCTTGGGATTAGTAAAGACTAAATAAAGCAGTAGGACGATTTTGTACCAAAAAATCAGTAGGACTGTTGAGATGAAATCAACGTCAATTTGAAGCGTTCGAAAAGACGAGAAATGAGCCACATGGAAGCCTAGAGGATGAGAGAGAAGTGTTTCTTTGAATCATCCACGCTATTTGACGGGAAAAATTATCCGGAAAGGGACTTGAAAGAGACATACTGTTAATTGTCAAATTTGTCAATTGTCGTAATCCAATCTAATGTACTGAAAATTAAAGCGTACATTGAATAGATAAAATTTTTAGGTAATGATTTAATTAGTTTTATTGATTAAATTTATAATTAAATTAAAAAATATTTAAACCAAAAATATAATTATTTCATAATTCAATCTATTCAATCAACCAATTTAATCTAATATTAAAACATTGATTCAAACATTTAGCTGTCATAGGCTTTTAATAATACAATACATTTACTTTAATTTCTCTTTGTCGCTTCAGAATTTTAAAAGATTATATGAAAATCAATAAAATATTAATTCATCTTTTTCACCTGATAAATGATCAAGCAATTTGATTTTCTATTGTGTTATATATTTTTTGTCTTTGATTAAATATTTTTACAAATATTACTGTAAAACAAAGATTGAATTCATAAGATTTTTGAGTCATAATTTAATTAGTTTAATGGATCAAAATTATAATTAAATTGTAATTAATTTATAATTAAATTAAAAAAAATTCAAACCAAAAACATAATCATTTTATAACTCAATTGATTTAATCAACTAATTTAATTCAATTTTAAAACATCAATCCAATTATCCAAACACTTAACTGCCGCAGACTTTTAATAATGCAATGCATTTACTTTAATTTCTCTTTGTCGCTTCGGAATCTTAAAAGATTATATGAAAATTAATAAAATATTAATTCATCTTTTTCACTTAATAAAGGATCAAGCAATTTGATTTGTTGTGTTATATTTTTCTTCGTCTTTAATCAAATATTCTTATAAATATTACTATAAAACTGATTATTAGACATTATTATAATAAAAAAGACCTCTTAACAATTATCTATTTGAAAATTTTAACTTTGCTCATTCCCCTTGATCGGCCGCTCTCTTTTCATCATACCAAATCCTTATTGGTTGGTTGCTGTGTCAGTTTTAAATTAATGAAAGATATCGTGTCTCAAAAAGTTAAGTACATGGAAATATTTATCAATTTTTTAATACCTTTGCTCATTAGCTGCTACCAACGTGTAGGACACAAATTCGAACTTTGACCCAGTATTTTTTTGTCCCCTGCCCCTTCTCGCTCGTCGGTGCTTGGTTGGGTAGATATTAAATACTATGCTTTTAAAATATTTGAATACATAAATATAACATGTCTGTGTTTAATACGCGAATATTAAGTGATGATAGGCAATAGAATATTCAAAGTGCAGAGATTGAGACTTGATCGTGATGAAAATTTGTATTACTGTATATACATTCAATGTACAAAGGAGTCTTATATAAAGGAGTTATAAGCTACAATCTAATTAACAAAACAGAAAATAATTGATTGCTAACTAACTTGCTAAACTAACTAACTGCTAACTAATTAATTCTTAACTTAGTATGTCAGCTGGATTTATTGCTAGTTGGTTAATCTTTGTTAGCTTGATACCCCCACAAGTTAGAAGTGAATGAATATCAAGTATTCCTAGCTTGGAAGTGAGCAAGTGGAATTTCTTTGGTGATAGAGCTTTTGTGCAAAGATCTACTATTTGAGTAGCAGAGGGAATAGGAAGAAGATGAAACATGCTTGCTTGAACCTTTTCTCTTAAAATGTGACAATCAATTTCAATATGTTTTGTTCATTCATAAAATATTAGATTGACAACAATGTATAATGCAGATTGATTGTCACAATATAGGAGACATGGTGTGATGCAAGTCACTTGAAAATCCTTCAATAGATATGACAACCATTGTAATTCACAAGTAGCAATGGTCATTGCACGATACTCAGTCTCAGAGGAAGACTTTGAGACCGTGGCTTGTTTCTTTGATTTCCAAGAGATTAGTACCCTAGAAAGATACAATATCCAGTAACTTATTTCTTGCTATTCAAGCAAGCTGCCCAGTCAGAATCTAAAAACTCTTTTAATTGTAATGTAGAGGACTTAGGAAAGAATAAACCTTTCCCAGGAGATGCTTTTATGTATCGCATAATTCTAAGAGCAGCTTAATGATGAGACAACATAGGTTTTGCTAGAAATTGACTTAAATAATGGACATCAAATGTGATGTCAGATCTGGATGTAGTGAGATAGAGTAGCCGACTAATGAGTCTTTTATAAGAGGAAATGTCCTCAAATGGATGACCATCATCACTGCACAATTTCTGATCAGCAGCTATAGGAGTATTAATTGGTTTACAACCAAGTAATCCAGCATCTTCAACTAATTCTAGAGCATACTTTCTTTAGCATAGAGAAATTCCAGAGTGATTTCTTGTTATTTCAAGGCCCAAGAAATATTTAAGAGAACCTATGTCCTTGATTTTAAAAGTTGAATCCAGATTCTATTTAACAGTGGTGATTTCTTGCAAATCATTTCCAGCTAAAATGATGCCATTAACATAAACTAGTAATGTTGTAAATGAATTTGCAACTTTCTCTATGAACAAAGCATAGTCAGCATTGATTTGTATATAACCTTGAGCAAGTAAAGTAGTAGAGAGTTTAGAATACCACTATTTGTTGGCCTGCTTTAATCCATAGAGTGATTTTTGAAGCTTACAAACTTACTGAGGAATTGAGGAGTGAAATTGGGGTGGCAAAGTCATATACACCTCTTCATTTAAATCTCTATGAAGGAATGCATTATTGACATCTAACTTATGCAAATGCCATTCCTGAATGAAAGCTAAGGCTAGAAGCAATCTTATAGTACTCATTTTTGCAATAGGAGAAAATGTTCAAGAAAATTCAAGCCTTCAATGTACTAATATGCTTTGTGCCTTTCAACACTGCCATTTGATCTGTACTTCACACGATACACCCATTTACAGCCTATTGACTGCTTATCAGGAGGCAAAGTAGTTAAAGTCCAGGGGTTATTCTGTTGCAAGACTTGAATTTCAGAAGCCATAACCTTCCTCCACCATTCATGTTTGATATCTTGGTTGTAGGATGTGGGTTCAGACTCAGTGGTGATATTTAAAGTGAAGGTTCTATGATTTGGTGACAATTTGGAATATGAACTGAGGATATAGGATACAAAATACCTGAATTTGATTGATTAGCTTGTTGAATTGAAGCTGAGAGTGAGCAATGATAGTCTTGTAAGTATGATGGAAGTTTTCTAGTCCTGCTAGATTGTCTAGGAAGAACTTGATGCTGAGATTGGACAATAGCAAGAGAAGAAGCAGATGGGCAAGAAATAGTAGAATCAATATTTGAGAAACAACTCATCATAATCGATGAGATGCTGAGATATGCTAATGTTAGCTTGATAAGAAACATTATGATGATGAGAAGAGAAAAAAGGGAAAATATGCTCATGAAAAATAACATTTCTAGACATAAATAAAATTCTAGTGTGAAGATTATAAAGCAAGTAGCCTTTCACTCCTTGCCTATATCCCAAAAAGACACATTTTTTGACTCTAGAATCAAATTTCTTTCTGCGAGCAGTCAAGGTAGTGGCAAAACAAAGAGAACCAAATACCTTGAGGTTTGCAAGGATAGGTGTTTGATTATAAAGCAAAGTATATGGACTACAATTTTGAAGGATGACAGATAGAAGTCTATTAATGATGAAAACAACATGAACAACAGCAAATGACCAAAGTGATTTTGGAAGGTTGGACTGAAACATGAGTGATCTAGCCACATTCAGAATGTGTTGATGCTTGTGTTCAATAACACCATTCTATTATGGTGACTTTACACATGACTTTTGGTGCAAAATACCCTTTTCAGAATAAAACTAAGAAAGAAAGAACTCAAAACCATTGTCAGTTCTGATTACCTTGACTTTGTGCTGAAATTGAGTTTCAAAAAATGCCACAAAAGATTTAATGTGAGATGTTGTTTCAGATTTTGATTTCATAAAGAAAATCTAAGTGTGTCTTGAAAAGTCATATACTACAGTTAAGAAATATTTATAACCATGAATAGATGAAACTGAAAAAGGACCCCAGATATCCATATGCAGCAAATCAAAGGCATTCTCAAATTTATTTGTACTGACAGAATATGGCAAATGTTTCATTTTGGCCATAGGACATATATCACCAACAATTTCATGATTACAATTGATAAAAGGAAAACGACTATGTAAAGAATCTAATATGGCATTCGAAAGATGTCCTAATCTATAATGCCAAAGATCTATTTTATGAGACACAAAGACATGTGAAGAATTACAATTTTGAATAGTGTGAAACTGTACAAACTTAGAAGAGTATGAAACTGTTCTGTGGTGAATCCTGGATGAGAATTTCCTGTCATTTTAACCTTATCAATTACAGCTTCAGCATGTTCCTCTTTTGCTGAGGAAACATTGTGTACTGTGTGATTTGAACTTGAGTTTCGAAATCTGTTTCTTGGATGACCTGGTGGAAAACCATGTTTTTCATAACAAACATCTATAGTATGGCCTACCTTTCCACAATGTGTACAAATTTTGCCTCCATTATTACCCCTTCCAAATCCATGTTTCTTGACAAATTTCTGAAAACTAGAAGTCTTGACAATAGTAGTTGTAACATTCTTCTAAACTTTTGGGGAACTTCCTTTATTGAACAACAAGAGAGAAACCCTAATGTCTTGTTTGATCATTTTTTAATTTTAGGATAAATGACCGTTATGTCCATTTTATCCCTTGAATTTGTTATTTTGTATGAACTTGCTTTATAGAAACTAGATCACAAGTGCATGGATTTTATTTGGACTTTTGTGTGATTTGCTCCGAGACAGGAAAATAATATTTTTGACTAAGGAGAAATCTTATTTTAATTATTCATAATGGGGATCTTACTAAACCCAATTCTGAATGATACGGTTAGTAATCTTTTAATTTTTAGGATTCGATGCAATGTTCATAAAATAAAATAATTTTATATTATTATTTTATTAGTCGAGTATAAATAAATAACATTGTATTATGGATCTGGAAATGTCTTTGCGAGACCCATTGTTTAGCAAAAGCGATTAATGTTTTAAGCTAATGATTCCTAATGATTAGGTTAGTGACTAGGTTAGTGACTAAGCTTAATGACTAGGCTTAATTAGTGACTAAGCTTGATGACAAGGTTAGTGACAAGGCTAGGATAAACCAATGAGAGCAAAGTTTGGTGATCAAGTCTTAATCCTCACCATTGATCAATTCTAAGGCTAGGATGGAGCCAACCAAAATGGACACCTCCTTGCCCCTTCATGTATACGGCCATTCACTCAAGGAAGGCCATTATTCACTTGATTTCCATGCATTTTCTCTCTTCTCTCTCTTCCAAAAATATCAAACTCCATTGTTGTCTTCCTTGTGAAGCATTCGGCCAAGCAACCATATTCACCATCCATCCATCCAAAATTTCATCTAACCAACTTTTCTACACCTAAACACAATTCTAAGAACATCTCTAGTTGAGAGTTCTTGCAAAATCCATCATTTGGAGCTTGAAAATCTACTTGGGAGATTTTACCTAGAAGGTGAAACTCTTTGTTTTTTCATTTCTAAATTCTTTTTCAAAGTTCTAAGCCATGATTGATCTATGGTTTAAGCTTTCTTTCATGATTATAACTTGTAGAATTTTTGTTTAAGCTTGATAGGTATCTTGGAGGGTGAAAACCGAAACCCTAGAAAGGAGTGAAAGAGTATTTGTCTTCATTTAAGGTAAGAGGAAGACTTAAATCTTATCATCCTTGGGTGGTGGTAAGAAGATGGAAATTGTTGTGTGCTTGTTAATAGCTTTCTTATTTGTGATTTGTATTAATATGCATGTCTACAAGCTTTAAAAATATTGTATGTGTTAGAAATGCATGTGTAAATCTTAAGATGTGAACAACATGTCAAGGATTGCATGAGTGTTCCAAAAAGCTAAACATCAATACCACTAAGGCTCATACCTCAACCAAAAAGGAGAACCAAAATGTTCTCATCAATTTTCTAAAGTGTGATTTAATTAACCTAGGAAAATTAACAAGATGCAAAATTATTTAGAGCAAGAAAAAAAATGAATGTAGAGATCAAATGGCAATTTTAAGTATTTAGGCCAACATGCCAAAGCCAAGGATCTATGATTTCTAAAATCATTTCCAAACCATTTTCAATCTAAAAAAAGAAGCAATATATGTTAAAAGGAATTTTTCTACAATGAGTTTCAAGAAATAAATTGATTAGATTAAGTTTAAGTAAAAGTTAAAACTAATGATTTTAATGGTTAAAAGGAAATACAAGTAGCTTTTGTAAAATTTCTAACGTATAGCTCATATTATATTTTGATTTTGCACGTTAGTAGTTTTCAAAAGTGTAATTAAATGGTTATAATATAAATAAAAGAAATTTTACATAAAACTTAGAAAATCATCGTTATACATTTTCTAAGCAAAATAATTGCTCAAATTTTTGCTAAAAAAGGTACAAATAAGATATAAAAAGATAGCAAATATAATTTATACGGTATGAAAAATATTTTAACGTAGTTTAAACGTATTAAATATTACTTTTTGTTTATTGAACCCCAAACTTAATTTTGAAGGAATTTGGACAAGAAAATGATTTAAAATCATACGCGATTGAAAATAAAACGTTTGAAAAAAGTCAATTAAACGCGATTTTAAAAACATAAAAAAGTGTGCAAATGCCCCTAAAATATATTTACGCGATTTAAAAACGTTTGTAAAAGCGACGAGATTTTGAAAACACGATAAAATTTCTACGCGAATGATCTACATTAAACGAAATGAAGTTTTCTTGCAATTCGGGCCAAAGTGGTGGACCGGACAGATTGTGAAACAATGAATTGTCGGGTGGGAATCTAAACTGTATATATATTCGGAATTTTTACCAGTGAGGGCATATTTGGAATTTTTGCCAGTGAGGGCATATTTGGAATTTTATCATGCATTGAGTTGTGCCAATTTGGTTGATAATTGGTGGATTGATTGACAAGATGAATAACATCGTGTGTTTTCGACTTGTGACCAAGCGTAGTGTGGTTCAACTTGAATGGACTTGGAGACATTAGTGTGCATAATTCCATCTTGCTTTGCTTTTCTCTCTTTTGGTCTTTTCACTTTTACAAAGTAGTTGCTTAGCTTTTGATCGCATTTAAGGACTCGACACTCATTATACTTAATCAAGATCTTGTGAAGTCTATTAGTGCAAGCATGTAGTGACACGACATATGACAGTGTGCTACACCACTACATCTTTTTTATAGTTAACGATGGCTATACAAATAACGTGAGACAATTATCGGCTTCAAAGGGGAATAGATTATCATTGGGTAAGCTTTTTAAGGCTCAATCGGTCCAAAGAACTTAATAGACTTTGCGGGTCATTCACTCGATATCGTATTTTTAGCTCCATGGAGTAGGGTTGAGTCACATTTCATATATTTATATTTTATACATTTTAATGTTATTTAGTTGCACTATTTTATTTATCTATATCATTATTTATCTGTACCATTATTTATCTGTGCTATTTTGCCTATCTGTACCACTATATATTGTTACATTGCGTTCTGTGTTATATTACATCTGTGTTATCTTGTATTTTATTCATGCTATTATAGAATGCTATATTGTATAAACTGTTATACTTATTGTATTGTCGTTTGCATCATTTATTTTACCATACATCATCATCGTGATGATATAGATTGTCTTACCTCTTTCTTGTATGTGTTATCTGTATATTTTAAATTATGTGATAAAGAGTTTGAGGAAGAGGAAATAATAAAAACTTGAGTGTGAGTATCCCTGAAGAGGAGGAAGAAGAAAAACAAAATGAAGAAGATCAGTTCTACGATCAAGAACCATCCGATCATCCATATCCTTTGGATTGATTGTGTGGATATGAGGCTACCAGGATTCTTTGGATTCCTACAACCTGAGTTTCATGGAGGCTCTGAAGCCTGGCGTCTGAGAGAAGATAGAGATTCGGTGACGAAACGTCAAAGGGCGGCGTGACCGTGACCATACGTATGGAGTTTGATGGATGTACCGATCTTTTCTACTTTGTTGTACTTACATGTACTAATAACTAAACGCATATCTCTAAAAAGCGTCATTGGGGCAAACATGTTTGATATACTAGAAGTGAGATTACTAAATGTATCAAAATTAAATATACGGACCCTGTAAAAATAGAGGGTCGAGGCATCCTAGATATCTATCACCTAACTAATGAAGTTTCAAACTCGAGAGTGATCCTTCTAGGGTTAGATATTTATGATGTATACTTAAGTGCGTCTGCGTTTGTATATATTGACCTTTAACATGTTTTGTTTCTTGTTTTAGTTTAAATATGGATAGTTGTAAATTATTTGTATAACTTATAACTAGTACCATATGTATATTATGTAAGATGTTAGTTTGTTTATTTTGTGTTTCCACGTTATTTTATTTAATACTATTCTGTTTAACAAGAAGAATTTTACAACCCACTATATTATGTTACAAATGTTTTATAACTTGGGTAGATTTTATTTATCTTTCTTTTATTTTATTTATATATGTGACATCCCCAAGGATATACAAAGAATAACTACAAAATTAACATGTAGATTCTTCATAAAATTCAGTGTTGAACTTCCTTTCTTGTTGAACAACAAGAGAGAAAACTTTGCTAATAAGAGGCAGTGGATCCATCATTAGAATTTGAGATCTTACTATAGAGAATTGATCATTCAATCCCTTCAAGAATATCATAATTTGATCTTGCTACCTATGAGACCTTATAACAGAAACTAGATCACAAGTGCATGGATATAAACATTTGCAACTTGGAATTGGTCTAAAATTCTCTAATTCCTCCGACAAAGACTTCAACTGAGTGTAATATTGACTAACAGTAAATTTACCTTGTTTGATTGCATAATGTTCCTCTTATAAACTTGCAATTATGAGTTTATCCCCTTGTGAAAATCTATCTTTGAGATCTAACTAGATTTCTGATGCAATGTTCATCCACATAACATTGTTTGTAATATCTTGAGAAAAGGAACGAGTAAGCCAAGAAATTACCATTGTATTATAGCGTTCCCAAATCAGGAACAATGGATCTTCCACTTCGGGCATTGGAATTGATCCATCTACAAAACCAATTTTGTTATTTACTTGTAATGCCATTCACATTTGTCTTGACCTGGAATGACAATTGCTGCCATTGAGAGGTTCATAAACCAATAAGATTGCAGGACTTTCATTAGGAAGTAGAAAATAAGAACTTGCTGGATCTAATATTGGATTCATAGGATTTGCCATGGAGGCTGAATTGAAAAGAAAGGAATGAGTGATGCGCAATAGAGATTTCACAGAGAAATCTCTAATACCATAATAGAATATTAAAAGTGCAAAAACTGAGACTTGATCGTGATGAAAATTTATATTACTGTATATACTTTCAATGTACAATGGAGTCTTATATAAAGGAGTTACAAGCTACAATCTAACTAACAAAACAGAAAATAACTTATTGCTAACTAACTTGCAAAACTAACTAACTACTAGCTAATTGATTCTTAACTTAGTATGCCAACTGGATTTATTGTCAGCTGGTTAATTTCTGTTACCTTGATAATAGGCATTTTAGATTTTTATTATTAGTTAAGATGTCTTTTATGTATAATGTAGCATCCTATTTTTTATAAAATATTTTTGTGAAGAATAAAATTTTAATTTCTTTAATTCAAACATTTTATTTGGTTTTGTTTTACTATAATTGTTATTAATCTATGAAGATTAGATAAAATTTGTAAGAATTTAATTGGTAATAGTTTATGAAATTAGGAATAAAATTTTATTGGAATAAAATTTAGTATTTAATCTTAGTAATAAAGATTATAATTTTTTTAATAGATATATTTAATAAGATATTCATAAAAAAAAATATTTATAAAATAATATTATTTTAATATAATTATCTCTAAATATAATTATTATCTAAATAAATATGAAGAGATATTTACTAAAAGATAATCATTTAAGGTTAGATATTTAGTACAAGTCATTATTACCTAAGAAAAAAATCTAACTCCTTCCGGTGCAACGTGCACGTCGATTGGCTACATATATTGGGGATGTCAAAATGGGTCAAGTCCGATGGGTCGGCCCGAATAGCCTGACAAAATAGACGAGTTGGGCTAGCAAAATGTCAGCCTGAAACTTACATGACCCAAATAGACTAAACCAAAATGGGCTGAGCCTGAATGGGTCGGGTCAGCTCGCTCTTTTAACACTACATAAGGCTAAATGGGTTGGACTGTGCTAACAAAATGTCAGCTCGAAACTTACATGGCCCGAATGGGCAGGCCCAAAAATGGGCTGACCTAAATGGGCCGGACCGGCCCGTTTTGACACCCCTACATATACATTGGTAGGCAAAGAAACGACAAAAGAGAGAGAGAGAGTAAAAGAAAAAATGAAAGATTGATATGTAAATTTGAGAGAGAAAACGTGTGAAACCGAGGAAAAGAGAGTGAAAGAAAGCTCTGCAAGTGTGAAACGTGAGAAAGAGAAAAAGTGAATAGAAAAGGTGAGAAATCGTAGGAAGAAATGAGGAAAGAGAAAGAGAAAGGAAAAAAAGAAAGAAAGAGAAAAGTTTTGTAAGAGATAAGTTTTAAACTCTCTTTTTGAAAAAAAATAAAATTATGACTTTTAGTATGTTTATATGATTTATTATTTAATTTATTATTTTAATATTTTATTTATATTGTTATTCTTGTTAAATTTATTATGCATATGTAATATTATAAAAACTTGATATTTGTTTAGTTTTGAAATATTTATGATATTTGATAAAATTTAGAATTATTATAATTTGAATATTAACTTTTTTATGAAACTAATATAATAAATTAAAATATCACTCAAGATTTAAGTTAAATAAATATTTTAATTATATTGAGTAATAAATATATGTACTTGATTTACATGGATTCTTTTATATTTATTTTGACTTTGGGACAATTTTATGATCTTTATTCTGACTTATATTTACTATGGCTTGGGAGCAATTTTACGATTTTTATTTTGACCTTTACAACAAAAGGACTTTTGTGTAATGAATGCACTATCATGACTAGGACAAAATATGGACCATGATGAGGACCTGACAAAATATGAACTATGATGAAGACCTGACAAACTATAAATTGGGATATGGACTATTAAGAGAATTATTAAATTAATTTTAAATCATAATTAGTTCGTTAAAGAATAGGCATTTAAATGTAATGATTCTAAGTTTTATGAATTTTATTTTTTTGTCATGATTTATTTATAGACTTGTATATAATGAATTTATTTGTAATACATTAGTGACTTGTATTGCTTATGTTTGTGTGTGATGGTAAGCAATGGATTCATCAAAAAGTTTGCACGTAACTGTTGAGAGGCAGAGGGATAAAATTCCTTTTATGTTACCTGCCTGGTTAATGTGAGTATATCTTGTTGGGAAAGAAAGGAGTGTGTATACAGTAGAAGTAACAACACACAAATGGGCAATAAAATATTTCCCACTTGAAAGAACATGTGAGAAGAAAAATATACAGCCAACCAAAAATATCCACTAAAAGATATATCCAAGAATGTACAAAAATAAATAGGCAAAGAGAACACATACAATTTTAACGTGGAAAACTCCCTCAATGTGAGAAGTAAAAACCACGGGACCTAGTCCAGAAAAATCTCTACTATAAAATCAATGAGTACAGTAAAGTGTCTCCCAATAAACAAGGATATTACAACGGCCCCTACTCACTACTAACAAAGTGGAAATCAACAAAGCAACAAAGCTCAAAACCCACAAAGGGGTACAAACAGCCCAACAAGTAGAGATGGAGAAATAAGAATCTGACCGTACAAGTAGAAGCTCACAATGCAAGGAACAATATACTAAAAAATCATCCAGATCGAACCACAAATGACTACCCATCTGAACACACAAGATCAGCACACAAAACTTTTCTCTTCTCGACGAAGATGCGGCGTTGTTCAATACTATGTCTCTTATTTTTTTTAAACTATATGGTATGGGCCCCACTTACTTAGACCCATCCAATAAACTCCCTCTCCAACTCAAGTGGAGGCAAATGCTAAACTGGCAACCAAACGGCAATCTTTAAACTTCCCCCTCAATAGAGTCTTTGTCAATATGTCTGAACCATTATCATCAGTATGGATCTTCTCATGTTCCAAAAACTTAGAGTTCAGAACATCACGTATCCAATGATACCTCACATCAATATGTTTCGATCTGCCATGGAACGTAGGATTCTTGCCAAGATGGATAGCACTCTGACTATCACAAAACAAAACATACCTCTGCTGAGTAAAACCAAGTTCATGGACAAAATTCTTCATCGAAAGCAACTCCTTACAAGCCTCGGTAATAGCAATGAACTCAGCCTCAGTAGTAGACAATGCAACACACTTTTGCAACCTAAATTGCCAAGCCACAGCTCCCCCTCCCAAAGGTAATCAAATAGTCAAAAAAGACTTTCTGCCCCAAAGATATCTCAATTCCAAAATCCTTCAAACTTGTCCCGAAGATTCTATATATCCTCTCCAATACCAAGATTGGAAAGAAAATGACTAACCACACCAATTGTATGAGATATATCAAGCCTTGTGCAAATCATTGCATACATCAAACTTTCTACTGCAGATGCATAAGGAACACGTTGTATGTCTTGTTTCTCTTTATCACTAGAAGGAGCATGTCTAGTGCTAAGCCTAAAATGTAATGCAAGAGGTGTGCTTACAACTTTAGCTTTATCCAAGTAAAACCATTGAAGTACTTTCTCAATGTACTTCTCCTGAGATAACCATAACTTTTTAGCCACTCTATCACGAGTAATCTGCATGCCAAGAATCTGTCTTGCTGATCCTAAGTCTTTCATTGCAAAAGACTTACTAAGCTCCTTTTTCAACCTGTCAATTCTAGAAAAATTATGATCAACAATCAGCATATCATCAACATAGAGTAATAAAATGATGAATTCATTATAAAATTTTTTTTGCACAAACACACAATGATCAGAAGTAGTCTTCTTGATAAGAAGATTTCCAACAAAGGGCTAAGTGAGGAACCACAAGTGGACTTAGACACCACATATCAACCCAAAACCTTAAGGTATTAGGTTTACGGGTCTTTTCCACTTATATAGCATTTAAGTTGCCCATTCTTTAACAATGTGGGACTTCAACACTCACACTTGAATTTTCAACATTCTTCCCCTCAAGTTCGAGTCCACACACAAGGACATCACACACAAAGGACACTCACCCTCGAGTGGAGTAACGATCAACAGTCTTGTCCTAAAGTTGGCTTTATTTCTCTAATGGGATGAGCTACTATGAGAACACTAACAACCGTGATAAAAATACTCTCACCCAAACCTAAACCAGCATCGTCCACACCAATACTTGTCCAAGCCAAACCATTGGCTCTGATACCACTTGTTAGCACCGGGGAAGCCATAAACAACGGGAAGATTTCCAACAAAGGGCTAAATGAGGAACCACAAGTGGACTTAGACACCACATATCAACCCAAAACCTTAAGGTATTAGGTCTACGGGTCTTTTCCACTTATATAGCATTTAAGTTGCCCATTCTTTAACAATGTGGGACTTCAACACTCACACTTAAATTTTTAACATTCTCCTCCTCAAGTTCGAGTCCACACACAGGGACATCACATACAAAGGACACTCACCCTCGAGTGGAGTAACGATCAACAGTCTTGTCCTAAAGTTGGCTTTATTTCTCTAATGGGATGAGCTACCATGAGAACACCAACAACCGTGATAAAGATACTCTCACCCAAACCTAAACCAGCGTCGTCCACACCAATACTTGTCTAAGCTGAACCATCGGCTCTGATACCACTTGTTAGCACCGGAGAAGCCATAAACAACGGGAAGATTTCCAACAAAGGGCTAAATGAGGAACCACAAGTGGACTTGGACACCACGTATCAACCCAAAACCTTAAGGTATTAGGTCTATGGGTCTTTTCCACTTATATAGCATTTAAGTTGTCCATTCTTTAACAATGTGGGACTTCAACACTCACACTTGAATTTTCAACATAAAGAGTTTCCACTGTCCACCACCAAAGGTACTAAAATAGCCATCATCATCAAGAACACTAATAGAAATCAGATGCAAATGGATGTCTGGTGCGTGTTTGACATTCTTCAAAAATAACTTTGTCCCATTACTGGTTTCCAAACAAATATTGCCAATGTCAATCACCTTTAACATACCATCATTACCCATCTTCAAAACCCATAATCACAAGGAGTATAAGATGTGAAGAAATCCTTCCTTGATGTCACATGAAAACTTGCACCGCTGTCAATAACCTAGTTGGTCTCATCATAAGTAACATTAACCAAATTTTTATCACAGATAATCACAAGATTTCCTCCAGTAGTGGTGGCAACACGATCATCATTGTCATTATCCTTCTTTTGTTGCTTGCCCTTGTTACCCTTGTTCTCTTTTTTCCATCGGTAGCAGAACCTTTGGACATGCCCCTTTTTACCATAACAGTCACACTCAAGATTTTTGTATTTAGACCTTGATTTACTTCTACTCTTGCTTTCTCTTCTATTGCCTTGTCCCTAATCCCTCTCATTGTTTCTCCCTCTGTTTTTAGTAACCAAAATCTCTGATTGTGAAGAGGATGCCTGCTGAGTTCATCGTCTGACTTCTTCATTCAAAATGATAGTCTTTACATAATTCATGGTCACAACAACTCCAGGAGCAGAACTAGTCAAAGTGACTCTGAGATTTTTCCAAGAATCAGGTAAAGTATTAAGCAACCAAAGTCCCAAAATTTTATCTTCAAATTTCACACTCATGCCAGACAACTGGTCAAAGCATCCCTGAAAATCACTCAAGTGATTAGAGATAGAACTATCATCCTTGTAACTCAAGTTCATAGCCTGCTTCAATAAAAATAATTTATTATTCCCAAATTTAGAGGCATACAAGGTGTCAAGCTTATCCCATAAAGTTATGGCATGTGAATCATTAGCAATATGATTCAAAACATTATCATCTACCCATTGTAGAATAAAACCACAAACCATCTCATGCTCAAAAGCATAATCTTCATCAAATTTAGCCTCGGGTTTTGTAGTAGCAAACACCGGTAAATGTAATTTTTTCACAAATAATAAATCTTTCATCTTTCCTTTCCACTTGTGGTGATTTGTGCCTTTCAAACTAATTATTCTATTGTAATTTGGCTCCATCATTCAATCAAGCAAACAAATAAATAAATTTCTCTGATGCCAGTTGTTGGGCCGTAGGGAGAGCGCAAAAACAGAGGAGATCTCCATTTATATGGTTCTTTACTTAACTCATTGATGGAGATCTCCTCTGCTCTTGGGCTCCCCCTACGACCCAACAAGATATTGTTAGCACCAGGGAAGCCATAAAGAATGGGAAGATTTCTAACAAAGGGCTAAGTGAGGAACCACAAGTAGACTTGGACACCACATATCAACCCAAAATCTTAAGGTATTAGGTCTATGGGTCTTTTTCACTTATATAGCATTTAAGTTGTCCATTCTTTAACAATGTGGGACTTCAACACTTACACTTGAATTTTCAACATTCTCCCCCTTAAATACAAGTTAGAGAAATAAAGCCAACTTTGGAACAAGACCATTGACCATTACTCCAATCCTTCTAGGATAGACACACTATCTTTTCTAAGATTCACTTGATTTCACGATTGGATACCTCTATTTGCCCACTTGTCTATGGATGATAAGCAGTGGCAATATGATGCGTTACTCCATGCTTAGAAAAAAGAGCTTCAAAATGTTTATTGTAGAAATGTGACCCTCTGTCACTTATTATGGCTCTAGGTGTTCCAACCTGGGTGAAGATCAGTTTTCTCATGAAGTTAACCACTACCTTAGAATCATTGGTAGGAAATGAACATGCTTCAACCCACTTGGACACGTAGTCCACTGCCATAAGAATATACTGGTTCTTGAAGGGGGGAATAAAAGGGCATATGAAGTCAATACCCCAAACGTAAAAAATCTCAACTTATAAAATACAATTGAGAGGCATCTCATTCCTCCTCGAGATATTCCCTAACTTTTGACACCAATCACATCTTTGCACATGAAAATGCGCATCCTTGAAGAGAGATGGCCAATAAAAGCCAAATTGGAGCACCTAAGCAACTGTCTTCTCACCACTATAATGTCCACCATACGGAGAAGTATGACATTAGTTCAAAATCTGCTCCACTTTCTCCATAGGCACATACCTTCTCAACATATGATCTAGACACTGTTTAAACAAAAACGGCTCATCCCAGTGATAATGTCTGACATCACATAAGAATTTCTTCTTCTGGTGAGAGGTTAGATCAAGGGGCAACACAGCACCCACTATATAATTCACTAAATCTGTGTACCATGGACATGATTGCATTGTGGTAGCAAATAGCAGCTCATCCAAAAATATTTATCTAATTGACATTCTTCATTTTCAAGTCTAGAAAGGTGGTCTGCAACTTGATTTTCTGCCCCTTTCTTATCATGAATTTCCAAATCAAATTCCTGCAACAATAAGACCCACCGAATCAATCATGGTTTTGCATCATTCTTGCTCACCAAGTATTTAATTACAGAGTGATTCATGTAAACTATCACCTCAGTGCCCACCAAATATGCTCGAAACTTATCGAATGCAAATACAACAGCCAGCAGCTCATTTTCCATTGTGGTGTAGTTTAGCTACACATCATTAAGTGTTTTACTAGCATAATAAATAGAGTGAAACACCTTGTCCTTTCTCTACCCCAAAACTGCACCCACAGTATAATCACTGGCATCGCACATGAGTTCAAAAGGTAAGTCCCAATCTAGAGTAGTAATCGCTGGAGCTGACACCAATTTCTTCTTTAGTTCCTCAAATACAATGTGACATAATTCATTAAAAGTAAATTGAATGTCTTTCTCCAAAGGTGGCGCAGAGGCTTAGCAATCTTAGAAAAGTCTTTAATGAACCTCCGGTAAAAACCTGCATGACTAAGAAAACAACGAATTCTTTTAACAGAATTTGGTTGAGGTAGCTTGTCAATCACCTCTATTTTTGCTTTGTCAACCTCCATCCCTTTGATAGAAACTTTATGGCCAAGAACTATGTCTTCTTGGACCATGAAATGACATTTTTCCTAATTAAGAACAAGGTTAGTCTCTTCACACCTTTTTAGCATTGATGAGAGAATATGCAAACAACTTTCATAATTGTCTCCGAACACTGAAAAGTCATCCATAAAGACTTCAAGGCCATGCTCAATCATATATGCAAAGATGGCCATCATGCAACGTTAAAAGGTTACTGGTGCATTGCATCACCCAAATGGCATCCTCCGAAAAGCAAACATACCATAGGGACAAGTGAATGTCGTCTTTTCTTGATCCTCAGGTGCTATGACAATTTGGTTATATCCAGAATAACCATCAAGGAAGTAACAATAAGCCTTTCCAGCTAATTTATCCAACATTTGGTCAATGAAATGGAACGAGAAATGATCTTTTCGGGTGGCCTTATTCAATTTATGGTAATCCATGCATACCCTCTAACCAGTAACTTTTCGAGAAAGGATGACCTCGTTATTTTCATTGGTGACTACCATCATACCGCCCTTCTTTAAAACACATTGGATTGGTGAAACCCAAGGGCTTTCGGAAATAGGATAGACAATGCATGCATCAAGCCATTTAATTATTTCTTTCCTCACTACTTCCTTTATTATTGGATTAAGCTGCCTTTGGTATTCCACAACCCCACTCTGACAATCCTCCAACAAAATCTTGTGCATACAGATGGAGGGGCTAATTCCATGAATATCATAAATATTTAACCCAATGACATGTTTATACTTTTGGAGCACACGAAGAAGATTCTCCTCTTGATTATCCGTAAGGGATGATGATATGATTACCGACAAAGTAGAGGTTACTCCCAAATAAGCATATTGTAAATGGTAAGGCAAAGGCTTCATCTCAAGCTTTGGAGGTTCTTCACTGGAAGACTTTGATGCCTCTTTAGATGCATTGAACTCCAAAGGTTCAAACTTGGGTGACCTAAAATACTTAGGAACCGCATCAAGGGGTTTAATAAAATCAAAAACCTCATCCCTAGTATTTTCATCCTGCTAAGTCAATGAATCCAATGATAATGGATGAGGGTCTTCAAGATAGTTAGCATGAAATGCATCTACAATTATATTATCCAACATACTAATGTATGAATACTCTTCATGATCTTGAGGAAACTTTATTGCTTTGAAAATGTTAAAAGTTACCACTTGATCTTGAACTCTCATAGTTAATTCATTTTTTGGACATCTATGAGTGTTTTTCCCGTGGCAAGGAATGGTCTGCCTAGAATCAGAGGCACATTTCGATCCTCCTCCATATCCAGTATGTCAAAGTCAACGAAAAATATGAACTTGTCCACTTTAACTAAGACATCATCCACAATTCCCTTCGGGTATGTATAGGAACGATTAACTAGTTGAAGGGTAACTGAGGTGGGCTTGTATTCCCCCAAACCTAGCCTCTGAAAAATGGATAGAGGTATGAGATTAATGTTTGCCCCCTTCTCACATAAAGCTTGTCCAAAAAAACGATCTCCTATGGCACACGGGATCGTGAAGCTTCTCGGATCCTTCAATTTTAAAGGAAGCTTTTGTTGCAGAATAGCACTGCATTCCTCTGACAATGCTACAGTTTCAAACTCACCTAATTTATGTTTTTTTTTTTAAGAATGTCCTTCATAAACTTGACATAGTTGGGCATTTGCTCTAATGCTTTAGTAAAAAGAATGTTGATGTGAAGCTTCTTAAAAACTTCTAAAAACTTCTTGAATTGTGCATCCATCTTGTGCTTAATTTGTCTGTTAGGGAATGAAAGAGGATGTATATAAAGCTTGCCCTCTACATTCTTTTGGACAACTTCTTTATTCTTTTCCACTTCCTCATTCACTATCTCCTGGTCTTTACTTACTTCGACTCCTTCCTCAAGCAGCTTTGTCTTTGGATTCCCTTCTATATCCTTCAGACTCCTCAGTGAGATGGCTTTGCAGTGCTCATTGGAGGCACCATTTGAATTATTAACTGTATCACTTGGAAAGGTTCTTGGGGGCCTGTTACTTATGGCGTTAGCTAACTGCCCTACCTGCGTTTCCAATGCTCTCATCGACGCCGTTTGGCTTTGAATCATAGGATCATTCTTTTCCAGATGGGCATCAGTCTTTGTCATGAAAGAATCGATCTTAAACATCAAATACGTGAACATATCTTCAAGAGATGGTTTCTTATCTTGCATTGCCTGTCTTGACTAGGAGGGGAATGCATGAGCATTGTAAGGTCGCTCATTTCCAAGTGCTGAAAAGGAAGCTCCTTGGTTGTCCCTCCAAGAGAAGTTGGGATGGTTCCTCCATCCAGGGTTATACTGGTTTGAGTATGGGTTCCACTTTCTGACTTTGAAGGGCACCTATCGCTCGCATGGTTGTCACCACACTTGTCACACAACACAAATGGGCTCTGGTGAGGGCTTTGTCCTATACTGTCCAGCTTGCTTGCTATTGCTGCCACTTGAGCTGACAGCGATGTTATTGCATCCATCTCGTGCACTCCAGCCACCTTCCGTGGAGTGTTTTTTGCAGAGGGTCATTGGTAGCTATTGGCTACCAATTCCTCCAATAATTGAAAGGCATCATCAAAAAATCTGCTTAATAAAGAGCCTCCAGCTACTACATCCACTATAGGATTATGTTGAGGCAACAAGCCTTTGTGAAATGAATAGACTTGATGCCACGGTGGAATAGCATGGCGTGGACACCTCCTGAGCAGATCCCTGTACCTCTCCCAGGATTCATGTAAGGATTCTGATTCAATTTGGGTGAATGATGTAATATCATTCACCATCTCAACAGTCTTGGCCAGAGGAAAGTATTTGTTAAGAAATTTGTTACATACCTCAGACCAAGTTGTTATCGACCCCATAGGCAAAGATTGCAACCAGCTCTTGGCTCTGTCTCTGAGACAAAAAGGGAAGAGTCTTAGGTGAATGACATCCTCATATACTCTATTGTGCCTAAAGGTATTGCAGATCTCCAAGAAATTAGAGAGATGAGTGTCGGGATTTTCGTTGGACAAGTTGTCAAATTGTATAGAAATTTGTATCATTTGGATTATGGTTAGCTTGATGTCAAAGTTGTTTGCACTGATGGTCGGCCGTATAATGCTAGACTACAAGTTATCCATTTGAGGGGTTGCAAACTCCCTCAAAGGCCGCGTATGGTTGTGCTCATCTGCCATCTTACAAGTACCTAAAACAAATAAAGAATAGAAACTTAATTTAATATGCGCAACAAGAAACTTGAACTAGAACTAAATAAACTCATTGTCAAAATTGACAATACTAAAATTAAGTTGTAATCCCCAGTAACGGCACTAAAAACTTATTCGCTCTTTTTCTTACCGCAAGTGCACGACTCACATAGGTAAAATAGAAAAGAGTCGGATATTGTCTCCACGAGAAATACGTCAATCTCAAGAGCCCAAATATTAACAAATAGCTTACTTAATGCTATTCAAGCACATTCCAATTATAAAAGGTTGTGTAGATTAACTGTAAAGACTAAAATACAATGAAACGAAATAAAAGATGTTGATTAGAGAATAGGAAATTCTTTTTCACTTCCTACTTCAATTGATAACAAGCAATCCTTATAAGCAATATAAACGAAAGGATTAAGTTAGCTTAAGAATCGAACTTAGTTAAAAGCCTATGTCTAGGTCAATCAATCATGCTTCAGTTACCTAATTCACTATGTTTCTAAGAGAACTAGGGTAAAGAGGTATATTTCTATCCCATTAGCGAATTAACTCACCGCACTATTAGAATGAAATTAAACATGCATCAACCGTACCTATGATCTCAAAGCTATGTTTTCTCCTTTTTCCTACGTTCTTTTTTCTTTGAATCTGATAGAACAATATTTATAGGCCAAAGTTTTCGCTATCAAGCCACGACGTTAACCTCTCTACGCCACGGCGCGTGCTGAATTAGGTCACCACACCGCGACATTCATTCCTTTATGTTGTGACACTAAAGCCTCGGGTTTTAGTTTTCAGCTTTCTGAATGCTCCACGCCATGATGTTCATATGCCTGCGCCATGATGTGAGATGTTGAATTTCACCTCAGCCTTCTTCTTCCAATGCGGCTCCAAGTCTTCAGTAATTTTACTTGTTTTGAGTCTTTCCTGCATTAGAGAAATCACCAAGTTACTAACAGTTGCAAATTCACATAATCATATTAAGAATTATACTAATTTGCTTAAGATTATATAGGAAGATATCACAACTGAATTCAATGAATATAAGCTTAAAATCTTCCAAATATGCATGATAACAAGGACTCAGCAATCAATAGAGTACAGATATAGGGCCAAAATAACTACATTTTATGGAGTTATCAACTAACATCCGATTAAGGCAAAAAGTCAGACTTAAGTTCATACTTTGTTTTATTCTCTCTTTGAAAGAAGACAGCTAGTTTTACATCTTGGAAGCTAAGGGATATAGAGCTTAAAAGAGATATACACTACTTAGAGAGCTACCCAATGTTAGAAGCTTGAGCCTTAATAGCATAATGAACACATAGTTGAACATTCTCATCTCTACCTACTTGTTCTGCAATTTGCAAAATCATTAGTAGGTGTATTATGAGCTCTACCAATTAGTCTTAATCCACTCTCTGAGTGTTTTCGAGAGCCACCTAGTTTTAACTAACACCTAAATCTCAGTATTGATCTTTGTGTGTTGAAAGTGAGCTTGTAGGTTGTCCAAGCCACTATAACTTTGCGAGGCTGAGCCTGAAGAGGTTGTCATGAAGGAATACTTGTTGAAGCCTGGAGAGGCTTATGTGACAAAGAATACTCTTGTTGATCTTGAAAATACTATAGAAAAAGAATGCTTGTATTGAAGCCTGGAGAGGCTTGGTTGATAAAGAATACTCTTGTTCAACCTGAAGAGGTTGTGGTTAAAGAATACTTGTATTGAAGCTTAGAGAGGCTCGATTGTCAAAGAATACTCCTAATAGTGGAAAATCCTAGTGGTTGCTAGGTACTGGAGGTAACCCCGTGTCGTTTTAGGGGTGAACCAATATAAATTCTGGTGCCCAGCTTTTCTTCCCTTCTCTCTATTTAATTTGATTAGATTGATTATTTTTTAAGGATAAAATTGAACTTCAAGTGAACTGATATTTTCTCAATTCTTATAAAGAAATATAACTTAATTAGTTTGAATATAAGTTACCCTACTTAATCATCTAAGCTTATTTTTTAATAAGTGCTTTTAACAGAAATAGTGTTGGAAGTTTAAATATAGTTTTGTAAGAAACATCTATACTCTTATTCTACAGTGAGAAAGTTCATATATACCAACCTTGCGAACTCTCTCAGAACTTCTCTCCTTATACTACTTGGTTATCTTAAATCTTCTCACTGATCTTCTGTTTCAAGTTGGACCCTTCTTACCCCCAAGTCTAAACAAATTAAGAAAGTTGAGAGAATGTTGAAATTTTAGGAAAAAATAGAACACAGTTCAACCCCCTTCTTGTGTTACTGCCAACTTCACTACGGCCTACCTTCTTAGATTCTTTCACCAAGCTTAAGGATGAAATTTCTAATTTACTTAAGTGACTTCTTGGCCATGTAATTTTGGCTTGAACTTCAGATATTATTTACCTGTTCCTTTGCTATCTTAACTCAAATTGATTTTGACTTAGGATAATTAATTAGTTACTTTTCTACCAAGATAACATCTAAAAATAAGGCAAACAGAGAGGCTTAAATACTATAGCCTAACGTGAGTTCTTTCAGAATAACCCTTTCTCTAAAACTTCAAAGAATATACCTTACTCGTTTTTCTTGCTCTCTCCATGGCCTCTCTCATGAGATTTGTGCGCCTCAAGTCTACTGATTCCAAATCCTCATCTGCTGCTAAAGGTTCTTTGCAACATCCAAATTATATGGATGTTGATCTTGTTCCATGGTCTAACTCTGGGAAAATTGAAGTTGTTTCTTCGAAGATGATTACTCAAGAAGCCTCTCTAAATGAGGAAGATACTTCATGATTAGGAATATAGGCACTCCTTCCTTTCTGTATTTCTTTTGTCTTCCATGGCCTTTCTTTCCTTTCCTTTAACTCTATCCCTAAAATTCAAAGGCTTCTCTCTTGTCCTCCTTCTAGGGTTCTATCTTTATGAGTCCCAAAATTCCCTTCTACCCATGGTTAAAAGATGCTAGGGTCATTAGGACCTATCAGAAGGAATATCTAGGATGCCTTTCTTAGTTGGATTGAATTCAAGAAATACATGGGGATTCTTGGAAAAAGGCTAGTTTATTTCACCTTACCAAGCTTGGTCGTCATGACGTTTTCGAGATCCCCCTATTGATATGGGTTACGCTATCTTACTGAGACTCATTGACTAATACTTTTACCTTTCACTTTGGAATGATAAGCATTACTCTCTTTGATTTAGCTGCATTAACTAGCTTGTGATCGAATAGCATACCCATCACCCCTAATACACTAACACTCTTTGCATTAGCTCAGCGGGAACTAAGAAATAATCCTTTGAATCATCTTAGCTACTCTTGTTGGATAAACAGACACCATAAGACTAGTCTGGTGTCCGAAGTGGAGCACTTGGATTTCCTAGTGCTTTAGTTATATAAGTACATATTTCATCTTGTTGAGGTTAATGTATCAGTCACTTACATCCCACTAATTGGTATTTTGATGGACGGGGGGTCATATACATTGGGGCAACTCTTATTGACTACCTTTTATAGGTCTATTAACCATGTTATTCGCCAATTGAGGGTCCAAAGAGAGATTGTTAACTTGGATAGTCTCTTCTGGTTACTTCAATTGTGGCTTAATGCACTTTTAGAAGACAAATTGAGCTTACACTCCTCATCAAGACCCTTTGAAATAATGACTTATAGGGCTAAGTTTGCATATTCTCGACCTCTATCTCCTTCTTTGACTCTGCGAACTGATTTTGAGAGTTATATACAACTCTTCTACCACATCGACCATAACCATCCTACCTGATTTCTACAACCATTTGCGCAGCGTTGTTATAGGCCTGAATGGTTTCGGTGAAGTATGTATCTATTGACCATTGAAACTAAGTCGTTGTTGAAATCTTTATGGGGGCACTTTTTATGCTGCCAGGAATTATATAATGGTGGCATGGCAATGATGTATGTTATTTCGTGCTCTATTTTCCCAATCTATCATCTTAACAATTTGGGTTAATCCAAACCATTCCTGCCTCTTTTGAGAATCCTTCCTTGTTTTGTAGTCTTAGGGAAATTCTAACATCTCCTGAGGACATTACTAGGATATTGACTAAGAATAAAAGGATTGTGGACCGTTTTTAGCGTCTTTATGTATTTCGACCTTGTTACTCTCCTGCACTATTGATTTTGCAAAGTGGTGGTCCACCATATGTTCTTCATTTTATACTTCCTTGTACCAGGAACTCATGTCGAAATTTTACTTTTTTCCACAAGATTCGTCACTAGGAAGAAGAACTTCAGATATGATTTGCTTGATGTTTAATGTCCTTTTTACCTAGTTGAGAACATCTTTTTAACATATTTCCTTTGTCAAGGTTCTTGCAAGGTAATTCCTCAGTAGGACTAATTACCCCTAACCTTACCAATAATGAAGCTACCATATCAACTCCCACTCTTCATGACACAGAACAACATATGTTTGATTCAACCCTACCTCCTTTTCAAGTCATGACTTTCAAAATTTGAGTCTATTTTAATGAATATATACATTGTTACTATTGTGCCTAACCTTGTTAATGAATATATCCATTTTCATGGTGCTACACAAAAAGATGTTCAAGGTCGAGATGTTGCTAAACAATCGACTGTTGCTAACCCTTCTTTGAATGATAAAGTAGATCTTTTTAGCCAGACTCTTTCCAAGCTTGAGGATATTCCTGTAGCTTTGAATGGCCTTTATCCTGCCAACATCGCACATGCTCGAAGGGCTATAAGGGCACTTGAAACCTTTTTGTCGAAGGGTTTAGAGGCACTTGCAAAGGAACCAGTAGCCAGTGAGTGATAACTTCGCATAGTCACTGGCCTATTTGATTAAGTGGTAGTTCCTGCTGAGAATTGTGTTGCTCCCTTATTCGTCGACATGTACCATGGATTTACTAAGGCTCTTGTCATTTTTGGTCCAATCCTCGTAGCCTTTGACACAACTAAAACCACCTTGGAACAACACCAACGTCTCACTTGAACTCTCCTGGCAATACTCAAGGAATTGTGTCGGTCAAGACAGGTAGAAAATAATGTAAGTAACAGTTGCATCTATAAAGGTTAAAGCAACAGAGATAGATAACGAGACTGCCGCTACTTTTTAGAGAATCTCGACTTAGAAGCCTAGTTACGAGAAGAACATGTTAATCTAGCAAGGCTGGAATAGGAGCATGTTACATGTCAGTGCAAGTTAAATGATTGTGGAGCTAAATTTGGTAATTTGGAACATTTGGCTGACAGGTTACAAGAGTAGGCTGATGCTATGAGCTCCATGCGAGCTAATTTGACCTTGAAGACAAAGGCCATAGCCGAATGTGACGAGACACTACAAGCCTTTGCTGAACTTTTGGAACGTTTCAATGACTGAAGTGTATGCTAAAGTAGCTTTGTTTTTTCATTTGTACTTTTTCTATTTTTGGACAATGGCATTTTAGATTCTGGATGAAGTTTCTTTAAGTACTTTCCATTTACAACTCCACAATCTTTTTTGGTTTTAATATCTCTCAAGGCATATGCATTACCTTTATATTTTTGTTCTATTAGGAAAGGTCCCTCCCCATGAGGGCTTTATTTTTCGTATGCTTTGGATATTTGGTCTATGGGCAAAATCACTTTCCAAATGAGATCTTCCACTTGGAATATATTTTGTTTTACTTTCTCATTGTAGATTATGGAAACCTTGTCCTCATAACTCATTAAATGATTTAATGCTTCTAGCCTTTCTTTTGGTTAAGTTGTCTAGTTCTTCATACATCATTTGCCAATATTGCTCAAAAGAAAAATTAGCTTGATGTAGAATGTGAGCCGAATGGAGTCTAGTCTCGACCAGAAGCACCAAATCATAGCCGTAAGCTAGTTTATATAGAGTGGAACCACTTGTCTCATTCAAAGATGTTCGACTGGCCTATAGGAATTGGTTTAGCACATTATGTCAATTCTTTGGATACTGGCCAATGCATTTCTTAATCAGATTTATCACAATCTTATTCATAGCTTCAACTTGGCCATTAGCTTGTGCATAATAAGGACTCAATGTCAATAGTTTTATACCCCTAGAGGATGCATAATCCCTGAACTTAGCTCCAGTGAAAATAGTACCTTAATCTGTCGTAATTGTCTCAGGGATTCCAAACTTGCAAAGGATGTTATTCTCTATGAACTCAATAACATCTTGTTGAGTTACATTTCTTAAAGGAACTGCTTCTAAACATTTTCTAAAATAATTGATAGCAACCAATATATATTGATGTCCTTTCGGTGATGAGAGGTAGATTTGTCCTATAATGTCCTTGGCCCATCTCCTAAATGACCAAGGCATGATAATTGCATGCACATAACTCAAAGGAACATGTTGGAGAGGCTCATGTCGCTGACATTCTTGTAGACTTTTAGCGTACTTCATCAATCTCGACTCATGAAAAGCCAATAACAGCCTTAGCGATGCAAAGTCTAACTCATTCTATTTCTTGCTTGATAGGCTCCATAAATGCCTTCATGAACTTTGGTCATCGCGTCCACAACTTCTTTGTGGGTTAAGCACCACAGTGATTAGCCATCGACACTTTTGAAGAATAACTACGTATTGAATAAAACATAATTAATAGCCCTGAGCCTTATTTTGCGTTCGACATTACCATTTGGGTTGGATAAATAAAACTTTAATTCCTGCATCCAATCATCCATCCCATCATTAAAAACTTCAGCATGGAATATTTCTCATTCCTTTATAGGTAAAATTTCATCTTTGATCTCCATTAAGCTTCCTAATTCGACAAGTGGAAATAGATAGCTAGAGGCTAACTGAGTTAAAGCATTTGACACATAGTTCAACACCCTTAGGATATGTTGAATATCCACCTTATTGAAATCATATAATAGTCATGCAGCTATAGCTAAATATTACATCAAGTCACCATATATTTCCATATTCCTTCCTCACATCCTAAGAATGAAATATAACTCTTTGCCAAGGCTTCATATTCAGCCTCATTATTTGAGAAAGTTCTATTAAGGCGAAAGTTGAGGTGTATAGGCTTTCCAGATGGGTCGATAAGAAAATTACTTATGCTTGTTCCGCATTAATTACTCGAACCATCAAAATAGAGCTTACATTTTCTTAAGCCCACGTAACTCACTATGGTTTTTGAAAATGGTCAACCACAAAATAGGCTAACACTTGACCTTTCATGGCCATTCGTGGTACAAATTGCAAAGAGAATTCTAAAAAGGCAATAGCACAACGACCTATTCTATTATATGTCATAAACTTGGTCAGCATATACTTAATTATATTGACATCAAAATACACATAAACTAAAGTCAGAATTATGTAATATATAAGTTTCATACAAGTCGAATATAAAGTTAAACATTGTTTCTCTACTTCACTAAAGTTTTTTTTCGACTTCTATTAATTAGTATGCGACTAAAATAAAAGATTGACTTTTCAATCCCATTTTCATTGTCTTAGGCCAAAAAACAACCTATATTGTTGTCATTGGCAAACAAATATGGCTTTAAAGGTTTTTTATACTCAGGTAGAGTCATTACAGGTGGATTTACAAAGGTATTGCTAGATTTCGTTGAAAACTTTCTGGTGTTTCTGATTCAATTTGAGCTCTTCCTCATTCTTCAACTTTAGTAAAAGGAAATAAATCTTTAGCCTACCTCCCAGATTTAAAATGAAACGCCGCAAGAAATTGATTTTGCCAAGTAGAGATTGTAATTCCTTTTTGTTCCTTGGTGGAGAGACCTACATTATAGTCTTAGTTTTGTTCTTCTTAACCTCTATCCCTTTGTGGTGCACCAAGAATCCCAAGAAGTTACTTGCATATACACCAAAACTGTATTTAAGTGGGTTCATTTTTAGATTACGCTTCCTCATTCATTCAAAAGCATTCTTCAAATCTTTTAGATAATCATCATCTGAATAAGATTTCACTACAACATCATCTATATAAACCTCCATAAATTTACCAATCATACCATGAAAAATAGCATTCATTGCCCTTTGGCAAGTTGCTCATACGTTTTTAAACCAAAGGGCATAACCATTCATTCATAAGTCCCCAATGCCACAGGACATCTAAAGGCTACTTTTGGGATGTCATCTTCAACTATAAAGATTTGATTATAACCAGAGTGTCCATCCATAAAACTCATTATTCAATGGCATAAGCCCAAATCTATCAACATATCAGCTATAGGCATTGGGTACTCATTTTTAGGTATTACCGAATTTAAATTTCTGAAATCAACACAAACTTTTATCTTGCAGTTCTAATTAGAGATCCATTTGAGGTACCTGGCAGTTCTAATGAACTTGGTTTTTAGTGGGCGTTTAATTTCTTCCTTAACCTTTAAGGCTACTTATGGGATGAAGTGTCGAGGAGGGTGCTTGAAAGGTCTAAATCCTAGCTTAATTGGAAGGTGATGTTCAACTAGCTCCTTACTTAGACTAGGCATCTCATGGTAATCTCATGCAAAGTAATTTTGGTACTACTTTAACAATTCGACCATTCTTCCTCTCAGTTGAGGTGTAAGTAACTTGCTTACATAAGTTTGTTTTTTCTCTTCCTCGGTTCCTAAATTTACTTCTTCTATAGGATCTTACACATCTACTTTCTTGATGTCTTCCCTTAGAGGTGATTCATCAAAACCCACTGATCCATCACATTCTTCTTCATAAACACAACAGAAAATTTTTCAATTAATTTCCTTGACAACCTTGTAAGCCACATAGGTTGACAATCTCTGTAATGCTTTTTCAATAGTCATCATCCCGACTAAATGGCCATGATTCGGCCTTAGGAATCATCCGGAAGCCTCCCCTTTCAACTAGGTAGACTTCAATTGTTTCAGGGCCGAAGTTGTTGGCATCTGGCGTTATTGGCTTTATTAAGGGACTACATTCCTTATAGTCCATATTGCATTTTTGAGTAAAGCATTGGCTATCATCTGGAGGAATGACTTCAACATTTCCTTCTTTGTTCTATAAGACTAACTTCTAGTGCACTGTTGAAGAAATAACACCCACAATATGAATCCAATCTCTACTCAATAGTATGTTAAAAGTGGATTTTGATAACATGATTATGAATAAAGTATGTCTTTCAATAGTTCCTACTTTTATGTTTAGCATAACTAACCCTTTTGAAGGGGCCTTTCTCCCATTAAAATTTGTTACCACTATATTTGTAGGCATTAACTCTGATATTTTCCTTCCTAGTCTGTTAAACATCAACTTTAGAATCAGGTTTACTACTGCCCCTCCGCCAATTAGTACTTTGTTGATAGGCCTACCGTCGACGTGTGCTTTTATATACAGTGGCTTTAAATGCTCCATCTCTTCATGTGAAGGCTTAGTAAAACTAGCCTCCTGAGAAAATATCGTCACCATTGATTGTTCCAACACCCAAGGCCGATCAGAATTGCTATCGTAATCTTCTTCTGGATTCTCAACAACTTCATAGTCTTCATAGTCATAGGGTAGCACAGACACTATTTTTACTTGGGCCTCGGGGTCTTTTGATTTCTATGACGTTATTGTCTCCTTCAAGAATTCAGTTAATTCTTCCTCCAACAAGTCATCGATTTCCATATCAATTTCAACGTCAGATAAGTAAGCATCTTCTTTCTTAGGGATTTTTAACCTTTCTTCACCATGCTCTTCAGCTTCATCAACTTGCTTAGGTTCTTCACCATTGGTGTCCTTTTCTAGAGGGGACAATTCTCTAGCTACCTTTTGGGCTTATTTCTTAACTGCTATTTTGCTTTCTAACTCTAATAAGTCCTCAACTGTCACAATGATCTCTAAGGATTTCTCAGACCAATCATCATTCTTAGCCTCAATGGTTATCTTTTTCTTCATTAGAGGCAATTTTGTCTTTTCCATGACTTTTTTTTCCTTTTGTGTCAACTTCCTACTTCTCTCCAATTAGCTTGCGTGCTAAGGCCCTTTCACGTTTTCTACACCTCTTATAAGATCTCGACAGCTGCTGGCAAGGTGCTTGATATATATTTCTAAGGAATTGCATTCGTTTCTAAACTCTTTTTTTCCTACCTGTTAGAGGGTACATAATTTGTAGTGGTAGGGGTTCAAACTGCACGTGATAACCTCCAACATTTTTTTGTCATTTTCCAGGACCTAGGAAAGGATTCAGAACCTTGGTCTTGGCAGTGAAAACATTCACATATGGCACAATAGGTCAAAGTTCACCATCCTTTTGTTTCCAACAATAGGCATTGTTTTATCCATCTTATTTTTTGGATAACATTCAACCCCAAGAGTTGCCAACTTGTCTATGGCCTCCAGTTTCCACTAACTGACAGGAAGGCCCAATCGAAATAAGCCTTTAGTTTCTTTTCACCTTCTTCTTTGGATTATAAAATTGTTAACAGGCAGGGCACATTTTGCCCTTATATCCTTTGTTATTTATTCTTCAAAAGAATTGCATCATCATTTCTTCAGGTCTTGAATACATATAAAAAACTTTAGATAAGTCTAACGTATCGACAAGACCTTGATCCCTTTTGGAAGAAGGATCATAGTCGATACAAATCATATTACATGGCACCTCAGGTTTTTCAAAGCTAACTGAAACATCAAAGGGGTCCAAGTCGACCTTCATATTGTGCTTGTCCTTTTTCGTAAACTTCAGGCAACCTTCCTTCAGGCTACATTGAATTAAACCTCATAAATGAATGCAATTATTAGTAGAATGCCTAAAATCATAGTGAAATTTACAATACTTCTTATTTTTAATTTCATGTGCAGAAGGAATAACATTGTCTCCTTTTAATCTTAATTGGTTATCTTTCAATAACAAATCAAATATTTGATCAGCCTTTGTAATGTCAAATGAATATGTTTTTCGACCTATAAAGCCTATTTTCTCTATATCATTTACCGACTTTAAATCCTGGCAACTATAAGCTGGCTCACCTTGTAATTTTGCCACCATTATCCTTTCTTAACTCAAGACTTCTTCAACCTCTTCATCACATTGGACTATATGTATCTTTTCTTTCTTATTTTGTTGCTTCAACCTTTTTTTCTCCTCTTGTATACATTCAATTTGTCGGACCTTATTAGCTAGTTGTGCTATATCAACAAACTATTGGTTCACTAATGTCTTTCTAATGGAGAAGTCTAAGTTTAAAGCCATAATTTTGATTTTTTTTTTGTTCAAGTATTGGAGTATAACATTGACTCCTTAACTGCCTAAATCTTGCCAAGTAATCATCATTGGATTCTTAGGACATTCATTTGACATTAAATAATTATGTCAAACCTACCTTCATTTTGGCTCTAAAGAACTATTCATAGAACATTCTTTCAAGTTAAGCCCATGAGTGGATCGACCTTAGGGGTAAGGTTGAATACCATGTAAGGGTGTTCTGAGTTAGTGAATTAGGAAACATCTTCATCTTAAGGTATTCATTCGATGCTAAATCACCATATTCTACATTGAACTTAGCAATATGTTTGATAGATGACTCTCCACCTTCAGTAGAAAACCTAGTGAACTTAGGGCCTTTGTACCCCCTAGGCAATTCTAAATGATTTATCTAATCTAGAAAAGCATAAACAAACTATGGGTGAAACGTGGGGCTGACATTAAACCTGAACCTAGTTAAGGCTTGTTCAATAGCATGATTAACATTTTGATTTGGGAGGACCAGTGGTTGACCCAGTCTAAATTACCCACCTCATGGTTGGGCATTAATTACTCGTCTATTTATGTCCATTAGCCTACATGGCTATATTGGAACTGATTTTTTGCATCTTGGTCTTGCGTTCTAGGAGCATAGTTAACGATATAACCATAAGGTTATTCATTTTCTGCACCTCCTAGCACGATATTGAGCAGACCCACTTGTTTAATCAAGGCATTTTAAGTACTATTAGTTGCCTCTATCAACGGGCTGAGAACTGTGTTCATCTGTTGAGTTAACATATGAACCATATCATGATTGCTTTCATCAATCTGTTGTCTAGTGTTAGCTAAGGTTTGAACCATTCGGCTTCAACCCAAGGATGGTGTCGACATTCCTCTCATCATTACTAGAAATATGGGTCTAAGATGTCGAGTTGCGCCTTCTTTGACACCATTTTGCGGGTCTGCCAAAAAATTCTATCTACTAAAACCACCACTATACGGACAAGGTAGGTTGTTCATAACATTAACCAAAAGATAATTAGGGTCGAAACACATGTTTGTCCTAAACATTGAGATTCCACTAACCATTGGAATTGTAGTTGGAAAGGTATATGTGGTAGTAGTTATTGAGAAAGTACTTAAGATGCCAATGGTCAAAGGCATTCCATACATAGGTATGAAGCCAGGATGATAACTATAGTTTTTTATGGTCCAAATTGCCCATATGCACCCAGTGTTTATCCCACTTAACGGTGTAGCAAATATAACCGTCATAGGCGATGCCTTTGTTTCCTTGACTTCTGGTGTAGTCAGGATTGTATTCACGGGATTTGAGTATGTACTATCATTTGTGAATATATTAAAGGTCTTAGTACTACTTCTTAGCCATGGCATAAGATTTGACACCTATCATTTTAACAGGTCCCACTAGGCGTGCCAATTTGTTTTCGTAAAATTTTGACAATCTAATCAATGGTGTGATTCTAGAATCTCAATTCGACGAAGGGAATCACTTCCTTTTGTGGGCTCTCTATTTTTACATAGTGTCTATATTTGTGAATGCAAATGTATATTCAATGAAATGCAAAATGCCATTAATATGCTTAAGAAATAGTAATTTGATTTAACTGAAAATCAAATAGTACAACTTATAAAGTTGTAAGAGTTACAGTAACAACAAAACAACAAAGGGTAAAAATGAACTAAAGAACTAAACAAAAGAAAAAATCTAGAAATGTAAAGTTGCTTGAGGGATTCTTTTCCTACTATATGTGTGAGGAGTTGGAGTGTCAAGCATATTATCCTTCTTCAAATTTGCTACTTATACTTTTCTATGTACCATCGCTCTCGCTTCCTTTTAAAATGTAAAACTTCCATGATTTGGATGCCTTTAAGTAATTGATCTTCTCTTTCAAGGTTAGCTTTCACATTTTCTCTCTTACAATGTATCCTGGGCAATTACATGCATTTTTAGGCAGTTTCTTGAAGTTCCTAGTGCCTAATGACTTTTGCTCTGATCAACATGGAACCTAATCTTATGTCGACTTTTTCCTTGATGTCGACTCCATTTTCCTATGTTGTGCTTCCTCTTAATGTCAACTCCCTATTTTCTTGTCTCTTTAATCACATGTTTCTTCTGCTTATTATTCTATTTTCCAAGTCCTTGCTCACTTTCCCATATTGCTAATAAAAATTTCAAAATACCCCTAACAAACCCATTATATTACAGCTATGGGTGCTGCTCATCAGTTGGATGTGGTGAGCAATCCAGATAAAGGTTACATAGAAGGCAAGGAGGTAAGAAGAATTAGCAATAACCAGTAGAAATAGACCATTTTGTTGACAAGTAAGCATATGGGTTATGGGATAAATGATGATTAAATTCAGCCAACAGTGCATAGGAGTAAAGGAAGGAAAAAGTGGAAAAAATGGTAGGATATGTAGGGAAAGGAAAAGAGCAAGTAGTTTCTATACAAGCCAAGAAAAGCTTGGATGAGATTATGCATAGGTTTGAACCTATAGCTGTGGATGAAGAAAAACTATGCAAAAACTGAAGTTGGCTGGTTCTGTGAATGAGATGTGATTATATCTAATCTAAAGGCAGTAGTAGATGTCTAGCCCCACCTAGAGCCATGAAAATTCTCATTTGAAATTATCAAAGGCTTGGAAACCCACAAGCATTTCTGACTGTACTCCTTCTGTTGAGGCAAGAAACTTCTAATGTGGTTTTCCTCAAAGAAAACAAATTGTCAGATTTAGAGTTCTCAACTATAAAGTGCAAAAGTGATGTATAGTTTAGTCCTGGTGTGAGTTGTGTGGATCAAAAAGGGTTTAGGCTTGCTGTGGAAAGAAGATATCGATCTCCAGTTAGTCTCTTGTAACCTCTATTTTATTGATACTTAAATTAAAGGTGTAACATCCCTAAAATAAATAATAAATAATATTACATCTAAGTATAGTACAAGAACCAAATTATACAAATAAAAGACCCTTTATTCGAATAACTAGATAGTTATTTGAATAAAAGTTTCTATTGTGCGAAAATATAAGAGGAAATATGCCATGGTATTTGAATAACTTTCGTGTTATTCAAATAAACCAACAAACATCATTATAAATGGAAAACATGTTATATTGTAACAAAGTAGAAATCTTAGTTTTTATCTAGTTCTTTTCTCTCATTGAGATTCAATGAAACTAACTTGAGGTAGTAAGAATGATGAGGTGGAAAGATGAGATCAGTAAGGGACAAGTTTTATCTTGACTAAGGAAGAAATTATGATTAACCACAACATGTGTCAAGTTTGGATTTGAAGCAATGATTATATGGAACAAGTGTCACGAAAATGAAGAAGATGAAGGGTGAAAGATCAAGCTAAATATGTTGGAAATTTTTAAGAAGGAACAAGTGTTCAAACGTTTATTATGGATGACATGAGCTTATGAAATAAGCATAGACAAGTGTCATGAAGTAAAGCTCATAGAATCGTGGTAATGATTACATGAAGTAAATGAATGAACAAATGATACAAAGATGAACGTTAGCTTAGAAAATAAAAGGAAAAGATGAAGACTTACGTGTTCAAAATATTAATTATGGGTGAAGTAAGCTTATGATGTCAACAGGACAATTGTCAAAGAAAATGGAAAATGGATGAAAAACTTAACTCATAAGCCACTCCACGTTAGGAAGGAAAAATATTATAGAGGAAGACTTTGAGAAGACTAAACCTCCTTAGGAGACCTAGCATCCTTCATACATAAGGCAGCCTAATTCTGGAGGCTTCTTGAAGAAGCCATTAGGAAAGAAATATCTCAAGGCTTCTTGAAGAAGCCATTAGAAAGAAATATCTCAAGGCTTCTTGAAGAAGTCATTCCCCTTTATAAACCCATAAGTTCCTTTCTCCCCACAAATAGAAAACGTACACCCAACTTACAAATAGGAAGCTTTGTTTTACTCCAAATCAGTTCCTCCATCCTCAACCACTCCTTTACTTGTTCTAATTTTGTAAAAAAAAAAGGTAGGAAATAGCAAAAACACCACTCTTTCTTATTTATTTCTTCTATCCATATCTTTTAGTTCATGTCTTTTGCAATCAATGACATTTACTCTATTTTTGCTAGAAAGAAAGATTGGTAAGAAATGGTTTTTCTGGTTTCTGCAACCTAGTTTTCGAATGGTTTATTCGAATAAAGTTTTCCTTATTCAAATAAAATTTGATAGAAAGCCTTAAAACTAAGATTTTGATAGTTTTGTAAACTTTCTTTGTTCGAATAAACATTAATGGAACAGTACAAATTGCTGCTTTTTTTTAATCTATAAGAGTTTTGCTTATTCGAATAAACTTTCTTCAGGAAGTTAATTTTGAGCGTGAATCATATTTCTTACTAACTTTTTATCATACTTTTAAGTTCTCTTATTCAACTTTTATCATATTTTACTCTTTATCATTTTCTTTATCAACTTTTTATTATACTCTACTCTTTTAAAATTCTTTTTCATTCAAGTTTTTATATATTATTGTTTTGAATGATGGGCAAGAGTAATTTTTGAACTCTTTAAAATTATTTGTATTATAATAATGTTTATTTTTATACAAGTTAATTTACGAAGAAAGTATTTTTTGAAAAGTCATCCCATAGATAAAAAATGAATCAATGTGCAAAAGAGAATTATTGCGGCCGTGATGAGAGAATTGAGAGACACCTCAATTAGAGATTATTATTATGACGATGATGAGAGGATCAATGGATGTCTTGATCATTTATTATGACCATGGTGAGAGGATCAATGGATGAGTCAATTATTAAAGAGAGCATTAAAGAATGTCTTAATCATTAGTAATGATTGTAGTCATGATGAAAGGATTAAGGGATGCTTTAATCAAAATTATTATAATCATGATGAGAGCATTGGAGGACGCACTAATGAAGAGAAAAATCCACATTTGATAAAGAGTATTGAAATGTGATGATAATTTAAAAGAAATGATGTAGAAGAAGAGATGATGAAATGAAAGAACTTTTGGAGTGATGTTCAACTACTTATTTTTTTATAAAAAAAATTCCTATTTTATGAAGTTATTATGAAAAGTTCTTATATTTTTAACACGAAATTTATTATACTCCTTCTATTCTTTTATAGAGAAAAAGGTGATGATTTAAAATAGATGATGAAGAGTTACTCATACTTTTATCATGGAATTATTTATTATACTCTTTCAATTTTTACAGAGATTTTTATTCTTTTATTTCAATAAATTATTTGTTTTATCTTTATATTGAGATACTTACTCTTTCATTGAGTAATTTATTCATTCATTGTTGAGTTATTTATTATTTTTTCCTAAACGTTTTACTCATTCCTATAGTGTTAATTACTTCTTTTCAATTTTATTTCTAATTTGATCATTTATTTACTATTTTGTTGGACTCTCAGATATGGTCTTAGAAAAAGAGAATCGTAAAGAGTGGAATATTTATAATTGTTTTTGCTCTTTTCTACTAAGATTGTATCTCACCCTTTTGTGCTTTAACATTTCAAATAAAGTCGACTAAAGAAGTTCTGATATATTTTCGTGTAGAGCAAGTTTATAGGCCAGAAGTTGGAGTTTATGTTAATAGTTGTAAATAGTGTCATCTTAAGAAGATTTTTCTAAGCCTCAGTTTTTTTTTTTGAAAAAAAGGTGCTTAACTTAGAAATGTTGTTTGTATCAATTAACTCTAAAAGGGTATAACCCCTCCAAACTATATAAATTATTGTATATATGAGCTAATTTTAATGTTAGAAGATGTTTATAATGTGCTATTCTAATTAAAGTTAAAACACTATAATACTATAATAAGAAAAATAATTAAAATTAGAGTATGACGTTACAAAAAAAGATAGAGATGAGGGTGTTTGGTAGTTTACCAAGTTTTATGGAGAGTTCTAGTGTAGAACAAGCACTTTTTCTTGGAATCTTATGAAAGCTCTCTACAAAGACAATTCTCCTCCTTGGGTGATTGGTGGAGATGTTAATAAAATTTTGCATCCCCATGAAAGCGTAAGGGGGTAGGGGAACACAAGAGCTCAACGACAGATGAATTCCTTCAAGGAAGCTATGCATGCAAGTGGTTTGCTAGATATAGGTTACATATGTTATGGTTACACAAAGAATAATGTTTAGTTGGTAGTCAAATTATTCAAGTACAACTAGACAGATTTTTTGTGAATTAAGAGTGGCTCTCTTGATGGAGGTGGGCGAAAGTATTACATTTAGTATCATCATACTCAAACCATTATCCGCTTTTGATGGTTATGAAAAACTATAGCATATTACGCAAATGTGGTCACGATCACAGTCTTTTTGCTTTGAAGAAATGTGGATGTCATATAGGAACTAAAAGCATATTATCAGGAATGGATGGATAGGATATGCTTGGAGAATCTATGGTGCAAGACGTGGCTAGCAAAATTCACAAGTTCAACCAAAGATTGAAATCTTGGGATTTCTCAACTTTCCAGAACATTTCAAAGAGAATTCAGAAATTACAATACTCAATCAAAATGCTAATGTATCAAGAGCAACATATGAGAATACATGTCAGTTAAAGTAGTTGAAAAGTTAGTTAAATGATCTTCTTCATGATAAGGAAGTGAAGTGGAGACAGAGGTCAAAGGTGAGATGGTTGAAAGAGGGGGATCTTAATACTAAGTTTTTCTATAGAAGAGCAACGACTTGACATAAGAAGAAATGAATAGATAGAATTAAGGATGATAACGATGAATGGTAAACTAACCTATTGAAAAGAGAAAGTGTGGTGAATTCGTGCTTCACTTATTTGTTCTCATGCTCACATCCAAGTAGAATTAAAGAGGCACTATTGGGAGTAGAAAGAAAAGTGAAAGAAGAAATGAATGGCTTCATATTGATGTCGTACACAACACTTGAAGTAAAAGAAACTATATCCCAAATTGGGTGCCATGAAATCACTAGGTCTAGACCATATGCCGTCTTTTTTGTTATTTGAAATATTGAAATATTGTTAGGCTTGATGTTAATGGGACAATCTTACATGTTCTTAATGAAGGGATGGATTTGATGGATGTTAATCATGCTTTCATTGATTTTATTCCTAAGATCACATCCCCTCAAAATATGACTCATTTTCACCCCATTTCTCTTTGTAATGTCATATACAAAATCATTAGCAAAGTTATGGCCAATACATTGAAGGTTATCCTCTCATCTACTATTTTGAAGTCCTAAAGTGCTTTTGTTTAAAGGCATAAAATCATAGATAAACTCCTTATTGCTTACGAGCTAGTGCATAATCTAAAAAGCAAGAGATTTGCGAAGGAGGATTGTTTTTCCATGAAATAGTATGAGCAAGGCTTATGATCAAGTGGAACAAATATTCCTTAAAGAAATAATAAGGAAGGTAGGTTTTGATGAAAATTGGATTTCTTTGGTCACCAAATGCGTTGCCTTAGTTTCATACTCAATTCTCTTGAATGATATACTAGGTGGAAAAAAAAATTCTTTGAGGTGACTTTGTCAAGATGACCCTTTATGCTCATACTTGTTTGTTATCTATGCTGAAGGTCTTTCTTCATTCTTGTATAGAGTAGAATCTATGGATCTTTTCTTTAGTATTCAAGTTTGTATAATAGCTTTGAAGGTGAGTCATTTATTTTGATAGTTTAATTTTCTCTAAGGCTACAATTGAAGACTATCATGTGATCTTGGTTGTTCTTGAGTTATACAATCATGCATTGGGTCAAAAAGTAAATTTTAATAAATCTTCCATTTTATTTAATTTGAATGTATCTAGTTTGTTGAGATCTCAAATTATCCAAGAAAGTACTATTCTGTTGGTGGTTTTTTCAAAAAAATATTTTGGTCTTCCTATTATGATTGGGAAGTCTAAGAATTTTGCTTTTTAGTTAGTCAAAAGCAGAACTTGGAAAAGACTAAAAGGGGGGAAAGAGAGATTGCTTTCAAAAAAAGACAAAGAAGTTCTTATTAAATTTGTGGCCCAAGATATTCTTACCTACTCTTTAGCTTGTTTTAAAATTACCATATCATTGTGCCAGGAACTAGCCAACATGATGAGCAGGTTTTGCTGGGGAGACCAAATTGACCATAAGAAAATCCTTTGGATTAATTGGGAAAAGCTCAATTGGCCAAATAAAGCGGGTGGTATAGGTTTCCAAGACCCGCACTCATTTAATCTAGCCATGTTGGCAAAGCAATGGTGGCAATTGATAACCCACATTCTCTTATGGCAAGGGTGAAGTGTGCTCAGTATTACCTAAAAGGTTCCATTTTTAATGCTCATATGGGTGCTAAACTTCATATAAATAGCAAAGTATCATGGAGGAGAGAAAAATTTTGGAGCAAGGAGTGTTAAGGAGAGTGACTGATGGCTTCTTTATTAATGTCTAAAATGACCCATGGATTCCCTCCTAATTAAGTTTTAGTGTGGAACAATCTCATATATCTAACATGCCCTTGAGAGGGTTGCTTAGGTGATGCTTCACTTTCCACATTTTTGGACTAAGAACATAATTCAGGAGGCTTTTCCAAACAATGATGTCGAAGCTATCTTAAGCATTCCACTGGCTTAGGGGCAACACCACTAGTTTTATGATATTCAAGATTATTTTTAAGTTAAACAAGCATACAGGGTGGAATGGGAGCAAGTTATTACTGAAAGAATATAGAAGGGTGTTAAAGGGTATCATAAATTTCATCCTTTATGAAAATGCTCTAGCATATGGAAGAAGCTATGGAAGTTGGATGTCCCTCCTTAATCTAAGGTGTTCATGTGGAGAACTGGTTGTGATATTCTTCTCACTCAATCTTAGTTGTTATCCAAAGGAGTAAATGTAGGAAACGACTATTATTTGTGTGGTGGGAGGTTGAGACCCTTGAGCACTTGTTATTTAGTTAACCATATGTGTCAAACGCCTTGATAGTAGTTAATCTCCTTGCTTAGGTTGTCATAGATAATAGAAGTACATGGCTGAGAAATTGTAGTCTATATAGGGGCAATCTCAACAAGGATCAATTGGTGTTGCTCTCTATGGTTTTTTCTAGGGCTTGGTGGGATCGGAATTAGGCATAGCAAAGGAAAACTATTCAAAACTCGTTTACTATGGTGTCTGTGAATCTGCAAGCCTTCAAAAAAAAATGCTTAACATGCTCTTGTCCTTGAAGGTCACATGGTTTCTATCCTAACTAGACGGAAAAAAAACCTCTTCCTAGTCAAGATTAACATGGGTGTTTTACTAGTGTATTGGGACCTAGGTTTGCATAATGTTTTGCTTGAAGGAGATGCCCGTAGTGTATATAATTTATTGGGGATGGGGTAGATGATTCCTCCTACAATAGGAGCACTTTAAAGGATATTTGGCTTTATGCTTCTTAGTTTACTAGTTTTGACTATCATTTTATTCCTAAACATTGTAATATGGTGACTGATGCTTTAGTCCAGTATACGAAGACTAGTGGCAATAGCAACTGGGTGGAGATCTCAGCTATGTTTATTATTCCTCTTCTAGAAGCTGATTTGGTTTAATAAAGTAAGAGGACTTTCATTTCAAAAAAAAAAATGAAATTTTAACTAAGCATTTTTAAAATGTTATTACCCATTAATTAAGACAAATCTTTGTGTCTAGAATTTCTTACAAAACACAAACTGAATACATAGTTACCAATTCATGACCTATTAAGCAAAATGAAAAGCTTACATCAAGATTTGAGTTTGGCCAATAATGAAGAGATTTTGGAGTAGCATGGCATAGCTATCTTTAGACATTATAATAATATAACATGTGAATTATTTTTTAATCACCTTATTCTCTTTCTTAAAGTTTTCATAAATAATGTGTACAAAATAACAAACATGTTATGTTTTTATTGGAGAACAACACTACAAATATGTAAAGAACTTTTCTAAGTTTTTATTTTTTATTTTTTTGTGAAGACATAGGCCCAAAGCCCAAGAAAAGAAAAAACCACATAAATTAAATTACTTAGGGTAAGGTAGCCTAAGACAAATTACTAAAGATCAAACTTTGTAAGATCCCTTGGAGGATTTGATATCTCTTTAAGTCCATATTCCTATTCCAAACCCCAATTGGCATCCCAATCAGTACAACAATTTGCTTCTCTTTAGGTATGAACAAAATGAAGCTCTCATTCTCTAGACTTCAACTAAGAAATCCTACATATTTGAGGGTGATGATGCCCAAGAATGAGCCTAAACCCATTGATAAGGGTCACAATAGTGCTGAAGTCACTCTCCATAATCACACATCTAAAGCCCAAACACCAAGCTAATTCCAAGCCATCTAGCATGCTCCAAAGCTCCACAATATATGCAGTGCATATGCCAATGTGATGAGCATATTCCTTAAGCCAACTACCATCATCTTTTCTAAAGATACCATCATAGCAATAATCTATGGGAATACCCTTTGATGCTCTATTAGTAGTTACTTTATCTAAGTTATGTCTTTTAAAAATATTAATATGTACTTAGATTTCAAATTAGATTAGTTATTGGCAGTTCTTAGATTTCAAATTAGATTAGTTATTGGCAGTTACTTTGTGTTGTCTATAAATATATGATATCGGTATTTAATTGAGAACTCCTCTTCGAATATATCAATAAATTGTCAAATTATCCACACCAAGGCATTGTAGTTTTGCACTTTTGTGTTCCCATTTACATTTCAACAATGTTATTTTTTCATTTTTTTGTACATTTTGCTTATATTTACTTTTTATAAGGAAAAAGGGAAAGAGATGATAGGGAAAGGTGAGTTTTACTATTTTTTTTTCATAAAAGATAAATGTGAAAAGAAGTATGAAAAACTACGTGCAAAGTAACATTTTTGTTTTTATTATAGTGCTTCAACATTTTTCTTTTTATTTAATAGTGCCTAAACTTTAGCACTTCGATGTTTCTTTTACAATGTTATTGTCTTTTATATTTACTTTTCTATATCTTTAATGTTTACTTGTCTATTTTATTTATTGTTTCTTTGTTTTTTTATTTGTCTACACTTTTTTTTTGTGTTTTATGATCAAGTAGTGTCTAGGTAACTTGCGCAAACTTTGATTAATCTATTTCTATGAATTAGTCAAAGGCAGGCCATCCACGTTGGGACTAAGAAATTCACAAGAATATTTCTTGCAACCTGACCCTAAGTAATAGGCAATGCTAGGATTCAAACCCATGTTCATATGCCTACTCACAAATCATATGCTTATCCACCGCTAAACAAATCCATTAGGATTTACACTTGATATTTCTTTGCTTTAAAATTACGTCTATTGTAACCTCTCAACAAATCTATATTCCATGAATTCAACTGCTATTTTATACAATGCTATTATATGCATATTCTAGACTAGATTCCGAATCCCGACCCGGTAGGCCGCGACCTAGTAGGAAATATTTGAGGCCCAAAGAGGCCCATACCAGCTCAATAACATTGCTAGCCTACTTTCCATAAGGGGTTTAGGGAAATCATATAATCCCAACTTATATGAGAATAGAATGATAAAATCCTCACCTAATCTCCTAGATTCCTAGATATAAGAAAACTGAATCTCTAGAGGATTTCTCCCTAATTAAGCAATCTCACACTATAAATAAAGGGTTTAGCCATATAGGTATGCATCTAATGCCTCACATACTAGCCTCTTAGTGTAAACCCTAACTTGAGCATCGAAGTGCCTTGCAGTTGCATCACCCCCTCTCCATCACAACACAACAAGGCGCCCTTATCTTCAACCGCTCTAAATGAGACCAAGTACGCCACCCTTGATCTCAATTAAGAATCTTGGCGACGTCTGTAGGATTCTCGATAAACTTCAATTCTCACTATCGTTATAGGTAATACGCATAATAAGAGTGATACCAACAAAATCAGCAATGTAATAGGACAAATATGTTCCTCATGGACTCCCCTAACTATGCTCTACAAGAGGCCCTACCAGCCTGAAGCCCACCAAAGCTATGCCTGCATTTCGTGGTGCAGTAGTCTCAGCCGCCAAAGCCTCAACCTTATTCCCTCAGAACACCACAACCACTTACCATAGTGGAGCAAGGACCACAAAACCCAAGGTACCAAGAGCTCCTTGCCCTCATTAATGCCCAGAGCAAGCAGATTATGGAGCACCAAAGAATGGTCCATCTAGAAAGATGGGCATAAATAACCTAAGAGCATGGGTTGAACCAAAGGTTAGTAGGAACCCCAAACCTCAGGTCAAACTGGATTGAAATAATTGATAGTGTCCGGAATAATCCATAACCTCCAGCCTTTCCTAGCGAAAAGGTTCTCTGTATTAATTCAACCACTCTTTTCCAACTTCATCATGAGCATGGTACTACCTAAAGGATTGAAGATCCCTACCAATGTGGAGCTTTACGATTGGAATTCAGACCCTCAAGAACATTTGGGCTCTTTTTGCTTGTCCATGATATTTGTAAGAGGTACCGACCATATCAAGTATCGCGTCTTTCTCGAAACTCTCAAAAGGCTACATTGAAATGGTTTTCTTCTCTTCCCTTGAAATCAATTAACAAGTTCCTAGAACTTGCAGCCAAGTTCCTTTCACATTTCATTACTAGTAAGACGTAGCCAAAAGCTTCAACCATTCTTATCAACTTCAAGCAAGAGTGAGAAAAGCCCTTACATGATTACATGGCTAGGTTCAACAAGGAGGTGTTACAAATCAAGGACCTAGATAGAGTTGTGGCCATGCACGCCATCATGATAGGACTAAGGTCAAGACCGTTCACTTTCACACTGGCCAAGAAGCCCACTAGTGACCTCGAAAACCTCTAGAATAAGTCTGAAAAAAATATATCAACATGGAGGAAGTCATAAAGGCCAAAAAAGATGTAGAAAGAAGCAAAAAAAATCCCGCCAAATAAGAGATAAGAATTTAGGACTCTCAGAATCCACCAAAGGGTCTACCCAGCGGAAAGTTTGATGAATATGCCTTTTTTTAAGGTGCCCCAAAGTAGGATTTTAGAGGAAGTATACTATATCAAGACAAACTGACTTTCAAAGTCAAGCTCTCTGAGTCCCCAATGATGGCCTGATAAATAAAAAAAGGTGCAACTATCACAGTGGATACAACCATCATATTGAGGACTATATAGATCGTCAAATACCACAGAGACCTTATTCATGAAGGTCAGTTAGGACAATTTGTCCTCCAGCCTCACAATAGGACTTTGAATCGAAGGAACTGCAGCAATCAAAGATGTAGCCCACATAAATACCTATCTCCAGATCCAAGAAGAAAGTCCCTAGCTAGAGAAAACACTAGGACCATCCCAGGAATGCAGACAATCTCAAGAGTGAAGATCATCCCAAGAACCTTCCCTTACAAGAGAGAAACAGTGGGAAAGTGAGGTTACAAGAACCATTAATAGCATTTCAAGAGGATTTGTCGAAGGTGGAAAGACTATGTCCTCTAGGAAAAGACATCTTAAGGACATGTTAAATTTAGCTTCATGACCTATCTCAAAAAGAAACGACGGAAGAGGTGTTTTTCATCACATTTGCTGAAGAAGACAATGAAGGAATAATCCCAAGGCACAAAGACCCCTTTATAATCTCTAGAGTAATAGCCAACACCAAGGTCAAGATAATATTTTCTCACCAAGACAGCTCAGCTGTTATCCTGTTCATGAATGCATTTAGAAGATTAGAGCTTCCCAAGAGTGATTCGCTCTTTTTTTCAGGAGAACTAATCGAGTTCTCTCAAGCAAAGATAGTACAAGAATGGTATGTTGAACTCTATCTTACATTAGGAACAAGACCAAACACAAAATTGTTAAGGTCAAGTTCTTAGTGGTTAATTGCCCTTCCACGTAAAATATCACCCTCAAAAGACCCAGTTTGATCCAACTTAGAGCAGTAATCTCAACTATATGTCTCACTATGAAATTCCTCATAAAAAAGAATAAGATGGATACTGTCAGAGTGGGCTAAGTAGTGGCAACTAGCTGCTATAATACTAGCGTGAAAGTTATCATGCCACCCAGTGCACCTGTATTGCGAACAACCAATAAGCCTACCTTAGACCAACCAAATGTCATATTGGCCAAGTTAGATGCTTGAGAGGAACAAAAAGAAAAGTACACATAGCCTTAGGGGCAGCTTGTTGAAGTGCAGGTAGGAATGAAAGCCTCCCAAGTCAGTAAGATGGGAGGCCACTTATCCAGCAAAGAGTAATCTTGCTTTGCAAAATTTCTTTGCAATAATGGAGACTTTTTTTGCTTGGAATTCTACCAACATGACCGGCATTAACCTGAACTTCATCTCACACTAGTTATCAATTTACATCAATGCAAAACCAATGTCACAAAGAAAAAATAAAGATAGGCCTAGAGCAGCAAAAATCCATTGAGGAACAAGTTAAAAAGCTCCTAGATGACGGGTTCATCCAAGAAATCACATAAACAACTTGGCTCTCCAACATGATAATGATTAAGAAGGCATATGGAAAATAGAGAATGTACGTAGACTATACCTATATGAATAAAGCATTCCCTAAAGGCTCCTATCCACCACCCAACATAGACAAGATGGAAAACAATGCCTCTAGCTATCAACACCTTTCCCTTATGGATGCTTACTCCAAATATAATAGATTCATACGGTTCCTAAGGATGAGTACAAAACCGCCTTCATCACATTGAGAGCCAGTTTAAAGTCATCCCTTTCAGCTTGAAAAATGTTGGGACCTCCAACCAACAACTGATGAGGAGGGTGTTCAAAGAACAAATCGAATAAATATTAGAAGTCTATGTTGTGAATTTTCTGCAAGCGCACGGATCGTATAAGTAGTAAAAAAAATATTGTTCCCACGAGGATCGGTTAATTATTAACTCTTACGGCTACTTCGATTATTTAAGCGAATAAAATAAATTGTGAAAGCTAAATTAAAATCAAAACAATAAAGAAAATAAATAAATCAAGAAAAGTCAAGATTCAACTAAGGTATAAAGGCCTAGGACTGGGAATCCATTACACTATCCCCTATGCTAAATTGTAATCTTATCTTTGTTAATGTTCAATTATGTTCTTAAAGGCGATTTGTCCTAAATTTTTTAAAGCTCAATTTCTTAGCACTAAAAACGTGTTAAAACTTCATCAATCTCATTCTCATGGCAATTAATCCAAGTTCCCATACATTAAGATTCATGACAATCGTTTAACTCTCGAAAGATTTAAGTCTATGTCTAGGTCTCAATTCTTAAGTTCAATTCTTAGATTATCAAGCAATTAGATTTCATTTTTCGATCATTCACCTAAAGCCTAAGATCATGCAAATATGGCCGGCAACATACCACAAGCATTAAGAACACTAAGAATGAATCTAGAACAATAATTTAATTAACAAAGAATTAAATTAACAATTCAATATAAAGAAATAGAGAGTTTCATCCTAATACTAGAAAAAGGGGTATAACCACTCATGGTAATTATAGCATAAACAAGAACAAAGGGAAAAGAAATAACCATGATTCCAAAATAAAAAGAGAACATGGAGAAGATGTCTTCAATGGTTAAACTTCAATACTCTTGCTCTTGTTTTCTGAACCCTAACCTCCAATCCTTGTGCCTCTCAAAGTTTCCTATAGCCTTTTGTAGCAAAAAGTCCCTAGCCAAAGGGTCCTTTTAGGTTTGGTGTTTTTGCCCAATTTATAATGGGGGAGACACAACCATGTCACATTGAGACACGGCTGCGTCTCAAAGTCATAAGCTTCATGAGGTTAAGACAAGGCCGCGTCTGGTGCCATAATTGTGTAACTTCAACATTGAGGGAGACACAGCCGTGACTAAATCTTGAGTAGGAATTAGCTCTGTGGTCTTCATGAAAGTTGTAGATTTTTTTCTTAGCTTTTCAATGACGCCAAGATCACCTCGTTTCGACTTCTGTAACTCAAGTTATGCTCATTTTATCGCACAAAGGTAAAAAATTCTGCGAATCTTAGCCATATAAATTCCGAGCTCAACTCCATTGCAATGGATCCATCCAAAGCTTTATAAAACCATGTCAAAACATCTCTTTTGGACCTCAAAACAAAGAGAAAGACCAATCATAAGATACCAAGGATAAATATAATAAATGTGACATAAATTCTAACATAAATCAATCAAAGCACACCTCAAATCAAGCACAATATATGTATATTTTATCCACACATCAAATTCCCCCACACTTGAACATTGCTTGTCCTCAAGCAAATAGTAGGAATCAAAATCAAGATTAAACTCAACATCAAGAAACATGAATCAAGGGAAATTCTACATTGTAAAAATTCAATTAAGCTCAGCGATCAATCCAATCGAGCGAGATAATTTAGCACTTAATATAATTAGAGGCTTGAGTCTAGCTTGCACCTTTTTTCTTTACCAACCATTTGAGATCACTTATCTTTCCATCTCTTAAGTGTTTAAGGGCAAAGAGATCACTCAAATTTCTCTTAACAAATGCATGACCATAAGCTTGATTATCAATCTCATCTCCATTTTCAAGTTCACATACACAATATGAATTAAAAGGACTTCTATTGGTTGTAATGGGGCCAAGGGTTCAGTAAATGGTAAAAAAAATGAATAAAGGTAAAGAAAGTTTATGGATAAAGCTATACAAAGCAGAATCAGGTTGAAAAGATAATTAATAAAGCATAATCACAAAGTCATTCTCACTTTCAACCAGATTTTTCTCATAATTCTTCACCTACAATCCTTTTTATTTCTTTTTTTTTTTCCTTTTCATCATTTCATTCTCCTTCTCTTTTTTTTTTAACCCTTGAGGATGAAAACAATCTTTTTATAACTTCTCAATTACCACATTAGCTACTCAGAAGAAATTCAACCAGATTAATCAATAAGGTGTCCAAGAAAATCAATTTCAAGCTCAAATTAGGCAACTACAGAATCATTTATCAATGCAACTCTAGAAGTCATGAAAGAATTAAGCCTAGGTGCCCCAATCATATTCAAGTATGTATGTGAATCAATAAAATCTTAACAGGATATCGAATCAAGTTCTAACACCCATAAATCAAGAGAAAAATCACTTCAGAAGAAAAATAGGATTTTATGTATGAAAAATTCAATCATTAAGACTCAAAACTCACTTTCTAGCTTAAGTTAGTAAACATAATAAATTGCAAGCAGACATGACTAATTTCCCAAATAAAATGCTAAAATTTTCAACATTCAATTAAAAAAAATTGCCTTGCACAAAAATAGCTCATGAGCAGTGGATTCCCCTCTCAAACAAATTTCCATCAACTTAGAAATAATCAAGAAATTAATACACAATTCTAACTTGATTTGATGTAATACTCAAGTGTTTATCGATTCCCCCCCCACTTGAAATAAACATTGTCCTTAATGTTTAAATAAAAAAAGTAATAAAACAAAGGACAACGAAACTTCCTTGAAAATGAAGATGCAAGATCACAAAGGTGGTGGGAGAGTATGGGAGAGGGAGGCGTATAGCCATGAACTCGAACATCTGGTCAAAACTACACAAGAAAAATAAATCAAAAACTGAAAAATAAAATAAAAGAATGAAATGCGAAAATAAAGAAAAACTAAATGAAATAGAAGAAAAATCTTTTTGGCGGCCGACAACAATATACATCCCCTTACAAAGACTCTGAACTCAGGGAGGCACCTAAATCGACTCAACATTAGCTAACTACAAAATAAAAACAACAAAAAAATATTAATCAATAAAATAAGTAATAACAAGGTAAGAACAAAATCAAAATAAGAGAGTAAAGAAAAAAAGAGAAAATTTAGGTTGCCTCCCAAGAAGCTCTAAGTTATAGTCATTAGCTTAACTATGGGCTAGTTCTATACTCAGGTAATGTCAACGGAGTGGTGCTCAGTCCCCACTCCTTCTTTATAGTGTTTCACTCTCAGGCCATTTATCATGAATGTCTTATGGCCTTCTTTCTTCACCTCAAGCACACCGTACGATAAGACTCGAACAATCTCATATGGTCCAGACCATTTTGACCACAACTTACCAGGACAAAAACGTAGAAGTGAGTTATCGACAAGAACTTTATCCCTAAGCTTAAATGCACACTTCTTGACACACTTGTCATTTCACTTCTTTGGTCCCTTCTTGCAGGACTTGGCCTTCTCAAAGTTGGTAGCAGCCTTGGGCAAGGTCTTATCTAGCACTTCTTCAGTCATAGATTCCTACATATCTGAAAGTACAACACTAGCCACAACATCAGTAGCATCTATGCGAATACATAAATTAAAAGAACTATAATTTTTTTTAGAATTAAAAACATCAAACACTACTTCCTCATTATTCAATCGCAGAGTCAATTTTCGTTCGTGGACATCAATAATTGCCCTTCCAGTGGCGAGGAATGGACACTCAAGTATGATTGGGATCTGAATATCTGCCTCCATATTAAGCACAACAAAGTCAATTGGCACAAAAAACTTTCCCACCTTCAAGGGAACATTCTCTAGAATGCCAATAGGATGTTTAATTGACCTATCAGCCAATTGAAGAGAGATGGTGGTCGGTTTGAGCTCCCTAATGTTAAGTTTCTTGCAAAAAGAAAAGGGCATCAAACTCACACTTAGCCCAAGATCGCACAAAGCCTTATTGATGTGCATGTCCCCAACTGAGCATTGAATTGAGAAGCTACCTGGATCTTTAAGCTTAGGAGGAAGCTTGTTTTGAATTATCACACTGCATTGTTCTGTCAAAGCAATAATCTCATAATCTCTAAGCTTCCTTTTATTGGAAAGAATCTCTTTCAAGAATTCAGCATAAGTGGGCATTTGGGAGAGCACTTCCGTAAAAGGTATGTTTATGTAAAGCTTTTTAAGTACCTCCAAAAATTTTCCAAATTAGTGATCAAGCTTTGCCCTTTGAGATTTTTGAGGGAAGGGCAAATGTGGAATATATGCTAGTGGAGAAACATACATTTTAGTGCTTTCTTTGTCTTCTTCTTTGTCCTTGAGCTTCTCTTGCTTCTCTTGCTTCTCTTCATTGTTATGGGTTTTCTTTTCTTCAAGCTTTTCTTCTTTGGTGGGGCTTTCAACTTGATTGCCACTTCTCAAGAAAATTGCATTGGCTTGTTCCCTTGGGTTGGCCTCTAGTTGACTTGGGATTCACCCTTGAACCAGATTGAACAAGCTTGCTTGTTGGACTATTTGAGTTTCAAGCATCTTAGAATGAGTCACCATTTGATTTAGGCGAGTATGGATTTGCTTAATAGACTCCCCATGTTGTTGCACTTGACCTTGAATGGCATTATTATACTCCTTTTGAGTGACTATGAAATTTTTCATAAGAGCTTTTAAATTGGACTTCACCCCCTGAGAAGATTGTTAAGCTTGTTGGAATCCAGGTGGGCCCCAATTCTTTTGATGACCGCCATATGAGAGATTTGGGTGGTTTCTCCAGCCGAGGTTGTATGAGTTAGAGAAAGAATTCCCCTGAGCCTTGAAGTTACCATTTTGGACATAATTCACTTGCCCTAATGATGAGTCTTGAGAATATGTCTTCACTGCATTACATTTTGAAATCAAATGCCATCCTCCACATGTTTCACAAGTTGCTTTTGGAGTATTTATAGCATTGACATTCAGCTTTTCAAGTGTCTTAGCCAAAGTTTCAAACTTGACACTCAGCATGGAAATGACATCAAGCTCTATAATTCCGGCTTGCTTCCTTGAACATGATCTCTCACTTGGCCATAGATAAATATTGGAAGCCACCTTATTAATTAAGGCCCTTGCCTCTGTTGGAGTCTTGGCCATCAAAGCACCGCCAACTGTGGCATCAAGAGCTGCCTTTGTAGAGAAAGACAACTTAGCATAGATGGTCTAGATGACAACAAAATCTTGTAGGTCATGATGTGGACACTGGCGAATAAGATCATTATACCTCTCACACGCTTCATAAAGAGACTTATCTTCCTTTTGAGAAAAGGTAATGATGTCTTGGTGGAGCTTTATTGTCTTTCCAATTGGGTAATACTTATCCAAGAAAGTCTGCTCCATCAAGTTCCAAGTGGTGAGTGAATTAGGGGCCTCCAAGTGAATCCACTTCTTTGTTTTCCCCCTAAGAGAAAAGGGAAAAAGCCTGATCCGTATAGCGTTCGTTGAAACCTCATTAATTTTAATAGTGTCACACAACTCCAAGAACTCATCCAAATGTTGATTTGGGTCTTAAGTTGGTGACCCGCTGAATTGCAATTGTTGAACCATCTGGATCAATGATGTCTTGATCTCGAAGTTGTTGGCTTTTATCTGTGGTCTAACAATGGAAGACTAACAAGCATTAGCATTTGGAGTTCCATAATCCCTCAACCTACGCTCTAGATTAGCAACTTGGTTATTATTGTTCGTCATGTGGTCTTCCTCAAATAACACCTAAAAATTCAAAGAAAAATAAAGCAAAAATAAAATAAGATTAAAATAAAATAAAAATTGCTTAAATCAACTAAATTGTCACTTGTGTTAATATTAACACGATCCTTAGCAATGGCGTCAAAAACTTGTTGTGAATTTTTCGCAAGCACACGGATCGTACAAGTAGTAAAGTAAAGATTGTTCCCATGAGGATCGACTAACTCTTACAACTATTTCGATTATTTAAGCAAATAAAATCAATAGTGAAAGCTAAATTAAAATCAAAACAATAAAGAAAGTAAATAAATCAAGAAAAGTCAAGATTCAACTAAGGTTTAAAGGTCTAGGACTGGGAATGCACTACACTATCCCCAATGCTAAATTGTAATCTTATCTTTGTTAATGTTCAATTATGTTCTTGAATACAATTTGTCCTAAATTATTTAAAGCTCAATTTCTTGGCACTAAAAATGTGCTAAAACTTCATCAATCTCATTCTCATGGCAATTAATTCAAGGTCCAACCCATTAAGATTCATGACAATCGTTTAACCCTCGAAGGATTTAAGCCTATGTCTAAGTCTCAATTCCTAAGTTCAATTTTTAGATTATCAAGCAATTAGATTTCATTTTTCGATCATTTACCTAAAGCCTAAGATTATGTAAATATGGTCGGTAACATACCACAAACATTAAGAATACTAAGAATGAATCAAGAACAATAATTTAATTAGCAAAGAATTAAATTAACAATTCAATATAAAGAAATAGACAGTTTCATCTTAATCCTAGAAAAAGGGGTTTAACCACTCATTGTAATTATAGCATAAACAAGAACAAAGGGGAAAGAAACAACCATGATTCCAAAATAAAAAGAGAAGATGGAGAAGATGTCTTCAATGGTTGGACTTGCTCTTGTTTTCTGAACCCTAACTTCTAATCCTTGTGCCTCTCAAAGTTTCCTATAGCCTTTTGTAGCAAAAAGTCCCTAGCCAAAGGGTCTTTTTAGGTTTGGTGTTTTTACCCAATTTATAATGATTTTGGGGCAAATTTTCTTTTTTTTCACGTCAGGAAGGGTCACGCGGTCATGTCTCCCTTCGACATGGTCGTGTGAGCCTTAAAAATAGTATAATTTTGAAGTTCGGGGGAGACACGATCATGTTACATTGAGACACGGTCGTGTCTTAAAGTCAGAAACTTCATGAGGTTAAGACAGGGTCGTGTTTGGTGCCAGAATTACGCAACTTCAACGTTAGGGGAGACACGGCCGTGTCTAACTCTTGAGTAGGAATTAGCTCTTGTGGTTTCATGAAAGCTGTAGATCTTTTTCTCAGCTTTCCAATGACACCAAGATCACATCGTTTCGACTTCTGTAGCTCAAGTTATGCTCATTTTATCGCGCAAAGGTCAAAAACTCTGCGAATCTTAGCCATATAAATTCCGAGCTCAACTCCATTGCAATGGATCCATCCAAAGCTTCATAAAACCATGTCAAAACATCTCTTTTGGACCTAAAAACATAGAGAAAGACCAATCATGAGATACCAAGGAAAAATAGAATAAATGTGACATAAATTCTAACATAAATCAATCAAAGCACACTTAAATCCACCTCAAATCAAGTACAAGATGTGTATATTTTATCCACACATCAGTCTACATAGACAATATGCTCATAAAGACACCGACATTAGGCGATTGCATCTGGGATCTCGATGAGGTTTTTCTAGTAGCTCAGGCATTGTAATATAAGATTCAACCCTAAGAAATGTGCCTTTGGAATCCAAGCTAGTAAATTTCTAGGATTAATGCTCAGGAACTGTGGTATAGAAGTCAACTTAGACAAATGCCAAGCTATAATCAACATGCAAAGTCCTAGCACTATTAAGCAGGTTCAATAGCTCGAGCAGGATTATGACTCTGACCAAGTTCATAGCCAAGTTTGCTCATAAGGCTCAGCCTTTCCTCAAGTTGCTAATAAAGTATAGACCATTTACATTGATGGCACCTCTAACCTGAAGGGAAGTAGTGCATGAATCATCATGGAGAATGGCGAAGGAATCACCATAGAGCTTTTCTTCATATTCAAGTTTCTAACTTCTTGTAACTAGGTGGAACATGAAGTATGCATAGCATGACTCTTTATGCCCAATGACCTCAGTGCGTCCAAAGTAACCTTATACAATAAGTCACAACTAAAAATTGCTTAGGTCCTCAGTGAGTATCAAGCCAAAGATTGCTGCTACAAAAATATCTAGTTAAAGTTAAAAAAAGCTTATGGTAGCATACTCAGAAGCGAAGATTGAACATATCCCCTGAGAGCATGACTCTAATGACGACATCTTATCAAAGTTAGCTAGCACTAAAAGCCTAAGGAAAATAGGTCGATAATTCAAGACACCCTTGTGGCTCCCAGCATCACGAGGACTACATTGGTCAAGGAAGTGCACGACAATGATAGCTGGATAAAACCCATTGTTGTTTATCTCCAAGATAGAATTCTACCTAAAAATCCTAAAGAGGCCAAGAAGGCTACCCTATCTACTAGATAGTTCACTTTATTTAATATCTAGCTATATCGAAGAGGTTTCTCCACTTCACTTCTAAAATGCCTAGGCCTCAAAGAGACAAAATTTGTCTTGGCCGAGATCCTCGAAGGTAGTTGCATCCAACACCTCGGGGGAAGGTCCTTAGCTTCCAAAGCACTTTGGGAAGGTTATTATTGGCTCAATATGACCATGGATGCCATAGCTTATGTCCTAAATTATGATAAGTGCCAAAGGTTTTCTGACCTCAATTTTATGCCTCCTGAGGAGCTCACCACAACCACCATCCTATGGTCATTTTTTAAATGGGAAATTTATCTACTTGGACCTTTCCCCCCCCCCTAAGCCTCGAGACAACTGAAATACATCATAGTAGTTATCGACTACTTCACCAAATGGATCGAAGCAGAGCATTGGCTACCAACAACTCGGCAATATTGTAGAAGTTCACTTGAAAACATTATATGTCGATTCGACATCCTGAAGTCCATCGTCACGAACAATGGAACGCAGTTTATAGACAAAAACTTTTAGGAATTCAGCTTTAGTCTCCATGTTAAACACCTATTTACCTCGGTGTAACACACCCAAACTATTGGACAAGCTAAAGTCGCCAACCGAGTGATCCTTCAAGGACTAAAGAAAAGCCTCGACTAAGCCAAAGGAGAATAGGCAAAACAACTTAGTCATGTCTTATGGGTATGTTGGATCACGCCCTACTCCACCACAGGCGAAGCACTTTCAAATTAACATATGAATGCGAGGTCATGATCTCGATAAAAATTGGTGAATGGAGTTAGCGAAAGCAATATTTCTCTGAGAACATTAATAATGAGATCCTCCGTGAAGATTTGGGCTTAAGCGAAGAGCAAAGGGAGATAACCCACATCAGGGAAACCGCACTTAGACTACAAATCGCTTAGCGTTAGAATGCCAAAGTCTCCCCATATATGTTAAAATCCAAAGACCTAATACTACGAAGAGTGAACATCAAAGGAAGGAACATTTCCCAAGGAAAATGACCTTAAATTAGGAAGGGTCATACCAAGTAACAAAGTCCTCTAATAAAAGTGCATCCAAACGCGCCTATTAGATTAGACATCCCATTCTAATAACCTAAACTGTGGCCAATCTCAACAGATATGACAGTTAGTTTTAAGTATCATAGTAAGTTCTTTTTGTAAACGCCCTTTGTAATGCCCCTTTTTGGGAGGGAACGTCACATTGTCAAATAAAAGAAAATGCGAAAAAGTAAAGTTTTAACATTTCAAGACCCGGTTCATTCGTTTAAGTTTAACTTGTTCAATTCTTAAATACGCGAGCAGAATAGCAGAAATGTACAATTTTTTTTTGTTTTGATAATCAATTTAACCATGCGAAATATAAATGACAGTGAAGGATAAAATAGTAGACAAAATTCTCATCTGGATAACATGCATATAGATATATATATATATATATATATATATATATATATATATATATATATATATATATATATATATATATATATATAAAATGTCTTGATATCATTTATACTTAGATACAAGCCTCGAATTACCCAAAAACAAAACTATACCTGCCCCAAAAGATTATACAAATATGCTCCAGTGATACCAAAATATACAGCCCACAAAAAAATACATCAAGCCCCAAAATAAAACACCTTGGTAGCCATCGGTAGCTACCAAGTAAACTCGATCTCTCAGATGAGGAGGGACCGTATCGGGTCCTCAGCAGGATCCTCCTCTTCAGAGGAAACCTCTATGGGAACCACAGAACCACGGGCGGGAGCTCGAGCAGTAGAATCAAAAGAGTCCTCCCAAGGGGTGTAGTAACGGTCACCCCACATCTCCCTGATGGGCAAGTAAAACTCCAGTCGCAGGCTGATGTGGCAGGTGAGGACAGGTGCCTCATGACGTCTCCAGGCTAGGGCGATCGACACATCTCCCAAGTAGACGCAGCGATCGGAACTCAAGTTGATATGCCAACACTCCGGCCCTCCGAGGAAGGTCAGACGCACATCCCCAAGAAATTCGCGCATACGTGTCGCCATCGTCTTTGTAGAAGCTAGTCTCGTTCGGGCCAGAAGCCGGGAAACTCGGGATCTTCCGCCTCCTTACCGTCGTCTTTGATCAATACAGTATACACACATATAGCAAGTAACAGAGGTACAAGAAAGAGGTAAGACATCCTACCATCATTACTAATTATAGCAGCTAGAAACTGTACGGCGCCACGCGCCCAAATAGCAATTCAAAATATCATATTCAATTAGTAAGCAAATAAACAATTCCAGGTAGATAGTCATCACAGTAAAAGCCAAATCAGTCATAGATAGGAAATATGAACATTAACAATGACAATGTATATCATGACTCACATGCATGCTTTCCCAAATTCCTACTCCATGGAGCTAGACTCAAACAGTCGGAGAGAAAGATCAGGAGACATGTCTGTAACTCGGCTGCCGAGGCCAGTGCTATCAATACATTTTCTCGTGCACAATCATGTCATTGTACAGACATTCTACACTAGATCACGATATAGGACAGTGTCAAGTCCGGATCGTCGGTGCGTTTGCATCGGTTTGCCCCACAGGCAAAGGAGCTACCAACTACCCATTGTGGAGGACCCGCACCCCGACGCCCCCAAGGTCATAACAAGACCCACACTTGTCTACCCGCACCCGCACCAAGGTGTGTTCAATCTCCTAGGCAACTGATAATCACATATTTTATTCATTAAGAAACCCTCATTATTAGTCATTTACACTCTTCATGTACTTAATTGACTGAATTTGATTATGTTTTGTAAGTTTGAACTCGAATCAGACTTAATTGATTTTTTAGCATTATTCGAGTCTTACACTGTTTCTGTATTTTGGCCATATCTTGAGTTCTAAATGTCTGATAATTATGAATTTTACCTTGTAGGAAAGATAAAAGAGAGCTCTACAACTTTGATGAAGAGCTCAAAGTCAAATTCAGACATCTAGTGGAGCTAATTGGGCATGGAAATCAGAATACGGGATTTGTGACTGGAACCTGAACAGTGTGTAGTAACCAGAACATAATTCGAGTTTGGGTTTATAGAATGGGCTGAAAATTGGTGATCTGAAAGTTAAGACCCATATGTACAACTTTCATGACAAACACAAAACTTGATTCGGGCTCCTTGATGGAGATATTGGGTCTGAAAGTCAAAACAGAGGTGCTGAAACTGGTCCTGAGCAGTCTGTAGTAATTGGGTCATATCTTGGGCTGTAGGACGAATTTTTGGGTGCTTCCAGAGCCATTGGAAAGCTTAGACAATTTCCTAGAACTTTCATGAAGACCACTTGGCTCAAAAATGACGAAATCAATGAGTTCAGCAATGAATACTTTCGGAAACAAGGAAGTTCACCTACCAAGCTCACCTACCAAGTTCACCTACCAAGTTCACCTACCAAGCTCACCTACTAATTCCACCTACTAATCTCATCTACCCATCTACTACTACTCTGAATCCTCTATAAAAGGAAGCATGTGGAGAGCTCTAAACACAACACACACTTAGTGTTAGAGATAGCTTTTCATAGTTCTTGTATATTTTTCCTTCATTGTAATGGAGAGCTAAGTCACTTCTAGTCAATTCGGGACTCTTGAAGAGATTGTGGTTTGGATTCTTGAGACCTTGGTTATGTAATGTATTTGATTTATATTTGAATTCCTCTTCTCTTCTTCTTCTGTTCTCTTAATCTTGAATGCATGAATGGTGATTCTGTTTATGTTTGATCTGATTTGATCTTGGTTTAAGATTAAGTATTGTGATAAAATTTAGAAGCTGATTGATCTAAACTAATCACGTAATTGAAGAGGTTAGGTTACTTGATTTGTGCCTAGGTTAATTGAATTCGGTGCTTAAATTGACATATATTTACATGAATGGTGCGATTGCAGATTTGTGTTTATCACTTGTCAATTGAATTCTAGACGATTGTCTAGTATGAATTATGGATCGATGCGAGAGATCTCGGTTAGATCCAAGTTAACCATTCAAATGTATTTCGGTGTTTGTTGAAAGGTCTATGATTGAATCCACCCAATCTCGGATAGATTTCTGAATTGACTGTTCTTTTAATTGTTATTTCTCTTTAAATCCTGTCACTGCAATCCTTGAACCATCAAAACCCCCCTTTTTTCTAACTTTCACTTGATTTGATCAAATTGCATCTACGATCCTTGAGGAGACAATCCGGTGTTGTTCACTATACTACAAATTTAGGTAATAACTTCAGTTATAATTTTGACTGAGTTCGGCGCTCGTCAAAATTTTGGCGCCGTTGCCGGGGATCTCGTAGGTGTAATCTTTTCATTTTGAGTAACCTTACTAATTTTTGTTTTTTCTTACCTATTCTAACAGTTATTTTTCATTTACTAACATTGTTCATACCATACTAACATTTTTATCCTAGCTTTTGAATTTTTCTGATTTAGGAAAGACGGAAAACAGGTGATTACGGGTAACTATTGCAATTTTCGAACTGCAACATGCCCAGAATGAACTAAAACTTGGTCGGTTGAAGGAAAACAGCCTGATAAACAAGACTCACAATAAACTGTGAGGTCACCCCTGGTTTTTCGAAATTCTATCATTTAGACCACTTTTTTAATTTTTTAATATTTTTTATTGCATTTTCTAGTTTCATTTTTATGTAGATTTTGTTCTGTGTTGATTCCATAATTTTTAAAAATGTTTAGACATATTAACTAAATTTATTTTTGCATATTTTGAGTGTTGTTTAGTGTATTTTGCTTAGTTGCAGTTTTTGTATTTTTGTGCTTTAGTTGATGCATGACTAGGTCCAATCCTGATATCTTGCTTGATCTTGATCCTGAGATTGATAGGACCTTGCATAGATTAATTAGAGCTCGTGTGATAAATTCCAGAGTTAATTCTGAACCTAATTTTGGGAGTGAACGACAACTTAAGTAATCCTGAAATCATGGCCGATAACATGCATAATAGAACCCTTAAGGAACTTGCTTTGCTCCTGATGTATCTTACCAATCTTTGTGCATTCAATATCCCGATCTTGATGCAGATTTTGGGTTGAAATCTGGTTTGATACACTTGTTACCAAAGTTTCATGGTCTTGCGGGTGAAGATCCTCATAAGCACACTGAAAGAGTTCCATGTTGTGTGTTCAACCATGAAGCCAAGGCATCTCTCGAGGAACACATCAAGTTAAGGGCATTTCCCTTCTCACTTGTCGATGCGACCAAAGATTGGTTGTTTTATCTTTCACCAGGTTCGGTCGAAGTTGGAATGACATGAAGAGGTTGTTCCCTGGAGAGATTCTTCCCCTGCCTCGAGAGAGCTGCGCAATTAGGAAGGATATATGTGGCATCAGACAGATGTCTGGTGAGACTTTGCATGAATACTGGGAGAGATTCAAGAAGTTGTGTTCAAGCTGCCCTCATCACCAAATTAGTGACCAGCTCTTGATTCAATACTTTTATGAGGGTTTCTTTGCCAAATGATAGAAGCATGATCGATCTTTGCCTCCGGAGGAGCCTTAGTAGACAAAACTCCCACCGCCGCAAGAGATCTGATAGCAAACATGGCGCCAATACCCAACAGTTTGGCTCGCGGATCATCACCGCAACCAGAGGAGTTAATGAAATTCAAGCATCTCATATGGACCAACAAAGAATGGAACACAGACTAGATGAATTGACTTCTTTGGTAAGACAGATAGCAGTGGGTCAACAACCACCCATGCAGATGACTGCATCAGTGTGTGGAATTTGCTCTAATTCATCTCATCCTACTGATTCATGCCCTACACTTCAGGAAGATGGTTCCGCTTTTCCAGATCAATGTGTTGCCGCTGGTGTTTTTCCTGGTAGACCCCAATATCAGCAACAACAGCAACAATCTAGATATGATCCATTTTCTAGCACTTATAATCCTGGTTGGCGAGACCATCCCAATTTGAGATATGGGAATCCTAGCCAGCAACAACAGCCCCACCAGCAGCAACAACAATTTAGATACCAAGCTGCAGGTCCAAGCAACAAATACCAACAAATACCCCCTGCATTCAGACAACAGCAACCTGTTCAGCAGTCTGTCCAATCCACTCCAGCTGAGCCATCATTGGAAGACCTGATGAAACAAATGGCCACAAATAACATTCAGTTCCAGCAGAACGTCAGTGCCAACATTCAGAATTTACAAACTCAAATTGGGCAGCTGGCAACCACTGTGAGCGAGCTAAAGAGTCAAGGTTCTAGCCAATTGCCTTCACAAACAGTCAACAATCCAAGAGGCAACGTAAGTGCAATTACCTTGAGAAGTGGCAAAGAAGTTGACGTTCCAACCTTACAAAGAATCGAAATTGACCAAAAACGGCGGGGAAATGGATAATTCGGTCAGAAAAACTGTGCCACTTGAAGAAAATTGCAGAGAATTCAGATGTTACCATTCCATTACCTTTTCCAAATAGGATCACACAATCCAAGAGAACAATGCAAGCGAGAAATGGAAAAAGAAGTCATGGAGACATTCGGGAAAGTGGAAATCAATATTCCCTCCTAGATGCAATCAAGCAAATTCCAAAATATGCTAAATTTCTCAAGGAGTTGTGCACTCATAAGAGAAGGTTGAAAGGGGATGAGAAGATCAGCATGGGTAGAAATGTTTCGCAATGATTCTACCAAGCATGCCACAGAAATGCAAAGATCCTGGAACTTTCACAATTTCTTGCACAATTGGCAACTCTAGATTTGAGCATGCAATGCTAGATTTGGGTGCTTCGATCAATGTCATGCCCATGTCAGTGTATAAGTGTTTAAACATCGGTACTTTGCAACCCACTGGTATCGTGATTCAGTTGGCGAATAGAGCCACTGCTCATCCTGCAGGTGTGCTGGAAGATGTGTTAGTTCGGGTAAATGAGTTGATTTTTCCAGCAGATTTCTACATTCTCGGACATGGAAGATGAGTCTCCAACAAACCATGCTCCATTGATTCTAGGCAGACCATTCCTCAAGACCGCAAGACCAAGATAGACGTGCATGCCGGCACCCTTTCTATGGAGTTTGGCGACGATTTGGTACAATTTAACATTTTTGATGCCATGAGACACCCACAGAGGAGCATTCTGTTTTCCATGTTGATATGATTGAGATCTTTGGTTGATGATGTCTATCGATTTATATGCTTGAATTCCCGATATTGTTGACTATCTTGGTTCTGTTTCTTGTGATACATGTGCCACTTGTGATGTTGAACCATGTCTTTGCATGTCTTGAGATTTATTCTGTTATGAGTAATGATACAAATGTACCGATGATGCAACAATTGAGAATGAGAGTCGGTACCATCTTTGAAATTAATGTTCTTTGAGATAGTTGTTTCGAGATCACTTGTTACCTTCCATTGTGCAACCTCCATCTTTGGAGTTGAAGACTTTACGAGACCATCTTAAATATGCATATTTGGGAGATGGTGAGACACTTAGGTGATCATTGCTAAAAACCTACAACCCGATCAAGAAGAAAAATTACTGCAGATTTTGAGGCGAGAATAGGCAAGCCATCGGATGGACTCTTGCAGATATTCTGGTATTAGTCCCTCCACATGCATGCATAAGATTTTATTGGAAGAAGGGATCAAACCGGTTAGACAGCCCCAAAGGAGACTAAATCCCCGATTCTAGATGTGGTGAAGAAGGAAGTTACAAAGCTACTTCAAGGCGGCATTATTTATCCCATATCGACGGTCAATGAGTGAGCCCGTGCAAGTGGTTCCCAAGAAATGCGGGGTCACGGTGGTTGCGAATCGAACAATGAGCTTGTGCCCACACGAGTTCAAAACGGTTGGCGAGTTTGCATTGATTATAGGCGGCTCAACCGGGCTACCGAGAAAGGATCATTTCCGCTGCCCTTCATTGATCGGATGTTGGAACGGTTGGGCGACAAGTCACATTATTGTTTCTGGATGGATATTCGGGCTATTTTCAGATTCATATAGCCCCGAGAAGACCAAGAGAAGACTACTTTCACTTGTCCATTTGGCACATTTGCATACGAGGAGGATGCCCTTTGGTCTATGCAATGCTCCGGGCACCTTTCGAGAGGTGTATGGTAAGTATCTTTTTCGATTTTTTAGAAAATTGCATGGACGTATTTATGGATGATTTTCTTGTCTATGGATCTTCCTTTGATGCATGTTTAGATAGTCCGGCTCGGGTCTTGCATAGATGCATTAAGACTAACCTCGTTCTAAATTTTGAGAAATGTCATTTCATGGTAGAACAAGGTATAGTCTTAGGGCATGTGATATCTCGTGAGGGTATTGAGGTAGATCCTGCAAAAATAGATGTTATTTCATGCCTATCTTACCCCACACGTGCGTGCGGGAGATTCGTTCTTTCCTTGGTCATGCAGGTTTCTATCGGCGGTTCATAAAGGATTTCGGCAAAATTGCACTTCCGCTATCCAACTTACCGCAAAAAGATGTGGAGTTTCACTTTGACAAGAAGTGCCGGGATGCCTTCAATCAATTGAAGCGAGGCATTGACCAAGTACACCTATCATCCAACCGCCGGATTGGACACCTCCATTTGAGTGATGTGTGATGCCTCTAATTATGCATTGGGAGCTGTTCTTGCACAAAGGGTCGGTAAAGTATCTCATGTCATTTCCTATGCTTCGAGAACTTTAGATCCTGCACAAATCAACTACACCACAACCGAAAAGGAACTTTTAGCAATTGTTTTTGCTTTAGATAAATTTCGATCATATTTGCTTGGTTCCAGTGGTTGTGTTTTCGGATCATGCAGCATTGAAGTTTCTCCGAAAAAGCCCAATGCCAAGCCCCGGTTGATTAGGTGGATGTTGCTCCTCCGGGAGTTTGATATTGAGATCCGTGACAAGAGTGGAGCGGAGAATTTGGTGGTGATCACTTGAGTCGAATTGAAAGGGAGGCAGATGTTTTTCCCATCCATGATGTTTTCTCGATGAGCGGCTTTTCAAGGCGCAAGGCAACATCCCTTGGTTTCTTCGATTTGATTAATTTCTTGGTTGCTAACGCAATACACGCACATTTCACTAAGGCTAAGATTGATAAATTGAAAAGTGAGTCAAAGTATTATGTGTGGGATGATCCTTACTTATGGAGATTTTGCGGTGACCAAGTAATTAGGAGGTGTGTGCGATGATGAATTCCATTCCATTCTTAGCTTTTGTCATAAACTTGCATGTGGCGGCCACTTCGGTCCTCAACGGACTGCTAGGAAAGTTTTAGACTCGGATTATATTGGCCCACTCTATTTCATGATGCATATATGTTTTGCAAATCTTGTGATCAATGCCGAGAACAGGGAATACTTCTCGTAGGAATGAAATGCCCCGAAACCCTTATTATTCTGTGAGATTTTTGATGTTTGGGGTATTGACTTTATGGGTCCTTTTCTGTTTCATTTGGTTTTGTTTACATTACGCTTCTTTGTGGATTATGTATCTAAATGGGTGGAGGCTAAGGCCACTCGGACCGATGATTCTAAAGTTGTTGTGGATTTTATTAGATCACAGATTTTCCGTAGGTTTGGAGTCCCGAGATCCATCATTAGTGATCAAGGTTCACATTTTTGCAATCGAAGCATGAAGGCTTTGATGAAGAAGTATGGAGTCCAACACAAGGTTTCTACACCTTACCACCCCCAAACCAATGGGCAAGCCGAGGTCTCCAACAGAGAAATTAAGCAGATACTCCGGAAGACAGTTCAACCTAACGAAAGGACTGGAGCAAGAGGCTTGAGGATGCTTTATGGGCTTACCGGACTGCTTATAAGACACCAATCGGGATGTCTCCGTATCGGATTATTTTTGGAAAAGCACTGCCACCTACCGGTGGAAATTGAGCATCGAGCATTGCGGGCGGTGAAAAGGTGTAACTTGGACCTAGATCAAGCGAGGTTTGGAGAGGAAGGCTGCTGCAGCAAAGCAATTGGAGGAGATCCGCTTGGAGGCTTATGAAAGTTCCAAACTTTATAAGGAGAAGACCAAAGCCTTCCATGATAAGTTAATTCGAGGAAAACATTTGAGATTGGTCAAAAAGTTCTCTCTATAACTCCCGCCTCCGACTCATGCACGGCAAATTAAGGTCTAGATGGGATGGACCATTTATTGTTACTAATGTTTTTCCTTACAGTGTCTTTGTTCGGATTAAAAGTGATGTCACCGCCAAAGCTTTCATCGTAAATGGACACCGCCTCAAACAAAGTATCATGAACTTTCGAGAGAATGCGAAGTGGAGGTGATGAACCTTCTCCATCCGCATTATGAATAAAAAAAAAAAAAAAAAAAAAAAAAAAAACAAAAAAAAAGAAAAAAGAAAAAAGAAAAAAAAAAAAAAAAAACAATTTGTGTGCCCGACAATGAGGTAGGTAGTGTCACTCGAAGCATGTGGAGGTCATTTTTTCTTCGGCGACAACAACTGCGAAAATCTTGCGGTATGGATTTTATTGGCCTACTTTATTAAAGGTCTGTTACACCTTTTGCAAAAGCTGCGAAATTGGTCAAAAAAGTTACGCTTTGAGATTATCATCCGCACCTACTCCTTGGAAAATTGAGATCTAGGTGGCGCGGTTCTTTTGTTGTCGGACACGCGTATCCTCTCGGCATCGGTGCGAGGATCCTAGGAATGGTAATGCGCTTAAGGTTAATGGACAAAGACTCAATCATTCCTGGAAAACCAAGTTCTTGAGTTCTTTGTGTTCTTAGGTTAAGTGGCGGATACGGTACTCCGTGACTCTTGAGTCGGTTTATTCTTCGATTTCCCAAAATAACCGAACCCTTCTTCTCCTTCAAAATGGATGTCATTCTTTCAAACACGAGAAAACATTTTCCTTCTCTTCCTCAAAATGCTCGAGAAAAATCTACAAAGTTCGATGTGAGAGATTGAGAATGTTAATGCACAAAGGTATGCCGAGAAGATGTCTGTTGGATAATTGAAGCAAAGGTCCGATTAGCGGTGAGTCCTCAATTTCATTTGACTCATATATGCCCTAGGTCTTGGAAGAAGTTCATATTCTAAAAGGAGAAGAGCAAAAAGGTTACAAGTCTGTCACAAATGTGGACGATGGGCGTAACAAGCGATGTCATACTAAGGGGATGGTTTCCGCAAATAGAGAAGATAAAATTTTCTTCATTAAGAATGGATCGTAAGGAGTCATTAGATGATATCTTATTGACTCTTGAAACGCATTCTTGTGGATTGGTGCATCGTGAAATTCTTAAATTGTGGAATCTCTTCAAGGATGAAGAACAACGCTATAGTCTTGGGAATCTGACTCTAAAAGACCCTGTTTGCCAATTTATAAGAAAATTGGATGGGAAGCTTATCCTCGACTCATAGAAGACGTTTAAGCCGTTACTGGATGTTAAACCAGAGGCAGATGTGAGCCATATCCACAAATAATCTGTACATATTATCCTCTTCTTCTTCTTCTTCATGGCATTTAAAAAAAAAAAAAAAAAATGAAAAAAAAAAATGAAAAAAAAAATGAAAAAAAAAAATGTATACTTCTTAGGGTTGGCTTTGGTAACACAAACCGTGAATGGGAAATACATGCATCTGATCCAGCCTTCTTAATTGAAAAACAAAGAAGGTAGATTGTATCCCACATGTGAAGCTAACTAGTCGTATTATGGCCACTTGTCCCTTTTGGGAGCCCATGTTCTTATTTGGTCTTGAATGGGTCGAATCTTGGTCAACAATGCTTTGGCACAAAGCCGAAAGAGCAGACTACCTCCATCCTAATCTTAAGTAAGTATACACTCATCTTTCATCAAGTTTTTCTAACAATTTCAAAAAAAAAAAAAAAAAAAAAAGACGTGATGTCATCTTGCACTCATGACGCCGCAAAGTATAAAGATACGCCATGGAGACTGTACATACGGGTATGTCATCATTTTCTATTTCTTTTATCTTTGTATCATTTTGTTGTATTTTGATTTTTGTGCGAGACGATCCTTTGAGCGGGGTCCTTCGGGGTTTCTAGACTTCTTTACCTTGATGGTTTTTCTTGAAGTCGACAAAAACAAAAAAAAAAAAAAGATTTTGTGTCTCTTAATTTCAACCTTTTCTGACAACAGCCAACCTACCCTTATAGGTGCAATTATTTCCCTTTCCATTCTTTTTCTTATTTAAACACTCCATTTTCTCCATTTTCCTTCAAACTCAGAAACACTCAAAGGGAGGAAGAGTATAGAATGGGGCCTTCTATTCGTAACCTCAAAAATGTCTGTGTTTTTTGTGGGTCGAGTTATGGGAAGGGATTAGAGTTTGTAAACGCAGCTAGCACTCTTGGTCGATCACTTGCTGCGAGGAATATTCATCTTGTATATGGGGAGGTTGTCGTGGGTTAATGGGGCTGTATCACTTGCTGCCTTTGTAAGAGACATCGGGTTTTAGGTGTCATTCCGAAACTTTAGCTCAACAGAACATCAATGGAAAGACAATTGGGGAGGAACTTAAAGTATCATCAATGCATGAACGCATGAAGATAATGCTTGAAAACTCTGATGCATTCATTGCCTTACCAGGTGGTTTTGGTACTTTGGAAGAAATTTTTCAAATTGTCTCTTGGGCGAACCGAACATCCACCATAAACCCATTGATTTGTTGAATGTTAATAATTTCTTTGATCTTTTGTTATTTTTTCTTGACAAAGTCATGTGGAACATAAATTTATCACTCCATCGGCAAGACAACTTCTTATCTCTGCCTCCACTATTGATGAGCTCATTGATAAATTAGAAGCTTTTGAGTATGTACTGATCAGGTATTAGCTCGAGATAGATTGGTCAACAGAAGAAGCGCGAAGGAAGTAACAAGAAACAAGAGCCGATCTGAAACTTTCTCTTTAATGGGTTTGATAAAAAAAAAAAAAATTGTTGTTGTTTTGTTTAGTATGATATGGTTGTCATGGACTTATTAAACCAATTAGTGATGGCAGAGTAAGGAGTAATTTTACTCTTGAGACGCATCTTAATTGGTGGCGAGTAAGGAGTTTTTAGGTAGTAATTAATTAGTATTGACTTGTGGAAGTACTAACGTTTTCTTGTTTGATTTCTTTTCAGGGTCTGATGCGGCACTGACAGTGTGTTTCTTTTCTGCTAGGCGTTGATTCACTTCTTATCAGGTTGTGTTGCTCTTTTCTATCTCTTTCTTTCACATTGAGGACAATGTTACATTAAGTGTGGGGGAGAGATTTTAGCATGTTTCTGTTTCTTTTCGTTTGTTAAAAAAAAAATTTCAAAAAAAAAATTCAAAAAAAAAAAAAAAATAATAATAAAAAAGGGGTTCATTGCATGATTGAATAATTTTTCTCCCTTCTTGAACTGATATGCTTGGTGATGGATGATTGAATTGATGAATTGAGTTTGATGAATGCATACCTTGTGAGATTTTGAGCCTAATGGATGGATTCAACATTTATGCCATTCTCTTCTTTCTTGTGTGATTTTCACTCATGTTAATGACCACTCTAGAACTTGCTTTGATTCTTTTTGAGGCTACATTTCACTTGCATGCATGAACATGATTGAGGCCCTCTTTCTTAGCTAGTTTAACCAAATAGTCAACCTTGTTTTCAATATGATATCAAGCACTCTTTTGACCTCTCGAAAATTCTCTGATTCCTGCCAACCTTGTATATTTTCCTTTGCTTAACCCCTTTGAGCTTATTTGACCATTCCTTGTTTCTAGCTCATTATGTGCCTTAAATGAAAAATCGTGTTCTTACTGTACCTTAGGAAATAAAAGAACATTAGCCTGGTTAATGGATGAGTTTTTGAACAAGTGTGGGGGTGTGTGTACAAAATGGTTGTTGAAAAAAAAAAAAAAAAGAAAAGAAAAGAAAGAGTGCCTAAAAAAAAAAAAAAAAAAAAAAGAGAAATGTATGTTTATAGTTATGTTCATATATATACAAAAAAAAAGAGAGAGAGAAAAGGATTGGGAAATGAATATGTAAAGGGATATACATTAGAGTTGAGATGAACTTTTATGCTCGTTATTTAAACTCATCTCATTTGCTTTTTTATTCTCTTTGGTATTTATCTTCTCATATCCATTTTATCCTCTTCTGTTACCTTGACCTCACTACAACCTTGAATAAAGTCCTCATGATTTGTGTGTGCATGTGTTTTGAGTAGTGGAGAAGTAGAAGATAAGCAAGCTTATGGTAGTGCCATTTTCATGGGTTGAATTGAGTGAAATACCTACCTTTTAAACACTTGAGAGATTGAGAGGGAATCTTGTGAAGATCCATCATTCTTAATTCATTCTTTTCAACGGAAGTTTCCTTGCATTTCGGTTTGAGATGTGAAGAAATGTTACCTCATTTATGCTTTGATCCCTTGAATTTCTTGTTGCTTTCTTCTTGCTTCATTGAGTCCTTTAGAGTTTTTAACTTTTAAGTTTGTGTCGTTTGTCTTTGTCTTCTAACTTTAGTTTTATATGTTTTGCCCAGGAGTGCAAAAAGCTAAGTGTGGGGGAATTTAATAATCACATATTTTATTCATTAAGAAACCCTCATTATTAGTCATTTACACTCTTCATGTACTTAATTGACTGAATTTGATTATGTTTTGTAAGTTTGAACTCGAATCGGACTTAATTGATTTTTCAGCATTATTCGAGTCTTACACTATTTCTGTATTTTGGCCATATCTTGAGTTCTAAATGTCTGATAATTATGAATTTTACCTTGTAGGAAAGATAAAAGAGAGCTCTACAACTTTGATGAAGAGCTCAAAGTCAAATTCAGACATCTAGTGGAGCTAATTGGGCATGGAAATCAGAATACGGGATTTGTGACTGGAACCCGAACAGTGTGTAGTAACCAGAACATAATTCGAGTTTGGGTTTATAGAATGGGCTGAAAATTGGTGATCTGAAAGTTAAGACCCATATGTACAACTTTCATGACAAACACAAAACTTGATTCGGGCTCTTTGATGGAGATATTGGGTCTGAAAGTCAAAACAGAGGTGCTGAAACTGGTCCTGAGCAGTCTGTAGTAATTGGGTCATATCTTGGGCTGTAGGACGAATTTTTGGGTGCTTCCAGAGCCATTGGAAAGCTTAGACAATTTCCTAGAACTTTCATGAAGACCACTTGGCTCAAAAATGACGAAATCAATGAGTTCAGCAATGAATACTTTCGGAAACAAGGAAGTTCACCTACCAAGCTCACCTACCAAGTTCACCTACCAAGTTCACCTACCAAGCTCACCTACTAATTCCACCTACTAATCTCATCTACCCATCTACTACTACTCTGAATCCTCTATAAAAGGAAGCATGTGGAGAGCTCTAAACACAACACACACTTAGTGTTAGAGATAGCTTTTCATAGTTCTTGTATATTTTTCCTTCATTGTAATGGAGAGCTAAGTCACTTCTAGTCAATTCGGGACTCTTGAAGAGATTGTGGCTTGGATTCTTGAGACCTTGGTTATGTAATGTATTTGATTTATATTTGAATTCCTCTTCTCTTCTTCTTCTGTTCTCTTAATCTTGAATGCATGAATGGTGATTCTGTTTATGTTTGATCTGATTTGATCTTGGTTTAAGATTAAGTATTGTGATAAAATTTAGAACCGATTGATCTAAACTAATCACGTAATTGAAGAGGTTAGGTTACTGATTTGTGCCTAGGTTAATTGAATTCGGTGCTTAAATTGACATATATTTACATGAATGGTGCGATTGCAGATTTGTGTTTATCACTTGTCAATTGAATTCTAGACGATTGTCTAGTATGAATTTCTGGATCGATGCGAGAGATCTCGGTTAGATCCAAGTTAACCATTCAAATGTATTTCGGTGTTTGTTGAAAGGTCTATGATTGAATCCACCCAATCTCGGATAGATTTTGAATTGACTGTTCTTTTAATTGTTATTTCTCTTTAAATCTCACACACGCAATCCTTGAACCATCAAAACCCCCTTTTTCTAACTTTCACTTGATTTGATCAAATTGCATCTACGATCCTTGAGGAGACAATCCGGTGTTGTTCACTATACTACAAGTTTAGGTAATAACTTCGGTTATAATTTTGACTGAGTTCGGCGCTCGTCAGCAACATGGCCTTACAACAGTCCACAAGGATATTCACAATGCATATGATACTATGCATGAACATGTATGATTCACAATTTCATACCATTACATAACATGCCACAATAGGCCAATATAAGCATCAATATATGCTCCTTATCACACACATACAACAATTTCCACGTCATGGATCCAAGAATTTCCGTTTTCAAAATCATTTCTTCTCTATTGGTATGAATACATATTCCTATCACTTTTAAGTAAAGTAAGATCCTTGAATCCAGGGTTTTTAGGTTATGCTTGAGTTACAAAGGACAAAGAACCATAATTTCAATCATTTCCAGCTCAAAATCTCATTTTTGGGTCCTGGTAATCGATTACATCACCCTGGTAATCGATTACCAGAGAAACAGAATCCCTGTAATCGATTACCATCCCATTGTAATCGATTACACGATTTCCAGAACTACGATTCTTAACTTCAAGGACTTGGTAATCGATTACACAATCGTGGTAATCGATTACCAATCGGACAGAACCTCCGTAATCGATTACCCTCAAGTTATAATCGATTACGTGATTCCCAGAAGCATCATTTCTTGACATCAGAGGCTTGGTAATCGATTACACCATTCTTGTAATCAATTACAAGCTAGACAGAATCTCTGTAATCGATTACACACAAGATGTAATCGATTACCAGATTTCTAGAATCACGATTTAGTACCCTTAAGAGCTTGGTAATCGATTACAAGCCCCGTGTAATCGATTACCACGTGTAAACTTGCAGAAAACAGAGTTCTCAGGTCCTTTAACTCAAATCAAACCACTCATTATCATATTTAACCAACAAGTTACTCAAATATACTTTCAAATCATGCAAGAGGCATCAAGCAATCATACAACAATTCAACCCAATAGCATAAATCAATTAAAATCCACACATAGACATACTAATCACACAATCAAAGGATAACCCTCATTAGGGTTTTTTTTTCCACCAACAACACAATCAAGGTTCCTAGATGCTAAGAGAGGTTGAGGAGAAGTGTCTTCCTCTTACCTAAGTGAAGAAAACAAAAGAAGAACACCAAGAACCTCCTTTGAATTTTCGGATTTGAGCTCCAAGGATCCTAAAAATGGTGACTTTGTTAGAATCAATACCAAGGCTTGAAAAATAAGCCATGGATGGCCAACATGAAAACCATGACCACGAAAATGGAGGAGAAAGAAGAGAAGTCTTGAGTCTTACCCAAAAAGCTCAAAGCTTGGAGCTTGAAGAAATGGTGAGAATGGTGGAATCTCAAGATGCTCCAAACAAGAAGGATGTCTAGGAGAGGAAGAGGGTTAAGAGAGTGTGGTTGGAAGAAAATTTTGTGATGAATGAGAGGGAAGAGCTGCTGGTGCCGTGGGATTTCTGGAGAAAGAGAGAGGAGAAAATGTCATGAGGAAGAAGAAGAGTGAAGCAGAAGAAGGAAGAAGTAAAGGAATGTTTAGGAAATAAAATCAATCTCCCCCCAAAATGTTGTCCAGCCATGCATGAAGGAGAGAGAGAAGGGAATGGGCTGCTTTGCATGGGGAAGGAGGAAGAGGAAATTTCCAAGAAGCTTCCTCCAAGCTTCCATGAGAAGCTTCACACGTTTCTCGATAAAATGAAAGTAAAGCTGTTTCCTAATCGGGTATACTAACACAGATGAATATTTACACTGTCAGTATTATTTTTCCTCCAGTGTAGAAGAGTTACTGGTGATGAAAATAATATTTCATTATTCATCAGACGATTTTACAATACCGCGATTTCATTCATCGGGTAAAACCTCGTAAAACGTAAACATCGTAAATTGTGCCCGACCTCGGGTTTAGTAAGATCTCCTGTCGACAAGTCCACAATTTAGAGTTTACTAGCCACAGGGAAGACATCGCATCTTCCCGGGTCTGCACAGCGCACACGTAAAACGAGGAATATATTAAAATATTCAACGTTTCCAGAAAATTCCAGAAAAATTCACATAATTCACAAATATTAGAAAATGACTATTGATGGTGAAATAATTAATTTTCAGAGCATTAAACTTACCTCAGCGATTCTCAGCTCAGTGTGTACGCAAAACAAAGAATATATTAAAATATTCGTTGTTTCCGAAAAATTCTAGAAAAATTCCTAAAGATCAAGAATAATATAAAATGATCATTTGTACTTAAACAGATATTTTTCGGGATGTTACAACACTCCCCTACTAAAAGGAATTTCATCCTCGAAATTTACATACCTCAAAATAGTTCCGGATGTTGCTCCATCATCTTGTCTTCCGGTTCCCAAGTTGCATCACCAGTCATCTCGTTCCAAATCATCTTTACCAATGAGATCTCCTTGCCTCTAAGTTATTTTATCCGTCGATCCTCGATTCTCGCAGGAGGCGCCTCATAGGTCAGGTTCTCTTTAATTGTACTGTGTCCGGTGCTATGACATGACTTGGATCAGGCAAATACTTACGAAGTTGTGACACATGGAAGACATTGTGTATGTTGGAAAGAAAAGGGGGTAAGGCTATCTGGTAGGCTACTGGACCTATCCGGCGAAGGATTTGGTAAGGTCCAAGAAATTTTGGAGTGAGTGTTCTAGATTTCAAAGCCCGGCCGACCCCAGTCATGGGTGTGACTTTCAGGAATACATGCTCACCTTCCTCAAACTCAAGAGGCTTTCTTCTCCTATCTGCATAACTCTTTTGCCGGCTCTGCGCAGTTCTCATCTTCTCTTGAATCATTTTAACCTTCTCAGTTGTCTGTTGAATGATATCTGGTCCAATCGTAAGACGCTCTCCGTCTTTGTACCAACACAATGGTGTTCGACACCGTCGTCCATACAGAGCTTCATAGGGTGCCATCCTTATACTCGAATGATAACTGTTGTTATAGGTGAACTTTATCAGTGGTAGAACTTCATCCCAACATCCAGTTTGTTCCATAGTACAAGCTCTAAGCAAATCTTCTAAAGATTGGATTGTCCTTTCCGATTGACCATCGGTTTGTGGGTGGTATGCTGAACTCAGACGTAACTTTGTCCCCAACGATGCTTGCAAACTCTGCCAAAATTTTGAAGTAAACCTCGGGTCCCTATCCGAAACGATACTCGTAGGCACACCATGTAGCCTAACGATCTCTCCAATATAAAGCTGGGTCAACTTCTCCAAACTGTACCTCATGTTGATCGGGAGAAAATGGGTTGACTTCGTGAGTCGATCCACTATTACCCATATCGAGTCGTGTCCTTTCTTTGTCCTCGGCAAACCCACAACAAAATCCATCGCAATGTTGTCTCATTTCCATTCAGGAATAGATAATGGTTGTAGCAATCCCGCTGATCTTTGATGTTCCACTTTAGCTTTTTGACAAACTAAACAAGTCGACACACATCTAGTGACGTCGCTCTTCATTCCATGCCACCAGAACAATTTCTTCAGATCTTGGTACATCTTAGTTATACCTGGGTGCATACTCAGCCTGCTGGTGTGAGCATGTTCCACAATATATCGCCTAAGCTCTTGGTTACGGAGAATACAAACTCTACCTCGGAATCTCAGAATTTCATCCATTCCTTCTTTAAATTCTGTCTCTTTATCTTGCCTTATCAATTCTCTCGCTTCTTGCAAGAATTCATCGGCTTTTTGTTTTTCCCGTATGTCATCCATTAGTTCACTTGAGATGGTGACCATATTCATACAAATCCTTCCGGGTTCCAACTTAACAAACGACCATACATCCCTAAACTGTTCTATGAGGTCTCTTTCCTTGATCATCAAGGCAGAAGCACTAATAGTCTTTCTGCTCAAGGCATCAGCCACGACGTTCGCCTTGCCAGGGTGGTACAACAACTGGAAATCATAGTCCTTCAAGAATTCTAGCCATCTCTGCTGCCTCATATTCAACTCTTTCTGATCATACAAATATTTCAAGCTCTTGTGGTCACTGAAGATGTTGAATGTCGCTCCATAGAGAAAATGTCTCCATATCTTTAGAGCAAAGACCACAGCTGCAAGTTCCAAATCATGTGTAGGGTAGTTCTTTTCGTGTACTCGCAACTGTCGCGAAGCATAAGCTACCACTCTTCTATGTTGCATAAGAACACATCCCAATCCTTGATACGAAGCATCACAGTACACCTCGAATGGCTCATTCGGATCAGGTAGCACTAACACCGGTGAGGTAGTTAGCCATTTCTTCAACTCTTGAAAACTTTGCTCGCAGCTATCAGTCCATTCAAAAGCTTGGTTCTTCCTTGTCAATTGAGTGAGCGATCCAGCAATCTTGGAAAACCCTTCTATGAATCTTCGGTAGTATCCGGCTAAACCCACGAAGCTACAAACTTCCGTCACTGACTTTGGTTGTTCCCACTGTAATATTGCTTCTACTTTTGACGGATCCACTGCAATCCCTTCCTTCGAGATCACATGGCCTAAAAACTTCACCTCATCAAGCCAAAACTCACATTTCGATAGCTTGGCATACAATTCCTTCTCCTTTAGAATCTGAAGAACTATGCTGAGGTGTTCAGCATGATCCTCCTGATTCTGGGAATATATCAGGATATCGTCAATGAAGACGACAACAAACTTGTCCAAGTAAGGACGAAAGATCCTGTTCATGTAGTCCATGAAGATAGCAGGTGCATTCGTAACACCAAACGACATTACAAGGTACTCATAATGACCGTATACGAAAAGCAGTCTTTGGCACATCCTCCGCTTTCACTCTTATCTGATGGTACCCAAATCTCAAATCAATCTTTGAAAACACTGCTGCTCCCTTCAATTGGTCCATCAAATCATCAATTCTTAGGAGTGGATACTTGTTCTTGATCGTCAGCTTGTTCAACTGCCTATAGTCCACACACAATCTTGAGGTACTGTCCTTTTCCGCACTAACAATATTGGTGCTCCCACGGTGACACACTCGGTCTAACAAACTGTTTCTCCAAAAGCTCCTCTAGCTGTTTCTTGAGCTAGGCCAATTCGGTTGGCGACATACGATAAGGTGCTATAAACACGGGACCAGCTCCCGGTACCAGATCAATGGCAAACTCGATCTCACGCGTCGGTGGTAAACCAGGTACTTCCTTTGGAAAAACTTCAGAGAACTCTCTCATAACCGGAATAGTGTCCAGGTCAGCCTCACTCTCGATTTTCAAAGAAGATAGTAGCATATACCCCTGAGCTCCTTCTTCCAAGAAAGCTCGTGCTTGGTTGGCCGTCAAGTATCTAGAATTCTCATCCATGGGGAAAACTATGATTTTTCTGGAACAATCTAACAGAACATGGTTGGAAGATAACCAGTCCATCCCTAGGATTATATCTAACTGTGACAGAGGTAGACAGATCAGATCAACAGGGAAGACTCGACCTTCAACAACTAAGGGACACTTCAAACAGACTTTGGTAGTAACTACCGGTTTATCAGTGGGGGTTGAAACAGTCAATTCAAAAGGTAGTTCAGACACAAGTAAGCCAAGTCGTAGCACACAGTCATATGATATGAAAGAATGGGTTGCCCTAGAGTCATACAGTACTTTTAAAAGATTGCCTTCTATGGTGTCTTCTCCTTGAATCAAGTCTTCAGATTCGGAAGCTTCAGCTCCGCTCATGGTATAAACTCGACCTCCGACTTGCGGTTTCTTGGCTCGAGTCGCGTTGACTGAAGGTTCAGCCTTTGCTTGATTGCAGTATCTGGACATGTGGCCCGGTTTGCCGCATCTGAAGCAGATGATTCCCTTGATCGTCCAATCTCTCGTGAGATGATCTTTCCCACATTTCAGGCATTTTGAAAGATAGGACTCATTTTGGCCAGTTCGATTCCCAGAAAAACCTCCACCAGAACTTCCACCGGTTTGCTGCTGACTTCCCGCTGGTCGGGAATAAGGCTTCTTTGGGAAGCGGTTTGAACCACTGCCTCCACCTCTTTGGGACCGTACAGGCCTAAAGCTCCTGTTTCTCGAGTCTCTAGCCTGTTCCAAGGCTTCAACTTCACAGCAAGTGTCTAACAATTCTGAGAATACCTTCATCTTCAGGGTGATCACAGCTTTCTTCACCTCGTACCTCAATCCCTCAGTGAACTTCCAACACTTCCAGGCTTCATCGGTTTGGTGTTGGTGGTGCGTTGAGAACTTCTCCAGGTTCTCAAATTTTGCTGCATACTCACTGACGGTCATGTTCCCTTGTCTCAAGTTGAGGAACTCTAGCTCTTTCGCATGTCTCGCATTAGCAGGAAAATATTTGTCCAAGAACTTGTTCTTGAACACATCCCATGTGATGTCATTTCCTTCGGCTTCCAATGCTCTCTGAGCCTCGTTCCACCAGTCTTTGGCGTTGCCCACAAGCATAAAGGTAGCATAATTCACCTTCTTGTCTTCGGCACAGTTCATACCACGGAAGACTTTCTCCAATTCCTTGATCCACAGACTAGCCTTGTCAGGATCAAATTCTCCCTTAAACTGAGGAGGGTTTGACGAGCGCCGAACTCAGTCAAAATTATAACCGAAGTTATTACCTAAGCTTGTAGCACAGTGACAACACCGGATCGTCTCCACGAGGATTGTAGACGCAATTTAATCAAATCAAGTGAAAGTTAGCAAAAGGGGGGTTTAACAATTTAAGATCGCACTTGACAAAATTAAAGGAAGAAATAACAATTAAAAACGATCAATTCAAATCTATCCGAGATTGGGTGGATTCAATCATAAACCTTTCAACAAACATTTGAAGCACATTTGAATGGTTAACTTGGATATAACCGAGATCTCAGCATTAGATCCAGAATTCATACTAGACAATCGTCCAGAATTCAATTGATAAGTAATAAACACAAATCTGCAATCGCACCATTCATGTAGATATATGTCAATTTAAGCACCGAATTCAATTAACCTAGGCACCAATCAGTAACCTAACCTCTTCAATTATGTGATTAATTTAGATCAATCAGTTCTAAGTTTCATCACAAATCTTCAATCTCCATTTATGTGATTAATTCAGATCAATCAGTTCTAAATTTCATCACAATACTTAATCTTAAAACAAGATCAAATCGATCAAACATAAACAGAATCACTATTCATGCATTCAAGATCAAGAAAACAGAAGAAGAAGAAGAAGAAGAAGAAGAAGAAGAAGAAGAAGAAGAAGAAGAAGAAGAAGAGAATAAGAAGAATCCAAATATAAATCAAATACGATACATAACCAAGATTTCAAGAATCCAAACCGCAATCTCTTCAAGAGTTCCAAATTGACTGAAAGTAACTTAGCTCTCCATTACAATGAAGGAAATCATCAAAATATACAAAAGCTATGAAAAACTATGAAGAAACAAGAAGAAACTATGAGAGAATTTAAGGAGAATACAACTTGTTTGTTAATGATAACCAATGGTGCCCTTTTATAAAAGTCTAGGGTAACAAAATGACAAAGGGGAATGGGTGGATGAGTGGATTGGTGAGAGGAGTGGTTGAATGGGTTGGTGAGTGGGTTGGTGAGTGGAGTGATTGAGTGGAGTGGTTGAATGGGTTGGTGAGTGGAGTGGGTGAGTGGGTTGGTGAGTGGAGTGGTTGAGTGGGTTGGTGAGAGGAGTGGTTGAGGACGAAAATTTTGACGTCTGACTTGGAAGCCAAAAACGACTAACTATACTTCAGATCCATGAAAAGTACTCTTCATGAAAGTTGTAGATCTTTGTCTTGGCTATAACATGCATATCTGGATCATCTAATTTCTCTTCCTGCAGCCCAAGATATGGCCCAAATACCGCAGGTCACTCAAACCCAACTTCAGCACCTCTGTTCCGACTTGCAGGCTCAAACTGACCTATTAGACTTCATTTTTTCAAAAAGTGTTCTTCATGAAAGTTGTTTATTTGGGTCTTAACTATCAACTATCCAAATTTCAGCCCATCTCCATTATTACAGCTTGGGATATGATTTTATGAGTGCACACCGTTTGGATTCTAGTGACAGAACCCGTATTCTGACTTCCATGTAAACTTAGGTCCCTTAGACATCTGAATTGGACTTCGAGCTCTTCATCAAAGTTGTAGAGCTTCCTCCTAGCTTTCCTACAAGATAAAATTCATGATTTTCAGATATCAAGAACTCAAGTTATGGCTAAAATACAGAAACAGTGTCAAATCTCAATAATGCTGAAAATATTCAATTAGGACCAATTTGAGCTCAAACTCACAAAATCATACCAAACTCAATCAATTAAGAATATGGAGAGTGTAAATGACTAAACATAAGGGTTTCTTAACGAATAAAATATGTGATTATTAGGGTTGTGATGACGAAACTCCGCCAAGTTCTGGGCATCGGCAGTCGCCTCAAGCTGTTGAGCAGCTCTCTCTTGTTGTTGAGCCGCACGCTCATTTTTCTTTGCTGATGATGACACGCCATCCGCTGCATTGCCTCAACAGCAGCTGCAATTTCTCCACTTCTCACCATCTCACTCTTTCTCAAATCAGGTTGACTGAAAACCACAAGGTAAGTTAGAGGAATTCATTTCAAAACACAAACCACAGAGATTTCACACAGCACAAACAAGACAGACTCATACACAAGACCCAAAGAAAAGATAAACTGGGGCTCTAATACCAACTTAATGTAACGCCCCTTTTTGGGAGGGAACGTCACATTGTCAAATAAAAGAAAATGCAGAAAAGTAAAGTTTTAACATTTCAAGACCCGGTTCATTCGTTTAAGTTTAACTTGTTCAATTCTTAAATACGCGAGCAGAATAGCAGAAATGTACAATTTTTTTATTTTGTTTTGATAATCAATTTAACCATGCGGAATATAAATGACAGTGAAGGATAAAATAGTAGACAAAATTCTCATCTGGATAACATGCATATAGATATATATATATAAAATGTACTGATATCATTTATACTTAGATACAAACCTGAATTACCCAAAAACAAAACTATACCTGCCCCAAAAGATTATACAAATATGCCCCATGATACCAAAATATACGACCCACAAAAAATACATCGAGGCCCCAAAATAAAACACTTGGTAGCCATCGGTAGCTACCGAGTAAACTCGATCTCTCGGATGAGGAGGGACCGTATCAGGGTCCTCGGCGGGATCCTCCTCTTCGGAGGAAACCTCCATGGGAACCACGGAACCACGGGCGGGAGCTCGAGCGGTAGAATCAAAAGAGTCCTCCCAAGGGGTGTAGTAACGGTCACCCCACATCTCCCTGATGGGCAAGTAAAACTCCAGTCGCAGGCTGATGTGGCAGGTGAGGACAGGTGCCTCATGATGTCTCCAGGCTAGGGCGATCGACACATCTCCCAAGTAGACGCAGCGATCGGAACTCAAGTTGATATGTCAATACTCCGGCCCTCGAGGAAGGTCAGACGCACATCCCCAAGAAATTCGCACATACGTGCCGCCATCGTCTTTGTAGAAGCTAGTCTCGTTCGGGCCAAAAGCCAGAAAACTCGGGATCTTCCGCCTCCTTACCGTCGTCTTTGATCAATACAGTATACACACATATAGCAAGTAACAGAGGTACAAGAAAGAGGTAAGACATCCTACCATCATTACCAATTATAGCAGCTAGAACAGTACGGTGCTGCGCGCCCAAATAGCAATTCAAAATATCATATTCAACTAGTAAGCAAATAAACAATTTCAGGTAGATAGTCATCACAGTAAAAGCCAAATCAGTCATAGATAGGAAATATGAACATTAACAATGACAATGTATATCATGACTCACATGCATGCTTTCCCAAATTCCTACTCCATGGAGCTAGACTCAAACAGTCGGAGAGAAAGATCAGGAGACATGTCTATAACTCATTTCTGCTGTAGAGGCCAGTGCTATCAATAAATTTTCTCATGCACAATCATGGCATTGTACAGACATTCTACACTAGATCACGATATAGGACAGTGTCAAGTCCGGATCGTAGGTGCGTTTGCATCGGTTTGCCCCACAGGCAAAGGAGCTACCAACTACCCATTGTGGAGGACCCGCACCCCGACGCCTCCAAGGTCATAACAAGACCCACACTTGTCTACTCGCACCCGCACTAAGGTGTGTTCAATCTCCTAGGCAACATGGCCTTACAACAGTCCACAAGGACATTCACAATGCATATGATACTATGCATGAACATGTATGATTCACAATTTCATACCATTACATAACATGCCACAATAGGCCAATATAAGCATCAATATATGCTCCTTATCACACACATACAACAATTTCCATGTCATGGATCCAAGAATTTCCGTTTTCAAAATCATTTCTTCTCTATTGGTATGAATACATATTCCTATCACTTTTAAGTAAAGTAAGATCCTTGAATCCAGGGTTTTTAGGTTATGTTTGAGTTACAAAGGACAAAGAACCATAATTTCAATCATTTCCAGCTCAAAATCTCATTTTTGGGTCCTGGTAATCGATTACATCACCCTGGTAATCCATTACCAGAGAAACAGAATCCCTGTAATCGATTACCATCCCATTGTAATCGATTACACGATTTCCAGAACTACGATTCTTAACTTCAAGGACTTGGTAATCGATTACACAACCGTGGTAATCGATTACCAATCGGACAGAACCCCCGTAATCGATTACCCACAAGTTGTAATCGATTACGTGATTCCCAGAAGCATCATTTCGTGACATCAGAGGCTTGGTAATCGATTACACCATTCTTGTAATCGATTACACCATTCTTGTAATCGATTACAAGCTAGACAGAATCTCTGTAATCGATTACACACAAGATGTAATCGATTACCAGATTTCCAGAATCACGATTTAGTACCCTTAAGAGCTTGGTAATCGATTACAAGCCCCGTGTAATCGATTACCACGCGTAAACTTGCAGAAAACAGAGTTCTCAGGTCCTTTAACTCAAATCAAACCACTCATTATCATATTTAACCAACAAGTTACTCAAATATACTTTCAAATCATGCAAGAGGCATCAAGCAATCATACAACAATTCAACCCAATAGCATAAATCAATTAAAATCCACACATAGACATACTAATCACACAATCAAAGGATAACCCTCATTAGGGTTTTTCCACCAACAACACAATCAAGGTTCCTAGATGCTAAGAGAGGTTGAGGAGGAGTGTCTTCCTCTTACCTAAGTGAAGAAAAACAAAAGAAGAACACCAAGAACCTCCTTTGAATTTTCGGATTTGAGCTCCAAGAATCCTAAAAATCGTGACTTTGTTAGAATCAATACCAAGGCTTGAAAAATAAGCCATGGATGGCCAACATGAAAACCATGACCACGAAAATGGAGGAGAAAGAAGAGAAGTCTTGAGTCTTACCCAAAAAGCTCAAAGCTTGGAGCTTGAAGAAACGGTGAGAATGGTGGAATCTCAAGATGCTCCAAACAAGAAGGATGTCTAGGAGAGGAAGAGGGTTAAGAGAGTGTGGTTGGAAGAAAATTTTGTGATGAATGAGAGGGAAGAGGGCTGCTGTGCCGTGGGATTTCTGGAGAAAGAGAGAGGAGAAAATGTCATGAGGAAGAAGAAGAGTGAAGCAGAAGAAGGAAGAAGTAAAGGAATGTTTAGGAAATAAAATCAATCTCCCCCCAAAATGTTGTCCAGCCGTGCATGAAGGAGAGAGAGAAGGGAATGGGCTGCTTTGCATGGGGAAGGAGGAAGAGGAAATTTCCAAGAAGCTTCCTCCAAGCTTCCATGAGAAGCTTCGCACGTTTCTCGATAAAATGAAAGTAAAGCTGTTTCCTAATCGGGTATACTAACACAGATGAATATTTACACTATCAGTATTATTTTTCCTCCAGTGTAGAAGAGTTACTGGTGATGAAAATAATATTTCATTATTCATCAGACGATTTTACAATACCGCGATTTCATTCATCGGGTAAAATCTTGTAAAATGTAAACTTCGTAAATTGTACCCGGCCTCGGGTTTAGTAAGATCTCCCATCGACAAGTCCACAATTTAGAGTTTACCAGCCACAGGGAAGACATCGCATCTTCCCGGGTCTGCACAGTGCACACGCAAAACGAGAAATATATTAAAATATTCGACGTTTCCAGAAAATTCCAGAAAAATTCACATAATTCACAATTATTAGAAAATGACTATTGGTGGCGAAATAATTAATTTTCGAAGCGTTACACTGACCTTAGCGATTCTCAGCTCAGTATACACGTAAAACGAGAAATATATTAAAATATTCGTTATTTCCGAAAAATTCTAGAAAAATTTCTAAAGATCAAGAATAATATAAAATGATCATTTGTACTTAAACATATATTTTTCGGGATGTTACACCCTTGAGGTGGAGTTGTTAGTTACATACATAATTATTGTAAAATGTCGTCATCTTGGCAGTTAACAATGAAAGCTTTCACTTCATAACTAAAATATAGCTCTTTATGCCTAATCAATTGTGCTTTCTACATACTCTCCCCCCAAGGTTGTCTCTGGCTGCCTTGTCGAGGCCCAAGAACATAGTCCCCTGAAATGCGCTAATTATTTAAAGTGTTGCCCCCAAGGTTGTCTATAGTTGCCTTGCTAAGACTTAAGAATGTCACCTGCCCATAGAAATTATGCGTTAGAAAAAATTTCCCAAGCATGAAGACCCAGTCCAAGGTCTTTACCGCGATTTAAAGGGCATTGGACCCCCAATCATATTAAAATTTTCCTAAGTATGAGGACCCAATCTGAGGTCCTCACATCGCTTTAGAGGGCATTGCCCCTCTAATCAAACTACAATTTTCCTAAGTGTGAAGACACACCAAGGCTCCCATCTCGCTAAATAAATGGAAGCATGAAAGGAAAGTGGAATAAGTTAAACATAAATGCACCCTGCAAAAGGAATTTGTCCAATACAGATAAAAAAAGCCCACGCAAGGGTCTAAACAAAACACACCAAAAAGAAAAATAAATAAGATAAGCCTAAGACACCAAAGCCTCACCCTCAGGTTACTCCTTGTCCTCGTCATCTACCTTAGAGCCCAAATCCTCGACAGGGTTAGGAGCAATGGTTGTTGTAAGGTTAGCACAAAGGTTGACATCCACAATCGCCCTATCCTAGACTTTCCAATACCCCTATTACCTCCATTCCGATAGAGGAAGCAAAATTGCTTTTAGGAATTCTTAAATAAGTCCTCCATCGATTGTGCCTATTTTTTCTCCAACTTCTCTTTCTCTATCTGGAACGTCACTTATTCCTCGACTAGAGTCTACTCTAGGTTAGCCACCTTAGCTCGGGCCTTAGTTAGTGCGGCCTTTGCAAAAGTAGCCTTGACAACAACATCCTTAAACTTTTTTCTCCATGTCTTCATATCTTCTTCGATTAACTTAGTTGAGGACTCCGCCTTCTTCACCTAGCATTCTAACTCGCCTTTCTCAGAAGGCCATTTCTCCTTCTTGGAGCGGAGTCTGGCTAGTTCCTCCTTCAAGGCTCTAATCTTCTTAGCATTAAGGAACACCATCTCTAAATAACAGAAAAGAACCATGTTTTGAAGCGACCGCATCTCACCTTGGTGTGCCCGAGATCTGCACCTTCGAGGGTGGCCAAGTCCCCTAAGGTCAAACCCCTTGCCCCACAATGAGTCGGCAGGGAATTCGAGTGGATAACCACAAGAAGACCCAGCTTCACTACCCTCTGTGGTGAGATCAAACACCAGCTCAGACACCAGGCAACCTTCTTTAAACAACTTTGACCCCCCCTGATTGGCATCCTTTTGTTTTTGAGGTGCCTAAGAGATTGCCTAAAGAAGTTAACGCTCGGCTCTGAGGGTTGACTCAGGACCACGACACTCACTAATTCACGTCGCCTACTTTGCACTTTTCCTTTCTACCATCTGCTTGTGGAGCTCTACAATGTTGTCAATAGGGAACATGCTAGCTACAATAAAAAGAACAAAGGCATCAACACAAAAAGCAACACTTGGACAAAATTATATAAAAGTTAATTATTAATAGCCTCGACATCATTATTTAAAGCATTGGATATGGTGGCACACTTAATATATCCTAGATTAGATACCTAATCTAGGAAAAAGGCGACTATGTCCACCTCATCCATGGTCAACTCTTTATTAGAGGTTTCTCAGAGCTCGACACCTTCCAATAAAGGAAGATTGTAGGATGACCCTTCATCATCAAAAAGAAAGGCCATCTCCCCCTCGCCATCTCTATATGGAAGAAGCCATCTTTGAAGTCCTTATAGGACTATTCGTACACTTCAAACACCTTCCGCTCGGTGTGAGCTCGAAGAAAAATCCAAGCCTGAGTCACGCCGACCCAAGATGGCTTCAGTAAGGAAAAAAGCTAAAAGAACACCCTCACGAAAAGGGAGATGTCGAGATGATTGCAGATCAACTCAAAGCTTCAAATAAAGGCCCATTTGTTTTTAATGTAGTTAAGATGGAGCCACCTTTATCCCATTTAAGATTGAGATCTAGAACTCAGAGAACGAAAGATGAGCTCTAAGGTGCTTGAAGAATGTCTCGCACAAATACATAAATTGTTGACCGTTTGAGGTGTAGGTTATATAAACTCTCCCTTGGTCACCACGAGGGAAGCACATAGAGTCATCTTCGTGTTAACCATATAGAGTCAACACTATGTAGCTTCTTAACTTGGCAATCTCGCCAAGACTATCAAATTGTGATAGAGTCCTAGGAGGCCTGCAATCAACCTATTGATATAGGGACACATCCTGGGGAGGCGAGAACTCCCCAGCTGGAGGACCACCTCCCTTCTACCTATTATGGGATCCTAGTTCCTCATACATGAACCTATATAGACTAAACTACTATTGTTAGAATTAAGGGTCCTACATATTTTTCTATTTCATTATGGATTTTGGCGAAGGGTCGAAACCCACGAAAAGAAAAATGCTCCTAGAGGCAAAGTTAACTTTGGATTTAGTCTCGTGTTAGCAAGCAGAAGCACTCTTTAGGCCCCTCCTTCATTGCTCACAACGCGGCGAAAGTGGTGGTTCTGAAAAAAAAATCTCTAAGGAAGAACCTTCCTTTCTGTCTCTCCCCATCCTCTTAGTCACCATAAAGCAAAATTGGGAGAAATGAAGGAAATGAGGGGTAAAATGAAGAAATGGCAACAAAAGCTATCGAAGACCAAAAAGGTCACTAAGGGTTGAAGCTAGGAAACTTAAGACACCATCACTAACAGAGACATAAACCACCGAGAAAATAGCGAAAATCATCGCGAACCATCGAAAAATACAAAAGTCCTTACTTGGAAAACTCTTAGAAGAAACGAGATTGCCATGAAGTAAGAAAATGGTAAACTGATCACCATGTTCCCTTTTATAGGAGAAGAAGATGCCAATTGCCACCCAACGTTGGAGGCAAAAATTTCCATTGCTAAAAACTCAAAATGATTACATTGTGAAACCAAACGACAACCACAAAAGTCTCATCATTGGAAGACATATGATAGTACAGAATTGGCTCGTTAAGTAAAATGCCACTAGCTCTAGATGAAATGTCTTAAGCAAGCCAAAGTCTTAAAAAAAAGCATAGTAACACAGATCCCTAATGCCAACCCCCTACCAATAAGTAGAAATACTATGTAAGTAATTCTCAGCATAATGACTCCACGATCTTAGCTAGAGGATGAACTGCGATGATAAATTAAAAATCATCAACATGACCTTGGTACATCGGAGCTCGACACTCAGATGCCTCATTAGAGCATCAAGCAAGGGGCATTATTCTGGACTGGATTCTGAATCCCAATCGGCTAGGTCGCGACTCAAGCAGAAAATATTTGAGGCCTAAAGAAGCCCATACTGGCTCAATAATGCGGGCAGCCCACCTTCTAGAAAGAATTTAGGGCTATAACAGAATTTCAACTTATATGAGGATAGAAGGATAAAATCCCCACATAATCTCCTAGATTCTTAAATATAAGGAAACTAAATCTATAGATGATTGCTTCCCAAGTAAGCAATCACACTATAAATAAAGGAGTTAGCCAACTAGGTATATATTTAATGACAAAATTTAAGTTCATTTCTTTATATCTATTACATTCATTCCACTAATCAAGTTATGACATTGTACAATTTTTTTAAAAAGAGAGTAAGAGAGTGAGCATTAATGAATACATGTCATAACTTAATTAGTAAAATAAATATAATAAACATAGAAATAGACTTAAGTTTTATCCTATATCTAATCTCTCATATACTAATTTTTTAATGCAAACCCTAATTTGAATATCAATGTGCCTTACAGGAGCATTATCCCTTCCCTATTACAATACAAGGAGATGTCATCGTCTTAAACTGCTCTAATCGAATTCAGGTGCACCACCCTTAATTTCAATTCAGAACAATGTACAAACAAGTTTTATACATATATTTAATGCATTCATAAACATTACCATTCATTTCCCTATTTCATTCTCCTTCGCCCACTTGCTTAAAAAAATCAATGGTCCACAAAACGTGCGTGAGGTCTGTAGACATTTCTTTTTGTTCATATATACTTTCGTTAGAATAATGTTATATCTTTTTATAAATTTTTTTTAATAATTTTTTAATATTAAATAAAAAAAATTTAAATAAAAAATAAATATATTTAATATTTTAAAATATATAAAATATTTAATATTTTTTTATTTAATAATTAAAAAAATTAATAAAAAAATTAAATAAAAGAATAAAACATTTTTCTTTTTGTTATTATGTATTATTCTCTTGTAATTCCTACAGGTGCAAATTAATCATTCGAAATAAAATCATCTAGATTATCGCTCTGAGCAGAACAATTTAGATCGGGTTAATGTTACTTTTGGACTTGCAGCAAGCAACAAAACAAAAAAAAAATGCTAAGATTTTAGTGTCAAACAGATTTTTTTTTTTCTTTGCTGCTTATATTGTAAATTGATCTCTAAGAAATATATGTACAAATAAGCGAGTAGTACTAAAGGGGAGAAAAAAAAACAGACAGAGAAGGAAGTAATTATAGTAGGCGTTGAAGGCAGCCCTTGCATTTGAGTGTGAAGCGCCAATTTTTATGCACCCTCTAAAAGGTACCATTTTTCTTTCTGCTATACCCGTCAAGAGATTTGCGGCTTAATTGCGACACAATGTCTTTTATTCAACTATATGGCTGAATATTAGTACGGACAGTGGGCAGGGGTTAACATTTTAAAAGTCAATGTTTAATAAAGCTAGTTTGACTTCTTCCAATATATATATATATTTTTTTAAAATTTCCTCGGATAAAAACGAAAGCCAGTTTGACTTCTTCTACTATATAATTTGTTTTTTAATTTCCTCGGATAAAAAAGAATGCCATCGCTGCGTTTTGATTATTCCAATTCATTACATGTACGAACTTTTTATTTTTTGACCGGAATTATCATGTACGAACTTACTACAATTCATGGTCATAGAAATATATGTAAAAAGAAAAATATTAATTATACATTTTTTTAACATTTTTTAAATATTTAATTTATTATTACTCTATTTTATATATTTAAAAAAATTATTAAAAATAAAATATTAATAATATTTATTTTTAGATTAATAATAAAATAAATATTAAAAGAAATATTTAAAAAATATGTTATTAACAATTTTTTATAAAAAATTCTTATTTGCCCAGACTTTTATGAGAAAATAAATACTTTGGTCTTTCTATGAAATATTACTTTAATTATTAACACTTATTATGTATTATTTTAGTCACTCAAACTTTTAAAATATTTATTTTAACATCTCGACAAAATAACTCATTTATTTGATGAACAATAATAATCCAATAACTATCACATACAATAAGGCATTTCAACAAACATATTGCCACCTTATACTTTCTTGTATGTTGAAAATAAATTGGAATAGATGTTAGGGCTTTTCACTGTAGAACTGAAGCTCCTTGAAATTGAATTGAAAGCATCGAGCACTTCTTACCCTGTTAATAACCAGGATAGGGGTAGTGTCAATGGAAAGAGCAATGGCCCCCAAGTTTTTCAAAAACAATTTTTCACATATAATTTATTTTATAAAAATATATAATTTCTTAAGTTGGCCTCGATCGTAAACATAATATATTTTTCTTTATCCCTTGCAAAGAGAAACTTCTAGCTTCACCTTTATTACCAGTCGTCCTGTCCAGTCCACACAAGACTATAAGTTAATGGCCGTTTTATCGAGTGGTTAAATTGTAAAAAAATTGAGTGGATAAAGTGATACAAAGTAAATGTTAGTCATCAAATTGATATTATAAATAAAAAAATTAGTGTCCAAAGTATTTTTTTTCCTTACTAGTTATGTGTTCAAATTTATTATATTGGGTAAAGTTTTAAATAGAAAATATATAATAATATTTTAAACCATTTTATTATTTTTATGAAAATAGTGGTTCATATTTATTTTATACAAATAATTTTATATTGATCCTTTAAGATACATTACTAATTATCATTAAATTAATTTTTAAGTAGTAATAATAAATTATCAACATTGCCAACAAACTGGTAACTTAATTGACATCGACTCAAGTTTTAAGATTTGGGTGTAATACTGATATCGAAGGTTCAATCTTCCATAAAGTCTCTTTGTCCTTCTCCACCATCAAATTAGAGTAAGCTACTATTTATTATAAAGAGGTATAAAATTATTATAATGTAAATGTTTAAGAATGTAATATTTAGTTATAAACATACAATCATGTCAAATTAGGAAAAAAAAAATGAAATTTGGAACAAAATTCACTTGGTTAATCATAATGATATATGTTACAAGGAATGTATGTTACTATGATTAAGCAAGTGGATTCTGTTCCAAATTCCAAGTTAGTCATAGTGATATACAATAGTTTTTTAAGTTACATTCTTTATTCTCCAAAACATATATCATATCTCTTTTTTTTTCTATGTATCTTTATTAGAATAATGACCCTTTAAAATTTGTAATTCAATTTTTTGTGTGATGGATATATGATGTCTCATGTATATCTATGTATATCTAGTGTAATATTCACAAGGGGCCAAAGAAGTTTTAAATCTTTGGTGAAAGGCCAAACATTTTTTGAGAGAGAAAATGGGGAATTAGAGGGGACCACTGGAGGGATAATAGCTACGTGGATTTGGCGTTAACACCCCCGAAAGTGGACCCTCTGTGAAAAATGGATCCCCACTCCACCTATTTTCCAAGCCAAGGGTACTTTCCCTGTTTTTGTTTTTTAATTTTTTTGGTACAAAGTACTTTCCCTGTTTTATATGTTGTGATTCTGTTCAATTTTTTTGGAATTGTGTTAATATTTAAATTTTTATATTTTTATATTAAATAGTGTATATATTTTTTATATTTTATTTATTATTATTTATTATTTTTATTATTATTTTTTCTTAATCATATTTTTAAAGTAAATATAATTAATAATACACTTTTAAAAAAAGAATATAAGACTAATATTGATTGATTCTGATAGCAACGGACCCAGTAATGCTGAATCTGCTATTTTGGACTCACACAACTAAGGACTCAACATGGTCAAGCCCAAGAGGATCACTACTAAGCTCAAATATTTATTTGATTATGTCTAAGAGCTGATAGGATTGGTAGATGCCTGTCGTTTTACATTTTATTTTTGTAGTCTGCATATTGCATTTAGATTTCCAGTTTGTTATTTAGATTCTCAGTTTGTTATTTCGATTCCTACATTTCCGGGCAGCCAATGACTATATTCTTGTATTAGCATATATACTCTGTGATGAATGAAAATAAGAAGAGAAGAATTCCAGAATTTTCTTTGTTTAATTTAGGAGGTCCCTTGTCCTCGAAATCAAGGAAACCTGCTCTGTGTTCCTAACAATTTGGTGCTCTCGTTGAGCTCATCCATGGCTGACCATAACACCAGATCCAAAACCACTGAGAGATTGGAGGAGGCCGTCAATCAATTGACCCAAACCCAGGCTTCCCTCACCTCTAACCAAGCTGACCTCTCCACCAAAGTTGACGCCATCCTCACGCAACTAACCGCCCTTACCATCCCTCCCTCACCACCACATTCAGACCGTACCCATAAACCTCATATGAAACTGGACGTACCTCGGTTTGACGGCGGCGATGCCATAGGGTGGATTTTTAAAATCTCCCAATTCTTCGACTGTCATGGAACCCCTAAGGATGAATGCCTCACCATCGTCTCCTTCTATATGGAAGACCCAGCACTTAGTTGGTACCAATGGATGTACCGGAATGGCCTTATCATCTCTTGGCATGATCTGCTCCAAGCCCTTGAAACCCGTTTCGCCCCTTCCTACTACGACGACCCCCAAGGAGCTCTGTTTAAACTCAAACAGCAGAGCTCCGTCAACGACTACCTGACTGAATTTGAGTTGTTGGCAAACTGGATCGTCGGCCTTCCACACCTCTTCCTCCTAAGTTGCTTCATTTCGGGTCTCCACCTCGACATCCGCCGCGAGGTCTAAGCCCTGCAACCCATAACCCTCCCTCAGGCAGTGGCACTCGCCAAACTATAGGAGGATAAACTCGATGATCGTCGTCGTAGTTTCAAAGGGAAGCAAGTTTTTCACCACTAAAACTATCCTATTCCAGCCACACCACTCCAATCCCGCCCACCTATACCCATGCTTACCACACCACCACCACCATCGAAACCCCACTTTAAGAGGCTCTCACTTGAGGAAATAGTTGTCTGATGAGAGAAAGGTCTTTGCTATAATTGTGACGACAAGTTTAGCCCCGGTCACAAATGCAAGGGGCGCTTCTTCATGATCGTCGTGGAGGAAGACCCTGATTCCACACCCATCAATACCCTCCTCTCTGATCAGGACTCCACCATCTTGCTGGACTCCCCAAGTGACCACTCAGAAGCCCAGATCAGTATCAATGCTCTCTCAAGCCATCCTGCTCCAAAGGCCCTTCGTCTAATAGGCCACATATCCAAACAACCCGTCACCATATTGGTGGACGGGGGAAGCACACATAATTTTGTGTAGGACCATGTGGCAAAGTTTTTGGGCCTCTCCACTCAGCCCACTAATACCCTGAAGGTCATGGTAGGAAATGGCACAGTGATCGAATGTCTTCACTTATGTCCAGGGGTACAATTGTCCATTCAGGGCCATTTATTCACTGTGGACCTCCATGTGCTCCCCATTAGCGGAGCTGATGTAGTTTTGGGCATCCAATGGCTCAAAGAATTGGGCCCAATAGTCACTAATTATCAGCATCTCACAATGCAATTCTCTATAGATGGCACTTCTATGGAGTTTCGGGTTGATGCACCATCTAGCCTAACAGATGTGTTAGCCCAACAAGTAAAAAGATTCATCCAAACCAATGCAGCCTCTGCCTTCTTCTACATACAAATCTTACCTGAGTCTCCCTACCCAAATACTGATACCACAACCACACTCACCCACCCAATCCTTCCTATCGTCACCCTTCTCCAACAATACAGCCACCTCTTCCAAAAGCCACCCCACCTCCCACCTGACCGCCCTACCAACCACCAAATACATCTCCTCCCGAATTCTACCCCTGTCAACGTTCGACCATACCATTACCCCCATTTCCAGAAGTGTGAAATCAAAAAGCAAGTCGATGAAATGCTTAAGTCAGGCATGATACAACCAAGTCACAGTCCATTTTCCTCCCCGATTCTATTGGTTAAAAAGAAAGAGAGCACTTGACACTTTTGTGTTGATTTCAGAGCACTAAACGCTATTACCGTGCGAGATAGATTTCTCATGCCCACCATAGATGAACTTTTGGACAAATTGGGTGGAGCCTCTTGGTTCTCGAAGCTTGATTTGCGCCAAGGATTCCACCAAATTCGGATGCAACCAGAGGATATACCAAAAACGGCATTCCAAACCTACCATGGACACTATGAGTACAAGGTGATGTCCTTCGGGCTTTGTAATGCCCCATCTACATTTCAAGCCACAATGAACGACTTATTCACCCCATTCCTCAGAAGATTTGTCGCGATATTCTTTGATGACATCTTAATATACAGTGGTTCCTTAACTGACCACATCACACACCTCGAGCAGGTTTTTATGAAAATCCAAGAGGGGGAATTCTTCTTGAAAGGGTCTAAGTGTCTACTCGGCCAACACCAATTAGAATACCTTGGCCACATTGTATCTCAAAAGGGTGTGGAGCCTGAACCATCCAAAATTCAGGCCATGCTTGACTGGCCAATTCCATCCTCTATTTGGGCACTCAGAGGAGTCCTTGGGTTGACCGGGTTCTATAGACGCTTCATAAAAGGCTATGCTTCAATTGTTTCACCATTGACAGATTTATTCAAGAAGGGGAATTTTGTTTGGACTTCCGAAGCTCAACTGGCATTTGACAGACTCAAGAAATCCATGACCGAAGCACTAGTTCTCGCCCTTCCGGATTTTAATCTTCCCTTCATACTAGAAACTGATGCTTCTGGGGTAGCTATGGGTGCGGTATTGCTGTAGCAAGGCCATCCAGTTGTCTTCTTCAGTAAACATTTCTGCCCTCTGTTACTGCGTGCATCAACATATGTTAGAGAGCTTCACGCCATCACACCTGCAGTAAAGAAGTGGCGTCAGTACTTGTTGGGTCATCACTTTGTCATCCTCACTGATCACAAGAGTCTCAAAGAGCTCATGTCCCAGGTCATACAAACCCCTGAGCAACAGGTATATTTGTCAAAGTTGTTAGGGTATGATTACTCTATATAGTACCGCGCAGGGAAACATAACATTGTGGTGGACGCCCTCTCCAGACCCTATGAGGAACATATTGGGTAGTATTTTATCATTTCTATGCCACGATCTGCTTTTCTGGACACTCTGCGCCAGACCTTACAAGACTGCCCTGATTTTGTGTCCCTGCTCTAAAAGGTCCAGTCCAACCCATATGAGCATAGTGAGTACCGTGTGCATGATGGGTTACTCCTTTTCAACAACAAAATCTGGTTGGACCCCTCTACACCTTTTAAATCTTTGTTACTTGAGGAATTTCACAAAACACCTCTGCGAGGTCACATGGGTATTGCCAAAACCTTTGCTTGGTTACAGGAAAATTTCTTTTGGCAGGGAATGAGGGAAGATGTCAAGCTCTTTGTACGCCAATGTCTCCTCTACCAACAAACTAAGTATGAAACATAGTTTGTTGTGGTAATACACCAGCATCAGTTTGGGAAGATCTCTCGCTTGATTTCATCACTGGTTTACCACCTTCCCAAGGTAATACTGTCATACTTGTTGTGGTTCGGTGTACTACCACCCCACTTCACTGTCTTCAAGGTGGCTAATTTGTTTCTAGACATGGTTTGTAAGCACCATGGATTGCCAAGAAGTTTAGTTTCTGATCGTGACCCTATTTTTATTAGCAAATTTTTTCGTGAACTGTTCAAACTCTGTGGTACCAAGCTGAGAATGAGTACCTCTTATCACCCAGAAACTGATGGGCATACAAAGGTTCTCAACAGGGTCTTAGAGCAATACTTGCGATCATTCGTCCACACCAAACCTTCCCAGTGGGGCAAGTTTCTTTCCCTCGCTAAGTGGTCTTACAACACTTCTGTCCATTCCGCCACAGGTCAGACGCCTTTCCAGATCATATTTGAGAAAGCCCCTCTTTCTATTCCAAAATATTTGTTGGGCACATCTCCTGTGGAGGCTGTGGATACTTTATTGTCCGTAAGGCAAGAAATGCTTGAGTTGTTGAAGTAGAAATTGGACAAGGCGCAACAGATGAAACGCATAGCTGATAGCAAGCGTCGAGACGTCAGTTAAAATGTGGGTGATTAGGTGTACGTCAGGCTACGCCCATATCGCCAGCTAACGGCAACCAGTGCCTCCTACTACAAGCTTGCTAAGCGTTTTTACGGTCCATACCAGATTACAGAAAAAATTGGCCCAGTAGCCTATCTCTTAGCTTTACCCAACTCCTCCAAAATTCACCCTGTTTTTCACTGCTCATTGCTGAAACCTCACCACAGTCCTTTAGTCGAGCATCAGGAAGCTATTCCTCCAACATCTCATGAGAATCATCCTTTGGTGGAGCCTTTAGTGATACTGCAATCCAAATGGGACCATTCCACTACTCCCCCGCACCAGTTGGTCTTAGTACAGTGGAGTGGTTTATCCCCAGAAGACACTAGTTGGGAAAAATGGGAGGACATTCGCGACACCTTCCACCTTGAGGACAAGGTGGTTTCCGTAGGGAAAAGAAATGATAGCAACAGACCCAATAATGTTGAATTTGCTATTTTGGACTTACACAATCAAGGACCCAAGATGGTCAAGCCCAAGAGTATCACTAACAAAGCCAAATATTTATTTAATTATGTCTAAGAGCTGATAGGATTGTTTGATGTCTGTCGTTTTACATTTCATTTCTGCAGTCTACATATTGTATTTAGATTTCTAATTCATTATTTAAATTCTTAGTTTATTATTTCGGTTCCTACATTTGCGGATAATCAATGACTATATTTTTGTATCAACATATATACTCTATGATAAATGAAAATAAAAGAGATCCTTGTCCTCGAAATCAAGGAAACCTACTGTGTTCCTAACAGATTCACACTGGGTTTGGTAGCGATGGACTTTTGCTTCCACTTTGCGGATACTTTAAAATTGGGAGAAAAAAAATCTTTTAGGGTATATTTGGGCGGTGAAATTTTGAATGTCCTATTATAAAATATTAAAATGCATACCTTATGACGCTTTGTCTTGTACGTATGAGTATTTTAAATAAAATTATCTTTATTTTTTTATTATATTTTTTATATTATTTTTTATATTATTAATTACATTATTTTTTTATCACTTTTTTAATTAATTATAACCATAAAAAAGTGATAAAAAATCTAGTAAAAGAAAAAAGTGTGATAAGATTAATATTTTTCTAAATAAAAATATATAATAATTAATTATAATATTGAAATTAATATATCTTCACATACAAATTAAAAGATACATATATAATGTATTAAAATAATAAAAACTAATTATGTTTTGTAGAAAAAAATATACGAATAAACATTAATTTCATTACTAATTAAGTTAGGCATAATACTTATTTAGATTAGAAGTTTGAAACAATGTGGGACAAATTGTCTCCAAACTTGCATTGACTCACCACTCATTTAGTACTTGTTTGGAATAGTTGATTATTTTAATAATTAATTATTATACAAATTTTTTATTATAAATAATTATAATAAAATTAATATTATATTTAGATATATTAATTAAAAAATAATTTTAAATTAATTTATTTTGTTTAGATAATATAAAAAATTATTTTTACGCATTAAATTACTAAAATAAATATAGAATTATTAAAAAAATTATTTAATTGAAGAGAAAATAATATTTACATATCAAAGTGTAAGAAATAATTTAAAATCATAAATTAAAATTTTTGTATTATGAAAAAAAAATTTAATACATTAAATTTTATATAAAAATTAAAATTAATTTTGTCAAATATATAAAAATATTATTACAATAATTTTTTTTTAAAAAAATTATTTGATTAAAAAATAATCTCAACCAAACATGTTATTAATATCGCAATGTTATTCTATTCGGTCCCCACAACTAAGGAATTAGAAATCTACGAGTTGGATAAAATTACAAGCCTAAACACATGTTAGGATTCACTGTGAAATTTATATAAGTTAATATGATCCTTATTAAAAAATAATTTAAACATATTGTTCATCTATAAAATATATCGATGAATCTTAATTTATGTAACACAACTTTAATTTTTTAGAGATTTTTTATATAAATATAACTTAATGTATGTACTTAATTTAAGTACACTAAGCAAAAAAAAATATACAAACATCTTTAATTTTTATTAACAATATTATGGTTATTAATATATTAATAATGTCTCAATATTTTAATAACTCAATACATCCAAAGTAAATAAATTAAATTTATAGCAAAATTTAGATCAATTTTTTTATATTTTTTATTTAGTTCTTAAATCAAATAATAATAGGTAAAAAATTTTAATTAATTATCATTTAATAATATTAAGTGTGTATTATTGAATTAAAAAATTATATATTATTATTTAATTTAAGAATTAGATAAAAAATATAAAAAATTTGAATTAAATTTATACCTAAACGAGTGGTATTCGATTATCAAACAGAACTAGTAAATGGGGCATTGATGAAGCCGGTGGCTGTCAGAGAAGAAGTCAAAAATCAGGGTGGTCCCCACAACCTCCACTTGGACCGACCTCATAAGCCTAACACCGCCGCGTGCTTCCGCTGGTCCCTCTCAAGTGGTCCAAGCTACCACGTCTCGCCACGTGTCAATAAGTCATTGTCCCGCGAAAGGCGGAGAGGGTAGCGACGCATTTCATGGTCCCCTCCCCTCGTATATGAACCATCCCTTTTTAAAAAAAAAGGTGATTTAAACTGACGTTATTTTTAAATTGTATAAATAAATGTGTATTTATTAATTTAATTTAAAATGAATTATAATTTTAACTTATTAAAATTTAATAATAAATATATTACTCTTAAACTTTGTTTAACATAATAGAAGAAAATGAAAAAAAAAAAGAAACACAATAGAAGAGAAAAGAAATGAAAAAAAATAAAAGAGTTATTTTTTTTATACCTTATTTGATATTTCAATGAAAAAGAATAAAAATATATATAAATAAATATTAAATTATTTTATTACCATTCATTTAATAAAATAGATAAATTGAATAAAATAAGAAAAAAAATTCTTTTTTCAGTCTTCTAAAAAGGTGGACAAAGAATAATATGGGTCCATAAAAAGAAGTGAAGAAGAATCACCGTCGCTTCCTTTCTATTCTTAGGTTGATACCAAACAAAGGTAAAAATATTCATTCATTCTCTTTTTATATTAAATAAAATCTTATTTATTTACTTTAAAGATAAATTTATTTAAATAAATCTTATTTAATCCTTCCTTCTTATTTACCGACATCTTGTTATTTGTAACCGGTCAATTAAACCAACAATAACAACTAAAGGGCCTATTTGGTTTGAATGATAAAATAAAATTTAATAGTATTAAATTTAATAATATAAAATTTAATAACATAAAGTCTTATAATATAAAATCTATTAAATAAAGGTCGAGGATATTGAAATATTAAGATTGTAATAAAAAAAAATTAGAAGAGATTATAAACCGATCCTTACCCAAGCCTAATCAAGTCCTATGCAATACAGTACATAAATAGCCTGTCTTGTTTGCGGTTGGATTTTGAAAGCGGGTAGTTTCGTGACGGAAATCTTGGGGGCATTCTCGAATCACGCGTGCATAATGTTAAAAAATGTTGTTTTTATATTTTACGTGAATGGAAAAAGATTTAATTACAATAATTTTGAATAAAATTATAATAATTTCAAAATAAAGCTATTAATATTCTTAAGTTATAAATATTTTAAAGTTACAATAATTTTAATTTTAAAATATTTATAACTTCTAATATAAATTTTTATAAGTTTTGGCAAAGTTATTACTTTTTTTAAAATTTAATATAAGTAATATACACGTGAATGATTGTTTTGGAAGAGTATTTTTATATAAATATAGTGTGTTATTGTTAGATATATTAAATTAATTAAAATTTAATATTTTTATAAATATTTATATTTTATAATTAATTTTATAATATTTTATAAAATTATTAAATTTTAATTAATTTAATATATCTAATTAAATATATCATATTTAAATAAAAAATTTTCTATTTAAAATGTCCAAAAAATAGTTTCTATAAACAAAATGTATAGAAAAACCTAAAGTGAAGTGACGAGCATTAAAAAAAAAAGAGTTATCTGTTGTAATACAATAATAATATATACAAGCTTTTCCACACAAAAATTACACATATTATGAAATCAGTGATCCAAAAATTTTCAACTATCATTTTAGAATGTATGCAAATTTTTTCAGCCACATGTTATGGTTAGTGGCGGAGCTAGACTCTGGATGTTAGGGAGAGCACTACTATTTTTTAGAGATATTTTTTTCATTATTTTGATGATAAGATAAAATTTTGGGATATAAACTAAGATTTGCAAGAAGATTTTTGAAGTTTGTGTCAATTATTTATTATTTTATTTGAAAGAAATTTTGGTGTTCATGAGAGAAATTTTTTTATACTGGGATACGCTATTAGAAAATTTATAATTAACATCATATTACTCTATATTTATCTAAATAATAATTATAATCATAGTGTCTGCAATTTTCAATATAGCTATATTAAACAAATTTAAATTTTAAATATCAATAAACTCAAATCATAAAAACAAGAATTAAAAACATTATAGGCGTACAAAGCGAATAATAATTAAAATTTCTAATATCATTGCAACAAAGAATATCATAAAAGAAAAATAGACAATTAAAAAGGCATAAGCAATGTACTTCCTAAAGTTAAAAAAAAGTAATAGAGACAAAAAAAATAACTACACAATAAATAAAAAATCTTCACCACTTTCTTAAAATAAAAATAGAGGCTTGACTCTTAACAAATTTTATAATAAGTGTGGAAAAATTAATAAATATCTATAACTAAAAAGAAAAGACATTGTCAATTTGGTATGAAGAGAGCATGAAAAATAATATTTTTTCTTTAAGAGTAAAAAAGTATATATATAGATATATTGTTTTAAAGTGAATTCAAAGATGTACTCGAGATAAGTATGTTACGATGGTTAAAGACGGACTCTTCCATAGCACAGGTGGTGCGAGGGGGTGGGTACCTACAAAAGACACTTCGATACTCAAGTTAGACCGTACACAATGAGGACAGTATATATATTAGAGGAGACACATACCTTTAAGACCTGACATAGCATATATAGGAACGTTTCAAGGTGAGTACAATATGTATTAAATGTAGTTATTTATGATTAGAATCCGTTAGAGATTGTGATCTATTTTAACTAATTTTCTTATTTATGTGGGATGTAATTAACTTTCATATCCATCAAGGATACTTGAGAGATTTATGCTTAATAAATAGGTAGATATACTCATCAAGATAGCGCGTAGTAATATCTGAGTATTATTCTAGTAGGCCAGGTTGCTCCTGAATTGTTAACCCAAAATCTAGTCCTGAACAGTTGCTTTAGCTTGGCACTTAGATGGGACAACTAAGTGTCAAGGTACTCATGTTTAACAAGAGCACACGACACGCAGTGAACAAAGGGATCCAAGTCAGAGTTAACATAAGATCTCACGATGTTTTCGAAAGGGTTGAGATTCATGATATATCATAGTATGCCTATGGAGTTGACGTGTAAGGCCAGGATCCGATTTGGATCTCTCTACTAACGTTGTCATTCTGTCGTCCAAGGTATGTATTACGTCATGTATAGCTCAGGGAGTCTCAACTGCACACCACAAGTGAATTCTTGCCGGGGGTGTCAATGACGAACTCCGGCATATTGCGCGCTAGGTCAACCCGTGAGACATGATCCTAGATCATGGTCAGAACAGTTGCCTACATCTTAGCGTCTGACTTAATATAGTAGAGTAGCAAGTCTCAATACCTCCAAATGATGGAATCCATACTTTACTTGAAGCCTCTGTCCACGCTTCTCCATAAGGTTATGAGTTCTAATCTGGAGGCGTTTAATCATGACACTTGTGGACGCACTATAGTCCGAACAGAGTTCTTGCGTCAGTTGGCCATAAGTGGATATTTCGGGATGTGGCTGGGGTCCGTAGAATGAGTTAGAATTGTTGTCGTGTTTACTTCTTTTTCCTTGGTCCGGGGTCCTACACCAATTGTTTTGGCACTTAGGATCCCACGTGACTTTGGTATAGAAACTTTGTCCGGAGTCCATTACCAATTGTTTTGGCACTTAGGATCCCACGTGACTTTGGTATAGAAACTTTGTCCGGAGTCCATTACCAATCACTTTAATATTGAGGATCCTACGTGACTTTGGTATAAAAATCACTTTGATATTTAAGATCCATCATGACTGTGGTATAGAAACTTTTTCCGAAGCCCATTACCAATTGCTTTGGTATTTAGGATCTCATGTAGGAAATCAACAATGATTCTGCCATGGCTGGTTTGTGTTGATCTGACAAATGGATCGTCAAATCTAGCATATGATTCATGTGTTCGACGGATCCATATCTCGTGGTAGTATTGGTGGGATTTGAAGTTTATCGTTTCCCACAGATGACGTCAATGTTTTAAAGTGGATTTAGAGAGATATCTAAGATAGGCACATCACAGTAGTTGAAGGTGGACTTCTTCGTAGCACAACAGCGGCAGCGGTAATGCGAGGGGATGGGTACTTGACATAAGTACTCCGACGCTCAAGTTATACCGTGCACAATGAAGACAATTTGTATATTAAAAAAGATGCATACCTTTGAGATTTGACATAGCATATATAGGAGTGTTTTAGGGTGAATGTAATATGTATTAAATGTAATTATTTAAAATTAAAATCTGTTAGGGATTACGATTTCTTTTAACTAATTTTTTATTTATATAAAATGTAATTTACTTTCATACTCATCAAGAATAGTTAAGAGATTTATGCTTAATAAATAAGTAAATATATTCATTAAAATAATATGTAATAATATTTGAATATTATTTTAATAGATAGAGTTATTCCTGAACTTAATTTAAAATTCAACCTATATATATATATATATATATATATATATATATATAAATTTTAAGAGGAGTTTGTGCTCTCGCGTATCAATGTGGCTCCCCCACTGTTATCGGCTCTGATGGTTCCGTAACCGAATCGTCTGTGCATGTATCATTTATTTGTTGTAATATATGTAGGCATTGTTTTAATCACCTCATCCTACCTGAAGGTATCAAACAAATTTTATTTATGAGAATATCATTTTTCTTTTGTGACTGTGGTGACGTGGTTGCTACACCACTTACAAGAACCTATTACATGCACAAAAACAACTCATGGTGAATATGTTTGCAGGCTCCTTTATGTTATATATACTTTTCAATCTTAATTCTGAAGTCCCCGGCTATGTAGGTATGTTTATTAGGCAAATAACTTCAGCAAGAAACAAGAAAAAAAAAAAACTTTAGCAAGCCAATACTTTCTAGGCACCTGTGCATTCAAAGTGCGCTTTTACACAAAATTGGATCAATGTATAACAATTAAAAAATGTGTATAGTATATTAATGTTGTTATATACAAATTCAAACATAGTCAAGTAATGAAAAATAGTTAATATTTTTTGTATATGTAATTATTATATTGATTGATGTAGCATTAATCTTTATTTCGAAGATCGATTGAAATAATCATATATCAATAAATATTGTTTAGCATCGAGATTTCATTTCTGAAACTTGTTCCAAAGACCTTGAGTTTCTGAATTGATTTAGTTTCTGATAATTATAATGCACCCATAACAAAGCAAACTATTAACAAACAATTAAGTAATTGAAAATGTTAGTTGTCTCAATTGGTAAATCATTTGCGATGAGTGAAAAAGTTTGAGATTAGATTTTTGTAAATTACATAACTTACACTTGTAAACTGTAATTTTGACATAAATATCCACCCACCTACCTTAATCACTTCGGATATGAATAGTTTTAGTTTTTTTTTATATATATTTTTCTCTATTTTTATGGAAATTATGTACTCATTTTCATTCTTTTTAGTTTACTATAGTCAAAAGGATTATAAATTATTTATGGAAGACAAAAGAAAAAATAATATTCATTTTGATAACGTGTGTGTAATTGTGATTCTTTATTTATTAGACAACTGGCCATGCATTGCATAGATTTTTTAAATTTAGAAAAATATATCAAAATAGAAAAATATATGAAATTTATAAGAGGATTTTTTTTTTGGCTACATTAGAAAAGAGAAAAGCAACAACTACAATCTAAGGAACAAAGTACCCAACGAATCTGCAAATAAAACCATACTCAACCTATGAAGCACGGACAAATTAGACGTGTTTGTGTGGACAAACCATACCCAATACCACATTATCCATATAACCATTAATATTTATTTTTAGTTCAGACACGTCAAGGACACCGCAAGACACAGTCAATTTAAAATTAAAAAAAATACTTAATTATCATTTAAAATAAAAAAGTAAAAAAACAATGATATACCCAATTACTAATTACCTATTACCTAAGTTCCTCTTATATACCACTTATCCTAAGTCAAATAACGATGTTTTGGTGGAGAGTAAAACGTAGTTAATCACTTAGATACTTTCTTTAGTTAATTTTTTTTATTGTACATATACTTGTATATGGTTAGTTCTACTAGGATAAGTTGACTTCAAAGAACTTTTGGAAAATATCAATAGAAATGATGCTCCATATTTTTTGTGAGGGGCTTACCAAGTAGCAAATAATGTCATATATGATATATGTTAAGATATTGTAAATCTTGAAGCTTATATATATCATATTATAAATTATGAATCTTTTTTATATATATATATATATATATATATATATGACGTGTCTGTGTCATATAATTTTTTAATTTTGGTGTGTCCCCGTATCCCTGTCATGTCTTGTGTCTATGTCAGTGTCTATGCTTCATAGGACTCAACACAGGAGGAGGAATGGCCCTGGTGTTGAAGGTGTCAGTTCAAGAAGCTCCCAACTTAGCCAAAAAGTCAGCACATTGATTTCTTTCACGTAAAGTATGCATGAGAGATGAGGTCCAACCCAAACCCAATAAACGCCTAATATCAAACACAATGGAACCATAGACATGATGAATAATAGCATTTCCATGCACTAGATAGATAGCTTCTAGAGAATCAAAAGTGCAAATAGCATGCCTATAACCAAGATCCCAACACAATTAGAGACCTCTTTGAATTCCCCTAAGCTCAGCTAACATGTTAGTAGCTATGCCAATAGAACCTAGAAAACCCATAATCCAGTTGCCATGATGATCACAGATGACTCTTCCAAAGCTAGCACTACCCGGGTTACCTAGAGAGCTACCATCAACATTAACCTGAACAAACCTAGAAGGAAGACAGGTCCATTGCAAAAGTCATGGTTCCCTCTGAACATGAAACTAACTTATTCATTAATATTGCTTAAAAAGGTTGCATGTTATTAATTGAAGTAGGAGGTGAAGAAGAATTCCTTAATCTCTAACCATTATCTTTAATTTCCATTTATTGTTTTTTAGTCTTTAGATTAGTTTAAATATACTTTTCTCTATTTTTATGTTCTTGAATAGAAATACTTAAGCTATTGGTTGATATTTAGTATTATAAGTTCCATTATCCTCGTGGGAACGATATCCTACTCTTAAATTGTATTACTTGTTCGATCCGTGCACTTGAGGCCTAAAAAGGGAAAAACAAGTTTTTGGCGCCGTTGTCGGGGATAACAATTTATTTCTATATTGCTAATATTGATAACGAACTTATTTAGTTTTAATTCAAGTTCTGTATAGTTCATTTTAATTTAAGTTTTCATTCTTTTTGTATTTCAGGCACAACTGAAATGACAGATGGTCATAATCATATGAGGTTTTTGAGGGATTTGCGACTCCTCAAATGAAAAACCTCCAATCAAGTATAAGACAGCCGCTCATCTGTGCCAACAATAAGTCTTGTCGGGACTCTAACTCAGGCCTTTTTTGGGAGGGAACATAAGTTTTATGCTTTTGTTAGTTTTTATGCTTTTGTTATGTTTTAAGTATTATATATGTTAATACTTTGATTTTGTAGTTTTGATATATTTCGGTTGTACATACTATGTTTTAACTATGTAGACAAGTTTTACAAGTGTTGGAGCCTTCTTTGGAGCAGAAGTTGTAGCAAAACTGTTTTTGCTGTATAATTTTATAGACCGACACCTCATGCTACGATGTAAGCTTTGCCACGCCACAGTGCACCAGTATTTTGTGTAGTTCTGGGCCAGAGATCTGAGAGCTCCGCGTTGCAGCACAAATGTTTGCGTGTTGCGGCGTTCTTTTACAAAAAAAAAAGATATTGATTTGGGTGCTATTGAAAAAGAACCAAATTTCATCCATGCACCGCGACGTGACTGCTTTTATGCAGCGGCAATTAGAGGGATGTTCATGAATGCCGCGGCGTGTATGCTGTATGCCACGGCATAATTGGGTTTTTTGACAAATGTCGCGGCGTGTCATCCTATATTGTACATAGTTTGTTATTTTACATGTTTTTCTTTATATTTGTATACTCAGCTCTCACATTTCTAGTATTTTGATAGACTCATGTACCCTATACACCATGGACAATGGGGACTGTTTTACTTCGGTTTGGGGGAGTATCATTACATGTTTTGATATTATAATGTTAAATGTATAACATGTTTTGATATTTAAAGTATGCACTAGTGATAGTCACCATTTTATCATGATCATATACTGAGTTTGGCTATTACTGATGGGTTTAAGGAATTTTTTTTTCAATTTTTAACATTTTACACTTGATGTTATGCATGCTTGAATTGAAAAAGCTAGATTTATTTGAATGCATCACAAATTTCCAATTGTTAGTGTAGTTTGGTTGTCCAATGATATAAATGTTTGTAATTTGACCGCTTTTAGCGAAACCTTATGCGATCATGAAACATGTGAAGCAATCTAGTTGTTTTTATGTATGATTTACATCTCACTTATATGCATGTGTAACTTTAAAAATGATAAGAGTGCATGTCTAGAGAAAGTTTATGATGTGCATGTAGAGATTTCGATTATCCTAGAAGTTGTTTTTAAATTCTCTTGAGGCGAAATCCTAGATTGTGCATGATAGAGGAAATGATCAGGGCATTGTTTGGATTGATTGAGCCTTTCGAGCTTACCCTGACATGAACATATCCATAGGTCCCTTTTTGAACCTTATTAAGTGTTTGGCCTTATGTGTTTTTCAATCCCTCATATTCCCTACCGTGTTAACCATTTTAATGCATGTGAAAGCATTGTATTTTTTCCCACCATCAATGTGTGTTGAGTATATAATATGTTATTTCTTGAAGTGAGTCCAGTGAGTAGGGGTATTAAGCATGTTTAATATCAAATGAGCTTGAAGGAACCATATGTAGTAAAAGAAAGAAGAAAAAGCATTGCTTTGTTCAAACAAATAAAAAAAAAGAAAAGAAAGAAAAGAAAAGCAATTGAATGAAGTAAAGAAAAGTGCAAAAAGAAATGAATGCTTTTGGAAAGTTTCGTCTTTCACTTTTGAATATCCTAATGGTACCACTTGGAAGGTCAAGTCTTGAAATAACATGTTTATGTTTCTCAATGTTTGTATTGTATCCTTTCCATTTATGTTCATACGCCCATAACCATTGGCCTGACATTACAAGTTGTTGAAGACCCTTTTGATCCTCAGTTGTGTGTGGTTTATATTAGAGGAGAGAGAGTTTAGATTCAATTTTTTGGATTATATAATTCATATACATGCATGCTCATAAACTTATCTAGATGGATATGACTTGAATAAGAGAAGTTTATCTTGCATATTTATGTAAAATGTGAATTGCATAAAAAGAAGCTTTGATTGTTAGTATGTTAAGGATTATGAATGTATTGAGTTGATTGTGAGGTATTAGTATTCTTTGAGGGCTGATACAATCATTGTACACTAGTTGTGATTAATTAAAAATTGAATTTATAATAGCTGCTAAAGGCATGTTGAATATGATTTTTCAAAGCAGTCTACTTGCTCATACTTTGTTTTGCTTGAGGACAAGAAAAAATCTAAGTTTGGGGGTGTGATAACTCCATTAAATGTAGTTACTTGTGCCCTATATATGTGCTTTGTTGATAGCTTAGTCCTTATTATTATGCATATATTAAAGATTTTAGGCTTATATTTGTCAAATTTAATGTGGATATCTTTTTATATGAACTTGAGCAATTTGCGCATATTCTTTAAATGATTAAGTGGATTTACAATTGTGATTAACTTGGTAATTTCTCTAATGCAGGAAGGGCTCCAAATAAGCAAATTGGTGGAAGATTTGGATCGACATTGGAAGAGGAAGCCCGAGAGAAAGCCAAGTGTGAAGTCCAGCATCTCACACTGCGGCGCAGACAAGTTCATGTCGCGACGTGGTGCATTCAGCATGCTGTGTACTAAAACCTGAGGCTAGAGCACCGCAATGCAAAGGAGTTGATGTCGCGGCGTGGTGACCTAAATTACACACGCACTGCGGTACAAAAGTGTAAACGCCACGGCGTGACTCTGTTTTTTGAGCCTATAAATACTATTTTATTAGATTTGCAAGGAGAGCTTGTTCTAGGTTAGAAATTTGCGGGTAGGTTTTCATTTCTAGGTTGAGAGGAAGCTAGAGAAGCTAAGGTTGGAGGTTATCTTCTTCATAGAAGGAGATTCAAGCATCAAAGATTATATCTATGAGTTTCCTTCCTTTTTCCCTTTACTTCTTTCTCTTCTCTATATCATGAACATAGTTTTTATTGTATATTTTTGTGTTCAATGAGTAGTTAAGCTGTGTTTAGGGATTACTTTGGTTCCTTGTATGGATATTGATGATTTTGTACTTCTTCGAGTTTATATTGATGTTTGATTTTGTTCAATCATATTGATCTTAATACTCTTGATTGTTTGACTAACTTTTAATTGATTTGTTGAAATCTGATGAACCTAAATATATGAATTTGGATTTGAGATCATATATATGGTTAATACATGTTCGATTTCATTCTAATGGTGGGGTGAGTTAATTTGCTAATAAGATAGAAATATACCTCTTAATCATGCATAGCAGGTGTTTGAGAATAGACCCTAATGAGTATAATTTGCACTAGTTCTCATGGAAACATAGAGGTAAATGAAGCATGGTTGATTGACCTAGACATAGGCTTTTAACTAAGTATATTCTCAAGCTAACTTAACTTATTCATTAATATTGCTTAAAAGGGTTGCATATTATTAGTTGAAGTAGGAGGTGAAGAATGATTCCCTAATCTCTAACCAGTATCTTTAATTTCAATTTATTATTTTTCAGTCTTTAGATTAGTTTAAATGCACTTTTCCCTATTTTTATGTTCTTGAATAGTAATACTTAAGTTATTGGTTGATATTTAGAATTAGAAGTTACATTATCCTCGTGGGAACGATATCCTATTCTTAAACTATATTACTTGTTCGATTTGTGCACTTACGACCTAAAAAAGGACAAACATAGTATTTCATTAAAGTCCCCTATCAAGAGCTAAGGGTACTGTATAGAACTATGAAGTTACACCAAATAGGTCTATAGAAACTTGGTGGTTGCTTGGGATGGGATTAACATAAATAGCCATACACACCCATTTTCTAGCTCCACTCAAGATTCTAACTGAGATAGTTTGAGAGCACACATCCACCACAAAAACAAAGAGAAACTGCCACTACAAGAGAGAACCCAAATGCCTCTTGCATGTCCTTGGGCTTCTATAATAGCACTCTCATTATAACCTAATTTATTTCAAAAGCTCCTAACCCTAGTAAACTGAATATGGGACTCCAAAATAAAAAAAGAAAGAGGGATGATACTTATAAACAAGATCTTTTACGTACCTCTTACCATTTACATTCGTTGCCCCCTAAACATTCTAGGAGATAATTGACATATCTTTAAACTCAATCATAAGAAACTGAACAGAGGAAAAGAAGACCCATAAGGCTAGGCCGAAGGACCTACCTCAATATGCATAGCATCTTGTTAAGACTTATGAGATGAACTCTCGTAACTCGTTTGTGAGACACCACCCAAGATCATATCCAATGGGACATTCCCACTGGTAACTTGAGCTTCACCTGCATTAGTAGTTGCACCACTCTCCATGTTTCTATTTCCAAGATCAAGGGGCTTATCCTCCATGTTTCTGTTTGAAAAAAGGATATGCATAATAAGATTGAAAGAGGATTTCAATTTGAAATTTAGAAAAACATAAGCTAAGAATGACACATCTGATTCTTGGAAAGATAATAGAATAAGAAATTAAGTCACTCTCAAGTAAATATATTCTAATTTAATATTTTAGAAGTGGATAAAAATTAAATTACTTATTATTTTATAATATCTATGTATGAATGTAACAACTTTTAGTTATTTCCTATTAAACTTCACACACTTTTATTATTTGATATTTTCTATAATATTTTACTTTAGTTCAAAAGTGCTAAATTTTAGTTTTTAAATAATGTGTTTAATTTAATAAACTGACTAATACAATTAATTATTTTATTGTAAGAATATAATCATTTTATTAAAATTTTAAGGTTGCAAAAGTATGGATACAATACTCACCTTTCGTACAATAATGACTACATAAAAAATGTAGTTAATTATTATTTTTATATCAAAATATAGTATTGTATGTTTATTTTAACTTCACAACCAGTCACAAAAAAAAAAACTTCTTAACCCTTCAAAATTAATCTACCAGTCAAAAATTATTCTTGCTGTCATTTTTTATTTTTTGTAAAATAGATGTGCAGGTACTTGAGTATGGGAGGAAGATGAAAAAGGATTGTTGATTAAACTCTTGACTTCAACATCGATCCCTTAAGCTACAAAGTACAAACACGTTGACTGCAGTCTAATTATTTAGTTAAGATTTTCAGACTTGATTCCTACTTTAAAAAATCAATTATAATACAATAGCAACAACCAAGCATTTTCCCACTAGGTGGGGTCGGCTACATGGATCAAACGACGCCATTATGTCTTATCATAAATCAAGTCTTCAGAAATGTCATTCAAATTTAAATGTTTTTTAATTGTTTCACCTATAGTCTTTCTTGGTCTCCCTTTATCTCTAGCTATTGGGTTATCCTCCACCTAACCTACTCTTCTTACAGGGACTTCTAAGGGTCTTCTCCTTATATGTCCAAACCACCTAAGGCGAGGTTCTCTCATCTTTTCCATAATCCTATCTTGTCTTGTATGGTCACACATTCAGCGCAACATCCTAATCTCAGCGACACTGATCTTTTGCTCTTGCTAGTTTTTTACCGCCCAACATTTAGTACCATACAACATCGCGAGTCTTATAGTTGTGAGATAAAATTTACCCTTAAGCTTGAGAGGCACTTTTTTATCACAAATAACTCCTGAAGCACTATTCTATTTCATCCATCCAGTTTGAATCCTATGGTTTACATCTCCCTCTATCTCTCTATCATTTTGTATGATAGATCCAAGATACCTAAATTGTGTGACTTGTGGTATGGTATGGTCTCCAATTTTCACTGCTAAGCTAGTATTAGCATGCTTCTTACTGAACTTATATTCTATATACTCTGTCTTACTCTTATTTAGATGGAAGCCAGGTTCTTCTAAAGCTCGTCTCCATCACTCTACATTCCCATTTGTTTCCTCTCTTGACTCTCCAACTAAGATTATATCATCTGTAAAAAGTATGCATTGTAGCATCGACTTCTTAGATATGCGTAGTAAGCACATCCAAGACCAAGGTAAAAAGATATGGACTCAAAGTTGACCCTTGGTGCAGTCCTATAGTTATAGGAAAATCTTCTGTGACCCCCACCTTGTGTTCTCACACTAGTTTTAGTCCCATCATACATATCTTAGATTGCTCAAATATAAGCGATGTGAACTCATTTCTTCTCCAAAGCCTTCCATAAGACCTCTCTTGGTACCTTATCGTAGGTTTTTTTCATATCAATGAAAACCATGTGTAAATCTTTTTGCTCCCTCTGATACCTCTCATCAATCTTCGTAGAAGATAGATCGCTTCCATGATTGACCTCCCAGGCATAAAACCAAATTAATTCTCTGAAATATGAGTCTCTTGTCTTAATCTCTATTCAATTACTCTTTCTCATAACTTTATGGTATGACTTATGAGCTTAATCTCACTGTAATTGCACAGTTTTGTATATCTCCCTTATTCTTATAAATAGGGATTAAAGTACTTTTCCTCCATTCATTTGACATTTTCTTAGACCTCATTATCTCGTTAAATAACTTTGTGAGCCAGTTTATACCTTTCTCTCCTAGGAACTTTCATACCTCAATAGGTATATTATCTGGTTTGATCGTTTTTCCATTATCTATCCTCTTTAATATTTTTTTTACTTCAAACTCCCGAATTCTACAATGAAAGGTTTTATTTTGGTTCTCGTTTCTAGTATTTAGAATGTTTGAGTCCCCTAATATCCAATGCCCCTCATTAAATAATTTGTGAAAATAACTCTTCCATCGATCATTGATGTCTTATTCTATAACCAAGACTTTATCCTCTTCATCCTTAATGCATCTCACTTGATCCAAGTCTCTTGTTTTCCTTTTTCTACTTTTAGCAAGCCTGTAAATATTTCTTTTTCTGTCTTTGGTACCTAAAGATTGATATAACTCGTTGAACGCTTTATCTTCCGCCTCGCTCACCACCTTCTTAGTATCTTTTTTAACTACCTTATATTTTTTTCAATTTTCATCGTTTTTATATATTTGCCAAGCTTTATAACATTCCCTTTTAACCTTAACCTTATTTTGTACACTTGTGTTCCACCACCAAAATTCTTTATCCTTGGGTTCAAAGCCTCTTGATTCACCAAATGTCTCTTTTGCTACCTTCTTAATCTCTTTAGTCATCTCGTCCTACATATTATTAGGACTCCATTGTGCCTCCCAAATCTCTTCCTCCATAATCCTCCTCTAAAAGAGTATTTGTTTTCCTCCCTTTAGTTGCCACCATTTGATCCTTGGAACTCTGTCTCGACAATTTCTCCTTACTCTCATCTTAACCCATACATCTATAACCAAAACCTTGTGTTGGGTAGTCAAGCTCTCTCTAGGGATGACTTTGCAATCCATGCAAAGCTTTCTATCAGATTTCCTTATTAGAAAAAAATCAATTTGAGAGCAAGATCCCCCGCTTCTGTACGTGATAAGATGCTTTTCCCGCTTCTTAAAACAAATGTTAGCTATTGTAAAATCAAAAGCTACTAAAAAATTTAGAATTGATTTGCCATCTGCATTAGCTACTCCTAAACCATACCCCCCATGCAAACCCTCATACCCCATAGATTCGCTCTCCACATAACTATTTAGGTCCCCACCTAGAAAAATATTCTCTCCTAATGGTATTCCCTAAACTAAACATCCTAAATCCTCTCAAAATTTTATCTCGTAGTGCTCGTCTAACCCTACTTGGGGTGCATACGCATTAATAACATTAAAAGTCTCTTATTCCACAATAAACTTCAATGATATGATCTTATCTCCTAGCCTTTTCACATTTACAACATTATTCTTCCAATTTTTATATACTATTATGCCTACCCCATTTCTAGATTTTACCTTATCGGTGTATCAAAGCTTAAAACCCGAATGGTCGAGTTCCTTTGCCTTTTCTCAAACCCACTTAGTTTCTTGTAAGCACATAAAATTAATCCTTCTCCTAATCATGGTATCAACTATTTTCATTAATTTACCTGTAAGTGTGCTTATATTCCAAGTTCCAAAACGCATCATACTCTTGTGAATTAACTTTTTTACCCACACCCGTTCGCAAAAATGTAGGGACCATTGCTTATTTTTCACTACACCCAGACAGCGATGCAGTGACACTTGCTCATTTGACACTGTACTTGAGTTATACAGCGCGTTGCTTAGGGATACTAACCTAGCATTAACATAATCATATCATTTATCTATGTCATAAAGATTCGAAAACATTTTAAGTTAGTTACCAACTGCTTAACATAACCCTCCTCTTTTATTCGAACTTGAGACCAACTATGTAAAGATTTGCATCAATGCTCAACATAGGCAGAGTTTTAAAAAATCAATTATAATACTGCAAAAAAAAAAAGTAGAAGTGAATTAGAGATAAATTTTGCTGTGAAATAAAATTGATTTTGAGGGGGAGCTTAATGAATATTTTTTAAAAAATACCTTTAGAAGAGCACTTTAAATTTAATAATTTTAACAAGTTGGACTTAATAATTTTTTCAAAATTATTTGTACTCAAAAGTATTTCAAAAAAATTCTTACAGGTCAGATAAAAAAAATTCTTACAGGTATACTTCAAAAGTAGTTAATTTATACTTTATAATACACAAAAAGATTCAAAATTCTGAAATTAATTATGTTGATATATGAATGATTTTATAATATAACCAAAATGGACTAAGATGATAAGATCCAGCGGCAGATCTTTTAGGCTTTGTTTGATATAGCTAATTAGGAAGGAAATGAAGAGCTACGGTACTATGAAGTTAATTTTCCTTTGTTTGGTATCACATTCATGAAGGAAAGGAAAAGAAAAGTGAGAATTGTGTTAAACTTTTCGTGAGATCCACTAAAAATTATACTATTTACAATCTCTCCCTTAGCTGATCAATTTGAGGAGATATATATACAAAAAAGATAAATAACTTTTTGTTATTTTATTAATTTTTTTTTACTTGACACCAAATAACAACAAATTTTTACAAAATTTTTAATATAATAAAAAATCTAGAAAATCTTAAAATCGAGTCCCAAGGCAGGTATCAAATGACACAAAATTTTGAAACGAGGTTAAACAATTTGTGCCTTTCAGAATAAAAATTAAAGTATGATTTAATTGTTATTTATGATTGGCTCAAAATTTGAAAAAAAAATGTGAATTAAGAGTATAGAAGTATCTTATATTAAGAATTTATTATTAATTTATTTTTACTTTGTCGAATAAATATATTTACACACACATATATATATATATATATATATATATATATATATATATATATATATATATATATATATATATATATATATATATATATATATATTAATATGTCACATAATATATATTATTATATACTATATTGCAGAATCTAAACTGTATAAACAATATAATAAAATTTAGAGTATTATTAGGTGACTTTGAACTTCTGAAGAAAATGTACAAAGAATATGCAGGTGTGCAAATATGCTGGGTTACATTACACTACGACATTGCGCATAGGACTTGTATTGGTGAACTAAACTCGGTTTTTACTTTACGGTAAAACAGAGTAGCTCGCAGAACATGTATCATTTTATCTTTTTTTTTTTTAATGAAAATGGATATCCTTTGTTTGATAAGAAAAAAAAAGAAATAGATAATAATTTCATTTTAAACTTTGATTTTGTAAAAATAAAAATTATCATCCATCATTAAAAAGTGATAACAATTGCTATGTTAACATGAAAGATTTTTTACCCAACAGTAACTGATCATAGTGAAAGTAAACTGTAACTTTAGGTAAATTTTACCTATAATGTCAGATTCAAAATTATGTAAGCATTTATTTGCACTAACAAAAATGAAATATTTTTTTTTCTCTCAGCAAACAAACCATTATAAATTGTAAAGGCATAAAAAAAATAAAATAAAAAATTTCATGCGGTTCTTAGGTGACCCATTTGATTAGACTTGCAGCTTGCTAGTATTATATTTTGGCAAAAAGGATTTTTAATCTTTTATCTTTAATTAATTTTTTAATTTGGTCTTATATCAATTTTTTTTTCAATTTAGTCCCTTATTTTTACTTTTGTCATACAATTTGGTCATTTGTCAACCTTCTGTCACTTTCACTAACGAAATACGCAGACGTGACGCTAAGTTGGTGCTTAGCTGGCCGTTAAGCTTGATTGGAAACTAAAACTAAACAAAACGATGTCGTTTTGTCATGCCCCTAAAAATGTACCGTTGCTATTCCCCTTCCTTTAAGTTGTCTTATTCCTCTGTTTTCATTACAATAAGGTTTTGAATTAAAAGAATTTGGATTCGATTTTGTATTACAAATTGGAAGGTTGCAATGGAGTCTCATACTTCGTCAAGAAGGGGTGGTTATTTTTGTATTTGTGGTGTGAAAGGAGAATTCTTAGTCTGCAAAGCTCAATCAGATCCCTGAGAACAGGGAACCAGATTTTGACATGTCTTAGGGTGATTTTGGTACCATTAGATGCCCTATTTGCATATGTGTGGTCCAATTATGACAGTTGTACAAGAATTGTAATGTTGTGATGCAAAGCTGTAATTTGAGTTAAGTGTATGAGGTTCAAGGTATTGGGATAATGCAATGTTGTAATGGAAATCAGTAATTAGGGTAGATTGTAAGAGGGCTTGTGTATTTGGGTAGTGCAATGAGTGATTATGGATATGTAAATGACTTTGCATGATTGACAATTATGTTATGTAATTTAAATTGTCTTGTGAGAATGTTTAGCTTAGTTAAGAAAAATATGAATGACCATTTTTCAATCTTGTCCATTGTCTATGAAGGAATCAAAATGACCATGAAATTAAAAGTAAAGGACCAAATTCAAAATGTTATAAAAAATAAGTGACCAAACTGTAACATACAAAAAGAGTAATGGACTGAATTGACCAAATCATATACCTAACTACAAGTGTATATAAGAAAAGAACTGCAAAATGTAATCACATATTATATTAAGTCCAAAATGTCAACACTACAAAAATGAAACTTGTTCATTACAATTTAGAACTTGAACATTGCCAACATTCAAATTACAACTTATTCTTTACAATCAGAATGAAACATCCAAAATGAGAACATCATCATCCTTATAACATGAAAATAACAGACCTTGTCATTTATAATTTATTGTCAACACTATTGTAAGTATCCAAAATAACAAAAACACAAGAGACCTTGTCATTTACAATTTACTGTCAACACTACCTATCAGTTCCAAGCAGGTTTAGCTATTTTGGTTGCTTATGCAGGTGACTGTTGATTTGTCTTGGACCTTGTCATGGGTGGTTTAGGTGGCTTAACTAATTTTTTTAGTCAATTCAACAAGGATATGCTTCTTCTTAGTTCCTTGTATAAGTGGTTGTTGAGGTAATCAAGGTCTTTTCTTGGCTTGCAACCTTGTTATAGGTGATGTAGGTTGGTCCACTATTTGTTTGGTCAATTCTGTATGCATCTACTTCTTGGTTGATGAACTCGATTAAAAGGGTTGAGACATCTGAGTTTTCTAACTTAGCTGAGCACTTTAATTTGACTACACCACCTTTGACTTTGGAATAGGTGGTATATATAGCTGAGGTCTTTTCTTGGTTTGTGACCTTGTTATAGGTGATGTAGGTTGGTCCACTATTTTTGTGGTCAATTTTGTATGCATTTGGTTCTTGGCTGATGAACTCAGTTGAAAGAATTGAGACAATTGGGTTTTTTGACTTAGTTGAGCACTTTATTTGGCTACACCACCTTTGACTTTGGAATAGGTGGTATAGGTGGCTGAACCATTTGAATTGGTGCAGAACTCAGCCCTGGGTTTGGAATCATCTAAGATAGAAATCATAACAAAGCATATGCAGTAAGTATGAGAATTAACATAATAAAAGTAACTCAGTATTCGACAATTTAGTAACTTGGATTATTGATTCTTTGTTGTGTTGAGTTGGCTGAGCAATTGGAATTAGATGCACTATTGGTCTCTCTAGGGATATGCTTCTTCTTGCCATCTTCTAGATTTAGTTTATAAATTGGAATGTACACTGACCCTGTTGTAGTTGGTATAGGTGGCTGCACCATTTGTATTGGTACAAGATTTGGTCCTACATTTCAAATCATCTAAGATACAAAACACAACAAAACACATTAAATAAGCATGACAATTAATATAATAAGAGTAACACAAGAAGGTGAACCAATTTACCAACTTGGATTGGCTGAGATCTTGCACGTGGTTGAGATCTTGAACTTGGCTAAGAACTTGGACTTGGACTTTGACTTGACATGGATGGTCCTCTAATTGGAATCATCTAAGATACATAAAGATAGCCAATATTAGTATCATCGTTAATATCAATATCGAAGATACATAAAGATAACCTACCTTGGCTCTTGCCACAAGTTGAGTAACCTGATTTTGCTCACTTGGCTGAGTAGTTTGTGTTGGCTAAGTACTCTAACTTGGCTCAATTGGCTAAGTATTTTGGGAAGGAAGAAGGTTAGGTTCAAGGTTAGAGGCTTGAGATGACTCATAAGGTACTTTAGGGCATGTGGTCTTGTAGTGCCCTACTTTCCTACAACTCTTATGTTTTTCAATTTCCTGATCATTTTAACATGATTCTTAGTTTTTTCATCAGCTTCCTTGTTCCTTGATCTCTTTGGTCTACTTGGTTGTCTTTTGAGTGGTGGAGGAAGAACATCATCAAATAATATCCTTTCTCAAAGATTTTGGCCATTAACTAGAAACAACATTGGCTCATAACATGCTTCATACTAGTCCTTCCTATAGTAGATTAGAATGTTGTCCTTTGGGTTTTTGTTGAGGTGGTTCCTCCTTACTATGGCATGGCAAAAGGGAATACCTATTAACATCCATTTTCTACACCTACATTCTCTAGTTTGCATATTGACCACAAATCTCTCTCTAATCAGATTTATATGCCTAACCTCAACAAGATGCTCCCTTGACCACCTTGTCAGCCAAGAATTGGTTATTGTTTCTCTCTCTAGATTTTTCATAATTCTAGGCAAAATAGACCCATTAAATAAAGAAACTTTCTTCCTGTTGTCAGCCCACGTCTCTATTAAATACACTCGGATATCTTCCAATATTGTCACTATTAGTTTTTGTCTGGGTCCAATGATGACACTATTAAATGTCTCTGACATGTTGTTCAATAGGACATCATATTTTGGTTTAAATCTGAACCTTGATTTACTCCAACACCTTGGAGGGATCTTGATTATGCATCTAAGTTTACACTCCTTAAATGCAACATAGATCTTTCCCAAGCAATAAGATAAGTTGCCTTTGTTGTTTTCCACATAAGATCCTTGAGCTACTTGCCAGGATACTTCTTCTTTAAGCTATTATATAAGTGTCTGACACAAAATCTTTGGTAATCACCCGAAAGTAATTCCTCAAAGGTTAGAAATAAACCCTAAAATAGACACAAATTCAAATTAACTAAGTGTACACTAACAATATCAGTATCAAATGTTCCTCTCATAATAAATGACATATTAAACTAAATGAGGAACTTAATGCAATGCATATTTACCTTTTGCTGGTATGAGAGGAAGGTGTATGTCTTTGCTGCAACAACCCCTCCAACATCATCCATTAGTAATGTCATGAGCCACGTAAATGAATCCTTGGTCTCCCCCTCCACAACAACAATTGCAAGGGGCAACATCTAATCATTTGGATCCCTGCCAATAGCAGCTAATATATGATCCCCATAATAACTCTTCAAAAAACACCCATCTAATCCTATTATAGGTCTACACTTTAGAAACTTGACTTACAACCCTGAAAATACACATATTTTCTTCCAAAAATAGGTAAGATGCATCTAGGTGAAACTGCTACATCAACTAGTTGCTCAGCATCTAATGGCATGTCCATTTTTAGTTTGACCTTGGACCTTGGGTTTGTCTTTATTAACTCATATCAGTAGTCATAAATCCTTGTATAATGTTCCCTAAACGACCCATCCACCAAGTCAATTGCATACTTCTTGGCGTTGTGGGCCTTTACAATAGAGATGCCAACATTCCATTTTGTATGGCTTTATCTTTTATATATGTCAGCTTGATATTAGGATTCTCTCTAACCCTACTTTGTAGTTTGTTGCTCAACCACTTTGAAGTCAACATCTTCACCCTATATTATCTGTTACATGAGTGCTTGTCCACAATTTTCCTCAACTGCCAAGTGTCCTCATTTGGAAGCTTTGCAGTATATGTTTCCTACTCACATCCAGCTTTGCATGCAACTATCACCCTCTTGTTGTCATTCTTCCTAAACTTCATACTTCTCCTTGAATGCATTGCATATGTTCTTATAGCATCCTTGAATTCTTCTTTTGTTGAAAACAAGGTCCTTAATTGTCACTTGTACTTTGACATAGACTTTGGCACTTTGAATGATGCATATTTTTTTCTCTCCATATCACTCTATTCATCTTCACTATATACACTATTAAGGGAGTCAGATGTATACTCTTCGCCACCCAATCCCATCTCCAATCCTTTCTTGTAGTTCACTTGTTCACTGCTTTCACCCTTATTCTACTCAAACTACAGGGAATCAATGTCACTTTCCTCACTAGCATACAATTAAGGCTCACTAATAATTATACCATTACTTTTGTTTTTTGGTCTACCTTTTTTCTTCTTTGGCATTGAATCAGTCTCCAACTTTTTTCCCTTCACAAATTTCTCACATGGCCTTTTCTTCGTTATGAGATCTCAAAGTAAGATTTTAGCATCCAAGTCATATTCTATGGTTGTGCCTAGCTGAATTGGAACCTCAAAAAACCTTTCATCACCCCCTTCTTCTTAAGAATCCCTAAATCCTACCTCCAATGCATTATCCTCACTTTTCCATCACTGTCCTCACCCTCATATACATCAATATCAATATCATTGTCCTCACATCCTTTTTTTGCAAATTTAGTATCATTTTTAACTTCATTGTCATTCTAAGTATTAACAACATACAATTCCACTTAGCTATGATCAACAATTATTTTTGCCATTTCCATTGCACCTTTATCATCTCTCAATAGCCTAAGCCCATCTTTTAGAGACATGTCATGTACTCTATACCATAATGCCTCACAAATATCATGTCCCATCTCTTTCAACAAGTCTATACACTCCCAATTACTCCATCTATCATACTCACACTTCTCCCATACTTTAATTTGTTCTTTAATGTACCTTTTCTCAGGAGCAGAAACAAAATAACCCCATGATGCACCTCAACTCTAAAAAGTCGCCCATCCTTGAGTTAAAATGAACACCAAGTCTTAGCCTCTACAATAGGAGAAAGCAGAGACAACACACCAAAAATAAAAGAACACACACCAAAAATAGAACAACACACATACCCCACACCTTTGGTAAGTAGGACCACAAATCCCAAACCCCACGCATACCCTACACATACCCTAAACCCAACACACAATTTTTATAAATTAAAAAAAGGAAAAACTCCAAAAACCCCTTATACTATACGTCATGTGCACTTTGGTCTGTTACTTCAAAAAGGTGCAAAAAAGACATGTTACTTTGCATTTTATGCAAAGAAGTGCAAAATAGTAACAAACGTTACATTTTGGATGGAAACATGCACGTGCGTTGCATGTGCGCATATGAATTTCTGAGTGCCAAACGCGGTCTTCTTCAACCTTTTGCCTAACTAAAAACCTGCAAAATTGGGGGTGAAAAATTGGGCGTTTCAATTTCCGCACGCGAATCTCAGGATTTAGGGCTTAAAAATTTTGAGATTTCAATTTTCGTTGTCTAATCTCAGAAACTCAGATCCAAAACAGAACCCCCAAAAACCCAGATCCACATCTCGCGAACCACCACCGTGCACCACCCTCGAGCCACCGTGCTCCACCGCTCCAAGCCACCATTACGCACCACTGTTCTAGATCTGCAACCCACGAGCTCCATCGCATCTCCCAGATCCGCCATCGATTCCCCAACCGCGATGAACCCATAGGTCTCTACTATCCATACGACCCACTGTCTAGCCGCCCTATCGCAGATCTGCCCAAATGGGTCTTTACTCTGAGGTTTCAAGTTTCGTTGGTTTGAAGCTATGGAGTTCTAGGGTTTTCATTCAAAGAAGAAGACCGTGTTTGGGGGTCCGAAATTCAGATGCGCACGTGCAACGCACTTGCATGTTTCCATCCAAAATGTAATGTTCGTTACCAGTTTGTACTTCTTTGCACAAAACGTAAAGTAACAAGTCTTTTTTGTACATTTTTGAAGTAACAGGACCAAAGTACACATGACATATAATATAAAGAGTTTTTTTTTAGAGTTTTTCCTTAAAAAAATTAACCCTTGCATGGATATCACAAACCCTAAACCCTGCACATGCCTCACATGTACCCTACCGCCATGTTGAAACCCCAAATGTACTCTCCTTTTGCATGAAAAACCCAAAATGCATACTCATATGTAAAAGAAATCCTAGTTAGGTACCTAAAACCAAAACAATTGTGAAGATTAACACATACTTTCAAATCATTGACAATGTTCCATAGCAATAGAAGAAGGTGAACCAATTGCTACCAGTCCTCAAGACCAAACATGCAAATCTCCCCCTGATTTCTCAGACTCACGTATAATGAAACACACATTTTCCCTCTATTGGTTAAGACCCATTTTGGTCATTACAATTAGTGTCACAAGATCAAAACGTCATCATTTTTGCTACCCAAAATCCAACTAAGCCACTTTATTTCCACGTGAGATCCAACTCAATGCCATTTATGGCACGCCTGCATATTCTGTTAGTGAGAGTGACGGAAGGCTGACGGAGGACCAAATTGTATGACAGAAATAAAGGTAAAGGACCAAATTGAGAAAAAAAATTTTGATATGAGACCAAATTGAAAAATTAATTAGAGATAAGGGACTAAAAAAACCATTTTATCTTATATTTTGGTAAATGTATCATAGTGGTCAAGGCATGTTAAAAGAAAAGAACATCATTGCTCTTCGTACTTAATGTGTCTTGTGAAGTATTTTCTTTTGTCTATGATTTGACAGAACGTTCACCAAATAGTTACTTGAATGGAGAGCGACGAAGATCCATGTATATAACATAACGATATTCTTTCTCCACTTTTATTATTATTTTAGTCATTATATATATAAATAGTATTTTGAAAAAGGTTAGATTAAGTTTTTGGTCCTCTATAATTTACATCGATTTTCAATTTAGTTCCTATATTTTTTTTTTCAAATAAGTCCTTATAATTGTAAACGTTTTTATATAGGTCCTTCTCCGTAAATCTCAATTACAATGCCATTAACATATGTTGAGTTAGGAATCGTCTAAATGATGTGGGTTGTTGTTACTCCATGTCAAATGCCAAATGGACGTCCTATTGGGCATAGTAATTCATGTCACCTTATTCCTCCCATCTTCCTCCTCCCATCTTCCTCCTTTCATGTTCTTGTTGTACTTGGCCATATAGTAAGCATAAGTGGGACCCTTGCCTTATTCACCCTAATTGGAACCCTTTGCTGCACCTTCACTTAAATTTTGAGGGCCATCAATGGAGGAAGATTGGGAGCAATGTTGACGTTTTGAGCTTTGATTATAGTCTTGCATATGTAACAAAGCTTCAGCAACCAGTAAACCTTCAAAGAGTGTGTACCACGTATGGTGCATCAGGGCTCTATGCTTTAGAGAAGGAATTGTCAGATTGTGTGCCAATCTAAACAAAGAGCTAAATGTTGTCGGAAACCTTACTGAAATTTTAATCAGCAACACCTCTTTTGAGGCGGTACCATTGTAGAACTAGTTGCTGTAAGAAAATCTGAACGACGCACTAGAGGATATGGAGTCTCTGGCCATCCCTGGTGACCTTGATGTTCTAGGGAACAACTTGTTGTTGTGGTGTTGTCGCTTGATTAGGAACTCAAATCATATATGGTAGAAACCCTAAGCAAAAGCAACTTTACTTAGTAGAGTTTTCAAGTTATTCTATGCTTATGGCTATATAATAATCCAATAAATAAAATAGACGCACTTCATTTGCTGGAATTGCATTTTTATTTTTTCTTTCTTTTATCTTTGTCTATTTGCATAAATCTTTTGTTTGAAGTCAATTGCTGCAAAGTTCTCTGTCCTTGAATTTTGAAATCGAAGGCGGAGAATAGAGAAAAATGGTATTCTACTTCTATAGAATTTTAGAGATTTAATTAGCTTTTCATTGTTTTGTTTGCCAACTCCTAACTCTAAATTAAGCTCGAGCTTTGAAGATGGACGAGACAAAGAATTGAGAGAACATAAGAGGAAGAGGATAGGAGGAAGAAGGTGACATGGATTAGTATGCCCCATAGGCTGTGTATTTGTCATTTGATATGGAGTAATAACATGCCATATCATTTAGACATTTACTAACTCAGCATATAATGGTGTTATAATTGAGATTAATGGAGAATGACATTTTTGAAAACATTTACAACTACGAGGACTTATTTATAAAGAAAAGAAGTGCATGGACCAAATTGAAAATTGATGTAAATTATAGGGACCAAAAACATAATTTAACCAAAAAATAATTATAGTTACATTGTAAAATTTAAATAAACAATTTTGTGTAACACGATATATATAAATAAATTAAATGGCACATAAGGTACATGCACATTGTTACAAATACAAAGTTTTTGTATCATTTCATTTCTTTATCACTTATAACCTACCGAAGTTTGATTTTCTATCACTTATATAATCTTTTAGGAAAAAAATCCTTTAAAGTAAGTTCGTCTCTAAAGTGAGTAAGTAAGTGTATATCTATACTTGATTTAATCTAAAGTATATTGTGATCTTAACTCATTAAAAATTAAAATTTAATAGTAGAATATACTCTTACTTACTCACTTTAAAGAAGTCTTATCTAATCTATTAAGGTTTAATTTTAATTGCTTGGGAGTTAGTTTCCATTTGATTTTATTGAAAAAATAAAGCCAAACAACAAAGGTGTTAAGTGATAATAAATAACTTTTATGGGATAAATTGAAAAGGAACTATGCTTTAGAAAGGTAAAATATTTTTACCCAAGGAAGCATGGATACGACTTGGGAGGCATATACAATACGACACTAATATGAAAATGCAAAAAGTTTTAAAAATTATATGATACTGTTAAGGTATAACATATAAAATTAATATAAAAATTCAAATCTTTAACTAAAATGAAGACATTAATATTTTAAAAAATATTAATTATTATTGTAAATATAATAGAATATTATTATTTTCAAAATATTATAGTACTAACTTATATTAGTATAAAAATTGAACAATAAAAGTAAAATATTATAAGATACATGCTATGAGTATCTTAAGGTGTATGATAAGTATGGAATACAAATGTGTTCAATACAGATATGACAAGCATTTGAAATGTTGTCCTACTTCCTTCATTATACCCTTATATATTTTTGGGCAAAATTACAATCATCAAATTATGTTTGATGTAAAAAAAATATAACCCTCATATATATATATATATATATATATATATATATATATATATATATATATATATATATATATATATATATATATATATATATATATATATATATATACGATAATGATAATTTTGATCCCTAAAAGGTTTTTTAAGTTTTTTGTCTTTGATCAAATATTCCTACAGGCTTTGTTGCATTTAAGAGATCCTCTCAACAATTAATTTTTTTAAGTTTTGAACTTTAATCATCTCTTTAAAAGTGGAGTTCGCTTACCATTGTACCTAATCTTTGTTGGTGTTTTCTACGCTTTTGAATAATATGGGCTGACATCAAGTAAGTCCAGTCTATATATAATTTTTTTTAATAAAAATGATTTTTCAATTTATAGGTCTATATACTTTTTATGAGATATTCAAATAAATTTCTATATTTTAAAAAATATTTATAATTTTTAAAGTTTTCTAATTAGGTCATTTACCTAACGATAAAATTAGTTTGGGAACATAAGTTGGAGCCACATAAGATTTTCTAATAACTATTGGTTTTCACCAACCCTAATCTTTTTACATTAGTATTGGACGTACTTACTAACCATGTCAAAGAGTTAGTGCCTCAACGCGTGTTTTTGTATATGATATTAAATAATTAGTAAAATAAAGTTATGGAGAGAAGCTTTAAAATCACATGATTTCAATTAAATAGAAATAAAATGAAGTATATGAAATGTAAGTTTAACAGAATGCAAACTAGCACTGACTTAAAGGTGAAATTCGAGAATCATATCATACCACAAGTTGAATGGTTTAGGTATATTGGATACATCATTCAAGGTGATTGAGGAAAATATAAATAATAGGATTCAAGCTTGTTGGATTAAATAGAGAAATGTTTCAAGTATTATTTGTGATTAAAATGTGTCTACCAAGGCTCAAAGGAAAATTTTACCAAATAACCATAAGACTAGCGATGCTTTATGGTATTGAAGAGCATAAGCTAAGTGTTGTGGAGATGAGTATGTTGTAGTGGATGATAGACATATAAGAAAAAAATAAGATCATGAATAAATACATTAGAGAAAAAAGTTAGAATATCACCTAATACCATTTAAGGAAAAGATGACAAAATTTTGCTTTAAGATGGTTTGCCCCGTCATTGAAATGAGGAAGAATATCCCCTCACTCTAAATTTTTTTCTTACTAAAAAAATTGATTTTTGTAGTATTGTTTGAGGGAATTTTTCAAAAATTCTTTTGTCACACAATTAGAATAAATAATATAAGAGAGAAAATAATACTACTTACATACATTTACACATATATCACCTTATATTTGTATAGTTTTCACCATCTAATTAAGTTTGTCTCATCTCATTTTTTATACACCTATACTTTGATTATGCTATCTCACAAAGATATGAAGTTAATGCTTAGTGCTGATGTATACTAAGAATTATTCAAGAGAAATAAGAGAAAAATGCTTTTTTTTTTTTTATCAATTTTATATCAAGTTGTCAATTTTTACAAAAAGGTATTGACTTAGTAGTGACAAATTTTCCAAACTTAATTTTGTCAATTTTTATATCAAGTTGTAACTTTTTATAAAAAGAAAGGCAAAGAATAATATGGAACCAAAATAATAAATTTGGTGTTAAAAATTTGGCGTTTTGCTATAGTGCAATATATTGTTGAAAATTTAGTCTTTATTAATAGTTTCCTATGGTTATAAGCTTTTGAAATTAAGTAAAATTGTACATATAAATAGCACATTATCTACATTATGTAGCCTCTTAAGACAATTTAAATGTTGAAGTACTTATCTTTCCTCCTATGTGGGAAATGATATTGGGGTATCTCTCTTTTTTATTGTTCTTGAGATTATTTTTACCCTATCATTTTATTAATAAAATCTCTATCTTTGCAAAAAAAAAAAAAATTGATGTTAAAATTTTAATCCTAATTCTTGACCTATCCGCAATTAGGTGAAATGATACCTCAGTTTTAAGAAGGAAACCGTACTTGCACATAAGATGCAAGTCACATAACTCAAATAAAAGCGGGAAATTTAGCACTCAAAAAAAAAAAAACAAAGACATTAACTATGAAAAAAAGAGGAAAAACAGATTAAAAAAAAGATAAACGGATTATGATAATGTAAGTAATATAAGAAAAAGTTATTTGAAAATAAACAAGAGAAAATTAATTCACTCAGATAAAAAAAAAAGAAAGAGAAAATTAATTCACAGCTCAAAAAGAAAAAAGGAGAATTAATTAATTCAAGAAAAGAGAGGAGAAAAAAGCTTTAATAGGCCGTAAACAAAAAGCAGTTTCCCGACCCAATTTACCAGTCCCAGAAAACCACTCTCACGAAGACAAAAACCACCTCATCCATTTGTCTTCCCGGTCTGCTTTTTCTAACCATTAATATACGTTTATAGAATTATAGTAACTCACAACAACATCCTCTCTTCCCTCCCTTTCCCTCTCTACCCTCTTTACTACTCTACACTCTACGCTTCCCTTCTTCTCCTCTCTCCAAAAATACACGCCATTCATCTCCATTACCTAGTCCTACAACACATCAACTGCTACACCAAACACACTCACACACACACATAAACACAAACGCACTTTCTCTTTTTCTCTATCCCTCTGTCTCTTTGCAGTTTCACTTCTCCGTATCTAATAAACCTCGCCTTCTGCCCTTCTCCACCATGAACAAATAGCAATCTTTCTTTCACTCTCTTTTTCTGTTGTTTTTATTACATGGCGTACCACAACCACAACCTCTCCCAAGACCTCCCACTCCACCATTTCACAGACCAATCCAACTCCTTCTCCCCGGACCCAACCGCCAAACCCAGCTCCGATCCACACCACCAGCACACCCTTCAAACCGCACCCAATTGGCTCAACAACGCTCTTCTACGCACCCACTACACCGACACCAACAACAACAACAACGCCAACAACGACACCAACACTAACGTTAACGGCGCCAACGGTAACAACGCCTCCAATTTCCTCAACCTCCACACCGCCCAAGACTCCGCCGCCGGCCACGCTTCCCAATCCTCCGGCCAATGGCTCGCCCGCCCGATCCTCCACCGCAACCACAGCGAAGTCATTGATGACGTCGGCGGCGGAGATTCCATCATCGCCGGCGGCGCAGCCTTGTCACACGAGTCCGCCGATTTTAAGGCCGCCGCCGCCGGCCAGAGCCTCGGTGGCAAGAGCGAGGTGGTGGTCGGCGACGGCGAAGGCGGCGGCGGGGGGATGGTGAACTGGCAGATTGGGAGGTGCAAGGCGGAGATTCTGGCGCATCCGCTGTACGAACAGTTGTTGTCGGCACACGTGTCGTGCTTGCGCATCGCCACGCCGGTGGACCAGTTGCCAAGGATCGACGCTCAGCTGGCACAGTCGCAGAATGTGGTCGCCAAGTACTCGGCTTTCGGACATGGTGTTCAGAACATGCTTGGGGATGACAAGGAACTCGACCAGTTCATGGTATGTGTTTTTGTTTTTTTGTTTCTTTTTTCTTTTCCCAAATTTCTTTGCTATTTATTTAAATATTTCTTAATTGGTACAAAAATTTAACAATTTTTATTTTGGTTTTAGATTAATTAAATTTTTGATTATTATTATTATTATTATTATTATTATTATTATTATTTGGGTTTCTTCGTGTCAATTATGGAATTGGAGGGCATTTTAAATTGCAGCTGAAGAAAAATCCACTGCTTTTGTGGCCTGAAATTGTGAAGACTTTCACTTTCTGATGCTAATCGTAATTTGAATTGGCTTGTTTTAGGGCCTTTGAATCCAATGTCTTTTTGGATGCTTGCTCAAGTGGCAATAAGATTAGAGACCTGATGCAGAGGTTGCTTGGCCAAACAGAGGAAGGAATTAAAGAGAGATGAGGGAGTCGGGGGTATGGGATGTTTTCAAAGTTTAATGTTTGCAAGTAGGATGTGAAACAGACAGGGTTCCTTTAACTGAGAACGAAAATTATCTTCCAAGAAGTAAAATAGTGATTATTAATTGAATGAAAGGTGCAAATAGGACGCAAATGGTTTGAATTTGACTTAAAAGATGGTTTTTGAGCTCGATTATATGCTGAGTTTGGTGTTTGAATTCTAAACCGTAATTAGGATTATTTTACGAACTGCTTTGGGCGGCATGACAGTCTCTTATGAGGTTGTATTTTCAGTGATTGAGTTTCTTCTACCGTTTCTTCTTTCAATCACATCCTTACATTACCGTAATAATTTTCATCCATGACTTGTTGGGCAGTAATAGTTTGTTTCATTTTTATGCCCGTGTTCATTTTTCTACTACAAGCCTTTTTTGCTTCATCTTTCAAGTTTCTGTCAAGAAATCCTGACGACTAGAATCTAATTAAGCTTGTCTTAAGTAATATTGTGAAGAAATTTCTTGCAAAAAATGAACTATTTTAGATCAGCATATTCCATGCATCTTGATTTTAATCTGAAATTCTTCTCTTTATTTCGTCATGGTGGACAAAGCTGGCTGGCGCTAGAGAAGTGTATTTGCTATTATACAGTTACGATCTTGATAGTTTCCTACTTGATGTTGCAGTCGCACTATGTTTTGTTGCTCTGTTCCTTCAAAGAACAACTTCAACAACATGTCCGGGTCCATGCAATGGAAGCAGTAATGGCTTGCTGGGAGATAGAGCAATCCTTACAAAGTCTAACAGGTGCAAAAAGTGTCTTCTTTTAATAATTGTTGCATCTTAGAATAAAAGTAAAGGTTTGTTGCATGATAGAATAAAAATAACTTGTTCCACATTATTTTCTAATCTGCTTTTTGTCTATTGTATGTTCCCTTATTTATGTTGCTGTTGGCAATTGAAAATTCTTTAAAATTGGTGGGTACTAGTGGTGTGGTTCTCTTGTAATACTATGATTACAATACTTTTAAATGCTGGACTTCATCTTTATCCATGTAAAGTTCCTGTTATCAAGGAACCAACAAGTGATATACTCACCCAAGCATATACAGTGACGATTTTTAGTTATTCTTGAGCAATTTCCAGAAAACTAAATTTTGAAAGAAATAAAAGGAGTAATTCGTGATGGTGTATGTTTATGGTTCATTATAGGGTCTAAGGTTTGAGACACAGTTGTTTCTGTCAAATGATTCGAATTTAGAGGACTTAAGTCCTCAAAATCAGGAATTGTACCTGCGATGCAAGTGAGTTGTAACCTCATGTTTAAATTTCCTGACAAGGTGAAATATCAGTTAATATTCCAAATTTCAGTTTAATGATAAATGATGATCCAATTCCTTGATGGTTGATAGAAGACTAAGAGGACATGGTTACATGAATTAAATTTTGTTTTTTTTTTCTCTCCTCATACATGGTCTGTGTTTGGAAATCCTTAATCTTACTTAACTTTATTAACATTGAAATATATATAAGCCATTAGTGAAGAATTACTAAACCCACATGCATTGCAAGTTTGCAACAGATAGAATGATGATAATTTCTAGTGTTTGAAGAAAGTATTTAGAAGTCATAGTGCATTGGCCAATTGTCCATATGTTTTTGCAACAGATAGAATGATGATAATTTCTTAGTGTTTGAAGAAAGTATTTAAGAAGTCATAGTGCATTGGCCAATTGTCCATATGTTTAGCATGTTCTTCGATTCCTAACTATTGTGTTCTTTGAACAAAGTCTTCAACCTTTTGGTTCAATTAGCAAACTTCTCTTGCACAAATTAAACAGGAAAACCAAAATCGTTTTCAAGATGATGAGTACTAAACTGATAATTTTTTCTCACATGCTGCATGATGAACAGGAGTTTCACCCGGAGAAGGTACAGGGGCTACAATGTCTGATGACGAAGATGACCAAGTAGATAGTGATACCAATCTGTTTGATGGTAGTTTGGATGGCCCAGATAGCATGGGATTTGGCCCACTTATTCCGACAGAGAATGAGAGGTCCCTTATGGAGCGTGTAAGACAAGAATTAAAGCATGAATTGAAACAAGTAAGGATGTTGGTGGCTTTTAATCTCCCCTTCTTTAATTCTTTTAAATCTCTTCCCATATGATCGATCTAACTCTTTTTTTTTTTCTTTTTATATATAGGGTTATAAGGAGAAAATTGTGGACATAAGGGAGGAAATTTTACGCAAGAGACGAGCAGGGAAACTTCCTGGTGACACAACATCTGTCCTTAAATCTTGGTGGCAATCACATTCCAAGTGGCCTTACCCTACAGTAAGTTTGACAAATGAGAACTCAATATTGACATTATATCATTTTTGGGAAAAACCTTTCAATCATATACTCCGCAAATTGATTTTTCATACATTAGATATTCCACAATGTTTTTGCTAAACTTTTCAGAGTGGGGCTTTCATTGTGAACGAATTTATAGAACAACAACAAAGGTGCCCTTGTACACATTTATCCTAGAATTCAAAGAACAGGACGAAGGATTTTGAACATTTTTCTAAGAATAAGCTTGTGCACTTATTCCACGTGTTAGCACAATAGTAAGCTTAGTATGTGCTGTCTACAGACTCAAAATTGAAGCTACTCCATGAGATTTTCTCAAGTGGCCTTCTATTTAAAGTTAATATTACCTGCTGTCTCACAATTCATTCATCAATATTTTTGCTCAACTAATCAATTATGTGCTTTTCAGGAGGAAGATAAGGCCAGGTTGGTGCAGGAAACTGGTTTGCAATTAAAGCAGATTAATAATTGGTTTATCAATCAAAGGAAGAGGAATTGGCACAGCAATCCTTCAACTTCGACTGTCTTGAAGAGCAAGCGCAAAAGGTATCCTATCAAAACAAGTCCTTTTATTTATTCAAATTTTCATGAGCTTTGCACCAACCTTAATTTGAAAAGAAGTAATGCAGGTGATAACAGTGTTGATCTTTACATGTAAATGGAGCAAAAGTCAAAAACCAATCTCTGTATGTACTCTGTTAGCACTTTCTCTGCGGTCAATGATGTTGCATGGAAAGGGATTCATGGGAAGACAATGAGACAGGACCACATTTTGTTTCTGTTGAAGGGCCAGGGTTAATACAGATGAGGATGATGAACCATTTTACTTATGCTTGAAGGCCTGCAGATGGTTTTAGTACTTGTGATGCTACATAATTAGGAAGTTCAATTAGGAATTATATATCGAAACCAAATTGGGTAACTCAACAGGATTATGATTTCTCTGTTCACATTTTAATGCTTGTGAAATATATATAATAGTGAGGGGTTGTGGGTGTACAGTAATAAGCTGTGCATTTTTAGTTACATTATTTTGTTTTTGCTTTTGTTCTTTAAATTGGTATATGGGATGTAGAGATCAATTTGTTGTAGAAATGTATATCGTAAGTTTTTACTTCCCATTTAAAATGTTGTTGGCATGGTGCTTCAAGTCAAAAACTCTTTTAACTGTCGGCGGTTGGAGGATAAATATTAGTGTGATGGGTTTTTATGATTTGACTTGTAGATGGATTTGCAGTGTGGAAATTTTTTGGTGGAACAGACACCAAATGGAAATAAAGCTGATATTTTCTATTTAGCAGAATCTGTGATATCCGTCTTATTGTGATCTTTGTCGGATATAGCGATTTGAGGAGTGTAGGTAATAAACACTAATATAATAATATACACATTATGCACGAAATCAAAACTAATTCGAAACACAATCATTGGCCCTTGAATTTGGGTTTCTGAACATTTTTCTTAAATTAAACTTGAATACTACGCGGTTAATTATTGCTTCCAACAAAATGATAGCTTCGGCACAAGATTGTTGACATCGAAATCTTGTATTACTAGCGATAATACACATTCCTATATTGTGTTTATATAGTGTTTAGCTTTTGAACTTTTTGTTTAATTATTCAAAGAGTTAGGGATGTCTTTCGGATGATTTGAGTTGGATTTGATGTATTTTTAAATTTGATCCGTTCATTAAAGAAGTGAGTTGGATAAGGTTAGGGATTGGAGGTATTTTCTTTAACTTAACCAAACATGATCTACTCATGAGTGGGTTAAGTTAGACTGATCCCGTGGGTCTAGCATATACAAAAAAAAAATTTACCTATTAAAATCAATGCTTATAAAACCGATTCAATCAGACTAGATGGACCGATTGAATCATGAACCAACTGTCACATCAATTCTAACTTACTCAAAAAATTAGATAAACAGTCAAACCACTAAAAACCAATCAAAACAACTGAACCGATCAATTTTATTGAAATGGCAGGTTCTTAATTTAAAATATTTAACTAATTCTTTTTAAGAAAAAAAAAGAAAGGTAAAACTTAAATGCTATTATTATGCCATAAAAGAATAGCATATTAAATGATGAAATCATAACAATGTGCCTGCTATATATAAGGGGAGAGTAGAACCTCTATGCTAATACTCGACCAATGTGAGACTATTTATAAAATGAGAGTTGTACCTCATTGTAGCTGTTTAAGCAAAGTAAGATTATTTTACATAAGGAGAGAGGAGCTCCTCCCACAATGCTCTAACAAATTGAGACTTTGTATGTAACACTTCTAGATCTAATTATACCACAGTCACTAAATTTAGGAGTACTACAACTCAACAACAGGTTTACAAATTTAATTATTGTGCATATATAGAAAATAAGAGCCACGAATGAAATATATTTATTACACAACCATGAACATCCTCCAAAGGGAATTATATTCCAGATATATATACATGTAGCATAATACAGTAACACATACCAAATATAAAACATACTTGTTCAAAGACATATATGCAGCTACCACAACTAAGCTTATACTGACCCAAACGAGAAAGTAAAAACCCATAACAGGTCCTATATCAAAGGTAGGGTAACGTTCCCAACGTACCCAACGTTCTCTAACTCTAAGGGAGCAAACTATACGCCGGCACCTCCAAGAAAACTGCATCTCCACGAACCCACAAAGATTCTGCCTTGCCGCTATTTCAGTCTTCACGGTTCATAAATATAAAACAAAGCGAGACAAGAAAGAGGTGAGACATCTAACATTCAATACCAATTATGGCAGTAAAGAAACAGAACAGTGCAAGACGCCCATATAGCATAGCAGGAATAATAATCAGTATCAAGATTCAAATAGTAAATAACTTAGCAAATCTAGGCAGATATAACATCAATAAAACAACAGTTCTATCATTATATAAATAAATGTCAAATAATATGTTGACTGATTATGCACGTGCACATGGTACCAAAATCCTACTCCATGGAGCTAGACACAAACATCAGAGAAAATGATCAGGGAGACATGCCAGTATCTCGTCAGTCTAAATTCAAGTGTTTTCTAGAAAAATAATTATTTGCGCAATAAGGTTTTATACATGACATTCTTCACAAGATCGCGATATAGGACAGTGTCTCGGTTTGGATCATCGGTGTGCTTACATCGGTTTATCTAACGACCTAGAGGAGCTACCAACTGTCCATTTGTGAGGCACCGGCACCCCAACGCCCCCAAGGTCAATAATATGACATACACTTAGTCTATTCGCACCCGCACTAAGGTGTGATTCAACTCCTAGGCATACAGCCTTACTTCAACAATGCATGACGACTCAATGCATATTCATGTATATTTAGCAATGATATACTTTTTCATAACATGCCACAATTTGGCCAAGTTAAACATCAATAGAATTTTGGTCCCACTGATGGACCCGCAATAACATATCATCAAATTCTCAAATGTGACAATACACTTTTTAAGATTTATTGTGAAGTTTCGCATTAATTTAACATTTCTTATGAAATATTTCTCTAGAGGAATTCTCTTGATTAGCTAACTTCTCTACTTTAAGTTTAATCATACTCACTTAGAAAATTATTCTAAGGTTCTCCAAGTCTCACAAACACTCTTGTTCTTTTCTTAAGTCTAAAATCACCCTAAGTTGTCAAGTAAATTCCTTTCCTTCATTTTTCCATCTTATGAATCCATACTAACCTTTTAAATTACCCAATCACCTAAACCTTAGCTTGATGCATAAATCTTAGCCAATGAAGCCCTAGAGGCCGTAAGCCTCCCAAGGATAAGAGTCCAACTAATTTTTTTCCATCACATTGTTAGTTTCAAAATACTTAATTTCTTAAGTTTCAAGGTTACACAAAAATTAAATCTTGAACCCATAAAAGCCCTAGAGGCCGTGAGCTCCCAAGGGGTGAGAACCCGAAGTTTTCCATTGCATTAATTAATTCTTTACTACTTAATCACCTAAGTTCTAATTTCCACAAAATTAAATCTTAAACAACTAAAAACATGGCCTCTTGGCCATGAACCAGGGCCAAAGAACCCTAAAATCTCCATGCATCAATCTAAGCAATCCATAGGCATCAAGACATGCAAAGGCAAGCAATAACTTATACAAGTCCAATTAAATATAAAATCATGAAAAACAACATAACAAAGAGAGCAATCCCACATGGATTCCTCATCAACAACACCAAAAACGTTTTCTCACCACCAAGATAGGTTAAAGAGGATTATCTCCTTCTTACCAATAGAAAACAACACAAGAAAGCAAGTTCCTTTGTTCTTGAATTTCGTCCTCCACCACTTCAAAACCCTAAAATATTCAAACTCACAAAAACCGTAATCAAAGCTTGAAAAAAGAATCCTTGATCACCTAAGAGATCAAGAATCATGAAAATGAGAAAGAAAAGAGAAAACGCTATGAACTTTACCTTAAAGTCTCAAACTTTAGAGCTTGAATGGAAGAAAACGAAAATGATGGATTCAAGAGGTAGCCACAAAAGAGAAAGTATTCTAGATGATGAGAAGATGTAGGAAATGAGATTGGTTGAATGAAAAAGTTTGGATGACCAACAATGGTGGTCTTGGCCGTGGAAGAGAGGAGAAAATAGAGAGGAAAAGTTGAGTTTTTGAAGATGGTCTTCCAACAAGAATGAAAGCTTCAAAGAAATGGTTAGTCCAAGCAAAGTGTTTGCGTGAAATCAAGCAAACTATGGAGGGGGAAAGGTGAGGGTTTGTCGTGGAAGAGGAGAAGAGAAGAGGAAGAGAAAAGGTGTTAGGGAAAATGAGAGAATAAGTGTAGAGAGAAGAAGTGTTAGAAAAATGATGATAGTTTTTGGTGATTTTGAAATTAGAATGAAAAAGTGATAAATGAAAAGCCAATTTTGACTTCAAAATGGGCCATTGCCGTGGAACACTCAAGGAGGAGAGAGAGAAATGGCTTTTCAAGCAAGCCAATAGGAAAGTGCAAGGAAGCTTCCTCCAAGCTTTTTCAACAAGCCAAAATCTCATTTTTTGAAAAGTCAAAGGTGATATCATCAAATGATGTCATTAAATTGTTCTCTAGAAAAGATGACGAACACTCTACTAAAATTATTATCCAGTGGACAAATGTTTCAGTTAATAAAAACAATGTTTATTATCCAACAAATAATAAAATTGTTATGCGATTTTTATTTAGCAGATAAAAATTTTGAAAAATATAAACCTCGTAAACTGTGTCTGGCCTCGAGTTTAGTAAGATCTCCCATCGACTTTTCTACAATTCAAGGTTTACTAGCCTCAAGAAAAATATTTCATTTTCCCGGCTCCGCTCAGTGCATACGTAAAATGAGAAATATATTAAAATATTTAACGTTTCTGAAAAAATCCACAAAAATTTACAAAAATTACAAATATTATAAAATGACTATTTATTATGAAACTAGCAATTCTCGGGGTGTTACAACTCTCCCATTCTAAAAAGAAATTTCGTCCTTGAAATTTTCATACCTTAGAATAGTTGTGGATGTTGCTCCTTCATCTTATCTTTTAACTCTCACGTTGCATCTCTGGTTATGTCATTCCAGATTACTTTTACTAACGGAATCTCCTTCCCTCTGAGTTGCTTTACTCTCCTATCTTCAATCCTTACAGGAGTTGTCTCATAGGTTAAGTTCTTTTTTAATTTTACAGTGCCCGGTGTTATGACGTGGCTTGGGCTAGGGATATATTTTCGCAATTGCGATACATGGAAAACGTTGTGAAGGTTAGAAAGAAAAGATGGTAAGGCTATTTAGTAAGCTACTAGACCTATTCGGTGAAGAATTTGGTAAGGTCCAAGGAATTTGGGAGTAAGTTTTCTAGATTTCAGAACTTGGTCGACCCTAGTCGTAGGCGTAACTTTTAAAAACACATGCTCGCCTTCCTCAAACTCAAGAGACTGTCTTCTTTTGTCGGCATAGCTCTTCTGTTGACTCTGAGCCGTCCTCATCTTTTCCTGAATCATTTTGACTTTCTCAGTCGTTCGTTGTATAAGATCAGGTCCAATAGTAAGGCGCTCTCCATCTTGGTACCAACACAAAGGTGTTTTGCACCGTCGTCCATATAGAGCCTCATAGGGTGCCATCCTTATGCTCGAATGAAAACTGTTGTTGTAAGTGAACTCTACCAATGGTAAAACTTCATCCCAACTTCTAGTCTATTCCAAAGCACAAGCTCTAAGCAAATCCTCCAATGCTTGAATCGTCCTTTCCGATTGACCATCGGTTTGAGGATGATAAGCAGAACTCAACCGAAGTTTAGTCCCCAACGCTCCTTGCAAACTTTGCCAAAACCTTGATGTGAACCTTGGATCTCTATTAGAAATAATACTGGTAGGCACACCATGTAGTCTAACGATCTCTCTAATATACACTTGGGCCAACTTCTCCATGGAATACCTTATGTCGATTGGTAAGAAATGTGCTGACTTTGTGAGCCGATCAACGATTACCCATATTAAATCATAGCCCTCTTTGGTAATCCAATCACAAAGTCCATCGCAATACTATCCCACTTCCATTCGGGAATAGCTAGGGGTTGCAATATTCCAGAAGGTCTTTGATGTTCAACTATTGTTTTATGACAAACCAAACAAGATGACACACATCTGGCAATATCACTCTTCATTCCGTGCCACCAAAATAACCGTTTCAGGTCTTGGTACATCTTGGTTATTCCCGGATGCATACTAAACTAGCTCGTGTGAGCGTGTTCAAGAATATACTTCCTAAGTTCTTGATTTTTGGGTACACAAACTTTGCCTCTGAATCTTAGGATTCCATCAGTTCTTTCCTCTAATGTTGTTACACTGCCTTGCTTCATTAGCTCCCTTTCTTCTTGCAAAAACTTGTCAACTTTCTGTTTCTCTCGAATGTCTTCCATTAAATCACTTGAAATAGTGACCATGTTCATACAAATCTTCCTCGGTGCCAATTCCACAAAGGACCATACATCCCTGAATTGCTCTATCAAATCCTTTTCCTTGACCATCATAGCAGAGATACTGAGCATCTTCCTACTTAAAGCGTCTGCCATGATGTTTGCCTTTCCGGGGTGATACTGAAGTTGAAAATCATAATCTTTTAGAAATTCTAACCACCTTCACTGTCTTATATTCAACTCCTTTTGGTCATACAGGTACTTCAAGCTCTTGTGATCGCTAAAGACATTGAACGTCGCCCCATAAAGAAAGTGCCTCCATATCTTCAAAGTGAATACTACAACTGCTAACTCCAGGTTATGTGTTGGGTAGTTCTTCTCATGCAATCGCAACTGTCTCGAGGCGTAAGCCACCACTTTTCTGTTTTGCATAAACACATATCCTAATCCTTGGTATGAAGCAACACAATACATTTCAAAGGGTTCACTTAGGTAAGGTAGAACTAACACTGGTGAAGTAGTTAGTCGTTTCTTCAATTCTTGGAAACTTTCTTTGCAAGCATTAGTCCACTCAAAGACTTGATTCTTTCTCGTAAGCTAAGTGAGAAGCCCTGCGATCTTAGAGAATCTCTCAATGAATCTCTAACAATATCCAGCTAATCCCACAAAGCTCCAAATTTCTGTCACTATCTTCGGACTTTCCCATTGTAGAATCGCTTCCACCTTTGACGGGTCCACTGCAATCCCCTCATTCGAGATTACATGGCCCAAAAACTTGACCTCTTCTAGCCAGAATTCACACTTCGACAGCTTGACGTACAACTCCTTCTCCTTCAGAATCTAGAGAACTATGCTGAGGTGTTCAACATGATCTTCCCAATTTTCGAGAATAGATCAGAATGTCATCGATAAAGACAACGACAATTCTGTCTAGATAAGGACGAAATATCCGACTTATGTAATCCATGAATACGACAAGAGCATTTATCACTCCAAACGGCATCACGAGATACTCATAATGCTCATAGCGCGTTTGAAAAGCCGTTCTGGGAACATCATTTACTTCCGCACGAATCTGAGGATAGCTAGAGCGTAAATCTATCATGAGAAAATTGCGACTCCTTTTTAGTTGATTCATCGAACCATCTATCTTCTTCCGAGGATACTCATTCTTTATCGTAATCTCGTTATACTAGTGATAGTCCACACGTAGACGAGAAATTCTATCTCTCTCTCTAACTGGCAGCATTGGAGCTCACCAAGAGAAACTCATTGATTACCAAAAATAGCATTCACATTCTCCTTACTTTCGACTTCCAAAGAAGATAATAACATGTATCCTTGACTTCTTTCCTCAATAAAGCTTCAACTTGGTTGGCCGTTAATTTTTTTTTTGAAAATCTCAGTTTCAAGAGACACTAAGGTTTTCATTGGAACGATCTAGCAAGATATGATTAGAAAATAACCAATCCATTCCTAAAATCACACATATTCAAGAATAAGGTAAACAATTCAAATCAACAGAAAGGATTTGGTCTTTAACACAAATAGAATAGTTTGAGCAACTGGATAGTAGCAATAGGTTTTGTAATAGAAGTAGAAATGAACAAGTCAAAAGGTAACGAAGACACCGATAATCCTAATCAATCCATACAGTCATATGCCATAAAGAAATGGGTTGCCTCCAGAATTATACAGCACAGTCAAGGGATCATCTCCTGTGGCACCATTTCTATTGTTTAGATCTTTAGTTTGGGAAACTTTCGCTCTACCCAGGGTATAAACTTTCCTTTCAGCTTGAGGTTTTGAAACACGTGCATCACTAATAGAAGACTCTCTCTTTGGTGGAGCACAGTCTCTAGAAATGTGTTCGGGCTTCCCACACTTGATACATATTACCCCCTTGATCTTATACTCCCTCGTTGAGTGGTTCTCTCCACACTTCTTGCATCTTGGTAAAAATGCCACGGTCTGGCTAGATCTACTGCCACTAGCACTACCTTCATATGGTTGCTGTTGCTGTTGCTTCCCCGATGGTTGTGAATGTAGTTTCTGCTAGAATTGCTTGACCTTACGATTTATCCTCCTTCGGAACCAATATGGTCCAATGTCATGGAGCCCTATATCTTGAGACTGATTTAACTCTAACAAAATCTGAGCCTCGGCTATCAGTTCCTACTGCTAAGCGGCCCTTTGATTCTGTTGTATTGTTACATCAGCTACTCTTTGCATCGCTTCTACAGTCACAGTCATCCCATTGTTGTCACGCCTCGCATTCACACGCGTACGCCTACCGCGAACCATTGCTTTCCTTCGAAGACCAACGAATCAAAACTCAACAAAAACCAATCGCAACCTTTTTCAAACAATATTGGCTCCTTTCGAAAACCAAACACAAAGAACTACGCAACACAAACCAAACAAACTTAATCACAAGCCTGAAAGACTCAAGCTTGGGCTCTAGAGATATCACAACAAAAGGTGTAGATGCAACAAATTCTAAAAGAGTTCAGTCATACTAGCTGAATTCCTTACTAAAAGAACTCTTATTCTCCTAGTATGCCTAAGTGAAGTCATAGTTTCCTGTCCACACAGAACATTACATAGTGAGTAAGTCAGTCCTCAATATCATGTAACTGTATAATAGTAGCTACTAACCTTCAACCTATGGCAAGCCATCATTCCTTTCCCAACATCTCAACCAAGAGACAAGGAAGTGTACAACATACAAAAACTCCTAACATGTCTAAGCATAGTTAGTCCATACCCCGACTCAAGAGGATGAATTGCTCTGATACCACCTAATGTAACACCCCTAGATCTAATAACTATGGCACAATTGTCATTATACCACAGTTACTAAATTTAGGCGTGCTACAACTCAACAATAGGTTTACAAATTTAATTATTGTGTATATATAGAAAATAAGAGCCACGAATGAAGTATATTTATTACATAACCATGAACATCCTCCAAAAGGAATTACATTCCAGATATATATACATGTAGCATAATACAGTAACACATACCAAATATAAAATATACTTGTTCAAAGACATATATGCAGCTACCACAACTAAGCCCATACTGACCTAAACGAGAAAGTAGAAACCCATAACAAGTCCTACATCAAAGGTAGGGTAACGTTCCCAACGTACCCAACGTTCTCTAACTCAAAGGGAGCAAACTATACGTCGGCACATCTAAGAAAACTGCATCTCCATGAACCCACAAAGATTTTGCGTTGCCGCTATTTCAGTTTTCATGGTTCATAAATATAAAACAGAGCGAGATAAGAAAGGGGTGAGACATCCAACATTCAATACCAATTATGGAAGTAAAGAAACAAAATGGCGCAAGACGCCCACATAACATAGCAGTAATAATAATCAGCATCAAGATTCAAATACTAAACAACTTAGTAAATCCAGGCAGTTATAACATCAATAAAACAACAGTTCTATCATCATATAAATAATTGCCAAATAATATGTTGACTGACTATGCACGTACACATGGTACCAAAATCCTACTCCATGGAGCTAGACACAAACATAGGAGAGAATGATCAGGGAGACATGCCAGTATCTCGTCAGCCTAAAATCAAGTGCTTTCCAGAAAATCAATAATTTGCGCAACAAGGCTTTATACACGTTCTTCACAAGATCGCGATATAGGACAATGTCTCTGTGAACACCCAATTTTGACCGGACTAAAAAAAAATAATAATAATAATAATGATAAAAATAAAAAATAAAATAAAATAAAAAGAAAAAATAACAAAAAAAAAGCTAAAAAACTAAAAAATAAAAATAAAATAAAATAAAATAAAAAGGAATGAAAACTAAAAAAAAAGTACCTGTTGCACCCTCCACTCACGTAGCACACACTACACTTTCTTTTTTTCCTTTAACCATCCAGCACACACTACACTTTCTTTTTTCCTTTAACCATACAAAGACTCACGCATGGTCTTTGCACCCATCACGTCCACCCACTCTGCACTCTTTTTTTTTCTTTCATTCCCACTCACTAACCACTTTGCACCCTCCACTCACTAAACACACAGCACTCACTCACGTAACACGCTTTTTTTTTTCTTCTTTCACTCCCACACGCACAATAAGAAGAAGCAACAGATAACACAGAGGGGAATTCATTTTCGGCTCTTCTTCTCAGGTATTCAGCAGCCCCCATCCCTCATCACAATCCTTCTTCCTTCCATAACCTTCATCTTCTTCCTCTCACCTTCCAAACCACCATCTCCATCCTCCCCCTCTTCCATTTTCCAACCACCCAAGCCACCATCTTCCATTTCCTTCTTCCGCCGCACCACTCACCATTTCTCACCATAAACCATCATCTTCCATCTATACCTTCATCAAAAACCACCCATAATCTTCTTCTTCAACTCACTTCATCTCCTATCAAACCTCCACCTAGCTACCATCACCATTCACAACCTTCACCCAGAGCCAACCTCCATTCTCTCCTCCACCATCAACCACCATAAATCCTCTCCGGTCACCACAACCACCGAGTTAACTCGGTGACCATCTTCACTTATTTTTCCACCTCCATAAAAGCTTCCATTCCACTTTCCAAAGAACCTCACAAACGTACAAGGAGCTCCACGCCGTGCCACCGCGAACCGAGAGGCCGTCCCGCCGCGCGCTCGGCTCGCCCCACGCCGGCCGAAGCTCCTCCGTCCCATGCCGCAACCCAGGCTCGAACCAGAACCACCGTGCGTCGTCACCCAGGACCGAACCTCAGCCCAGATCCGCCCGAGCCCACTGCCAGATTCACCCTCGCGCCTCTGCCTCGCCGTCAACGCCGTCCAGCCGTACCGCGCCATCTCAGCTCCGCGCCGACGAAGCTCACCAGATCAACGTCGCACCGCCCAGCTCCGTCTATCCGTTTGATCCACCGCAGAGCCGCACCGCCCAACAGAAGACTGCCACTCCAGAACCACCGTCGGATCTGCGCCGTCGAGCCAAATCCGCACCGTCACCAGTCGACGCCGTCGAGCCCTCCCCGTGACGCCAACATCCCCACGACGCCAGACCGTCGAACCTCCTCCCCAACCGTACCACTCTTCCGGAGGTTGAAGTTTTTTTCCTCTTTCTCCTTTGTTCTTTCATTTTGCTGTTGTGAGCTTCTGGAGTTTTTCGTTTGAATTTTCAAAATGAAGCTATTTAGTTATAAGGCAAAGGACAAATAAAGAGTATAAGAAGGAGAAATTGGGCTGCAGCTTGGCAGCCAGCCCACCTTACGTGGGTTTAGTGCTTATTTATTTATTTACTTGTTTCATGGAAAATTCATGTTTGTCCATGTGTTTTTTTTTTTAAAAAGGAATAAAAATTTATAAAAAAAAATAAAAAATAAAAAAGGGAAAATATAAAAAAGGATCTTTTAATCAATGCAATGGCCAATGATACTGATTGAATAGCGGATGTTATCTTCAATATCGTTGTGATCATAAGGGTTTATTGAGTAGCTTTGTGCTAACTTGAACCCTGTGCAACCATGGTTTTGTTTTCAAACAAAATCATTTAAAAAAAATCATTTTCTTATTTAAAATCAACTAACTCGCACATTATTTTCTACAGAACTACGTAACTTTGAGTTCCTCATTGCACCCGAGGAGTGCGTAGGAGCGAAATTTTCATTTGTCAAGTCAAAATTTAATTTTCACAATTTGGTTATTTCTTTTTCATTTTTCTAAAAAATATAAAAAATAAAAATAAAATAAAAATAAAATAATTGCAAGATATTTTTAAGAAGGGTAAAATAAACAAATTCGAGATTATTAATTTTTTTTGCACAATGATTTGACTTAAGACTGCCTCATTGATCTCGGGGACCCAGTGCGGTGGGATTAAGTTTCCACCCTTCTCTATCCATAACCGGCTCCCGAATCCGATTTGGTTCCAAAGACCATTTTCTAAAAAGGTTTTCCAATTTTTCCTAAATTTAAATAAAATTGGTGGCGACTCCATATTTTAATTCTTTTTTAAAATCACGCGAGTTTGCTATTTCCTGCCGCGATCTCGGTCGCGACAGTCTCGATCCGAATCGTCGGTGGGCTTGCATCGGTCTATCCCACGGCCCAGAAGAGTTACCAACTGTCCATTTGTGAGACACCCACACCCTGATGCCCCCAAGGTCAACAATATGACCTGCACTTAGTCTATTCGCACTCGCACTAAGATGTGATTCAACTCCTAGGCATACAGCCTTACTTCAACAATACATGACGACTCAATGCATATTCATGTATATTTAGCAATGATATACTTTTTCATAACATGCCATAATTTGGCCAAGTTAAACATCAACAGAATTTTGGTCCCACTGATGGACCCACATTAACATATCATCAAATTCTCAAATGTGGCAATACACTTTTTAAGATTCATTGTGAAGTTTTACTTTAAATTTAACATTTCTTATGAAATATTTCTCTAGAGGAATTCTCTTGATTAGCTAACTTCTCTACTTTAAGTTTAATCATACTTACTTAGAAAATTATTCTAAGGTTCTCTAAGTCTCACAAATACTCTTGTTCTTTTCTTAAGTCTAAAATCACCCTAAGTTGTCAAGTATATTCCTTTCCTTCATTTTTCCATCTTATGAATCCATACTAACCTTTTAAATTACCCAATCACCTAAACCTTAGCTTGATGCATAAATCTTAGCCAATGAAGCCCTAGAAGCTGTAAGCCTCCCAAGGACAAGAGTCCAACCAATTTTTTTTCCATCACATTGTTAGTTACATAATACTTAATTTCTTAAGTATCAAGGTTACACAAAAATTAAATCTTGAACCCATAAAAGCCCTAGAGGTCGTGAGCCTCCCAAGGGGTGAGAACCTAAAGTTTTCCATTGCATTAATTAATTCTTTACCACTTAATCACCTAAGTTCTAATTTCCACAAAATTAAATCTTGAACAACAAAAAACATGGCCTCTTGGCTGTGAACCCATAGGGGCAAACAACCCTAAAATTTCCATGCATCAATCCATGCAATCCATAGCCATCAAGACATGCAAAGGCAACCAATAACTCATACAAGTCCAATTAAATACAAAATCATGAAAAATAACACAATAAAGAGAGCAATCCCACATGGAATCCTCATCAACAACACCAAAAACGTTTCCTCACCACCAAGATAGGTTGAAGAGGATTATCTCCTTCTTACCTATAGAAAACAACCCAAGAAGGCAAGCTCCTTTATTCTTGAATTTTGTCATCCACCACCACTTCAAAGCCCTAAAATATTCAAACTCTCAAAAACCACAATTAAAGCTTGAAAAAGGAACTCTTCATCACCTAAGAGATCAAGAATCATGAAAATGGGAAAGAAAAGAGAAAAAGTTATGAACTTTATCTTAAAGTCTCAAACTTTAGAGCTTGAACGGAAGAAAACGAAAATGGTGGATTCAAGAGGTAGTCACAAAAGAGAAAGTGTTCTAGGTGATGAGAAGATGTAGGAAATGAGGTTAGTTGAATGAAAAAGCTTGGATGGCCAACAATGGTGGTCTTGGCCGTGGAAGAGAGGAGAAAATAGAGAGGAAAAGTTAAGTTTTTGAAGATGGTCTTCCAACAAGAATGAAAGCTTCAAAGGAATGGTTAGTTCAAGCAAAGTGTTTGCTTGAAATCAAACAAACTATAGAGGGGGAAAGGTGAGGGTTTGCCGTGGAAGAGGAGAAGAGAAGAGGAAGAGAAAAGGTGTGAGGGAAAATGAGAGAAAAAATATAGAGAGAGGAAGTGTTAGAAAAGTGATGATAGTTTTTGGTGATTTTGAAATTAGAATGAAAAAGTGATAAATGAAAAGCCAATTTTTGGCTCCAAAATGGCCCATTGCCGTGGAGCACTCAAGGAGGAGAGAGAGAAATGGCTTCTCAAGCAAGCCAATAGGAAAGTGCAAGGAAGCTTCCTCCAAGCTTCTCCAACAAGCCAAAATTTCACTTTTTAAAAAGTCAAAGGTGATGTCATCAAATGATGTCATTAAATTGTTCTCTAGAAAAGATGACTAACACTCTATTAAAATTATTATCCAGTGGACAAAAGTTACAGTTAATAAACATAGTGTTTATTGTGTAATGGATAATAAAATTGATCTATGATTTTTATTTATCAGATAAAAATCTTGAAAAATATAAACCTCGTAAACTGTGTTCGACCTCAGGACATAGTTTACCGGCCTCAGGAAAAATATTTTGTTTTCCTGGGTTCGCTCAGCATGCATGCAAAATGAGAAATATATTAAAATATTCAACATTTCCGAAAAAATTTTCAAAAATTCAAAAAAATCACAAATATTATAAAATGACTATTTATTATGAAACTAGCAATTTTTGGGGTGTTACAGTTCCCATGCAAGATTTCATTTTTTTATGCCATATACATTTCTTTTTTAAAACATAGTAACATATTACTCTTTTTTTTTAAAATAAAGTTAATATTAAAAGTTAAAACTTGGATTGAAACTTGATATTAGAAGTCTGAACCTATCATAACCTTATGCAAATTACTGAAGACTTTTTTGATTTATATATTATAATAGTAGTAATTCGACAACTGGCTAAATTCGCTGAACCGATTGAACCATGAACTGTTCACCTCACTGACTCAATGGAACAACTAGTTGTTGTGACCGAGATCGCTGACGAGAGTGGCGAACAAAATATGATTTAAAAATAGAAAACAGAGTCGTCACCAATTTTATTTCAATTTGGAAAAATTAGAAAACTTTTTTCAAAAAATAGTCTTTGAAACTAAATTGGATTTGGGAGATAGCTATGTATAGGGAAGGGTGAAAACTTAATCCCACAGTAATCCTAACAAACCCGTCCTGAGACAGTACCTTAATTCAGTTTTGCAAAACTTGATAATCTCAAAATATATTTGTTTCACCCTTTTTGTTAAAAAAATAAACTAAGAAGACAAATAATTTGTGAAAATTTAATTTTTGACTTGACAGAATAAAAGTTTCGCTCCTACGTATCCTTGGGTGCAATGAGGAATTCAAAGTCACATAGTTCTGTAGAAAAACGATTATGAGTTGGCTATTTTTAATTTTGAAAAGATTTATTTTTGTTTTAAAAATTCATTTGATTTTTCTTTTTATGTTTGTTTAACAAGTTGTCACAATTCAACTAATCCTATTATATTTTTCTTAACAAGATTCAATTATTTTATTTTATTTAAAATAATAATAAAAAATAAGCTCCACTTACTAATTTTGGAATTAAACATTTTTTTACCAATTTTTATAAAGTTTTTGAGTTTAATTTTTTATATTTCGATTTGTTTCAAGGAAAACTAAATCTTCCTTTAAGAGTCAACTTTGACTACACATGATTAATGACAACTTGGCCTATTTTACTAATTTGATCAAAGTTCTTAGCCCAAACCAATCTAACAATTTTTTTTTCTGGTTTTTTGTGTTTATCACTAGATTAAAAAAAAACCTTACTAAAAAAAATAGAAATAAAAAAATAAAAAGAAACAAACGAATGATACTTCTGCTCTCAGGGAGAGGAAACGAAAACCGGCAAAGGAGAGGGGACTCGCAAAAGCAGTGAAACAAGGTGCGACGGTGGTGGCATGCAACACGTGTCTCACGGTAGCTGGGCAACTTAGGAAAGGCACGACAGTGGTGTAGTGACGCAGATCTGGGTTGCTCCGAGGTATGATGGTGAGCAGCGATAGTCTTGGGCGGTAGATCTGGACAGTGGTGGTGTTGTAAATAGTGGCAGATCTGCACGAGGTAAAAAAGGGTTGTGGATCACAGAGCATGGACGGCTGGGATGTGACACATGGTGGACGACGTGAGCAGCGGCGCTGTGGGTTGCGACAGCTCTGGCGTTGGGTCGCGGTGACTTAGATGCTGGGTCGCAATGGCTAGGGGTGGGCATGGTTCAGTTCGGTAAGAAAAATCGAATCGAACCGAACCGAACCGAACCGAACCGAACCAGCAACGAGGTTCAGTTCGAAAATCGAACCAGTTATTTTTTGAGGTCGAACCTATTTTGGTTTGGCAAGGTTTAGAACCGGTTCAAAATCGATTTTGGTTTTGAACCGATTTAGAACCAGTTTGGATTTAGAAAAAGTTTAGAACTGGTTCAGAACTGGTTTAAAACCGGTTCAGAACCAGTTTGGGTTTCAGAGCTAGTTCAAAAACCAGTTCAGAATTGATTTTTCTTGAAACCAGTTCAGAAAACTGGTTTTTCTATGAAACCAATTCATAAAACTGGTTCAAATACCAGTTTAGAAAACTAGTTTAAAAACCATTTACTTAAAGATCTATGCATTCTGCTCCAGTAAAAAATGCACTAAAGAACAACATTACTAATGCCCTCTTTTAAGTTAATGATGAAGTAAACTTCTTCAGTGATAATCTTATTTAGTTGAATTTTAACTATGTAAACTACACTGCTTTTAGAGTTGACAAGAATAATAATTATGAAGCATTCAAAACAAAATACAAGCAAATATGATGTAAGTTCTTTGATTTAGCATTAGCAACATGATTATACTAAGAACTTTGTTTTCCTTTACCAAAAAGGTTGTCAGTAGGTATCATTTTGCCTCAAGACATTATTGATTAGCAGTGCTTCTCAAACCTGTACATACAGTAACAAAACTTTTTCTCCATCTTTTTCTGTGAACATTAGGCACCTAAGGGTACTACAAGTCTACAACCAATGCAAAACATAGAATATGCAGGAAGAGGAATCACATGATACCTATAGCTTTTAATGTCATTTTGCAGCACTTTGATCGCTTCAATGACAATCAACCTAAAAATAACAACATTTATTGTTGCAACAACATGCGCAATATTACCAGTATTGAGCAATCCTTTTAGCTTCAAAAAGACAACGCAGAGGGATTCCAAATGAGGCAGCCCATATTTTTTCAGATTGCCAATCTCCTGCTCAAAAATACATTAAAAAAAAAACACAAAAAAGGGTTCACAGCTAAGTATCCAGATGTAGATATATAGATTATTATAATATGCTCACTACATCAAAACAAGTGCCAAACCAGACATTTTCCCTTTTGTGAAAAATTATCTCAGTGCTTCTAGAAATATTCTAGAATTTTCTCTAAGACTCTAGCTATCCTGTGGGTTCTTTATGCCTAAAGATGACAAGTGATTGGAACGAATTAAAATGCACAATAGAGGTATCATCATTTACTACTTTACTACTTAGCTTAGTATAGTGCTATAAGGTAGATCTATTTAATTAATCTTTTGAGAGTCATAAAACTAATGTATTGATGAAGTTGACATGGTGACAGTTCACAGAGCTAGCAAACCTTGAACCAAACAGCCTTAGGACCACAGTTAGCTCTAAATTTGTTAAAGGCCTCAGGAATGTTGAATCCAGGAGCACCGAGCATTGCCTAATGGGTTTTGACCTCAATTCTCTTTAAAATATGACCAATGGGTTCTTCCATGTCTGCCAGCATGTAAACAAATTTTACAATACTAGAGATCTGAACTAAAAATACAAAAATCAAGGTCAGACAAAAACATGCTCACACAAAGAGAAAACTTCACAAAACATTCTTTGAAGTCAGTGTAACTTAGATGGTTACAACAACCGAAAGCTAGGCAAGTTATCTTTCAATATTTCATTTCAAGTAACCAATTAAGTTCTTGCCTTCTTAGGCTTCAGGGCTAAACGTGATATGAGTGATTTCTCATCAGCCTCCTCTGCAACAACAACATCAACATCATTCTCAACCTTTATTTTCTTGATAGATTTAAAGCTTCAAAAGTTGTTGATATCCAATCACCATGAAGCAAACAACCAGGTGCGAAAGATGACATAAAGTTGAGCACAATAATGGTTTTAAAACAATTCATATACATAGATCCAAGGCCCAGATAACTATTCGTTGCTAGTTAATAAAATTCAACTATAGTTAATGAAAAACTCAAGCTTCTAATTATATCAACAGAGAGATTCACGCATAAACTAAACAAAACAACGAGAGATGGGAAAAACTTAACACCTCTTTTGTGAATCACAGAATCAGTAAAATTACCTTTTAGAGAGAAATCATTGAAGAACAAAGAAGCATAGGTCATCTGGCCGAAGAACGATGCATAGATCAAAGAACAACGAGGCAGAGATCAAAGGCACAAAGCCATCCTCATCGACATCTTCATCATTGTCACTCGTGAATGAACATCTATAATCACGAACAAGAATCCACAATCGCGAATGAGAAGTACACTGTCATAACTCATCACTCATCAATGAAGGTTCATCGCAAAATCAATTCAATTGGCAATTAAGAGTTTAGGGTTTGTGAATGACAGCAAGAATTGGGGGTTAGGGTTCGTCAATCGGGTTTGGAAAGATGTTTTTTGTAGTTTTGGTTCTTTGTGTTTTGTTAGTGTTGTTGGATTTAGATACAAGTTTGGTTTGGTTAATTGCTGTTAACTAAACTGGATTTGCTTACAAATAACCGAGCCACTTTTACAAATAAAAAGTTTGTAAACCATTTTAAATTATTTAATTTTTTTAGGTTCATTTTGGTTTGGTTTAAAGTGTAGTTTGGTTCTTTTGGGTTTTATGCCCACCCCTAGCGGTGGGGGTTCTATGGATCCGAGATGGTTGTAAGTGATGGTAGAGAAGTGGTAGCATGACAGATCCAAGCATTGCCGGCTTGGTGGTTGACTTGGGTTCCGACGGTGCTGCGCGGGTCGCAGTTCATTGATGGGTTGCTAGGGGATGAAGATAGTGGGGCTTGTTGCTGATGGTGGGGGTTGTGACTTATGATATGGGCTTGGTGGCCATGGAGATTGGATGATGAAGGCTTGAAGCAGAGGTGTGGGTGAAGATGGATTGTTGTGGTGCTTTGGTTGGTGGGTTGAAGATGATGAAGGTGAAGTGGTGGTGTGGGTGAGTCACGGTTTAGGCGAATATGGGCTACGGTGTGGTGGTTATGAAAGCTTGGAGGAAGATGGTATTTTGGCGAAGTTCATAGTTTTGGGGGGGGGGGGAGGGGCTAGGCTATTAGCTTTAGGCAAGAAGCATGTGGAAAAATGTGTAGGTTATGAATTTTTATAGAAGAAATTAGGATTCGGAGAGTGATGGTGGCTAGGGTTTAGGATGAGCGTAATGATGGCTACTAGGGTTTCTTTAGGTGTTAAGTGACATATGAGTTATGAGTTGGATAATAGGTCGATGAGTCAGGTTATAAGACATGGGTGATTAATGGGTCATGGGTTGGATAATGAGTCAATAGGTCAGGTTATCGATTTTTTTAATTTCACCCCTTTTTTTGTTTTTTTTATTATTTTTTTTGTTCTTTTCTTTTGTTCTTTTTCTTTACAAAAAAGGTGTTAATGTCCCGGACAAAATTGAGTGTTCACAGTTGCCCTTCTTTACTTGTTTCTTACTAGATAAAAAGAATAATCGCATTTTTTTATTTTATCATTGTAAGGCACGAGTAAAGACATTAATTCGAATTTTGTTTGAGAATGCATAGGATGATAAATAAAAAACAATGTGAGAACAATAAAATGCAAAGAGCGATGCACTCAAAAGTAAATGACAAAAATTTAAAATGCAGGGAGCCGATGCGCTAAAAACTAAATGACAATAAGTTAAAATGTAAGGAGCCGATGCGCTCAAAAGTAAATGATAGAAATTTAAAATGCATGGAGTTGATACATTCAAAATAAATGACAAAAAAATATTTGTGTCAGTTAGACATGGAAGTAAAGTCTTTTTCTTCTCTCTTTTTTTCTTTTTTTTTCTCTCTATTTTTTTCTTTATTTCTCCCCTTTTTATTTATTAAAAGTCATTTGAACCAATGACAACTCTAGAAAGCCTTGACTAAGCAAACTCTTGTTCACGTGCTTTTCTTGATCAGACCCTTCTGTTGGCTTGAAATCCTCTTGACTTGCTCTTTTCCCTTCTTCATTTCTTCATTCCTTTTTTTTGTTACTCCAACCCCCCTTTTCTTATTGGAAACGGAAGCTTATATGGCTTGTATTGTAATCATTTCCAACAAATGTCACATTGCAATCTGTACTTTGAGCTACTGAGATCTTTTAATTCAATTTAATCATTAAAGGATTGTTGTAGAATTGCCAAATCAAACAGTTGACCTTAAATTTATCTTATTTGAGACATAACTTAATAAGTAAACATGCATTCATGAATGGACAGAAATTTGTTGAATAAACAAACTTCCTTTCATTATTCTGGTAATCTAACCGTACATGAACTTTGGTAAGGCACATACTTGAAAAATGAAAATGAAGAAACAAAAGAAAGTTGCAAGGATAAGAAAAATTTGCCCCAGTATTGGTTCCTTATCCCTCATCCAATTGATTCCTTGCAACTACTTGATAATTCAACCACTATCTTTATTGCTACTTCCTTCAACACATCTTCTCCTTCATCCTTGAGAAATTTTGCCCTAGTATAGCCAATTGAAAGCAAACAAAATTGCCCTTGTGTAGCCAACCGAACGCAGATAAAAAATTACCCTAGTTTGGTGAATCTTTCAAGAAGTTTCAAATAATCTTTCTTTAAAATTTTGCCTATTTATTTGCCCTATCTTTTGCTTAGGTCACCCTTTCAGGTTTTCAACTTAATAGGCTTTTTATTATTATTTTTATTTTATTGCTCTAACTTTTGCTTAGGCTGCCCTTTTGGGTTTTTAACCTAACGATTGTTTTTTTAGTCATAAAATCTCTTGACAAAATCAGTGTTTATGAGCCTTGACAATTTTTCTCCATCCATATTTTGCAAAATTAATGCTCCTCTTAAGAATGCCTGCTTAATTATGTAAGGGCTTTCATAAATTAGAGCCCATTTTCCGCTGATATCCTCTTGATTAGGGAGAATCTTCTTCAAAATCAAATCTCTTGAACAAAATTCTCCGTGACAAACTTTCTTGTTAAAGGCTCTAGCCATTCTGCTTTGAAATAATTGTCCATGACAAATAGTTGCTAGTCTTTTCTCTTCTATCATATTCAACTGCTTATATCGAGTCTTCATCCATTTGGATTCTTCCAAATCTGCTTCCATCAAAACCCTTAGAGAATGAATCTTAATTTTTATGGGAGAGACAACCTCCATCCCATACACCAATGAGAAATGAGTTACCCCAGTGCTCAATCATATATTGGTATGATACGCATGCAAAGCATAGGGTAACATTTCATGTTAGTCTTTGTAGTTCACTACCATCTTAGCAATAATTTTCTTGACATTTTTATTTTCTACTTTAACTGCACCATTAATCCAAGGTCTATAAGGAGCTGAATTATGATGCTTGATTTTGAAGTTTTTACATAACTTCTGAATCTTAGAACCATTAAGATTGACAACATTATATGTGATTATCTTTTTTGAAATTCCATATCTGCAGCAATATCCCTTTTGAGGAATTTCAAAAATACCTTTTGATTGACATTGCCATACGGGGAAGCTTCTACCTACTTGGTGAAATAGTCAATTGCCACCAAAATGAAGCGATGAATGTTAGAAGCTTTGGGGTTAATGGGTCCAATGACATCTATTCCCCACATCGAGAAAGGCCATGGAGATACCAACTTATGCAAGGGGAATGGAGGTGCATTGACTTAATCTACATATATATGGCATTTTTGCCATTTTTGAACATATTCTATGCAGACTGTTTCCATGGTGGACCAATAATAACCACTCCTTAGAATTTTTTGTGCCATCATATGACCATTAGCATGAGTTCCACTGATTCCTTCATAGACTTCAATCATGATTATACGACCTTCACGAGCATCCACACATCTAAGCAAGGTGCCATCCTGACTCATTTTGTACAGAACTTCCCGTTCAAGAAAAAAAGGTCATTACTAACCGACAGATAGTCTTCTTATTCACCTAATTTGTCCCAGTTGGGTATTCTCTATGCTGAATGTACTGCTTAATATAATGATACCAAGGTTTAACATCTGACTTGCCTTCCACATTGGCACAATATGCAGGCTCACTGTGTGTCTTCACTTGGATGAGTTGGACGTTATTATGAATATCCAAAGTGATCATTACAGTCAAAGTGGCCAAGACATTTGTAAACTGATTCTTGTCTCGAGTCAAATGGGAGAAGGTCACCTCCTCAAACTTCTCGATCAATCAGGTTAAATACTTTTGATAAGGCACCAACTTTGGATCTTTGGTTTGACATTCACCATTCACCTGATAAATGATGAGTGCTGAATCTCTGAATACTTTTAGCTGCTTGACCCTCAAGTCGATTGCAACTTGTAAACCACTTGCACCAACATCATATTTTGTAACATTATTGGTGTATTCAAAATCTAGCTTGATAGCGACTGGGTATTGCTTTCCAGTTGGTGAAACAACCACGATACCTATGCCACTACCATACATATTGACTGCTCCATCAAAATACATCTTCCAAACGGGCTCATCCTCACCTTCTCCTTCTTCTTTTACTATCAATATTTCTCCATCAAGGAACTCAGATGTTATTAGTTGTCTACTCTCAAGAGGTTTTTCTGCTAAATGATCAGCAATAACACATCCTTTGATGGATTTTCGAGTCATGTACTTGATGTCAAATTTTGATAACATCACTTGCCATTTTGAAACCCTTAATGACACATGAGGGCTTTCAAATATGTACTTCAAGGGGTCCATTCGGGAGATCAACCAAGTGGTGTAATATAGCATATATTGCCTTAGCCGTCTTGAGGTTCATACTAAAGCACAACAAGTTTTCTCAATTGCCATGTAACAGACTTCACAGTCTTTAAACTTCTTTCTTAAATAGTAAAATTCCTGCTCCGTTTTTCTTAATTCATCATGCTATCCCAACGTTGCCCCCATCGAGGTTGGTAGTATGATTAGGTACAATATCAAAGGACAACTCGATGTAGGGGGTACCAACACAGGAGGATTCATTAAAGAAGCCTTTATCTTGTTAAAAGCTCCTTGACATTCTTCATCCCATTCACCCAGTTGATGCTTCTTCAATAACTTGAATATAGGCTCACAGGTTCTGGTCAAGTTAGCAATGAATCTAACAATGTAGTTAAGTCTCCCGAGAAAACTTCTCACTTTGCACTCCGTCTTAGGAGCAGACATCTCTTGTATTGCTTTCACCTTATCCGGATCCACTTTTATTTGCTAATGATAAACCCGAGTAATTTTCCAGTAGATGCTCCAAAAACACATTTAGTAGGATTGAGTCTTGTTACCAAGTGGCTTCCAGTACTCAAGAGGGGGGGGTGAATTGAGTAACAAAAACTTTTGCAAAAGCTTTAAACAAATAAATTTTGCTCAATATAATTATTAAGAATATGGAAGAGATGAGAAAAAAGAAGAGCAAGTAATAAATAAATTGCAGGAATCAATAAATAAAGTGCATAAAATAAAGAGAATAAGGGAAGAAAAACAGCACAGTATTTATCCCTGTTCGACCACCAACCACTTGTGGCCTACGTCCAGTCCCCAGAAACACCGATTCGAGATTTTTCACTATTCAAGACTTAAACTTAAACAATGTGTGCTTGCAACCTTTACAATACGGAGCACTTTTCACACACAGGGAAACTCTACCCTTGTGCTCAAGCCTCAAATAAACAAAGGGATACCTCACCCTTATACAATCCTTGGGGATACCTCACCCTCAATATACAGAAATAGATATAGAGATGAAGTGAAACTCTCGCTAAGAGTAGATAAATACAAATTGAAGCACTAAGGAGCTGTTTCTCAAATATCTCAAGAGTTAAGCAGTTATAAGTTCAGAAAATAAAGAGAGAATAAGGTAGAGCACGTTTTCAAGCAAGCAAAAATGATCACAACGTTAAGGGAGTTTTCAGAGAAGTCCCAGGCCTCTATTTATAGAGCTCGTGGAAGAATATGGCCGTTGGGAGCAATTAATAACATTAAAAACTTTCTGATTCTTCGTATCTTTGTTTAAAAACGTAGCTCTGTTTCTCGTGGGGTATTCGAATGCTGAAGGAGGTATTCGAATACCTTGTCAAAAACTCTTTTAAAAAGCGCTTAAGTTAGAGTTATTCGAATACCGAGTCAAGGGTATTCGAATACCTCATTAAAATAAGGCATATTTAGAAAGCAGGGTATTCGAATACCATATGGGGTATTCGAATGCCTCATTTAAAACGGTTCATTCTGAAACTGGGGTATTCAAATACCATATGGGGTATTCGAATGCCTCTGTTTTAGCACAAAGAAGAATATCGATTACGAATCGGGTTATTCGAATACCATATTGAGGTATTCGAATACCTCGCTTAAAAACATTTAAAATCCTTTCCAAAAGCTTGAAATGCTTGTTTTTAACTTTTAAAACATTTGATCTTTTAAAACTTTCAGTTTAGGTTATCTTTAATCATTTGAGATATTTAATTAATGACTCCATACATGATAGATCCTAAGTCCTAAAGCTAATCTTTAAATACTTGGACTTGGTCTTCTCATCATCCTCATGTTTGTTATCATCAAAATACATCTTCATTGTTGCGTAGCAAACACATTCTCCCCCTTTTTGATGATGACAAACTATCATAGAGAAAAGCATCAGTACAGAAATAATTGGAATTCACAAAGTAAGAGGCTTACAATTATATCTAATATGTGCGTGGCGTAGCTCCCCCTTAATGTTGGAATCCAATAATAGTTATTTTAAACCTGTCTTTTCTCATAGTTATATTTTTCTCCCCCTTTGGCATAATCAAAAAGATACAACAAAATATAATCCATAAAGGAGGCAATAAGCATAAAGAGAAACTGATTGTATTAATAATTTAGCCGATATACATAATGTAATGAAAGAGTTAACAACTAATACAAAAAAAACATCCAAACAAGAACAAAGCCTAGAAAGAGGCATCCGGCGGAGGAGGAGGGACTCGAACCCCGTGAAGATAGCAAAGCCCGCAAAGCTTGCTCACGCTCAACACCATCAAGTCTCGTCAAACGGGCGAGAAGGTGTGTTCCAAATAAGCTCGGTTATCCTCCATGTAAGCACGGTTGGCACAGTAAAGTGGCCAAGACTTGAAGAGTGGCGAACCGGCGGCGAAGCCGGGGCGGCGGGGCCGGCGGAGGCCTGAAGCGGGAAGAGGGCAGAGGCTACCGGGAGCAAAGCAAGAATAAGAAGCGGGGCAGCGGCAGGATCAGCTGGGTCGTCCTCATCATCGTCAACTTCAACTGGGAATACCTAGCCTTCATCAGCCTTTATCATCTTCATTCGGTTTAGCGTATAAGAGCCAAACACATTATGGTGGGTCAGCTGAGTTTTTCGCTCGGTCTCCACAATCTGCGGATACTTGCCTAAGAAGGCAGTGATGATCACCCCATAAGGTAGCTCTGAGCGTTCTTTTCCCTTAGCTCTCATCATATGCTTCATAATGAACACGGGCCAGTTTATCTGGTATCCTTTCTTCAGGATCCACAGCATAAACACATCATCTTCACTCAGGTAGGCGTAGTTCCCACCTCTAGGAGCTAAGATGTGGGCATAAGCATAATGTAAGAGCCTGTCCTGGCTCTTCATCATGCCCCCTTTGACTCCCTTTTGAGTCGGAGGTAATGCCAACCCAGGTCGAAGGACATCTTCAATGGCTCGAATCTTGTCGAACCGCTGGACAAACTCTTCACAGTCTTCATTGTTACGGCCAGCAGATTCTAATCCGAAGAAGCGAACCCAGTCCTGAGGAGTGATCACAATGTGCTGATCACAGACGTCAGAATGAAGCTCCAGTCCTTCAATCCTCAAGTTGCAGTAGAACATTTTGACCAAATCGGGATAGAGGACCTCCTTATAGGAGCAAAAACGTAGCACGCCCTGGATGTCCAGCTGGTGTAGGAAATCAAAGCCACCTTCTTTTTCAAAGAAGGCCAAATCCAGGTACTTGGGCTGCACAAGGTTACGTTCTCTGAAATGAGAGATGAACCGTCCAAGAGTTTCTGGGTGAGATGAGAGCCTTCGCAGATCCAATGGGTTGTTGCAAGGCGCGGTCTTTGTGCGAGCACGTTTGGAGGAGGAAGCCATGGATGAAGGTTGAAGATGAGAGGAATGGGTTTGAAAAGAGAGGAGTGACGGTTGGGTGATACGAAGGAGATGGTATTCGAATAGGAGATGAAAAACGAAAGAGAAGAAATGGGAAATGAGATGAGTGAACGGGTTGGGCGAAGGAGTTTATATAAAACTCAGACCCGAGGTATTCGAATGCCTTAGTTGGTATTCGAATACTGCTGTTTGGAAACGCAAGGTCAGGGCAATTTTGAAAGATGGTATTCGAATACTGCTTAGGGTATTCGAATACACTGTCCATATAAGATTGGCTCAGATAAGCAGGTATTCGAATACTGCTTAGGGTATTCGAATACACCAGAGACAGGAACAAAAGCCTGACAGCAAGAGGCTTCAGGGTATTCGAATAACCACTAAGGTATTCGAATACTCCTGGTTAATAAATCATGAAAGCATGCGAGGAAAATGATGGTATTCGAATACCAGATGAAGGTATTCGAATAACTTAGATAGAAAAACACCAAATATTACGTCCAGAATGCAATTTTGAAGATTAAAAAACTTACCCAATCAAGTGAGTACCTGCAAAACAGAATGGAGGGTATCTTCGACGCTCAAGTCAGTAACAATTAAAGATCAATAAAACAATGAATATTAAATTTAACAAATTAAATACACGATTGATCCAAAATGCCAAGTTCTCTTCTTAAATGAAAGAACGAATCTTTAGGTAAAGGTTTTGTGAAAATATCAGCGAGTTGATTATTAGTTTCAACAAATTCTAACACACAATCACCTTTTTGAACATGATCTCGTATAAAATGGTGCCTTATCTCAATGTGCTTAGTCCTAGAGTGCATAATGGGATTCTTTGTCAGATTAATTGCACTAGTATTATTACATCTTATAGGGATGTGATTAAGCTGAAGACCAAAGTCTAAAAGTTGTTGCTTCATCCATAGAATTTGAGCACAACAACTTGGTATTTGCCACATATTCACCTCGGCGGTGGATAAAGCCACGCTATTTTGTTTCTTGCTATGCCAAGAAACTAAGGAATTGCCAAGCAAGTGACATGTTCCACTAGTGCTTTTCCGATCCAATTTGCATCCAAAGCAAAATCGGAGTCGAATAACCAATAAGACTACAAGTGGCACCTTTGGGGTACCACAAGCCCACTTGTGTAGTGCCACCTAAATATTTCATAATACGTTTTCTGACACTTAAATGCGACTCTTTAGGATTAGCTTGATATCGAGCACACATGCATACGCTAAACATTATATCAGGCCTACTAGCAAAGTGAGATAGAGAAGAGATCCGATCATACCTCGATATTTAGTAATTTCTACGAATTACCGCTTCGTCTTTATCCAAGTAACACGAAGTACTCATTGGTGTAGCCATATGCTTTGAGTTGTCCATCCCAAACCTCTTGAGAAGTTCTTTGCAATACTTTGTTTGGCTAATGAACGTTCCACTCCTTGTTTGTTTGATTTGAAGTCCAAGGAAGAAATTGAGTTCTCCCATCATGGACATTTCGAATTCGCTTTGCATGATTTTGGCAAATTCCTTGCATGATTTTCGTTAGTAGCACCAAATATGATATCGTCTACATACACTTGTACAAGGAGTATATCATGGTTTTTATTTTTAATAAAAAGAGTTGTGTCAACTTTACCTCTTGTAAAATCGTGTTCTAAAAGGAACTTACTTAATCTTTCATACCAAGCTCGTGGAGCTTGTTTTAAGCCATACAAGGCCTTTTTCAATTTGAAAACATGGTTAGGTAAATCATAATTTTCAAAACCTGGAGGTTGGTCAACATATACTTCTTCTTGAATAAAGCCATTAAAAAAGCACTTTTAACATCCATTTGATATAATTTAAAATCCATGATGCAAGCAAAAGCAAGTAACATCCTAATAGCTTCTAATCTAGCTACAGGTGCATAGGTTTCTTCATAATCTATACCTTCTTCTTGATTATAGCCTTTTGCTACAAGTCTAGCTTTATTTCTTGTTATTATGCCAGCTTCATCAAGTTTGTTTCTAAAAACCCATTTAGTACCGATAATAGGATGATTATTAGGCCTAGGAACTAGTTCCCAAACTTGGTTTCGTTCAAATTGATTTAATTCTTCTTGCATAGCTAGAAACCAATGTTCATCATTAAAGGCTTCATTAATGTCTTTAGGTTCGATTTGAGAAACAAATGCTAAGTGGTTACATGCATTTCTAATGGAGTTTCGAGTACTTACACCTTTGGATACATCACCTATTACTTGATCAAGCGGATGATACTTTGAGGTACGCCATTCTTTGGGAAGCTCCAAAGCTTGTGAATCCTCTTGTCTTTGTTTATCTTCTTGCTCCTTGATTTCTTTTTCCTTGCTATCCAAATGTGTTTCCGCTAAGGCTTCGCAACATCATCAATAACAAGATCCTTTCTCGATCCATTTGGGTCAGTTTCATCAAATGCAACATGTATAGATTCTTCAATAGTCATAGTTCTTTTATTATATATACGAAAGGCCTTACTATGATTTGAATAACCAAGAAATATACCTTCATCAGACTTAGCATCAAACTTGCCTAGGTTATCTTTTCCATTATTTAAAACAAAACATTTGCAACCAAAAACATGAAAATGTGCGACATTTGGCTTTCTTCCCTTGTATAATTCATATGGGGTTTTCTTTAAAATAGGCCTTATAAGGGCCCTGTTCATAACGTAACAAGTGTATTTGAAGATCCGCCCAAAAATACTTAGGAAGAAGCAGACCTCATTAAGCATAGTTCTCGCCATTTCTTCTAAAGAACGGTTTTTCCTTTCTACAACTCCATTTTGTTGTGGAGTTCTAGGGGCAGAGAAATTATGATTAATGCCATGTTCATCACAATAATTTTCAAAAACATTGTTTTCAAATTCGCCACCATGATCACTTCTTATAGAAGAAATTTGAAAACCTTTTTCGTTTTGAATAACTTTGGCAAGTCTTTTAAATGCTAGAAATGCATCATTTTTATTTGCAAGAAATAAAGTCCATGTAAACCTAGAAAAATCATCCACAATCACTAAAGCATAGTAATTCCCACCAAAGCTCATAGTTCTAGAGGGTCCAAACAAATCCATGTGCAAAAGTTATAAAGGTCTAGTAGTTGAAACTATATTTTTTGATTTAAAAGAGACCTTTATTTGTTTACCCTTTTGACATGCATCACATAATTTATCTTTAACAAAATTAAGCTTTGGTAGTCCAATTACTAGCTCTTTAGAGACCAACTTCCTTAGGTGATCCATGTGAATGTGTGCAATTCTCCTATGCCATAGCCATGAATCATCATTCTTACTTAAAAGGCATTTCGCATCATTTGAAGATATATCATCAAGGCTAATCATATAAATGTTATTTATTCTATGACCAATGAATTTAACATGTTTATCATTTTTATCTTCAATTATGCAACAATTTGAATCAAAAATTACCTTGTTACCTTTGTCACATAATTGGCTAATACTAAGAAGGTTATGTTTTAAGCCTTCAACAAGCAACACATTTTCAATAGAGGAATTTGGATTCTTGCCAACTTTTCCGACTCCAAGAATTTTTCCCTTGTTGTTGTCTCCATAAGTAACATGTCCATGATTCTTGGGAATAAACATGGTGAATTTTGAGTCGATCTCTCCTGGCTTTCAAGTCATGTGCTTCTTGGGTCCTTGAGTGTCGAGCAATGTACCCTTTGGAACCCAAACCATTTTTGTCCCGAGATACCAATTTGAGCTCTTTGGAAGTATTTGAATAAACGAAAAAATTTTTATAAGATTTATGGCTTTCAAGCACACCTCATTTAATATTTAGATTTCTTCTTCTTCTTCAATTTCTTTGGCCATGAGACGAGTTGAGCTTCTTCGCTATCTTCAATCTCTTTATTTAAAATAAGAATTTTATTTTCTAAAGAAAAATTTTTTTTTCATTTGTTGAATCCATGTCGTTTTCATCCCATGCTATATAGGCTTTTCTTGCTTTTCTTTCTTTGAAGGGCTTCTTCTCAAGTCTCTCTTTCTTTTTCTTTTGGTAAAGTCTCTCTTTCTTTTTTGGTGGGCATTCCATTTTCATGTGACCAGGCTTGCCACATTCATAGCAAGTAGGAGTTGATGAAGCTCCTTCGCCTTTGTAATGAGTCTTCTTCGGAGGGAATGGAGGTCTTCTTTGCATTCCCTTTTTCTTGAGAAATTTACCAAATTTTTTAACTAACGGTGAGATTTTCTTCGTTTACCTCAATGTTTTCTGAGCTTTCTTCATCTTCTTCATCATCATTGTCAATTGTTGAGGAAGTGGCTTTAAGCGCTATCCCCTTTTTCTTTTTATCATTTTCTTCGCTTTGACTTAATCTGCTCAGTTCAAGTTCGTGCTCATGAAGTTTTCCAAAAAGGGTGGCTAATGACATGGTTGTCAAGTCCCTTGATTCTGAAATTGCTGTCACCTTGGGCTGCCAAATCCTGCTTAAACACCTTAACACTTTATTAATCAAATCTTCGTTAGTAAAACTTTTTCCTAAAGATGCAAGATGATTAACAATGTGGGTGAACCTCTTTTGCATTTCTTGAATGCTTTCTCCTTGGTTCATTCTAAACAGTTCATATTCGCGAGTTAGAGAATTGATTCTTGACCTCTTAACTTCACTAGTACCCTCATGGGTAACTTGTAAAGTGTCCCACATTTCTTTAGCGGTTTTGCAATTAGAAATTCTAAAAAACTCATCATACCCCAAGGCAAAGTGGTAATGATGTTTTTAGCTTTTAAATTATATTGGACTTTTCTTTTATCCTCATCGACCAATCACTTCTAGGTGTCTCGGTTTTTACACCATCGACAACGCGTGTAGGTATAAATGCGCCGTTTTCGACAAACATCCCACACATCTAGATCAATAGCTTCGATGAAGATTTTCATTCTTTCCTTCCAATATGCGTAACCATCCCCATTGAAAAAGGGTGGTCGGTTTATGGAAGATCCCTCGAAAAAACCATTTAAGGAAGCCATGTTCTCTTGAAGCGGCTAAGCTCTTTATATAAGAGTCTAGCTCTGATACCACTTGTTACCAAGTGGCTTCCAAGACTCAAGAGGGGGTGAATTGAGTGAGTAACGAAACTTTTGCAAAAGCTTTAAACAAATAAATTTTGCTCAATATAATTATTAAGAATATGGAAGAGATGAGAAAAAGAAGAGCAAGTAATAAATAAATTGCAGGAATCAATAAATAAAGTGCATAAAATAAAGAGAATAAGGGAAGAAAAACAGTACGTATTTATCCCGGTTCGACCACCAACCACTTGTGGCCTACGTCCAGTCCCGAAACACCTTTTCGAGATTTTTCACTATTCAAGACAAGCTTAAACAACAGGTGCTTGCAACCTTTACAATACGGAGCACTTTTCACACACGGGAAACTCTACCCTTGTGCTCAAGCCTCAAATAAACAAAGGGATACCTCACCCTTATACAATCCTTGGGGATACCTCACCCTCAATATACGAGAAATAGATAAGAGATGAAGTGAAACTCTCGCTAAGAGTAGATAAATACAAATTGAAGCACTAAGGAGCTGTTTCTCAAATATCTCAAGAGTTAAGCAGTTATAAGTTCAGAAAATAAAGAGAGAATAAGGTAGAGCACGTTTTCAAGCAAGCAAAAATGATCACAACGTTAAGGGAGTTTTCAGAGAAGTCCCAGGCCTCTATTTATAGAGCTCGTGGAAGAATATGGCCGTTGGGAGCAATTAATAACATTAAAAACTTTCTGATTCTTCGTATGCTGTTTAAAAACGTAGCTCTGTTTCTCGTGGGGTATTCGAATGCCTGAAGGAGGTATTCGAATACCTCTGTCAAAAACTCTTTTAAAAAACTGCTTAAGTTAGAGTTATTCGAATACCAGTCAAGGGTATTCGAATACCTCATTAAAATAAGGCATATTTAGAAAGCAGGGTATTCGAATACCATATGGGGTATTCGAATGCCTCATTTAAAACGGTTCATTCTGAAACTGGGGTATTCAAATACCATATGGGGTATTCGAATGCCTCTGTTTTAGCACAGCAGAGAATATCAGTTACGAATCAGGTTATTCGAATACCATATTGAGGTATTCGAATACCTCAGTTAAAAACAGTTTAAAATCCTTTCCAAAAAGCTTCGAAATGCTTGTTTTTAACTTTTAAAACATTTGATCTTTTAAAACTTTCAGTTTAGGTTATCTTTAATCATTTTAGCTCCATACATGATAGATCCTAAGTCCTAAAGCTAATCTTTAAATACTTGGACTTGGTCTTCTCATCATCCTCATGTTTGTTATCATCAAAATACATCTTCATTGTTGCGTAGCAAACACAAGTCTCAACTTATGTTTTCCGAGTCTTTCAAATAACCTCTACAAGATTGCTACATGACTTTTCTCTTCTTTAGATTTGGCCACCATGTCATCTACATAAACCTGGATTTCTTTATGCATCATATCATGGAATAATGCAATCATAGCACATTAATATGTAGTCCCAACATTCTTTAATCCAAAGGACATTACTGTGTAACAAAAAGTTCCCCAAAGGGTAATAAAAGTCATTTTTTCTTTGTCATTAACATCCATGAGGATCTGATTGTACCCATAATACCCATCCATAAATGAGAACTTGTGATTTCCTACTATATTGTCAATAAGAACATCGATATGAGGGAGCAAAAAATTATCTTTTGGATTGGCCTTATTGAGATCCCTATCCATACACATCCTGACCTTCACATCCTTCTTAGGTACTGGCACAACATTAGCTACCCATTCCGAGTGTCTTGACACCTCTAAAAATCCAGCTTCTAATTGCTTAGTCACTTCTTCCTTAATCTTTAGTGTCATATCAAGATGCATTCTTCTCAACTTTTACTTTTGTGATTTTGCATCTAAGTATAATGGGATTTTATGTGACTCTATCTTAGAGTCTAATCCAGGAATATCTCTGTAGGACCATGCAAACACATCAAGATATTCCTTAAGTAGCGCCACCATGTCTGTATGCTCTGGGTTATCTACTATTTTTAACTTTTTCTTGTCTTCTTTGGTCCCCATGTTAATTACCTTTACTACCTCATTATTCACACCAAATTCTCTCTGAGTATTCTAGTAATTTTTAATTTTTCGATAACTTCTTCCTCTTCACCAGATCCAGGGTCATCTTCATCAAACATCGCAGGGGAATCAATTGATGAGTTTTCGAGGTCCCTTTCATAAGGTGAACTTTCTACAAAACTCAAATCACTGAAAAGTAATTTGTGTGGAGTTGGAAAGGTAAAATAGAGTAGAAATGACAAAGTAAGAATGATATAAATGGATCGACAACAAGATATTATACAGAAACGTATGAAAAAGAAAATTGGTAAATGTAAAACGACAAGCCAAAAGTGTAACAAGGAGAAATGCTAAATAAACATGCAAATTCATTTATTTAATGTCTTAAGTAGCATAAATATAAGCTCAAAACATTTCTAGTCTTAAATATCTACTTGGTACAATATGACTAGACAATTATTTGGAAACAATCCTATCAATCATTGGTTTAGATTGCCAATTCTTCAGTGGCTCCTCATCAGTAAAAGAACAGATTGCCTTGCACTCTTTTGAGTTTTCTTCATGTGAGATGACATCGGGGGCGAATGACTTCTTCAAGTGTGATTATCTCGGCTGGTGCCGGAAATGTTTTCCTCAAGTGAGAAATATGCTTCATTTTACCCTTACCATTCTTTTTTCGCATAGTCATGCTCCCTATTCTTTCCTCCAGAGATGCTTTGTATCCCAACTTAAACTTGTCTAACTTTTCTAGGAAAGACACTGGCAACTGAGTACCTTGCAGTTGTGAGCCTAAGCCTTTTCCTTCATGGTATCCATTATTAGCCATAATCCGGGCCATCACCTGATTCATATTGTGTCAAGGATTCATTCCTACCAAGTCTAGTCTCAACTACTTCAAAGTTATGCAAAAAATTCTCCTCATCTTTCTTTGCATTCTCTACATACGGCACTAAAACTGGTTTTGACAACATTATTTCTTCCTCTCCGTGTATGGTAAGGATCGACCCATTTTCAATGTATTTAACATTCTAATGCAAGGTGGAAGGAATAGCACCAGCGGCGTGGATTCATGGTCTCCCTAGGAGCATGGTGTAACCAGGCTCAATATCTATAACTTGGAACAACACTTGAAAATTACTTGGACTAATCTCTAGCAGCAACATCATCTCTCCTAAAATGCCTCTCCTATTTCCATCAAAGGCTCGTGCCACCATTTCTCGAGGGGACAATTCATCATCATTTATTGATAATAAGGTTAGAGTCGACTTGGGTAGGATATTCAGTGCAGACCCCTCCATCAATCAAAACCTTTGTAACTATATACCCTTTATATTTGAGGGTTATATGTAAGGCCCGTGAATTTTTCTCAGATAAAGAGGTGATCTCTTTATTAGTAAATATGATCATGTTGACGTGCTTCACCGGGTTCACCATGCTGGCAAAATTTTTTGGGGTAACATCAAGTTTGACATAGGCTTTATTTAGAACTCTTAGTAACGCCTTCCGATGCAACTCAAATGTCAAGACGAGTGATAATAGAGATATTCTGGTTGGATTCTTCTTCAACTGTTCCATCACGTCATATTCACTTTATTTCATGATCTTCAAGAATTCTTCTTTCTCTTCTTTCCCTTTTTCCTATTCTCTTAAGGTTTCCTCCTTACTCCATTCTTTAACATTTTTCCTTTTCTCTACTTCTCCTGGGCTATAGCATTGCCCACTCCTTATAATTCATCCTACTCCAACTATATTAGTCACTGACTCTTCCTCCTGATGTATTTCAACAACTCGGGCCCGTCTCTTCCCGAACTCCCTTTGTCTCTAGTTTAGTTTCATATTTCCATGGCACTGTGTGAGTATCATTATAAGCAAATGTCATTGACTTCTTAACTATCACTATTACTTTCCCTGGTGTCAAAGTTTGCTTGAGAGGTGGCACCTTGAGCACAAAGCGTTTAACCATATTGACATCTTCAAAGGAAGTTACTCCTTATCTAGCTTGTATTACTCCCAAAGTGAGTAATCCCTGGATTTGAACCTTAAAGTCCTAACAGTTCTCAATATTATGTCTCATTCCCCTACAATGATAAGCACAACTTGATTCTTCATCCTACTTCTCCTATTCTTTCATTGTTGCAGCTGATGTAATGATACTATAACTTGCTTTCTTCAACCCCTTGAATATTTCAGCCATCGGTTTATGCAAGCTCATGACCTTTCTTATTGGTGATCCTTCTATCTCCAAAGCATTTACCTTATTCCTTCCACCATGATTAGGAATTGGGTTGTTGACAATATTGGGCTCAGCTTCCTCTTGAATGTTAAACTTTCCACAAGCAATTAACTTCTTTACTGCTGTCTTAAAAGATTCACAATCTTCTATTGAGTGGCTTGGGATATCAATGTGGTATTTGCAAGTTAAATTTGGGTTATACCATGTTAGAAACGATTGTTGTAAGGGACGTATAGGATTTCTTGAGATGAGGTGAGCATCAAACAACTTTTGGAATAAGTCGACGTTTGAAATGAATAATCTTGGGAAATGGGGTAGGTTTTAGGGGTGGAAGCGACCTTGATTTTAGAAGTTTGGTCGGGGTTGTGGGTGACTTAGGAAATTTTGTGAAAGTGCAGGTGGATATTGGGTATAGGTTGAGACGAGTTGGTATATATGGTTATGGTGTGGGAAAATTACTGATTTGGAATTGTGGGATTCAAGGTGTATTCGTAGGTGAAGCAGTTAGACTAGGTAGATGAGAAAGTGTAGATGTCTAATAAGAAGAGCAAGGGTTTGGGTTATATGGAGGGGCTCGGTAGATAGGGTGAGATGGTGAATACCGAGGTTGTGAAGGTTATTAGTTTTGCACGTAGCTTAATTCCGACTCTTTTTTCTTAGGAGGAAATCCCTTCTTGAAACCATTTTCATTATTGCCAGTTGATAATTTTTCAGCTTCTACCAGAATTTTAATCCTCTCTCTGGCAGCAATTAATTCAGCAAAGTCTCGGTAAACAACGCTTGCCATTGTCCCAATATAGGGAGCTCCTAAGGTCCCCAAGAAATATAAACACATTTCTGTCAAAGTCAAAGGTAGTTGTACTTGTGCTGCGAGAGCTCTCCACCTCTAGGCATACTGCTTGAAGGTTTCCTTATTTTTCTTTTGCAGTGTTTCCAAATGTTCCTGAGTTGGGGCTGTATCTAGATTGAACCAATATTGTTCCATAAACAGGTTTACCCAGTCATCCCAAAAAGAGATTTTGGAAAGGTCATGTTGGATACATCATTCCAAAGCTGGTCCAATCAAGCTTTCATGAAAGAAGTTGACAAGGAACTTCCAATCCTTTGACCAAATTAACATTTTGCTAATATATCTTTTAGGTGAAAAAATGAGTTAGTGCTCCCATCATATTTGTCGAATTCTAGAACCTTTTATTCCTTTGGGATGATAATGTTAGTAGTAGGGCATAACTCTTATATCCCAAGGGGACCATAGGTGCTAGGACTCTTGATTGCTTTGATTTGTTCTTCCATCATTTCCATCTATGATTCCTTCATCTTATCATTTTCAATGGTTGCATGACTAGTCCCAACAGGAAATCTTGTTGACACTGGGATGGACACAAGTGGTTGTTCCCATATGAACTCAATGTTACCATGAGCCTCATTTCGAGTACCTTCCAATGAACGATACTTTTCTCCAATAAGAATAACTAGTGGTGCAGTATTGGAGGTTCCTCCTACGAAAGGCATCTCAGTGGTGACCCCAGGGTTTGTCCTCATGGAAGTCATAATCGGTGGGTGCGAATGTGCCCTAGTTACTCCTATACTTCCAGCTGCCCAATCATGGTGAGGGTCTCCCTTATGGCTGACAATATTTCCTCCATTATTCTCTAAGACTCTAACATTTCATTCATCATCCCTTTCACCTCATCTACTTCCATACTCAGTTTTCTTCCTTCATTCTCAGTTGCCATCGCTGTATGCTTTGCTCGAGCCCTTGTGTTGTGAACTCGGGTTTGATTAGTGTTTTCTTTCCTTGATTGTGCAATGGTTCCAAATCTCCCTATGAACAGTCAAAGTACAATTTATTAAAAATAACCATGATTATTATCGATTTGTTAGATGACTATTATTAGTTTGTGTCGAATGGACTTTAGTGAGTATCTTAGATCTTTGTTTGTCATGATCGTTTCTTAGAATGTCTCGTTCAAAAGTATTGGGTCTCAAGTAAAACATGGGAACATAAAAACAAAAAGGCATACTTTATTCAATTGAAAAAAAATCACCAATGTCATTTGAGAGGAGTACATAGTTTTCACCTTTTTTGTTTTTGTTTTGTAAAACGAAATAATTCACTTCCTAGTTGAAATACATCATTGTCTAGTCAAATTCATCATTCTCAGCTGAGTGCACCTTGATCATCTGCTTTATTTGTCAAAAAAGACTCTTGCAATATTCAATGAAATTATTAATCTCTACTAGTGTCTTAAGAGGATTAACTATCTTATTTGTCATCTTTAAATAATATGGAACATTTGCAATTACCGTGTTGGCTAGACATGCTAGTCTCGCGAAGCGGCCCATCCAAAAGTAGACTTATCATTTCCATTCACTGATGTTCTTGCCCTGTTGTTTCACCTGATCTATCAACTTATGCAAGTCTTCTTGTCCCTATTGTAACGTAGCTTCATTCCTCGCAATCACCTTGTTAGTGTGCAACTTCTCAATTTTGATTATGCCTTCATATCATGCTGACACCATTTTTATTTGTTTCCTCATGCTATCCACCTGATGAAGAGCATTATTCCGTGTTGTTTTGGCATTTACGAACAGTTCTTTAAGTTGTTGATTTTCACCTAGAGTCCTATCTCTTTCTTGCTTTCAGAGTCCCAGTTCCTTATTTGCAGCTTCCAAACATCTTGTGGTTCTTGACATATGATCTTGCTTTGTCTTTTGCCTCTTGTTAGCTCTTTCAAGAGCATGACTTTTCTCATAATTTTTACGTTTTAAAACTACTTATGCTTGGCGAGTCTTTTTTAACTCTGCTTCTAATTTTCTTTTTTCTTCAAAAAGGGGGAGATTGTGGAAATAGGTTTGCCCCAATGGTTTAATATGTTAAGTTTTGATGATGACAAATACAAGACAAAAAGAATGATGCTTACGCTTGATAGATGTGCTTTATAGATGACAAATGCATCACAAAAGAATATTGATCATGTTATATATATGTGCTTAAAAGAGATATATTGGATCATGCATGATTATGTACTTTATTTAGTTATACTTCACTTAATAATCATGCAATGAGATATATGCAACATTCTTATATGCATGTTAGACTAATTAGAGTTATACATTTATGAATCATGCATATTAAGATATTAAGTTATGAATTTAGACTAACTATGCTTGTTTTAAGTGAGTAATACTTTGTAGGATAGTCCAAGTACCAAGAGTGAGCATTGCAACTAGAAAGCAAAAGATCACAACTATGCTCAACTCAAGAAGAATGAGAATGATAAAGATGTTCCAAGCAATTTATAAGATTTGAAGAGAAGAAATTTGTGGAAGCTTGGATTACATCAATAAGCCTAAGGACTAGAATTGGTATATTTTCCTTTTAGGTTTTCTCCTATGTAAAGATAGAGGTTTTACAAGAAAAGAGCTCAAATATGTTTTTAAGTCTTTAAAAATGGTTCTTACATGTTTAAATGCCCAACAAACTATTTTTTGGAAAGTTAATCTTGGTGGTAGTTCACACATTTGAAAAATAGCCAAGTCTATGTTTTGCAAAACTGACATTTAGTTACTATTTTGATCATAACTTTCAAACTACTTTGAGTTTTATTGTGAAACTTATTGCATATCAAAATAGACTCAAATATCTTTTCAATGAGTGGTCATTTGCTTTAAACGGATAAGAAATGAAGAAGTTATGACCATTTAAAATCAGTTTTCAAAAACAATCAAGTTTGAGTTTTGAAAAGCTGACCTTTAGTCACTCTTTTGATCATAACTTTCAAAATACTTTGAGTTTTGTTGTGAAACTTGTTTCATTTGAAAATAGACTCAAAGATCTTTCCAATGACTGGTCATTTGCTTTAATCGGATAAGAAATAAAGAAGTTATGACATTTTAAAGTCAGCTTTCAAAACCAGAAAAGCTGTAATCGATTACACAAGTCCTGTAATCGATTACAACAATGACAGAAGCCATGTAATCGATTACCAGAAGTGTGTAATCGATTACCAATTGCCCAGAAACGTTTCCAACGGCTATAAACGTCTAGTTTTCATAAAAAATCATTTCTAAACACTACCAATGGCTATTTTATCACTTGGGCTCTATATATAAGTGTTGTATGAAGCTTATACACCTCTTGAACACTTGATTTGATCCTTGAATCACCAAAATCATATTTTGAGCTCTTTATTGCAAAATCCTTCTATTCATTTATTCTTCAATTTGTATTATTCACTCTTGAGAGAGTTTTCTATCATCTATACTTTGTTCTTCAAGTTGTATATCTACTCTTGTGAGAGTTTTATTCTATCAACCTTGATTGCTTTGTAAGAGAGGGTGAGGTATCCCTCCAAATTGTAAAGGGTGAGGCATCCCTTTGTTTGAAGAGACTCAAGCTCAAGGGTGAGGTATCCCAAGGAGTTGAGTGCTCAAGTTTGTAAAGGTCATCAAGCACCTGTGAAGCTTGAAGAATTGGAGGCTCTAGCACAAGGGTGAGGTATCCCAAAGTGTGAGGAGTGCTCTTGTTTGTACAAAGGTTTTCCTAGCACCCGTGAAGTCTAGGAGATAGTGAAGAAAATCTTAAGTTAAGCTTGGGGACTGGATGTAGGCCACAAGTGGTTGGTGGCTGAACCAGGATAAATTCTTGAGTTTGATTCTCTCTTCCCTACACTCTTTAATTTCAGTATTTAGTGTAGTAAATTTATCTATTGCATATCTTGTCATCTTGGTGATTTGATTCTATGAATTGGATATCTAGCTCATTTGCTTAATTCATCATATATCCCAAGTTGTATTTGCGTAATATATAATAGTTATACCTTTGTTGTGCATGTTCCGCTGCATTTATTACTTGAGTGATTTAAAATGATTAATTTCTCAAAGTTGCATTAAAATTTGTAATCACCCAATTCACCCCCCTCTTGGGTGATGGTTGCCATGACTAACAAGTGGTATCAGAGCTTCGTGCTCTGGTGAAAGCTTAACCGCTTAGAGTTAATGATCCTTATTTGTTTGCAACCATTAAAAAGCTTTTCAAAATGGAAGGTTTTGAAATTGATAAACCACCATTCTTTGATGGTGTGCATTTTGTTTATTGGAAAGCTAGAATGGAATTGTATATGCAATCTATTGATTTTGATTTGTGGGATGTTGTGCTTGATGGATTTTCTCCTAAACCAAAACAAGATTTGAATGCTTATGACAAGAAATGCTTTTTCCTTGAACATTAGAGCAATGCAAATGTTGAGAAGTAGTTTGAATGATGATGCTTATGCTAGAATCAAGAGTTGCTCTAGTGCTAAAGATATATGGGATGCTCTTGATGCTATTTATCTTGCTAACAATGATTTCTTGCATAAAGTTGTATATAGAGAGCAAGAAGAGCAAAAACCTCTAGAGGAAGACAACATTGCAAAATGTCCTCAAGAATATGTTCAAAGCAAGAAAATAAGCTCAATGCCTCTTGATGATGATGGTGCTCAATTTGAAGAAGAGGAAATGCAAAACAAAATTGAGAAAGAAGATGTTCTTGAATCCTTGATGGACAACAATGAGAAAGATGATTCTATTAAAGAGCCAAGCATGCTAGAAATTGAGATTAATTCCTATATGGCTAAAAAGGACTTTGAGGTAAATGATGCTAAACTAGATTATAGTCCTTCTTATTATGAGTTACAATGTGCATATGATGAAATATATGATGGCTTGTTGATTTTAGAAAATAAAAACTTATCTTGTTTGGAAAACATTTCCTCCATTGAAAATGATATTGAGACTTTGAAAAATGAATATGCTTTTCTTGATGAGGAAATACCTTTGAAATGTGAAACCTCAACTTTTTATGAAAAATGTATTAATTTAGAAAATTATGTTGAGGACTTACATTCCGAATTTGTCAAAGCTAATGATTCTAATTGCTTACATTCTATGCTTGTTAATGAGAATAAAATTGATGTTATTCTACATAAAAAATCAAGCAAGGCTTAGGGCAAAAATAATATAGAATGTAATAACAACAAAAGACTTAAGTTTTCTAAAGATGATCTTCAAAAGACCAAACCATCATTAAATTTAATTGTTTGCAACTTTTGTGGTCATCTAGGACATATTTCTCATTTATGCAATTATATAAGAAATTCTTATATGAGAAATTGTATGGTATGGGTTCCTAAAGGTCTTAAAGGCCCTATTACTAACATTCAAGGACCCAAGTTGAAGTGGGTACCAAAATGTCCTCCTAGTGTCTCAATTATGCAGAAAGTTTCTCAAAAGGATGAACTAATTGGTCAAAAGAAATAGGAATCATCAAGAAGAATGCTTCCAAAGCCCATTGATAGAAGTTTTGGTCAAAGAAGGAAGATATCTTCAACTAAAGCTTCTCAAGTACAAAATGTGAAACTTACAAAGTTCAAAACACCTAAAAGGAAGCAATGGGTAAGGAAAAGAATTTCCTTGATTACCAAGGCCAAGGTATCAAAAGTCTTTACCTCTTATGAGCATTCACTTAAAAAGACAATAAATATGAGGTATATTCCTTGTAGGCTTTAAGTAAAGGATAGAATCATGTGCACTTGGTAAAATTCGAATATTTTGTTTAGCACATGATTATGTTCATTCTTTATGTACTATAGCTCATTAATTTGTTATATATCTTGGTACATAAATTCTACAATGCCTAGATATGCTTGCTATGCTTTAAATTGTCTATATATCATGAAAGTAAGCATGCTATTAGTTATGTGCTTAATGGCAATTGGTTATTTAACTTGTTGTGCTCAATTTACATACTATAGAAAAATTGATCTTTATAAGAGCATAATGGATTAATAATCAATGACTAACCTTTGTGGATCCAAAATTGGTGGATACCAAAGAAAATACTTTGAATGGCGTTGTAGGATGACTATTAGCTCAAGCATGCAATGAAGTGAAACACAACTATGCTACTTGAGGTTTGAAAAATTTGAAATAGTTCAAGTTCTCCAAGAGTGATGAAAACATAAAAAGAATGACATGGAGAACCACAACATTCTCAAGGAGCCTTAAGGCATGGAAGTTGGAGTCACCTACAAAAACTCAAAGAGTACACTTTTGGTGACATCAATCTCTTATCCTCATCTATGCTTTAAATTGAATATCATGTGCTATTTGGAGAAGTAAAGAGTTGTTTTTACATGCCTTACATGATCATTGTTTGCCCCAAAACACTTATATATGTTTTGATGATGATTATGTCTTTCTTGACAAACTTGAATCTTGCTTTGAAAATGCTTAAACTATGCTTTTGGATTCAAGTGCATATGTTCTTCCTTTATTCTTGTAAGAGCTAACATTGCATGGTTGATAATGTGGTACATGTTTTACATTGTATATCAACCTAAATTATGCTTGTAAATAAGTTTAAATGATATTTGATGCTAACCCATGTTTTAGAGAACTTTTGAAATGTAGTCATCAAATATTGAAATGTCAAGCATATGTGGATAAATGAGAAATGTTGAAGGAAGAAGAACATGAGAAGACTTTCTTCAAGTGAACTGGAATGGAATACACAATGGAAGAAAGCTCAAACTCAAAGGACAAATAAATGAAGAACATTCTAAAGAAGCATCACTCTCTCAATAAGTATCTCTATCCCTAAGCTATTATGGTATTCTATATGCTATGGATTATATGACACTTGTTGATAATTTGATCTTAAATGATTAGATGCTTTCCTTACATGAGAAGTATGCTTAGCATTGACAAAGTTCCTAATTGAATATTAACTTGCTATTTTTTTGTCACTGCATATAGGTTGGATGATGTTAGTTCTATACATTCTTTGATCCCTATAACATATTTCATCAAGTGAATGTTTGATATATATGATTCTCTTGATCTATGGTTTCTTAGTGGTATAAAACCCATGAGAATCTTGCTCTTGTTTTGAAAAGAATATGTGGTTTAATATAAAACCTGTCTACCCTTCTAAAATATTTTTGAAAATATAATGTGGTCTTACAAAATTCTATTTGAAAGGGGGAGAAGTTTTAAAATGGTTTTTGATTGATCGATTAAGAATATAACCTTTTACGGTAATGTGCTTACATGGTCTTAATATGCATATTTTGAGGGGGAGCCTAGTTCTTAAATTGTTGCTATATCTCTTAGCTTACATCCTTACTTGACATGAAATATTTTATTGTTAATACTATCAACATGTCAACAAAGATCATCTCTTATTGTCTTTCCCTCTATCAATAAAAGAAGGTAAACATTCTTAAACTTTATATCTTTTGATTCTTTCATTGAGAAATACTTGATATGTGACAAGTTGTATGATCTTTCATTTGAAAACCTCAAATCCACGATCTTACACGAATATTTTGTAACTCATAACAAGTGATATCAAGTGGTACTTATTTATCAAATGTTATGCAAGATATTATATACTAGACATAATTTCTTAAGCTCATTGCTATCATGTGCTAAATGTTGATGTACCAAAATGTGACAAGCATTACATGAATAATCTTTTATATCTTGAAAGCATGCTTGTTTCATCTTTTTTTTCTTGAATCATGTGTAGAATTAAATAAGGGGAGATAGTTATGATTTAAATAACTTGAAGAAGTTTATGAGTTTTGATGATTCTACTCTTTTTGACAACACGATTTTTATTTATAAAGGGAGTGAAAATATTATCTTTCCTTCCTAAGCCTTTTTGTTAATATCAAATAGGGGGAGTGAAACTTCATTTCTTCTCTTCTTTTTCAGGATCTAAACCATGTTTAATCCATGGTTCCTCTTAATCAAGCTTAGTATACTAATTTTTATGTATTTTGTCTTGTATTTGAGAAGCCCTTAGTGGTGAAGGACTTGGAAAAAGAAGTAAACACAAGGAGTTTTTGAGGATCTGCAAGAGGTAAGAGGAAGATCCATCTCACCAACCAAGTATGGTGGTGAGAGATGGTTTTATATTTGGTGGATGGTGAATCCATGTGAGGATTCATATCCATGGTCTTGTAATTTATTTGTGGGTGTTTATGTGTTTTAATTATTTGCCTATGCTTGATATGCTATGCATGATTTTATGGCTTTGATGGTATGCTTATATTATGCATGATGAGTATATGACATGCTTATAGTATTTATGATGAAATATGTATGTGTATGCCATGATGTGTTGATGGAAAAGAAATCAATTTTTGGCTCCAAAAGCCAAGGAAGGGCTACGGTTTTAATGCCCATAATTAGAGTTTCATGTTGAAATTTTTTAAGAACAAGAAAATTGATTTGTTTAAATGAAAATTATGAAGTGGAGAAAATAAATTTCCTTGGTTCTAAAGGCTATGGAATTTTCGGCCAAGACACCTCAACATAGGTGTTTATAACTTAATATTTTCATAGAAGAATAAAATTGGATTGATTTGAAAAGCATGAAAAATAAACAAAGGGTTTGTTTTTCAAGAAGAACAAGAACACGATTTTGAAGGGTTTTTATTAATTTATTTTGTGTAAAAAGTTTCTAAGTATTTATTAAACTTGTTTTCAAAAAACGAAATGGGCAAACGTTGATTTTAAAAAGGATTTGCAAAGAAAATGAAAAAGGATTTGTAAAGAAAGTAAAAATGAATTTGAATAAATGGGTTTGGTTTTTATGACCATCAATATTTCGGTTTTGAAACAAAGATTTAATGGTTTTGTTTGTGTAAAACCATATTAATTTAGAAGGAAAGATATTTGATGGTTTCAATGACTAAGTACCACGGTTTTTGAGGGCTTGTAATGCCTTGATTTTTATGGAACAAAGTGATATTTTATAAAACGAAGTGTTTTGTCACTCGAAAGATTTGACAGTTTTCAATGAACACGTTCACAGTTTTTGAAGACTTACGGATACCTTGATTTTAGAACAAAATGATTTTTGCGCAAGAATTTAGAAAGGGAATTAGAGCATTTATTACTTGAGAAATCAAGTTTTTGTAAACGAAAATATTTTCGAACTTCAATTTATTTTGAAGAAGGTTGTGTTTGGAAATGATTTGGGAAAAATGAAGAATATAATGGTGTTTTGAAAATTTAGTAATGTATAATTGATTTCCGAGTTTTGAAATACGTTAAAAATGTTAAGTTTTGAAACGTTGATTTATATCAATGGAAAAGTGATTTTTGTGGATTATATTTTGGAAAAGGATTTCTTGAGTAAAGAAATGTGGAAAAAGATTTTATTGAGTAAGAAAATGTGAAAAATGAAATACAAAGTTATATTATTTTGAGAAAAGTTGAAAATGAATTTTTGAAGGTCAAGAAGTATTTTCTATAATGAAATTGTGGTAAAAAATTATTTACGTATCTTAAAAATGTGATTTTTAAGCTATGCGATTTGAAATATGAAAAAAATATTTCTATGTGATTTTAAATACGTTAAAATATTTCTACGCGATTTAAATTATGTTTAAATATTTTACGTAATTTGAACTACTATTGAAAAATCAATATGTGATTTAAAAATGATAGAATATTTTTACGTGATTGTGAAAATGACGAAAAATCGTTATGTGATTTGGAAAGTGTTTTAAATATTTTGAAAATGATGGAAAATGATTTACGTGACTTAAAAGAATGATTTTTAAGTTACGCGATTTTGAAACAGTGGAAAAAATACTATGCGATTTGAGAAACGTATGATTTTACGCGATTGAGAAAAATGTTGAAAAATTTGTACGTGGTTTAAAAGTGCAACAGAAGAGTTGCGGTATTTTGAAAACGTAACAGAAATGTTACGAAATTTTGTAAACGTAATAGTAGTGTTATGGTATTGTGAAAACGTAATAAAAACGTTTTGGAATTTTAAAAATGTAACAAAAGTGTTACGGTATTGTGAAAATATAACAGAAACGTTTTTGGATTGTGAAAACATAACAGAAATGTGACGCGATTGTGAAAATACGGTAAAAGTGTTTTATAACTATGAAAATATGAAAACATGATTTTGTTATTGAAAAATATAGTATGATTACTGTAAAACCAATGTAAGGACACTGTGAAAACAACGAGTTTTGCTTGTTATTGGCACGTGGTGCATTTTAGATGCATTGGAAAAAAAATGCATTGAGGCATATGATTTAATTGAACAAACGAATTTGAACAGAATGACCCTTGTGGTTGGACTTGCACTGATATATTCGTGCATTGTATAAACTATATCTGAGAAATTATGAGATATACCTGTGATTGGTATTTGGTGCATTATACATGTATAGGAATGGTCCGATGAAGACTGGATATGACTGATTGCCTAGGAGAAACACACCTCTTGAGTGGGTGCGATATGCATAGTGTAAGTCACTTGTTGACCTTGGGGGCATCGGGGTGCGGGTTGCTTACACGGGTAGTTAGTCGCGCTTCTTCCCGTAGGTTAGACCGATGCAACACACCGATGATCATGATCGAGACACTATTCTTAATTAAGATCTGATAAAGACTGTCGTGTATGTGCTAGATGTGCAAAAATTGAAATGAGAATTAAAGCACGTGGTCTGAGGCACGTGGTACCGGCAGGTCTTTTCGATCATTTTCTCCGACCTGAGTTTAGCTCCATGGAGTAGGAAATCGAGTCTTGTGTACATGCATAATCTGAACATTTATATCTGTGTGATACATTAATTGAGGAATATTGGCTATGACAATTATTTTGAATACTTGAATGATGATGATGATAATGTTGAGGGCATTATCATAATTGATGTTTATGATAATTGAACTGATAAATGATTGGATGATGATAGTTGATTAATGTTGATGACATGATCATAATTGTGGTATGATCTATCTGTATGATATGCTGCTTGTGTTATCTCTGTGTTGCCATGTTGGTATTGGTATAGGTGATCTCACCTCTTTGTTATGTTGTTTTGCTGTGTCTATACTGTTAAAATCAAATAATAGAATGATCGAGTTGTCTTAGACATAACGAGCGATGGATACTTTGAGATTGGTGACAACAATAAGGAGTGGACATTCAGGACTCGAAGGTGTGCAGTGTTGACAAAGGAACAGATGTCTGATGCATCAAGATGGATAGAAAAAGGAATAAGTATGTTAAAGTTTCTCGTTAGTGTTGTACTGTGCTATTAAGTAGGACCCGTTATATGGTTTGCTACTGTTAAAAAAAAAAAAGAGTCTGTTAATTTTATATTTCTTTTTAAATTGTGAAATATTAATTGGTGTCAATATTGCATAATGAATAGTTGAAATATGATTTTCAATAGTACCTAATATTTTCAGTAAATTTACGTTTCAGTAAAGAAGAAATTTTGAAACCCATATTTTCATAACTCAAACCTTTTACAAATTGATTTTCAGATTATGAGTTGGGAGTCAGAAATGTGATGCCCTAAGGAGGCTGTTACACTCCACAACTTCTGACTCCTAGCTCTCTACTCTTTTTGATGACTTTCTTCCAAGCGTCTCGAACCTTCCTAAGTGTCTCAGTACACTTTGTCTTCATGTCATAAATAAAGGGAGTGGTTTCCAATTCCGAGGGTAGTCCCATGATGGGATAGCCAAGTTATCACAATTCCAAAGCGGGATTGTAGTTAATGCACCCCCGAGTACCTATGAGAGGAACGTTAGGAAAGCCTTCCTACTGATAAACCATAATTTGCCCTTCTTTTCGCCGTGGGTACCATACGATTTTTCAATTCTCAAGCTTGGCCAATTCCTTGGCCCATTCACGACTGTTCATAGTCTTTAACTGGAATATCTTTAGATCTATAATGGGACATGGTTCTTAGTAGCTCTTGTTGAATATGTGAGTTGTGAGCCATACAAATAGCATTGGTAGATAGCCTGAGATCCACTTATCTTTCTTTTCATAGCAGAAATTCAAAGTGTAATAATCATCAGCAAGAATGGTTGGGATTGGATTTGCGGTTTCATTCCTTCGAGCGAGGAACACATCAATTGCTGCAAAATCTACCAAGTCTTCATTACTCGGGAATAAGATGCTGCCATAAATGGTGAGGGCTAGTACATTTATAAAGGTACTCCTGTCTTCAACCTCGACTAGAAAGCGCATGTGCTCTTTGAAATATTTCCTTGCAAACCCCTAATTTCCTTTCATATTTTGTTTTGCCTTTTGCAGATCCTTTACATGAATCTTCAAGACATCTGCTATGGTTGACATAGATACATAGTGGCCCATATATTAGTATGGCTTTTTTTTTTCCAAATGTAAGCCTAAAATCTGCTCGAACTCCTCTAAAGGGAGGTCAGCTGAAAATCTTAAAATGTGAAACAACGTAATGATGGGTCATATTATTGGGCTAGTGCAGTGATGGCTTCTACTTACATGTCCACTTCTAATAGACTCATGGTCTTCCCATATCTTGCAGTGAAGGTCATACGTTGTGTCTTTTTTAACATTCGGCCCAAACTCACCAAACTCCCTATGTCAACTTTCTTAGCCTTAAGTTGTAGGGTCCTTTTGAAAATTGCATCCTTGTGATTTGATCCCATGACTCTTTCCATTATTAATCAAAGATGGTCAATGCTAGTCGTTAGGCACTTAGTTTCAATAGTTCTCCAACAAACTTAGGAATGACAAATATAAGAATTATTAATGCATAATTTTCAGAGAAATATGGTGTGAAGTATGATGATTTACAATGCAATAATGAATTAGTGAGTTTTTGATCCTTTAATAGTGACTCACTTTCTCTTTTAGAAAAACCATTTTTATTAAGAAGATCACAAGGTGTTTGATATGGATAAATCTAAAGGTAATGAAATGTATGCTCCCTTTATGCCTTAATGGGATTGCCTTAAACTTGGGGATTTCTATCCTAAGGATCTATGGGTCTTTATGATTTGTAAGAACTCTCATTGGGTGGCTTTTCTATTTAAAGGCCTCTAGTGCTAACTCCCATTTCAGAATGTTGATCACAAACAGTGGGTAAACCGTGTGGGACATTCATGAAAAGACATACTCTAGATGAGGTTTTCGCGATAACCAAGTAGGATGTACATCTAAAATGGCTATCACTACGCAACTTATATCTAACTTAGGCTTCACTTATACTCAGGTATAGGACTCTACTCAGATGTGTGTGATACACGTGTAGGTGCGGTGAGTGTAGAGAGCATACAAACTTTGATAATCGTAAGAACTACCTGCATCCTGTAAAACAAAAACAAATGCAAAACAAAATTCCAAAATAAATTCTCTATCATAGGGTTTGCATAATAAAACACTATAAACAAAATAATTAACAAATAATTAAAGGTAAGAAAAAGAAAACAAAAAAGGAAAAGGTAAAACATACAAAGATCACAAAAAAATAATAATTGCACAACCAACTTATATTGGTTTGACTCTCAAGTATCCTCAGTGGAGTTGCCATCTATCACGACCGAGATCGGTGATGGGAGCGACGAACAAATATGATTTAAAAATTGAAAACAGAGTCGCCACCAATTTTATTTGAATTTGAAAAAATTAGAAAACCTTTCTCAGAAAATACTCTTTGAAATCAGATTGGATTCGGGAGTCAGTTATGTATAGGGAAGGGTGGAAACTTAATCCCATAGTACCCCTAACACACCCATCCTGAGACGGTACCTTAAGTCAGTTGTGCAAAATTTGATAATCTCAAAATATATTTGTTTCACCCCTTTTGTTAAAAAAAATAAACTAAGAAGACAAATAATTTGTGAAAATTTAATTTTTGGCTTGACGGAATAAGAGTTCCGCTCCTACGTATCATCAGGTATAATGAGAAATTCAAAGTCACGTAATTCTGTAGAAAAATTATGGGTTAGTTATTTTTAATTTTTAAAAGATTTATTTTTGTTTTAAAAATTCATTTGATTTTTTTTATGTTTAAAAAAAAGATTTGAATCATTAAGTTGTCATAACTTAGATGATTCTAAAAGTTAAAGGATTAACTAACTGTCACAACTCAACTAATCCTATTTTACTCTTCTTAACGAGGTTCAATTATTTAATTTTATTTTATTTAAAAAAATAAAAAAAACAAGCTTCACTTACTAATTTTGGAATCAAACATTTTTTACTAATTTTTATAAAGTTTTTTAATTTAATTTGTTATATTTCAATTTCTTTCAAGGAAAACTAAATCTACCTTTAAGAGTCAACTTAGACTACACATGCTTAATCACAACTTGGCCCATTTTACTTATTTTTGATGAAAGTTCTTAGCCCAAACTGATCTAATAGTTTTTTTTTATGGTTTTTTTTGTTTTTATCACCAGAATAAAAAAAACTTTACTAAAAACAATAGAAATAAGAAAAAAAAAGAAAGATACTTTTAGTCTTAGAGAGAGCAAATGAAAACCAGCAAAAGGGGAGGGGGGCTCGCGAAGGCAGTGAAACAGGGCGCGACGGTGGTAGCTTGTGGCGTGAGTCTCACGGTGGCTGAGCAACTCAGGAGAGGTGCGACAGTGGTGTAGCAGCGTAGATCTGGGTTGTTCCGAGGTATAATGGCAAGTAGTGGTAGTCTTGGGCGGCAGATCTGGACAGTGGTGGTGCTGCAAATAGTGGCAGATCTGCACGAGGCGCAAAGTGTTGTGGATCACAGTGCACAGATGGCTGCGATGTGATGCGTGGTGAATGACGCGAGCAGCGGTGCTATGGATCGCGACATCTCGGGTGCTGGGTTGCGGTGACTCGAATGCTAGGTCATAATGGTGGCTTTGTGGATCCGAGATGGTTGTAAGTGATGGCAAAGAAGCGGCGGCGCGACAAATCCAAGCGTTGCCGACTTGGTGGTTGACTTGGGTTCCGGTGGTGCTACGCAAGTCACAGTTTATTGATGGGTGGCTAGGGGATGAAGATGGTGGGGCTTGTTATTGATGGTGGAGGGTGTGACTTATGATGTGGGCTTGGTGGCCATGGAGATTGGATGACAAAGGCTTGAAGTGTAACACTCTAATATAATTATCGTAAAATAATTGGAATATTTTAAGATAAAATGTATCAAGAATGTCACTTTCTAAGAAATGCATAAAACATAATCCATAATGACCTATGTAGTCATTATAGAGAGCCACAAATGATAAAACAATCATATATATACATCATTAGCTAACAAGTCATATTGTGATACATAAAGTTTTGCAAACTATTTAGCAGAGTAAACAAATACTACCTGATTCAAAAGAAACAAAACAACTAAACTAAATCTTCTACTTCTTCTTTTTCTTGCCTTTTTTCTCTTTTGGAAGGTCTTCGCCTGAATTTACATGGAACAAATCGGGGTGAGAAATCATAATTTTCTCAGTATTAGTATATCCAAAACCAGCAGTTATTTATTTAACAACAAATAAACAAATTGAAACATACATAACACTATGTAATAAAATATCCGAAAAATCAATAATATCAAAGAATCGCCCAAACAATCCTAAGACATCATCGAACATGCAACCAAGCAATCTAGCAAGGCACTTGTCGATACAATTGTCAACCATGCAATGCTTTATGTAATGAGGTATGATTATGCTCACACAAAGTCCCAATAACATGATTATGTAAATTCTAATGCAGGTTTTAAGTTTTGAAAACACAAGTTACTTACTTATTTCCCAATAACCTCCATTTATTGCATATACAAAGTAGGATAAGCCTAAAAGCCTAACCCCACTTGGTGATAGGTAAATACCTTCCCTTCACCAATGTAAGAGTACTACTTCCACCCCCATACTGGTAACCCTGACCATGCAAGCATAAATGTAAGGAGAATTTAGATCCAACACCTCATTCTCAAGTCATATGGTTGTGCACACCATCTAAGGTTACAATACATAGAAAATTAATAAATACCAAGTTTGAAAACCAAAGGTGTGAAAACCATCTCAATTCACAATTGAAACAATCACAAGATCCTTATAACGAAGTGACAAAGCTAATACTAGTACATGTAAGTTTTTGCCTCACTTATCCAACAAAGTAGCAAGAACCATGCATCTTGCACTCTTATATCTAGAACCTCACATAATCACTTCACAAGTGATTTCAAAACAATCTCATGTTGTGCAAGGTCTTAGATACAACCCTAAGGCATTCTAAACTCAAAGATTGCCTAAGGTTTGACAACTTCTTATGTATATGCTAAGTGGTTATTCTCTCCAAGAATTACTCCCATTAGTGCCTCAACATACTTAGGAAAGCATATATGAGTGATCCTATCACTTAGGAGATTCCAAAACATAAAAAACACAATGTTAGAAGTTCTAATAGTTCACACCACGGCACGGCCTTGGCACGCCACGGTGCCCTACTCTCGGGTTCCAATACTGGAAGTAGCATCACTCATATGTTGCAGTGTGCAACACCCTGCACCGCAGCGCAAGCAGCAGAAACCAGGTTCTACATAATTTTACAGAATCGGGTATTGTTCCATTGGAACAAATCATGGATTTTGGCCACTCCAAATCAGTTTCTAGGTGATTTAAGGTTCCTGACAAGTTCACTAGCACATAAGAATCATTAATCCCTAACAAAGACTTTTAATTTGGATCCAAAAACCAAATCTCCTATCCATGACCTAACTTTCTCACTTTTAGGATTCAAAGGTCCAAATGACAAGTTCTAAGTTCCTAACTCAAACTCAAACCGTAAACAAGTCATAAACAACCAAGGAAATTCTTTCAAGCAAGAAAAATACTTCAAACACCTCTAGAAACCAATTTAACCTATTATGCACCACATGTACAACAATGGAGAAAATGGAAGAAAAAGAGTTAAAGTACACAAAAACCCCTACCTTGTGTAGCAAAGATGGAGATGATGGCTAGATGACCACATGCTTGCCTTTCCTTTTTGATTTCCCCTTCTTCCTTTCCCCTCTTTCTCCTTGCTCTTCTTTATTTTCTACTTTTGTTTTAGCTGTTTGAGAGAGAAACGAGAAACAAGTGACAAATGAAGAAAAATGAAGGAAAACCAATATAAGGCGACAAACGTGAGAGACTTGGACAAACAAGTGACCAAGTGATACTCCCAATATGCTCAGAATACATAGATTTCCCCAAATTCAGTTTTCTTAAAGCCAACAAGTTTAAAATAAATCACAGGATTCTTAACAAATCTTGTTGCACCAAAACCATCATTTTTCATATCTGTGATTAGTCAATCCGATATTAAAACACACCGTCAGTATGCTTAAAAATACCAAACTGACTCCGATTGACCTAAAAAATTAACCATATCACACTCTTCACATTTGTAACTTAGAAACAAATTATCCACATTTATTTCCATTAGATGAACCATTTATGCTAATATCTAGGTCATTTTAAGATACTTTTTACCTTTTGAGATGTAACAAAGTGCCTAAACTAACTTAGATTGTTACAAAAAAAATTAGATATATTAGCAAGTATTAAACTACTTCTGTAACTATTTACAAGTCTAACATGTTTTAGATAATGTTACATGAAGCAGAGGTGTGGGTGAAGATGGATTGTTGTGGTGCTTTGGTTGGTGGGTTAAAGATGATGAATATGAAGTGGTGGTGTGGGTGAGTCACGATTTGGGCGAATATATAGGCTACAGTGAGGTGGTTATGGAAGCTTGGAGGAATATGGTATTTGGCATAAGTTCACGGTTTGGGGGGAGGGGGGCTAGGTTGTTAGCTTTAGGTAGAAATGTGTGAAAAAATGTGTAGGTTATGGATTCTTATAGAAGAAATTAGGGTTCAGAGAGTGATATGGTTAGGGTTTAGGATGAGTCTAATAATGGTTGCTAGAGTTTCTTTAGGTGTTAAGTGGCATATGGGTTATGAGTTGGATAATAGGTCGATGGGTCAAGTTATGAGACATGAGTGATTAATGAGTCATTGGTTGGATAATGAGTCAATAGGTCAAGTTATCGATTTTTTATTTTAATTTTTAATTTCACCTTTTTATTTTTTATTATTTTTATGTTTTATTATTTTTTTTTTTTATTTTATTTTCTTATTCTTTTTTTTTGTTTTTTTTCTTTTTCTTTACTAAAAAGATGTTAATTCCCTAGACAAAATTAGATGTTCACACCAATTTCAAAAACATTGGCTAAAATAGATGTCAAAATAAAAAATAAAAAATTCATTACATATAACAAATCTTAAATAAAATCAACATAAGTCCCAAATGAGCTAAAAAGTAACATAATAAGTCTTAAAAAAATTACAAAAGTCTCAAATGTAATGTCTTACTCTAAATTTTTAATTATTAATATTAATTTTTTATTTAGAATAACATGTTACATAAAACTACTATCATTTCCATTACATTATATATATATATATATATATATATATATATATATATAAAATGATAGTAATATTTTTCATAAAGGGATTTGACCCTTCAAAAGCTAGTTTGTACATACAACACACTTTTAAGTTAAGCCTTTGGTTTGACAATATATATATACATATATACATATATATATACATATATACATATATATATATATATATATGAGGAGGGATCGACTTACACCAGTGTAAGTCTTTTTTAACTTACAAGTCATTTTCAATCGTTAAATCTACTTTCATCTAATGGTTGAAATTATTTCATTAAAAGTAACCATTGGATGAAAGTGAATCTAAATGATTAAAAATGAGTGTAAGTCAAAAAAGACTTACGTTGGTGTAAGTTGATCCTCCTATATATATATATATATATATATATATATATATATATATATATATATATATAATGTAATGGAAATGATAGTAATATTTTACATAAAGGGATTTGATCCTTCAAAAGCTAGTTTGTACATACAGCACACTTTTAAGTTAAGCACTACTTTGACAAAATTAGGCTTTATGAAAGCCTTCATGGTGCTACTTCTACTATTTATATTTTTACATATTTACAAAAATATTCTCATTTTCTTTTATCTACTCATCAAAGAGTAGAATGATCAGGAAAAGGTCCCTAAGGTGACTGTGAAAAAGTAATTCCCTAAATTTGGCATATAGACTTGCTCAACTCGAAAGTCAACAAGAACTCTTATGATCGGCATTCTCTGAAACATTACACTACAAAAAGAGTGAGATAAAAATCTCTGTAGAAAAATGCAAAAACAAGTATAATTACCATTCATTCTTTGTCATTCTCTATTTCTAAAAAATCATAACTGATAGTCCAATTAATATAATAGTAAAATAATTCTAAAAAGAAATATTTAGCATAAAAAATAATTTAATTCATAATAAAATAAATGATTAAATAAGTCATTCATAATGTCATAAAATAAGTAACTGATTATTCTTTTCACATTTTTACTCAAAATCTTCATTTCATTATTTCTTTATCATTCTATTTCAATACTCTTAGTCAAATGTGCCTCTTTCTCTTTATTAGGGCGTCTCCCAATGCTCTCATCAGGATTACAATAATTTAATTAGGGTGTCCCCAAATCCTCTCATCATGACCACAATTAGCAAAAATGATTAAGGCGTCCCATAATCCTCTTTTCATGGCCACAATAATTTGAACAAGGCGTCCATTAATAATCTCATCATGGTCACAATAATAAACTTGATTAAGGCGGCATCCTCTTATCACGGCTGCAATAATTCTCTTTTACACATTGATTCATTTTTATCCATGAGATAAATTTTTTCATAAAAATTTACTTTTATTACAAAATAACCAGATATAGTAAAATGCCCTGATGAATAGTATAGATAAATAAACAAGTATTAAAATAACACTACAAAAAATGTGTAAATTACAACAGTTTTAATATGGAAGTTCTAAAAAATTGCTATAAAATGTAGTACAATACGTCAGTTACACACCTGCCCTATTTTACAAGTAAAAAATGGTAGTTGAATATATAAAACTGCAGTTTCAACTGTCATTATTTTCATTTTAAATTTTAATTAAAATAATCCCTGATTCTTCAAATTTCCCCCTCTCTCACGCGTAACCCAAAACCCAAATTATTCAATTTTCCCCCTCCCTCACTGTAAGCTCCCTCGTCCCCCAAATTGAGAAGTGGGAATCATACTTCTCTCTCTTTGAATCACCAACACATCAACAGCCACCCGAAACCACTACATCCTGCACAACCACCATGTCGTCTGAGCCACAAGCCACCACGGCCTAGCCCCTTCACCGTACTTAACCAAGCACCCGTAGCCACCCTGTCACCACCAAAGCCAAGCCTCCACCGTCATCCTTAGCTTTTAAACATGCTCTCCACCACTCGAACCACTATGTTCACCATCCTCTATCCAAAAAAACCACCACATAGCCACCACACCCACTTCACCAACACCACCACCCCATCATTAAACTAACTTGTGACCCTCCATGCACCAGATCTGAGCCACCACTTCACCACCCAAAACCCATACCTATAGCTGCTACTTCCGTCCCCTGTTTCTTACAGAATCGAGATCTACGCAGCGTCACTATAACCTACTATGAACCACCGTGCTAGCGCGCCAGATCCAAGCCACTGCGAACTATCGCGTCATTATAACCAACATAGCCTCTGGTCTACAACCACTCGCAGCAAAGACCATTAGCCAGAGCTCCACCAAGCCATTTTGCCACAAATCCGACATAATCCACTGTCAGAGCTCTGCCATAGATCCAATGCAGGGGTGCCTTGTCTTCTCTCTCTCTCGCTCTGGCACAGTTCTATTCTGTGCCTTGTACTCGAGATCTGAATACAGTGGTGATGCTCTGTCACTGATTTTTATTGGTTACAACTACCACTTGATTTTTTTTGGTTGCTTTTATAATCTGAATACTGTGGTGATGCTCCAGTAACGATCTCGTATTGGAACTTGATTTGTAAATTGTGATGCATTTTGATTGGATGTGATGTAATAGTAGGAGGACTACAACTTGTATAGTGGGGGAGCCAGAATGTATAGGAATGCCTAGAAGAGCTTCAATGGAGGAAATAAGTATTGCATGGAGCCCTCCATGATGAAGAAGAAAAATGGTGAAGAAGATTCACCTGGTAATTTCTGCCCTAGCTTCTTTTATCTCTACTCATTTGATACAAAGCTTCTTCCTGAGGTTATTTACATTTTTACTGCATTTCTAGCAAAAAAAAAAAAGTATTTGATTTCTGGGCTTTGTTGCTCTAGAATTATCATTTAATGTTATTCGGTTATGAGTAGTGCTTCCATTGCATCTTTGAACTAGGATGGTTAATCTTTCATTTTCTCTTTGTAAGTTGATAAAAATTAGAAATGTAGCTTATATATTTACTTGTAATCTGTCTATCCTGATATGTGGTGAAATTCTAATTGATTTTGCTAGTGGGTTTAATTTGCCAATATTTATGTGGGGATTTTAGGACTGAAATGACTGAACTTCTGTTTCACTCTTAACTTTAATTTTGGATGTTCAAATGCCCGCTACTTATTTGACGTTTGGTATGAACTATAGAACCAATTCTAAATGTGCCTTGAACTTTTTTGTTCTTCCTCATGATCAGTTATCAATCATAATGATATGTGAGTGGTGTTAATTTAGTTGAAAGAATTTTGACTTAAACTAATTAACGACATGTCAAAATTCCTAAATCCATTTAATCCCAAATTATGGTATGTATAAAATATAATATATTAGAGATTGGGTTATAGAATTACATGGAAAGGATAAATATGAGTACGACTATGCTTGATCTTCAAAGGGAAATCGCGAACGATGCGTGTGTGTAGAGGAGAGAAACTATCCTCATTCCCTATATGCGCAAAAAACTCTTATGGCCTCAATGGGGCAACCACAATACATATAGGATGAGAATATAAGTCTCTCCTTGTGTTTACAATATGAGTTAACCTACTCATCATAGAAAACCCATACATAAGGCCCACAAACCCAAAACAACATTATCCACATGGATTTAAGTGCTTATAAGAGCCCAATAACAAAATTGATTACAAATAGGCTAAACCTATAGATGCTGCACAACATTTGACATTCAAATAATTTGGGTTTTAGAAAATTAGTGACTATGCTAGTCCACACATATTAAAAATCTAATAATCTCCCACTTGGATAGCATAGACACTTAGTTTTAAACAAAAACACTGTCCAGATTAATGTGGCCACAAGAATGTCAACTATGAGCAAGCACTTCCAACCATCTGTCTAAAATGGAATTATAAACATCTCAACAATACAAAAAATCATACTCGATAGGAGTACTGATATCATACATGCAAGATACTTATAATTCAGTGACTTAACAAAATGTGGTATGTGAGTCAAGGGAAAGCATAACAAAATTGTATGTCAAAAGTGTGATCAATGTGCAATTCCCTAAAAAATGACACTGGTATCTATCAAGGATGCCTACTGAGATTCAACAAAATATCTCAAAGAAAATATCTCAGTATAACAAAATGAGACCGAGTACTAAAGTCTTCAACAATACGCCATATCATCACAAAAGCGTGCACAATAACAACATATGGCAATAACAGTTTCAATGAGTCTCGAGACAATATAATAATTATAATTATAATATACATTCTCCCACTAATCCAACATATCAAAACAAAACAACATTAATAATCCCATTAGAGTCCAAAAGTTCCAAATACTCTAATGGTAACATCATTATTAGTGGGACTATCAACTTTGTGGTAGAGTACTCAATGTGAGTCTGAAACTCACCATCTCTCTTCAACAACACAAATACCAAAATAGAGAGAAACACAATATTACAAAGTTATCCAAAATGTGGTCATAACAACAGAAACAATATTAAGCAAATGTATACAAAATTTATCAACCACAGAGTCTCACAAAATTACTTCATTATTAACTACAAACTCTGCATTCACAATTGAGGAGATTACAGGTGTCCATATGACACTTTACGACAAGTCAACTCCTCTTTGTCATCGCAAACACAAAACCACATAAGAATTTTTACAAATAAGGTAATCTATACTTCACAAAACCATAATGACCACTTAAAAAACTTGACAACATACGAGTGCGTTCAAAATCCCAAATGTCTTACACATATTATGGGATCACTTGCAAATTTTTAACAACTCACTCAAAACTCAAGTGTCACAATGACAAAAAATAATAAACACATGCACACTTGAGCACAACATTAGATTAGCAGTAGCGAAAGCACATGGGACCTATATTTAACCACTATTGAGGACATAACCAAAAGACAGTCTCCAACTCCCACTATAGGAAACATTAATGTGCAATAAGAACACAAACACATTTCAAAATTTATAACAATATGAGCCTTATAAGACAATCTGTCAATATATTATGATTTAAAAGGTCTTTAAGCCTTAGACACAAAATGACATCACCAAGATATTTTTACATGATAGAAAACAATTCAATATAGAATATTTTTTCTCATTTAACAATAATAGCAATACTGACCATCAATATACAACTAGCACAAAACACATTAATAACAAATTTGCTCTCACTTACTTGTACCAACATCCATTGATGTAAACAAATCAAAATCAATATTAAACAATAATACCTGACAGCCCGTATCAAGTCAACTTAACTTGCACTTAGGCATTTAATTACCTCTAATATTAAGCTTCATACATAACAGATTTCAAAATTTACAACAAGTATTTCAAAAGGAACAACAATTACAAAAGCGCTTTCTTCTATGAAGAGCATCAATTCATATTGATTGTTAGGTAATTTACAAAATCAAAATATAAATACATAAGAATAAAATACACACATTATTTTACTTCAATCCAAAAGAAAAGAAATTTCCCAAAGTGAATGTCATAAGTACAATAGGTTTAACTCAATGTAGTCCTCATAAATTTTGTATCATCGACAAAAGAAGTCCTTTTTTTTTTAAAGTTGAACTAATCAACATAATAGTTTGGTCTAAAAAAAATAAATCCTCACAAAATGATTAAACCACAATTGGAAGAACACTTTTTTCGCAACAATACTTGAATGACTTTAATCCTAGGATTTTTCTTCTTGAAAAAAATAGCAAAACTAAAATTCCTTTGAGGATTTTGACATGTGAATAATATAAAAGGAAATTTTCAAAGTTATCATTTTAAAATACTAAGCCAAAATAATTATCATTATAATTATCACTATCCTATCAACAAAAATAATATTTTTCAAATTGTTACGACAATACTTATAACAAAATAAGTTCAACAGGCTAGTGATATGATACAACATAAACAATAGTACAAAACAGAAAAATTATTTTTAGACCTTTATGAGCTAATTATGCTTTCAACATGTCTTATCAAGACTAAAGCATATCAACACAACATGGCAACTATAGGGAGTTCACTATATTACAATATACTTTAGGAGACTCAACAATGTCCTCAATAGGTCCCGACAAGCAACAACAAAGCGATGACAAATACAAAAGTTAGAGAAAACCATGCATTAAAACATTTATTATACTTAAGCAACCATAATTATATTGGTTTTTCATTTTTCAATTAACTGGGTAATTAATTAAACTAGAGCCCTTGCATCATTGCAATCCCGCCTAAAGGTCTCATATTACAATATATAAGTTTCTCCCACTTGATAGAGTAAAATAGTTGAACCAATATTTTCATAACTTATGCACAAACAATATTTTTCAAGATTTTCAAAATAAAAATTTAAACTATTTTATCTATCACACAAATAATTATGTCAAATAATATCACACCGAAGGGTATGTCCATTACTTATACAACCTAACATTAATTGCAATCCATTCAACATTATTAGAAAAATAATTTTTTTTTTATTTGACAAACTTATATGTCCAAATAACAAAATTGGATTTCTATAGAATGCCAAATTATCTCATTCATCAAGTTTCACAAAACAATACACACACATTCAAGGTTGCTTAAATCAATTCGATAAAATACTTGACAATGAGTAACATTATATATATATATATATATGTCACAACAATTTGAGCTGCTATGTCATTATAATCCCGCCTAAGAGTTTCAGATTACAATGAATAAGCGAACTCTCACAAAACATTAAATATCATGTCCCTAAAGTTAATATCCAGAGGATACAAACCAATTATCTCATTCATCAAGCTTCACAAAACAATACACACATTCAAGGTTGCTTAAATCAATTCGATAAAACACTTGACAATGAGTAACATTATATATATATATATATATATATATATATATATATATATATATATATATATATATATGTCACAACAATTTGAGTTGCTATGTCATTATAATCCTGCCTAAGGGTCCCAGATTATAATGAATAAGCGAACTCTCACAAAACATTAAATATCATGTCCCTAAAGTTAATATCGAGAGGATACTGAAAACTCTAAGGACACAATCATTTAATGCATTCAATAAAACATCAGAAATCATATTAATAAAGACAAATCGATATGATAAGTGCATTATTAACATAATTTCCAATGAAAAACACAACAACATTATTAACAATATAACACTTTGTCGTAATTGGTCCTGCGAAGACGAACTCACAACTATACATAATGTTGAAAACAATTATAAATATTATGGATGGAACTCTTAGAGATAATATCTCACAAGATTTACAAAACACAATACTGGTCTTACAATAGGTGAGCATGTAACTATAAGAAACTACAATAATCAATGACAAAATTGCTCATAGAGTTCCAAATTTTTTCATGCTACATCAATCAGATAATTTCTACACTCTCATACATAATTGCATATTCAAAAATAGACATGAAAAGGGAGAAGAAAACCTTAAAAATAATTTTCTCCACTTATGCAATTATACAATATGCCAATAACCATATAAGTTTTATAACTACCATCAGATAGTGTGTTGTCCATCCTTGTGTGTAGAGCCAACAAAAGTTGATGCTAACTTAATGGGATTCAAATTACCAGAATTTTATATAACTTTCACAAATGGCTCACAAAATAAACATTAGATAACAACAACAAAATCTTATTGAAATAAGTTATATTTCTCAATTTTACGAGATATATAAAACTTAACCACAATAATGACTTAATATAAATTTGCCATTGTCTTAAATATTTCTCAATAATCAAAATTATTTTAAATAGTATTCTCATAATGGCCATATTAAAAGTAATTTATTTAAATTTGCAATGACACAATATACAATAAAATTAATCACATACAATTGTACTTTAATTCTTGATAATATATATCAAAGCACTTTAGTATTGTCAATGCACAAATGTCCAATACTAAAATAATTATATGCATCGCATGATACATTATCATTCTCTTTTAACGAAAAAATTATTTCAAGAATAACTCGCAATATTAGATTGCACAATTTATGGAGTTCAATAAGCTCAACTAATAAAATTGGCTTCAACAATTATAGATGAGCAAAATATGTATAAATAAATAGATTTTAATATGCCCAAACTTATTGAAATAAGTCTTCCATAAAAAAAATTTCTCAACAACAATAAAGGACATGCAATCAACATGAATTTCTTGGCATCAAAATAATATATTTATCAATATCAATGCTTCTTATCATACAAAATAAAATATCCAAAATTATCATTTTAATTATAATTCTCACTTGTCTATTATATGTAGTGGAAATAATCTTAATAGTTACCAAATATCATAAAAGGTAATATTCAATACCAAAGTATCTATAGCTATGTGAGAATTGATTACAAAATTTTATTCCTTGATTTTGATGAGACATCTCACCTCATCACGGGTTTAGAATATGATGAGCTACTTCTTTATTTATTTAGTTATTTATCCATGATTTAAATAGTAGGTATGAACAAAATTATTCAAAGTAACTCTAAATATACCAAATGAACTCTCAGATTTTAATTTGCATAATAGTTTATAAAAGCGCAACAATTTCAACATATATACAACATTATACACGTAAAACAATCCAAAAAAAATTATTTTGGTAATTATTTAAACAAACTCTCACCAATTTTAATTGTACAACAATCTAAAGAGTACAATAATTTCAATATAGCATAAAACAACCCAAAAGAATTATTTGAGCGCTCAAAGAACATTATACGTGAGAGTATGAAAATTATAATATGCCCAATTATACACAAAAAAAATTGCAAAAGGCGAGTTCTGAAACTATCCAATTTATATGTATAATTTGGGTCAAAGAAAAACAGTTATGACCTGTTTTTCCAACACCACGCAACATCTGTTCTCATGGAACTTTGAAGCCATTTAAGATTTACCAAAATTAATTATTGCGCCATGGAGCACATTCCAAAATCAAAATTGGGAATAATAATAATAATGCCTAAGGAAAACCAAAATCATAAATGATGTTCTTGTATGGTTAAAAAATTGAACAAAAACACATGTAAATTACACATTGAAAAAATTGTCAAAACTTCAAACAACAGGAATCAAAATCAATTTTGGGTTTTGATTAATTTTTCAAAAATAAATGATGTTCTTGAATTGACCGAAATTTCCAATCTCAACAAGAAGTAATTTACAACCATAATTAGGATTAAATTGGCTCTGATACCTATTGAAAGAATTTTGACTCAAACTAATTAATGACATGTCAAAATTCCTAAATCTATTTAATCCCAAATTATGACACGTATAAAATATAATATATTAGAGATTAGGTTATACAATCACCTGGAAAGGACAATATGAGCGTGACCATGCCTGATCTTTAAAGGGAAATCGCGAACGGTGCGTGTATGTAGAGGAGAGAAATTATCCTCATTCCCTATATGCGCAAAAAACTCTTGTGGCCTCAATAGGGCAACCACAATACATATAGGATGAGAATAAGGGTCTCTTCTTGTGTTTACAATATAGGTTAACCTACCCATCATAGAAAACCCATACACAAGGTTAACAAACCCAAAACAACATTATCCACATGGATTTAAGTACTTATAAGAGTCCAATAACAAAATTGATCACAAATGAGCTAAACCAATAGATGCTTACAACATTTGACATTTAGGGATGGCAATGGGGCGGGGCGGGGGCGGATAGTGCTTCCCCCGCCCCCGCCCCGTTTATTTCGCGGGTACCCATTTATGATCCCCGCGGGTAAATGGGATATCCGCGGGTATCCGCGGATATTTGATACTTTAAAATAAAATTTTAAAATTATAAAACAAATATAAATAAATTAAACTTTAACATCACATACTACAATTTTATTTAACAATATAAGATTCTTACAAAATTAAAAGAATATTATAAATAACAAACTAAATTTAATTATATTTTGTAATAATTAGTTTACATAAATAACTATTACATAAATAGTATATATTTTTTCAACAAGTTTTATCATTATGGGTTCATTTAATAAAAAATTATTTTAAAATAATAAAATATACGTATTTTCATCTCATCTCAAAGTTAAAAAAAAAAGAATTATAATATATGATATATATTAAATAAAATATATATACTATAAGATACTATAATCCCTGCCCCCATTTATTAAACGGGTACCATCCCCGCCCGTCATAGTAACCAATAGATACGGGTAATTTTGCCATCCCTATTGACATTTAATTAGTATGAGTTTTAGAAAATTAGTGATTATACTAGTCCACACATATTAAAAATCTAACATTAGTTTGTAGTACCATTTTCTCTACAAGAATTATTGTTGGTTGGTGAGTTGAATATTGCTAATATGCTTCTCAATGTATATGTGTGATGTCCTAAAACTAGATATGGTTATCCATTTGCAGTGATTATTTGTTCAAGCTCCTTCTTATTGGAAACTCTGGTATTAGAAAATCATGTCTTCTTCTGAGATTTGTTGTAAGCTTTCTATTGCTTTTGATGCTTTTATTATTGTGACTACTAATGGGCTCTATATATAGTTTAGTTGTAATTTTTTATTTCTGGTTTACCATTTTGTCCACTCTTTTATAGAGTTTCTTCCTAAACTATAGTTGTTTTATTCTTTATTTGAGGTTTTAATTGTGTTTTGTAAAACTAAAAAAATCAAATAATGAATTAGTGGACTAGTCTTTCCCTTTGGATCATATTCCCTTTCTCTCTACATGTGTAATAACGTATGCTTTTCCCCACATATATGGAATGGAAGCAGGTTTATCATGTAGGTGATAGGGAAATTTGGGTCTGTTGGGAATTTTGGAGAGTTTATTCTTCTGATGCTCACATTTTCATAGTTTAAAATCTTTTCAAGTGGATATGTCATCCTTTGCTATATCTTGTGGGCTATTTTCTGGAGAACTAGACAATGAAAAGCAAAAGGAGTTGGATGAAGAGTATAATAATAAAAGGTTCTTAGAATTGCTAACGTCAATGATGAAAAATATTCCATTTGTACTTTTCCTGCTGATCCTAACCAGGTCCATCCTCAAATCTCTGTTCTTGTGCTTGTGTGTGTTTTCCCCATTTTTTACTGTATAATAATAAAAATTGTTCTGTTTTGTTAATAAGATTGTTCATTTAGTGAATATACTATGTGTGGCTTTGTTTTTCATGCAGGAACTCGACTTGAAGAATTACAAATGGGACCACTATTTTATTTGCGGGTGAGTTTATTTCACATTTCTCGTGTTATTCTCTCTTGTTTAGTTGTTATTAAGGTATAATTGCAAGTTTCAGTAGACGTTACATGGTTTGTTCTCCTTAATCAACATTCCCTAACGCTACCAAGTTGATGCAAATTGTATATCATTTGAGCCATTAGTCCTAGAAGCATCTAATGTGCATAGTGGTTAATTTTCAAATTAAATTATAAAAAGAAGTGCTTGCAAAGTTATTTAAATGATATATTTACTATTTGTAGACTGGATTTGCTATAGCTATGAATGAAGAAGCTTATGGATAAACATTAGTGATTTCTATTTTGGGTGAATAAATAAAAATTGTAGCATTGTTGTTTAATTCTTTATTAATTAATAATATGATTTCTATAGGTAAAAAGGTTTCTATGACTATGCAAAATTGAAAGGAGTGGATGTTGGTCAACCAGTTGGACTTGATGTTCTTGTTCATGGAATGGTGCCAACAGGTGTGTTCATTTGTTTTAAATTAGAATGGTGTTATTAAGGATATCCAAATTTACCTCTAAATGAACGTTATCTTCGGTACTCTATTAGAGATGATGGGAGTTATGTCTTTTGTTTGTTCATGGGGTTGAATTAAATGAACGATATTTATCTTTTTCATAGGTTCTGGACTATCAAGCTTTGCAGCATTTGTTTGTTCTTCCACAATTGCTATTATCGATGCTTTTGATGTGAACTTCCCAAAGGTTTACCTTTTGTGCTAGAATATATACTAGTTTGTGCTTTGAGGGGGGAATTCAGTTTCAGGATCACCTATAAATAAGTTGAATCTAAACAACATTTTTGCAATTGTTGAATTGTTGCATGGTTAACTTATTTGTATATAGCTTGTGAGATTTTAAAATTTTTTATAGTAATTATTCAGATCTATGATAAGAAAATATTACTGGAATTTTGTGTCATTCAAGTAACAAAAGCAAAAAAAAAAAAACAAAGATGTGGAGTAATTCAACAGTTATCAAAACTTGATATTAGTGTTACCACTGACATGATAGTATAATTGGAATTTCAGGTGTTCGCCCTTGGAAGATCAGATCTAGTCCCTATTTGAAACTATCTACGATTGTCGAAATTAATGTTTTATAAATCTTTATTCCTCTAGGATTTATCCATATTTTTGTATTACTTGCTTTTGCTCCTTTGATTCGGGAAAGTAGATCCCTTATACTCTATCTGTCTTTCACCTGAAGAAATTGTTCTGGTCCTAGTTGAATGAAAATATTTAGTTGCATTTAAATTGATGAATAGGTCTGTGCATGTTGTATTATATTCACATTGTTTATATTATCCAAAATGGGTACTGATTTCTTTTTATGTGTGTTGATTTTAGTCTAATTATGATAGTTCTAAATCGTCATTTTATGCAAAAATTATTTTTTTATTGGTTTTAGGTGAATTACGGTAGTTCTAAAACTGTTATTTTATGCAAAAAAATATATTATTTTGGTTGGTTTTAGATGAATTACGATAGTTCTAAACTGTCGTTTTATGCAAAAACTAAACTATCACTTTAAACATGATAAAATTGTGATAATTAATGGAAACCATCGTATTATACTGAATGATAATTCTGGGAACCACCATTAAGGCAAAAAATAACAGTCAAAACCGTCGTAATATGCAACTAATGATTATCTTTTTAAACCTTTTTTTTTTTTGTAGTGTAGTTATTAACTTTTCCATAAAAAATACTTTTAATATAAAATAACCAAATATAGTAACAATACCTTGATATGATTGATATAGATAAGTAAAATAGCTATTATTATGGTATAATAGAAATATTGATGAATAGTAAAAGTTCTCGTAACTAAATCATGTGAAAGTTCCAAATAAATAACCAAAGTAGTATTAAAGAATGATAAAAATGAGTTACATTAAAAACCTTTGGAATAATGTTTATTCGAATAAACATTATCTCATTCGAATAAAGCCCCTTTCAAAGTTTAAGTCTTTTACCTGCTGTAAAGTTTTATTTGAATAAACATTAGTTTATTTGAACAAAATCATTTGTAAACACATTTTGTAATGTTTTTGATGGGTTTATTCGAATAAGAAGAATCTTTTTTGAATAACACAATAAAAAATGTCATGTTGCAAAAAACATATTGTCATTGTTACATTAGTATAAAAGAAAGCTGCATAAATGGATAAGAAATATTGGACTAAGTAGTATGGCAGGAAGAAATAGAGAAGAAAGAGCAGTGTTTTTGTCACTTCTTATCTATTCTTTCAGAATTTGGCTTTGGATAATGAGGTTGAAGATGGCGAAGTTGAAGTTAGCAGGAAACATGGACTGTTTACGTGAGTTTTGGTGGTTGTTTTTCTGACGAGGAAAGGATGAACGAATGGGCATTTATAGAGCTAATTGTATATTGCAGGGAAAGTTACGTTTTCTAAAAAAATCTTTTCCCCCGTCATCATTGTTCTCCTCCAATTAGATTTTCTTGAATCTTCTTGAATCTTAAGATTTTTGTTATGTTTTCATCTCGTTTTAACACAAGTTTCCTTAGTCTTTATCACTTCCTTAATCAAGAGTTCTCCGTAAGACACATGTTCTTGGCTAACGTTATATGCTTGCCTCATTTGCAATTAATGCATGAACACATGATACGTAAATACTTAATAGTTATTCCTTGTAATTATTACTTCTCCTCTTCCTTAACCGTCCACGAGTTTCCCTTATCAAGGCTGATGATGCCTATATTTCGTTCTGGTTTGGTTCTATGAGAAAAAAAATATTTGAGTTTTTTTTTTTCAGCAACGTGCCATGTTTTCCTTTGTTATGAGCATTCTTTTATTCAAATTTTTAAAAGTTGTTACATCATATTAAGTATCTCATATTTTTAAGGATGTTACATCAAACATACTAAAGACTACACTAACATAACAAGTTGTAAATAAACATTAGTTTCAAATGAACTAAAGTAACATAATAAGTTCCAAAAGCCATAAACAATAAGTCAAATAAGTTGTTATCAAGAATAAGTTGTCATCATACTTAACATATGAATTGTTGTCATCATTGACTTTAATGTTAATTTTTTCAAGAAACTTCTTGTTATCCAAGTAATTTATCAATTTCTTATCACAATAGTCTATAAGAAGCTTCATCAATTTCTCTCATTTCTATGTTCTTTGATCTCATTTTTAACATTACCAAAATGCCCCCTCAAATGGCCCCGCAAGCTCATCTTAACCTAAGGGCGTTCCTTTCTGCCAAGGTACGTGATGAAGTGGGTCAGAGCCATCGACGTCTACCAAATAAGTGGTGCAAACCCCCCTCAAACATCTAGAAAGTTAATGTAGATGCTGCCATCCTTTTAGAGGACCACTCCTTTGGAGTGGGAATCGTGATCAGTGATTGGCTTGGGAATTTCTTGGTTGCCAAATCCCAGAAATTTTGAGCCTATAGAGCTAAACTCATCGCAACTAAAGAAGGGCTGATCTTCACCTATGAATTGGGTTTCAGAACTGTAGTTCTTGAAGAAGATGCTAAAAATTTTTACACTAGTATCTTGGAGGGCTCTGAGGACCTCTCACAACAGATCCATCCTGTGTGATATATTTGCCATAGCATCTTGGTTTACATGATTTACCTCTAGATACAATCCTCGTTATTGTTTTGCTGTAGCAAACCTTCTAGCCTTCTATGCTAAGGATAATGATCTTGGCACTTGGTTAGAAGAGTCCCCCCTAGTATTGTTGAATTACTTACTATTGATTTCAATAATGAATAAATTCAGTTTGGAGATTAAAAGGAAAATAAAAAATTATCACAATATTTATATTTAAACTTAAACTTAATTGACAACGCACAAAAGTGAGCAAAAGTGAGTAGTAGAAAGTGTTGTGAAATGATACCAAAGATCTCCATACCTTGGCTTTGCATTATTATTATTACTTCTTAAAAGTATGTCGGTTGAGTAGATTGAAAAAGTTCAAACCCGCAACTTGACCCATTCTTTGCGGGTTCAATATTTTTAAATTCAACTTAACTTGTGAATCTAAATCAACCCACAATTTATGATTAGGTTGGGTCAAAATCTATGATTTAGCAGATTAATCAAACTTGATGGATAACCATGCTAAGAGTTATATTCAATTATTCAAAAAATTAATAATTTAATAAAAGTTTAAAGTTAAATATAGATTATAATTTTAACATAACTTGAAAAAGAAGATAACTTCCTCTTAAAGTAAAAAAAGTTTGAGTGTTGAAATAACTGTAATTTTTTTTTGAAGAGTTGAAATAATTGTAATTGTTAAGTATTAATGTGGTTATTTATTTATTTTTTAATGATTATTTATTTATTTTACTATTTTAATTTTAATTTTTTTGAATAAATTATATTAATATTTTAAAAATAATAAAAATATAAGTAAATTGAGAAAATCTATTTTATAATAATGTAGGTAATTATAAACAGCATTGAACGACTAATTCTGCTGGCTTCGTTTTGGCAGCAAGCGAAGCACTTTATGAATAGATTATGCACTATTAGAATTGGTTTGGCCAATAAATAAAATCAGAAAAAAAGGTGAGGATAATTAGGCGAAGAACCTATGGAATTTGGATTAAATTGAAGATTTTTTTTATTGGTACATTAAATTGAAGATTCTTTATCTTCTTAAAAATTGAGGATGAATAAGTTGAAATTTTGAATTATATAAATTTTAATCTGTTAAATTAATTCATTAATTGTCAACTTAGCCATCGGCTGATTGAATTCCCTCACAATAAAAGGACAAAAAACATTTTAGCCTTTACAAAATGGATGTAGAATATTTATCTTCTAATCAATATTTTTAAAATCAGTTGAATCGATAATTCAAAAAGAATGGTGGTCCACGGTTTAACTTGTTCAATTAATTTAATCAATGGCTGAATCGGATAATATATATAATAAATATATTTAAAATAAGTATTATATAATATATATTTACTAAGTTTAATAAATATATCTAATTAAATGATATATTTAACACAAAATATTAAATGATATATTTCTCAATTTTATTTAATGAGACTTTTGATTTTCTTTCTATTTTCTAATATCATTTTGATTGAATGTAGTGATATATAATAAGTTAATAGCAAAATTTGTTTTTGCCGTGAGAATTAATATTCACTAATTATGAGATGAGGGACAGTTGAAAATAAGAACAGGCCTGCAACCTTGTACGTTAAAATTACAGAGAGTAAATAAAAGTTTCTTTCACCTAATTAACACTTTATTGCAAGTCTAGTGAATAGTGGCTATTAGAAAGTGAGGTGCTGAAAATGTGGCAGAAAGGCAAAATGGGAACGCATACTGAAGCTTTTAAAAAAAGCACATTCAAAAAACAATAATGATTTTTATATATTATTTTTTGAGGATTTTTTGTTTAAACTCATAGTAATTAAGTATTTAAATTAAGTATGTCAAATTAATTAATATTTAATATTTTTATAAATTTTTATATTTTTAATTGTGTAATATAAAAATTTATAAAAATATTAAATATTTATTAATTTAGTATACTGAATTAGATATTCTAAATTTATATAAGAATTTTTTATTTTTTTTAATATTATTTTTATATTATTAATTAAATTATTTTATTTTTATTTTTTTCTCACTTAATTATAATCATTAATAAATATGATAAAAAATAATATAAGAATATATTTTTCTTAAAAAAATCAGTTGCTAAAACCGGTCTGGTTATACGGTTTTAAGCGATTTTGTTACGTTAAACTGGTAGAACGGTTTTGACAATCAGAAAGGACCGTTGTAGTGTTCGAGCAGCGGTTGGATCTGATCGGATTAGTCCAATCAATTTTTAAAACAATGCCAATAACAATCTTACATTACATCTGATGAACCTGAGTCACAGATAAGATATGACCAATAAGAAGGTTACACTGATAGCATGAAGGGTGAAGGCATGGAGCCAAATGAAGGTGGAGCTCATTTTTTTTGGTAATTGGACGGGGCCAAAGCCCAAAGAACAACTAGACAACTAAACAACAACTCTAGGAAAAGAAATACCAACAGCATCATGATGAAGAAGGAAAATTTTTTATTTAAATATAATGCATTTAGTTGAATATATTAAATTAATTAAGATTTAATATTTTTATAAAATATTATAAAATTAATTATAAAATATAAAAATTTATAAAAATATTAAATTTTAATTAATTTAATACACTCAATTGTAATATATTATATTTAGATAAAATTTTTTTGCACGAAGCAGGTGCAGAATGCGCTGGGGGGATCAACAAACTGCAACACTCCAAGATCAATAGAATGACCCCAACCCTCTTAGCTTCCAGGAAAACATGCACCAGCTCAACTCTCCAAGTACGATCCATCAAAGCCCGGATGCTACGAACCAATTGGAAAGCATGATGAAGCTCATCCATACAAGGCACTCTTGGAGTCCATTTCCATGCACACCAAACGGCAACCTAAGCTCCAGGCCAGATTTAGAGCCTGAAAAACTCCCCAAATCTCAGCTATTGTGATACAAGTACAACAAAGATTACCATAGAAACCTCCAAGAACAAAACCCGAAGCATCTCTAACAATACCCCCACAAGCAGCTCCATGGGTGTCAAGAACCGAACCATCACTATTGGCCTTTACCCAACCATCAGGAGGAAAGGACCAAGACACCATAATAGGAGAAATGGAAGTCTGGTCATGTATTGAAAGAGAGGACTGATGTACAGCGGAGAGACTACGCAACCTAGCCCAGAACCGAAAAGTAAGGTCGCTAGGGGATGCTTGAGTATGATCAAACACAAACTGATTCCTAATGGACCAAAGAAAGTGTAAGCTATCCCAAAATACAACTCCAATCATTACCATCCCTGTAGTTATGTCTCCTCAAGTTATCTAATAACCAGCCATAAAGATTCAAGGAGAAAAAATGAGGATTGATTGAAGTGTCCACCAAGCTAAGCAAGAAATCACCCGGGGAAGGACAATCTCTAAGGACGTGTAAAGAATCCTCAGAAATCATGTCTCCACATTTCTGGCAACAAGGATCCATAGTAAGACGCCGAGAAGCTGTGTGTTCATTAATCAAAATCCTATTATGAGCAGAGCAACCAACCACAAGAAAGTTTTAATTCTCTCCATACCAGCGTTAGAATGAGGAGGATCCAGCCTAGCAATCTTTGCACACGCATAAGGAGGCAGAATAGCATGAAGAACTTGCCAATTCCAAGCACCAGTTGGCGTGACCAAATTATCCACAGTAAAACTCAAATCCTCATCATAGACAGGAACTAGAGTGTTACGATAGTGATTGATTTGTTATTGATTTGTTATGATTGTAAATAATTTGTTATTTATTTATTATTATCTTGTAATTAGATTAAGATTAATAATTAAATTTTATGTATAAGATTGATTCTAATTTTATTTAGATTAGAATCAATAATTAAATTTTATATATATGATTAGTTCCGATTTTATTTTATTCTTCCCTACCTTATAAATAGGAACAATTTATGTATGTACATTAACATTCAAAAAATATATAAATATTTTTTCATTTTCCTGTGTTTCTACATAAAAAATAGTCTTTAAGACAACCCAAGCCTGGAACCCATCTATCAACCCAAAACTTCGTAGAGGATCCGTCTCCAAGACGCCAAATTAATAATATTATCGTCAACATAGTTCCAAGCTTTGCAAACTCCTCGCCACAAGTTTGAGGCCCCTTGCCTATTATGGACCACCGGAAGCATATCATTGCCACATTAATATTTACTACACACCACTCTCACCAAAAATAATCTTTTTTTTGTGAATTAAGCCCTAGCCAACCTTGGCCATGAAATCTAAGATCTTTTGCATATCTAACCCCAAGTCCACCATGACTTTTAGGAGAGTAAACTTGCTTCCTGTCAACAAGATGAACCTTCCTCTTCTGATCCGTAGATCCCCAAAGAAAGTTCCTCGTGGTCTTATCAACCTCCTCGCAAACCGAAGTGGGAACAAGCATGCATGGTTTGCATGGAGTACGAAGGAATGACAGAATAAACGGCCTTGCATAAAGTGAGTCTACCTGCCATGGACAGAGAAGAAATCTTCCAAGAAGATAATCTTTGTAACAATTTATCAGTTATATAGCTAAATGTGTTCTTATTAGCCCTATTGCGCAACAAAGGAATACCCAAGTATTTCCTCAAGTCATTCGTCAAGTTATAACCAAAAGACTTAGCAATCTGATGAGCCCTAGAATGATTAACTTTTGTAGAGAAGTAAATCCTGGTTTTCTCTTTGCTAACCCTCTGCCTGGAGCTGATACAAAAGGCATTTAAACAAAATTTAATCACATCAACCTGCTCAAGAGACACTTCAGCGAATAGAAAATAGATCATCCGTAAAGCATAAATGGGACATAGGAGGTCCACCTCTAGAGATTGTTATGGGCTTCCAATATTTCTGATCAACCATCATACTGATAATATGAGAGAGTCTTTCGATGCAAACCACAAATAAATAAGGAGAAAAAAGATCCCCTTGACAAATACCACAAGAAGGCAAAAACTCACCAGAGCGAAGATAGAGATCTGAATATTAGACAAAGTTTTATCATATATAATTAATTTACCTATTTTCAAGCTCAAACATTTAATTAGTAATAAATATGAATTCCATCCCTTACATTTTCCTACATATTAAGAAAAGTCATCATAAATAATTCAACAAACTTGCACTGCCTTAGCTATATATGTTGAGAAAGGGCGTACACACAGTACATGCAAGAATACACTATTATTGACAAGAATAAATGTTTCCTAGTTAAAGAACACGTGAGAAGGAAAATATACATTAAACAAAAATATTTAAACAACATATATTGCTAAGAATGCATAAAAATAATTATAAAAGAACACACAATTTTAACGTGAATTTTTTTTTTCAATATGAAAGATAAAAATCACAGTACTTAATCCAATAAAAACTTTCACTGTAAAAGATCAATGAATATAGTAACGTGTCTTTCAACAATAATGGAATCTCACAGTATCCTTACTCACTATAAAAAAAGTGGACATTACCAAAACAAGAAAGCATAATAAATCATAAAAGGTACGAACAACTCAACAAAATAGGGATGAGGAAATAATAATATGATTATACAGATGAAAGTTCACAGTGCTAGGAACAATATAATGAAATATCATTAAAATTGCAGCACAAATAACTACATGATAGATACCACAAAGTGAGGCCAAAATTTTTCCTCTCGTAGTCAAGCATGTCGGCTCTGGACTCACAAAGGAAGAAGGAGATTGCACTTTTAAAACTCTCATTCACACTTAATGTCACATGCTCACAAACACACAACTTTTGCGCTTTTTGTTTTTAATGTTACTTGTAAAGAAGTGGGCTTCATTGAGGAGGACCCGCAACAAAATTCCCTTCGACTCAAGTAGAGGCAAGTTCTAACTGACAATCAAACGATAAGCATCAAACTTCTCTATCAACGGAGTCTTCATCAACATCTGCGAACCATTATCATCTGTATAAAATTTTTTAAGCTCCAACAACTTAGAATCCAGAACATCACGTATTCAGTGATGCCGTACATCAATATGTTTATATATACAATGAAAGTTAGGATTCTTGTCAAGATTAATAACACTATGAGTATCACAAAAGAATACATACCACTAATTTTTATCATCTAAAGAAACTCTTTACAAGCCTTGGTAGTAGCAACGAAGTCAACTTCAATAGTAAACAATGTGACACATTCGACCTAGATAGCTGAGCCACAACTCTTGTTTCAGAGGTAATCAAATAGTCAGAAGTAGACTTTCTAAAGTCAGCATCCCTAGCCATATTTGAATCTATGTAAACCATAAAGAACATATCTCCCAATTCCAAAGAAAAGTTTCAAATTAGAATAAGTACAATAAAGATATCTCAAAATCCACTTCTAAGCTTTCTAATGATCTTTACCAAGATTAGAAAGAAAATGACTAACCACACCAATTGCATAAGTCATATCAGGTCTTGTGCAAACTATTACATACATCAAACTTCTTACTGTAGATGCAAAAGGAACATGTTGCATGTCTTCTATCTCGTTATCACTAGAAGGAGTTTGTCTAATGCAAAGGCTAAAGTGTAAAGAAAGGTGTGCTAACCACTTTAGCTTTATCCATGTGGTACCACTAAAACACTTTTTCAATGTACTTCTCCTAGGATAACTAGAGCTTCTTGGTTTTTCTATCGCAAGTAACTTGTATGCCAAGATTCTACCTTGTTAGTCCTAAGTCTTTCATTGCAAAATACTTACTAAGCTTTATTTTCAACCTATCAATTGTAAAAGAATTATGACCAACAACATCATGTCATCAACATAGAGCAATAAAATGATTAACTCATTACAAAAAATTTCAGTACTAACATACAATAATCAAAAGTAGTCTTCTTGAATGCCTACTGGATCATAATAAACTCAAACTTCTTGTACCATTGCCTCAAGACTTGTTTCAAGCCATACAAATTTTTCTTTAATTGCAGACATAGTTTTCTTTAATCTTCACCATAAAATCATTTTGTTGTTCCATGTAAATCTCCTCCTCCAAGTCACCATAAAGTAAAGCATTTTTAGCATCCATCTGCTCAGCCTCTGAATCAAGATTGACTGCCAAACCAAGAACAACTCAGATGAAAGACATTTTAACAACAGGAAAAAAGATCTTCTCAAAGTCAATCCCATTTTTCTGATGATAACCTTTGACAACTAATCTAATTTTGTATCATGGAGTAGAAGCATTCTCTTCATTCTTCATCTTGTAAACCCACCAATTTTGCAAATCTTGCTTGTCCTTAGGCATCTTGACTAACTTGAAGGTATGGTTATTAAGAAATGATCTCATCTCATCATTTCATAGTTGCAACCAATTCTACCTTTTACTCACTCTTCATATCTATTTTTTATAGCACTAAGGTTCTCTCCCATCAGTGAGGAACACATATTCATCCATGAGTAATGAGTAGAGAGAATTTGCTATCTGGAAAACCTCTTAAGTGGAACAATAGATTCATCAATATCCTTATGAGCTGGAACATTTATCTCATCAGTAATATCATCATCATCATCATTGTCCTCAACTTGATCACACGAAATATGATTCAACATCATCGTGATTACCAAACTCAGTTATAACAGGTGCATGTGTCTCAAAAGTTAGATCAAGATCAACCAAACCATCAGTACTCAAAGACTTTGATTTCTTGGCCTTATTAATATTTTCAATGGCCTGATCTTTCACAAAAATAACATCATGACTTCTGAAAAACTTCTTTTCAACTGGATCATATAGTCTATAGCCAAAGTCATCAATACTATAGCTAATGAAGATACACTCCTTTGTCTTGACATCTAACTTGGACCTCCCATCTTTGGACTCACGTACAAATGCTTTACGACTAAACACACCTAAGTGGTCATAGGATTTCATACCATACTTTATTAGGAATATGAGCTCCCAAAACAACTATAAGAGATAAATTAATAACATATGCAACAATATATAAAGCCTCATTGTAAAAGGATCCATGCAACTTTGTTTCTAAAAACAAACATCTAATTCTCTCCATTAATGTCATGGTCATCCTCTCTCCCAGGCCATTTAGTTGAGGAGTCTCTTGGACGTATTCAGGTGTCTAATAATATGTTATCTGTATATTCTTCAAATGGTCCACAATATTCACCTCCATTATTAATGCGAATTCACTTCAATTTCTTTCCTATTCTCCCTCAACAAAAGCCTAAAATTACTTAAAGACACCATGTACCTGGTCCTTAGTCTTCAAGGCATAAACCCAATGTTTTTTTTGAATGATCATTAACGAAAGTCACAGAGTAAAGTGCACCACCAAGTGTTTTTGTCTTCATTGGACACAAAAGATCTGAGTGCACCAACTCAAGTACCTTTAATTTTCTAAAAGGAGAATGAATGTTAAAAGAGACCTTATTTTGTTTCCCAGCCAAGCAGTGAACACACTTTTTTAATCTTGCACCTTTCAAAACTAAAACTAGGGAAAACACTCATCTAAAGTAAGTTTGTCTTTAAAGTGAGCAAGTGAGGGTGTATCCACCTTTAGATCTTTTAGTGTGTTGAAATTTTGATGCACTTTATCAAATTAAAGGTGAATACACTCTTACTTATTCACTTTAGAGACAAACCCACTTTAGAGGAGGCATATCCTTGAAAGTAGATTCTTCTTGGCTAAATAATCAAGTCCCTTCTCACTAATGTAGCTAAGTCTCTTATGTTCTAACTCTAACATGTTATCACACTCAACAGCGTTAACAACATCAATAAAAACTGAAGCTTTAGTCTAGTATAAACCAGAACACTTCTTTCCATGTGGCATAACCCAAGAGCCCTAAATAACTTTCCATTGTGCACCACCAAATGTACTAAAACAACCATCATCATCATCATCATGAACACTAGTAGAAATAAGTTACAAATGGATATTTGGTGGGTGTTTGATATTTTTCTAATTCAACATTGTACTATTGTTGGTTTTCGAACAAATAGTGCTAATGCCAATAACCCTTTACAAACCATCATTACCTATCTTTAAAACCCCAATAATCACCTAGAGTATAGGATGTGAAGAAATCATTCCTTGATATCATATGAAAACAAACACCATGGTCAACAACCTATCATGTATGTCTCATCAGTTTATCATAAGCAACATTAATCACATTTTCAGAATAGAAAATCACACAAACTTCTGTAGTAGCGGCGGTAACACGATCATCATTGTCATTATCTTTCTTTTACTACTTGCCTTTGTTACCCTTGTTCTCCTTCCTTAACTAATAATAAAACTTTTGGACATGCCCCTTTTTATCGCATGATGACATTTAAGATTTTTGTATTGATTTGCTTTTGTTATTGCTTTTAGTTTAGATACCTTGTCCCTGATCTCTCTCTTTGCTTCTCCCTTGTTTTTGTATCCAAAATCTCTAATTGTGAAGATGATACCTGTTGAGTTCTTGCTAGACTTCTTCATTCAAGATTGCATTTTTACCTAATTCATGGTCATAACACCATTAGGAGTAGTGCTAGTCAAAGTCACACAAAGATTTTCCCAAAAATAAAGTAGAATATTAAGCAACCAAAGCCCTAAAATTTCATCTTCAAATTTGATAACCAAGTTGAATAACTGCTCAAAGAATCCTTGAAGTTCACTCAAGTGATTAGAGATAGAACTACCTTCATTGTACCTATATTCCATAACATGTCTCAACAAAAATAATTTATTGTTCGTAGATTTGACGTATGCAAGGTCTCAAGCTTTTCCCACAAAGTTCTAACATGTTAATCATTAGGAATATGATTCAAAATATTGTCATCTACCCATTGTCGAATAAAGCCATAAACCATCTTATGCTCAAAAATCCGTTCTTCATTAGATTTAGGTTCAAGATTTTCACTATCAAATAATAGTAAATGTGGCTTTTCACAAATAATAGATCTTTTATGTTTCATTTTCACTTATGATAATTTGTGCTATTCAGGCTTATCATTTTATACTGTAATTAGGATCCATCATTCAATCAAGTAAATTAGTAGGAAAATAATCCATTCTGATGCCACCTGTTGAGAAAGAAAGTACATATAATAGAAGCGACAACACACTATAATGGATAAAAATAAAATCTTTCCTACTTGAAAGAACCTGAGGAGCAAAATATATCACAAGCAAAAATATCCACATAATATATATTACTAAGAATACACATAAACAAATAGCCATAGGAGAACACACAATTTTTAACATAAAACTCCCTTAATGTGAGAAGTAGAAAACGTAGAACCTAGTTTAGAAAAAACTTCCACCATAAAAGATCAATGAGTGCAACCAAGTGTCTTCTAACAAAAAGAAAAATGAAGTCCCTACTCACTATCAACAAAGTAGAAATTGTTGAGGAATACCACATCCCTTTCTTCACATGCTTGTATAAATACTAGTAATTAGGGAAAAACATTATAAACACATATCATACACAAATTTAACATGGTTTGACCTAATATGCTTATATCCACGGATGAGAAAAGATTAAATCTACTATGAACAACATTAAAATACAATTTTTACATAGATAAATATGCAAATCCTCTCCCATACTACAACTTTTGTTCGGATAAAATTGCAAACCTTCTTCAATACAAATTTTGTGGACAAAGTTGCAAACCCTCGCCGATGCAATTTTTTTGGAGAAAGTTGTAGACCCTCCACCGCAACATTACTCACAATTTCTTCTCCCTTATTCTCATACCACTACAATTTTCCAATACAAATATTTATAACCTATAAGAACTTACTTGATAAGTAACTACCCATTTTACACACTTTATAACTTTCCTAGTTTCCTATTAAAGAAAAATCTCTCTTATATCTTTGAAATTTATCACATATTTTTTACATATATTAATATTAATCACAAGATATGAATCTATCAATAAAAATAGGAAACTATCAATACCAATCTTCAAATTAGGAATTTAGGTCAATCCCAACAATCTCCACCTTAATCCAAATTCTATCATCTTTAAATCTGCCAATCTTCACATAGTCTCCACCATCATCATAATTCTTGACAAGCCGTATCTTCTAAATCTTCAAACCAAAATCCAAATTGCTAAGCAAATCTTCCAACCAACACATCATGCTTGAATCGTCATTATATAGAACATGCCGCTTAACCTTCATGTCAAGAAGACTTTCAATATACCTGCTGCCACTTCATCAAGAAGACTTTTGACACAAGGGGCCAAATGGACATTGTATCATCACGCAGCTCCTTGAACCATAGCTCTGATATCACTTGTTGGGGAATGGTGTGGATTTTTGGCAAGCACACAGATCGTTCAAGTTCCACGAGGATCGATTTGAGTATTAACTTTTACGACAATACCAATTATTTCAATGATAAAAAACAATTATGAAATCGTAATTTTAAACAAAATAAGAAATAAATTAATAAAGTAAGTAAATAAATTAATAAAAGTATAATTTAACCAAGTTTTTAAAGGTCTAAGACTAGGATTTCACTATAATACCCACTATGCTGAATATCGATTCTATCTTTGCTAATGATCAATTATGTTCTTGAAGGTGGTTGTCATAAATTATTTAAAACTCAATCTCTTGGCACTAAAAATGTGTTAAAACCCTATTAATCTCATTCTCATAGCAATTAATTGTGTTATAACCCATTAAGTTTCATGACAACTGTATTGCTCCTCGAAGGATTTAAGTCTATCTCTAGATCTCAATTCCTAAGTTCAATTATTAAATTTTTAAATAATTAAATTTCATCTCACGATCCTTATTCTAATGTCTAAGATCATGTAAATATGATGCGCAACATACCACATGCATTAGGATCACTAAAAATGAATTATGAATAATAATTTCTCATTAACAAAGAATCGAATAAATAATTCAACATAGAAAGGTAAAAATTTACATCATAATCCTAGAAATTAAAAAATTAGCTACACATAGTAATTATAACACAAACAAAAACAATAGTCAAAGAAGCAACCATGATTCTATCTAAAAATAAGAAAACAAAAAAGAAAAAAGAGAAGAAGAAGAAACCTAGATGTCTTCAATGAATTGTAATTGGTTATTGGCCATTGAAGATTGTTTTGATGATAACAAACTTGAAGATGATGACAAGATCAAGTCCAAGACCTTTCAAGAATAGCTTTAGGACTTAAATCTTTTTGTAAAGGTAAAATGGTTCACACTTAAGCTCTAAACTTCTTTTTCAAGAACCTAATTAGCACACATGGTTTCAAGGCTTTAAAATGATTTTTGGTTTCTTAAGAAATAGCCTTTAAGTGTTTAAAAGCTTGTTGGATCTTTTAGAAACATTTGACAAGGTTTAAAAGCTGTTTAAAATGATTTTCAAATGAGTCTATTCGACTAGAGGGTTTCCCTATTTGAATAGCAAAAGTTATAATACTAAGATTTCCATTTCATCAAACTTTATTCGAATAGAACATAACATTATTCGAATAAGAACTTAAAATGGCTACGTGCCATTGTGTTTTTAAAAGGTTTATTTGAATAATCAAAGGTGTTATTCGAATAACATGTTTCAGAAACCAATCTATCTTGTGCTAAAAACACGTTTATTCAAATGAGGGATTGTGTTATTCAAATAACTGTGTTTTCAGAATAAAAAATTAACAGTTAGTTTACTTGCATTTAATGCTCCAACCACTCTCAAAAGATCTTTAATGCATTAGGCTATAAATATATGTCTTTTGGCATTAAAGACAGTTAGGAAATCAATCAAAAAACTCTTGTTGAGCATTAATACGAGTTCTTACAGCCTCTATCTTTAAAACCTCTGTTTTGAGCTTAAAGTATGATCAATCCTTATACCAATTGATCTTCAATTTGTAATATCAACTCTTGTGAGAGTTTCTCATTCATTTATACTTTGATTATCTATAAAGAGGGTGATGTATCCCTCAAGAATTGTAAGGGTAAGGTATCCCTTGTTGTGGAGGCTTAAGCATAAAGGGTGGGATATCTTAAGGTGTGTTGAGTGCTCTAGTTTGTAAAAGGTAGCAAACACCTGTTCAAGCTTGAAGTGATAGTGAAAATCTCGGGTGATTTACTTGAGGACTAGATGTAGGTTACAATGAGTGGCTAAACCAGGATAAATATTGTGTTTGCTCTTCTAAACTCAAACTCCTTTACATTTGTGCTTTAATTTTATATGCTTGCTTGAATACTTTCTATCTTGGCTTATTTATTTTTGAGTAAGTGATCAATCTCATCTATCTATTTACTTCAATCAATCAATAGCTTCAACGAAAATTAATATTCAAGTGTTTTGTGAAAAGTTTGCTAAATGTTCTTAAAAGCTCAATTCACCCCCTTTTGAGTCTTAAAGCCACTTGGTAACAAGTAGTATCAGAGCTAGACTCTTGTTTAAAGAGCTTAACAGCTTTAAGAGAAGTGGTGGCTTCTTGAAATGGTGTTTCATTGGAAGGTTCTTCTATAAATAGACCACTATTTTTCAATGGGGACGATTATGCATATTAGAAAGAATGAACAAATTTTTTTATTGAAGTTATTGATCTAGATGTGTGAGATGCTGTTGAAAATAGTCCTTTTATTCCCACACATGTTGTTAATGGTGTAAGAGTTAATCAACCAAGAAGTGAATGGACCAATGAAGATAAGAAAAAGATCCAATACAATTTGAGAGCCAAGAATATCATTACCACAACCTTGTAGTATGATGAGTTCTTTAGGATTTCAAATTGCAAGACTATCCAAGAAATGCGAGACACTTTACAAGTAACCCATGAAGGTACTAGTGAAGTGAAAGATGAAGAATAAATATTCTCACTCATAAGTATAAGCTTTTTAGAATGAACCAAGGTGAAAACATTCAAGAAATGAAAAAGAGGTTTACACATTTGTAAATCATCTTGCTTTATTGGGAAATAATTTTTCTAATGAAGATCCCATTAACAAAGTTTTGAGGTGTTTGAGTAGGAATTGACAACCCAAAGTGACGACTATTGCGGAATCAAGGAATCTCTCAACAATGACACTAGCCACTCTCTTTGAAAAGCTCTAAGAACATGAGTTGAAGCTAAATAGACTCAACCAAAACAAGGAGCTGGACAAGAAGAAAAAAAGGATTGCACTCAGGGTCACTTCCTCCATAATTGATGAGGATTGATGATGATGAAGAAGATGATGGAGATGCATGGCATGGAGAACCTTGAGCTAAATGAGAAGAATCTTAGTATCCTTATAAGAAGGTTTGGAAAGTTCCTTAAAAAGAAGGGAACTCAAAGAAGGTCACTTTCCCTCTAAAGAAGACCTATCATAAAGGGGAAGAGACTTCATCCACATCAACATGCTACAAATGTGGGAAACCGGGATACATGAAGATGGAGTATCCCATTTATCGAAAGAAGGTGGAGAAGTTTGAAAAGAAGCCCTCTAAGGAAAAGAAAGGAAGGAGAGCCTACATTGCATGGGATAATAATGATATGGATTTCACGAATAGCTCGGATAATGAGGAAGCCCATCTATATCTTATGGCTAAAGGAAAAGAGGAAGAAGAAGATGACATAGAGGTAATTTCTTCTAACCATGACTCTTCCCCTTCTTATAGTGAATTACAAGATGCATTTGAAGAGTTGTATGATGAATCTATGAGGCTTGCAAAATTAATTTCCTCATCCAAGAAAACAATTTCCTCATCCAAGAAAACAATTTCCTCTTTAGAAAACAAAATTTATATTTTAAACAAAGAGGTCGAGGAACTCAAAATTGAGAATGAAACTCTAAGACTAATTGATGCTAACTCTTCATGCATGACTTGTTCTTCATATGAAAATGCATCTGCATCCTCTTCTCGTTCAACATGTAAAGCACTTGAAAAAAAAATTGAGGATTTGAAAAACACTCTTTCAAAATTCACCTTTGGAAGAGACAATTTGAATATTTTGCTAGAGAAACAATCATGTGTTTTTTAAAAGGCTAATTTAGGGTATAATCCAAAAAACTAACAAAAGTTGTACAAGACTTTCTTTGTTCTCTCAAGTACTTCAAGTAGTCTTTTTATTAAATGCTTTCATTGTGGCAAGAAAGGACATAGTGCATCAACTTGTAATGTAAGGAAGAATATAAATGTAACATCCTACCATAATTTTATTATATTTTAATATTATTCATAGAATGTTACGTACTTCGTTTATTATTTATTATTTAATAAAATATATGCAGTGGTTTATTACGTAATGGAATTAATTTAATTCTTAAATCAATTAGGTTGAATTATTATTATTTTTAATATTTTTTACTATAAAATAAATGTATCAATGGAACATAATTCTAATAAAATACAAACAGAAAATTTTAGAAATACACTAGTTACATTTATATTTAACATTTATATAAGGTGTGCTAGTACATTTGTCTAGAAATATTTACAAACTCTTAAAAGGTACAAAAACTACAAAAAGAAGACATCTCAAATGCCTGAATAAATAAATCTGGTCAGTACATCAATAGACAGTGCACACCCACAATGCAACCAAGTCATCTATATACAACTATACAACTATATACGCCTACATCATGCATCTATCGTTAGTTAGAATCATGCATGATGAAGTAGCTGATGTGAATGGTGTCTATCACAAGACAAATTTCTTCCGTAGGAGTGTGATATATAAAATGAGCATCAATATCAATTAGCAGAGTGATGCATACCATCCTGATTCTCTGAATATAACAGATAAGGGGTGGGAATTTATAATTCTTAGTAGAGCAATCATATAATTATAAAGTCATTATTGTTTGAACTATGTCAATGTCAACTGCATTCACTGCATAAAATAAACTTCAAACATGGTACTACATAACATTACTTTATGTCAATAAAATACATACTAAATAATACCATTTAGTAAAACATTTTAACATTTCTTTATCTTTTGTTTACATGGCCAATAATATAACATAACATAATCGAGATCTCAAACTTTCTAGAGTGTCTCATAGCATGGTGGTTATTCCAATTAAGGAACCCAATAAAGGTAGTCATTCCACATACCCATGGAGGGAAGATATGGAACCCAATAAAGTGATCCATGTAAGACTTTCTTAATAATATCTTAAACCATTTCCATCATAGATCATATCATTTGATCATATCATTTCCATCATAGATCATATCATTTGATCATAAATCATACCATTTCCTTCATAGATCATATCATTAATCATATTATTTAACATCAACATAATCCATCTCACTTATTTTTATAATTATAATAGTAAAATGCTAAATGGATTATCAACAACCAAATTAATCCTAGTTAACCATTCTGGCTGAATTCATCAATGTGTGGCTACGAAGTTTTTCTTCTCATTCTAATCATTTTTAGACAATTTCTACCATCAAGAATTCATTTCTAACATCAATTTCACTTTAAAACCCAACATTAGACCAAAAACCCCAAATTGATTTGAATGAAACCCTAGTTCTTGGATCTTTGTCTCTTGACCATATTTTCTCAAAATTAACAACATTCATATAACTCTTTCTTCATCAAAAATCTCATCCTTCATTAATCTTCCATTAAAAGTCGATCAAAATCTCAAGAACGCATTATGAAGTCTTACTAATTTAGTGTTCCAATCCAACAAACAATCATAAATAAGGCTTCTTTGACTCAAAAGCATGATAAAGAAGCATATTAGAACACTTTTGAAACAAGAACAACTCAAGAAAATTTGGAGATAAGTATGATTCCCTACCTCTTGGCCTTAAGAAAACTTGAAGAAAAGAAGAACTTGAAGCTTGATTTTAGCTTAATCTCCCTAAAATCTTCTTGTTCATTCACTAGCTTGAAGATTCATATTTGCTTCCAATTTTTCTCTTATTTTTCTCCATTTCTTCCTCCTTGCTCCTAGCTTGGCCGAACCCTCTAGCTTCTCTTGGAGTGTTCATCTTTTTTTTTTTTTCAATTCTTTTTCCTTTTATATTTTCTAGCCATCCAATTACAAGTGAGCCAAGTGGTCCTTCTCTATGTTTTTAACCAACGGAAAGCCAACTAAATGTCGTGCTTCTCATTGGTTCTTGATTAAACATGGTGACTTAGTTACTCTAACTAAACTAATCAAACTAAGTTAACATTCTAGTTACATGAACTAAGTAAACTACTAACCAAACTAATTAGCATAATTACTTAGGGTTTTAGAGTTTTAATTTCTCAATTTTTCTTAATTTCCATTTAACATACCTTATAAATATTTCTCACCATTTCCAGCATTCTAGGAAATCTTTTGTCAGTCATTCAGATACACTGTATAAAAATAACTCAATTTGTACGCAAAAATTTTTAATTCCACATACGTCCCAATTACCAATTTAATAAATTACACATATGTCCTATGAGTATAGAATATAATTTGAACACTGTTATATATATATATACTTAATTTGGAAGGGATATTACATTTCTCCTTCCCTATTAAAAAAAAACTTTGTCCTCAATTTTACCTGTTGAGAATAACTCTAGATAATTCCATTGCATTTCCTCTGTCTTCTCCCAAGTAGCCTCTTCTACTATTAATCCTTCCCATAACATAACCAAATTGATTATTTTTCCTCTTAACTATTTATCAGAAGTGTCCAGAATTTGTACAGGTCTAATGGGATATGTCAAATCTTTTCTTAATTGTACTAGTTCATTGGATAGGATGTGAGAATGATCTAAGCAATATTTTCTAAGCTGAGAAATATGAAAGACATCATGAAGAATTAATAAACTGGGTAAAAGTGCTATTTGATAAGCTATTGACCTTACTTTCTTGAGGATTTGAAATGGACCTAGGAATCGAGGACTCAGTTTCTTGAATGTAAGTGCTCTACCAATTCTAATTGTAGGAGAAATTTTTAAAAATACATATTCTTCTTTCTAAAATTCTAGAGGTTTTCTTCTCTAATCAATATAACTTTTCTGCCTACTTTGTGCAATAAGCAATTTATCCCTGATAAATTTTATTTTTTATGAAGTTTGTTGCACTATGTCTAGTCCTAATAAATTTTTCTCTCCTACCTCATACCAACATAGTGGTGATCTACACTTTCTACCATATAGAGCTTTATAAGGTGCCATCCCAATACTAGAATGGTGACTGTTATTGTATGAAAACTCTATTAATGGCAAATACTGATCCCGATTTCTTGTTTGTTCCAGAACATAAGCTCTCTGATAATCACATATTTAATACATTAATAAACCCTCATTTTTAATCATTTACACTCTCCATGTACTTAATTGATTGAGCTTGGTCATGATTTGTAAGTTTGGGTTCAAATTAGGCTTAATTGATATTTTTCAGCATTGTTAAGATTTTACACTGTTTCTGTATTTCAGCCATATCTTGAGTTCTAGATAGTTAGAAATTATGAAATTTATCTTTTAGGAAAGCTGAGAGAAAGCTCTACAACTTTGATGAAGAACTCAAAGTCTCAATCAGACATCTAGTGGAGCTAATTGAGTCTGGAAGTCAGAAAATAGGTTTTGTCACTAGAACCCGAGCAGTGTGCACTAATAAGGGCATAACTTGGGCTGTATGAGTTGCATTGAGCTGAAATCGGTGTCACTTAAAAGTTAAGACCCAAATCTACAACTTTCATGAAGAACACAAGAGACAGTTCAGATGTCTTGGAGGTCATATTGGGCTTTCAAGTTAGAATAAAGGAGCTAAAATTGGGCCTGAGCAGTTACAATGATTGGGTCATATCTTGGGCTGTAGGAGGCCAAATTGGATGATTCAAGCGCGCATTTGATAGCCAAGACAAAGGCTTACAGCTTTCATGAAGATCACTTTTTGAGAATCTATCGGCAAGTACGAGTTTAGCACCAAATTATTTTATGCAAGTGAAGACAAGCATTTTTTACCATCATCCACTTGCTCTTTAATCATCCACTTACTCCTTAATCATCCACCTACCCCTTAATTATCCACCCACTCATTGTCCCACTCATTGTCATCTTTTACTTGTGATGCTCTATAAAAGGTAGCCTTCACTGCCTATTAGGGTAATCTTGGTTTTAGATCAAGATCATGCTATTATGTTATTTACTTGTTGTAATTTTCTTTTGTTGTAAATAAAAGTTATGATCATCTTCTTCTTCTTCTTCTCTCTTTCTTTCTTCTTGCTCGTGGGTAACTAATCTTCATCTTGCTTGGGTAAATGGGTGAAGCTTTTGGTAATAAAAATAAGGTTAGATTAATTTCTTTCTTGTGCTTAAATGATATATTATCAAGTAATCATTATATATGTTGTATTTTGTTTCCAATCAATTTAGAAACCCTGCTTGTAAAGTGGAGTTCTTGATTCATTGTAGACAAGTAGTTTGGCACAATGAATGCTTGAATCCATTTACAAGAGTTGGTAGATAATTAAAGGAACCATAATATAACTACGTATATAATTCTAAATGGACTTTGAATGTTTTATTTTCCGATTGGAATCTCCGTTGTGCGTAAATTTTAATTGAGTTATAAAAAGAATTAATCTTGTCCTTAATTTATTACCAAAAGTGGATCTCATAACCCAAGCAAGTTCTTTAATTTAATTGTGAACAAGTTCTAATGTCTTTATTGTTGTGACAGCCTTTCCTTACCTCAAAGAATTTTTATTTATCAATTCCCTGTGGATCGACCTCGAACTCCCGAGAAATTTATTACTTGAGACAACCTGCACTTGTGTTTGCATCCTTTAATCCATATCACTCTCAACATATCCTCTAGTGTTTGAATGGTTCTTTTAGTTTTTTCATAAGTTTGAGGATGGTAGGTTGTACTAAAACAAAGTTTAGTGTCTAATTCCTATTGTAATGTTTCTCAAAATCTAGAGGTAAACCTAGAGTCCTTGTTAGATATAATACTAGAAGGAATACCATGCAATCTGACGATCTCATTAATGTACATTTGAGCCAATTTATCTAATGAGTAAGTAGCCTTGATTGCCAAAAAGTGGGTTTTTTTAGTTAATCTATCTATAATAACCCAAATAGCATCATGTCCTGAAGAAGTTCGTGGCAATCCCATCACAAAATTCATTACTATACTATCTCATTTCCACTCAGGAATCTCTAATGATTATAGAAAATTGACTGATTTTTGGTGTTCTATTTTAACCTTTTGACTTGTTAAACACCTAACTACAAATTTTGCAATTTCTACTTTCATCTTAGGCGACTAGAAAATTTTCTTAAGATCTTGACACATTGTGGTGGTTCCTGGATGAATAGTATATTTACTACAATGGGTTTCCTCCAGTATTTGGTTTTTCAATTCTTTATCATCTGGAATACATAATTTGTCTTTATACATCACAATCCCATCATTTGTTACTTGAAATTCTCTTTATTTTCCTTGAGCAACCTAGTCGTTGATCATTTGTAGAAATTGATCAATGTTCTATTTTTGTCTAACTTGTGATTTAATTTCACTAACAATTTCTGTTTGACTCATGCACAAAATTTTAGGTTGCAAAGTTATTAAGAGATTCAAATCTCGAAATTTCTCTAATAACTCAAATTCTTGAATCATCAGCTAGGATATATGTGGTGACTTTCTGCTAAGTGCATCAGCTACCACATTAGCTTTTCTTAGGTGATATTTTAACTCAAAATCATAATCTTTTAGGAATTCTACCCATCTTCTTTGTCTCATGTTAAGTTCTTTTTTATCAAAGAGATATTTCAAACTTTTATGATCACTGAACACTTCAAATCTAACTCCATATAAGTAATGCCTCCATATTTTTAAGGCAAACACCACTGCTGTCAATTTTGAATTATGGGTTGGGTAGTTTTCCTTATATGGTCTCAATTGTTAGCATAAGCCACTCCTATCTCATTTTGCATCAAAACACATCCAAGACCTTTCTTGGATGCATCACTATACACTATGAATTTTTCTTTAGGATCAGTAATAATCAATGCAGGAGTTGTGGTTAACCTGGTTCTTAATTCCTGAAAGTAATTTTCACATTCAATAGTCCACTCAAAAGGCTTTTCTTTTCTAGTTAGTCTAGTCAATAGTAATACCAATTGAGAAAATCCCTTAATGAATCTCCTATAATACCCGGCTAATCCTAGAAAACTCCTGATTTTAGTGATGATTGTTGGTCTCTTCCATTGCATTACCACTTCCACTTTATTAGGATCAACTAAAACTCCTTGTGATATTACATACCCTAAAAATTTTACTTCTTGAAGACAAAATTCAAATTTTTCTAACTTAGCAAACAATTATTTTTCTTGTAGGATTTGAAGGACCTATCTAAGATGTTGTTTATGTTCTTCTGCTGTCTTCGAATAAATAAGAATATCATCTATGAAAGCAACCATAAATTGGTACAAATAAGTTTGAAAAATGTGATTCATGTAATGCATAAATACTTCTGGGGCATTGGTCAGTCCAAAAGGCATAACTAGATACTCATAATGTCCATATATAATTCTAAAAGCAATTTTAAGAATATCTTCTGGCTTAATTCTAATTTAATGATATTCTGATCTTAAATCTATCTTAAAGAATATTGAGGCTCCCCTAAGTTGACCAAATAGATCATCAATTCTAGGAATTGGGTATTTATTTTTAATGGTCGCTTTATTCAATTGTTTGTAATCCACACAAAACCATAAACTTCTATCCTTTTTCTTTACAAACAATATAAGGGCTCCCTAGGGTGACACACTAGACCGAATAAGTTTCTTGGCTAGGAGTTCCTTTATTCACTTCTTAATTTCACTTAACTCTATTGGGGACATTCTATAGGGTGCTATTGAAATAGGGCATGTTCCTGGTATCAAATCAATAGAGAAAGAAATTTCCCTTTCTGGAGATAAATCATTTATTTCTGAGGGAAATACTTTTGGAAACTTGCTCACTATAGGGATAGTTTCTAATTTTTGTTGTTCCTCCGAATTTAAAGAAAACAAGAGAACATATGTTTGTGCACTTTCTCTCAAATATTCTTTAACTTGAATATCAGAGCAATAAACAAACTCATCCTCAATAGGTTTAGACATAGAAGTTTCAACAAAATTCACATATTTCTTAGAACAATTAAGAACAACTTGACTTTGAGACATCCAATCCATTCCAAATATAACATCAATATCCTTCATAGGCAAACAAGATCTATGACTGACAATTTACTATGTACATAAACAGGACATTGCAAACAAGCTTGACAAGTTACAACTTTTCCTCCCATAAGGGTGGAAACTAGTAGATCATATGGTAATAGAGAAATGGCGAGCGCCGAACTCGGTCAGAATTATAACCGAAGTTATTAACTAAGTTTGCAGTATAGTGAACAACACCGGATCGTCTCCTCAAAGATCGTAAATGCAATTTTATCAAATTAAGTTAAGTTAGAAAGGGGGGTTTTGATTGTTCAAGGATTACAATGACAAGATCTGAAGAAAAATAACAATTAAAAGAACAGTCAATTCAGAAATCTATCCGAGATTGGGTGGATTCAATCATAGATCTTTCAACAAACATTTGAAGCACATTTGAATGGTTAACTTGGATCTAACCGAGATCTCAAAGATCGATCCAGAATTCATACTAGACAATCGTCCAGAATTCAATTGACAAGTAATAAACATAAATCTGCAATCGCACCATTCATGTAGGTATATGTCAATTTAAGCACCGAATTCAATTAACCTAAGCACCAATTAGTAACCTAACCTCTTCAATTACATGATTAGTTTAGATCAATCAGTTCTAAGTTTCATCACAAATCTCAATATTCAGTTATGTGATTAATTCAGATCAATCAGCTCTAAGTTTAATCACAATACTTAATCTTAAAATAAACATAAATAGAATCACCATTCATGCATTCAAGATCAAGAAAACAGAAGAAGAAGAAGAGAAGAAGAATCCAAATATAAATCAAATACATTACATAAACCAAGGTCTCAAGAATCCAAACCACAATCTCTTCAAGAGTCCCAAATTAACTAGAAGTGACTTAGCTCTCCATTACAATAAAGGAAAAATATACAAGAACTATGAAAAGCTATCTCTAACACCAAGTGTGTGTTGTTCCTAGAGCTCTCCACATGCTTCCTTTTATAGAGGATTCGGAGTAGTAGTAGATGGGTAGATGGGATGAGTAGGTGGATGAGTAGGTGGATGAGTAGGTGGGTGAGTAGGTGAGCTACCTTGTCTCCGAAATTCTTTATTGCTGAACTCATTGATTTCGTCATTTCTGAGCCAAGTGGTCTTCATGAAAGTTCTAGGAAATTGTCTAAGCTTTCCAATGGCTCTGGAAACACCTACAAATTCGTCCTATAGCCCAAAATATGACTCAATTACTACAGACTGTTCAGGACCAGTTTCAGCACCTCTGTTTTGACTTTCAAACCCAATATCTCCATCAAGGAGCCCGAATCAAGTTTTGTTCTTGACATGAAAGTTGTACATATGGGTCTTAACTTTCAGATTACAAATTTTCAGCCCATTTTATATACCCAAACTTGAATTATGTTCTGGTTACTACACACTGTTCGGGTTCCAGTCACAAATCCCGTATTTTGATTTCCATGCCCAATTAGCTCCACTAGATGTCTGAAATTGACTTTGAGCTCTTCATTAAAGTTGTAGAGCTCTCTCTTATCTTTCCTACAAGGTAAAATTCATAATTATCAGACATTTAGAACTCAAGATATGGCTAAAATACAGAAACAGTGTAAGACCCGAATAATGCTGAAAAAATCAATTAAGTCCGATTCGAGTTCAAACTTACAAAACATAATCAAATTCAGTCAATTAAGTACATGAAGAATGTAAATAACTAAACATAAGGGTTTCTTAATGAATAAAATATGTGATTATCAAGAAACAAATAGTTTCAAATTTTTCACACAATCAAGGGACACAAATGAATGTGTAGCTCCTGAATCAAATAGTGCAGTTAAGGAATGATTTTGAATTAGACATTTACCCTGTATCAGATTTGGAGACTATTCAGCTTCTTTTGCAGTCAAAGTAAAAACATGTCCCTTAGCTTGAGGCCTTAGCACAGAATTCTGAGTGTTAATCTTCGGGCAATCTTTGACATAATGACCTTGTTGTCCACAATAGAAACAACTTCCAGCTCCCTACAAACAAGGTTTGTTGCCATGGACTTTCTTACATTTAGGGCAAGTTTGCATCTTATTACTATCTTGTATTTGTTTTCCTTGTTCAATTGGGCATAAATCGGGTATTATTCCCCTTTTACCTCTCATTTTCTACCATTCTTTTCAAAAAAATTATTTTTTCCTTCTCATCATTTATCCTTACCTGAGTCTGCTCCACTATTTTGTATTTATTAACTAGCACTGAATAGTTTCTAATTTCTAATGCAGCCACTGCATTCTGAAGTTTAGGCCTTAATCCAAATTCAAACTTTATTACTTTTCATTCTTCATCTTGATGATTTCTTAGATAAGTAGAAAACTTGGCTAATTCTTCAAAATTTGCTACATATTGACCCACAGTCATACTACCTTGTTGTAATTTCAGAAATTCAGTTTCCTTTGCTTTCTTAATATTGACTGAAAAGTACTTATTCAGAAAGGTATTCTGAAATACTTGCCAAGTGATTGGTACCTCTTGTGTTTCTAATAATCCTCTAGCTCCCTACCACCAATACTCTGCCTCTCTTTTTAATATATAGACGACATAAGTAACCTTCTGGGAATCAAAACAACCCATTACCTCAAATATCTTCTCTAACTTCCTAATTCATTCTTTAGCTAAAGTTGGATCGTAGGCTTATTCTTTCGAAATTCAACAAGACCTTGAAATTGTTGATTCCTAACCTAATTATTTTCCTCCCTTGGTTCCCCATTTCTATTCTCAGCATTATTGTTATTATTGTTTCCATTGAGATTATTCTGTAAGTGCTGCAGAATATTGCTTGTAATTGTGGCTTGGTCCCAAATAGCATTAGCTATTTCTCCCAGAGTATTTGACACTCTTTCATTAGGAGCATTAGCAGCATTCACTTCTTCTACACAAGTGTTCCTATTCCTACTACGTCTAGGTGGTGTCATTCTATCCAAACATACATTGATAGATAATTATTTAAGTGATAAGTCTCAATAATACTATACTTGAGGGTAGGAATAAATCACACAACACTAAGACTGATATGCACACAATGTTATGCATACCAACTATAAAATTTCTAAGGAAATGCATCTCTAATTAGATTTAGACAATACTAATTTTACCTACACAGACACACCTTTAGACTATTGCTCTGATATCATAATATAACATCCTACCATAATTTTATTATATTTAAATATTACTAATAGAATGTTATGTACTTCGTTTATTATTTCTTATTTAATAAAATATGTGCAACAATTTATTACATAATGAAATTAATTTAATTCTTAAACCAATTAGGTTGAATTATTATTTTTTAAATATTTTTTTACTATAAAATAAAGTATCAATGGAACAAAATTCTAATAAAATACAAACAGAAAATTTTAGAAACACACTAGTTGCATTTATATTTAACATTTATATAAGGTGTGCCAGTATATTTATTTAGAAATATTTTCAAACCCCTAAAAGGTACAAAAACTACAAAAAAAAAATACATCTCAAATGCCTAAATAAACAAATCTAGTTAGTACATCAGTAGACAATGCACACCCACAATGTAGCCAAGTCTACTATATACAATTATATACACCTACATCATGCATGTATCGTCAGTTAGAATCATGCATGATGAAGTAGAGGATGCGAATGGTTTCCATCACAAGACGAATTTATTCTGTAGGAGTGTGAAATATAAAATGAGCATGAACATCAATCAGCAGAGTGATGCGCACCATCCTAATTCTCTGAACATAATAGATAATGGGTGATAATTTATAATTCTCAGTAGAGCAATCATACAATTATAAAGTCATTATCATTTGAACCATGTCATGTTCAGTTGCATTCACTGTAGAAAATAAACTTCAAACAGGGTACATAACATTATAACATTACTTTATATCAATAAAATACATACTGAATAATACCATTTAGTAAAATATTTTAACATTTCTTTATCTTTTACTTACATGGAAAATAACATAATCGAGATCTCGAACTTTCTACGGTGTCCTCTAGCATGGTGGTCATTCTAATCAAGGAACCTAATAAAGGTGGTCATCCATATACCCTTTGAGGGAAGATATGAAACCCAATAAAATGACCCATGTAAGACTTCCTTAATAATATCTTAAACCATTTCCATTACAGATCATATCATTTCCATCATAGATCATATCATTTGATCATAAATCATACCATTTCCATCATAGATCATATCATTAATCATATTTTTTAACATCAACATAATCCATCTGATTTATTTTTATAATTACAACAGTAAAATGCTAAATAGATTATCAACAACCAAATTAATCCTAATTAACTATTCTGGTCGAATTCATCAATGCGTGGCTACGAAGTTTTTCTTCTCATTCTAATCATTTTTAGACAATTTCTACCATCAAGAATTCATTTCTAACATCAATTTCACTTTAAATCCAACATTAGACCAAAAACTCCAAATTGATTTGAATCAAACTCTAGTTCTTGGATCTTTGTCTCTTGACCATATTTTCTCAAAATTAACATAATTCATGACTCTTTCGTCTTCAACAATCTCATCCTTCATTAATCTTCCATTAAAAGTCAATCAAAATCCCAAGAACACATTATGAAGTCTTCCTAACCTATGGCTCCAATCCAACAAACAATCATAAATAAGGCTTCTTTGACTCAAAATCATGATATAAAAGCATATTAGAACACTTTTAAAACAAGAACAACTCAATAAAATTTGGAGATAAGTATAATTCCCTACCTCTTGGCCTTAAGAAAACTTGAAGAAAGGAAGAACTTGAAGCTTGATTTTAGCTTAATCTCCTTGAAATCTTCTTGTTCCGTCACTAGCTTGAAGATTCCTATTTGCTTCCAGTTTTTCTCTTATTTGTCTCCTTTTCTTCCTCCTTGCTCCTAGCTTGGCCCAATCCTCTAGCTTCTCTTGGAGTGTTCATCTTTTTTTTTTTTTTTATCTTAATTCTTTTTCCTTTTATATTTTCTAGCCATCCAATTACAAGTATCCCAAGTGACCCTTCTCCAAGTTTCTGACCAATGGAAAGCCAACCAAATGTTTTGCTCCTCATTGGTTGTTGATTAAATCATGATGACTTAGTTACAATAACTAAACTAATCAAACTAAGTTAACATTCTAGTTACATGAACTAAGTAAACTACTAACCAAACTAATTAGCATAATTACTTAGGGTTTTAGAGTTTTAATTTCTCAACATTTCTTAATTTCCATTTAACATACCTTATAAATATTTCTCACCATTTCAAGCCTTCTAGGAAATTTTCTGTCAGTCATTCAGACTCACTGTTGTATGCAAAAAATTTTAATTCCACATACATCATTTTACTAATTTAATAAATTACACATATGCCCTATGAGTGCATAATATAATTTAAACACTATTATATATATATTTGGAACAGATATTACAATCAACACCAAAGTTGGGATTAAAATGGTTTGGGTCCTGACGAGCGCCGAACTCAATCAAAATTATAACCGAAGTTATTACCTAAACTTGTAGTATAGTGAACAACACCGGATCGTCTCCTCAAGGATCGTAGATGCAATTTTATCAAATCAAGTGAAAGTTAGAAAAAGGGGGTTTTGATGGTTCAAGGATCGCAGTGACAGGATTTAAAGAGAAATAACAATTAAAAGAAACAATCAATTCGAAATCTATACGAGATTGGGTGGATTCAATCATAGACCTTTCAACAAACACCTGAAATACATTTGAATGGTTAACTTGGATCTAACCGAGATCTCTGCATTAGATCCTAATTCATACTAGACAATCGTCTGAATTCAATTGACAAGTGATAAACACAAATCTGCAATCGCACCATTCATGTAAATATATGTCAATTTAAGCATCGAATTCAATTAACCTAGGCACAAATCAGTAACCTAACCTCTTCAATTACGTGATTAGTTTAGATCAATCAGTTCTAAGTTTCATCACAAATCTCAATCTTCAGTTATGTGATTAATTCAGATCAATCAGTTCTAAATTTCATCACAATACTTAATCTTAAACCAAGATCAAATCAGATCAAACATAAAAGAATCACCATTCATGCATTCAAGATCAAGAGAACGAGAAGAAGAAGAAGAGAAGAGGAATTCAAATATAAATCAAATACATTACATAACCAAGGTCTCAAGAATCCAAGCCACAATCTCTTCAAGAGTCCCGAATTGACTAGAAGTAACTTAGCTCTCCTTTACAATGAAGGAAAAATATACAAGAACTATGAAAAGCTATCTCTAACACTAAGTGTATGTTGTGTTTAGAGCTCTCCATATGCTTCCTTTTATAGAGGATTCAGAGTAGTAGTAGATGGGTAGATGAGATTAGTAGGTGGAATTAGTAGGTGAGCTTGGTAGGTGAACTTGGTAGGTAAGCTTGGTAGGTGAACTTGGTAGGTGAGCTTCCTTGTCTCCGAAAGTATTCATTGCTGAACTCATTGATTTCGTCATTTTTGAGCCAAATGGTCTTCATGAAAGTTCTAGGAAATTGTCTAAGCTTTCCAATGGCTCTGGAAGCACCCAAAAATTCGTCCTACAGCCCAAGATATGACCCAATTACTACAGACTGCTCAGGACCAGTTTCAGCACCTCTGTTTTGACTTTCAGACCCAATATCTCCATCAAGGAGCCCGAATCAAGTTTTGTGTTTGTCATGAAAGTTGTACATATGGGTCTTAACTTTCAGATCACCAATTTTCAGCCCATTCTATAAACCCAAACTCGAATTATGTTCTGGTTACTACACACTGTTCGGGTTCCAGTCACAAATCCCGTATTCTGATTTCCATGCCCAATTAGCTCCACTAAATGTCTGAATTTGACTTTGAGCTCTTCATCAAAGTTGTAGAGCTCTCTTTTATCTTTCCTACAAGGTAAAATTCATAATTATCAGACATTTAGAACTCAAGATATGGCCAAAATACAGAAACAGTGTAAGACTCGAATAATGCTGAAAAATCAATTAAGTCCGATTCGAGTTCAAACTTACAAAACATAATCAAATTCAGTCAATTAAGTACATGAAGAGTGTAAATGACTAATAATGAGGGTTTCTTAATGAATAAAATATGTGATTATCAGGTCCCCAAGGGCACCTTGCCCAAAGCTAACACACAAGAACCCAAGAAAATTTAGGTACCAAATGTTAAAAACTAAATGTGTGTTTTAAGTATGCTTAAAGGCCAAGAGCTTAAATTGCTATCTTGATAGTGGTTGCTCCAAGCACATGACCAGAGATGACTCCAAGTTTTTCTTCCTTGTCCCCAAGAAACATGGACATGTGACATATGAAGACAACATCTAAGGAAAAATTCTTAGAGTTGACAAAGTTAGTAAAATCTCTTCCTTTATTGATAATAATTTACTTGTTGAAGGACTTGAACATAACTTGCTTAGCATTAGTCATTTGTGTGATGAAGGGAATAAAATTATATTTGATTCTAATTGTTACATAATTGAAGGAAAAGATGATAAGCAAGTTAAATTTGTTGGTCATAGGGTCAATAATATATATATGATTAGTTTTGATGATATATCTTCAAATGATGTTAAATGTTTTATGAGTAAAGGAGATGATTCATGGCTATGGCATAGAATGATTGTACACATTCATATGGATCACTTAAATAAGTTGGTCTCAAAGGAGCTTGTAATTGGACTACCCAAGCTCAAATATGAAAAAGATAAACTATGTGATGCATGTCAAAAGGAAAAATAAGTAAATGTCTCTTTTAAAACTAAAATTGTTGTTTCAACTTCTAGACCTTTACAACTTTTGCACATGGATCTTTTTGAACCTTTTGAATAGAGTTTTGGTGGGAATTACTATGTTTTAGTGATAGTGGATGATTTTTTTAGATTTACATAGACATTATTCCTATCTCATAAAAATGATGCTTTTCAAGCCTTTAAGAACCTTGTTAAAGTTATTCAAAATGAAAAGAGTTTTAACATTGCATCCATAAGAAGTGATCATGATGGTGAGTTTGAAATTCATGAGTTTGAAACCTTTTATGATGAACATGACATTGAGAATAATTTTTCAACTCATAGAACTCCACAACAAAATGGAGTTGTAGAGAGGAAAGATTGATCTTTAGAAGAAATGACAAGAACTATGCTCAATGAGGCTCACCTTCCTAAGTATTTTTGGACGGATGTGGTAAGTACCGCTTGTTATGTAATGAATAGGGCCCTAATAAGACCAATTTTAAAGAAAACCCCCTATGAGCTATACAAAGGAAGAAAGCCAAATGTTTCACACTTTCATGTCTTTGGATGCAAATGTTTTGTTTTAAACAATGGAAATGATAACTTAGGGAAGTTTGATGCTAAATTGGATAAAGGTATATTTATTGGCTATTCTAATCATAGTAAAGCTTTTTGAGTTTACAACAAAAGAACTATGACTATAAAAGAGCTCATTCATGTTACTTTTGATGAAAGTAAACTAAATGGTCCAAGAAAGGATTTTGTTGATAATGTTGAAGAAATCTTGGCAAGAACACACTTGGAAAACATGGAGAAAAAATCCAAGAAGCAAGAGGAAAGCCAAGTAGATCTCGCAAGACAAGAGGATTCACAAATCATGGACCTTCCCAATGAGTAGAGGACTTCAAGATATCATCCTCTTGACAAGGTGATAAGTGATGTTTGAAAATGGGTAACTACTAGAAACTCTCTTAGAGATGCAGGTAACCATTTGGTTTTGGTTTCACAAATTGAACCTAAAGACTAAAATGAAACCATTGATGTTGAGCTTTGGATCTTAGCCATGAAAGAGGAACTAAATCAATTTGAAAGAAATCAAGTTTGGGAATTAGTTCTAAGGCCCAATGATCATCCCATAATTGGCACCAAATAGGTCTTTAGAAACAAACTCGGTGAAACTGGCCTAATAATAAGAAATAAAGTTAGGTTGGTAGCAAAAGGCTATAATCAAGAAGAAGGAATAAATTATGAAGAAACTTATGCACTCATAACTAGATTAGAGGCCATTAGAATGCTACTTGCATTTACATGCGTCATGAATTTTAAACTTTATCAAATGGATGTTAACAGTACGTTTTTAAATGGTTTTATATACGAAGAGGTGTATATGGAACAATCTCCTGATTTGAAAGTTTTAAACTTCCCAGCCATGTTTTTAAGTTGAAAAAGGCATTGTATGCCTTAAAACAAGTTCTTAGAGCATTGTATGAAAGATTGAGCAAGTTCTTTTTAGAAAAAAAAGGTTTTCAAGAGGAAATGTTAACACAATAATCTTCATCAAGCATAAAAAGCATGACATTCTCCTTGTGCAAGTTTATGTTGATGATATAATATTTGGTGCTACTAATGAGTCTCTATGTAAGGAGTTTACCAATACCATGCAAAGTGAATTTGAGATGTCAATGATGGGTGAGCTCAACTTCTTTCTTAGACTCCAAATCAAGAAAGTTAAGAATGAGACTTTTATAAGTTAAGTCAAGTATTGCAAGGAGCTGTTCAAAATGTTTGGAATGGACAATACCAAGCATATGACTACACCAATGAGCACTTCATGTTCTTTGGACAAGGATGAAGGACGTAAACCCGTAGAAAACACATTTCATGTTTAGTGTGTGCATGTGTGCAAGATATTAATCTAGTCCTAAAGAATCACATCTATATGCTGTAAAAAAAATCATGGAAAACCTAGTAGACACTTCACAAATGGGTTTGTGGTACCCCAAGGGTGTCTCATGTAGCTTAATTAGTTATTCCAACTCTGATTTTGCTATATGCAAAATGGATAGGAATAGTACTAGTAGAACATACCACTTGCTTGGAAGCTCTTTAGTTTCTTGGCATAGTAAGAAACAACATAGTGTGACATTGTCTACAACTGAAGCTGAGTATGTTGCAGTTGGAAGTTTTTGTGCACAAATCCTTTGGATGAAGCAACAAATTCAAACTATAGACTCCGGCTTGATCATATCCCTATAAGATGTGATAACACTAGTGTAATTGATTTGTCTAAAAATTCCATTTTGCACTCTAGAACCAAGCACATAGAAATAAGACACAACTTCATAAGAGATCATGTTAAAAAAGGAGATTGCTTACTTGAGTTTGTAGAAACAACTAAACAACTTGCAGATATATTTACTAAACTATTAGTAAAAGAAGCATTCTTTTAAATAAGAAGAGAATTATGTATAATAAACCAATCATGCAAATAAATGAATGCTTATGTTTATAGCTTTTTTATTATTCTTTTTGAATCATTACTAACTTGATCGTCGGAAGTATCCCAAAATTTCTTTCGCAGGTACTCTATCTTTTGGTAAGATCCTCAACTCAAGCTTGATCTTTTTGGACATGTTATTTTAAGTTATTGATATTGTTTCTGATATGTTTAGTCGAATAGCGAAGTCTCTTATTCGAATAGATACTTCCAGTAGCCTCGAAAATCTGTTCTTTGAATACTTTTATTTGAATAACGCTTGGTAGAAGCATTTGGTTTTTGATCTTTTATGGTTCTATTTGAATAGACCATATGTCTATTCAAATAGTGCTTGGCAGAAAGCCAAGTTTTTGTGTTTTCCACGCATTTATTTGAATAAAGATGACCTTTTTGAAGGTAGCAACACTCCCTCATCTTACATTCTCAGATTTCTCCTTTTTCCCCACAAGCCCTAGCCACCATTTTTTTCTCCCAAATTCCACCATTGTTGCACCCCAATCTTCCACTTTTTCCTCTTCCCTATGCAACCCCTTGTCTCTTCCACCTTTCCCTGCCTCCAATTTCCCCTCTCACGCAACACCATCTGCCCAAACACCTTACCCATGCCCTCAAGCTCCTGCCATGGCGTCTTCTTATAACCCCAAACATGCCAGAACCAAAAATGCCTTAGTAGACAACCCTTTGGGCTTGAGAAGATTATCCTCCAATAATGAGCATCTTAAGAGGTTCAAGCACCACTTTTTGTCTAGGAACCTTGTCCAACCAAACCATTTGGACTTGGAGTTCTTTGCTACTGAAGGTTTCAAGTTTGAGTTTCTCCTAGAGCGTTAAGGGGTTCTGAGGTTACGCACCTACAAAACAAACGCCTACTCAGACCTTGTGAGAATGTTCTACTACAACCTGCATATTGAAGATGAGAACTTGGTTTCTAAAGAAAAAGATCAAAGGGTAGTAATCACTCTAAAGGAGTGGATACAACTTTTTGCCGTGAAATACGATGGAAGGATGATTGAGGAAGATAACTAGAAATACTTTGAGGAGTTCAACAGGTAAAAGGCTATCGAAGGGATGCTGAAGCCGGGTCTTGCGGTACCCAAAGGTGGTGTGGCTGCTGGGATGATAAAAAGCCAAGACAGGCTTCTACACTATGCGAATACATCTTTGCCCCTAGATGAGGCAATTATGCCTATATAGGCGATGATGACATTTCTATGGTGTGGATCTTGAAGCAGGGATACAAAATCAACTGGCTTAACTTCATCATGAAACATATGACGAGGGTGAAAAGCAAAGCGAGGTTTGAGCTGCCCTATGCCATGCTGATCTCTGGCTTCTTTCAGCATTACCTATCTATCACAACCATTGAAGACTCCATTAAATTGACTCATCACAATGTGTTTGGACTCTCAATGCTTAAACACATGAAGATGAGGAAAGAAGAAGACAGTCAGGTCTATGGTGATGAAGTTGAGGCTGAAGCTGAAAATGCGGGGGTCACTAATGAGCAGCTCATGGCGATTATGGTTGACTTGAAGGCATACATGGAGAATATGATGGGTTCCATGTATGATAGGATGAAAGCTATAGAGCGCGAGCAAGCAGCTATGCAACAACCTTTGGATGATATGGCACGTCATTTTCCTCTGCCACCGCCATAAAACTAGTCTTAGGATCCTTAGACGTAGGATCTATGTTTTTGGCCTTTTTGCTATATATGTTGAATTCTTTGTAATTGGTGTTCTTTGACTTAAAATTTAATGCAATTGGCTAGTTGTTTTGATAAATATATGTACTTGGCTGACTTGATAAATGAAATGAGGTTTTTACCTTTAAGTACTCTTTCGTGTATGCATTATTGCTAAATTGTATGCTTTGTTGCTACATTTGCTGAACTTGATCAATTGTATGCATTTGCTGCCTTGAATGAAAATAATATGAACTTGAATGAATATATTGAATATAAATTGCTTTAGCTTTATGCTTTCTCTCACCCCATCTTTTTTATCATGAAAAAAATGGGAGAAAAAGCTTGAGTTCTTTGTTGAGAAAAGACAGGTTAATCTAAAAGGGATCTTGGGATTCCAAAAGTAAAAGAGAGCTGCACATATCTTTGAATTTAAATTCACCTCTTACGAAAAAGAGGAGGAGTAAGTCTCTCTAATATTGTGGATTCCATTTGATAAAACTAACTTTTTTCTTAATGGTTGTTTGTCATCATAAAAAAGAGGGAGAATGTAATTAGTTGTTGGCCATTGAAGATTGTTTTGATGATAACAAACTTCAAGATGATAGAAAGATCAAGTCCAAGACCTTTCAAGAATAGCTTTAGGACTTAGATCTTTTTGTAAAGGTAAAAGGGTTCACACTTAAGCTCTAAACTTGTTTTTCAAGAACCTAATTAGCACACATGGTTTGAAGGCTTTAAAATGATTTTTGGTTTCTTAAGAAACAACTTTTAAGTGCCTAAAAGTTTGTTGGATCTTTTGAAAACATTTGGCAAGATTTAAAATATGTTTAAAATGATTTTCAAATGGGTCTATTCAAACAGAGGGTTTCCCTATTCAAATAACAAAAATCAGAATGCCAAGATTTTCATTTCATTAAGCTTTATTTGAATAGAACAGGGCACTATTCAAATAAGAGCTTAAAATGGCTATGCGCCTTTATATTTTTAAAAGGTTTATTCAAATAACCAAAAGTGTTATTCGAATAACATGTTCCAGAAACCAATCTATCTTGTGCTAAAAACACATTTATTCGAATAAGAGATTATATTATTCGAATAGCTGGGTTTTCAGAATCAGAAATTAATGGCTAGTGTGCTTACATTTAATGCTCCAACCACCCCCAACGGTTCTTTAATGCTTTGGGCTATAAATATAAGTCTTTAGGCATTAAAGACAGTTAGGAAATCTATCAGAAAACTCTTGTGGAGCATTAATACGAGTTCTTACAGTGTATATATTTAAAACCTCTGTTTTGAGCTTAAAGTATGATCAATCCTTATACCCACTAAGCTTCAATTTGTAATAACCACTCTTATGAGAATTTTTCATTCATTTATACTTTGATAATCTATAAAGAGAGTGAGGTATCCCTTAAGAACTGTAAATGTGAGGTATCCCTTGTTATTGAGGCTCAAGCACAAAGAGTGAGATGTCCTAAGGTGTGTTGAGTGCTATACTTTGTAAAATCAGTAAGCACCCGTTCAAGCTTGAAGTGAGAGTGAAAATCTCGGGTGATTTACTTGAGGACTGGACGTAGGTCACAAGGAGTGGTAAACCATGATAAATATTGTGTTTGCTCTTCTAAACTCAAACTCATTTACATTTGTGCTTTAGTTTTATATGCTTCCTTGAATACTTTCTATCTTGGCTTATTTATTTGTGAGTAAAGTGACCAATCTTATCTATCTATTTACTTCAACCAATCAATAACTTCAACGAAAATTGATATTCAAGTGTTTTGTGAAAAGTTTACAAAAAGTTCTTAAAAACTCAATTCACACCTCTTCTTGAGTCTTGAAGCCTCTTGGTAACATGAATGCCTCCTTGAGCTTGTGTCAAACGTTGTGCCTCCAAACCTTGGTGAAAGCATCCCACTCTCTTTTCCTTATTTATTAATAGGAGATTTAACCTAATAAGAGTATATCTTGCACAAAATCTCCTTAATTGGTCCCCAAGTAATTTTAATTGGCTCCCAAATAATAAAAAGATATTGATTGGATTTAGGAAATTAAATTTAAGAAACTCAATCTCCTTAATTGTTCCTCAAGTAACGAAAATATCTTGATTAGATTTAGGAAATCAATTTTTAGGAAACTTAATCTCCTTTTATTTAAGGCAATCAAATTTTTATCTTTTTCTCTCTTTAATTTTCTCATCCTTTAGATGACAAAATTAGCCTTCAAGATCAACATAACAGTTGTTACATTTTTCGTTAGCTTTCTAATGCCGCAAGAATCGCGTCGATTTGATCTCTATAACCCAATATATGGTCCAAATACCACAACAAGGTCAAGAAATACAAGTTGAATTCAACATTGCAACAAACTCCTTACTCTTTAAGGATCATTATCCAATTGTCAACTATCCTTATTTTCAAGTTTCCACACCTAATTTGGACTTTGAATGAGACATGAGATTTGGATAAGATCTCTTCAAAATTTTATCTTTAGGATCTCCTTATTTTATAAAAAAATCCTCTAGATTTATCTTGAAAATTAGAATATGAATAAAACATTTGGAGAAGAGAAAATTATTTAAAACTCAAATAAAATAATAAAAATTAGATAAAAACTAAATAAAATTATATAAAAATCTTAATAAATAAACCCAAAGATGTATGTATTTTTACATGCATCAAGGAATATCACATTCTCTTCTTCACATGCTTACATAAATTCTAGTAATTAGGAAAAATAATCATAAACACTGTAATTGGCTAGCTGACATGGAAAATAGTTTTGATGTTAACAAACATGATGAAGATGATGTATAGTTCAAGTACCAAGAGTAAGCATTGCAACAAGAAAGCAAAAATCTGATTTATGCTTAACTCACAGAGAAGAAGGTTTTGATAACAACAAAATCATGTCGAAGACCAAGTCCAAAGGAAGATTAAATGGTATAGCTTATAGGACTTAAGGTCTTTTTGTAAGAAGCCCTCTAGATATCTCAAATATGTTTTTAAATATTTAAAAATGGTTTTCACATATTAAAATACCCAACAAACAAGTTTTGAAGGTTTAGTTATGATGGTAGTTCAAATTTATGAAAAATAGCAAAGTTTGAGTTTTGAAAATCTGACCTTTGGTTACTCTTTTGATCATAACTTTCAAAATAATTTGATTTTTGTTTTGAAACTTATTTCATTTGAAAATAGACTCAAATATCTTTCCAATGACTGGTCATTTGCTTTAAACGGATAAGAAATGAAGAAGTTATGACCATTTAAAGTTGGATTTCAAAATCGAGTGGTGTATTCGAATATAGCATATAGGTATTCGAATACCACACCCTGTAAATGTCTCCGAATGTGTTTTTAAGGATCTATTCGAATACCACACAAGGTATTCGAATACCACAACATAGAAAACGCGTTCCAAAACACATTTTTGAAGGATCTATTCGAATACCACACAAATAAATCACGTAACGGCTATTTTCTCGAGCTTTTAAATGAATGAAATTAATACCCAACGGCTCTTTTTCTTGGAACACTATAAATACATGGTTTTGGTCATCTTTTACACTATGCCCAATGATCTGAATCATTCTTTGCTTGTGCTAAAACGTGATTTTCAATTTTACATATTTCTTGTGCTCTTTTTGCTAAAAACCTTGAGATATCATAAGAGAGCTTCCTAGTGCTTCAATTTGTAACATTTGCTCTAAGTGAGAGATTCTCTTCATCTATTTTCTGCTTCTGTAAAAAGGGTGAGGTATCCCTTAGTGAAATTGTGAGGGTGAGGTATCCTCTAGTAAAGGGTGAGGTATCCTTATTGTGAAGAAGGTGAGGTATCCTTCAAAGGGGGTGAGGTATCCTCTAGTAAATAGGGTGAGGTATCCCCGTTATGTAAAGGTTGCAAGCACCTATTTTAAGCTTGTGTTGAATAGTGAAAAATCTCGAACTGTGTTTCGGGGATGGACGTAGGCCACAAGTGGTTGGTGGTCGAACCAGGATAAATATCGTGCCTGCTTTTCTTCTATCCTTCATCTCTTTATCTTCAGTAATTTATTTATTATTGCTTAATTATTTATTTACTGTTTTTTAAGGCTTTTTATTATCTTTGCACATATTCATCATATTGCTTCAAGAAATTTGTATTAAAAAGGGTTTGCGAAAAAGTTTTCTAAATACTCAATTCACCCCCTTCGAGTGCACCGAAGCCACTTGGGTAACATGTGGTATCGAGCTTCGTGCTCGGTGAAAGCTTAACCGCTTAGAGTTAAAGATCCTTGTTGGCAATCTTTAAAAAGCTTTTCAAAATGAATGGTTTTGAAATTGATAAACCACCATTCTTTGATGGTGTGAATTTTGTTTATTGGAAAGGTAGAATGGAAATTTATATACAATCTATTGATATTGATTTGTGGGATATTGTGCTTGATGGATTTACTTGCAAATCAAAACAAACTTGGAATGCCTATGAAAAGAAATGCTTTTCTTTTAACATTAGAGCTATGCAAATTTTGAGAAATGGTTTAAATGATGATGCTTATGCTAAAATTAAGAATTGCTCTAGTGCTAAAGATATATGGGATGCTCTTGATTCTATCTATCTTGCTAATAATGATTTTGTGTATAAAGTTGTATACAGAGAGCAAGAAGAGCAAAATCCTCTAGAGGAAGACAACATTGAAAAATGTCCTCAAGAACATGTTCAAAGCAAGAAAATGAGCTCAATGCCTCTTGGTGATGATGGTGCTCGATTTGAAGAAGAGGCAAAGCAAAATAAAATTGAGAAAGAAGATGTTCTTGAATGTTTGATGGACAACAATGAGGAAGAGCCAAGTATGCTGGAAATTGAGACTACTTCCAATATGGCTCAAAAGGACCTTGAGGTAAATAATGATAAATTAAATTATAATCCTTCTTTTTATGAGCTACAATGTGCATATGATGAAATATATGATGGTTTGTTGAATTTAAAAAAGAAAAACTTATCTTGTTTGGAAAACATTTCCTCCATTGAAAATGAAATTGAAACTTTGAAAAATGAATATGCTTTTCTTGATGAGGAAATACCTTTGAAAAGTGAAACCTCAACTTCTTGTAAAAAGTGCATTGATTTAGAAAATAAAGTTGAGGACTTATCTTTTGAATTTGTCAAAGCTAATGATTCTAATTGCTTACATTGTATGCTTGTAAATGAGAATAAAATCAACATTATTCCACATGAAAATTCAAGCAAGGCTTATGGCAAAAATAGTTTAGAATGTAAAAATAACAAAAGGCTTAAGTTTTCCAAAGATGACTTTCAAAAGACCAAATCATCATTAAATTCAATTGTTTGCAATTTTTATGGTCATCTAGAACATATTTCTCATTTATGCAATTATAGAAGAAATCCTTATATGAGAAATACTATGGTATGGGTTCCTAAAGATCCTAAAGGCCCTAGTACTATACCCAAAACTGATACACAAGGACCCAAGAGAATTTGGGTACCAAAAGTCAAAAATTGAAGTATGTTGTAGGTGTGCTTGAAGGCCAAGAACGGACTTTGGATTATCAAAAGTGGTTGCTATAAGCACAAGACTATAATGAATTCCAAGCTCTCCTTCTTGTCTCTATCAGGCTTGGACTTGCATTCATATGAGTATTTCCATCAAAAGGTAAATTTTTCATATCTCAAATACACCTTTCTGGACGTAAAATATGTGTTTTTATGTTTAAGTTATTCGAATACCTTCCTATGGTATTCGAATACCATTGCTTTGTTCGTATAAAATCTGTCATTTTCTAATAGTCCTATTCGAATACCATCATAAGGTATTCGAATACCATACATCAGTACAGAATTCTTATGGTTTTATAAGCTGGTGCATTCGAATACCCAAATATGTATTCGAATAATCTGAGAAATCTTTATCAGTACTTGTTACATGCTATCTGGAGTATTCGAATACCTTCCAAGGCATTCGAATACTTGCTCCTTCTGGAGTTTATAAAATGTGATGGGTATTCGAATACAGCAAAAGGTATTCGAATACCACATGGCTTGAAAGCAAATTTTACATCGTCTTCCCTGTTTGTTTCGCCGTTCTTTCTTTTATGCAATGTAAACAACATGCTTTTGATCTTATTTCATCAAGCCTTCATTTTTGCCTTATATGAAAATTACATGATGTTCTTAAATGCATATTTTTGCTTGTTCTTGTACCTTCTTTTTCTCAAGAAAATGTTACATTTTTAAGGAAAATGCTTAATGTAATTGGCTACTATTTTAATAAATATACAAGTGCAATAAGTGGTATATGAAATATTTAATATCTATGCTTTTTATTGATATATGGCAGATTTATAAGAAATTGATAACAAGTGATAAATGCTTTACTTTTTTTGACAACAAGTGGTATCACACAAAGTGGTATGAACGTAATAACAAGTAATAACAAATGATAACAAATGATATCAAACAAGTGGTTACTTGGCCAAATTAATCGATAAATATATTTTTTTTGCCCTTGAAAATCATTTGCTGCTTTTGCCTCATTGTTTTAAATGCTTATTGGCTTATGAGTTTGACTAACCCCTATGGATCCAACATTAATGGATACCAATGAAAGCACTCCGAATTTTGTTGTAAGGGGAACACTACCTCAAGCACAAATTTAAATGGACAAAATTCATTCAACTTGAGGACATGCATATATTGTTTTAATATGATAAAAGGGGGAGAAAAATACTTGCCCCATTTTTTTGATCATGACAAAAGGGGAGAAAAAGTTTGAATTATTTGTTTGAGAAAAGTCGGGGAGAAAAAGTAAAAGTTCGGTAAGACAAAAATGGATATTGGATTCCAAAAGTAAGGGAGTCTGTACAAGCATATCTCGATGTAAATCACCTCTTATGAAAAAGATGGGGAGTAAGTATCTCTAAACAATCTTTGTGAATTCCAATTTCTATGAACTAATGCTTTTCTCAATGATAGTTTGTCATCATCAAAAAAGGAGAATGTAATTGGCTAGCTGACATGGAAAATAGTTTTGATGATAACAAACATGATGAAGATGATGTATAGTTCAAGTACCAAGAGTAAGCATTGCAACAAGAAAGCAAAAATCTGATTTATGCTTAACTCACAGAGAAGAAGGTTTTGATAACAACAAAATCATGTCGAAGACTAAGTCCAAAGGAAGATTAAATGGTATAGCTTATAGGACTTAAGGTCTTTTTGTAAGAAGCCCTCTAGATATCTCAAATATGTTTTCAAATATTTAAAAATGGTTTTCACATATTAAAATACCCAATAAACAAGTTTTGAAGGTTTAGTTATGATGGTAGTTCAAATTTATGAAAAATAGCAAAGTTTGAGTTTTGAAAATTTGACCTTTGGTTACTCTTTTGATCATAACTTTCAAAATAATTTGATTTTTGTTTTGAAACTTATTTCATTTGAAAATAGACTCAAATATCTTTCCAATGACTGGTCATTTGCTTTAAACGGATAAGAAATGAAGAAGTTATGACCATTTAAAGTTGGATTTCAAAATCGAGTGGTGTATTCGAATACAAAGCATATAGGTATTCGAATACCACATTGTAAATGTCTCCGTAACGTGTTTTTAAGGATCTATTCGAATACCACACAAGGTATTCGAATACCACAACATAGAAAACGTTCCAAAACACATTTTTGAAGGATCTATTCGAATACCACACAAGGTATTCGAATACCACAACCTAGAAATCACGTAACGCCTATTTTTCGGAGCTTTTAAATGAATGAAATTAATACCCAATGGCTCTTTTTCTTGGAACACTATAAATACATGATTTTGGTCATCTTTTACACTATGCCCAATGATCTGAATCATTCTTTGCTTGTGCTAAAACGTGATTTTCAATTTTACATATTTTATGTGCTCTTTTTGCCAAAAACCTTGAGATATCATAAGAGAGCTTCCTAGTGCTTCAATTTGTAACATTTGCTCTAAGTGAGAGATTCTCTTCATCTATTTTCTGCTTCTGTAAAAAGGGTGAGGTATCCCTTAGTGAAATTATGAGGGTGAGGTATCCCTCTAGTAAAGGGTGAGGTATCCCTTATTGTGAAGAAGGTGAGGTATCCTTCAAAGGGGGTGAGGTATCCCTGTTATGTAAAGGTTGCAAGCACCTGTTTTAAGCTTGTGTTGAATAGTGAAAAATCTCGAACTGTGTTTCTGGGGATCTGGACGTAGGCCACAAGTGGTTGGTGGTCGAACCAGGATAAATATCGTGCCGCTTTTTTTTCTATCCTTCATCTCTTTATCTTCAATAATTTATTTATTATTGTTTAATTATTTATTTACTGTTTTTTAAGGCTTTTTATTATCTTTGCACATATTCATCATATTGCTTCAAGAAATTTGTATTAAAAAGGGTTTGCGAAAAAGTTTTCTAAATACTCAATTCACCCCCCTTTTGAGTACTGAAGCCACTTGGGTAACAAACACATCACATACAAATTTAGTGTGGTTTCTAATATGCTTACATCTATAGATGAGAAGAGATCAAATTCACTATAAACAACATTACAATATAACTTTTGAGCAAATAAAGTTGTAATCCCTCTTCCACATTATAATTTTTGCACGGATGAAATCGTAAACCCACTCCAATACAACTTTTATGGACAAAGTTGCAAACCTTAATGAAATTTTCACTACAAGAAATTCACGATTTAGCGACCAAAATTTATGAGGGAAAATTTCCCTAGCTAATCCCTCACTAATTAGCGAGGAAATTGCGAGGGATTAGCGAGGGAACTCTAAGTCCTCGCTAAATTTTAAAAATAAATTTGAGGGATAAATAGTGAGTTAATAACGAGGGAATTGCGAGGGTTTATTTCCCTCGCTAAAATCAACAAGGGAATGATGAGGGATAATTTCCCTCGCTAAAATCAGCGAGAGAATTACGAGGGAAAGTTATCTCACTAAACTGATAAAATGTTAGCAAGGGATATTTTCATCGCAAATCCCTCGCTAAACTGATAAAATGTTAGCGAGGGATATTTTCGTCACAAATCCCTCGCAAAACCTGATAAGTTAAAATATTTTCGTCACTCTCACTTTGATATTCCCTCTCACTCTCAGCAGAAGCTCCCTTCTCACTCTCAGCAGAAGCTTCCTTCTCACCAACACTCTTACTCTCAGCAGAAGCTCCCTTCTCACCAGCACTCTCACTCACACACACACACACACACTCTCTCGTGCTCTCCCTCCCTCTCCCTCTCCCTCTCCCTCTCCTCACACTCAAATGCCCAGATCTCCCTTTCCTCTCTCTTCACTTTTGTAACACCCTCCGTAGGCGTCACATTTAAAAATAAATAAATAAATAAATAAATCTTAAAACTAATTAAAATTATTTTATAAAAGCTTTGAGTTTTAAAATATGGATTTTAAAATTTCTTATCGGAAATACAAACTTACCGGAAATTTTAAGTAAAATGGAAATTAAATTTAACAGATTAACATACACATCACCAATCATTTCATATAAGTTAAAACGTAATATTTACAGACTCGAGAAACAAAGTAGTAAACCCAATGACGGTACTACCAATAGCACAGTAACAACACTAACGAGAAAAATTCAACCTACATAGTCTGTTTCTTCACCAATGCATCTTGTTGAAACTTGAAAGACCACTCAATGACGCCGCCACCATCTTCGAATATTGTCTCCCCTAGGGTTAAGAATGTGCTCCGCCTACTATACTGGTCGAAAAATACAAACCAAACAAAAACAACACAGAAAGAGGTGAGATCCCCTTTCACCAAGCACTCAAGACGGTAGTAAAGAATAATACGAATGACAAAGTCATTCCATACACACTGAGATAATCACAATTATAGTCATGTTATCAATTTACAAATATTTCTAACATACATATAACCTAGTAAAATAAACAAGTAATAACATTATCGGGATAGATATAACAATTCATACCATATAAAATATCATAACAAGACAATAAAAATAAAGATTAAATTCAATAACAACAGCTCATAGCAGAACAAAAATACAATAATGCAGACAAAATACAACATATAAACAATTAATATCGATATGAAAGATCACAAATAAAAATATCAGATAAAAGATAAATGATAAAAGAAATAACAAATAAAAGATAATAGATACATAGAAGATAATAATGCACCACATATCAACATATACAATAAGATACAATCCTACTCCATGGAGCTAAACCACACAAACACAGATATCAGAGAGAATGACTTGCAAAATCTATTAGTACCACGGCTGCCCAACCAACTATTACGCGGTCACACGTTGCGTCAATAGCCTACGGACTTTGGGAATCCACCATCCAGCGTAGTATAGTTCACGGTCTCCGTTGTGGCACTATAGGCAATGTACTACTAGACTTTACAAACCTCGATTAAATATAGTGAATGTCGAGTACATTAGTGTGCTATCGGTTTACCACGGCCCAATGGAGCTACCAACTTGTCCACATATGGAATCCCGTACACTAAAGTCTCCAAGTTCATTAGAACAATGAACCACACTACGTTTATCGCATCGACAACACGATGTGATTCGCCTCGTCAACCAAAACACCAAAAATTGGTATAAAGACAAAACATAATTCCAAATATATAAAATTATGAAAATGCCCTCAAGATAAAAATATGCCCTCAATGGCAAAAAGCTCATCACGGGTTCACTTTTTCCCGACAAATAAATAACCTCAAAAGCTGACGGGTTCACATTTTCCCGACAAATAAAATTAAATATAGTAACGGTCAATCGCGTAGAAATTTTATCGCATTTTCATAATTCCGTCGATTTTACAAACGTTTAAAAATCGCGTAAAGATATTTTTCTGTTTTTAAAATCGCGTAGCATTTTTAATACGTTTTCTCAATCGCGTAGGATTTTTAAATCGTTTTCTTGTCCAACTTCCTTAAATAATTGTTTAAAAAGACGTAAATAATATTTAGTACTTTCAAATTACGTAGAATATTTTTCATAGCGATATCTTGTCTTTTGGACATCTTTTCTATCTTAATTATCCGTTTTTACTAAAAATTGACAAGATATTTTGTTTAATAAATTATAATAATGGTTTCCTAAATTTACCATTTAAAAGTCCTTTTCATTTTTATTAATACCAAATAATTATACTTTTGAAAATTCCTAACGTGCTTCAAAACACACGATGAGCTATACGTTATAAATTTTATAAAGCTACTGTATTTCTTCTTACAGTAAAAACCATTAGTATTAACCTCTTAAACTTAATTCTAACTATTTTATTTCTTTAAAACTCATTGTAGAAAATTTACTTTAACTTGTATTGCTTCTTCTTGATTGAAAATAGCTTGGAATTAATTTTTAGAAATCATGAATGTATAATTTGGCATGTTGGCCGAATTTGATAAAAACTTTGCATTTGATTTCCAAATTATTTTTCACCTTTTAAGTACATGTTTAATCTCTTGTATTGTCTACATTGATTTAATCCTTACCCTAGAAAATAGTTTTAGAAATCAAAGTGTTGAAGTTAGACATGTTGGATGAAAATGTAAGGTTATGCCATTTAATTTCCAAATTCATTTTTCTTAATCTAAACAAATGGATATCTTACCAATTCTCTTAGGTTAATTAGGTCACCTTTTAAGAAAATTAAGAGAACATTTTGGTTCCCCATTTGGATCATGGCCGTGAGCCTTGCTAGTGTGTTCTTTGGAACACTCATACAATCCTTGACATATTATTCATATCCTATATTTTATCATGCATTTCTAACACATGCAATATTATCAAAGCTTATAGACATGCAAATTAAAGCTTGTAGACATGCAATTTATTACAAATATCACATAAGAAGACTACTAACAAATACGCAACAACCTACTAGTAAGCACCAAATTATCAAACACACAAATAACAAACACACAAATAATTAACACATCAAAACAAGCACACCACCGAATCCTTATGGATTCTACAAGCACAACCACATATATTCCTCACCACCAACACTTGGTTGATGAGGGTAATCTCCCTCTTACCTCTTGTAGAAACCTCCAAGCCATTGTATGTCTCCTTCAAGCAATTCCTCTCCACCAAGAGCTACTTAAAAAATCAAAGAAAACATACAATATTAATATCTAAGGCTTGAGTAAGGAAAACCATGAATCAAAATATGGTTTAAAAGGAATGAATAAAATTAATAGTGAAGATTTCATAAACTTCACCTTAAAACCCTACACCTTGAGCTTGAAGAACAAGGGTGAAAATGGATGATTTAGGAAAAACTTCTAACATGAAAGTTCCTTAGAATGGTATGGAGATTCAAGATCTATGGTCATTTAAATTTTTAGAAGCTTGGAAGAGGATTTTTGGTGATTGGCCGAATTCAAGAGGAAGAGAAAAAAGGAAAGAAATTTGGTTGCTTGATCTTGGTTCTTTGAAGAAAAAGATATAGAAGAGAACAAATGAAATAAATTGATGAAGATTGTCTCCATTTAGGAGCTTTGGCCGTGAACACAAAGAGAGAAAAGAAGGAAGAATATTTGAGAGGTTGGCTTGATAGCTTTGGAGAAAGATGAAGACTTTGGGTTAAAAGCAAAGTCTCCTATTTTGGAATGCATGGCCGTGAATGGTCTTGAGAGAAAGTGAGAATGCATGGTCACAAATGCATAGGAAATGAGAATGAAATAAATGATTAAATATTGCTTTCCTAAAGGCATTCAATTGCCGTAGAAGCTTGGAGAACAAGAGTGAATTAAAACATTAAAATTGCCTTCTTCCCACATGCATTTGCCGTAAATGCATCATGACAAGAAGCCATCTATATTGACTTTGTCATACTTGGGTAATTAATGAAAGATAGAGAGAAATCAATTGATATATTTTGCCTTGCAAGGTTTTAGCTTTGCCATAGAAACACATGCAACAAAGTCACTAAGATTGACTTGGTCTCACTTGGTGAATTAGATGAAAGATAGTAAGAATTGATTGTAATAATTGCCTCACCAAATGCTTGGCTTTGCCGTAGAGTGAAACCAAAGAAAAGCCACCAATGTTGACTTGGTTAACTAGTTGAAAGATAGGAAAGATAGAAATGTGATATTGGCTTTGCAAAAATTTGCAATTGCCGTAGAAGGAAAATCAAAGAAAAGAAACCAATGTTGACTAGTCTTCATTTATTCAATTTGGCTTTTCTACATGAATTCACTTTGGTGAATTTGGCTTTGCAAAGTTGAAATTGCCGTAGAAACAACAAAGAAAAGCCACTAAATTTGACTAGTCTTTCTTTTATTAAATTTGGCATTCTTCATGCATTTCAATAAGCCTTCTACGTGAATTCACAAAGTGAATTGAATAATTAGAGCAATTCTCTTCTCTTCCACCGTAGCTTCACACAAATTCAAGAAGTCCAATATTTGTTTAAAAGTTTGCTTTCTATTGGTTCTTAAAATTCAAGCCATTAATTTTGACCAATTTCTATTGGTTAATTATTTGCTAACTTGATTCTTATTGGTTGCTATTTTTTGTTGACTAATTTCCTATTGGTGCACATTATATTTTATAGCATACTTTAACCAATGAATAATATTTATTATTTAAAAAGTCAAGATCTATTATCCAATGGATAATAAAATACACTGATTTTTATTTTATACTAACAGAGAGTAAATTATTATTGATTATTTTTCTTCTCTGATTACCCTTGATGAGTCATAAAGCGAGTCATCACAGAGAAATTTCTAGAATATGTGACTCACTACGATGAGTCAAGTATGATGAGTCATCGTGGAATTTTCTAGAACGGGTGAGTCAAACATGGCGAGTCGGCGTAGATATTTTCTAGAGCGGATGAGTCAAAGATAGATATTTTCCAAAACAAGTGAGTCAAAGATGTCTTTGAGTCACTGACTGCATCACAACTGCATCATTGGCTGCATCATAAATGGTGAGTCACAACTGAGTCATCAGAGAAGCTTCTGGAACTGCGCGAGTCACATGCGGTGAGTCACAGGCCGAGTCAAGACTTACTTGGCCGAGTCATGATCTTGAGGTGAGCCACGTGTCATCGTCCTATTGGCCCGTTGCGATGAGTCATAGCCACCAATTTTGACCAGGCTCCTCATTGGTCCACGTGTACAAGACTCGATGACTAAACGTGGGTCCCGCAAAATATTTCCGGTCCGTAGTCACTTATTTATATCTTGACTAATAAAATAATATTATAATAATATAAAATTATTTTATTTGTGATTAAATCCTAAAAATTAAAAGATTAATTTTAAGATCATTCGAATGGGTTTAGTAAGATCCCCGCCCGAATAATTAAAAATAGATTTTCCCGGTCCGAAAAAATATTATTTTCCTACCCCGAGCAAATCACACAAAAAGTCCATATAAAATTACAGACAGTATTATCGGTCATTAAATCAAGAAGAAAACAATTAAAAACAGTAAAAACAGCAAAAACAGTACGTTCGGGACGTAACGGTCATTTTTCCATTTTTTCCCACAACGTAGGTAATCGTCCAAAACGTTCAAATAAAATATCCAGCAGTATTATATAGCTGTATATCTTTCAAAAAAATTAAAACAGTAGCTCAGAAAAATTTTTATTTCACTATCTTGAAGAAAAATACGTAAAACGATTATATAAATACTAGACAGTATTATACATCTATTTTTGATACAGAAAAATTTAAAACAGTAATTTGATAAAATTTTTATTTTACTGTATCGAAACAAATTATGTAAAACTACCAAATAAAATAACAAACAGTATTATTTTTCTGTATTTCATACAGAAAAATAAGAAACAGTAAAATAGGGACACAATGGTCTTTTACCCAAAAGTTGGGATGTTACATTCACACTCAAAGCTGCCTAAATCTCCTTTTCCATCTCCCTCTCCCTCACACTCAAAGCTGCCCAGATCTCCCTCTCTCTCCCTCTCGTGCTCTCTCCTACCTGTAGCAGTTGGCCACCACCTATCGTAGGTCGCAGGTCGCAACTCCAGATCCGGCCATCACAGCTCTAGCTCGCAGCCTCTGCCTCTGCCTCTGCTTTACTGGTAAGCTCATGTTAGCTTCTTTTTCCATTAAGCTTCTTTTTTCTGCAATGTGAGTGAATTTGGTGGTGACCCTCTTGTGAAAATTCATTTAAATATTTAAATATTTTGGTGATGTGAGGTTGGGTTGTTTAAGAATGGCAGAGGGTTTGTGTTGTTGATAAAATTTTTGTATGTTGTTATATGAGGTTCTGCTATTGTTGGAGGGTCTTATGGAATGACAGATAGGATTAGAATGAGTTCAAGGTGTTTGATGTTTTGCCATGTTGAACTTTGGTTGCTAATGATGGTGGAAATCCATGGGTTTGGAGAAGGGTTCGGTGTTTTGCTGGGTTTGTAGTTTGTGGAAATCCATGATGTTTTGTCATGTTGAACTTTGGTTGCTAATGTTCGTTTCTTTGTTCGTTTCTGTGTTTAATTCTCTGCAATGTGGATGTAAGTTTTTTGTGAGGTTGCTTTGATATCATCTAATACTTAAATTTGTAAAAACAAGTTTTCATAAATCTTTGATATTACTTGATGTTTGAATGTCTATGCCTGAGTTTGAGACACAAAATGTGAAAGCACTCATCTGGTTATCCCATAAACTTGATCCTTGCACCTTGAACTATCGCCCATTCCACTATGAAACAAAATCAGACTTCAACATAAACTTGAAAACCCAAATTAGTAACCAAAGATATTAGTAACTTTCACCTGCTTAAATCTAAACTCCAATTCCAGAGCATAACAAATTAACTTGTGAGTGGTATCGATATGAATATTCTACGAAAATAACTTGTGAAGGAGTTAAAATGTTATTAACATGGATTTTAAGAATATACTAATACTGATTCTATTAATGATACTATGCAATATGGATGTTATTAATACTTTATTGCCTGCATTAAGAGATTTCATGGTGGTTTCTGCAGCTCAAGTGAAATCAACGCCCCTATGAGCTTTATTATACATCACTTATTAGTTAGCCAAAGTCTTAAACAATCAAAATTAGGAGTTTGAGCTATCAAAGTCAAACCAGAACAATCATTTTCAGTTGAGCTTTTATGATTACAACTAAATATATGTGGTAAAATAAATAAATCAGAGAAGAACATGTCATAATTATGTGAAGAACATGCTCTTTTATATCTTGAAAGACTATTTAATAAAACTAGTAGAAAGGGGCAAGTTAGTATCTATGCATAAAGCCATTGGCTTCATTCTCTATGATCTGCCTTTGTACACTAGAAACAACAAAATGTACACTACTTCCTATATGTTCATCAAGTGTAAAATTAGTCCTATTAAACCTATGCAGGGAATGAAAAGTCATTTCTATCTCAGGATCAAAATGATGCAATATACCAGGGTTGGACCTCGTCTTGCAACATTGAAAACTCAAAAACACAAAACAAACAAAATTGACTAACCAACACTAAAAATGCACCAAAATAAATCTAATTGACCTATCAAATGATTTTTAAAAAATATAGGACCACCACATACTAAAAACTACACAAAAATAGAACTCAAAAATGAAATAAAAAATCTTCAAATGATGGAACAAGTATCAGCTCAATCTAAAATTAGGCCCTTTTTCCAGAAATTACAAAACTGCCCAAAAACCTTACCAAATGATGGAAATTGGATAAAATCTGAGTACCAGATCCCTAACAGGGATCATTTTGCTCCAAATGATGTTTTACCCTTGGACACCAAATTTCATCTCAATCAGAGTTGGCGAGATTGCACTTTTTCTCCCATTCACAAAAAAAAAAAATTCAAAAATTAGAGAAAGAGTGCTAGCAGGGTATAAAAGTAATTAATCTTTTGTGTAGTGTTTAGCTATATATTCATGGAGGATAATTTTTTATTTTTTGTAATTACTTGAGTTATTTGCCTATCTTGAGTATGACATAAAGACATTGATATTTTAGGGGGTTTGTCTAATTACTTTTGACATGTGTTTATTATATATTCTTCTTCATTGTCATTCATTGCACTGCTTTATAAGTTAATTATAAAAACACATATATACCGTTATGGTGCGATCAAGAGATGCACTGGCGAAGGTGTTTGTGTCTTTAGGATTAAATGTCACTTATATATCTACATATTGCATGGTTGAAATTAATGCTTTATTTTTTTTCTCAATTTGAGCGAAGCCTTAGTTTCCCGTTTGAGATTCAATATTAATGAGCATGTGTACTTTTTAAAGGTACTGCTCGTTGTATTGAATCTTGAATTGTCCAAGTGGGACAATTTGGGAAGGGACTTTTTCTTTACTTGGTTAATGGTTATTCCTTAAATCTCATATTTTATTCTTGATGAAATTTTGTTCTGTTACATTTCTTTTTGTTCTCTGGGTGCATACTTGATCGTGGTAAATGTCACCATGTTCGAGTCGTGCACTTGGAGACCAAAGGGAAATGCTGCCGAAATTTCGTCAAGTATAAGATGTGTGATTTTTATGAATTCTATGAACTAAGTGTTGAAAAAGTGTCTTTTTGAATGGGATAGGGTCATACCATTTTAAAAGAGAGGTGAATATTTTGAAAAGGATTGTATTAATGTGCTAAGATAAATTTCAGTAATCATGAGACCCGATCGAAGTTGGATGTTACGAAGAAATGATCCTACTGGCTATGTAAGTGAAGAATTCAAGGATGAAGTTGATGATTTCATTAAGGTTGCTCAAGGAGACCCGACAATTACTGATGCATTAAATCGCATCCTTTGTCCATGTGCTAGATGTAGGAATCGTGTTTGGAGGGAGTTTTTTTGGGTAGAAGAACATCTGTATAAATACGGATTTGTGGATGGTTATGTAAATTGGACCATTCATGGTGAGGACAGATGGGGGGATAACAACTCAACATCCATTGTCCATGATGATGAAGTGGAGCCTAGGAATCTATACGTGGATATGGTAATGGATGCCGCAGGAGATAGATTAAATTCAGAAGCTCAAGATTTAGAAGATGATCCAAATCCGTCAGCTTCGAAGTTTTATGACTTGTTAAGAGAGGGTGATGAACCTTTATGGGATGGTTTCCATAAGCACACGAAATTGTCAACTGTAACCCAACTTTTGAACTTGAAGTCAGAGTTTAACATGAGTGAGAGTTGCTATGATAGAATGGTTGTCATAATTAAGAGCATGCTTCTATAGCCTGAAAGGTTACCTAAAAACTTTTACAAATCTAAGAGAATAGTTCGTGAGTTGGGATTAGGATATGAGAAGATAGATGCGTGTCCTAATCAGTGCATGTTGTATTACAGAGAATACAATGACAAGAGTTTGTACTTAGTGTGCTTAGTATATGGACACCCACGATTCAAATTGAAGGCAAGACGTTCATCGAATGAGAAGGATGTGCCGTACTCAGTGTTCTGATATTTTTCCATTATTCCTAGACTCCAACGTTTATTTATGTCCAAAAACATTGCACAATATATGAGTTGGCATGCAGATGGAGTGCGTCAAGATGAATCAGTGATCACGCATGCAGCTGATGCTCAGGCTTGGAAACGATTTGACACTACCAATTCAACATTTGCGTTAGAGGTTCGTAATGTTAGGTTTGACCTTTGTACAGACGGTTTTAATCTATTTAGCGGTTCAGCCACACCATATTCATGTTAACCTATTTTTGTCACACCGTACAATCTACCCCCAAGTATGTGCATGTGAAGGGAATATATATTCCTCACTCTTGTGATTCTTGGTCCAAAGTCACCAGATAAAAATTTAGATGCCTATCTTAGACCCCTAATTGACGATCTAAAGAAATTGTGGGACGATGGGGTGCACACTTATGATGCTTGGAAGAAGCAAAATTTCAATATGAAAGTGGCTTTGTTGTGGACAATAAGTGACTTTCCAGCCTATGGAATGCTGTCTGGTTGGAGCACTCATGGAAGACTTTCTTGTCCACTTTGTATGAATCACAGTAAGTCATTTGTATTGAAGCATGGTAGGAAATGTTGCTGGTTTGATTGCCATCGTCAATTTCTACCTTTTGATCATCCATTTCGCTGTGATCGAAACTTTTTTAAGAGGTCAACAATAGAAAAATCTAATCCACTGCAACGTTTGAGTGGGACAGATGTATTGAATAGAGTGAATTAACTTAAGGAAGTCATTTTCGGCTTGAAATCAGGTAAACAAAAACAAGATGTCTTTGGTATATACCATAACTGGGTGAAGAAGAGCATATTTTGGGAATTGCCTTATTGGTCTACTAATCTAATATGACATAATATAGATGTTATGCATGTCGAGAAGAACGTGTTTGACAATATCTTCAACACTGTCATGGACATAAAGGGCAAGACAAAAGACAATGCAAACGTAAGAGAAGATTTGAAGATAATTTGCAAACGTCCCACCTTGGAGCTGATAGTTGAGAATGGCAAGTGTAAAAAACCAAAGGCGACATATGTCTTGGATGCCAATCAAAGGAAGATGGTGTGTAAATGGATAAAACAGTTGAAATTTCCTAATGGGTATGCATCAAATATCGCACGTTGCATCAATGTAGACGACGAGAAGATATATGGAATGAAAAGTTACGATTGTCATGTTTTTATGCAAAGGTTAATTCCTCTGGCATTTCATGATATCTTGCCTAAACCTATATGGGGACCATTAATAGAACTCAACTTGTTCTTTAAAGAAGTTTGTGCAATTGAAATTCGTGCTTCCGTCATAGAGAATGCAGAGCTTAGAATTATTGAAACAGTTTGCAAATTAGAGAAGATTTTCCCTCCAGCATTCTTTGACGTGATGGAACATCTAGTTATGCATCTCCCCTATGAAGCTAAGGTTGTAGGACCAGTTCATTACAGGTAGATGTATCCCTTTGAGAGGTGTATGTTGTACTTAAAAAGGAAGGTCCAAAATAAGGCGAGAGTTGAAGGATCTATCTGTGAAGCATATATTTTAGAAGAATTTTCTAATTTTGCTTCTATGTATTTTGATCCCCATTTACAGACCAGGCGCACTCAAGTTCCTCAAAATAATGACTGTGGGGAAAATACAATTGATGAACGGTTTTCCATTTTTAAACATCCATGTTGTTCTATCGGGAGAGGTCGGAATAGATTCTTGACGGATGTGGAACTTCATATTGCTGAGACATGTGTGCTTGTAAATTGTGGAGAAGTAGAACCTTATATCCAGTAAGTCTACTCCTTAACTAATGAATTTGTTAATTTTTAACTATGTTATGCTAAATATTAATTATTGTATTGATTAGACAATTCAAGGATTCGTTAAGGGAAACATATCCCAATATCACTGATGATCAAATATTGGAAGCTCGAGATAAGGACTTCAGTAGGTGGCTAAAACATCTAGTGAGTCTTTTTATCCATAATCACATCTATCATGTTAAATTCAATGTTCATTATTCTAAATGTTACAACTATCTACCAGTTATGTAATGATATAAGTTAATATAGGTCAAGTTGAGGATCAGATAATACGAGAGATAAGTTATGGTCCAATCAAGTCTGTGACTTCTTACTGTGGCTTAATAGTTAATGGGTATAGATCTCATACTAAGGAGTATGGACAAAATAAAGCTACCATGAATAGTGGTGTATGTGTTAGAGGTAGTATATATGGTGAGAATGACTTTGACTATTATGGCATTGTTGAAGAGATATTGGAATTGTCATATGTAGGAAATCAAAATAGAGTATTTCTTTTACAATGTCATTAGTTTGACCCGATTAATGGAGTCAATGTTGATGAGAGATATGGGTTGGTTGACATCAAGCATAAATCAAGACTTCACTCAAATGAGCCATTCGTCTTGGCTGAACAAGCACAACAAGTGTACTATACAAGTTACCCACAAAGTGGGAATAGAGCTAATGGTGAATGGTGGGCAGCTTGCAAGGTCAGAGCAAAACTCTTCGTGGCTGAGACATTGAACGATGAAAGCGATGAATTGAATAAGCTAGCTGCTACTGATTATTACCAACATGATGGATCCCTTGGAACACACAATATTGTCGTAGATAATGAAACAATTTTCTTGTTTGATGCACATGCCCAGATGGAAGAAGTGAACATACATGATATACATAATCCAATGGACGTTCTGGTTGATGATGAGTTCATTGATGATAATGAAGATAATGAAATTAATGAATTCTCAGATGAAAATGAGGAATCTTTTGCTTCAGACTCAAGTAGTTACACTTGAATCTTGTTCAATAAATTTCGTTAATGATATTTACACTAAAATATCATTAGTATATTTTGAGATTTTTATTGACATATAGTTTCTTAACTCGTCATGTTTCATTATGTTTTCTTATGTAGATATTCATCATGGAAACTAGAGGTAGAGGCAATGGACGCGGTCGTGGGAGAGGCTGTAATATTCCACCCCAGCCTTCTCCATCTTATCATATTTCTCCACCACTATAACATTCTCAGCACTCCCCAGGTATACCTGTAGGATAATCTTTTTAATTATTGTTAACTCTTGGTTTATATAAATGTAATATATATAATATTAATTTTTGTTTATCTATAATTATGTTAGGTGCAACTTCAGCTACTGGTCCATTGACCAGTGCAGGCCTACCAGCGTCTATCCCATTGACCACTGGAGGCACATCAACTTCTGTCCCACCCCTTACTGACCCACATTTTTCTATGCCACCCCATGTTGACCCACCAACTAGCACCCTGAATGTGGTGCCTTCAAGTGGAGAATCCCATATAGAAACTGATAGCAGGGAACTTATATATTTGGCACCTGTCCCTGAACCGTAAGTAATAGTTATTATCATCTTTTATTACATTTATTTACTTTTATATTACTAACATTAACTTTTTGTACTTACAGGAGAAGGTTTTTCCCATCAAGAGTGACTCGAGACATTATGTACAATGTCATGACAAGGATGCCTATTCCGGCTAGTACGTGGAGAGATTATCCTCATGAAATGAAGGAAATACTATTTAAGGAATTTATGGTAAGTAATTATGTTTCTAGAATTATATATTATATGTTTATTAAAAAATAAATATACTTACATAACATTTGTGTAGGATAAGCATCGGTTTGCATCCGATTCTGATCGCGGCATGGCTAGAGCTGTTTGGGAACGAACTTCCATGGATCGTTATTCAGACTATTTGAACAGAGAGCGGGAGAAGGCCTTTGAGAATGCAAATTCAAATAACTTGGCTGATGTTAAGGGCCATGGACCCAGAGGACTTAGGATAGAAGTGTGGGATGGGCTAGTGGACATTTGGCTGACAGAAAAATGGATATGAAAGTCTGAAGCTGCCCGAAGGAACAGGGCAGCTATGCCTAATGCCTTGAAGCATACAAGAGGGTCGATTTCCTTTGGTCAACATAAGCACAAGATGGTAATATCAAAAATCATTTAAAGTTTTGTCACTATTTGTGGGTTTTAGATGTCTCATATTTCTTCTTAAACTCTCTAAAGGAGATATAGCTAAACTCTAAGTTAGAGGCCACATTTTACGTATAAAACCCCCTATTGGAGGATGCTTGTGATAGGTAAATTCTAAAATTGAGACCAATTCATTAGTGAAAATTTTATGTTTTATCGTGGAAGCTCTTTACTAATGTATTGATTATGCGTATACCTATATATGTATCTATTGAATGGACTGTGTAATTGAAATGGTTGCATGTTTCTCGGCTGAAGTAAATAGTGGTTTAGAAATTCTGTGTTGATATTACTGAGCACTCTCTAGTTGATGAAAATCTCATTTTTCCTTAACTCAAATGCACAAGACTCTCTCACCTTTATTTTTCTAATTACTTGAGTTATTTGTTTATATTGAGTATGACTTAAAGACATTGGTAATTTAGAGGTATGTAATTGAAATGGTTGCATATTTCTCGGCTGAAGTAAATAGTGGTTTAGAAATTCTGTGTTGATATTACTGAGCACTCTCTAGTTGATGAAAATCTCATTTTTTTTCTTAACTCAAATGCATAAGACTTTCTCACCTTTATTTTTGTAATTACTTGAGTTATTTGTTTATATTGAGTATGACTTAAAGACATTAGTAATTTAGAGGATTTGTCTAATTACTTTTGATATGTGTTTATCATATATTCTTCTATATGTGATTACAGGAGGTAGAGTTAAATCATCCAGTTTCTTACAGAGATCTCTATGCCAAAGTTCATAAGAAGAAAGATGGAAGCTATGTCTCTGAGCGCTCAAGGAACTTCATTGTAGGTGTCTTTATAATTTAAGTCATTTATATTTGTTAAGTTATTGATTTTTTTGTTAATATTTTTCTTGTTTTGTTATTTTAGGAGTCATACGGCGTCGCGATGTCAGAAAAATATGGAGAAAACTCGTCCATTCATCCTATGGTTGACCCGCAGGTATGGTTGGATGTGACGGGTCCCAACAAGAAGGGACGAGTGCATGGCATAGGTAACAACTTACACATTGGTATTAATAATAACACTATGCATGCTTCATCCTCGGAGGTTACTGGTCCTTCTCACTCTACACCTTTGACACAGGACATAACTGAAGCCGTAAATGCAGCAGTGGCAACAACAATGACTTCCTTTGTCCAGACTCAACTAATCCCTATGTTTGCGCCCTTCCTATCTAAGATCTAATCAGCAAATGTTGCTCTATAAGCACCATTGCAAGGTGAAGCAACTGGGGAGGGTCAAGAGGATGATGATTATGAAGACAAAGATGAAGCAAACTTAGATTGATTGCATGTTTTGTTTATTCTTGTTTTGTATGACATTGTATGGAATTTTGAACTTACATAACTTATATAATAACTTTGAATCATTCTGATTTATTTTGGATTTGTATTTTGTTGCTTTTTATTATTTGCTAGATAATCTTGATTGAAAAGATTTACAGGTATTTTGCATATTAAAAATTACATTTAAATTGGCAAAAAAAAAACTAATTTGCGAGGGATTAGCGACGGAATAGTGAGGAAATATAACGTAACTTGCGAGGGATTAGCGAGGAAATAGTGAGGGAAATTAGTGAGGGAATAACAAAGAAAATCAACGAGGGATTAGCGAGGGAATAGTGAAGGAAATCAGTGAGGGATTAGTGAGAGAATAGCGATGGAAATCAGCGAGGAATTAGCGAGGGAATAGCCAGGGATTTTGATTGTAATAGATTTAAAATTGGTGCGTATATTCTTTATATAGCAACGGAATAGCGACGAAATTTCCCTCGCTAATTTGCGAGGGAATACAGTCGCCAGTGGTTTTAATTTATATGAGGGATTAACGAGGAATATTTTTGTGGTTAGCGAGGGATTAGCGAGGGAATACGTTCCCTCGCTAACTAGCGACAAAAAAAAATCGACGAACTTGTCCCTCGCTAATCTTTCGCTAATCCCTCACAAATTTTTTTTGCTAGGGATTAGCGAGGGATTAGCGAGAGAAATTTCCCTCGCTAATTTACTAATTTCTTGTAGTGTTTTGTGAACAAAGTTGCAAACCCTCTACCACAACATTACTCACAATTTCTTCTCCCTTATTCTCATACCTCTACAATTTCCCAATATGATAATCCATAAGAACTTGCTTAACAAGTAACTACCTTTTTTGCATTCTTTATGGCTTTTCTAGTTTCCTATTAAAAGCAAATCTCTCTTATATCTTGCATATCTCTCTTATATCTTGCATATCTCTTTTATATCTTTCACATTTATTACATATCTTTTATATATCTTAATATTTATTATAAGATATGAATCTACCAATAAAAATAACAAACTATCAATACCAATCTTCAAATTAGAAATTTGGGTTAATCCCAATTGTCGCAATTGGGATCACGATAGGACGATAAAAAATATATAACATTTTGAAAATAAGTGGAGTTGCCACCAATGTTTTTGAAAAAATATTAGAAAAACTTTTTAAGTTAGTTGTGCAAATTTTAATAATCTAAAATATATTTATTTTACCAGTTTTTTTAAAAGAAGAAAAAAACATTGTAATTATTTATGAAAGAAAAAGAAACAACCAGATTATGAAAATTTAATTTTGGATTGACAGAATATGCTCCTACGTATCCCCGAGTGCAGTAAGGAACTCAAAGTCACGTAGGTCTTTAGATTTTAGGTCAGTTGTTTTTAATTTTGAAAAGATTTTTGTTTTTGAAAATATATTTTATTTTTTTTATGTTTGAAAAAAAATTGAATAATTGAGTTGTCACAACTTAGATGATTCTAAAAACTACAATATTAACAAGTTGTCACAGCTTAGCTAATCCTTTTTTTTTTATATCTTTTACATTTTTTATTCTAAATTTAAGAAAAATAATTTTTTTAAATAAAATAAAATAAAGTAACAAGTTTATTCTAAAACAAACTAGGCTTAGATATACCATCCAAAGACACAAACACAGCCTAATTTTGACCCTTTGCTCTCTAACATGGCCTTAACCCTTTAATCCAAGCCCATAAAAACAAAAAGGCAGGAAGAGAAGAACCTACAATAGGGGCAAAGGCCTATAGAGAAGGCTTAGGATGAGGAGGAGGGGTGGCTTACGGTGGCAAGCGGTGCGGGCTGGTGGTTGGTGCGACGGCCTCAGGGTGTGACAGTTTGGGGTTGATTTGGCATGGATTCAAAGATGATGAGACCTGGTGGTTCGCGATTTGTTGGATTGGTGGGTAGAACAACGGTGGCTTGCGGGTTGATGGTGACGACTTGGTAAATGTTGGTGGCTGGCTAGCGTGGAGAGGTGGCGGAGATGTGGTTTGAGCAGCGAGGCAGCACGGTGTTAGCCAAATCTAGTACGACATAGCCCGATAACTCGCGGATGGGTCAATTATTCTGGTTCTGGTATGGCGTGTGGGTTGGTGGCATGCTGAGGAATAGCGGCCGCTCGTGCGGTGGTGCAAATTCACAGCGCTTGGATGCTGGTTGATCTATGTGAATGATGGCTATTTGGTTTGATTTGTACGATGCCCATGTGGTGATGGTTCAGTCAGGGAGCTGGGTTAGAGACAGAACAAAGGGGTTAGGGCTCGGTGATGGTGAAGGGTTATGGTGATTGTTATGTTCTGGCTTGGAGGAGGATGACTATGACAGAGGGAGGTGGTGCTGTGTTTTGTGGTGCATTACGGGGGCTGGGTTGTTTGGCTACTGCAAGGGGGCTTATGGTTTGTAGAGGGTGGTTCATGTTTAGTGGCAAGTTGTGTTTGGTGCGTGGTTGTGGCTCGGTGGTGATGGTTTGGGTTTGGTTTACTAGGATTGATGATGAATGATGGTGTGTGGTGGCCATGGGTTGAAGGTGATGGTTTGATGATGGTGTTGTGCGGGGGTGGCTGGAATGAGTTTGATTGGCTTGCAGAGTGTTGGTACGTGGAAGCTAGATTGGAAGAGGATTGGGATGATGAGGTGTAATGATTTGGGTCTCTGTGACTAATTTGCGGGGTTGTGTTTTAGAGTTTCTAGTCTTGATTTTGATGTTGGTTTTTAGTGGTAGGAGAAGGGCTATGGATGGTGGTGTTTGTGGGGATTTGAAGGCAGAGAGTGGCTAGAACTTTGGGTGGAGTTGCAGGGGTTGATGATGAAAGATGGTGAAAGTTAGAAGCAGAGGTTTTTTGGTCGTGAGCTCAATGTGTCTATGTGTAGATTGGAGGGATTTTTCATGTGATTGATCTCTATGTTCTTTGCTCTCTCCTCTGCTTGGGATTTATAGGGTAAAGTCTATGAGAATTTCTCTCCAATTTCCTGATGATTGGAAGACAAATTATGGAAGAAATTTTGTCAGAGATTTCAATTAAAATCGAAAAGGAAAGTTGTCATTCCAATTGGATTGTCAACTACTTTGATGTTTAGGGTTTAGTGGGTGATGGTGGTTAGGGTTCTTAGGTTGCAGCAGCAAGAAGGAAATTGGATCATGGGTTGAGAAGGAAATTGGGTCATGAGTTGACACGTAGCTTTTATTTTTATATTTTTATATTTTATATTTATATTTTTATTATTTTTTTTGTACAGCTAAAAAGGTAGTGATCCAAATAAGATGAAAGTAAATAAAACCTAAAAAAATATTATATATTCAAAACATTACAGTTAAGCATTATTTAACTCAATTATTAATCATTGATTAAGCAACAAAAATAAAATTTTATAGACAAAATTGGATATCACCACCAACAGAAATCACTAAAGCAATAAAGCACAATAACCCACAAAGGGTATAAACAACCCAACAAATGGAGATGAGAAAAGGTAAAAATTAGTACTAAGGACCCATAAGAAGTAATGTTTAATTTAAAGGAACAACAAATGTTAAATTATTAAGAAAGACTATTCAATTTTTAATAAAAAAAAAGGATCATCTAGTTTTTTTCAATTGTTAAAATTACATTTAATGAAACTCTCAATCCTCCTTCTCTTGCACAAATTGTTTTAGGTTCATTTTATTTTCTAGTTTCCTCACACCCTTATCCTCACCAGCGCCAGTTGCTAATAAATTCTGAACTATTTTTGCTTGAACAAATGGTCCTTCAATCACCCACAAGAAAATCCTACAAATTGCGGTTGGTATTAAGAAGGACTAGTCGGTGGTGAAAAGTGTCGAGGAGATGGGTTGGAAATAAGCTGCAACCACCTCTAATATCAATCATATTCGGATTTAGATTAACTCCTATATTAGTGTTCCGTTCTCTTTCATTGCATTGGTGCTACATTACAACTTCCACTCACAATCCCTCTCGATATGGTATTTGACTATTTGTTTTAATAATTTCTGAAATTCATTTTATGCAATAGATTGCAGTATTTGTTTTTTTTTTTGGCGAATGACACTCAGGAGTCAAGAGTGTATGGCCCTCTCTGCTGGCTCTAGTTTTGGAATGAGTGGAAACATTGGCGTAGAAAATATATGAACCAAATAAGATTAATTGTTTTCCCTCATCTTCCTCAGCCCTCCCGAATTTGAGAAAACTGGAATTTGTTTATGCAACAAAAACCATCAAATTCTCTGTTGTGTGATGCTTTTCTCCAAAACACTTATGAGAGTGTTTCAGTGCTTAAAAATCTTGGACAGTGTAGAGGAGATTGCAATTTTAAAACCTCCTATTCACACTTGCTATCATGTGTTCTCTCTTTTTCACATACACACCTTTTTCTTTTTCTTTTTTTATTCAAAGAAGTAGGCTCCATACGAGGAAGACCCATAATACTATATGGGATCAAGGACTTATAGACCCAACAATTGCAAGAGGATACAAGGTGTACCAAGAATGCCAAAGAGGTAAAAACAACTACAAACTAAATAGTGGGGGGTGCTAAATATACGTTGCTAAGCCATGAGATCTCAGAGCATAAGGGGAATGGGCAATTCCCAACATCATTGGTCTTAACAGAGAGATCCTTAAAGTTGAGAAAGATTACTTGTAAAAAAGATTACTTGTATGAATTATTGGTACCTGGCCTTAAGGTTTATAGGCGTAATTGAAGCAGAGGCAGATAATCACACTTACATATATTCAAGATTTTTTTGAGGCTTGGGGGACCGTGGCCCGTGTCATCCCCCTCGTTCCATCCCTAATAACAATGTAATCTGAGAAGCCTATTATGATATTACCCATGCACCATCATCATCACGTATCAGACTAATCGTTCTTTAGCAATGATGGAGAAAACCCAAGTTTAGATAGAGAACCCCCTTGCAACCCAAATTTCTTTGGATGAGGTGCAATCCCTTAAGTAATGCCAAAATTAATTAATTCTTGAAAATACACCATTTCAATGTGGTCGTGCACTCTTAAGACCGATTGTTTGGAAGGGATTTAATGTCGGTTGGCAAAAAAACTAATTAACACAAAAATACCTTTACCATAACCCAAAAAAAAAAAAAAAATCAGCACCTATTTCACAAAATCTTCTATTTCTTTTTAAATGAAATAAAAATATTTGCATTTATTACAAAACATTGAAGGCATAATTAAAGTTTTATCCTTATATTTTTATAGTTTGTTTATTTAATTTTTTTAAATTTTTTAATCCATCAATTTATTAATTACATCCAATATTTTCTTTATATTAATCATGGATGAGGCTATTGACAGTCCTTTTTTCCTATTGACACTCCCTTATAACTATTTTTTTATTTTTATTTCCTTAATTACCCTTAAGTGGTTTCCAAGGCAAACTTGTTTTTATTTAAACTTTTTGTATTTGTCTATTAATTCTTCTTATTACTTGTAATTTATTTTTTAATTTGATTTTTTTAGAATAAGACATGATGATATTTTTGTAAATATTACTTATATGATAATATCATTCTTTTAATAATTATATGTGATCACAAATAAATTTTATTTGCAAATAATCATATTTTAATAATTATATTATTACATTATTTCAAATACTATCAAATAATTGTTTTTGTAAAGAAGTATTATGCAGCATTATTAAATAAATTTTAGGCTTCGAATGTTAACATGCTTGTTTTACAAAAGAATATTGTTGGTTGAAGACATTCTGAAAACAAATACCATGTTGTTTCAGAGAACTTGGATTCCCTCTTATATAATGACAAGTGTTCTTCATGTGTAGGACCAATAATCCCCAAAACATAGCACCAAAATGCACCCAAATGCAAAACCAATATGCAGTCCTAATACAACACTAATGCACTCTGAAGATGCAGTCCCAATACATGACCAATATCAGTCTATATATGTCCCGATATGCAACACAATGCAATACAATATGCACCAAAATTGACCATATGCACACAACAATCCAAAAACACCAATAACCTAATTCCTAAATTCGTACAAGATCAAAATTTATACACACTAATTCCTAATGCACCATAGCAATTGCAACAATTGAAAATTCTAGACCCATAATAGGGACTACATGCGCACAGTAATCCAAAACCATCCAAATTGTACATTATTACAACAATCCAAGGCTAAAATTTGTAGCTGGCACCATCCATGGCTCATGCACAAGCTCACAAAGTGTGGGTCTTGCACAAGCTCAACATCTCTTTTAGAAGGTCAACGTCCCAAAATCTCCTTCGTTTGAGTAATCCCTTATCAACCCTAGGTCAAAGTCCTGCATTGGAGTGTGATAATGGGAAGTGTTGGAGAGCTCAATGTTACCAAGTGGCCTTAATACTTAAGAGGTGGGTGAATTGAGTTTATAAAATAAATTTGCAAATATTTCAAAAAATACTTTATTATTGATTTTCGTTGAAGCTATTGATTGATAGAGATGAATGACTAATGAAGATTGAACACTTTCACTAACAAAAGAACCAAACAAGACAATATTCAAGCAAACAAGTATAACAATGCACAAAGGTAAAATAGTAGGGTTAAGAAAATCAAACACAAAGTTTATCTTGGTTCAGCCATCAATCCACTTGTAGCCTACGTCTAGTCCTCAAGCAACTACTCGAGATTTTTCACTATAGATTCAAGCTTCAATAGGTGCTTGACAACGTTTACAAAATGGAACACTCAACACCTTGGGATACTTCATCCTTTGTGCATGAGCCTTTACTTTCAAGAGATGTCTCACCCTTTACAATTTGGAGGGATGCCTCACCTTTTTTTACAGAATAATCAAGGTTGATAGAATGAAACTCTTACAAGAGCAATCGATACAAATTGAATTTCTAACAATGCTCTCCAAGAATATCTCAAGTGATTATGCAAAAACACAACAATAAGGGTTTGAAAGATTGATTCTCGGATTAGAATGATAGAAGTAAGTTTCAAGTTGATGGTTAGCCATTAATGATGCCCCAACTCAAGTATATATAGAGTTTTTGATCAATAGAGTCGTTGGGTGCTTTAATGGGCAACATTAAATGCAAATAAAATAGTCATTGGGCAATATCAGATCAGTTGTAATTGATTACACAAGCTTGTAATCGATTACATGGCTGTTTGAACATGTTCTTGGTTTCTAGGCAGGAAGTAATCGATTACCAGCTTTGTGTAATCGATTACATGACATCTTCCAGACTTGTAATTGATTATAGACTCAATGTAATCGATTACAAGGCTTCTGTCATGCTTGTAATCGATCGATTACAAGGTCTTTGTGTAATCGATTACAACACATGACATCTTCAAGACTTGTAATTGATTATAGACATATGATTTCAAATGTAATCGAACTTTGAACATCTTGAAAAATCATTTGAAGATAATTTGTTGATATTCTAAAACCAGTAACCTATATCTAATATACCTCTTTTGATCTTAGTTTTTTTCTTTTGATTTTGGTCTTTTCTTTTGATCTTCATATTCATCTTGACTTTGTTATCATAAAAAAAAATCATTTGATATGCTTCAAGACATAAACATTCACATTCTCCCCCTTTTTGATGATGACAAAATAAAAATTGAAAAGGAGAGAAACATTGCATTTATTTATCAGAGATTTAAGTGCAACTCTTCCCCGTAATGTATGCATGAGATATGATAAATGATTTTCATGTAAAACCTCAAAGCTCCCCCATACACATGCAACATATATCTTTGAATTTAATTTCACTAATCTCTCCCCTGTTGGCATTATAAAAAAGACATAAGCATTCAGTCAAAAATTCGGTAGCACTTCAATAGGATTTCATGATTACTCCAAGAAAAATCAACACAACAACAAAAAAAGACAAGTATAAAACTTTTTCGTCCATGTAGATCAAATAACAGAGTGTGATTAGATCAATAACAAGAGCAACTGCATATGAAAAAAAATCAATAAATCAGAGTTGTATAATTATATACACCAAAGTATCCATAGTCATATAAAAAGTAAAGATTGCTAATGGTTAGAAAAAAAATGATGAAAGAATAGAACATCAAGACTAAGTCTCATATCACTCCGTCGCCTCACTATCACTATCACTATCATCATCAGCGGCCACATCAGCAAGATCCACATCATTGTCATATGTATCAAGATCGTCCTCAGAGCCAAGAAGCTCCTCATCATCATCAGGGACACCAGCTGTGGGACCGGAAGGATCATCAAGAGATATAGGAGTAGGAGAGGAGGTGGGAGCACCAGTATTTCTCCTAAGGACATAACCTAGACCCTCCAGAAATGATCTAATAGAGACTAACTCTTGATCTGAGTAATCCATTCACAGCTCAAGATGATTAACCTTTTGCTCAATACGGTGCATCCTGACTTCCAATGTTGTTGCCAAGTTGCGCATCTCCTAAAGTAAAAGGTCCAGAGTAGCTGGATAGGAGCTAGTTGTGGCTGGTCCTTATCCTCATCAGCATCCTCAGCCTCGTGGGGGATGTTTCCATAGCTCCAATGAATAAGGTAGTACCATTTATCATCCAATTTCTTTAGCTGAAGCTTGTGTAAGGTATGCACACTAATTGAATGTGGTCCCTAGATAATGAAATGTGGAAGTGCTCGAGAATGGCTATTACCAGCATGGCATATGGTAGAGCATGTGCTTTCTTTCTTGCCTCCAACATGTGTTGTATGAAGAAGTAAGCCCAGTTGGTTGGCCTTTCAGTGTTCATGGCCCATAAAATCAGCACATTATCTTTTAGAACTTGGGAGTAATTGCCTCCCCTGGGGAACAATCCTCTAGCCACAAGGTAATACAACATTTTATTTTCCATAGTTAACTCAGTAGCTATTACCCTCTGTTTGCCCCTAGGAATTTCATATCCAACTCTCAATAAGGAAATTAAGGCTGCCTTATACTCATAGTCAGGGGTCCATACATTCTCACCACCACAGAACTTTGCACCATCAGATGTCAGTTTGGTAAGCCTATACCAGAGCTCTCGAGTAACAACTATTGGTTTCTTCTTAACTTTTGAAATTAGGCAATTATCCTCATACTTTAAATTGGCATAAAATACTTTGACTAAATCAAGATATATTTCTTTCTTGATGCTCAGAAAATCTACCAATCCTAATCTTTCTATCAACCTAAAATTGTCCAGGTGCTCACTAGAGCAAAAATCCTTTATGAGATACCTGGGGGAGATGATCTTGCGAAGTTGATAGTTTTTCCAGAAGTGCTTAGCCTTCTTGGTAGTTCCAAAGTGTTGGGTGAGGTCCATTCCTAAAATAATGAGTAGAGGAGTACTGGAAGATGTGCCTATGGATGCCTCTATTCGTGTTTTCTTGGTGTGCCTTGATGATTCTACCATTTGAGTGGAAATGAGTGAGAGAGGATGTGAGGAAGGAGGTGAGAGGGTGACTTCGTGGAGGTTGGTGGTGGAAAATTGTTGAGAGAGTGGTGGGTTTTGTGTGTTAGGGGTTAGAGAGAGAAAATGTAGGTGAGAAGAGGTGGGTTGATGATTTTGGAGGTTTTTATTGAAATTAGGTTGGGGGTTTTGTAGAGAGGATAAAAACGAGTTGAATGGTGGTGGAATAAGGTGATTTAGTCAAGAAATGAGGGAGAAATTGAAGGTTAGGGGTGAGGGTTTTCGTGAAGGAAGAGAGAGAAAGCTTTAGTTACAAGTGAAAATGGTTGTCCCACACATTTTTGCCTTTTAAAACCCCTGTATAATCGATTACAATAAGTATGTAATCGATTACACGCTCTCTGGGAACTTTGTAATTGATTACAGTGTTAGTGTAATCGATTACCTGAGTTCTGGAAACGTTGTAATCGATTACTTGCTTGACAAAGCCTTTGTAATCAATTACAGAGGTCTTATAATCAATTACAAGCTTACTAAACTCAGTTTTTGCACTTCAAATAGTAAAGGACCAATTCAAAAACTTCCAAAATATTTCCAAAACTTCCTAAATTAATTCCAAACCTTATGTAGGTATAAAAAATTATCATTTCTTCATCCAAACTAGATGTTCTTGCCAAATCACTATTTTTACCAAGGATTAAACCACTTTGACAGGATTGGTGTATTTTTGACCTCTTTGGAGGACTTAGTCATGATGGAGTATCTGTAAAATATTTTAAGGGGAACCTTTGATGCTCAAGTCAGTATTGGATTCGCAAAGTGATTAATAACAAGATAATTGTGCAAAATACAACATATTATACAACAAATTATAGGTTTATGCAGCAAATGACCAACATATGCAGTAAATATGTGACTTTATGCAGCAAATGACTAACTTATGATAGATTATGCAGCAAAGTTGTGCAGCAAGAGTTTATATGCATGATTGATTCAATATACCAAGTTCACTTCTTATATAGAAGAATGCTTCTTTTGCCAAATACTTAGTAAAGATATCAACAAGTTTCTTAGTGGTTTCAATAAATTCAAGCATGCAATCACCTTTTTTAACATGATTCTTTATGAAATGGTGCCTTATTTCTATGTGCTTTATTCTTGAATGCAAAATAGGATTTTTAGACAAATTGATTGCACTAGTGTTATCACACCTTATAGGGATGTGATCAAGCTTAATACCATAATCTAAAAGTTGTTGCTTCATCCAAAAGACTTGAGCACAACAACTCTCAGCTGTAACATATTCAGCTTCAGCTGTAAACAATGTCACACTATTTTATTTCTTGATATGCCAAGAAACTAGTGAGCTTCCAAGCAAGTGACATGTCCCACTAGTGCTCTTCCTATTCATTCTATATCTAGCAAAATCAGAATCAGAATAACCAATTAGGCTACATGAGGCACCCTTAGGGTACCACAAAACCATTTGTGAAGTGCCTACCAGATATTTCATAATTTTTTTTACAGCACAAAGATGAGATTATTTAGGATTTGCTTGAAATCTAGTACACATGCACACACTAAACATGATATCTGACCTACTAGCTGTAAGATAAATGAGTGAGTCAATCTTACCTCTATATTTTGAGATTTTTACATATTTACCTCCTTCATCCTTGTCCAAACAATAAGAAGTGCTCATTGGGGTAGCCATATGATTGCCATTGTCTATTACAAACTTCTTGAGTAGATCCTTACAATATTTGGATTGACTTATGAAAGTCTCATCCCTTGTTTACTTAATTAGGAGTTCAAGGAAGAAGTTAAGCTCACTCATCGTAGACATCTCAAATTCATTTTGCATAATATTAGCAAACTCCTTACAAAAAGATTCATTAGTAGCACCAAATATAATATCATCAACATATATTTGAACAAGAAGTATATCATACTTTTTATACTTAATGAAAAGAGTGGTGTCAACCTTTCCTTTAGAGAACTCTCTTTCTAAAAAGAACTTGCTTAACCTTTCATACCAAGCTCTAGGAGCTTGTTTTAATCCATACAAGGCCTTTTTCAATTTAAAAACATGGTTGGGCAGTTCAAAGTTTTCAAAATCAGGAGCTTGTTCTACATATACTTCTTCTTGTATGAAACCATTCAAAAAAGCACTCTTAACATCCATTTGGTAAAGCTTGAAATCCATGATGCATGCATATACAAGTAACATTCTAATTTCTTCTAATCTAGCTACGGGAGTATCTATTTCCTCATAATTTATTGCTTCTTCTTGATTATAACCTTTAACAACAAGCCTAACTTTATTTCTTATTATTAAGCATGTTTCATCAAGTTTGTTCCTAAAGACTCATTTGGTGCCAATTATGGGATGATCATTGGGCCTTAGAACTAATTCCCAAACTTGATTTCTTTCAAATGAGTTTAGTTTATTTTGCATGGACAAGATTCAATGTTCATCATCAATGACCTCATTTATGTCTTTAGGTTCAACTTGAGAGATAAAAGCCATATTGTTGCATGCATTTTTAAGAGAGTTTCAAACAATTACCCATTTTGATACATCACTTATCACCTTGTCAAGAGAATGATATCTTAATGTTCTTCATTCCTTGGGTAGGTCCATGATTTCTGAATCCTCTTGCCTTGAGGGATCAAAGGGTCTTTTTTCTTGCTTCTTGGGCTCTTTCTCTAGATTCTCCAAGTGTGTTCTTATCAAGATTTTTGTAACGTCATTAACAAACTCTTTTCTCGGCTCATTAGGTTAGTTTCATCAAAATTAACATGTATTGATTCTTCAGCAGTCATAGTTCTCTTGTTATAAATTCGAAAGGATTTACTACTAAGTGAATAACCAAGAAATATTTCCTCATCGGATTTAGCATCAAAATTGCTTAGGTTATCTTTTCTATTGTTTAAAACAAAGCATTTGCAACCAAAGACATGAAGGTGAGAAATGTTTGATTTCTTTCCTTTGTATAGTTCATAGAGTTTTTTTTTAAATGGGCCTTATTAGAACCCTATTCATAACATAACAAGTGGTACTTACAGCATCTGCCCAGAAATACTTAGGAGGACTTGTTTCATTGAGCATAGTTCTTGCCAACTCTTCTAAAGATCGATTTTTCCTTTCAACCACTCCATTTTTGTTGTGGAGTTCTAGGAGCAAAAAAATTATGCTTAATGTCATTTTCATTGCAAAACATTTCAAATTCATGATTTTTAAATTCCCCACCATGGTCACTTCTTATGGATGCAATACTATAATTTTTCTCATTTTGAATAACCTTTGCAAGTTTTCTAAATGCATGAAAGACATCATTCTTATGAGCAAGGAAAAGAGTCCATGTAAATCTAGAGTAATCATCCACAATCACAAAAGCATAGTAGTTACCCTCAAAGCTCATAGTTCTTGATGGTCCAAAAAGATCCATGTGCAAAAGTTGAAAAGGTCTAATAGAAGAAACAATATTTTTAGCTTTGAAAGAAACCTTTACTTGTTTACCATTTTGATATGCATCACAAAGTTTATTTTTATCAAATTTGAGCTTTGGAAGACTAATTACTAAATCTTTAAAAACAAGTTTGTTTAGGTAATCCATATGAATGTGGGCAATTCTCCTATGTTATAACCATGAATCACTCTCTTTACTCATAAGACATCTTGCATTTTGAAAGGTAATATCATCAAGGTTAATCATATATATATTATCGATTCTATGACTAACAAACTTAACTTGCTTGTTATCCATACCCTCAATTATACAACAATTAGAATCAAATATAACTATATTACCTTTATCATATAATTGACTAATGCTTAGCAAGTTGTACTTGAGTCCTTCCACATACAAGACATTTTCAATTGAAGTTGTGGAATCCTTACTAACTTTTCCAACACCAAGGATCCTTCCTTTATTATTGTCCCTATATGTGACATGATCATGCTTCTTTAGTGTAAGAAAGAAGAACTTGGATCCATCACCCGTCATGTGCTTGGAGCATCCACTATCAAGATACCAACTTAAGCTTTTGCTCTTTAAGCACACCTATAACACACATGCAAGTTTTAACCTTTGGTACCCAAATTATCTTGGGTCCTTGTGTGTTAGAGTTAGGCAAGATTCCCTTAGGAACCCAAACCATTTTAGTTTTAACCTTAGTGTTTATGTTCTTTCTAATATTACATGTAGAAGTACTATGCCCTTTCTTCCCATAATAAAAGTATTTGATAAAGGGGCTATTTGATGTATTTAAGAAAACAAAGAAATTATTATAAGATTTTTGTTGGTTATTGGGATTATACCCCAAATCGGCTTTTTGAAAAACACATCTTTATTTTCTTATTAACACTTTCAAATTGTCCATTCCAAAGGTAAATTTGGTAAGAGTATGTTTCAAATCCTCGACCTCATTTTCAAATGATTCACTTGAAGAGCAAGGTAATTGTATGGATGCATTGTCATGTGTTGAACAAGTTATGCATGATGAGTTAACATCTATAAGTTCTAAAGTCTCATTCTCAATTGAGTTCATTAATCTCCTTGTTTAAAATGGAAACTTTGTTTATCAATAAAGAGATTGTTTTGTTGGAGGATAAAACCATTTTTGTAAGTCTCAAGAATTCATCATGCAATTCTTGAAAAGCATCTTGTAATTCACTATATGATGGTGAAATGTCTAGGTTAGAAGAAGTTACCTCAGTGTCACTCTCCTCCTCTTCTTCTCCTTGAGCTATGAGACATAGATGAGTTTTCTCATTTTCAGAGTTATCGATGGAATCAATATCATTGTCCTCCCATGCTATATAAGCCCTTATTCCTTTCCTTTCTTTAGAAGGTCTTTTTTCAAACTTTTTCATCTTTTTAAGATATATGAGATATTCTGTAACATCCCAAAAATCATGTTAGGCTTGTAATTAGTTACAAAGGTAATATATTACTTGTTTAACATATCTCTAAAGTTTTGTGACAAACTGAGTTCGTTTATGCACTTAGTTGCAACACAGAAGTTGAAAAGTAGCTTAAAATGACTTAGATAATAGCATAAGTTGCTAAGTTGAAAGAAATAAACATAGAGAGTTTATTTCTAGGTCACAACTAAGCCAAGTAAGATGTGGTAAAAGTTTGAAGAGAATTAGAGTCAGTTTGGTATTTTTAGGCATACTGGTTGTACATTTGCATACCGAATGACTAGCAGCAGATATAGAAAATCATAAAAATGGTGAAACAACAATTTAGATGAATCCTATGATTTATTCTAAAGTTGTTGGAAGTTGAGAAACTTGAATTAGCACAATTCAGGTGTCCTTAGCAGATATAAGTTTCAGTGTAGAAACTTAAGTTAATCTTTTTCCTTAATTTCCTCCATGTCCCAGCCCCTATTTCTCTCTTCTCCCTCGGCAGAGAACCGAAAAACAAAGAAAGAAGAAAGAAAAGAAAGAAAAGGGAGAAAGGGGAGAAGAAGAAGGGAAGGGGAAAAGTGTAACACCTTGAATTTCCTATCTCTTAAATAATAATTTTGACAGTTAACATAATTTTACTGTTTAGTAATTTCTGTGCACTGTAAAATTATTTTTGATTATTCCATCAGCGTATTTGATCGTTTTGAATGATTTACTCCGTGTCAGGAAAATAATAATTTTCGGGCTGGAGAAAATCTTTAAATATTTATTTCTCTTGACTGTTAATTATTTTTAATAATCTGACTTGATTTTTATATTTTTTCTAATATTTGTGATTTTTGTGGATGATTATGAATTTTTTTGACTGTATATGGGCCCAGGTGGTCCTATGTGAGCCCAGGTGACCTTACGTGGGCCCAGGTAGGTCCCGCAAAGTAAAAATTTTTCTACGCATAGAAAAAATTGTACTGTTTAGACGGAGACAGGGAATCTTACTAAACCTGAATCCGGAAACAGTTTTAGAAATTTTCTTGTACTGTGTTTTGTATTGTATTTATTTATCGGGCGAAAAAAATACAGTAAATATATTTTTTCGTGGGGTTTTAGCAGATAAAAATATAAATTAAATTGCTTAAGTCAACCTTGGTGGTTTGGATATCCACCATTGATTTAATTAACGATGGAGACTTGATCTTGATTTAATCAACGGTGGATATTTGATCTTAAAAGTGAATAAGATCATTTATAACCATTAGATGGAGATTAAATCAATGGTAGAGATTTGGTCATATAAAGTGACTATGACCATTTGTAACCATTGGATATAGAATTGATTAAGGGTGGAGATTTGGTCTTGTAAAGTAACAAGGACCATTTATGACCATTGGATTTAGATTTAATCAATGGTGAAGATTTAGTCTTAAAAAGTGACAAAGACTAATTATGACCCTTGGATTAAAAGTAAGAAGGAGTAATCTTGACCCTTAATTTTAGAGACACATCTAATGGCTAGAATTTCAAGGAGAAAAATCTAATGGCCTAGATTAAGTCTTCTAAATCAAAAGTCTACCTAAATCCTAACCATTGAATTAATCAATGGCTAGAAATGCTCTAGATGGTGGCTAATAATGATGACAAATAATTAAATGCACAAGGAGAAGCATTGATGGAAGGGGATGGTTTTGGATTGTTTAGGAGACAAAGAAATAAAACTTTATGACCATTATTACATGTCATGGTCAATGGTGTATCATTATTGATCATTATTGATCAATTTGCATTCAAGGAGAATGCATTGGAGGGGGGGCTACGGTTTTGGTGGCTTAAGTGAGTAGCAAAGTTGAAGACCACCATTATTACTCATTCTTGGTCTTTCTTTGTCAATTTCAAGAAGCTAAACTTAGCAAATTTTCTCTCCATTTCTCTTCTCCTCTAGGTTTTGGCCATGACCCTCCAATCTACCTTCCATCACTCTTTAATTTCAACTAACCATATTTCTTGAATCCTTACCTTATTCTAAGCAACTTTCATGTTGGAGATTTTCTCTAAATCATTCATCTTCATGGACTTTCTTCAAGATCAAAGTTATGGAGTATTTATGGTGAAGTGTAAGGAAACTTCATTTCTTCTCTTCTTTTTCATGATCTAAACCATGTTTGATCCATGGTTCCTCTTAATCAAGCTTAGTATACTAATTTTTATGTATTTTGTTTTGTATTTGAGAAGCCCTTGGTGATGAAGGACTTGGAAAAAGAAGCAAAACAAGGAGTTTTTAAGGATCTTCAAGAGGTAAGAGGGAGATCCATCTCACCAACCAAGCATGGTGGTGAGAGATGGTCTTATATTTGATGGGTGTTGAATCCATGTGAGGATTCATATCCATGGTCATGTAATAATTTATATGTGTTTATGAGCTTTGATTAATTGCCTATGCTTAATATGCTTTGCATGAGTTTATGATTTTGATGGTATGCTTATACTATGCATGATGATAATATGGCATGCTTTTGATATATATATATATTGTGTATATATGTGTATGTCATGATTTGATGATGGAAAGAAAATTAATTTTGGTCCCAATGGCCAAGGAAGAGCTACGGTTTTGATGCCCTTGATTAGGGTTCATGTTGAAATTTTTCAAGAACAAGGGAATTAATTTTTGATCCCTAGAACATGGTGAATTTCGGTTAAGACACCTCAAGATAGGTGTTCACAAAATTAATATTTTCTTGAATGATGAAAATGGATGTTTAGAAAAAGCAAGGAAAATAAAAAGAGTTTATTTTTCAAAGAGTACATGAACACGGTTTTAGAAGGATTTTTATTGATTTATTTTGTGCAAAAAGTTTCTAAGTGTTTTACTAAATATGAGATTTAAATAAAAATAGCAATGATGATTTTAAAGATTTGCAAAGAAAGTGAAAAAGGATTTGTAAAGAAAGTGAAAACGGATTTGCAAAGAAAGTGAAAAATGGAAATGAACAAATGATTTGATTTTCAAAGATTATGAGTCTTACGTTTTTGTAAAGGATTTTTAATAGTTTTGTTTGTATAAAACCATATCAATTTAAAAGGAAAAATATTTGATGGTTTCAATAGTCATGTCCACGTTTTTTTTTAAAGGCTTGTAATGTCTTGATTTTTATGAACAAAGTGATTTTCAAAGTGAAAACGTAACTTGATTTAATACAAGGAATTTAGAAAGGGAATCAGAGTATTTTTATCACTTGAGAGAATTTTGTAAACGAAAGACAAAGAGATGTTGAACATGTTTGAACTCTAATTTATTTTGAAGAATGATTTTGGAAGTGATTTGAGAAAAATGGAGAATATAATGGTGATTTGAAAAGTTACTAACGTATAACTTATTTTTGAGTTTTGAAAGTATGTTAGAAAATGTTAAGTTTTGAAACGTTGATTATTATCAATAGAAAAGTGATTTTATGAATTATATTTTGGAAAAGGATTTCTTGAGTAAAGAAATGGGGAAAAAGATTTTCTTGAGTAAGAAAATATATTACATGAAGTATAAAGTTATCTTATTTTAAGAAAAGCTGAAAAAGGAATATTTGAAGGTTGAGAAATATTTTCTGTAATGAAATTGTGGTGAAAAAATTATTTACGTATCTTAAGAACGTAATTTTAAAGTACGTGATTTGAAATACGGTAAAATATTTCTAAGTGTTTGGAAATACAGTAAAATATTTCTACGCAATTTTAAATACGTTGAAATATTTCTACGTGATTTGAATTACGATTAAATATTTTACATAATCTGAATTACTATTGAAAAATCACTACGTGATGGAAAAGTGATGAATTATTTTTACGTGATTGTGAAAATAGCGAAAAATCATTATGTGATTTGAAAAGTGTTTTAAATATTTTGAAAATGAAAGAAAATGATTTACGCGACTTAAAAGGATGATTTTTAAGTTACGCGATTTTGAAACAGTGGAAAAATATTATGGGATTTGAGAAACATATATTTTTACGTGATTGAGAAAAATGTTAAAAAATTAGTACGTGATTTAAAAGTGCAACAGAAGAGTTACGACATTTTGAAAACGTAACAGAAGTGTTACGATATTTTGAAAACGTAACAAAAACGTTTTGGAATCGTGAAAACGTAACGGAAATGTTGCGCAATTTTGTGAAAACGCGACAAAAATGTTTTATAACTATGAAAATGTGATAACATGATTTTGTTGTTGAAAATACAATATAATTTGATACAATTTATATGCATTGGAAAGAGATGCCTGTGATTGGATTTGGTACATTATACATGCATTGGAAAAACATGCGTTGAGGCATATGATACATTGAACTAATGAAATTGAAAAGATTTGGCCCTTTGGGGTTAGACTTGCACTGATATATTCGTGCATTGTATATGACCATTGTGGTTGAAGAGGGAATGAGAATTGATAGTGAGGTCTATGATGGACCTTGGGGGCGTCGAGGCGCGGCGGTCGACCAATGGACAGCTGGTGAGTACCCTGTGCCACTTGGCGATGCAGTCCGTTGCAACGTATTGACGATACCCGACAAGAACACGATTCTTTTCAACAACTGGAAGATTGTCTTTGGGCTAAGGCTGACAATTGATAGAGCATTCTCCTCGAAATTGTGAAAACCTCCATGGAGTTGTTTTTGAAAAACTGAGTCTTTGTGCACATGCATAATCTGACATTTATATCTGTGTGATATATTAATTGAGGAATATTGGCTATGACAATTGTTTTGAAAACTTGGATAATGATGATGATAATTAGACAATGTTGAGGGCATTATCGTAATTATTATTTATGATAATTGAACTGATAAATGATTGGATGATGATAGTTGATTAATGTTGATGGCATGATATATTTGTATGATATGCTGTTTGTGTTATCTCTGTGCTACCATGTTAGTATTGGCGTAGGTGATCTCACCTCTTTGTTATATTGTTTTGCTGTGTCTGTATTGTTAAAATTATATAGTAGAAGGAATGAGTTGTCTTAGACATACCAGGTGATAGATACTCAGAGATTGATGAAAACATTGAAGAGTGGTTGTCTCAAGTTCGAAGGTGTTCTGAGTAGACAAGGAGTAGAGTTCTGATGCAACAAGCTGGATACAAGATAAGGAATGAGTATGTTAAGTTTTATCGTTAGTGTTATACCGTGCTATCTAGTAGGACCTGTCATGGGGTTTGCTACTGTTTAAAAAAAAAGAGTCTGTTAATTTTATATTTCTCTTTAGATTGTGAAATATTAATTAGTGTCAATTTTGTATATGAATCTGTTTCAATATATGATTTTCAATATTACCTAATATTTTCAGTAAATTTACGTTTCAGTAAAGAAGAAATTTTGAAACCCATATTTTCATAACTCAAACCTTTATTTTATATTTTTATGTTCAAACATATTTAAATTAATCTTATTTGTGAAAATATATTTAGTGCAACATATTTATATAGTGTAAGATTTATTTTGTGTTTCATTAATGTATAAGTGTCATGAATTGCTTTACTAATAATTTAGATATATTTTAATGTTTCTTTTTATAATTTTCTTTATAGCAAAATGACATGCAAAAACATCACAATAGAGAGGGAGATCTCAACTAGGTTGACACCACAAACTCTACCAATCACCTGTAGCACACCATAATATTATTAAAAACAAAGAACAAGAATAGAACAAAAACAAAAACATGAGGGGACTAAAGCTAAAACCCAAGTAAGGAAAGACATACTATCCAAACCTATAATTAGGAAAACCATACCTATTACGGAAGAAGTCTTCACTAAGAAAAGAAGGAAGTAAGTCCCACCAAGTAAAACATTGGGAATTCACCCCAAAAGAAGCTAACTTATCTACATAAGTATTACCTTCCCTATAAATGTGAGATACAGCAAAATGCATATGCCTAGTAAGGTTCATAACATATATACTTAACATATATATGTCACATTTTTTTATATATTCTCATTTATTTATTAAATATATAAATATTTATAAAACCCCGATTTGACCTCAAAACCTTAAACTTATCCACTTATTGATTCAAGGACAAGTCCAGTTTTGAAAAAATTAGTTATATACGAAAATTCTTGGTTGAATTTGAGATTTTTAAATTCCTAGTTCCTTATGTGACTTGCTTGTGTTTATTTGGTAGGATTGCACATGAAAGGAGCATTGGAGAAACCAAGGAAGGAAGATAAAGCTTAATTTGAAGAAGGAAGCAAATAATTCATGTGAAGCCTATTGTGCCTAGTCACAAGTTTTAGTGCACATAGGAGCGCCCCTATCAAACAAAACACTATGAACTAGAGAGCATTGTGTCTAGGAACAATGTGCGTGTTGGCCCATGGTTTTTGGCCTTTTTCTTCCTATTTTCGGGGTAATCTTCCTATTCTACTTTTTTGTTTTTCAATTTTAGAGAGAGAGGCTCTAAGTTCCTTGTGAGGGTTTCTAGAGAGAGAAGCAAGAAATTCAAGAAGATCAAGGAAGAGGGTTGAAGATCAAGGCTCAACAATCATCAATCTAGTTTACTCTTCTGCTTTCTCTTGTTTTCTTCTTGATAGTTTTGTTCATTTCTCTAGTTTGTGTAATCTTAAATATGATAAGATTTGAACCCTCTTTCTAGGGCTCCATTTGAACTTACTATGTAACTTGAATTGTTTGTAATCCTTCGTACTCTTTATTAATGAAATGGTTTTGCTTATCCATCTCTAATCTTAATGCTTGCGTTTGATTGGCCACCAAGTGTTTGATGTTAGAACCTTAAGGAACTAAACATAGGGAATTGGGTGTTTGACCATGGATTTGGATCATGCATGTTCATCTTCATCTAATTGTATGGGTGAAGTGATTTGCTACTATGATAGAAATATATATCTTAACCATGCATAGTCATTGTTTGAGGCTTGGTCTTAATGAGTGGGTCTTGGGCCAATTCACATAGAATATCATATTTTGGGCAAGTGAAGAATGTTTATATGACATAGACATAGGCTTGTAAATAATTAATTACCTTGACCAACCAAAACCAATTCATTGATAATTTGTAATGAAGGAATGCATAGCTTCAAATGAAATAGTAAGGGATAATGGATCTTAGGCTTGAGACTCATTACTTCTTGATATTTTATTTAGTATTTGTTTGCTTTAGTTGTTTTACTTTCTTTGTTGATTTTGTTTCTCCATCATTTTATTACTTGGATAAAGATTAAGGAGTAGCTGGTTAGTGCTTAATAGGGAGATAATACTCTTAACTCATCATCTATATTATTTGTTCAATCTGTACACTTGCAGAGTCCAACTAGGTAATTTATAATTTAACCTTTTTTTTGTTTGGTCTAATATTTTTGTAAAAATATAAAAGTTTGACTTGACCTTAAAGCCTATTTTTACGCTGCATGAACATCTTTAAATATGCTAATAGAGTTAGGCTTTTAGTTTCATATAAATCCAAGACTTTAATGAAATTACATTTGTATAAAATAAATACTGTAACAACTTGAATGTTAATCGACATTCGACTTAGACATGACATATGCCTCTTAATTTCTACCTTTAAGGTCATATTTATTTAAAAGCATTTCCCTTTATCTTATATTCCCAAGTTGACTAATAATTTTGACTGGACTCTTAGACTATGTTATGTGTATCGCGTCAAAATTTATTCCTAAATTCATACTAATATTTCATGCTTAAATTCATTACATTAGCACATTTAGTGACTATTTGCGTTTTCATGACTACTAAGGAGTAGTTTAAGCAAACATGACATTCATCCATATGTATCTGCATCATTACAAGGTCTCAAGTATTTAATATGCCCTCATGGAGCTTACAGTCATCCCAAGTACATGTCCAAGCATTAATAAGATTCATCTATATGCATCTTTAGTGGTTAGTAAGGTATTGTAGTATCCCTTTAGAACTAGGCACGTCTTAGTGGTAGAACCACCCACATTCATATACAAATATACAAAAAGAGATAGGGTAGTCACAAAATATAGCTATCCCTAAATAGCAATACATATCCAAAATAAACTACTAGATCAGTTCATGCAAGGGTCCTACAACCTGCCTATGTTGCTTTATAGTTTGCATTGACACGAAGGTGACAACATGAACAAATTCCCCAATCTCGAGCACAAATACCCAAACTTAGTGAATCTCTAGGATAATCCACAAGGTTAGTAGTATTCAAACTTGTCTATTTGGAAACATCACGCCCAAATAAAAAGGGATGAGAATTGTGAAAATCCTCAGTAAGTAGCAAAATAGTGTATAAAATAACTTTTCAAACCCATGACGTTTCTATTTGTGTCATATATAGAAAACATTTTACTTTTATTCGAAAAGCATCACTTCCATAAATAACTCAAGTAAAGCATGTCATTAAAAGCAACAACTCAAGTAAAGCATCACTTTTGTGCTTAAGATTGAATAATGTTTTGATTGAAAGCTCCAAAACCCTTTTGTGTTTTATAATGTATATTATGTTTTGATGATAACAAATATATTGAAAATTATGTTTGAATCTTCTTAATGCTTAAATGTTTTAACATAATCTTTGTGGAGTGGTTACTACTATTATTTAACTTTTTCAGGACTAAACAAGATTTAAGGAAGCTTTCTAGATAGTTAAAAACGGCTAAGAAGATCAATTTTTGACTTGAGAAAGTTCAAAGTGGAATTTGAGAAAGCTCTTGAAGAACATGTGAAAGTTAAGCATGAGAAAATCCTAAGAAGACTTTGAGAAAGTTCAAGAAATGAAGAACCTCTACATTGATCAATCATGAGAGGATTTCAAACCAACAAGAGAAGTGTTTACCATCAGAATCCTCATGAAGAATCAACAAGAAGATGGTGAATGCAAAGATGAGAAGATTGGAGTCTTTCAAACTTGAGAAGGTTGGATGAGAAAGTTCATTGAGAAAGTTCAATGAGAAGCTTGGGCTTGTTCATAAGAAGGTCTACAAGAATTAAATTAAAGCAATCACAAAATCAGCATCCCCAACAACAACACTAAAATCTTGATAGAGAATTTTCTAGTAATAAAATTATCCTTTGTTACTAAGCGCGCAAGATCTATGTAATATCTTGCAAATATAAGGATGCCGTACCGATAGAGAGTGACAAAATTAATTAAAATATAATATCTATCAAAATTAATTTAAAGAAAAAGAAAATAGATTTTGATTTCATTTAATTAATCTAAAAATTTAAATTATATGCTAAACTAAAACTAAAACTAAATAATAAATGTCGCAACCGAGATCATGGTTGGAGCGACGAACAAATTAAATTATTAGGAGTCGCCACCAATTTTATTTAAAATAGGAAAAATTGGAAAACCTTTATTATAAAATAGTCTTTGAAACTATATTAGATTCGAGAATCGGTCATGTGTAGGGAAGGGTGAAAACTTAATCTCACAGCACTCCTAACACACCTGTCCTGAGACGGTACCCTAAATCAGTTGTGCAAAATTGATAATCTCAACATATATTTGTTATACCCTTTTCATTAAAAAAATAAACTAAAAAAAATGATAAACAATTAATGAAAATTTAATCTTTGACTCGATGGAACAAGAGTTCCACTCCTACGTATCATCTGGTGCAATAAGGAACTCGAAGTCACATAGTTCTATAAAAAATGGTTGTGGGTTGGTTGTTTCTTTTAATTTGATTTTTTTTATTTTAAAAATTTCATTTGATTTCTTTGTTTTTATAAAAGATTTGAATCATCAAGTTGTCACAACTCAACTGATCATAAAAGTTATAGGATTAACAAACTGTCACAACTTAGCTAATCTCATTTTATTTTTTTCTCAACAAGCTTCAATTATTATTTTTTTTAATTTTTTTAACATTTTTTTTACTTTTTTTTTGTTTTTTAACATTTTTTTTGTTTGTTTTTTTAGGCCCAATGAGGCCATTAGCTAACACCACTTCTAAAATTAAAAATAAAAACTAGTAGAAAATTCAAAAAAATAAAACAAGTAACCCAAGGCTTACGAAAAAAATGGAAAAAAAAGAAGGGGTGTTGTTTTTGGATAAGTTGTAGAGGCAAGGGGAAGGAAGGCTGGTGTAACACCCCAAAAATTAATAATTTTATGATAAGTAATTGTTTTATAATATTTGTGATTTTTGTGAATTTTTCTGTGAACGCGAAATATTTTAATATTATTTTTCGTTTTATGTGCGCACTGAGTGGAGCTAGAAAAACAAGATATTTTTTTCGAGAACCTTGAATTGTGGAAATGTCGACGGGGGATCTTACTAAATTCAAGACCAGACACGGTTTACGAGATTTTACATTTTTTAAGATTTTTATCTGATAAATAAAAATCGCAAAATAATTTTATTATCCGTTAGACAATAAATATCAATTTTTGTTAACTGTAATTTTTGTCTACTGATAATAAATCCGATACAATGTTAGTCATATTTTAGAGAACACTTTAATGACATCACCATGGTGACATCACCACCATGACATCACTTTAACTTTTTCAAAAATGTGAACTTGGCTTGTTAGAGAAGCTTGGAGGAAGTTTCCTTGCACCTTCCTATTGGCTTGTTGGAGAAGCCTCATCTTCCTCTCTCTTCCTCTCCACCACACATTTTGAGGGCTCTTTGTGGTCACACATTTTAATTCACACACTTACACAAAATACACCTAATTACACATTTCACTTCATTTCACTTTACTATCACTTTCTCTCTCTAACTTTTATCTTCATTTTCCTCCAACTTCTCTCTTCTTTTTCTCCTTCACCCCTATGATTTTGCAGCCCCACCTTGAGAGATTATTTTCATTTTCTCACTTCACCAACACAATTTTTACATTCCTCTCATCATTCGATACATTTCCTATTTAGAAATCTTCATCAAAATCCATCATCTTCTTCACTTTTTCTCAAGAACAAAGTTTGAGACTTTGAAGGTAAATCTTTGGTTCTTCATTTCTCTTCCTATTTTTCATTTCTATGGCCATATTTATGATCATGGATCTCTTCTTTTTCAACTATTGGTGTTAATTCTTTGAGCTTGATTTTCTAGGGTTTTGGAGAGCCTAAACCGAATCCACCAAGGAGGTGTTGGACGAAACCCTCAAAGAAAAGCAACATCTTGGAGGATTCAAGGTTTAGTTTTTACTAGTTCATCTCCATCTTCATCCCCATTTTCATCTATTTCTATTCAAGAACCAAGAAGCTATACATAAAGCTCTCACCTTTCTCCTTGGAGGCTCGCGGCCTCACCCCTCAAAATACACTATCCATCTTCTTTAATTCCAACCAACCCTTGATCTTGAATCTAGACACCATTCTAAGCAACTTTTATGTTGTGACCATCACCAAAATTTACCATTTTTGTTTTGTTCCATCAAGCTTCAAAGTTGGAGACTTTAAGGTAAAGTTCATAGTTTTCCACCTTTTCTCCTCATTTTCGTGATCCTTGATCTCTTAAGTGATCAAGGGTTCCTTTTCTAAGCTTTGATGATGATTTTGGTGAGTTTTGATATCCTTAGGGTTTCCTTGAAGGTGTAGTACGAAAATCTCTACAAGGGACCAAGAGGCTTGCTTTCTTGTATTGTCTTTCATAGGTAAGAGGGAGATAATCCTCTTCAACCTATCTTGGTAGTGAGGAAACGTTTTTGGTGTTGTTGATGAGACATCCATGTGTGGATTGCTCTCTTTGTTATGTTGTTTTTCATGATTATGCATTTATTTGGACTTGTATGAGTTATTGGTTGTCTTTGCATGTCTTGATGGTTATGGATTGTATATAAATCTTGTTTGGAGTAATATATGGAAAATGTAGGGTTTCCTACTATTTTAGAGGTCACGGTCTTAGGGCCAATTTTTAGGAATTCAAGTGTGATTTTGGAGACATTGGAACTTAGGTGATTAGGTGTTAAGGAATTGATAATTGTGATGGAAAAGATTTGAGACTTAGGGAGGCTCACGGCCTCTAGGGGGATTAATGGTCCAAGTTGTGATTCTTGGTGCAACATTGGGATTTAAGTGATCAATATTGTGGTAAAAGAAAAAGGGTTAGACTTTTATTATAATGAGGTTCAAGGCTTCTTGAGGAAAAATGTCACAAAATGTAGTGCTAAAATGGAGACTTAGATGATTGAGAAATTTTAGATTCCTTAGGAGTTTATAAAATGGAAAGAATAAAGGAAAAGACTTTATCCTATGGATTAGAGTGATTTTGAACATAAGGGAAGAACAAGAGAATTTCTATACTCTTAGAGTAATTTTAAGTAAGCATAATTGATTAGATTAAGGAACTTGATCAATCTAAAGGAATGAAGATTTAATAAGGACTTCAAGAGAATCCCTCAAGATAAATAAATTCATAAGGGATGTTAATTCAAGTGAAACTTCATGATGACTTCATAAGAGACGTTAATCAAAATGAAAATTTGTGAAGGTTTCATAAGAATTGTTAAGTTAAAGTGAAACCCCGAAATAAATCTATAAAAGTGTGTTATCACTCTTGAGAAATTAATACTATACTATTATGAGTCTGTGTTTGGGACTAATATTCTATTGATGTTTAAATTGGCCAAATTGTGGCGTGTTATGGAAAATATATCATTATTGTTGGATATACATGATTGTGCATGGAGTCAACATGCATTGAGCATTATACACTATTGGTTATTGTGCTGATGTGCTGAAATCGGGTGGATCAGTGTTATTATGTAATTGCATGGGCGGTTATGTAATATCATTGATACTAATGATATTAGACAATTGTATGGGCGATTGTTTAATATCATTGGGGACAGTACAATGATGGGTTGAGTTATACATATTCGCATTGAACAATTTACTCAGTCGATGACTGTTAATAGGATGGATGAGCCTATGATTATGCATTGAATCTGTATGCATTGAACAAATTGCTCAGTTGATGACTGTTAAAAGGCTGGATGTGCCTATGAATGCGAACTGAATGGTATGGTCTGTAATAGATCTGAGGGGTGTAAGGCGTGGTGAAAGCCAATTGTATGCATTACAGGCCCGACAAATCATTATTCTTTACACGGTGAATTAATGAGAATTGAATAATGTGATCTGTGATGGATCTGAGGAGGGTGTAAGGCGCGGTGAAGGCCGATTGCACGCATTATGGGCTCGACAAATCACTATTCTTTTTGTGATGAATGAGTGAGAATTGAATAGTGTGATCCAGTGGAAGGATCTGATTGAGGACCATGAGGCGCAGTGGTTCATTTCGTGAAGATGTTATCACCTTATTATACCCCTAGACATGATAAACCGTTGCAACGCATCACACACCTGACAAGCACTATTCTCTTCGTGGTCCGGCGTAGACTGTCATTGAGGGGGACAAATATTTCGGAACGTTCATCTTTGAAATGGAACAGAAATTCTTTGTACCAAGTGCACATGCATTGTGAGTCGGCATATCATATAGCACTCATTTATATCATATCTTCTGGCACTCATTTATATGATGATTACACTATTGTTTTAGTGATGTCATGATTATCTGAAATGTTTTAATTGTTCATTATCTGAGATTTTTTTGCTATTTTCTTTTATCGTATGTGATTACTGTTGCTTAAATGTTATTGCTCTGCTATGTGGGCGCTCTGCGCTATTCTGTTTCTTTACTGCCATAATGGGTAATGTAAGTAGGATGTCTCACCTCTTTCATGTATTCTTGTATTTCTGTTATATATATTTGTTAAAAGATCGTGAGGAAGAAGACGAGGGACCACACTTTTACTGATTGGATTGGGCTGATTCACTATTTTTAATATGGCATCGGGATGAAATTTCTTTGGTTACGCATGGGTGCAACTCCATAGGGGCATTGATGCTTGGTGTGTTGACTGGGACACCGAACGTCGTATATATTTATAGGGTTGCGGCTTTGTCTGCTAGTAGTACCTATCCCAGGGTTACTACTTTTTCCTTTTGTGCTCTTGTACCCGTCATCTTTTATTTGAATAATGTTAGTACTATGTTTCGTGTTATTAGTGTTTTGTGTTAAGGACGAATATATTACATATGAAATACATTTTTCCTTTAGTGGTTGTATTTTATATGGTTGAGTACTAAATATGTTTCATTCGGGGTTCATATTTTCTATCTATGTATAAATGAAATAATTTTTTTTGTAAATACTATTTTTGAGACTGTGACACGCTTGGATTTAGTGACTGTGGTGTAATGACGATTGTGCCACGATTATTACATCTAGGGGTGTTATAGCCGGCGGTTGGCTCAAACATGTGGTAGTGCGGTGGGTCGTTTCAGGGTTGCGAGGCAGAGGCAAGCCAGCGACTTGACACAGATCGTGGTTCATGGGTGCCGATTTGGATGGATCGGATAATGCCAACGACAACTGGTGCGGTGGCTCCAGATCTGGGTCATGACAGTGTTGCCCGGAGTCATGGTGCTGTGTAGTTCTATCTCGATGGTGTGGGTTGCTCGATGTAGTGCACTGGTATGACGAGTTAGAATGCAGGTCTAAAATCTAATTAGACTGACTCAGATTTAGTGCATGGCAGGTGGTGGCATGCAGTTGTGATGGCGCAATGCAAGGTGGCTTTGGGTGTGTGAATCGTGTGGCTCGTGCAACGGGACACGATCGTTTTGGGACTGTCAATGCATATTTTGGTTCGAGCGGGTCATGGTAGCGTTCGCGAGGTGCGTTGCTGCATGGGTCACGACTGGCTTTCACGGTGGCTGGTCCGATAATGGGTCGCGGTTCTGGGTCTATGCACATTGTTGCGTAAGTTGGTTGAGGAAGACAGTGGTCTTGGGTGTGCTGATGGTTGGTTGTTTGTGTGGGTTGTTATTATGGTGAATGATGAAGATAAAGTTGTTTTGATGGTGGTTTAAAGGGTGGTTGAAGGTTGAAGATGGAGGTGGTGATGTGGGTGAAGGTTTTTGGTGGTTTGAAGATCTTGATGAGGTAGGTGATGAAGATGGTGAGGGTTTCTAGTGGGTTAAAGATAAAGGAGATGAAGTGGTGGTGTGGTTGAAGGTGAATGGTTGTTATGAAGATTGATGAAAGTGAGGGTGGTTTTCGGATTAGTGGTTATGGTGAGTGTTTCTTGGAGGAAGATGGGAGGTTAAAGATGAAGTGTGGGTGAAGGTTGCTGCAAGGGATTTGCTGCTGGTAGGAGGCTACGCAATGGAGAGAATAATATGTTAGGCTGAAGTCTTTTTAAGCTGAAGTGTTGAAAAGTGTGTAGGCTATGAGTTTTTATAGAAAAAAATTGGGTTTGAAAAGTGATGATGATAAGATTTAGGATGAGTTTGTTTAGAATAATTGTTGGGGTTTGTTTATGATGAGTTAGTTTAGGATAACTGCTGGGGTTTGTTTAGGATAAGTTTAATGGCATATGCATTATGGGTTAGATAATGGGTCAATGTGTTATGGGTTAATGAGTCAGATTATGGGTGGAAGAGATAGATAATGGGTCAATGAGTTATGGGTTTATGCAAGGAATATATATTTTCTTTATTTTTTTTTAATTATTTTTTTGTTTTTTCTTTTTTTTTTTCAGAAAAGTGTTGATGTCCTGGACAAAATTGGGTGTTCACGATTGCCCCTCTTTACTTGTTCCTTATTAGATAAAACGAATAACCACACTATTTTATTTTATCATTGTAAGGCATGAGTAAATATATGAACTTGAATTTTGTTCGAGAATGCATATGATACAAAACAATGTGAGAACAAATTAAAAGTGTAACATCTTGAAAATTTATAATTTCAAGATAAATGATCGTTTTACAATATTTGGAATTTTTCTGAGAACGCGGAATATTTTAATATTATTCCTTGTTCTACGCGCACGTTGAGCAGAATTGGCAGAACGACTGTAACACTCCCAAAGTTGGAAAAATTTATTACGAATAGTCATTTTCTAATATTTGTGATTTATGTGAATTCTTTCAGAATTTTTTGGAATCGACGAATATTTTAATATATTTCTCATTTTGCGTGCACACTGAGCCGAACCGGGTAAATGAAATATTTTTTCCGAGAACCTTGAACTATGAAAACGTCGACCGGGGATCTTGCTAAACTCGAGGCCGGACACAGTTTACAAGGTTTCATATTTTTCGAGAAGATTCAACAGACGAAATAATAAAATGTTGTATAAATTTTATCTGTCAGATAAATTAATGCTGACTTCGGTCAACTGTAACTATTGTCCAATAAATAATAACATGTAATAAAAATCCTATCACATTATTCAAAATTTACCTTGTGTCAAATCCATTAGCTTTATTTTCAAAATAAAGATTAAATTAATTTAAGCTTGGCAAGCGAAGCTTCCTAGAAATTTCCTAACTAATCACATTTCTCTCTCTTCCCTCTCCACTCTTCTCTACGGCTGAAGGCCATTGGGGAGCCCATTATTCACCTTCTCACTTTCTTCTCATTCTCTTCTTTCTTCTTCTTCTTCTTCTTTCTCTTCTTCTTCCTCCTCCACCGTCCACCCTCACCATTTCCCCCTCTTCATTTTCTTGCTTCCCCATTCCACATCTAGCCTTCTTCCATCATTCCAAGACCATTTCCCTTGTGGCCATCCTTGGTTCTTCTTCTTCTTCTTCTTCTTCTTCTTCTTCTTCTTCTTCTTCTTCTTCTTCTCTTCTTCTTCTTCTTCTTCTTCTTCTTCTTCTTCTTCTTCTTCTTCTTCTTCTTCTTCTTCTTCTTCTTCTTCTTCTTCTTCTTCCATTTTTCACCATTGGAGCTAAAGCTTGGAGCTTTTGAGGTAAAGTCTTCAAGTTTTCTTCTATCTTCTTCTCATTTTCGTTTTATTGGTCACCTATGTGGCCAAGGAGTCATTTTTCCATGATTGGAGTGAACACTTTGGGAATTCCTCACCCTAGGGTTTTCTTGAAGGGGGAAAACGAAAATCAAGAGCAAAAAGGAGAAGCATCCTTGTGATTGTCTTCATTTAGGTAAGAGGGAGATGATCCTCTTCAACCAATCTTGGTAGTAAGGAAATGTCTTGTGTGTTGTTGTTGATGAGGGAATCCATGTTGGATTTCTCTCTTTGTTATATTGTGTCATTTCTATGATGTTGTAGTTGTTTGATTTGTATGAATGTATGGATGTATATTGTGTGCTTTGATGATCATGAACTTATAACTTGTTGTTTTGTATTTAGAGGACATGAATCACACTTTGGAATGTGGAAAATAAATGAGAGACTTTGATAAAGGAAGGGCCAGGGCTCTGCAGAAACGAATTCTGCAGAACCCCTGTTAATGCACTAGCGCCCAGGCGCTGTGCATAGAGCGCCTAGGCGCTCTGTGCCCAGAAAGTTTTCCCTGTGACGCGGCCTGGTGAGCGCTCAGGCGCTTCGTGGTCAGCGCCCAGGCGCTCGACCAGCGCTCAGGCGCTCCAGATATGGCGCCTAGGCGCCCAGAACAGAACTAGCTAGGTAACTGTGAGATGAAGCTATGTAATTTGAGATGTGAATGTTAATGTTGGAATTTGAGACGGAGTGTTTTAAGGGTTATTTAACTCAATTTGAAGCTAGGGTCTTAGATTGAAATTATAAGGAATTGGAATGAACATGGTGAACAAAAACTTAAGTAAAGGATATCAAGAAATCAATGCATAAAATGGGAGAAATTGAGGTTAGCAGTGGACTTTGGGAAGCCACGATTTTAATCATGGATTTTAGGAATTGGATTGATCCCATGTAGAATAAAAACTAAATGATTGGTATCAAGAGATTTGGGCATAACGCGAGATGGAAACTTACTTAGTGATGGATCCTTGTGAGAATGGCAAATCTTGAATAAGAATGCATAATGAACCTTAAAAATGTATTACCTTATTTGATTTCAATATTATGATATTGTGGGTCCATATGAGTGACCAACGTTGTATTGACGCTTATTTGAGCCAATTGTGGCATATTATGGAATAGTATGTGATGTTGATCATACATGTTCATGCATAGAGTCTTATGCATTGTGAATGTCCTGTGGACTATTGTAAGGCCAAGTTGCCTAGGAGATTGAACACACCTTGGTACGGGTGTGAATAGACTAGTGTGGGTCGTGTTATGACCTTGGGGGCGTCGGGGTGCGGGTCCCTCACATGGACAGTTTAGAGCTCCTCTGTGCCGTGGGGCAAACCGATGCAAACGCACCGACGATCCGGACCAGACACTGTCCTATGTCGTGATCGAGCGTGGACTGTCTGTACAATACCTGATGTGCACGTGAAAAATATTGATTATAGCACTTTGGCCGCGGTAGCCGAGTTACAGACACGTCTCCTGATCTTTCTCTCCGACTGTTTGAGTCTAGCTCCATGGAGTAGGAATTGGGAAAGCATGCATTGTGCATCGTTCATTACTGGTCTTATAAACTGTTGAGCATGAATACTTGTAAATGATTATCTGATTGTTGTGCTAATTCCTGGAAATACTATTGTGATCTACCTGCTATTGCTTATTGTTGTTCTACCTTTACTATAAATATCACTGTTATTATTGACTCTGATTATTGCTTAGAATTGAATTACTTTTATTATAAATTCCGTTGTTGCTATTGATGAATATATGAACTGTATTGCTCGGTGGGCGCTTTGTGCCGTGCTATTTTCTTACTGCCAATAGTGGTAATGAATGACGGGTGTCTCACCTCTTTCCTATATTTCTGCATTCTCTGTTTTATATTCATATTTGATAAAAGATCGTGAAGAAGATGATGAGGAACCACACTTTGCCGATGGGGTTGGGAACCTGGACAATATTTCTTCGATTTTCGTAGGAGTGCAGCTGCGTGGAGGCATTGATGCCTGTTGTATCAACTGGGACGCTGAGTGTCATGTGCATATGGGGTTGCGGCCTTGTCTGCTGGTAGTACCCATCCCTGGGTTACTACTTCTCCCCTTTAATGTTTTTATTTCTGCTGTATTTTATTTGACTCTGTAATTATTATATTCTATGTCATCAGTGATTCGTGTAAGTTGGCTATGAAATATATATATAAGGAACTTGATTTCATTTCAATGGTTATATTAAGGGTTGAATACATTTATATTTCATTCATGGCTCATATTTTCTATTTATGCATAAATGTGAAAAATAAAAATAAACTCGTTAATTTTGAAACTATTGTTATTATGACTGTGACACACCTGGATTTAGTAACTGTGGTGTAATGACGATTGCGCTGCAGTTGGTATATTTAGGTGCGTTACAAAAATCAAAGAGCGATGCAGTCAAAAGTAAATGACAGAAATTCAAAACGCAAGGAGTTGATGCACTCAAAAGTAAATGGTAGAAATTTAAAATGTATAGAGCCGATGCGCTTAAAAGAATTTAAAATGCATGAAGCCATTGCGCTCAAAGAATTTAGAATGCATAGAGCCAATGTGCTCAAAAGAATTTTAAAATGCATGAAGCTGTGTGCTAAAAAAGAATTTAAAATGCATGAAGCTGATGCGCTCAAAAGAATTTAAAATGCATGGAACCGATGTGCTCAAAAGAATTTAAAATGCAGGGAGCTAATGCACTTAAAAGAATTTAAAATATAGGGAGCCGATGTGCTCAAAAGTAAATAACAGGAGCTGATGCACTCAAAAGTAAATAACAGGAGTTGATGCACCCAAAAATAGATGACAATAAATTAAAATGCAAGGAGTCGATGCACTCAAAAGTAAATAAAAAGAAATTTAAAATACAAGGAGTCAATCGCTCAAAAGTAAATGACAGAAATTAAAATGTAAAGAGCTAATGTGCTCAAAGTAAATGACAAAAATAAAAATACAAGTAGTCCATTCCCTCAAAATAAATGATAGAAATAAAAATGCAAGGAGCCGATGCACTTCAAGAATGAATGACATGAAAACATTTGTGCCTGTTAGACAAGATCTTAAGATTTTTTTTTCTCTCCTTTCTTTTCTCTCTTTTCTTTTCTCATTTTTTCCCTTAAAAAACATTTGAACCAGCGATTACTGTAACACCCCAACTTTTGGGTAAAAGACTGTTGTGTCCCTGTTTTACTATTTCTTGTTTTCTGTATGAAATACAGAAAAATAATACTATTTGTTATTTTATTTGGTCATTTTACATAATTTGTTTCAATACAAGTAAAATAAAAATTTTATCAAATTCTTGTTTTAAATTTTTTTTCTCGTGTGAAAAACGGATGTATATAATTGTCTGGTATTTTATATAATCGTTTTACGTATTTTTCTTCAAGACAATGAAATAAAATTTTTCTTGAATCCACTGTTTTAAATTTTTCTATGTAATATACAGCTATATAATACTGCTGGATATTTTATTTGAACGTTTTGGATGATTAGCTACATTGTGGGAAAAAAATGGGAAAATGACCATTACGTCCCGAATGTGTTGTTTTTGATGTTTTTGCTGTTTTTAATTGTTTTCTACTTGATACAATGCTCAATATTACTGTCTGTGATTTTATTTAGACTTTTTGTGTGATTTGCTCCGGGGTAGGAAAATAATATTTTTCCGGATCGAAAAAATCTATTTTTAATTATTCAGAGGCGGGGATCTTACTAAACCCAATTCTGAATGAGCCTAAAATTAATCTTTTAATTTTTAGGATTTAAGCTTGTCAAATAAAATAATTTTATATTATTATAATTTTATTTTATTATGATCTTTTAACATCCATGCAACTCTATCCATAGGAAACTTGCTTTTCGGATTTAAGCTCAAGTACAAATAAGTGACAGCGGACCCAGAAATGTTTGCGGGACCCACTTTTAATCATCAAGTGTGGTACACGTGGACCAATGAGGAGCTGGTCAAAATTGATGGCTATGACTCGTCGCAACGGGCCAATAGGACGATGACACGTGGCGTGACACCTCAAAGATCATGACTCAGTGCTTCTAGAAGGTTCGAAAATGGTGACTCACTGTGACTCACCATGATGACTCGCCAGGAAAGAGGATTCAGAAGCTTCTCGATGACTCAAAGGCATCTTGACTCGCCATCGACACAGCCAATGATGCAGTCAGTGACTCAGCTGATGACTCGCCTTGCTGACTCATCTGCTCTAGAAAATATCTACGCTGACTCGCCATGTTGACTCACCCGTTCTAGACAGTTCCACGATGACTCATCATACTGACTCATCGTAGTGAGTCACATATTCTAGAAATTTCTCTTTGATGACTTGTTTTATGACTCATCAAGGGCAATCAGTAGAAAAAAAATGATCAATAATAATTACTACTCTGTTATTCTAAAATAAAAATCTATGTATATTTTATTACCCATTAGACAATGAACACTGACTTTATAAACAGTAATTATTGTATAATTATTGTTTATTGGTTAAAGTATGTTAGAAAATATATAATGTGCACCAATAGAAATTGGTCAACAAAAATAGCAACCAATAAGAATCAAGTTAGTAAATATTTAACCAATAGAAATTGGTCAAGATTAATGGCTTGAATTTTTAAGAACCAATAGAAAACAAGCTATCAAATAAATTTAGGCTTCTTGAAATTTAGATGGTTTTACGGTGGAAGAAGGAGGACAAAGTGCTCTAATATCCAATTCACAAAGTGAATTCACGTAGAAAGGCTTTAGGAAATTCATTTAGAAAGCCAAATTGAACAAATGAAGAATAGTCAATATTGATGGCTTTTCTTGGTTGAAGTCTACGGTGAAGCAAAGCTTTTGTAAAGCAAATATTACAAATTCAATTCTTCCTATCTTTCAATTAATTAACCAAGTGAGACCAAGTCAATTTTGGTGACTTCTCTTCACTTGTATCTACGGCAATTGCATGCTTTGGGAAAGCAATTATTGCATTTCAATTCATTCTTCTCTTCATGCTTCTACGGCAATGCCTAATAAAGGGTGATAAGTTTAGTTTCAATTTTATAAAGTTAGTCAATTTTGGTGGCTTTTATTTGGCTTCTACGGCTATTCACTTTTGGTGAAGGTTATCTTACATTTAGCTATCATCCAAAGAAGCAAAATAACAAATATTTCTTTCTTTCTCTCAAAGTGATCCACGGCAAGTCATGTTTAGTGGAAAGAAAATATCCTATAATTAACTATCTCACTTTGTCTTCATTTTTCCTATATTCTAAACCATCTCACGACCAAAGCTATCTCACTTGTCTTCATTTATCAAAGTCTTCATCTTTTCTCCAAAGCTATCAAACAAGAAAAGCTTTCAAAAATTTTCTTCTCCCTTTCTTCTCCAACCTCACGGCCTACCCATCTATTTCATCATTTATTCTTCTATAATTCTAAACTACCTTATTTCTTGCTTCTTTACTTCATTTCAAGACCTTTTGTAATTGAAACCTAAGCCTAAATCTTCCATTTTCTACCTTGTTCTTCAAAACTTAAGTTTGAAGCCTTGAAGGTAGGATTCTTTGATCTTCATATTTCTATCCATTTCAAAGTTTTAATCATGATTTTAATCCATGATTATTCTAGTTTAGAGCCTTAGGTATTAATATTGTATGTTTTCTTTGTTTTCAAGGAGCTCTTGGTGGAGGAAGCTTGCTTGAAGGAGACATACAATGGACTTGGAGGTTTCTACAAGAGGTAAGAGGGAGATTACCCTCATCAACCATGTGTTGGTGGTGAGGAATGTTTGTGGTTGTGGTGAAGAATCCATAAGGATTCATTCACTTGATTGTTTATAGTTTTTCCTAATTGTGATTGATTATGTGTGTAAATTATTTATGTGTTTATTATTTGTGTGTTTGTTAATTTTGTGTTTGTTAGTAGGTTGTTGTGTATTTGTTAGTAGCCTTCTTATTTGATGTTTGTAATAATTTGCATGTCTACAAGCTTTGATAATATTGCATGTGTTAGAAATGCATGATAAAATATAGGATGTGAATAATATGTCAAGGATTGTATGAGTGTTCCAAAGAACACACTAACAAGGCTCACGGCCATGATCCAAATGGGGAACCAAAATGTTCTCTTAATTTTCTTAAAATGTGATTTAATTAACCTAGGAGAATTGGTAAGATATCCATTTGTTTAGATCAAGAAAAATGAATTTGGAAATCAAATGGCATAACCTTATATTTTCGGCCAACATGTCTAACTTCAACACTTTGATTTCTAAAACTATTTTCTAGGGTAATGATTTAATCAATGTAGACAATACAAGAGATTTAACATGTATTTAGAAGGTGAAAAATAATTTGGAAATCCAATGCAAAGTTTTATCAAATTCGGCCAACATGCCAAATTAGATATTCATGATTTCTAAAATTAATTCCAAGCTATTTTCAATCAAGAAGAAGCAATACAAGTTAAAGTAAATTTTCTACAATGAGTTTTAAAGAAATAAAATGGTTAGAATTAAGTTTAAGAGGTTAATACTAATGATTTTTACTGTAAAAAGAAATACAGTAGCTTTATAAAATTTCTAACGTATAGCTCCCCATGTGTTTTGAAGCACGTTAGTAATTTTCAAAAGTGTAATTAATTGGTTGTGATAAAAATAAAAGGAGTTTTGACAAGAAACCTAGAAAACCATTATTATAATTTTTTTCTAAATCAAATCTTGTCAATTTTTATTAAAAACTTGGACAAATAAAGCGAGAAAAAGATGAGCAAAAGACAAGTATACATGCTATGAAAAATATTCTACGTAATTTAAAAGTACTAAATATTATTTCTGTTTGTTTTAAACAGTTATTTTAAGGAAGTTGGACAAGAAAACGATTTAAAAATCTTACGCGATTGAGAAAACGTATTAAAAATTCTACGCGATTTTGAAAACAGTAAAATATAATTACGCGATTTATAAATATTTATAAAAACGATAGAATTGTGAAAATGCGATAAAATTTCTACGCGATTGAACGTTACTCTATTTTTCGCTGTCGGGAAAATGTGAACCCGTACAGGTTTTCTTTATATATATATTTGTTGCCAATGAGGGCAAGCTTTCGCTGTCGAGAAAATGTGAACCCGTACAGGCTTTATATATTTTTATCTCTTGAGGATATTTTCGTAATTTTCTTATCTTTGGTTTGTGTGTGGAATTTATGCCAATTTTGATGGATTGATTGACGAGGTGAATCACATCGTATTGTCGGTGCAATAAGCATAGTGTGGTTCGAAATTGAATGGACTTGGAGGCATTAGTGTGCATAAATCCATATGTGGACAGTTGGTTGCTTTTCTGGGCCGTGGTAAATGGCAACACACTAGTGGACTCGACACACACTATATTTAATCGAGATTTGTAAAGTCTAGTTGTACATTTGCCCGTAGTGTCACGACGTGAGACAGTGAACTACCCCACGCCTGGATGGTAAATTCCCAGTGATGTGGAGCTATAGACGCAACGTATGACCGCAGAATAGTTGGCTGGGCAGCCGTGGTACTATTAGATTTTTTGCGAGTCATTCCCTCTGATATCTGTGGTATCTGTGTTTGTGTGGTTTAGCTCCATGGAGTAGGAATGTGTCTTATTATATATGTTGTTATGTGGTGCATTGTTATCTTTTATTTATTATTTCTTTTATTTGTTATTTTTATCTATTATCTTTTATTTATTATTTCTTTTATTTGTTATTTTTATCTATTATCTTTTATTTGTTATTTCTTTTATTTGTTATTTTTATCTGTTATCTTTTATTCGTTATCTTTTATTTGTTATCTTTTATCTATTATATTTTATCTGTGACCTTTTATTTGTGATATTTCTGTTGTTAAGACATTTGATCTTTCTTTTATATTGTCTTGTTATGATATTTTATATGGTATGAATTGTTACATCTATCCCGATAATGTTATTCTTTGTTTATTTTATTAGGTTATATGCATATTAGAAATATTTGTAAATTGATAACACGACTATAATTGTGATATCTGTGTGTATGGAATGACTTTGTCATTCGAATCATTCTTTACCTCTGAAAACTCCAAGGTATTGGTGAAATGGGATCTCACCTCTTTCTGTGTTGTTTTGTTTGGTTTGTATTATTTGAATTCGTATAGTAGGCGGAGCACATTCTTAAACCTATGAGAGATAATATTCTGAAGATGGTGACGGCGTCAATGAGTGGTCTTTCAGATTTCAACAGGACGCAGTTGGTGAAGAAACAGACTATGTAGGTTGGGTTTTTCTCGTTAGTGTTGTTACCGTGCTATTAGTAGTACCCGTCTTTGGGTTGGCTACTGTTTCTCTAAGTCAGTAAATGTTATGTTTTAAATTGTTGTTGAATATTTTGTGGAATATAAAATATGTGTATTAATCAATTTAATCTAATTTCTGTTTTACTTATAATTTTTGGTAAGTTTATATTTTCGCCAAATGAAATTTTAAAATTCATCTTTTAACAATAAAAACTTTTATAAAATGGTTTCAGTATGTTTTATATTTTATTTAAAATGTGACGCCCTACGGAGGGTGTTACAATTACTCTGGAAAGCTTTAACCAATCAAACTCTTGTTTATGTGTTTTTCTTCATCAAACCCTTTGGTTGACTTGGAACCCTCTTGACCTTTTTTTTCTTCTTCTTCATTTCTTCATTCTTTTTTTTTTATACTTTGACTCCTCTTTTTCTTCTTGACAATGAAACCTTAGATGACTAGTATTTTAATCATTTCCGACAAATGTTACATTGCAATCCATACTTTGAGTTACTGAGATATTTTAATCTAACTCAATCATTGTAGGATTGTTGTAGAATTGTCAAAATCAAACTATTGACCTAAAATTTATCTTATTTGAGACATAACTTATTGAGTTAAATATGTATTCTTGAATGGATAGAAATTCGTTGAATGAACAAACTTCCTTTTATTACTTTGGTAATCTGATTGTACATGAACATTTAGTAAGACACAAACTTGAAATATGAAAGGATAAAAACAAAAAGAAAGTTGCAAGGAAAAGGAAAATTTGCCCTAGTATTGGTTCCTTGTTTTTCATTCAATTGATTCCCTGCAACTGCTTGATAATTCAACCACTGTCTCTATTGCTACTTTCTTCAACATACTTTTTTGATTCCTTAATCCTTCAGACATTTTTACTCCAGTATGGCTAATTGAATGCGAACAAAAAATTAACCTGGTTTGGTGAATCCTTCAAGGAGTTTTAGGTCATCTTTCTTTGAGATTTTGCCTATTTATTTGCCATAACTTTTGCTTAGGCCGCCCTTTCGTGTTTTCAACCTAACGAACTCTCTTCCTTTTTTTTTAAAATTTATTGCTCAAACTTTTGTTTAGGCCACCCTTTTAGGTTTTCAACCTAATGAGTTCTTTGTTTTTTTTTTCTTTCAGGCATAAACTCTCTTAACAACATCAGTGTTTACAGGTGGAAATTCTTTTCTATCCATATTCTACAAAATTAATGCCCCTCCTAAAAATACCTGCTTGACTATGTAAGGACCTTCATAACTCAGAGTCCATTTTCCTCTAGCATCCTCTTGATTAGGAAGGATCTTTTTCAAAACCAAATCTCCTTAACTGAATTGTCTGGGACAAACTTTCTTGTTAAAGGCTCTAGCCATTCTGCTTTGATACAATTGTCCATGACAAATAGCTGCCAGTCTTTTCTCTTCTATCATATTCAACTGCTCATACCATTCAGATTCCTCTAACTCTACTTCCATCAAAATCCTTAAAGAAAGAATCTCAATTTCTATGGGAGAGAACCTCCATCCCATACAACAAAGAGAAAGGTGTTGCCTTGATGCTTGATCGTATATTGGTATGAGATATACAGGTAAAGCATAGGGTAACATTTCATGTTAGTCTTTGTAGTTTAAAACCATTTTAGCAACAATTTTCTTGACATTCTTATTTGCTACTTTGATCGCACCATTCATCTGAGGTCTATAAGGAGCTGAATTATGATGCCTGATTTTGAAATTTTCACAAAACTTTTGAAGCTCGGTGCAATTGAGATTAACAACATTATCTATGATTGTCCTTTTTGAAATTCCATATCTACAAAAAAATCCCTTTTAAGGAATTTAAAAAATACATTCTGAGTGATATTGGCATACGAGGAAACTTCTACCCACTTAGTGAAATAGTCAATTACCACTAAAATGAAGTAATGACCATTGGAAGCTTTGGGGTTATTGGGCCCAATGACATATATTCCCCACATCGAGAAGGTCATGAAGATACCAAGTTGTGCAAAGGAAATGGAGGTGCATTGACTCGATATGCATCTATCTAGTACTTATGGCATTTTCAAACATATTCTATGTAGTCTGTTTCCATGGTGAACTAATAATAACCACTCTTTTTAATTTTTTGTGCCATTATATGGCCATTAGCATGAGTCCCGCAGATTCCTTCATGGATTTCAATCATGATTAAATGAGCTTCACGAAGAAGTGCCATCATGGCTTCTCTTGTAAAAAACCTCCTCGTTTAAGAAAAAGGTCAGTGCCAACTAGCGAATAGTCTTCTTATTCACCTCACTTGCCCTATTTGGATATTCTCTATGCTGAATGTACTGCTTGATATCATGATACCAAGGTTTAGCATCTGACTCGCCTTCTACATTAGCATAATATGCAGGCTCACTGTGTGTCTTCACTTGGATGGATTGGACATTATTGTGAATATCCAACTTGGTTATTACAATAAAAGTGGCCCAGGCATCTGGAAACTGATTCCTGTCTCAAGTCAAATGGGAGAAGGTCACATCTTTATACTTCTCAATCAACTGGATCAAATACTTTTGATAAGGCACCAACTTTGAATCTTTGGTTTGCCATTCACTGTTCATCTAATAAATGATGAGTGTCGAATCTCCGAATACTTTTAGTTGCTTGATCCCCAAGTCGATTGCAACTTGTAAACCACTAGCACATGCCTCGTATTTTGCCACATTATTAGTGCATTCAAAATCCAGCTTGATAGCGATTGTGCATTGCTTTCTAGTTGGTGAAACAACCACAGCTCCTATGCCACTACCATATATGTTGACTGCTCCATGAAAATACATCTTCCAAATGGGATCATCCTCACTTTCTCCTTCTTCCTCGATTGTCAATATTTCTCTATTAGGGAACTGAGTTGTTATTAGTTGTCCACCCTCAAGAGGGTTTTCAACTAAATGATCAGTAATTGCACTTCCTTTGATGGATTTTCGAGTCATGTACTTGATGTCAAATTTTGATAACATCACTCGCCATTTTGAAACCCTTAATGAAACATGAGGGCTTTCTAATATGTACTTCAGATGGTCCATTTGGGAGATCAACCAAGTAATGCAATACAACATCTACTACCATACTATTTTGAGGTCCATACCAGAGCACAACAAGTTTTCTCAATTACCATGTGATAGGCTTCACAATCAGTACACTTCTTACTCAGATAATAAATTGCTTGCTCTTTCTTTCCTGATTCATCATGTTGTCCCAACATTACTCCCATGGAGGTTAGTAGAACTATTAGGTACAATATCAAAGGACAACCCGATGTAAGGGGTACCAACACGGGAGGATTAATTAAATAAGCCTTTATCTTGTCAAAAGCTCCTTGACATTCTTCATCCTATTCACCCAGTTGATGCTTCTTCAACAACTTGAATATAGGCTTACAAGTGCTGGTTAAGTTAGTAATGAATCTAGCAATGTAATTAAGTCTCCCGAGAAAACTTCTCACTTCACGCTCCATCTTAGGAAGATACATCTCTTGTATTGCTTTCGCCTTATCCGGGTCCACCTTTATTCCTTATCTACTAACGATGAACACTAGTAATTTTCCAGTAGATGCTCCAAAGACACATTTAGTAGGATTGAGTCTCAACTTATACTTTCTAAGTCTTTCAAATAACCGTCACAAGACTGCTACATGACTTTTCCCTTTTTTAGATTTGGCCACCATGTCACCTACGTAAACCTCGATTTCTTTATGCATCATATCATGGAATAATGCAACCATAACATGTTGATATGCAGCCCCAACATGTTAGAGATTAATTCTTTAATTCTTTAATCTTTAAAATAAATTCTAGATGCATACACCCTAGAACAAAACACCATAAGACCTAGGATCTACATCATGCCAGATTATCAAGGATTCTTGGATTTTCATAAATACTAGGATCCATAGTTATTGATCACCAGCTATTGCGAAATCTTTCCGACAATCAATCACGAACAAGAGATGGTTTATGATCTTCCACAACCAAATCACCTCAGCTCCTCTATGAGACCGTCGCCTCTCTTCCAGATGGGAAGAAGGGAAACTATGTTATAATTTTGGTATATTGGGGACCATAACCATTTCTGATGTATATTAACTAATTAGGGTTCCTATAATCTCCTAATGAGTCAATATGGTATCTACTCATTAAGCCCACATCAAGCTATTAAGTCTACGGGCTCACTAAATACGATCACTTAATAACAAGCCAAATTAATTAAATAGCTAATATAACTGTTAATTAAATATGATGCCCAACATTAATTAGAAAACGTAAATTTCCTAACACAACATTCATTAATCCAAAGGACATTACTGTGTAACAAAAGGTTCCCCAAGGGGTAATAAAAGTTGTCTTTTCTTTGTCATTAACATCTACGAGGATCTGATTGTACCTAGAATACCCGTCTATAAACGAGAACCTGTGATTTCCTGAAGTATTGTCAACAAGAACATCGATATGAGGGAGCAAGAAATTGTCTTTTGGACTGACCTTATTTAGATCCCTATAATCCACACACATACTGACTTTCCTATCCTTCTTAGGCACTAGCATAATATTAGCTACCCATTCTGGGTGTCTCGACACCTCTAGAAATCTGGCTTCTAATTGCTTAGTCACTTCTTCTTTGATCTTTAGTGACATATCAGAATGCATTCTTCTCAACTTTTACCTTTTCCATTTAGAAACGCAGTCTTGACATCCATCTGATGTAGCTCCAAATCAAAATGAGCTACTAGTGCTATTATTGTCCTAAAGGAGTATTTCGAGGATACAGAAGAGAAAGTTTTTTTGTAGTCAATGCCTTCCTTTTGAGTAAAGCCTTTAGCAACAAGACGAGCTTTATATCTCTCGACATTACCCTTTGAATCCCTCTTGGTCTTAAATATCCATTTACAACAATGGGCTTCACACCTTCAGGCAATTCAACGAGATCCCAAACGTCATTGTCCTTCTTTGACTTCATCTCATCCTTCATGGCATCAATCCATTTTTGAGAGTTAGAACTGCGCATAGCTTGACAGAAGTTGATTGGATCATCCTCTGTTAACCCAACACCATCCTCATGCTCTTGGAAAAAGATGTTATAGTCATTTGATATCGCGTTTCTCCTTTCTCTAATGGATCTCCTTAATGGCACTTCTTGAGGTTGTTAAGTATGTTGTATAGGTGGTGCTTGAGGAAGAACTTCATCAATGTTGGCTTGTTCAGGAACAATGTCAGGAATAATAGTCTGAACATTATTGTCTAAAACTGGAACTGTTTCTTGAACAGTGATAGGTATAAGGACTTGATCACTGCCAATAATAGGTTCTTCTTCGAAGACAACATTCCTTATATTTCTTTCCCCTCAAACTCAACTTCCTCAAGGAATCTCGCATTTCTTGTTTCAAAAAAGGATCTTGATGATGGGATTGTAAAACTTATACCCCCGAGAGCATTCAACATAACCAACGAAATATCAACTAACCGTTCTTGAGTCTAGTTTTCTTTCATGCGACCTATAAGGTCGTGCCTCAACTGGATAACCCCAAATGTGCAAGTGCCTTATGTGTAGCACCCATCGTAGGATGCCACATTTATGTTACTTAATTACTAAATTACCCCCAAGTTTATAAAATGTGATGTTGTGATAAAAATACGAGTTGTAAAATTTTTTTCTTTCTTCTTTGATAACGATAAAAATAAACTTAGCAGAAAATAAAAAAAATATAATATATCATCACACATAATTTACATCATGTACATTACAAACATACTGTCAGGATTATTTATATACAGTCCAAGTTCTCAAAGTAATTAAATATAATTTAAAACTCACATATTGCCCAAGTCTTACTAAACAGCAGAACCCTCAGATGGGTCCTCCTCAGATTCCTCCGCAGGTAGGAATCTAGCACGATGCGAAGCCCTACGTACAGGTGTCCGAGCGGATGACACAATACTAATTTTTGTTGGGACATAATATCTAGTATCCCAATGCTTCCTGATGGACAACGAAAATTCAACATGTATATATATAGTTACAGAGAAGAACGGGTCTCTACGAAACTCTCTGCTCATAATGACCGTCAAGTTTCCCTTATAAATTAGTCCCCTCTCATTGGGACTAGTCCTCCATGCTCCAGCTCCACCATGGAACTGCAATCTCACATAACTGAAAAAACTTGACCAAGATGCCATCCGATCAAAACTCAGCTTCCTCCACAGGAGCCTGCTCTTCTTCACCCTCTGGTTCAGTGCCTTGCTCAACGTCTTTACAAATAGTAAATACAGTACAAAATAATATACAAAGAGGTGAGATCACCTACGCCAATACCAACATGGTAGTACAGAGATAATACAAACAACATACCATACAGATATATCATACCATCAACATTATTTATCATAACAAATACAATAAATAATAATTACCATAATGCCATTAACATTATTATCATCACACAATAATCATAATAATGTGATCATATTATTATCATCATCATCATCCAAGTATTTCTCAACTGAACAATTGTCATAGCCAATATTCCTCAATTAATATCTCACACAGATATAAATGCTCATATTCATGCATGTGCACATAGACTCAATTTCCTACTCCATGAAGCTAATACTCAATTTGGAGAAATGGATCAGAAAGATCTATCTGTACCAACATGCCTCAGACCAAGTGCCACATTTCTTATTTTTGTTTGCACATCTAGCATATACACGACAGTCTTTACTAGATCTCGATTAAGAATAGTGTCTCGGTCAGGATCATTGGTGCATTACATCAGTCAAACTTACGGAAAGAAGAGCTAACAACCGCCCATGTAAGCAATCCGCACCCCGATGCCCCCAAGGTCAACAAGTGACTTACACTACGCATATCATACCCACTCAAGAGGTGTACGTCTCTCCTAGGCAAAATAGCCTCATACAGTCCATCGGACCTTTCCAATGCATGTTCAATGCATCAATGCCAAACATAGACAAATTTCATATACAGTGTCAATATACTATTTCAACAGTAACCTTACTATTTATTCAATCGCAAAATCATATTATCGTGTTTTTATAGTCGCAAAACACTTTTGTTGCATTTTTTACAATTTTGCAACCTTTCTGTTACGTTTTCAAATCATATATAGATTTTTCAACGTTTTCATCAATTACATAAAAATATTCCACCATTTTTAAAATCGCGTAGCGATTTTTCAACAATATCTCAAACACGTAAAATATTTAAATGCTTCTCAAATTGCGTAAAAATATTTTCAACGTTTGTCAAATCACGTGAAAATATTTAAACGTTTTTCAAATCGCGTAGCTTAAAAATCATGTTTTTAAGTTACGTAAATCATTTTTCACCATTTTTCAACTACGTAAAATATTTCTCAACCTTTAAAAATTCCTTTTCAACATTTCTCAAAATAATATGACTTCTCACATCATTTTTTATATTTTTTACTCAAGAAAATCCTTTTCGTAATTTATTCCATAAATTCACCATTTCATGGAATTAAATCAATGTTTCTAACTTTAAAATTTACTAACGCTCTCCAAAACCCAAAGGATGAGTTACACGTTAGAAAATCCCAAGTTACCAACGTATTCGTTATAATTCTAAATTAATTCTAAAAATCAATCCTCTTTACAATAAATTGAGGTTCAAACACTTTCAACCTCTCTTTTCTATTCACATATGAAAATTCCATTTTTCAAGTGCTAAAACACTCTGGTTCCCTTTCCAAATTCCTTGTATTAAATCAAGTTATAATTCCACTTTGAAAATCACTTTGGTCATAAAAATCAAGGCATTATAAGCCTTCAAAACCGTGGACATGGCCATTGAAACCATCAAATATTTTTCCTTCTAAATTGATATGGTTTTACACAATCAAAACCATTAAAAATTCTCACAAAAACCATGAGCACTTGTTTCTTGAAAACAAACCATTTGTGTATTTTCCTAGTTTTTCTAAACATCCAATTTTATCATTCATGAAAATATTAATTTGTGAACACCTATTTTGGGGTGTTGAGGCCGAAATCCTCATGGTCTTTGGAACCAAAATTTGTTTTCCTTTCCAACAATTTTTATGGCATACATCACATATAATCAACATACTATATTTCAAGCATACCATAGAAGCAAATAAAAATTATACTAAGCATGCAACCACAAATAAATCATGCAAAGCATATCAAGCATAGGCAAATAATCAAAGCACATAAATACCCACAAATTATTACATGACCATGGATAGGAATCCTCACATGGATTCACCATCCATCAAATTTAAAACCATCTCTCACCACCATACTTGGTTGGTGAGGTAGATCTCCCTCTTACCTCTTGAAGAACCACAAAAAACTCATTGCTTTGTATTTTGAACAAGATCTCCACCAACAAAAGTCTCTTGAACATAAAACAAACACAAAGAAATTAGTATATCAAGCTTAAATAAGAGGAACCATGGATCAAACATGGTTGAGAACATGAAAAAGAAGAGAAGAAATGAAGTTTTCCATAACCTCACCTTAAGAACCCTAGAACTTGTCCTAGGAAAAACTCCTTGAAGATGAAAGATTTAGAACTTGGTGTAAACTACAAAGTGTCTTAGAATAAGGTAAGGATTCAAAAAATATGGTTGTTTAGAATTGTTGAGTGATGGAAGGTGATTCGTGGTGGTGTGGCCGTAGCTATGCTTGGAGAGAAATGGAGAGAATTTTTTTTTTGTTAAGCTTTGCTTTAGGAAAGATGAAGAATGATCAATAATGACCAAAGGTGATCAATTATGGTCTTCAAATGTTGCTTTAGCTTCTAAATGCAGCACCAAAACCGTCCCCCCCTCCATGCACTCTTCAAAATGAAACAAATCTCCTAGCCACCATTTTAGGCAATCTTAACCATTGATTAGATCAATGGTTAGGATTTAATGTAGCTTCTAGGTTTAGGCTTAGATAGAAAACTTAATTTAGGCCATTAGATCTTTCCTCCTTGAAATCCTAGCCATTAGATGTGTCTCCAAAATGAAGGGTCAAGATTGCTCCTTCAAACTTTACATCTAAGGGTTATAAATGGTCCTAGCTACTTTATAAGACCAAATCTCAACCTTTAATTAAATCAAGATCAAGTCTCCACCGTTGATTACATCAATAGTGGATATCCAAGCCATTAATCTTGACTTCGCAGTACAATATTTATTTTTGTATCTGCTATTACCCTTTGAATAATATTTTTACTGTATTTTTATCATCCGATAATTAAATACAGTGCAAAACACAGTAAAAAAAAATTTCTAAAACTGTTTCCGGATTCAGGTTTAGTAAGATTCCCCATCTCCGTCTCAACAGTACGAATTTTCTTGGCTACAGAAATTTTTTTACCTTTCTGGACCTATGCGGGGCCTATATACGACCTCCATGGGCCCACAGATGGCCCACAGATAACGCTAAAATAATCAGAGTAATATAAAAATTTTATAATCATACACAAAATCACAAAAATTAGAAAATTCATAAATATCAAATCAGATTACGTAAAATAATTAAAACTTAACAGTAATAATTAAATTACGTAAGATTTTTTTTGACCCGAAAATTATTATTTTCTTGACACAGAGTAAATCACACAAAACGATCAAATGTACTGACAGAATATTCAAAATAATTTTATAGTACACAGAAATTACTAAATAGTAGAATTCTGTTAACTGTCAAAATTACTGTCTTATATTTAGGAAATTTGGGGTGTTACAATACTCCCCTTCTAAAAAGAAGTTTCGTCCTCGAAACTTGATAAACTTGACTTCACACCCTCAGAATAAATATGGATATTGTTCCTTTATCTTTTCTTCTAGTTCCCACGTAACTTCACCACTTACATCGTTCCAAACGATTTTAACCAATGAAATCTCCTTACCTCGAAGTTGCTTTGTTCTTCGATCCTCAATCTTAACTGAAAACATTTCATAGGTTAAGTTCTCCTTCAGTTGTACTGTGTCTGGCTCGATAACATGAGTAGGATCAGGAATATATTTCCGTAATTGCGATACATGAAATACATTGTGAAGATTTGATAACAATGGTGGTAATGCAATCTGATAAGCTACCGGACCTACCCGACGTAAAATCTGATACAGCCCGATAAACTTTGGAGTGAGCTTCTTGGACTTAAGCACTCGTCCAACTCCAGTCATAGGTGTCACTCGCAGAAATACATGGTCACTTTCTTCAAACTCAAGCGATTTTCTCCTTTTATCAGCATAGCTCTTTTGCTGAGTTTGAGTCACTCTCATCTTGTCTTGTATCATCTTCACTTTCTCAGTTGTCTGTTGAACAATCTCTGGTCCTAATACAACACTTTCACCGTCCTGATACCAACACAATGGTGTTCTGCATCGTCTACCATACAATGCCTCATAGGGTGCCATCCCTATGCTCGAATGAAAACTGTTGTTGTATGTGAACTCTATCAATGATAAGAACTCATTCCAACCTCCACTTTCTTCCAGAACACATGCTCTCAACAAGTCCTCTAACGACTGAATCGTCCTTTCTGACTGACCATCAGTCTGTGGATGGTAAGTAGAACTCAAACATAGCTTTGTTCCCATCGCTTCTTGCAAACCATTCCAAAATCTCAACGTAAACCTTGGATCTCGATCCGAAATAATACTGGATGGTACACCGTGAAGTCTAACAATTTCACTGATATACACTTGGGCTAACTTTTCCATTGAGTACTTAATATTAATCAGCAAAAAGTGCGCCGACTTAGTAAGCCGATCAACAATTACCCAAATAGAATTATAACCCTTCCGAGTCCTTGGTAGTCTTGTCACAAAATCCATTGCTATGTCATCCCATTTCTACTCAGGAATAGGCAAAGGTTGCAATATTCCCAAAGGCCTTTGATGTTCTACCTTAGCTTTCTGACAGACTAAATAGGATGATACATACTTAGTGACATCCTTCTTCATTCCTTGCCACCAATATAATTGTTTTAAATCCTGGTACATCTTTGTGGCTCCTAGAAGCATACTCAACTTACTCCTGTGAGCTTCATCCAAAATCAATTTCTAAATTTCTGGATCATTAGGCACACAAACTCTTCCTTGAAACTTCAAAATTCCATTAGCGCCTTCGCTAAATTCTACCTCTGCACCTTGGCTCTTTGCTTCTTTTGCTTCTTGCAAATATTGGTCACTGTTTTGTCCTTCACGTATTCTATCCATCAAATCATTTGAAATGGTGATCAAGTTTACACGCATTGTTCTTAGCGTAAGTTTCACAGATAAACGCATATCCTAAAATTCTTCTATTAGTTCCTTCTCCTTGATCATCATAACAGAAGCACTAAGCATTTTCCTACTCAACGCATCCGCTATGACATTCGCCTTTCTAGGATGATACTATAACTGAAAGTCATAATCCTTCAGAAACTCTAACGAATGCCTTTGTCTATGTTCAACTCTTTCTAGTCAAACAGATACTTCAAACTTTTATGATCACTAAAAACAGTGAACGTTGCTCCATAGAGAAAATGTCTCCACACTTTCAATGCAAACACCACAGCTGCTAACTCCAAGTCATGAGTCGGATAATTCTTCTCATGATTTTTCAACTGCCTTGAAGCATAAGTCACTACCTTACGGTTCTGCATAAGTACATAACCCAATCCTTAGTACGAAGCATCACAATATACATCGAAAGGTTCGTTTGGATCAGGTAGAATCAATACCGGTGAAGTAGTCAATCGTCTTTTCAACTCTTGAAAACTTTCTTCGCATGCATCAGTCCACACGAATGGTTGATTCTTCCATGTAAGTTGGGTAAGAGGTCCTGCTATCTTCGAAAACCCCTCAATGAACCATCTATAATAACCAGCTAATCCGACAAAACTACGGATTTATGTTACAGTCGTTGGTCTTTCCCATTCCAAAACTGTCTCCACCTTTGAAGCATCAACTTCAATTCCTTCATCCGATATCACGTGTCTTAAAAATTGAACTTCGCTTAACCAAAATTCACATTTGGACAACTTGGCATACAACTTATTCTCCTTTAAAATATGGAGAACCACTCTGAGATGTTCAACATGTTCCTCCTGACTTCGAGAATAAATCAAAATGTCATATATAAAGACAACAACAAACTTATCCAAGTATGACCGAAAAATTCTGTTCATAAAGTCTATGAATATGGTCGGTGCATTCGTCACACCAAACGGCATCACGAGATATTCATAATGCCCATAACGAGTCCGAAATGCAATTTTGGGAATATCTTCCACTTTCACATGAATCTGATGATAACCAGATCGTAAATCAATCTTGGAAAATATTGCGGCTCCTCGCAATTGATCCATCAGATCATCTATCCTTGGAAGTGGATATTTATTCTTAATCGTAACCTTGTTCAATTGTCGGTAGTCTACACACAGACGTGAAGTTCCATCCTTCTTCTTTACCAACAATACTGGAGCTCCCCATGGTGACACACTAGGTCTCACGAATTGCTTCTCCAATAAATCCTGTAGCTGTTTCTTAAGCTCCGCCAATTCTACCAGTGACATCCGATATGGCGCAATAGATATAGGTCCAGCTCTAGGTACTAAATCAATAGAAAACCAAATTTCTCTTTCTGGCAGTAGTCCAGGTATATCTTTAGGAAATACCTCAGGAAATTCATTGACCACGAAAATATCTTTCAAGACATCTTCACATTGAACCTCCAAAGAAGGCAACAATAGATACCTATGATCTCCTTCTTTCAAACAAGCTTCTACTTGAGTTGTTGTTAGGAATCTAGGATCTTTAGCCTCAGGAAATACTAACGTCTTATTTGAACAATCAATTAGGATATGGTTAGAAGATAACCAATCCATTCCTAAGATTACATTAATCTTGGAAAGAGGCAAACAAATCAAATCCACATGAAAGATTCTATCCCTAACATATACAGGGCAATTCAAACATACTTTTGTAGTTATCACAGGCTTATCAGTAGGAGTAGTAACACTCAAATCATATGGCAATATAGTCACAGTCAATCCCAAACGTTCCACACAATCATGTAACGCACCAAAATATAACAATCACAGCGCAATTGTCATTACACCACAATTACTAAATCCAGGCGTGTCACAATCTCAATAACAGTAATTTCAAATTTTACAAGTTTTTTTTTCTCATTCATGCATAAGTAGAAAATATGAGCCTCGAATGAAACATAATTAGTATCCAATCATTTTATACTCATCCATTGAAATAAAAGTCATTTTCCATATATATATTTTATAGTCATCTTTAATACAAATCACTGATAATATAGAATATAACAATTACAAAGTCGAATAAAATACAGCGGAACTAAAACACTAAAGGGAAAAAATAGTAACCCTGGGGTAGGTACTACTAGCAGACAAAGCCGCAACCCCATATACACATACGACGCTCGGAGTCCCAGTCAACAAGTCGGGCATTAATGCCTCCACGCAGCTACACTCATACGTAGTCGAAGAAAATCTTGTCCAGACTTCCAATCCCATTAGCAATGGTGTGATCTCTCTTCATCTTCCTCACGATCTTTTATCAAATATAAATATAAAACAAAAATACGAAAATACAGGAAAGAGGTGAGACACCCATCTTTCATTACCATTACGGCAGTAAGCAAATAACACAGTGCAGAGTGCCCAAAAAGTAATACAGTTCATATATTTAAAACAGCAACAGCGGAACTTATAATAAAAGCAATTCAATTGTGAGCAATAATAAGAATCAATAAGAACAATGATATTTATAGTAAAGGCAGAACAATAGTAAGCAATAGCAGGCAGATCACAATAGTATTTCCAGGAATCAGCACAACAATCAGATAATCATTTACAGAAGTAAAACAATTATTTTCACATTCAAAGGTGTTCATGCTCAACAATTTATGAGACCGACAATGAATGATGCACAAAACATTATGATACCACAATTCCTACTCCATGAGGCTAGACATAAACATTTTCAGAGTGAATGATCAAGGAGTAATGCCAGTATATCGTTAGCCTTAAAAATAGTGTGCTTCATCTCATAAAAATATTTGCGCAAATGGCTTATACATGACACGTCAACAGTTGATCACGATATAGGACAGCGTCCCGGTCTGGATCGTCGGTGTGTTTGCATCGGTCTACCCCATGGCACAGAAGAGCTCATAACTGTTGATAATCACATATTTTATTCATTAAGAAACCCTTATGTTTAGTTATTTACACTCTTCATGTACTTAATTGACTGAATTTGATTATGTTTTGTAAGTTTGAACTCGAATCGGACTTAATTGATTTTTTCAGCATTATTCGGGTCTTACACTGTTTCTGTATTTTAGCCATATCTTGAGTTCTAAATGTCTGATAATTATGAATTTTACCTTGTAGGAAAGATAAGAGAGAGCTCTACAACTTTGATGAAGAGCTCAAAGTCAATTTCAGACATCTAGTGGAGCTAATTGGGCATGGAAATCAGAATACGGGATTTGTGACTGGAACCCGAACAGTGTGTAGTAACCAGAACATAATTCGAGTTTGGCATATAAAATGGGCTGAAAATTTGTAATATGAAAGTTAAGACCCATATGTACAACTTTCATGTCAAGAACAAAACTTGATTCGGGCTCCTTGATGGAGATATTGGGTCTGAAAGTCAAAACAGAGGTGCTGAAACTGGTCCTGAACAGTCTGTAGTAATTGAGTCATATCTTGGGCTGTAGGACGAATTTTTGGGTGTTTCCAGAGCCATTGGAAAGCTTAGACAATTTCCTAGAACTTTCATGAAGACCACTTGGCTCAGAAATGACGAAATCAATGAGTTCAGCAATAAAGAATTTCGGAGACAAGGTAGCTCACCTACTCACCCACCTACTCATCCACCTACTCATCCACTTACTCATCCCATCTACCCATCTACTACTACTCTGAATCCTCTATAAAAGGAAGCATGTAGAGAGCTCTAGGAACAACACACACTTGGTGTTAGAAATAGCTTTTCATAGTTCTTGTATATTTTTTCTTCATTGTAATGGAGAGCTAAGTCACTTCTAGTCAATTCGGGACTCTTGAAGAGATTGTGGCTTGGATTCTTGAGACCTTGGTTATGTAATGTATTTGATTTATATTTGAATTCCTCTTCTCTTCTTCTTCTGTTCTCTTGATCTTGAATGCATGAATGGTGATTCTGTTTATGTTTGATCTGATTTGATCTTGGTTTAAGATTAAGTATTGTGATGAAATTTAGAAGCTGATTGATCTGAATTAATCACATAAGCGAAGATTGAGATTTGTGATGAAACTTAGAACTGATTGATCTAAACTAATCACGTAATTGAAGAGGTTAGGTTACTGATTTGTGCCTAGGTTAATTGAATTTGGTGCTTAAATTGACATATATTTACATGAATGGTGCGATTGCAGATTTGTGTTTATCACTTGTCAATTGAATTCTGGACGATTGTCTAATATGAATTCTAGATCTGATGCAGAGATCTCGGTTAGATCCAAGTTAACCATTCAAATGTATTTCAGGTGTTTGTTGAAAGGTCTATGATTGAATCCACCCAATCTCGGATAGATTTGAATTGATTGTTCTTTTAATTGTTATTTTTCTTGAGATCTTGTCATTGTAATCCTTGAACAATCAAACCCCCTTTCTAACTTAACTTAATTTGATAAAATTGCATTTACTATCCTTGAGGAGACGATCCAGTGTTGTTCACTATACTGCAAACTTAGTTAATAACTTCGGTTATAATTTTTGACTGAGTTCGGCGCTCGTCAAAATTTTGGCGCCGTTGCCGGGGATTAGTAAGTGTAATCTTTTCATTTTAAGTATTTTTACTACCTTTTGCTTTTTATTAACTTTTCTAACATTTTTATCCATTATCTAGTATTGTTCATACTACACTAACAATTTTTTTTCTTAGATTTCTGAATTTCTCTAGTGAAAGAAAGACGGAAAACAGGTGATTACGGGTAACTATTGCAGTTTTCAAACTGAAACATGCCCACAATGAGCTGAAACTTGGTCGGTTGAAGGAAAACAGCCTGATAAACAAGACTCACAGTAAATTGTGAGGTCACCCCTGGTTTTTCGAAATTCTATCATTTAAACCACTTTTTAATTTTTTAATATTTTTTATTGCATTTTCTAGTTTCATTTTTATGTAGATTTTGTTCTGTGTTGATTCCATAATTCTTAAAAATGTTTAGACATATTAACTAGATTTATTTTTGCATATTTTGAGTGTTGTTTGGTGTATTTTGCTTAGTTGCAGTTTTTGTGTTTTTGTGCTTTAGTTGATGCATGACTAGGTCCAATCTTGATATCTTGCTTGATCTTGATCCCGAGATTGATAGGACCTTGCATAGATTAATTAGAGCTCGTGTGATAAATTCGAGTTAATTTGAACCTAATTTTGGGAGTGAACACGATAACTTAAGTAATCCCGAAATCATGGTCGATAACATGCATAATAGAACCCTTAAGGAACTTGTCGCTCTCCCGATGTATCTTACCAATCTTTGTGCATTCAATATCCTCGATCTTGATGCAGATTTTGAGTTAAAATCTGGTTTGATACACTTGTTACCAAAATTTCATGGTCTTGTGGGTGAAGATCCTCATAAGCACCTGAAAGAGTTCCATGTTGTGTGTTCAACCATGAAGCCACAAGGCATCCCTGAGGAACACATCAAGTTAAGGGCATTTCCCTTCTCACTTGTCGATGCGGCCAAAGATTGGTTGTTTTATCTTTCACCAGGTTCGGTCGAAGTTGGAATGACATGAAGAGGTTGTTCCTGGAGAGATTCTTCCCTGCGTCTAGAGTGCTGCAATTAGGAAGGATATATGTGGCATCAGACAGATGTCTGGTGAGACTTTGCATGAATACTGGGAGAGATTCAAGAAGTTGTGTTCGAGCTGCCCTCATCACCAAATTAGTGACCAACTCTTGATTCAATACTTTTATGAGGGTTTGCTGCCAAATGATAGAAGTATGATCGATCTGCCTCTGGAGGAGCCTTAGTAGACAAAACTCCTACCGTCGCAAGAGATCGATAGCAAACATGGCAGCCAATACCCAACAGTTTGGCTCGCGGATCATCACCGCAACCAGAGGAGTTAATGAAATTCAAGCATCTCATATGGACCAACAAAGAATGGAACACAGACTAGATGAATTGACTTCTTTGGTAAGACAGATAGCAGTGGGTCAACAACCACCCATGCGAGATGATGCATCGGTGTGTGTGGAATTTGCTCTAATTCATCTCATCCTACCGATTCATGCCCTACACTTCAGGAAGATGGTTCCGCTTTTCCAGATCAATGTGTTCTTGCGCTGGTGTTTTTCCTGGTAGACCCCAATATCAGCAACAACAGCAACAATCTAGATATGATCCATTTTCTAGTACTTATAACCCTGGTTGGCGAGACCATCCCAATTTGAGATATGGGAATCTAGCCAAGAACAACAAAATTTCACCGGCCAGAAGAACAACAATTTAGATACCAAGTGCAGGTCCAAGCAACAAATACCAACAAATACCCCCTGCATTCAGACAACAACAACCTATTCAGCAGTCTGTCCAATCCACTCCAGCTGAGCCGTCATTGGAAGACCTAATGAAACAAATGGCCACAAATAACATTCAGTTCAGCAGAACGTCAGTGTCAACATTCGAATTTACAAACTCAAATTGGGTAGGTGGCAACCACCGTGAGCGAGCTAAAGAGTCAAGGTTCTAGCCAATTGCCTTCACAAACAGTCAACAATCCAAGAGGCAACGTAAGTGCAATTACCTTGAGAAGTGGCAAAGAAGTTGATGTTCCAACCTTACAGCAATCAGAAATTGACCAAAAATGGCAAGAAATGGATAATTCAGTCCAGAAATCTGTGCCACTGAAAAAAATTGCAGAGAATTCAGATGTTACCATTCCATTACCTTTCCCAAATAGGATCACACAATCCAAGAGAACAATGCAAGCAGAAATGGAAAAAGAAGTCATGGAGACATTCAGGAAAGTGGAAATCAATATTCCCCTCCTAGATGCAATCAAGCAAATTCCAAAATATGCTAAATTTCTCAAGGAGTTGTGCACTCATAAGAGAAGGTTGAAAGGGAATGAGAAGATCAGCATGGGTAGAAATGTTTCTGTAATGATTCTGCCAAGCATGCCACAAAAATACAAAGATCCTGGAACTTTCACAATTTCTTGCACAATCGGCAACTCTGGATTTGAGCATGCAATGCTAGATTTGGGTGCTTCGATCAATGTCATGCCCATGTCAGTTTATAAGTGTTTAAACATTGGTACTTTGCAACCCACTGGTATCGTGATTCAGTTGGCAAATAGAGCCACTGCTCATCCTGCAGGTGTGCTGGAAGATGTGTTAGTTCGGGTGAATGAGTTGATTTTTCCAGCAGATTTCTACATTCTGGACATGGAAGATGAGTCTCCAACAAACCATGCTCCATTGATTCTAGGCAGACCATTCCTCAAGACCGCCAAGACCAAGATAGACGTGCATGCTGGCACCCTTTCTATGGAGTTTGGCGACGATTTGGTACAATTTAACATTTTTGATGCCATGAGACACCCCCTAGAGGAGCATTCTGTTTTCCATGTTGATATGATTGAGATGCTGGTTGATGATGTCTATACTGATTTATATGCTGAATTCCCTGATATTGTTGACTATCTTGGTTCTGTTTCTTGTGATACATGTGCCACTTGTGATGTTGAACCATGTGCTGCATGTGCTGAGATTTATTCTGTTATGAGTAATGATACAGCTGATGATGATGCAACAATTGAGAATGAGAGTCAGTACCATGCTGAAATTAATGTTGCTGAGTTAGTTGTTTCAGATCACTTGTTACCTTCCATTGTGCAACCTCCATCCTTGGAGTTGAAGACTTTACCAGACCATCTTAAATATGCATATTTGGGAGATGGTGAGACACTTCCGGTGATCATTGCTAAAAACCTACAACCTGATCAAGAAGAAAAATTACTGCAGATTTTGAGGCAGAATAGGCAAGCCATCGGATGGACTCTTGCAGATATTCCTGGTATTAGCCCCTCCACATGCATGCATAAGATTTTATTGGAAGAAGGGATTAAACCAGTTAGACAGCCCCAAAGGAGACTAAATCCCCTGATTCTAGATGTGGTAAAGAAGGAAGTTACAAAGCTGCTTCAAGCTGGCATTATTTATCCCATATCTGACAGTCAATGGGTGAGCCCCGTGCAAGTGGTTCTCAAGAAATCTGGGGTCACAGTGGTTGCGAATCAGAACAATGAGCTTGTGCCCACACGAGTTCAAAACAGTTGACGAGTTTGCATTGATTATAGGCGGCTTAACCAGGCTACCAGAAAGGATCATTTCCCGCTGCCCTTCATTGATCAGATGTTGGAGCGGTTAGCTGGCAAGTCACATTATTGTTTCCTGGATGGATATTCGGGCTATTTTCAGATTCATATAGCCCCAGAAGACCAAGAGAAGACTATTTTCACTTGTCCATTTGGCACATTTGCATACAGGAGGATGCCCTTTGGTCTGTGCAATGCTCCAGGCACCTTTCAGAGGTGTATGGTAAGTATCTTTTCTGATTTTTTAGAAAATTGCATGGACGTATTTATGGATGATTTTACTGTCTATGGATCTTCCTTTGATGCATGTTTAGATAATCTGGCTCAAGTCTTACATAGATGCATTAAGACTAACCTCGTTCTAAATTTTGAGAAATGTCATTTCATGGTAGAACAAGGTATAGTCTTAGGGCATGTGATATCTCGTGAGGGTATTGAGGTAGATCCTGCAAAAATAGATGTTATTTCATGCCTATCTTACCCCACATGCGTGCGGGAGATTCGTTCTTTCCTTGGTCATGCAGGTTTCTATCGGCGGTTCATAAAGGATTTCAGCAAAATTGCACTTCCGCTATCCAACTTACCTTGCAAAAAGATGTGGAGTTTCACTTTGACAAGAAGTGCCAGGATGCCTTCAATCAATTGAAGCAAGCATTGACCAAGTACACCTATCATCCAACCGCCGGATTGGACACTTCCATTGAGTGATGTGTGATGCCTCTAATTATGCATTGGGAGCTGTTCTTGCACAAAGGGTCGGTAAAGTGTCTCATGTCATTTCCTATGCTTCGAGAACTTTAGATCCTCGCACAAATCAACTACACCACAACCGAAAAGGAACTTTTAGCAATTGTTTTTGCTTTAGATAAATTTGATCATATTTGCTTGGTTCTAGAGTGGTTGTGTTTTCAGATCATGCAGCATTAAAGTTTCTCCTGAAGAAGCCCAATGCCAAGCCCGGTTGATTAGGTGGATGTTGCTCCTCCAGGAGTTTGATATTGAGATCCGTGACAAGAGTGGAGCGGAGAATTTGGTGGCGATCACTTGAGTCGAATTGAAAGGAGGCAGATGTTTTTCCCATCCATGATGTTTTCTCGATGAGCGACTTTTCAAGCTACAAGGCAACATCCCTTGGTTTCTTGATTTGATTAATTTCTTGGTTGCTAAAGCAATACCGCACATTTCACTAAGGCTAAGATTGATAAATTGAAAAGTGAGTCAAAGTATTATGTGTGGGATGATCCTTACTTATGGAGATTTTGCGGTGACTAAGTAATTAGGAGATGTGTGCACGATGATGAATTCCATTCCATTCTTAGCTTTTGTCATAAACTTGCATGTGGCGGCCACTTCGGTCCTCAACGGATTTGCTAGGAAAGTTTTAGACTCGGATTATATTGGCCCACTCTATTTCATGATGCATATATGTTTTGCAAATCTTGTGATCAATGCCGAGAGAACAGGAATACTTCTCGTAGGAATGAAATGCCCCGAAACCCTTATTATTCTCGTGAGATTTTTGATGTTTGGGGTATTGACTTTATGGGTCCTTTCCCTGTATCATTTGGTTTTGTTTACATTCTGCTTTGTGGATTATGTATCTAAATGGGTGGAGGCTAAGGCCACTCGGACTGATGATTCTAAAGTTGTTGTGGATTTTATTAGATCACAGATTTTCTGTAGGTTTGGAGTCCCGAGAGCCATCATTAGTGATCAAGGTTCATATTTTTGCAATCGAAGCATGGAGGCTTTGATGAAGAAGTATGGAGTCCAACACAAGGTTTCTACACCCTACCACCCCCAAACCAATGGGCAAGCCGAGGTCTCCAACAGAGAAATTAAGCAGATACTCCAGAAGACAGTTCAACCTAACAGAAAGGACTGGAGCAAGAGGCTTGAGGATGCTTTATGGGCTTACCGGACTGCTTATAAGACACCAATCGGGATGTCTCCATATCGGATTGTTTTTGGAAAAGCATGCCCTGCCGGTGGAAATTGAGCATCGAGCATTCTGGGCGGTTGAAAAGGTGCAACTTGGACCTAGATCAAGCAGGTATGGAGAGGAAGCTGCAGCTGCAGCAATTGGAGGAGATCCGCTTGGAGGCTTATGAAAGTTCCAAACTTTATAAGGAGAAGACCAAAGCCTTCCATGATAAGTTGATTCTGAGGAAAACATTTGAGATTGGTCAAAAAGTTCTCCTCTATAACTCCCGCCTCCGACTCATGCCTGGCAAATTAAGGTCTAGATGGGATGGACCATTTATTGTTACTAATGTTTTTCCTTCTGTCGCTGTTCAGATTAAAAGTGAGGTCACTGCCAAAGCTTTCATCGTAAATGGACACCGCCTCAAACAAGATCATGAAGCTGCCAGAGCATGCGAAGTGGAGGTGATGAACCTTCTCCATCCGCATTATGAATAAAAAAAAAAAAAAAAAAAAAAAGAAAAAAAAAAAAAGCAGTTGTGTGCGCGACAATGAGGTAGGTAGTGTCACTCAGAAGCATGTGGAGGTTATTTTTTCTTCAGCGACAACAACTGCGAAAATCTTGCAGTATGGATTTTATTGGCCTACTTTATTAAAGGTTTGTTACACCTTTTGCAATAGTTGCGGAAATTGGTCAAAAAAGTTCTGCTTTGAGATTATCATCTGCACCTACTCCTTGGAAAATTGAGATCTAGGTGGCGCGGTTCTTTTGTTGTCAGACACGTGTATCCTCTGGGGCCGTAGATATTGAGGATCCTAGGAATGGTACTGCGCTTAAGTTAATGGACAAAGACTCAACCATTCCTGGAAAACCAAGTTCTTGAGTTCTTTGTGTTGCTTAGGTTAAGTGGCGATACGGTACTCCGTGACTCTTGAGTCGGTTTATTCTTCGATTTCCCAAAATAACCGAACCCTTCTTCTCCTTCAAAATGGATGTCATTCTTTCAAACCCGAGAAAACATTTTCCTTCTCTTCCTCAAAAATGCTCGAGAAAAATCTACAAAGTTCGATGTGAGAGATTGAGATTGTTAATGCACAAGGGTATGCCGAAGATATACGTTGGATAATTGAAGCAAAGGTCCGATTAGCGGTGAGTCCTCAATTTCATTTGACTCATATATGCCCGGTCTTGGAAGAAGTTCATATTCTAAAAGGAGAAGAGCAAAAAGGTTACAAGTCTGTCACAAATGTGGACGATGGGCTGTAACAAGCGATGTCGTACTAAGGGGATGGTTTCCGCAAATAGAGAAGATAAAATTTTCTTCATTAAGAATGGACTGAGTAAGGAGTCATTAGATGATATCTTATTGACTCTTGAGACGCATTCTTGTGGATTGGTGCATCGTGAAATTCTTAAATTGTGGAATCTCTTCAAGGATGAAGAACAACGCTACAGTCTTGGGAATCTGACTCTAAAAGACCTTGTTTGCCAATTTATAAGAAAATTGGATGGGAAGCTTATCCTCGACTCATAGAAGACGTTTAAGCCGTTACTGGACGTTAAACCAGAGGCAGATGTGAGCCATATCCACAAACAATCTGTACATATCATCCTCTTCTTCTTCTTCTTCATGTCATTTTTCAAAAAAAAAAAAAAAAAAAAAAAAAAAAAAAAAAAAAAAATGAAAAAAAAATGTATACTTCTTAGGGTTGGCTTTGGTAACACAAACCGTGAATGGGGAAATACATGCATCCTGATCCAACCTTCTTAATTGAAAAACAAAGAAAGTAGATTGTATCCCACATGTGAGGCAGCCAGTCGTATTATGGTCACTTGTCCCTTCTAGGAGCCCTATGTTGCGCTGGTCTTGAATGGGTCGAATACTGGTCAACAATGCTTTGGCACAAAGCCGAAAGAGTAGACTACCTCCATCCCAATCTTAAGTAAGTATACACTTATCTTTCATCAAGTTTTTCTAACAATTTCACAAAAAAAAAACGGATGTGATGTCTACTGCACTCATGACGTGCAGTATAAAGATACGCCATGGAAACTGTACATACAGGTATGTCATCATTTTCTATTATCTTTGTATCATTTTGTTGTATTTTGATTTTTGTACAGACGATCCTTTGAGCAGGGTCCTTTAGGGGTTTCTAGACTTCTTTACCTTGATGGTTTTCTTGAAGTCAAAAAAAAAAAATTCTGTGTTTCTTAATTTCAACCTTTTCTAAAACAGCCAACCTACCCTCATAGGTGCAATTATTCCCCTTTCCATTCTTTTTCCTATTTACACACTCCATTTTCTCCATTTTCCTTCAAACTCAGAAACACTCAAAGGGAGGAAGAGTATAGAATGGGGCCTTCTATTCGTAACCTCAAAAATGTCTGTGTTTTTTGTGGGTCGAGTTATGGGAAGGGATTAGAGTTTGTAAACGTAGCTAGCACTCTTGGTCGATCACTTGCTGCGAGAAATATTCATCTTGTATATGGGGGAGGTTGTCGTGGGTTAATGGGGGCTGTATCACTTGCTGCCTTTTTAGGAGGCAGTCAGGTTTTAGGTGTTATTCCTAAACCTTTAGCTGAAAATAACATCACTGGAAGGACAGTTGGAGAAGAAATTCAGGTAACATCTATGCATGGACGAATGAAAACAATGGTTGACAATTCTGATGCATTTATTGTCTTACCTGGTGGTTTTGGTACTTTGGAAGAAATTTTTCAAATTGTCTCTTGGGCCGAACTAAACATCCACCATAGACCCATTGGTTTGTTGAATGTTAATAATTTCTTTGATCTTTTGTTATCTTTTCTTGACAAAGTGTGGAGCGTAAATTTATCACTCATTCTAAGCAAGACAACTTCTTATCTCTCGCCTCCACTATTGATGAGCTCATTGATAAATTAGAAGCTTTTGAATATGTACTGATCAGGTATTAGCTCAGATAGATTGGTCAACAGGAAGCAGCGAAGGAAGTAACAAGAAACAAAAGCCAGATCTGCGACTTCATCTTTAATGGGTTTGATTTTATTGTGTTTTGTTTTTGTTTAAATTTGTGTCAACTTTCTCCAACAGGTAATATCTTCTATCCTTTACTCATCTATATTTTAACATTGAGGACAATGTTGTGATCTAGTTGAGGGGGAAGGATAGTTGACCCAAAAAAAAAAATAAAAAATAAAAAATAAAAAATAATAAAAAAAAAAATAAAAAAAATAAATTTGTTGTTTTGTTTGAAAAGTATAATATGATTGTCATATACATATTAAACCAATTAGTAATGGCAGAGTAAGGAGTAATTTTACTCTTGAGATGCATCTTAATTGGTGGCAGAGTAAGGAGTTTTTTAGGTAGTAACTAATTAGTACTAAAGTTTTATTGTTTGATTTCTTTTCAGGGTCTGATACGGTACTGACAGTGTGTTTCTTTTCTGCTTGACGTTGATTCACTTCTTATCAGGTTGTGTTGCTCTTTTCTATATCTCTCTTTCACATTGAAGGCAATGTTATATTAAGCGTGGGGGAGAGATTTCAACATGTTCTTTTTGTAAAAAAAAAAAGGAAAAAAAAGGGGGGTTCATTGTATGATTGAATAACTTTTCTCCCTTCTTGAACTGATATGCTTGGTGATGGATGATTGAATTGATGAATTGAGTTTGATGGATGCATACCTTGTGAGATTTTGAGCCTAATGGATGGATTCAACATTTATGTCATTCTCTTCTTTCTTGTGTGATTTTCATTCATGTTAATGACCACTCTAGAACTTGCTTTGATTCTTTTTGAGGCTACATTTCACTTGCATGCATGAACATGATTGAGGCCCTCTTTCTTAATTAGCTAGTTTAACCAAATAGCCAACCTTGCTTTCAATATGATATCAAGCACTCTTTTGACTTCTTGAAAATTCTCTGATTCCTGCCAACCTTGTATATTTTCCTTTGCTTAACCCCGTTGAGCTTATTTGACCATTCCTTGTTTCTAGCTCATTATGTGCCTTAAATGAAAAATCGTGTTCTTACTTTACCTTAGGGAATAAAAGAACATTAGCCTGGTTAATGGATGAGTTTTTGAACAAGTGTGGGGGTGTGTGTACAAAATGGTTGTTGAAAAAGGAAAGAGTGCCAAAAAAAAAATAAAATAAATAAATAAAAAAATAAAAAAATAGAAAAAAAAGAAAAGGATTGGGAAATGAATATGTAAAGGGATATACATTAGAGTTGGGATGAACTTTTATGCTTGTTATTTGAACTCAGCTCTCATTTGCTTTTATTCTCTTTGGTATTTATCCTCTCATATCCATTTTATCCTCTTCTGTTTCCTTGACCTCACTACAACCTTAAATAAAGTCCTCATGATTTATGTGTGCATGTGTTTTGAGTAGTGGAGAAGTAGAAGATAAGCAAGCTTATGGTAGTACAATTTTCATGGGTTGAATTGAGTGAAATACCTACCTTTTAAACACTTGAGAGATTAAGAGGGAATCTTGTGAGGATATATCATTCTTAATTCATTCTTTTCAATGGAAGTTTCCTTGCTTGTTGGTTTGTGATGTAAAGAAATGTTACCGCATTTATGCTTTGATCCCTTGAATTTCTTGTTGCTCTTCTTGCTTCATTGAGTCCCTTAGATTTTTTAGCTTTTAAGTTTGTGTCGTTTGTCTTTGTCTTCTAACTTTAGTTTTATATGTTTTGCCCAGGAGTGCAAAAAGCTAAGTGTGAAGGAATTTGATAATCACATATTTTATTCATTAAGAAACCCTTATGTTTAGTTATTTACACTCTTCATGTACTTAATTGACTGAATTTGATTATGTTTTGTAAGTTTGAACTCGAATCGGACTTAATTGATTTTTTTAGCATTATTCGGGTCTTACACTGTTTCTGTATTTTAGCCATATCTTGAGTTCTAAATGTCTGATAATTATGAATTTTACCTTGTAGGAAAGATAAGAGAGAGCTCTACAACTTTGATGAAGAGCTCAAAGTCAATTTCAGACATCTAGTGGAGCTAATTGGGCATGGAAATCAGAATACGGGATTTGTGACTGGAACCCGAACAATGTGTAGTAACCAGAACATAATTCGAGTTTGGACATATAAAATGGGCTGAAAATTTGTAATATGAAAGTTAAGACCCATATGTACAACTTTCATGTCAAGCACAAAACTTGATTCGGGCTCCTTGATGGAGATATTGGGTCTGAAAGTCAAAACAGAGGTGCTGAAACTGGTCCTGAATAGTCTGTAGTAATTGAGTCATATCTTGGGCTGTAGGACGAATTTTTGGGTGTTTCCAGAGCCATTGGAAAGCTTAGACAATTTCCTAGAACTTTCATGAAGACCACTTGGCTCAGAAATGACGAAATCAATGAGTTCAGCAATAAAGAATTTCGGAGACAAGGTAGCTCACCTACTCACCCACCTACTCATCCACCTACTCATCCACCTACTCATCCACCTACTAATCCCATCTACCCATCTACTACTACTCTGAATCCTCTATAAAAGGAAGCATGTAGAGAGCTCTAGGAACAACACACACTTGGTGTTAGAAATAACTTTTCATAGTTCTTGTATATTTTTTCCTTCATTGTAATGGAGAGCTAAGTCACTTCTAGTCAATTCGGGACTCTTGAAGAGATTGTGGCTTGGATTCTTGAGACCTTGGTTATGTAATGTATTTGATTTATATTTGAATTCCTCTTCTCTTCTTCTTCTGTTCTCTTGATCTTGAATGCATGAATGGTGATTCTGTTTATGTTTGATCTGATTTGATCTTGGTTTAAGATTAAGTATTGTGATGAAATTTAGAACTGATTGATCTGAATTAATCACATAACTGAAGATTGAGATTTGTGATGAAACTTAGAACTGATTGATCTAAACTAATCACGTAATTGAAGAGGTTAGGTTACTGATTTGTGCCTAGGTTAATTGAATTCGGTGCTTAAATTGACATATATTTACATGAATGGTGCGATTGCAGATTTGTGTTTATCACTTGTCAATTGAATTCTGGACGATTGTCTAATATGAATTCTAGATCTGATGCAGAGATCTCGGTTAGATCCAAGTTAACCATTCAAATGTATTTCAGGTGTTTGTTGAAAGGTCTATGATTGAATCCACCCAATCTCGGATAGATTTCTGAATTGACTGTTCTTTTAATTGTTATTTTTCTTCAGATCTTGTCATTGTAATCCTTGAACAATCAAAACCCCCCCTTTCTAACTTAACTTAATTTGATAAAATTGCATTTACGATCCTTGAGGAGACGATCCGGTGTTGTTCACTATACTGCAAACTTAGTTAATAACTTCGGTTATAATTTTTGATTGAGTTCGGCGCTCGTCAACTATCCATGTGAGGAACCCACACCCCGACTCCCCCAGGGCCAATAACATATGGCACCTACGCTAGTCTATTCACACCCGCACATAGGTGTTATTCAACTCCTAGGCATACATCGCCTTACAACAATGTCTAACGAACAAAACATATGTATGACGACACAATGTCCAATCATGTATGTTCATCAATGATGCATTCATCATATACACTACCACAACGGTATATAGTCATTCTCAGTATCAACATGTCATATCTCATCGAGAATTAAATTAACAAGTACATAACCCTTCATAGGGACTCACAACGTATAGAGTCAAATCTCAATATCAATATATATTATGGTTTATCATTATCACCATTCCCCATTAAGGGTTTAACATTTTCAAGAACTTAAGTCTTGATCAATTATGAAAATACTTAGGTTAACTAACCCTTAAATCGTAGCCTTACAAGCCCTCAAGGTTCTAAATTCCTTCTCGCATTATGCTCTAGTCTCTTGATACCAATCACTTAGTTTTTATTTTACATGGGATCAACCCAATTCCTCAACATTATTAGGTATTCATGGTTTATCAATTATGATCATATCCACATTAGGGATTTTTTATGTCTTTAAACTCCTAATCTCCAAAGATGCACAAAGGCCTCATTTAAACTTTAAGTTTTTCATAATCAACTCCACTATGATTATAAATCCTTTAGTGTTCAATTACACAAGCTTTATTGCTTACTAACTCAATCCAAACTCTCATTATCATGGGTCAAAACCGTGGCCCTTCAAGTCCTCAAAGATCCAATTTCTTTCCATTTTATGTATTAACTTCATAATATCAATTTACTTAAATTTTGATTTATCAAAGTCATTTCAATTCCTTATGATTTTAAGCCAAAACCGTGGCCATCATTTGTCATCAAAGTTTCAATTCTTCACCACATTATGCATTAGTTACTTGGTACTTAATCACTCAAATTCTATTCCTCACAAGATCAATTCAATTCCCAAATTTCCAAGGTCCAAACCGTGGTTTCATAAGTCCTCTAAGTTTCACTTTTTCTTTCCTTTTTATGTACTAGGTCATCATTATCAATTCACTTAAATTTTAATTCATTAAGATCAATCCAATTGCCTAAGGTTCAATGCCAAAACCGTGGCTTCATAGGTATCCAATGTCCAATTTTTCTTTCCACTTTTATGCATAAGTTTTCTTAATACTAGTTCACTTACATTTAGTTCATCAAAATTAATCCCATTGCCTCTTTGTCAAGACCAAAACCGTGGCTTCATGTGGGGTAGTAAACCCTTGGAATTTCATCTTCATAAGTTTTTATTATCATCATTTAACATTCAATTTCATAGCTTCCTTTTATTATGTACAAAACAAATTTATCAATCAAGAATCATCTCAAAACCGTGGCATCAAGTCAAGGTAGGAAACTCCACATTTTCCATTTAACAACCTTAACTTGATTAAGCATATTTAACACATCAAACATATTCAAGAACACAATTCAAGCATTAATCAAATTCAAGAACACTATATCATACAAATTTTTACAATTCAAGTAAGCATACAAGGATGGAATTTCTCCATCAATATACATACAAAGTTCCCTCACCACCATAAGTGGTTGAAGTGAGTTATCTCCCTCTTACCTAGAGGAGACAATTCAAGAAAACAACTCCTTGGCTCCTTGATTTGCAAATTCGGATTCCACCTTCAAGAGAACCATAAAGTGGTCAAATTGACAGATGAAATTTACACAGTATTTTATTATTTCGTCTGGTAAATTTCTCAAAAAATGTGAAACCTTGTAAACTGTATCCAGCCTCGGGTTTAGTAAGATCCCCCGTCGACGTCTCCATAGTTCAAGGTTCTCGAGAAAAATATTTCATTTTCCCGGATTCGCTCAGCGCGCAGGCGAAACGAGGAATATACTAAAATATTCGACGTTTCCGAAAAAATTGTAGAAAATTCCCATAAATCGTAAATATTATAAAACGACTATTCGTCACAAAATTTTTCAACTTTTAAAATGTTACATTAGTTTTCCCAACTTTGCCCAATGTGCACGCAAAACGAGAAATTTACTAAAATATTTGACGTTTCTGAAAAAATTCCAAAAAATTCTCAAAAATCACAAATATTGCAAAACGACTATTCGTCATAAAATTTTCCAACTCTCGGAGCGTTACAGTCGTTTTCCGTCTCTGCCCAAAATGCATTCAAAATGAAAAATAATATTAAAATATTCTGCGTTCTCAGAAAAATCCAGAAAAATTCCCAAAATTCCCAAATATTGTTAAATGATTATTTATCCTAAAATTATAAATTTTCGGGATGTTACAAATCACATGCAATAAAAGAATGTGTTACTCCCGAATCATAGAATACAGTTAAAGGATTACCTTCAATAGCACACTCCTCCATGATTAAGTCCTCAGATTTCACAGCTTCTTCCCCGCTCATAGTATACACTCGACCACCTGCCTGTGGCCTTGTAGTACGAACATTTCTCACAGAAGGTTCCCTCTTTATCTTATCACAATCCCTAGATAAATGTCCAGATTTCCCACATCTAAAATAAATCATTCCTTTATACTAACAATCCTTGGTCAAATGATCCTTCCTACACTTGAAACATCTATACGTAGGAGTCCCAGCTTGACTTGCCTTATTACCACCAGAACTTCCTCCCACAAATTACTGCCGGTTTTGATTTCCTGCCGGTTTGACATACAATTTTTGTTGAAAACGGTTTCCTACACTACTCTTTCCTCTCTGGAACCGTACAGGTCCAAAGTTCTTATTTCTTGCCGCTCGCTGTTGATCAATCTCCTCAACCTTACGACACTTGTCCAACAATTCTGGAAACTACTCAATTCCCAGGGTTGCTACAGCTCGCTTAATGTCAAGCTTCAATCCTTCCTCAAAATTTTTACATTTCTAATCCTCATCTGGATGCATCTGGAAATATCTCGAAAACTTAGATAAGCTCTCGAACTTTGCTGCATATTCACTAACAGAGATCAGTCCTTGCCTCAGACTAAGAAATTCCATCTCCTTAGCATGACGTGCACTTGCTGGAAAATACTTTGCCAGAAACTTCTGTCTAAAGAACTGCCATGTCACAACTCTTCCTTCAGCTTCTAACAATCTTCGAGCTCCTGCCCACCCGTTTTCACCATCTCCAACTAACATAAAAGTCGCAAAAGTCAGCTTGCATTCATTAGCACAATTCATACCTTCAAATATTTTCTCTAATTCCTGGATCCACAATTCAACTTTCTCCGGGTCAAATTCTCCCCGAAACTTCGGTGGATTATTCTTACGGAATTCAAACAAACTGTGAGCATCCTTAGTTGCTCTTTGGTTTTCTTGTGCAACGACATCAGCCATCCATTGCATCGCTGCTACAGCTACAACTATGTTCTAGTTGTCATTACTAACATTTTCCATTCCTGTTCTAGTATTGACACGTCCTCGTCCTCTTCTAGCCATTACTTTTCTCTACTTAAACTGGACAGCACAAAGAAATCAAGGTCAATCTTCAAACAACATTGTTTCTTTTCAGTAAATAATAACAGAGAGTCACACAACACAAACAAGACAGACCTAACCACAAACCCAAAAGACTCTAACTTGGGCTCTGATACCAACTAATGTAGCACCCACCGTAGGATGCCACATTTATGTTACTTAATTACCAAATTATCCCCAAGTTCATAAAATGTGATGTTGTGATAAAAATACGAGTTGTAAAATTTTTTTCTTTCTTCTTTGATAACGATAAAAATAAACTTAGCGGAAAATAAAAAAAAATATAATACATCATCACACATAATTTACATCATGTACATTACAAACGTACTGTCAAGATTATTTATATACAGTCCAAGTTCTCAAAGTAATTAAACATAATTTAAAACTCATATATTGCCCAAATCTTACTAAACAGCAGAACCCTTAGATGAGTCCTCCTCAGATACCTCCGCAGGTAGGAATCCAGCACGACGCGAAGCCCTGCGGACAGGTGTTCGAGCGGATGACACAATACTAATTTCTATTGGGACATAATATCTAGCATCCCAATGCTTCCTGATGGACAGTGGAAATTCAACATGTACATATATAGTTACAGAGAAGAACAGGTCTCTGCGAAACTCTCTACTCATAATGATCATCAGGTTTCCCTCATAAATTAGTCCCCTCTCATTGGGACTAGTCCTCCATGCTCTAGCTCCACCATGGAACTGCAATCTCACATAATCGAAGAAACTTGACCAGGATGCCATCCAATCAAAACTCAGCTTCCTCCATAGGAGCCTACTCTTCTTCACCCTCTGGTTCAGTGCCTTGCTCATCGTCTTTACAAATAATAAATACAGTACAAAATAATATACAAAGAGGTGAGATCACCTACGCTAATACCAACATAGTAGTACAGAGATAATACAAACAGTATACAATACAGATATATCATACCATCAACATTATTTATCATAACAAATACAATAAATAATAATTACTGTAATTGGACATATGCCTTTGAGAATTTTGTTTTGATGATAACAAACGTGAAGACTAAAATGAAGATGATAGAAAGACTAAGTCCAAGATCGCATAAGAATAGCTTTAGGACTTAGGATCTTTTTGTACGGAGCTCACTCTAATATCTATCAGTTTTGAAAGAAAAATAAGTTTGGTATAATCAAGTGTTTTTGAAATAAATCAGTTTCTATTATTTATTCAAACAAAGATTATTCTATTTGAATAAACATTTCCATGAGCTTCTGTTTTAAACAGCCTTATTCGAATAAGGCTCCTGCTATTCGAATAATGATTTTTAGCTTCCTTCTGTTTTCTAAAATGCTATTCGAATAATAGTTTTTCAAAGCTTCTGTTTTCTTAAAGTTTTATTCGAATAAACCACTTTCTATCCAAATAAAAGGACCTCCAGAAAGGCTTCTCTCAAAAGAGTTATTCGAATAACTCAGTAGTTATTCGAATAAACTCAGTTTTCTAGAATTGCTTGTTAAAAGAGTTATTCGAATAGACTTAAAGTCATTCGAATAACCCATATCAGCTGGCCCTTTACAAAGTCTTCACAAACAGTGTTATTCGAATAGAGTTTCATCTATTCGTATAATCACGGTTATTACAAACTATGATATGGAATCACGTTTTTGAAATATTAAGCATTTATTATCCCCAACGGCTGTTTCTTTGAAATTTCTCTATAAATAGAAGCCTTGGGTCCTCTCTAAAATGATCCAACACTCTGATTAATTTTCTGCTTGCTCTATCTTATGAAATTATTTTCTACGCTCTATTTTCGATTAAAACTTTGAGATATTTCTGTGAGAGCTCTATTAGCACTTCAATTTGTTAATTTACTCTGAGTGAGAGTTTCTCTTCTTTATCTATTTCTCTGATATTCTGTATTGAGGGTGAGGTATCCCTCTAAGGATTGTATAAGGGTGAGGTATCCCTGTAGGCTGAGGCTTTAGCACAAGGGTAAAGTTTCCCTGTGTGTGACAAGTGCTCTATTATGTAACGGTTGCAAGCACCTATTGAAGCTTGTATACATAGTGAAAAATCTCAGACATTGTTTTGAGGACTGGACGTAGATCACAAGTGGGTTAGTGATCGAACCAGGATAATATTGTGTCTGCTTCTCTTCTTAATCTCTTTACTTTGCACAATTTTATTTTATTGCACATTTATTTTTCTGCTGTTCTTAATACTTCCTTTCTTCATATCATTCCTTCTACGCATTTATTTAATAAGTTTCAATAATTGTATTTTAATTAATAGAGGTTTTGCAAAAAATTTAGTACTCAATTCACCCCCCTCTTGAGTACTGGAAGCCACTTAGTAACAAGTGGTATCAGAGCTAGACTCTTGTATAAAGAGCTTAGCAACTTCAAGAGAACATGACTTCTTCAAATGATTTTTCAGAATGATCTTCCATGTATCGACCACCCTTTTTCAATGGGGATGGTTATGCATATTGGAAGGAAAGAATGAAAATCTTCATCGAAGCTATTGATCTAGATGTGTGGGATGCTGTCGAAAATGGCGCCTTTATACCTACACATGAGGTCGATGGCGTAAGTACCGAAACACCAAGAAATAAATGGTCTGATGAGGACAAAAGAAAAGTCCAACATAATTTAAAAGCAAAAAATATTATTACTACTGCTTTGGGATATGATGAGTTTTTTAGAATTTCAAATTGCAAAACTGCTAAAGAAATGTGGGACACTTTGCAAGTTACCCATGAGGGTACTAGTGAAGTAAAGAGGTCGAGAATCAATTCTCTAACTTGTGAATATGAATTATTCAGAATGAACCAAGGAGAAAGCATTCAAGAAATGCAAAAGAGGTTCACCCACATAGTTAATCATCTTGCATCTTTAGGAAAAAGTTTTTCTAACGAAGATTTGATTAACAAAGTGTTGAGATGTCTTAGCAGGATTTGGCAACCCAAAGTAACAGCCATATCAGAATCGAGGGACTTATCAACAATGTCATTAGCTACCCTCTTTGGAAAGCTTCATGAGCACGAACTAGAACTGAGTAGATTAAGTCAAAGCGAAGAAAACGATAAAATGAAAAAGGGGATAGCGCTCAAAGCCACTTCCTCAACAATCGACAATGATGATGAAGAAGATGAAGAAGGTTCAGAAAACATCGAGGTAAACGAAGAAAATCTTAGTCTGTTAGTTAAAAAATTTGGCAAATTTCTCAGGAAAAAGGGATCGCAAAGAAGATCTCCCTTCCCTTCGAAGAAGACTTATTTCAAAGGCGAAGGAGCTTCATCAACTCTAACTTGCTATGAATGTGGCAAACCTGGTCACATGAAAATGGAATGCCCAGTTTACCAAAAGAAGAAAGAGAGATTTGAAAAGAAGCCCTTCAAGAAAAGAAAGGGAAAAAAAGCCTATATAGCATGGGATGAAAACGACATGGATTCAACTGACAGCTCAGATAGCGAAAAAGCTCAACTATGTCTCATAGCCAAAGGAGAAGAAGAAGGAAAAAGCGAAAATGAGGTAAGTTCTAATACTACTTTACTACTTTCTTACGATGAGTTACAAGATGCCTTTGAAGAATTGCATGACGAATCTTTAACACTCACAAAACTAATCTCTTCTACTAAGAAAACAATCTCTTCTCTAGAAAATCAAATTCTTATTTTAAATAAAGAGATTTAAGAATTAAAAATTAAAAATGAAACCTTAGGAATTATCGATGCATGTTCATCTCATTCCTCACATGCTTCTACTTCTTCGTCTTGTTCTTCATGTCATTTGCTTGAAAAAGAAATTGAAGATTTAAAGAACACTCTTGCTAAATTCACTCTCGGAAGAGATAATTTAAACATCATATTAGGAAAACAAAGGGTCGTTTTTAAAAAAGCTGAAATTGGTTATAACCCGAAAAATCAGCATAAATCTTATAAAAATTTCTTTGTTTATTCAAGTACTTCAAGTAGCCATTTATTAAATGTTTTTATTGTGGGAAGAAGGTCATAGTGCATCAACTTGCAATGCGAGGAAAAATATTAATACAAAGATTGGAACAAAAATGGTTTGGGTTCCTAAGGGAATAATACCCACAACTAACGTTCAAGGACCCAAGAAAATTTGGGTACCAAAGGTTAAAAATTAAATTTATGTTGTAGGTGTGCTTGAAAGCAAAGAGCTCAAATTGGTACCTCGATAATGGATGCTCCAAGCACATGACCGGAGACAACTCAAAATTCTCCTTCCTTGTCCCCAAAACTCATGGACATGTAACCTATGGAGATAACAACAAAGGAAAAATTCTTGGAATCGGCAAAGTAGGTAAGAGTCCAAATTCCTCTATTGATAATGTATTGCTTGTTGAAGGTTTGAAACATAACTTGCTTAGTATTAGTCAATTATGTGATAAAGGAAATAAAGTAATTTTTTATTCAAATTGTTGTATAATTGAAGATAAAAATGATAAGCACGTTAAATTCATTGGTCATAGAGTGAACAACATTTATATGATTAGTCTTAATGATATATCTTCAAATGATGCGAAATGCCTTTTAAGTAAGAATGATGATTCATGGTTATGGCATAAGAGAATTGCACACATTCACATGGATCACTTAAAGAAGTTGGTCTCTAAAGAGCTAGTAATTGGACTACCTAAGCTTAATTTTGTAAAAGATAAATTATGTGATGCATGTCAAAAGGGTAAACAAGTAAAGATCTCTTTTAAAGCAAAAAATATTGTTTCAACTACTAGACCTTTACAACTTTTGCTCATGGATCTATTTGGACCTTCTAAAACTATAAGCTTTAGTGGGAATTACTATGCTTTAGTGATTGTGAATGATTTTTCTAGGTTTACATGGACTTTATTTCTTGCAAATAAAAATGATGCATTTCTAGCTTTTAAAAGACTTGCCAAAGTTATTCAAAACGAAAAAAGTTTTCAAATTTCTTCTATAAGAAGTGATCATGGTGGCGAATTTGAAAACAATGTTTTTGAAAATTATTGTGATGAACATGGCATTAATCATAATTTCTCTGCCCCTAGAACTCCGCAACAAAATGGAGTTGTAGAAAGAAAAAATCGTTCTTTAGAAGAAATGGCGAGAACTATGCTTAATGAAACTACTCTTCCTAAGTATTTTTGGGCGGATGCTGTAAGTATAACTTGTTATATAATGAACAGGGTTCTTATAAGGCCTATTTTAAAGAAAACCCCATATGAGTTATATAAGGGAAGAAAGCCAAATGTCTCACATTTTCATGTTTTTGGATGCAAATGTTTTGTTTTAAATAATGAAAAAGATAACTTAGGCAAGTTTGACACTAAGTCTGATGAAGGTATATTTCTTGGTTACTCAAATCATAGTAAGGCTTTTCGTATATATAATAAAAGAACTATGACTATTGAAGAATCTATACATGTCGCATTTGATGAAACTAAACCAAATGGGTCGAGAAAGGATCTTGTTATTGATGATGTTGTAGAAGTTTTAGCGGAAACACACTTGGATAGCATTGAAAAAGAAATCAAGGAACAAGAAGACAAACAAAGATAAGAGGATTCACAAACCTTGGAACTTCTCAAAGAATGGAGAACTTCAAAATATCATTCTCTTGATCAAATAATCGGTGATGTATCTAAAGGCGTAAGTACTCGTAATTCTCTTAGAAATGGTTGTAATCACTTAGCTTTTGTTTCTCAAATTGAACCAAAAGATATAATTGAAGCTTTTGATGATGAACATTGGATCTTAGCTATGCATGAGGAGTTAAATCAGTTTGAAAGAAATCAAGTTTGGGAATTAGTTGCTAGACCTAATAATCACCCTATAATTGGCACTAAATGGATTTTTAGAAACAAACTTGATGAAAATGGATTAATAACTAGAAACAAAGCTAGACTAGTTGCTAAAGGTTATAATCAAGAAGAAGGAATAGATTATCAAGAAACCTATGCACCTGTAGCTAGACTAGAAGCTATTAGAATATTACTTGCTTATGCTTGCATTATGGATTTCAAATTATATCAAATGGATGTTAAAAGTGCTTTTCTAAACGGCTTTATTCAAGAAGAGGTATCCGTTGAACAACCTCCAGGTTTTGAAAATCATGAACTACCCAACCATGTCTTTAAACTTAAAAAGGCTTTATATGGCTTAAAGTAAGCTCCTAGAGCTTGGTATGAAAGGTTGAGTAAGTTTCTTTTAGAAAAAGGGTTTTTCAAGAGGAAAAGTCGATACTACCTTTTTTATTAAAAACAAAAAGCATGATATTCTTCTTGTGCAAGTATATGTAGATGATATAATTTTTGGTGCTACTAATGAATCCCTTTGCAAAGAATTTGCTAAGACAATGTAGAGTGAATTTGAAATGTCGATGATGGGAGAACTAAATTTCTTCCTCAGACTTCAAATCAAACAATCGAATGAAGGGACATTCATAAGTCAAACCAAATACTACAAGGAATTGCTCAAGAGGTTCAAAATGGAAAATTGCTATTTGGACAAAGATGAAGGAGGTAAATCAGTAGAAATAATGAAATACAAAGGTATGATTGGATCTCTCCTTTATCTTACTACTAGTAGGCCAGATATTATGTTTAGTATATGCATGTGTGCTAGATATCAGGCAAACCCTAAGGAATCTCATTTAAGTGCTGTTAAACGAATAATGAAATACCTTGTAGGCACTTCACAAATGGGCTTGTGGTACCCTAAGGGTGCCTCATGCAACCTAATAGGCTATTCCGACTCTAATTTGCTGGGTGCAAATTGGATAGAAAAAGTACTAGTGGGACATGCCACTTGCTTGGTAGTTCTTTAGTTTCTTGGCATAGCAAGAAACAAAATAGTGTGGCTCTGTCTACCGCTGAGGCTGAATATGTTGCAGCCAGGAGTTGTTGTGCTCAAATTCTTTGGATGAAGCAACAACTCTTAGACTACGGTCTTCAGCTTGATCACATCCCAATAAGATGTGATAACACTAGTGCAATAAATATATCTAAAAATCTCATTCTGCATTCCAGAACAAAGCATATAGAGATAAGACATCACTTTATCAGAGATCATGTACAAAAAAGGGATTGCATTCTTGAGTTTGTTGAAACATCTAAGCAACTTGCAGATATCTTCACTAAACCCTTAGCAAAAGATTAGGCATAATTGATCAATCTAATATATGATTGCATGATTATTACTGCTTAATATTGTCTCTATCTCTCCTGATTCTTTAAATCACATGGATAATAGCTTTATCTTGCTTTTTGAACGTATGCTTTACTATGCTCTTTTATTAGTTTATTCTAATAAACAGATGTTTATTCGAATAATGTCCTTTAAAGCTTATCAAATGACGTGTTGGATATCAGTTCTATTCGAATAACACTTAGTTTATTTGAATAAACTGGCTTCTATATCTTTCCGTGGTTGGTGTGCTCTCTGTCTATTCGAATAAATCTTTCTTTATTCGAATAACCAGAATTCTTAATTTATCAGTCTTAATCTCTGCCCTCTGTCTATTCGAATAAAACTAAGGCTATTCAAATAACCAGAACCTTGTTTTATCAGCCTTGCTGATTGCTTTTTGTCTATTCGAATAATTTCTACATTATTTGAATAAAACTTGTTAAAATGTCAAAACACTTGGCTTTCCCAGTTGCTCTATTCGAATAGAAATTTTCTCTATTCGAATAAACCCTAGCAGGGACCTTTGTTAAAAGCCCCTATCCTTTTAGCTTCTACGTAAGGTTTATTCGAATAAACCCTAGGTTATTCGAATAAACACGGGCTTCCTTTAAATTGACCTGCGCACCTAGCCGTTTTCATTTCCATGTTCTCTATTCATCTTCTACGTCTGTTTCTCTCCCAACTCTCCTCCACCATCTCTTTGCCATCTTTCTATCTTCCATACCTTCAAACTCCATGGCCTCCTCTTCCAACAAGCGCGCTCGCACGAAGGTTGCTCCCTGCAACAACCCTCTTGATATGCGAAGGCTCTCCTCCAACGAAGGGCAATGTGGCTGCTTCATTACGCACTTCTGGGAGCGTAACCTCATTCAGCCCAAATATCTTGACCTTCCCTTTTTTCAGCAGAACAGAGGCTTCGATTTTTTATCTCTTTTAGAAAACCAGGGGGTCCTACAACTCTGTTCCCGCTGGGCTACGCTCTACCCTGCTCTGGTGAAGATGTTCTTCAGCAATCTAGCCATTGATGGCCAGAACCTTCTCACCGAAGTATGCGATCAAGATATCGTTATCACTTCGCAGGACTGGCAGACCTTGTTTGGTTTACAGTTCACTGGTACAATGGTTGAAGATGATAACAACCCTTTCCCCGAGTTCAACAGGATTCAAGCCATTGAGGACATGCTGAAGCCTAGTTTGGCTTTACCTATCAGGGGTCTCAAGGGTGGGATGCTAAAGAGCCAAGATAGGCTTCTGCATTACGCTTTTGCTCACATTTTGGCTCCCCGCGGCAGGAACTACGTGTACCTCAGTGAAGATGACATCTTCATGCTCTGGATCTTGAAGAAATGTCACAAGATAAACTGGCCTGTGTTTATCATGAAACACATGATGAGTGCCAAGGGTAAGGAAAAATCAGACTTGCCTTATGGGATCCTCATCACTTCCTTGCTCCGCAAGTATTTTCAAGTCTTGGAGACTGAGCGAACCATTGCCTTATCCCATCATAATATCTTTGGTTCCTTCACTCTGCGCAAGATGAAGATGATCCAAATCGATGAAGGCTGGGTATACCCGGATGAGGTTGCTGAGGAAGAGTTTGACCCTGCTGACGCACCTGTTGCCCCCGCTGCCCATGTTGCACCTGATGATGCACCTGATGCTGCTCCTGCTCCCGTTACTTTAGAGCAGATCATGGCCACCTTACATGATAACCGAGCCTACATGGAACATAACTTCTTTATTCTTTTTGATAGAATAGAAGGTGTTGAAAGTGAGGTCGCTACCTTATGAGCTGCTTTACCTGCTCCTGCTCCTGCTCCTGCTCCTACTCCTGCACCAGCTTCACCATCACTGCCTCCAGATTTTTTCTTTTAGAAGTTGTTTAGCTCTTAGGATCCTTGTTGTTTATTTGTTATTTTTTGCTTTAGTTATTTATGGTTTGGGATCCTGTATTTACATCACTTTTTGATTAATATATGAGCTTTCAATCTACTATAGTGCATTTATCTGAGAATATTTTGCAATTATTTCTCTTTTCTATGTATATAACTGTTTATGGATCTTACCCTCCTTTTTGCTCAAGACAAAAGGGGGAGAAATATTTGAATTGAGAAAAGACTGGTAAACTTTGAATTAAGAAAAGACAAGTAAACTTAAACGAGATTGGATTCAAAATGAAAAGGGGAGCTGCGCACATCACTGATACACATTTCTTCTCATATTTAAAGAAGAGAGTAAGCTTTTATACCTCCTTGTGAATTCCAATTTTATGTACTAATTCCTTTTCTCTTCGATAGTTTGTCATCATCAAAAAATGGGAGAATGTAATTGGACATATGCCTTTGAGGATTTTGTTTTGATGATAACAAACGTGAAGACTAAAATGAAGATGATAGAAAGACTAAGTCCAAGATCGCATAAGAATAGCTTTAGGACTTAGGATCTTTTTGTACGGAGCTCACTCTAATATCTCTCAGTTTTGAAAGAAAAATAAGTTTGGTATAATCAAGTGTTTTTGAAATAAATCAGTTTCTATTATTTTATTCAAACAAAGATTATTCTATTTGAATAAACATTTCCACGAGCTTCTGTTTTAACAGCCTTATTCGAATAAGGCTCCTGCTATTCGAATAATGATTTTCAGCTTCCTTCTATTTTCTAAAATGCTATTCGAATAATAGTTTTTCAAAGTTTCTGTTTTCTTAAAGTTTTATTCGAATAAACCTCTTTCTATTCTAATAAAAGGACCTCCAGAAAGGCTTCTCTCAAAAGAGTTATTCGAATAACTCAGTAGTTATTCGAATAAACTCAGTTTTCTAGAACTGCTTGTTAAAAGAGTTATTCGAATAGACTTAAAGTCATTCGAATAACCCATATCAGCTGGCCCTTTACAAAGTCTTCACAAACAGTGTTATTCGAATAGAGTTTCATTTATTCGAATAATCACAGTTATTACAAACTTTGATATGGAATCAAGTTTTTGAAATATTAAGCATTTATTATCCCCAACGGCTGTTTCTTTGAAATTTCTCTATAAATAGAAGCCTTGGGTTTTTTCTAAAATGATCCAACACTCTGATTAATTTTCTGCTTGCTCTATCTTGTGAAATTATTTTCTACGCTATATTTTCGATTAAAACTTTGAGATATTTCTGTGAGAGCTCTATTAGCACTTCAATTTGTTAATTTACTCTGAGTGAGAGTTTCTCTTCTTTATTTATTTCTCTGATATTCTGTATTGAGGGTGAGGTATCCCTCTAAGGATTGTATAAGGGTAAGGTATCCCTGCAGGCTGAGGCTTTAGCACAAGGGTAGAGTTTCCCTGTGTGTGACAAGTGCTCTATTGTGTAATGGTTGCAAGCACCTATTGAAGCTTGTATACATAGCAAAAAATCTCGGACATTGTTTTGAGGACTGAACGTAGATCACAAGTGGTTAGTGATTGAAGCAGGATAAATATTGTGCCTGCTTCTCTTCTTAATCTCTTTACTTTGCACAATTTTATTTTATTGCACATTTATCAACAAGAACATCGATATGAGGGAGCAAGAAATTATCTTTTGGACTGCCCATATTTAGTTAAATCCCTATAATCCACACACATCTTGACTTTCCTATCTTTCTTAGTCACTGGCATAATATTAGCTACCCATTCTGGGTGTTTCGACAGTTCTAGAAATTCAGCTTCTAATTGCTTAGTCATTTCTTCCTTGATCTTTAGTGACACATCAGAATGCATTCTTCTTAACTTTTGCCTTTTTGCTTCTACATCTGGGTACAATGGGATTTTATGTGACGCTATCTCAGGGTCTATTCTAGGCATATCTTTGTAGGACCATGCAAACACAACAAGATATTCCTTAAGTAGCGCCATCATTTCTGTATGCTCAGGATTATCTACTATTTTCAACTCCTTCTTGTCTTCTTTAGTCCCTACGTTAATTATTTCTACTACCTCATTATTCACACCAAATTCTCTCTTTGAGTATTCTAGTAATTTTTCAAATTTTTCGACCACTTCTTCCTCGTCACCAGATCTAGGGTCATCTTCATCAAATGTCACAGGAAAATCAATTGATAAGTTTTCAAGGTCTCTTTCATGAGGTGAACTTTCTGCAAGACTCGAATCCCTGGAAAGTAATTTGTGTAGAGTTAGAAAGGTAAAATAGAGTAGAAATGACAAAGCAAGAAAAGAAAATTAATAAATGGAAAAGAATAAGCCAAAAGTGTGAAAAGGAGAAATGTTGAATAAACATGCAATTTTATTTAGTTAATGTCTCAAATAACATAAATATAAACTCAAAACATAGTTAGTCTTAACTATCTGCTTGGTACAGTATGACTCGACAATTACTTGGAAACAATAACATCAATCATTGGTTCGAATTGTCAGTTCTTCAGTGGCTCCTCATCAATAGAAGGACGGATTGCCTTGCACTCTTCTGGGCTTTCTTCATGTAATGCATTAAAAATGGGATGATGTCGGGGATGAATGAATTTTTCAAGTATGATTATCTTGGCTAGCATCGAGAATGTTTCCCTCAAGCGAGGAATGTGCTTCATTTTGCCTTTATCGTTCTTTTTTTTTTCTAAAGTTATGCTCCCTATTCTTTCTTCCAAAGATGCTTTGTACCCCAACTCAAACTTGTCTAACTTTTCTGTGAATGACACTAGTGACTGAGCACCTTGCAGTTGTGAGCCCCAGCCTTTTCCTTCCAGGTATCCACTATTAGTTATTATCTGAGTCACCACCTGATTCACACTTTGTGTCGATGATTCATTCCTACCAAGTCTAGTCTCAACTATTTCAAAACTATGCCACAAATTCTCCTTATCCTTCTCTACGCTCTCCACATATGACACTAAAACTGGTTTTTGATGAACCTACAAAAATTCATATTTTTACGGTTCATTATTTTGGATTTTTCATTCTCTTTAATCATTTTAATTGAGTTTGTTCTTGAGTTTTGTTATATTTTTGTTATTTTAAATTGTGTTTCAATTATGTATTTTTATAGGTAATTGTGTAACGCTCCAATTTTTAGAAAAAATATTCGAATGTACTATTTGGCGAAACATTTTTCATGCTTTTGTATGAATGACCGCGTGTCCCTATTTTTCTGTTCTCGATTTCGTATGAAAACAATTACGATAATATTGAAGGGGGCTCAAATTTTATTTGATCGTTTTACGTAGTTTGCTTCGAGATCGGTAAAATAAAAATTTTTTCGAGCTCTATGTATTAATTTTTAAGAAAGATATACAGCTTAATATATAATCTTGTTGGATATTTTATTTGAACGTTTTGGACGATTACCTACGTTGTGGGAAAAAACGGGAAAATGACCGTATGATTTGGTTGCGAACGATCTGATAAATATTTTTTTGCTTGTTTTTAATTGTTTTCTTCTTGATTTAATGCCTGAAAATACCGTCTCGTGATTTTATATGGACTTTTTGTGTGATTTTAAGGCTAAAGAAAATAATATTTTCCTCCGGGGAAAATCTTATTTTATTATTTAGAATTGGGGGATCTTACTTAACATGATTATACGATTCTGAATGAGACTAAAAAATCTTTTAATTTTTAGGATTTAAGCGTCAAATAAAATAATTTTATATTATTATAATATTATTTTATTAGTCGTTTTATAATTTAGTGACAAGTGGACTCGAGAAATATTTTGCGGGACCCACAATTAGTAGAACGGTTAGATCGGTAGCTTAATTAATCACCGTAGCGGTAGAACTTTCCAAAAACAGTGACTCAAGTTTTTAGTGACTTGAAGAAAATTAAATACATTGTGTGACTAAAAAAGCACATGTGAGTCACCATGAGCCAACCAATGGAAATCAAGCTTGCTCACCAAGACTTAATCCTAGCCTTTCATGCATCCAATGGCTTGGATGAAGCCAAGCAAGGTGCCCACCTTGCACACCACTTGAGTGCTACGTTGCCAAGAGGCCTTTGAAGACCAAAATCACATTTCTCCTTCATCACTTTTCTCTCTTCTCTCTCATCAAGAACCCTAGCCACCATTGTTGTTCCTTTTTCTCCTTCCATTAGCTTGTTTCTTAACCATCCAACCATCCAAAAATTTTTCTAACCAAGTTTCCTTAACCTAAACACTATTCTAAGAACCTTTCTAGTTGGAAGTTTCTTCAAAATCTTCCATTAAGGGCTTGGAAATCAACCTTGTAGATTTGACCTAGAAGGTGAAATATCATATTTTTCTTTTCTCTCTTCTTTTTCAAAGTTCTAAGCCATGATTTCTCCATGGTTTAGCTTCTTTTTCATGGTTAATAACATGTAGATTTTATTTGAGATTTTTAGGTATTTGGTGGAGTGAAAACCGAACCATAGGAGGTGTGAAAGCAAGCTTTTTGTCTTCATTTAAGGTAAGAGGAAGACAATTCTTATCATCCCTTGATGGTGGTAAGAAGATGGATTGTTTGTAGAATCCATAAGGATTCGGTTGTGGTGTGTTTATTGATGTGTATTTGTTAATTTTTGTGGTTGCAAGTTGGTAATTTGCGGGTAGTAGCTTAAGTGTTGTATGTTAGTAGCTTTCTTGTTTGGTGATTGTAATAATTTTGCATGTTTATTAGCTTTTGATGGTATGTCTATAAGCTTTAATTTAGGTTTTATATGTTAGAAATATTTTGCATGTGTTAGAAATATAAATGCATGTGTTAGAATTGTATGATAAGGTTTAAGATGTGAATAACATGTGTAAGTTTGCATGAGTGTTCCAAAGAACACATTCAAAAATCATAGCTCACGAAGCAATGACAAAGTGTGAGGACCAAAATGTTCTCTTCATTTTTCCTAAAGTGCAACTTAATTAATTAGGAGAAATAAGAAGGTTTTAAATTGTTTTGATCAAAGAAAAGGAATTTAGAAATCAAATGGTAAAAATTTAGTAAATTTTGGGCCAACATGCCTAAAGGATTTATTTGATTCAAAATCATTACTTTATAACATGATTTAATGAACTTAGATAAGATAATACCTTTGACATGATTTAGAAATCAAATGAAAAGTTTTACAAAATTCGGCCAACATGCCACTATAGGTAATTATGATTTCTAAAACTTGATTCCAAACCTTTTTCAATCAAAAAGAGACAATACAAGTTAAGAAGAAATTTTCTATAATGATTTTTGAAGAAACAAATTGAGTAGAATTAAGCTTAAAGGATTAAAACTAGTGATTTTATCATTAGGAAGTAAAATACAGAAATTTTGAGAAATTTTCTAACATATAGCTCACTTTAAGTTTTGAAGCATGTTAGAGATTTCAAAAGAATTAAATGATATGGTTAAAAAATTAGGTAAATAGAAAATTTTATGGAAAATTTAGAAAACCATTATTATGAGTTTATAAACTAAATCTTTGTCAATTTTTAGTAAAAATGATCCTATAAGATAGTAAAAATATCCTAAAGACAATTATGCGGTATGAAAAATTATTCTACGTAGTTTAAATGTACTAAGTACTATTTTATCTGTTTAAACAAGTAATTTTAATGGCATTCGAATAAGAAAATGATTTAAAAATCCTACGCGATTGAGAAAACGTATTAAAAATGCTACGCGATTTTAAAAACAGAAAAATATCTTTACCCGATTTTTAAACGTTTGTAAAAACGAGAATTATGAAAATGCGATAAAATTTCTACGCGATTGACCGTTACTATATTTATTTTATCTTTGTCGGGAAAAAGTGAACCCGTCATGTGCTTTTGAAAATCTATATCTTTGTCGGGAAAATGTGAACCCGTAAATGTGCTTTTGAAAATCTATTTCTTTATTTTCGGGAAAATGTGAACCCGTCTGTGTTTTTGAGAATTATTTCAATTTGTCGGGAAAATGTGAACCCATGTGCTTTCCATCTATCTGTTATGTGTGCCATGTATTTGGTGGATTTGTTGAGAGACGAATCACATCGTGTTGTCGATGCGATAAACATAGTGTGGTTCATTGTTCTAATGAACTTGGAGGCTTTTGTGTACGGGATCCCACATGTGTCGGCTTAAGTGTCTCCACGAGTTCGGAGCCTTTGTAGGTGATGAGTTGTTGGTCGCTCCGCCGGGCCGTGGTAAACCGATAGCACACTATGGTACTCGACGTACACTATATTTAATCGAGATTTGTAAAATCTAGTAGTACATTTGATTTCGTAGTGCCACAACGTGAGACCGTGAACTACACCACGCTGGATTGATGGATTCTGTGTCGTGGGGCTATAGACGCAACGTGTGACGGGGTTAGAATAGTTGGTGGGGCAGCCGTGGTACTATTAGGTTTTGCGAATCATTCTCTCTCTCGATACTTGTGTTTTTTTTTAGCTCCATGGAGTAGGATTTTGTTATATTATTTATCTCTATGTCTATTTATTTCCATCTTATCTATTTATTGTTTATCCGTATTTTATTTGTTTATTTTATCGGTTATTGTTATTATATTTGATTATTATATCATATCTGTTTATTCTTATCTTTCTTGCTTTATCTGTGAGATTTTATTTGTGATGTGATACATTGTGATGATATCTGAATTTTACTTCAATTTATTATTATAATTGTTAAAGCTTTATGTATTGCATGAACTATATATATATATTGTTTATCGTCTTTTTATTGGCCATGTTGTGATGATTTTATGTTGTCTTACCTCTTTGTTATATGTATTTTTTCACATTTATTTATCTTACGCGGTAAAGACTTCGAGGAAGAGGACTGTTGCCCCTTGAGATCGTGTACCTGAAGAGGAGGAAGACCGAGCAAGCAGACGATCGGTTTTGACGATCAAGAACCATCCGATCATCCATATCCTCTGGATTGATTGTGAGGGATGGCGATTGGATTTTTGGGATTCATAGAGTTGGTATTTCATGGAGGTGCTCGGCTTGGCATCTACGAGGAGATCGTGACTTGTGACATATGTGTTTTGACGTGTGACCGTGATCCTACGTCATCGTTTTGATGAAGAGCTGTCATGACTACGACACTTTTTACGCACTTAGAGTTACCCTTATCCATTAGGCGTTATTGGGGTGCAAACCCCGAGCCTAGTGAGATAAGCATCGTATCGATTGCGCGATCCGTTATCGCCGTGTGTCGAGACATCCAGATATCTATCTCCCGATGATCATTTTCATCATGCGAGAGTGATCCATCGGAGGATTAGATAATCATGATGTTTTTTTTGGTGCGTTTGCGTATGTACGTATATATTAACTCTTTTATTGCTTTCTTTCATTCATGTTTTTGTTTAAATATTTGTAGACTTAGTTGTAAATTATTTGTGTGACACTTTGAGTTTATAACTTAATCATATGTATATTATTAGTGATGATGTTTTTTTTATTTCGTATTTTTCCGCATCATTTTTTTATTACATATTTCTTTGTCATCGAGGGAATTATTTTACAACCCGTAATAATATTTAACAAATGTTTCACAACTTGGGTAGATTTTATTTCTATTTATTTTATTTTCTTTTATGTGTGACATCCTCCAAAGGGGTGTTGCAATTGCATATAGAGAAGATTAGATGCTTGAACGAGGAAGAAAAGCTGAAAAAAACACCCTGGTGGTCCAGCGCCCAAAAGTCAATGCTCATGGCAGAAACAAAGAAATTTTTCTGGTACCCCAGCGCTTGAGCACCCACAATCCAGCGCTGAACGCGTAACAAAACCTATTAATTTGCTATATATTCATGAGTTACGCGAGAAACTAAGGAGGAGCCATCAGGTTTGCTATTGGGCTGTTGAAGGGGAGCAACCATCACTCTTTTCACTAATTATCAATGGAGTTTGTCTTAATCTTCCTTTTATTTTGTTCTTTCTCTATGTATAACTAATTTTCCTTTGTTAGGGGATGATGGATCTTGATACTTAAATGATATAATTTCTTTTATGAGTTTAGTTCATGTTTTTAGTCTATGATTTATATGTTTATCTCTATCCTTAATATTTTTCTAAACCTGATCAATTTGGAAATGAATTGTTGGGCTGATGTATGATTTGGAAAAATTTGCATGAGCCTAGATCTGTGATAAATATCATAATTTTTGCAATCGCTAGGGATAAACATTGTGAATTATATGGTCTTTCTTGTAATTCCCTTGTTCCTGATAATACCTTTTTATTTTGGAATTAGACTAAGGGATTAGTTAATTCTAAAACAGCATAAGAGTATTAGTAATCCAAGGGATTTGATATTAATTAATTTTGAGAATTGACCATAAATCATTTACTTAGAACATGATTATACCAATATTTGAATTTGCATCTAAAGAGTTCAAGTGAAGTCTGAACTCTAACATTTTTCTATTATTGTTTTTCAACTCCTGTTAAATTTTATTAAATTTACTTTGTTAAATTTTAATTACTTTCTTTAATTGTGTTTTTATTTTGGTTTTATCAACTATCATCAATTGGATAGCTCAGATAGTGTTAATTTAATGAACTTGGTAATTGACAATATAATCCTTGTGAGACGGTACTCTACTCACTACTTTATTTTTTGATGCGATTCAGTGCACTTGCCAATTTCACACACGTCAAGTTTTTGGCATCATTGAAGGAGATTATTAATTGTCAATATTAAGTAGTAATTAAAAAAGCACTAATTTGGGCATTTATTTTAGTTTGTTTAATTTTATTTAAATTAATTTTCTTATTTTGTTTCTTTATATTCATTTTTTGTTTTCTTGGTTTATTTCTATTTATTTTTATTTTTATTTGTATTTCCTTTTCTTTGCTTCACTTTGGTTTGTTTGTTTGTTGTTTATGCAAGATACTTTGGATTCAGAAATATTAATTTTTGATCCAGAAATAACAAAAATAGAAAGAGCAATAAAAAAGGCAATGAGAGAAGAAAAGAAAACTAAAGAAGAAATGATGGCTGAAAATGTTGATGCATAGAGAAGACACACTATGGCAGACTATGCCACTTCATCTTCTGAAAGTGTCACAACCAATATTGTGTGACCAGCTATCCAAGCAAATAATTTTGAAATTAAACTAACTATTCTACAACTAGTGCAACAAAATCAAATTGGTGGAGGCCAGGCAGAAGATTCTAATCTTCACATTGCTAATTTCTTGTAGCTCTGTGATACTATCAAGTATAATGGGGCCAGTGCCATACGGTTACGACTTTTTCCATTTTCATTGAGAGATAAAGCCAAGAGCTGGCTACAAGCCCAGCCTCAAGGAAGCATTTCTACTTGGGATGATCTAGTTAGTAAGTTCCTCACTCGGTATTTTCCTCCATCAATGTTCATGAAGATAAGAAGTGAGATTGTTTGCTTTACTCAAAGTCAGGGAGAATCTCTCTATGAAGCATGGGAGAGATTTAAAGAGCTTTTGAGAAAATATCTTCATCATGCTTTCGAAGTTTGGCAACAAGTGCAAATCTTTTATAATAGTTTGAATCATTCCACAAGACTTATAGTGGATGCATCTGCTGGTGCATCTATAAACACAAAGACCCAAGAGGAGGTCCAAGCATTACTAGAGACAATGGCCACGATGAGTACCAGGTTCCTAATGGAAGATCTACAGTTAAACAAGGAGTGTTGGAGCTTGGTGTTGTTGATACTATGCTTGCACAAAATCAGACCATGATGCAATATATTGTCAACCTTACTAAGCAAGTTGGTAATTTGCAGGTAAATGTAGTTAATCATCAAAGTCTGACTTGTGATTTTTGTGGAGACAACCATGTCAATGGTCAATGTGAGGTAGGAAATTTAGGTGTCAACATTCCAGAGCAGGAAAACTATATGAGATATCCTTCAAGGCCACAGGGTAATCCTTACTCTAATACTTACAATCTAGGCTGGAGGAATCATCTCAATTTCTCTTAGAAGAATCAAGTTGTACCATTGAATGCTTACCTGAACAGAAGTCTCCTCTTGAGATTGTAATGGAGAAACTTTCTACGTAGACATCTGTTTTTGTGCAACAAACTTCAACTTTTATGGAGGAGTCGAGAACTTATTTCAAAAATCATGAGGCCGTTATTAGAAGTCTTGAGACTTAAATGGGACAGATGGCAAAACAGCTTCAAGAAAGACTTCCAAGCAATCTTCCAAGTGATATTTTGGTAGACCCTAAGGAGCAATGTATGGCAATCACCTTAAGAAGTGGTAAGATCGTAGAGGAAGATAATAAAGGAACCTCTAGTTCTTCAGGAAATCAAAATGGTAGCAATAATGTTTCAATTGAAGAGGTCTTGTCCTAGGATGATAATAAAGAGGTAGAAGCCAGAGAAGAACAATCGAGAGTGCCAAGGAAAAAGAAAGACATAGAGCTGAAGAAAACAATTGATCCTTCACTATGTGCCAGACTTCCATACCCTTAAAAATTAAAAAAGGAGATTCAAGAAAGACAATTCTCCAAATTCTTAGAAGTCTTCAAGAAATTACAGATAAATATTCTTTTTGTTGAGGACTTAAGCAGATGTCTTCTTATGTCAGATTCATGAAGGATTTGCTATCTAAGAAAAGGAAGATAGAAGAAAATGAGACTGTAGCACTTATTGAGGAGTGCAGTGCCATAATTCAATGGAAGCAACCACTAAAGTTAAAGGATCCAGGAAGTTTTCGCATCCCTTGTACTATTGGAAAGTTGAATGTTGACAAGGCTTTATGTGACTTAGGTGCGAGCATTAATTTGATGCCATTGTTAATCTTGCACAAGCTGGGAATTGAAAAAGTGAAGCCTACAATGGTCTCCCTTCAATTAGCTAATTGATCAATCAGATATCTGTACGATATTGTGGACGATTTACTAGTGAAGGTTGACAAATTTATTTTCCCAATTAACTTTGTGATCTTAGATATAGATGAGGATGCTAATATCCTGTTAATTCTGGGAAGATAGTTCTTAGCTACTTCAGGAGCATTAATTGATGTGACAAGAGGTGAATTGATTTTGAGGGTGGATGGAGATCAGGTGACCATCAACGTCTTTGATAAATTTGTACTGACATTAGATCTTTATGCCCCCGTCAATTGCATCCAAGATAAAGCTCAAAAGGAGTCAACTGGTAAGAACTCTACACCATTGACTAATGATGATCTTCCTACTTCTAAGATTGTTGATGAAAAGGAAAAATGTCCTCCTATTTCTGAGATTGTTGGGATTGAAAAAGATCCTCCAGCTTCCACTGATTCATTTCAGATAGGACCATTGTTTAATGGCTCACTGAAAGTTAACTCCTCACTTGTTGATAAATTGAAAATCCTATGGCCTAGTGGAGTTGCAAATGATAAAGTGGCTTCAGGACAATTTAGCTCAACTCTAGTTCAGCATATTTTTGGAGACGATTTCAAGGGCAGTGATCAAGTATGGAGGCAAAGATCTGACAAAAGAAAGGTGTCATGCTATTCTCCTACTCCAAGCCACCATGAATGATCAATAAAAGACAATGTCGAGCTAATGACGTTAAACAAGCACTTTTTGGGAGGCAACCCAAATTTTTTCTTTTCTTTATTTTCCTCTATTATTTGGTTTTAGTTTCTTTGTTTTTATTTTCACTTTCAATTGAATTTCTGTGGCTTTAATGTTTTAAATGGACTCATGCATCTCTTAAATGCTTTAAATCAAGTTCTCTAGGAATGGTTTCTGCAAAACAAGAAGATAAAATTTACTTCATTACGAATGGGTTGAGTAAGGAGTCATTTGATAATATCTTTTTGACTCTTGAGACGCATTCTTATGAATTTGTACATCATGAACTTCTTAATTTGTAAAATCTCTTCAAGGACGATCATGGCCTATGTTGTTAAGATTGAGCTAGCCAATGTTGTGTCGGCTTAAGTGTCTCCCTGAGTTCGGAGCCTTTGTAGGTGGATGTATATAGTTGTCGGCTGCCAAAAAGAGTTTTTCTTTTCCTTTCTTTAATAATTTATTTTTACATTTGTTTTTAATTGTTTTTATTATCATCACCTTATTCATTTTTGAGTCATTATGTGCATGCCAGTGTATTGAATTGAATATCCAATGATTGTTTGAATTGTGGATTGATTTGATTTCTTGGGATAACACATGAGAATTCATGAGTTATGTTTATCTCTATTGTTTCAATTGTGTTTAGATGTTCTTCCCATCTTTATGTTTGATAGACCTTGGATTATCAATTGTATATCAGGGTTAGAGAAAGTTTTTGAGAATGCATGTGTGTGAATGATTTGCATTTAGAAGTTGTTTAATTCTCTCTTGAGGCGAAATCCTAGATGATGCATGATTAAGGAAATGATTAGGGCCTTCTTTGGACCATTTGAGCCTTTCAAGCCAACCTATGAACACAATGTATCCTTAAGTCCCTTTTGCAGCCTTATTTATTGTTTGACCTTTATTTCTTTTCTTTTACCCATATTTTCCTTTTTCCAAACCCATAAAAAAAATTCCTTTTCATTCACCCTTTGTTGAGTGCATGTCCTGTATTATTTTATTATTCAAGCCTTTGTTATTGTTGTATGCATGAAATATTTCAGGAGCTGAAAAAAAGAGGAAAAAAATATCAAAAAGAAAAATTCCACTAAAAGTTTTGCAAAGAAATAAGTTTGGGGGTGGAAATTGTTGAAAGAAAAAAAATTATGCAAATAAAGTGATGGAATCTTATGCTCCGTGTTCCACTTGTTCTTAATTTTGAGACTTGGATTGTGGAATATGCATGATGTGTATCTCAACTTTTGTTTTATTTATCCTACCACTTCTTTTTTAACTCTCACCCATGACCTGACATTACAAGCTTTTAAAGACCCTGTTGATCCTTGGTTATGTGTTGTTTACATTAGTGGAGAGAGAGATGAAGAACAACTCTTTGGATGTGTGTTTGATGTGCATTTGCATTTTTATAAACCTATCCGAGCTTGGACTTTTTAATAGGAATTGGTTTTTCATTCATGTTTTTGGGAAGTCATTTATGCATGAAAGTTGCATGTGAGAGGTGATGTGGCAATTGGATTGTTCATGTGTGACACTTTGAGATTAGATTGTGAAGCAGTTTATGAGGATATGGATGATTTTAATACTCGGTATTGCCTTGTTTAATTCTGTGTGTTTTGAGTTTTTCTTTATTTTGTTTTGTTTTTATTTTTCTTTGCTTTAGGACAAGCAAAAGCTTAAGTTTGGAGGAGTGATGAACCTACAAAAATTCATATTTTTACGATTCACTATTTTGGGTTTTTCATTATCTTTAATCTTATGCTCCGTGTTCCACTTGTTCTTAATTTTGAGACTTGGATTGTGGAATATGCATGATGTGTATCTCAACTTTTGTCTTATTTATCCTACCACTTTTTTTTTAACTCTCACCCATGACCTGACATTACAAGCTTTTAAAGAACCTGTTGATCCTTGGTTGTGTGTTGTTTACATTAGTGGAAAGAGAGATGAAGAACAACTCTTTGGATATGTGTTTGATGTGCATTTGCATTTTTATAAACCTATCCGAATTTGAACTTTTTAATAGGAATTGGTCTTTCATTCATGTTTTTGGGAAGTCATTTATGCATGAAAGTTGCATGTGAGAGGTGATGTGGCAATTGGATTGTTCATGTGTGACACTTTGAGATTAGATTGTGAAGCAGTTTGTGAGGATATGGATGATTTTAATACTCGGTATTGCCTTGTTTAATTCTATGTGTTTTGAGTTTTTCTTTATTTTGTTTTGTTTTTATTTTTCTTTGCTTGAGGACAAGCAAAAGCTTAAGTTTGGAGGAGTGATGAACATACAAAAATTCATATTTTTATGGTTCATTATTTTGGGTTTTTCATTATCTTTAATCTTTTTAATTGAGCTTTGTTCTTAAGTTTTATTATATTTTTATTATTTTAAATTGTGTTTTAATTATGTATTTTTATAGGTAATTACATATAGAGAAGATTGGACGCTTGAAACTAGTGGTCCAGCGCTGGCCCAAAAGCCATGGCTTGAGCGCTGGCATGGCAAAAACAAGGAAATTTTTCTAGCGCCTTAGCGCTTGAGCGCCCGCAATCCAGCACTCCAGCGCTTGAGCGCCGCTATCTAGTGCTTGAGTGCTGAACGCGTAATAGAACCTATTAATTTGCTATATATTCATGAGTTACGCGAGAGACTAAGGAGGAGCTGTCAGGTTTGCTGTTGGGCTGCAGAAAGGGAGCAGCCATCACTCTTTTCACTAATTATCAATAGAGTTTGTCTTAATCTTCCTTTTATTTTGTTCTTTCTCTATGTATAACTAATTTTCCTTTGTTAGGGGATGATGGATCTTGATACTTGAATGATGTAGTTTCTTTTATGAGTTTAATTCATGTTTCTAGTCTATGATTTATGTGTTTATCTCAATCCTTAATGTTTTTCTAAACCTGATCAATTTGAAAATAAATTGTTGGGCTGATGTATGATTTGGAAAAATTTGCATGAGCCTAGATCTGTGATAAACACTATAATTTCTGTAATTGCCAGGGATAGACATTGTGAATTATGTGGTCTTTCTTATAATTCCCTTGTTCTTGATAATGCCTTTCTATTTTGGAATTAGACTAAGGGATTAGTTAATTTTAAAATAGCGTAAGAGGATTAGTAATCCAAGGGATTGAATATTAATTAATTTTGAGAATTGACTATAAATCATTTACTTAGAACATGATTAAACTAATATTTGAATTTGCATCTAAAGAGTTCAAGTGAAGTCTGACCCCTAACATTTTCCTATTATTGTTTTTCAACTCCTGTTGAATTTTATTAAATTTACTTTGTTCAATTTTAATTACTTTCTTTAATTGTGTTTTTATTTTGGTTTTATCAATTCTCATCAATTGGGTAGCTCAGATAGTATTAATTTAATGAACTTGGTAATTGATAATATAATCCTCGTGGGACGATACTCTACTCACTACTTTATTACTTGATGCGATTCGGTGCACTTGCCAATTTCACACACGTTAGTTTTGACAGCATAATTTCTTCCTCTCTGTGTATGGTAATGACCTACCCATTTTCAATGTATTTAACATTCTGATATTGGATGGAAGGGATAACACCCGCAGCGTGGATCCATGGTCTCCCCAGGAGCATAGTATAACCAAGCTCAGTATCCATAACATAGAACAACACTTGAAAATTACTTAGACTAATCTCTAACGATAACATCATCTCTCCCAAAATGCCTCTCATATTTCTGTCAAAGGCTCGCACCACCATTTTTTGAGGGGATAGTTCGTCCTCACTTATTAACAATGAGGTTAGAGTTGACTTGGGTAGGATATTCAGTGCGGACCCCCCATCGATCAAAATCTTTGCAACTATATACCTTTTTCATTTAAGGCTTATGTGTAAGGCTCATGGATTTTTCTCGGACCGAGAAGTGATATTTTCATCAGTAAATATAATCATGTTGATGTGCTTCACTAGGTCCACCATGCTGATAACATTTTCAAGGGTAACATCAGGTTTGATATAGGCCTCATTCAAAACTCTTAGTAACATTTTTCGATGCAACTCAGATGTCAAGACGAGTGATAATAGGGATATCCTGGCTGGAGTCTTCTTCAATTGTTCTATCATATCATATTCACTTTATTTCATGATCTTCAAGAATTCTTCCTTCTGTTGTTTCCCTTTCTCCTTTTTTCTTGAGGTTTCCTCCTTACTCCCTTCTTTAACATTTTTCCTCTTCTCTACTTCTCCTGAACTATAACATTGCCCACTCCTTGTAATTCCTCCTACTCCAACTAATTAGTCACAGGCTCCTCATTCTAATGCATTTCAGTAACTCAGGCCCTCGAAGTCTCTTCCCTGACTCCTTTTGTCTCTACGTTGGTTTCATAATTCCATGGCACTGTGTGAGTATCTCTATAAGCAAATGGCATTGACTTCTTTAGAGGAAGCTACCCCTTGTCTAACTTGTATTACTCTAAAAGTGAGTAATCCTTGGACTCGAACCTTAAATCCCCAACAGTTCTCGATATCATGTCCTATTCACCCAAAATGATAAGCACAATTTGACTCTTCATCATACTTATCCTATTCTTTCATCGATGTAACTGGTGCAGTGATGCTATAACATGTTTACTTCAATCCCTCAAATATTTTAGCCATTGGGGTATGCAAGCTCATGACCTTTCTTATTGGTGGTCCTTCCATCTCCATAGCATTTACCTCATTCCTTTCACCATGTTTAGGCATTAGGTTGGTAACAATACTAGGTCCAGCCTCCTCTTCAATGTCAAGTTTTCTATAAGCAATTTACTTCTTTACTACTATCTCGAAAGATTCACAATCTTTGATTGAGTGTTCTGGGATATCCATGTGGTATTTGCAAGTTAAATTCGGGTTATACCATGTTGGAAACGGTGGTTGTAAGGGACATATAGGATTTCCTGAGATGAGGTGAGCATCAAACAACTTTTGGAATAAATATGCGTTTGAAATAGATAGTTTTGTGAGATGGGGTAGGTTTTAGGGACTGAAACAACCTTGATTTGGGAAGTTTGGTTGAGGCTATGGGTGACTTGGGAAATTTTTGCGAAGGTGGAGGTGGGTATTGGGTATAGATTAAGTGAGTTGGTACACATGGTTGTGGTACAGGAACATTATTGATTTGGAGTTGCGGGATTTGAGGTGTATTCATGGGAGGAGCGGTTAGGCCATGTAGATGAGAAGGTGTAGGTGTCTAATAAGAAGGGTAAGTGTTTGGGTTTTATAGAGATGCTCGGTATGCATGGTAAGACGGCAAATATTAGTAGTCTCCTTATGTGGCTCCACCTGAACTGATTGCCACCGACAAAGTAGATGAATGAGTGACGGGAAGAAAAGACTCCTACACTCCCTCGCCGGTCTCCTTATTTGAGCATGGATAATATGGGCGACATCGATGGCGCGATGCTCAAGGATAGAGTAAATTAGGATCTCCCCGTCTCGAGTCACCTCTGATAGGTTTGTTGTTGGCAGGATGCAGGTACAAATGAAGTGGTACCAGACCCTTACCTCTAATGTCAAACAGGATTAGGGGAAGAATCTAGCCCTGTTGGTTTGCACACTCAAAGTCTAGAGCACAGGTTGTGCCATAGCTATACAGATCCTGGCAGTGATCGTGTTGAGGTCAATGCCCTTCTATGGCTTCCATTGGAGGAAATATGTATACTCTCATACAACTGGGGGAGGCGACAAACTCAAAGTTGCTCTGATGACAACAGGAGAATAGGAGACCTGGTGTCCCCGTATGACAACAGTAATCATATCTAGGTCATTCATATCTATGTTCGCATAAAACTCACGAACTAAAGGAACCACTGCCACCTCATGATGTTTTGCGAAAGTTATCCAGTGAAGCTGGCAGATGGTCTGCTCAATGTCCTGAGGAATGGCCTCCCGAAAGGAAAATCTTTGCTTCGCCATCACTGGTTTGGAAACTAATGTGGAATATCTCTGGGTAACCATTGTCGAAATAAACCTCCTTTCGTCAAACACAAGAGAGGGAGATGGCTTCTGTAATCAATTTGACTTCAAATCTACTACTACTCAGAATCAGTTACCCAATAACAAATTCAAGATATTCAATTATATGCAGAGTTCCTAAAGCTTTCTAAATAGCATATATCACGTCTCGTTACGCGAAATTTTTTATCAAAAGTTTCTAACTCCATTCACACAAGCTTGAACTTAATTTGATGTTGTTCAAAGAATGGAAGAACCTCGCTGTCTTTTAGGACCTATGATAAACCTGAAAAAGAATTGCTAATAGTCAAAATTGAATAATCATATGTATAAGACACATTAAAATAGTCAATTCTGGAAAAATTTGGGCTACACGATGTGGCATTGACACATGCTCTATGACACTCAACAGTATTCATGCCACGCCGAGGCATTCAATCTAACTTAACCTTACGTTGCGGCATTCAAGTGCAACGCCGCGGAGTTGAAGCAAATTCAAACTCACGTTGCGGTTTTCATCAGCTACGCCGCGATGCGTACACAAACAAAACCCATAAAATACACAAAATAGGCCAAATCCATGTATTCTAGGTAGAAAACTTAAACATAAATTGACAAAAACATAAAACACTTAACATTCACACAAATTCTTGACAAAAACAAGTAATACAAATACCAAAAAATGTAAAACTAAATAAAATGAGAAAATATATAATAAAATCAAAATAAATTAAAATAAAGTACAACATACCTTGAATGAAGTGGAGAAATGAAGACAAAAAGGGTTGAGAAAACAAGTACGAGAGAGAAAGAGATGCAGAGAAAACAGAGAAGAGGTGAGGGAACTGAGAGCAAATGGGAGACGCACGTAACGTCACTACGTTTATCCCTAATCGACACATCGTGCCATAGCGTTAAGCTTACCGTGTCGCGGCATGCTTTAATTCCCTCTTAATTTAAATATTTAAATAAGTACTATTTATAACTATTATATTATATATATATATATATATATATATATATATATATATTTAACATTGTATTTGGTACGCCGCGATGTTAAACCCCTTAACATTTGGCCTGATGAGGCCTCACGCTGCGGCATTGACAAGGTTCACGTTGCGGCATGAGGAGTCAGTCTGCAGAATTATGTAGCAAACTCAGTTTTGCTGCCACTTTTGCTCCAAAACAATGCTCAACACCTGCAAAATATGTCTACAAGGTTAAATTAAAGAATGTAATACAAAAATATATTAAAACAAAAAATTCAAGATATTGACATAATTAAAATATACACCAATGATTACACACTTCGGTTCCCTCCTAAGCAGGGCCTTATTTATAGTCTCGCTAGGACTTTGCAGACATCAAGCTGGAGTCATTAATGTGAGGGAGGTCTTACCCCTATAAATCTCTCCTCCAAAGTAAGGTTTAAGGTGCTGACCATTAACCTTAAAGCTTGATAAACTATCTGGTGGAGCAATCTCCATGGCTCTGTGGGGGAACGCTTTTATCACCATAAATGGTCCCGACCACCTCGATTTAAGCTTTCCAAGGAATAACTTGAGCCTGGAATTATAAAGGAGGACTTGTTGACCTTCCTTAAATCTCTTCTGCATGATCTTCTTGTCATGCTAGAATTTCACATTCTCCTTGTATAATTTTGCATTCTCATAGGCTTGCAGCCTAAATTCATCCAGTTCGTTAAGCTGCAAAAGTCTTTCTCACCAGCAGCTTGCAAATTGAAGTTTAGCTACTTGATTGCCTAGTAAGCATTATGTTCAAGGTCAACCGGCAGATGGCATGCCTTCCCAAATACTAGCTTGTACAGAGACATACTAATGGGGCTTTTATATGTGTTCCTATAAGCCCACAATGCGTCATCCAATCTTTTTTACTAATTCTTACGGGACAAACACACCATTTTTCCTAAGATTCGCTTAATTTTGTGATTGGATACCTCCGCTTGCCCACTTGTCTATAGGTGATAAGCAGTGGCTATTTGATGCATTACCATATACTTGGCAAGGATGGCTTCAAAATGTTTATTGAAGAAATGTGACCGCCTGTCACTGATTATAGATCTAGGTGTTCCAAACTGGGTAAAGATCTATTTTCTCATTAAGCTAATCACTACCTTTGAATCATTGGTAGGAAATGCACATGTCTCCACCCACTTGGACACGTAGTCCACTGCCACAAGAATATACTGATTTTTCAAAAGAGGGAATAAAAGGGCCCATGAAGTCAATGCCCCAAACATAAAAAATCTCAACTTCTAAAATAGAATTGAGGGGCATCCCATTTCACCTCAAAATATTTCCCGAATTTTGACACTGATCACATCTTTGCACATAAAAATGTGTATCCTTGAAGAGAGATGGCCAATAAAATCCAGATTGGAGCACCTTTGCAGTCGTCCTCTCACCACTATAATGTCCACCATATGGAGAAATATGACATTGCTTCAAAATATGCTCCACCTCCTCCATAGGCACACACCTTCTAAATATATGGTCAAAATACTATTTAAATAAAAATGGCTCATCCAGAGATCGTGCCTGACATCATATAATAATTTCTTCTTTTTGTGAGAAGTGAAATCAGAGGCAATACACCACCAACTATGTAGTTCACCATGTCGGCATACCATGGACATGATTTAGTTGTGGTTGCAAAAAGCTTCTATCCAAAAATATTTCTCTAATTATAATCGGTTCAGCTTGATATTCTTCATTCTTAAGTCTAGAAAGGTGGTCTGCAACTTGATTCTCTGCACCTTTCTTATCGCGACACTCCAGATCAAACTCTTGCAACAGTAAGACCCACCTAATCAATCGCAGTTTTGCATCCTTTTTGCTCACCAAGTATTTAATGGCGGAGTGATCTATATAAACTATCACCTTAGTGCCCACCAAATATGCTTGAAACTTATCAAATGCAAATACAACAACCAATAACTCTTTTTCCATCGTGGTGTTGTTTTGTTGCGCATTATTAAGTGTTTTGCTCACATAATAAATTGAGCGAAACATCTTGTCTTTTCTCTACCCCAACACTGCACACACAACATAATCACTGGAATCACACATGAGTTCAAAAGGTAAGTCCCAATACAGAGTAATAATCACTGGAGCTGACACCAACTTCTTCAGTTCCTCAAATGCAACTTGACCTGATTCATCAAAAGTAAATTGAACATCTTTCTCCAAAAGGTTGCAAAGAGGCTTGGCTATCTTGGAAAAGTCTTTAATAAACCTCCGGTAGAAACTCGCATGGCTAAGAAAACTGTGAATTCCTTTAACTGAATTTTGAGGAAAAAGCTTGTCAATCACCTCAATTTTTGCCTTGTCAACTTCCATTCCTTTAATAGAAACTTTATGGCCAAGAACTATACCTTCTTGAACCATAAAGTGACATTTCTCCTAATTTATGACAAGGTTGGTCTCTTCACATCTTTTCAGCATGGATGAGAGAATCAGCAAACAACTTTTATATGTGTCTCCAAACATTGAAAAGTCATCCATAAAAACTTCAAGGCCATGTTCAACCATATCAGCAAAGATAGCCATCATGCAATGTTAAAAGGTTGCTAGAGCATTGCATAGTCAGAATAACATCCTCCAGAAAGCAAATGTACCATAGGGACAAGTGAATGTCATCTTTTCTTGATCTTCAAGCGTTCTGGCAATTTGGTTATATGCAGAATAACCATCTAAGAAGCAATAATAAGTCTTTCCAGCCAATCTATCCAGCATTTAGTCTATGAAAGGGAGCATGAAATGATTTTTTCGGGTGGCCTTATTCAATTTACAGTAATCCATGCACACCCTCCATTCAGTAACCTTCTAAGAAGGGAGGAGCTCATTGTGTTCATTGGTGATTACCGTCATGCCACCATTCTTCGGAACACATTGAATTGGCAAAACCCAAGGGCTGTCGGAAATAAGATAGATAATGCCTGCATAAAGCCATTTAATTACCTCTTTCTTCACTGCTTCCTTCATTATTAGGTTAAGCTGCCTTTGGTGCTTCACAACCGCACTCTGATTGTCCTCCAACAAAATCTTATGCATACAGATGGAAAGGCTAATGCCAAGAATATCAGCAATAGTCCACCCAATGACATATTTGTACTTCCGCAGCACATGGAGAAGTTTCTCCTCTTGGTCATCCGAGAGGGATGAAGATATAATGACCGGCAAAGTGGAGGTTGCTCCCAAATAAGCATATTGCAAATGGTGAGACAAAGGCTTCAACTCAAGCTTCAGAGGTTCTTCAATGGAAGGCTTGGATGCTTCTTTAGAAGCATTGAACTCCAAAGGTTCGAACTTGGGAGACCTGAAATACTTAGGAACCTCATCAAGGCATTTTATAAAATTAGAAATGTAACACCCCATAATAATTCTTAAATAAGAACTTTGATTTAAATAAAAACCCTAGGCAAGGACTAAGAAGAAGATAACTTACTATAAATCTAACCCAAAAATCAATATCAAAGTAAATTAGCAAAGAATGATCATGACCACGTATATGATTGAGTAATGGCTAATTACTGGAGAATAGAAAAAGAAATCATGCAAACAAACAATTAATCATTTACATATTAATATTTAAAGGACAAGTGTTGCTTGGTTATAAATATGATTAGAATTATGCTAAAGGCAGCCTAGCCATCATCAAACAAGTGTTTACATGTCATGTACTTAGTGGAATTAGTAAGTTAAACATAACCTATGGCCATGGCATTTAGAAGGTTGCATGCTATCCTTAAAACAAGCATTTTACACAAGCAAGGAAACCAAGACAGCATGATACAATAAGGCACACGACTGGCCAGGATTGTGACACACCACCAGAGCTTTAAAACACATCCAAATAGCATGACATTCATGGCTGGAACATATGGTAGCCGTATGGCTTGAAAGCCATGCAAATTGCCACATTCTTAACTAAGCCAAGTGTGCAATTGTCCCAAGCTCTTCTCCATGCAAGATGCCACGGCAGTAGCCCTCCCCAAGGGGCATGATTCTCCCTCACTAGCCTAAGCAAACCGTGGAAGGCTGCATGACAACCAAAACATGCAGAAGGACACCTTTCTTGATCAAACCAAGTCATGATGCCACATATAACTCATGCTCCCTTTCACTTCATGCAAGGAGACACCTCTCCAGCCTCCTTGTCATGTTGGAAACCAGCAGAAGCAGCAGCATGCTTCTTCAAAAAGGGAAGCAGGAGCTGGCACCAGGATTTCTCTCCAAAACAGCAAGCTGCCACCCTTTTCTTCCAAGACAATGGCCACACCAAAAGCCTATGCTATCCTAGGCAATCATAGCTATGATGAGGAGGAGCAACACAGTTTTAAGGAGCTTAAGAATCAGGAGACAAGGTTGGAGCAGCATCTATCCAACCCCCTCCAAGTTCTTGCAAAAACCGTGAGCCACCCATCCTTCCATTTCCATAATTTCTTCACACCCTTCCTCTTGTTTTCATATCCGTGAGCCTTAAAGAAACAACACACCTCCTCCCTCTCTTCACTCCTAAGGACGGTTAAGGTAGGGAAGAATCAAAGGGGAAGCTTTTCTCTAGTCATTCTTTCGTAGACTTCCATTCTACCAATTTCTTGCTAACAAGTGCATTACATTCGCATACTATTTTTGGTTGCATTCTGTTTCCTGGTTTGTATCACAACACTTGCATTCTGGGTTTTTCTAGTGTACATATAACCCTTTGCGTGCTGTTTTTTGGTTTGCATAATAACATCCTGCATTCAGTTTTTCTGGTTTTTTTAACATTCTGGCTTACTAGTTTACTGTTTTCTGGTTTTTTGGTTTCCATTATCATATGTTTCTGTTTTTCTGGTTTCCATTTTAATATGTTTCTGTTTTATGAGTATAACTTAAATTCTAAAGCTAAGTAACCACACTTTGCTATAAGTAGTGTAAACAACATGATTCTATTTTCTTAAATCAAATGCACCAAGTGGCAACTTGGAAATCATGCATTCTGGTTTCTTCAAGTGCACCGAATGGAGATTGTGATGTTATGTACTCATCTTTGATTCTGGTTTTAATTAAGTGCACCGAATCAAATGCAACTTAATGATTACTAAAAATGATGAAAGACTATGGTGATGAGTATTTGAAAATATGGTTATTGATCCCTATGCTTACAAGAAAGAAAAAAAAAACATAGGATGTAAACACTTGGTTGGTGGTGAGTTATGATTGGTTTTCATTTGTAATATACGAACTTTAAAATCATCATATGTATAAATGTAATAAAAGTGTAAAGATAAAGTTTCCTTGGGATTAGCCTACACGAAGATATGTGAGGAGTAGATTGGGGGGGGGTGATGAAACCCTTGGGAGTAATGCTATTGTGACCACACTTATGTTCGAGGTAGAACAAGTCCTGGTAGGACTGTGAGTTTGTAGGGGTCGCTTCCGGAGGTGGCATTACTTTGACATGCCATTTTTCTCCAGGACGATAGAGAGCATACAATGGGAGGTATGTGTACTCTCGTCCATCCGCTATCCCAAAGGAGCACTCCATGGAGTTGGTATAGTAAAAGAGACCTTAAAAAGAAATTTATAACTATCCTAAACTCTTGTTATTATGATACTGTCTATATTAGTAATTTTTATGGTGTTTGGATGCTCTTATTCCTTATTGTTGCAATTCTGTTATTATAAGTAATTTGTTCCTTCTAACTGTTACATATTCTGTAGAAAATCTATTTTCAGAAAATAAACTGTTTTGGGAATCAGAGATTTTCTTTAAACTATATTATTTCTGTTGTGAGAATTTTACTAAAAACTGATTCCCCTGGAATATCATTAGTTCTGTTTTTTTTTAAACTTACCTACTGAGAATCATTTTCTCACACCTTCTATGATTTTATCGTGGTATTCCAGACTCGCCATCATGAGTACTATTGTAGTCTGGCTGGGAGAAGGGACCAGGCATTATGACATGGACACCAAACTGTTTACTTTTACTGGTCCGATTACCATATAGGTATCATCCGTCTCCCACCCAGAGTTTGGAGTTATCACCATCTTGGGCCCCTTCACTTTCCAGGTGGTCCTCCCACCATGGTGATCCTGCTGTCGCCGCCTCCATTTAGCTAACTATGACTATGCTAAATTATCCTCTACCCTACTACTTGAAAATGAGGAGAAATATGTCTTGCTGCTAATGTTTTTTTTTATGTTGTTTTAATCTCACGGCATGTATAAGACCCTGCATGGGTCTAATTTTGTAACTGTTATGCAAACTGGTGTTTGGTGTTTTGTATCTAAATGGCAATTATGCACGTAGGTCTTTGTGTTGATAGTTATTTCTTTCGCTCCTTAAAAAGAAAGTACAAAACGTAAAGTTAATAAGTTAACTATTTCCCAAAACAACAGTGCTAAATTAACCCTATTTACAAGGAAAAGGAAATAAATGCTATTTTTTTAGGTTGTTACAAGAAACATCATCCCTAGTATTTTCATCCTGCTCAGCTAATGAAGCCAATGATAATGCAAGAGGGTCTTTAGGATAATTAGCATGAAATGCATCAATAATGATATTGTCCAACAAAATAATATATGAACATTCTTTATGATCTTGAGGAAACTTTATTGCTTTGAAGATGTTAAAAGTTACCTCTTGAACTTAAACTCTCATAGTTAATTCACCTTTTTGAACGTCTATGAGTATTCTTCCCGTGGCAAGGAACCGTCTACCTAGAATTAGAGGCACCCTTCTATCCTCCTCTATATCCAATATAACAAAAAAAGTAGAGAATATGAACTTGTCAATTTTTACTAAGACATCCTCCATAATTCACTTTGGGTATCTATAAGAACAATCAGCTAATTGGAGGCTTACTGATGTGGGCTTGCATTCCCCCAAACCTAGCCTTTGAAAAATGGATAGGGGTATGAGATTAATGCTTGCCCCCATGTCACATAAAGCTTGGCCAAAAAATTGATCTCCTATTGCACACGAGATCATGAAGCTTCATGGATCCTTCAGTTTTGGAGGAAGCTTTTGTTGTAAAATAACATTGCATTCCTATGACAATGCTACAGTTTCAAACTCACCCAATTTACGCTTCTTTGAAAGAATGTCCTTCATGAACTTGAAGTAACTTTGCATTTGGTCAAATGCTTCAGCGAATGGAATGTTAATATGAAGCTTCTTAAAAACTTCCAAAAACTTCTTAAACTGCGCATCCATTTTGTGCTTAATTTGTCTATTAGGAAATGGTAGAGGATGTATATAAGGCTTGTCCTCTACCTTCTTGTCCTCCACCTTCATGTGGACAACGTCTTCATTCATCTCACCCTTCTCAATTACTACTTCTTAGTCCTTACTCACTTTGACATCTTCTTCAAGCAACTTATTCTTTAGATTTCCTTCTATATCCTTCCCACTTCTCAGTGAGATGGCTTTGTAGTGCTCATTGGAGGCACCTTTCAGATTATTAATTGTATCACTTGGGAAGGTACCTAGGGGCCTGTTACTAATGGTGTTAGCCAACTGCACTACCTGTATTTCCAACACTCTCATGTTGTTTGGCTTTGAATCATAGAATCGTTCTTTGCCAAATGAGTGTCAGTCTTTGTCATGAAGGAATCAGTCTTAACCATCAACTGCATGAACAAGTCTTCAGGAGATGGTTTCTTATCTTGCATTGGTTGTGTTAACTGAGGGGGAAATCCAAGAGGATTGTAAGGTTGCTCATTTCCAGGTCTTGAGGAGAAAGCTCCTTGGTTGTCCCTCCAAGAGAAGCTTGGATGGTTCCTCCATGCAAGATTATACAGGTTTGAGTATAGGTTATTTTGCTGTGGGTAATAGTTACCAACATAGTGCACATTTTTTGATAAAGAAGGGCACCTATCACTCGCATGGTTGTTGTAACACCCCAAAATTTCCTATCTCTTTGACAGTAATTTTGACAGTTAATATAATTCTACTGTTTAGTGATTTCTATGTGCTGTAAAATTATTTTGATTATTCTGTCAGTATATTTGATCATTTTGTGTGATTTACTCCGTGTCCAAAAAATAATAATTTTCGGGCCAGGGAAAATTTTACGTAAATCAATTTTTACTGTTAAGTCTTAATTTTTTTACATAATCTGATTTGATATTTGTGTATTTTCCAATTTTTGTGATTGTGTGTGATTATGAAATTTTTATATTACTCTGTTTATTTTAGCGATATCTGTGGGCCATCTGTGGGCTAGGGAGGTCGTATATGGGCCCCGCATAGGTCCAGAAAGGTGAAAATTTTTCTGTAACCAGAAAATTTCGTACTATTTAGATGGAGATGGGGGATCTTACTAAACCTGAATTTGGAAACAATTTTAGAAAATTTCTTGTACTGTGTTTTGTACTATATTTAATTATCGGGCGATAAAAAAATAGTAAATATATTCTTTCGTGGGGTTATAGCAGATAAAAATAGAAATTATACTGTTAAGTCAATATTAGTGGTTATGACAACTTTTGACGGACCAATAGGAAACAAGTTTAATTCTTTTGATGGACCAATAGGAAGCAAGTCTAATATTGAAGATTTTGATATCAACCGTCGATTTAATCAACGGTGTAGAATTAGCCTAAGAAAATGGCTATAACCATTTATAACCATTGGATTTAGATTTAGATCAAGGGTGGGGATTTCGTCTTACAAAGTGGCTAGGACCATTTGTGACCATTGGATTTGGATTTAATCAACGGTGGAGATAGATCATTTGTGACCATTGGATTTGGATTTAATCAATGGTGGGGATTTAGTCTTCTAAAATGGCTATGACTAATTATGATCCTTGGATTAAAAGTAAGGAGTAATCTTGACCCTTCATTTTGAAGATGCATCTAATGGCTAGGAATTCAATGAGGAAAGATCTAATGGCCTAGATTAAGTCTTCTAACTTAAAGTCTACCTCAATCCTAACCATTGAATTAATCAATGGCCTAGAATGCTCTAAATGGTGGCTTGAAAAGATGATCACTTATAGATCACTTATTGCATGCATTATGAAGGGGGCGGTTTTTGAAGCTTAAGGCCATAGCAAAAAAGTCTATGACCATTATTACACATTATTGATCATTCCAAAAAGCCTAAGCTCTTAGAAAATTTTCTCTCCTTCTCCTCCAAGCAAGTTTTGGCCATGACACCCAAGAATGCCTTCCATCACTCAACAATTTTAACCAACCTTATTTCTTGAATCCTTACCTTATTCTAAGCAACTTTCATGTTGGAGACTTTCTCTAAATCATTCATCTTCATGGACTTTCTTCAAGATCAAAGTTATAGGGTATTTGTGGTGAACTGTAAAGAAACTTCATTTCTTCTCTTCTTCTTCAGGTTCTAAGCCATGTTTGATCCATGGTTCTTCTTGTTCAAGCTTGATTTACTAATAAATATATGTTTTGTTTTGTATTTAAGAAACCTTTGGTGGTGAAGGACTTGGAAAAAGAAGCAAAACAAGAAGCTTTTGAGGATCTTCAAGAGGTAAGAGGGAGATCCATCTCACCAACCAAGTATGGTGGTGAGAGATGGTCTTATAATTGATGGATGGTGAATCCATGTGAGGATTCATATCCATGGTCATGTAATTATTTGTGGGTGTTTATGTGTTTGATTTATTTGTTCATCCTTTGTATGATTTGCATGATTTGTTGCTTTTGATTATGGCATGCTTATGGTAGCTTATGGTATATATGATGAAATATGTATGCGTATGCCATGATTTGATGATGGAAAGGAAATTGATTTTTGGTTCCAAAGACCAAGAGGAATTTTGGCCAAGACACCTCAAAATAGGTGTTCATAAATTAATATTTTCATGAATGATGAAAATTGGAGGATTAGAAAAGCAAGGAAAATAAACAAAGGGTTTGTTTTTCAAGAAGTAGTGTTCACGATTTTGAGAAGAATTTTTATTGATTTATTTTGTGTAAAAACAAGAATGGAATTTAATGGAACTCAACGACATTTTTAAATAAAGCAATGAGTTGATGATTTTAAGGATTTGCAAAGAAAGTGAAAAATGAAAAATGAACAAATGGTTTGATTTCAAAGACCAAGTGCTCACGGTTTTTGTGAAGAATTTTTAATAGTTTTGTTTGTGTAAAACCATATTGACTTAGAAAGAAAAATGTTTTGATGATTTCAATAGTCATATCCATGTTTTTTGAAGGCTTGTTATGCCTTGATTTTATGGAAACAAAGTGGAAATACATATTGATTTAGTACAGGGAATTTGGAAAGGGAATCAGAGTGTTTTATCAGTTGAGAATATAGGATTTTCGTATGTAAATGGAAAAGAGAGGTGGAAAGTGTTTGAACCTCGATTTATTTTGAAGAGAAATGATTTTAGAATTGATTTGAGAAAAATGGAGAATATAATAGTGACTTGATATTTTCTAACGTGAAACTCATCCTTTGGGTTTTGGAAAACGTTAGTAATTTTTACAATTAGAAACATTGATTTAATTCAATGGAATTGTGAATTTGTGGAATATATTGTGAAAAGGATTTTCTTGAGTAAAAAAATGTGTAAAATAATGTGAAAAGTCATATTATTTTGAGTAAAGAATTTCTGAAAGATGAAATGTGAAAAATGATGTTGGAAATGATATTGATTTGTTTGGAAGTCCAAAATAATGTTTGGAATATTGAGAAATATTTTACGTGGTTGTAAAATGGTGAAAAATATTTTACGTATCTTAAAAACGTGATTTTTAAGCTATGCGATTTGAAAAATGTTTAAATATTTCTACACGATTTGGAAAGCGTTTAAATATTTTACGCGATTGAAATATTGTTGAAAAATCACTACGTGATTGAATAATGAGAGAATATTTTTATGTGATTTTGAAAATGATGGAAAATGGTTTACGCGACTTAAAAGAATGATTTTTAAGTTACGCGATTGTGAAAATGGTGGAAAATCGCTACGCGATTTGAGAAACGTATAAATATTTTTACGTGTTTAACAAAATGTTGAAAAATTACTATGTGATTGAAAAATGATGGAATATTTTTAAATGATTGAGAAATGAGGGAAAATTGCTATGCGATTTGAAAACGCAACAGAAACATTGCGCAATTGTAAAAATACGACAAAAGTGTTTTATGACTATGAAAACACGAAAACATGATTTCACTATTGAAAATACAGTATGATTACTGTTGAACCAGTGTATGGACACTGTATGAGAAAATGACGAGTTTTGCCTATGATTGGCATTTGGTGCATTTTACGTGCATTGTAAAGATATGCCTATGATTGGCATTGGTGCATTGATTATGCATTGAAAATGATGAATTTTGCCTGTGATTGGCATTGGTGCATTGATTATGTATTGGAAAGATATACAATAAAGCATATGATGAAATTGAAAAATATGCATTGAGGCATATGATGATTTTGAATTGAACAAAAAAATTAATAGCTGATGCTATTGTGACCCTTGTGGTTGAAGAGGGAATGAGAATTGATAGTGAGGTCTATGATGGATCTTGGGGGCGTCAAGGCGCGGCGGTCGACCAGTGGATATTTGTCTGTGGGCTAAGGCTAGACCATATGCCACTTGGCGATGCAGTCCGTTGCAACGCATTGACGATACCCGACAATAACACGATTCTTTTCAACGACTGGGAGATTATCTGTGGGCTAGCTGGGCATTGTCTATGGGCTAAGGCTGGGCAATTATCTATGGGTTTATGCTGGGCAATTAACTAGAGCATTCTTCTCGAAATTGTGAAAACCTCCATGGAGTAGGACATTGAGTCTATGTGTACATGCATAACATATGCATCATTATTGAGTATTGGTTATGAGAATTGAACGGTTGAATACGTAGATAATGTTGAGGGCATCATCGTAAATATTTAATATTTATATCTGTGTGATATAATAATTGAGAAATATTGGCTATGACATTTGTTTGAATACTTGGATGATGATGATGATAATAATGTGATGGCATTATTGTAATTATTGTATCTGTGTGATGACAATAATGTTGATGGCATGATTGTAATCATGGTATGATATATCTGTATGATATGTTGTTTGTGTTATCTCTATGCTACCATGTTGGTATTGGCGTAGGTGATCTCACCTCTTTGTTATATTATTTTGTTGTGTCTGTATTGTTAAAATTATATAGTAGAAGGAACGAGTTGTCTTAGACATAACAGGTGGTGGATATACTGAGATTGGAGACAACATGAAAGAATGACCATTCCAGATTTGATAGTGTGCAGTGTAGACAAGGAATAGATGTCTGATGCATCAAGATGAATACAAGAAGGAATAAGTATGTTAAGTTTTCTCGTTAGTATTTTACCGTACTATTAAGTAGGACCCATCATAGGGTTTGCTACTGTTAAAAAGAGAGAGTTTTGTGTTAGTTTTATATTTCTCTTTAAATTATTAAATATTAATTGGTGTCAATATTGTATATTAATCAGTTTAAATATATTTTCAGTAATACTTATGGATTTCAGTAAGTTTATGCTTTCGTAAGAAGAAGTTTTAAAACTCACCTTTTATAACTCAAACCTTTTATGAACTTCTTTTCAGATTATGAGTTGGGAGTTGGAAATGTGATACCCTATGGAGGGTGTTACATTAGTTGGTATCAGAGCACGGATTGAGTCTTTTAGGGTTTGTGGTTAGGTCTATTTTGCTTCTGTAGTGTTCTCTGTGTTTTGTTTTCTGAAAGGAAACAAGGTTGTTAAAGATGGATATAAGATCCATTGTATTTTTGTTCGTCCGTCTTTGAAGAAATAAAAATGGCTTGTGGTAGATGTACGTGTGTGGAAGTGGAACGTGACACTAAAAATACAGTTACAACTACGAAAACAATGCGGAGGACAACTGACGTGATAGTACAACAGGAACAGAGAATCGCTGAACAGCAGAAGCTGAAAGTTGAGGTTTAGAATCTGATGGAAGAGAATCAATTTTGAAATACTAGATTTCGTAATTTTGGAATTGGGTATTTTACAAGAGGGATATTAGGAAAGTAATTGTTTTCAACGGAAAACATATCTACGATTATTAGGAAATTAGCAGGAGCAGTAAACGTGTGGAGTTAGTGCTGCAACAGTAAACTCAGTTGGACCGCGATGTCTTTACTATTATGTAAGTGATATGGAAAGGGACACTTAACGAAGGATTGTATGTTCAAAGAAATGATTTGTTTTAAGTGTGAAAAGTTTGGACACATTTTCAGAGATTGTGTTCCATTGAAAACATTGTTTTCTGTCAGTAAAATCTCAGGTAATAGGGAGAGTCGATACGTCGAATGGAACAAGAGTGTTCTGAGCTGAATACCTAAACAAGGGAGACTGTATTGTAGAAGGTACTTCTTTACTTATTCTTTATAGCATATGATTGAGTAGATCAATTATATGTTGGTGTTATCTGTGCCTTTGTGATCTTCTGATTTATTTATTTCTGTTTCCATTGCTAGCCTATCGTGTTACTTGAGTTATTCAAATCATTGTTATAGATCAAAACTTTGTGTTAGTTTGATCTGTTTATTTCTTTCATAAACAAATATGATCTTTGAAGACGGATTGGTTATTTATCAACCCTATCCTATAAGATTATTTCAACAAAGTGTTAGTATTTCAGAAAACTCATTCTTTAAATCGGGTTACATCAAATTCTTTGCTGGAATATGTTCGATAATATATCAGATAGCTTTGCTATCTTCTATAATGTTTTTCATGTACTGAAATTTGCAAGAAAGGATATTCCTATCTATAACCATGTCGCAGTATCAGAGTGGTGCAACGAAAACGTAATGGATTCTTCAAAAGTTGAAATTAATGAGAAAAATCAAGACGGTAATGGAAATCCATAGAAAATTTATTGAGATATTTTCTAAGATTATAGGATCTCTTACGTAGCTTATCAGAAGGAATTAAGCGTTTGTATGAACTAATACATATAAGGAAAATCTTTAGGAGTTAAAATATGTTTGAGTACTTCTCTGGTATTAGTTTTGTCTAATCCCAGTAAACCATTAGAGGTGTACTGTGAAGCGTTGCACCAGAGTTTAAGATATGTGCTTATGCAGAATAAAAGAGTAGTAGGGTATGTTTCAAGGAAATGGAAGTTACAAGAGAAAAACTATTTTACACATGAATGAGGATTGTTAGCTGCTAAGTTTGTATTAGAAGTATGGAAATACTTTCTTTATGAAGTAGCACTCAACGTTTTCAAAATCATAAGAGTCTGAGATATCTATTTGATCAGGAGAAATTGATCACAAGACAAAGAACTTTTATTGGTTAGAATCGTATGAAATGACGTAAGTAAAGATGCAACATGAGGACTGGAGGAAAAGTTAAAAGAATAATATTCATATCTATTCTGAGGATGTGAAATCAGGTTTATTAAATTTCAAGGACGAAATTTCTTTTTAGAGGGGGAGTATTGTAACACCCCAAAATTTCCTATCTCTTTTATAGTAATTTTGACAGTTAACAGAATTCTACTATTTAGTGATTTCTGTATGCTGTAAAATTATTTTGATTATTCCGTCAACATATTTGATCGTTTTGTGTGATTTACTCTGTGTCAGGAAAATAATAATTTTCGGGCCAGGGAAAATTTTACATAAATTAATTTTTATTGTTAAGTCTTAATGATTTTACGTAATCTGATTTGATATTTATGCATTTTCTAATTTTTGTGATTTTGTATGTGATTATAAAATTTTTATATTACTCTGTTTATTTTAGCGATATCCGTGGGCCATCTGTGGGCCAGGGAGGTCGTATGTGGGCCCCGCATGTGTCCAGAAAGGTGAAAATTTTTCTGTAACCAGAAAAATTTGTACTGTTTAGACGGAGACGGGGATCTTACTAAACCTAAATCTGGAAACAGTTTTAGAAAACTTCTTGTACTGTGTTTTGTACTGTATTTAATTATCGGGCAATAAAAAATAGTAAATATATTTTTTCGTGGGGTTATAGCAGATAAAAATAGAAATTATACTGTTAAGTCAACATTAGTGGTTATGACAACTTTTGACGGACCAATAGGAAGCAAGTTTAATTCTTTTGACGGACCAATAGGAAGCAAGTCTAATATTGAAGACTTTGATATCAACCATCGATTTAATCAACGGTGTAGAATTAGTATAAGAAAATGACTATGACCATTTATAACCATTGGATTTAGATTTAGATCAGGGGTGGAGATTTGGTCTTACAAAGTGGCTAGGACCATTTGTGACCGTTGGATTTGGATTTAATCAATGATGGAGATGGATCATTTGTGACCAATGGATTTGGATTTAATCAATGGTGGAGATTTAGTCTTCTAAAATGGCTATGACTAATTATGACCCTTGGATTAAAAGTAAGAAGGAGTAATCTTGACCCTTCATATTGAAGATGCATCTAATGGCTAGGAATTCAATGAGGAAAGATCTAATGGCTTAGATTAAATCTTCTAACTTAAAGTCTACCTCAATCCTAACCATTGAATTAATCAATGGCCTAGAATGCTCTAAATGGTGGCTTGAAAAGATGATCACTTATTGATCACTTATTGCATGCATTATGAAGGGGGGACGGTTTTTAAAGCTTAAGGCCATAGCAAAAAAGTCTATGACCATTATTACACATTATTGATCATTCCAAAAAGCCTAAGCTCTTAGAAAATTTTCTCTCCTTCTCCTCCAAGCAAGTTTCGGCCATGACACCCAAGAATGCCTTCCATCACTCAACAATTTTAACCAACCTTATTTCTTGAATCCTTACCTTATTCTAAGCAACTTTCATGTTGGAGACTTTCTCTAAATCATTCATCTTCATGGACTTTCTTCAAGATCAAAGTTATAGGGTATTTGTGGTGAACTGTAAGGAAACTTCATTTCTTCTCTTCTTCTTCATGTTCTAAGCCATGTTTGATCCATGGTTCTTCTTGTTCAAGCTTGATTTACTAATAAATATATGTTTTGTTTTGTATTTAAGAAACCTTTGGTGGTGAAGGACTTGGAAAAAGAAGCAAAACAAGGAGCTTTTGAGGATCTTCAAGAGGTAAGAGGAGATCCATCTCACCAACTAAGTATGGTGGTGAGAGATGGTCTTATATTTGATGGATGGTGAATCCATGTGAGGATTCATATCCATGGTCATGTAATTATTTGTGGGTGTTTATGTGTTTGATTTATTTGTTTATGCTTTGTATGATTTGCATGATTTATTGCTTTTGATTATGGCATGCTTATGGTAGCTTATGGTATATATGATGAAATATGTATGCGTATGCCATGATTTGATGATGGAAAGGAAATTGATTTTTGGTTCCAAAGACCAAGAGGAATTTTGGCCAAGACACCTCAAAATAGGTGTTCATAAAGTAATATTTTCATGAATGATGAAAATTAGAGGATTAGAAAAGCAAGGAAAATAAATAAAGGGTTTGTTTTTCAAGAAGTAGTGTTCACGATTTTGAGAAGAATTTTTATTGATTTATTTTGTGTAAAAACAAGAATGGAATTTAATGGAACTCAACGACATTTTTAAATAAAGCAATGAGTTGATGATTTTAAGGATTTGCAAAGAAAGTGAAAAATGAAAAATGAACAAATGGTTTGATTTCAAAGACCAAGTGCTCATAGTTTTTGTGAAGAATTTTTAATAGTTTTGTTTGTGTAAAACCATATTGACTTAGAAAGAAAAATGTTTTGATGATTTCAATAGTCATATCCATGTTTTTTGAAGGCTTGTTATGCCTTGATTTTATGGAAACAAAGTGGAAATACATATTGATTTAGTACAGGGAATTTGGAAAGGGAATCAGAGTGTTTTATCAGTTGAGAATATAGGATTTTCGTATGTAAATGGAAAAGAGAGGTGGAAAGTGTTTGAACCTCGATTTATTTTGAAGAGAAATGATTTTAGAATTGATTTGAGAAAAATGGAGAATATAATAGTGACTTGATATTTTCTAACGTGAAACTCATCCTTTGGGTTTTGGAAAACGTTAGTAATTTTTACAGTTAGAAACATTGATTTAATTCAATGGAATTGTGAATTTGTGGAATATATTGTGAAAAGGATTTTCTTGAGTAAGAAAATGTGGAAAATAATGTGAAAAGTCATATTATTTTGAGTAAAGAATTTCTGAAAGAGTGAAATGTGAAAAATGATGTTGGAAATGATATTGATTTGTTTGGAAGTCCAAAATAATGTTTGGAATATTGAGAAATATTTTATGTGGCTGTAAAATGGTGAAAAATATTTTACGTATCTTAAAAACGTGATTTTTAAGCTACGCGATTTGAAAAATGTTTAAATATTTCTACACGATTTGGAAAGCGTTTAAATATTTTACGCGATTGAAATATTGTTGAAAAATCACTACGTGATTGAATAATGAGAGAATATTTTCACGTGATTTTGAAAATGATGGAAAATGGTTTACGCAACTTAGAAGAATGATTTTTAAGTTATGCGATTGTGAAAATGGGAGAAAATCACTACGTGATTTGAGAAACGTATAAATATTTTTACGTGTTTAAGAAAACATTGAAAAATTACTACGTGATTGAAAAATGATGGAATATTTTTAAATGATTGAGAAATGAGGGAAAATTGCTACGTGATTTGAAACCGCAACAGAAACGTTGCACAATTGTAAAAATATGACAAAAGTGTTTTATGACTATGAAAACACGATAACATGATTTCGCTTTTGAAAATATAGTATGATTACTGTTAAACCAGTGTATGGACACTGTATGAGAAAATGACGAGTTATGCTTGTGATTGGCATTTGGTGCATTTTACGTGTATTGGAAAGATATGCCTATGATTGGCATTGGTGCATTGATTATGTATTGAAAATGATGAATTTTTCCTGTGATTGGCATTAGTGCATTGATTATGCATTGGAAAGATATGCAATAAAGCATATGATGAAATTGAAAAATATGCATTAAGGCATATGATGATTTTGAATTGAACAAAAATTAATAGCTGATGCTATTGTGACCCTTGTGGTTGAAGAGGGAATGAGAATTGATAGTGAGGTCTATGATGGATCTTGGGGGCGTCAAGGCGCGGCGGTCGACCAGTGGATATTTGTCTGTGGGCAAAGGCTAGACTATATGCTACTTGGCGATGCAGTCTGTCGCAACGCATTGACGATACCCGACAATAACACGATTCTTTTCAACGACTGGGAGATTATCTGTGGGCTAAGCTGGGCATTGTCTATGGGCTAAGGTTGGGCAATTGTCTGTGGGTTTATGCTGGGCAATTAACTAGAGCATTCTTTTCGAAATTGTGAAAACCTCCATGGAGTAGGATATTGAGTCTATGTGCACATGCATAACATATGCATCATTATTGAGTATTGGTTATGATAATTGAACTATTGAATACCGAGATAATGTTGAGGGCATCATCGTAAATGTTGAATATTTATATCTGTGTGATATAATAATTGAGGAATATTGGCCATGATAATTGTTTGAAGACTTGGATGATGATGACGATGATAATAATGTGATGGCATTATTGTAATTATTGTATCTGTGTGATGACAATAATGTTGATGGCATGATTGTAATCATGGTATGATATATCTGTATGATATGTTGTTTGTGTTATCTCTATGCTACCATGTTGGTATTGGCATAGGTGATCTCACCTCTTTGTTATATTATTTTACTGTGTCTGTATTGTTAAAATTATATAGTAGAAGGAAGGAGTTGTCTTAGACATAATGGGTGGTGGATATACTGAGATTGGAGACAACATCAAAGAATGACCATTCCAGATTTGATAGTGTGCAGTGTAGACAAGGAACATATGTCTGATGCATCAAGATGAATACAAGAAGGAATAAGTATGTTAAGTTTTCTCGTTAGTATTTTACCGTGCTATTAAGTAGGACCCGTCATAGGGTTTGCTACTGTTAAAAAGAGAGTGTTTTCTGTTAGTTTAATATTTCTCTTTACATTGTTAAATATTAATTGGTGTCAATATTGTATATTAATCAGTTTAAATATAATTTCAGTAATACTTATGGATTTCAGTAAGTTTATGTTTCCATAAGAAGAAATTTTAAAACTCACCTTTTATAACTCAAACCTTTTATGAACTTCTTTTCATATTATGAGTTGGGAGTTAGAAATGTGATACTCTAGGGAGGGTGTAACTTTAGTTAGTATCAAAGCACGGAATGAGTCTTTTGGGGTTTGTGGTTAGGTTTATTTTGCTTCTGTTGTGTTCTCTGTGTTTTGTTTTCTGAAAGGAAACAATGTTGTTAAATATGGATATCAGTTCCATTGTATTTTTGTTCGTCCGTCTTTGAAGAAAGAAAAATGGCTTGTGATAGATGTACGTGTGTGGAAGCGGAACGTGACACTAAAAATACAGTTGCAACTACAGAAACAATGCGGAGGACAACTAACATGATAATACAACAGGAACAGAGAATCGCTGAAAAGCAGAAGCTAAAAGTTGAGGTTCAGAATCTGATGGAAGAGAATCAGTTTTGAAATATAAGATTTCGTAATTTTAGAATTGGGTATTCCACAGGAGGGATATTAGGAAAGTAATTGATTTCAGCGGAAAACATATCTACGATCATTAGGAAATTAGCAGGAGCAGTAAACGTGTGGAGGTAGTGCTGTAACAGTAAACTCAGTTGGACTGTGATGTCTTTACGATAATGTAAGTGATATGGAAAGGGACACTTAACGAAGGATTGTATGTTCAAAGAAATGATTTGTTTTAAGTGCGAAAAGTTTGGACACATTTTCAGAGATTGTGTTCTATTGAAAACATAGTTTTCTATTAGTAAAATCTCAGGTAATAGGGAGAGTCGATACGTCGAATGGAACAGGAGTGTTCTGAGCTGAAGACCTAAACAAGGGAGATTGTATTGTAGAAGGTACTTCTTTACCTATTCTTTATAGCATATGATTGAGTAGATCAATTATATGTTGGTGTTATCTGTGTCTACGTGATCTTCTGATTTATTTATTTCTGTTTCCATTGCTAGCCTATCGTGTTACTTGAGTTATTCAAATCATTGTTATAGATCAAAACTTTGTGTTAGTTTGATCTGTTTAGTTCTTTCATAAACAGATATGATCTTTGAAAACAGATTGGTTATTTATCAACCCTATCCTATAAGATTGTTTCAACAAAGTGTTAGTATTTCAGAAAACACATTCTTGAAATTGGGTTACATCAAATTCTTTGCTGGAATATGTCCAATAATATATCAGATAGTTTTGCTATCTTCTATAATGTTTTTCATGTGCTGAAATTTGCAAGAAAGGATATTCTTATCTATAACCATGTCGCAGTATCAAAGTGGTGCAACAGAAACATAGTGGATTCTTCAAAAGTTGAAATTAATGAGAAAAATCAAGACAGTAATGGAAATCCGTAGAAAATTTGTTGAGATATTTTCTAAGATTATAGGACCTCTTACCTAGCTTATCAGATAGAATTAAGCATTTGTATGAAATGTTACATCTAAGGAAAATTTTTAGGAGTTAAAATATGTTTGAGTACTTCTCTGGTATTAGTTTTGTCTAATCCCAGTAAACCATTGGAGGTGTACTGTGAAGCGTTACACCAGAGTTTAAGATATGTGCTTATGCAGAATAAAAGAGTAGTAGGGTATGTTTCAAGGAAATGGAAGTTATAAGAGAAAAACTATTTTACACATGAATGAGGATTGTTAGCTGCTAAGTTTGTATTAGAAGTATGGAAATACTTTCTTTATGAAGTAGCACTCAACGTTTTCAAAATTATAGGAGTCTGAGATATCTATTTGATCAGGAGAAATTGATCGCAAGACAAAGAACTTTTATGGGTTAGAATCGTATGAAATGACGTAAGTAAAGATGCAACATGAGGACTGGAGGAAAAGATAAAAGAATAATATTCATATTTATTCTGAGGATGTGAAATCAGGTTTATTAAATTTCGAGGATGAAATTTCTTTTTAGAGGGGGAGTATTGTAACACCCCAAAATTTCCTATCTCTTTGACAGTAATTTTGACAGTTAACAGAATTCTACTGTTTAGTGATTTTTGTATGCTGTAAAATTATTTTGATTATTCTGTCAGTATATTTGATCGTTTTGTGTGATTTACTCCGTGTCAGGAAAATAATAATTTTCGGGCCGGGAAAAATTTTACATAAATTAATTTTTACTGTTAAGTCTTAATGTTTTACGTAATCTGATTTGATATTTGTGCATTTTCCAATTTTTGTGATTTTGTGTGTGATTATGAAATTTTTATATTACTCGGCTTATTTTAGCGATATCCGTGGGCCATCTATGGGCCAGGGAGGTCGTACGTGGACCCCGCATGGGTCCAGAAAAGTGAAAATTTTTCTGTAACCAGAAAAATTCATACTGTTTAGACGGAGATAGGGGATCTTACTAAACCTGAATCTGGAAACAGTTTTAGAAAATTTCTTGTACTGTGTTTTGTACTGTATTTAATTATTAGGCGATAAAAAATAGTAAATATATTTTTTCGTAGGGTTATAGCAGATAAAAATAGAAATTATACTGTTAAGTCAACATTAGTGGTTATGACAACTTTTGACGGACTAATAGGAAGCAAGTTTAATTCTTTTGACGGACCAACAGGAAGCAAGTCTAATATTGAAGACTTTGATATCAACCATCGATTTAATCAACGGTGTAGAATTAGTATAAGAAAATGGCTATGACCATTTATAACCATTGGATTTAGATTTAGATCAAGGGTGGAGATTTGGTCTTACAAAGTGGCTAGGACCATTTGTGACCGTTGGATTTGGATTTAATCAACGATGGAGATGGATCATTTGTGACCAATGGATTTGGATTTAATCAATGGTGGAGATTTAGTCTTCTAAAATGGCTATGACTAATTATGACCCTTGGATTAAAAGTAAGAAGAAGTAATCTTGACCTTTCATTTTGGAGATGCATCTAATGGCTAGGAATTCAAGGAGGAAAGATCTAATGGCCTAGATTAAGTCTTCTAACTTAAAGTGTACCTTAATCCTAACCATTGAATTAATCAATGGCGTAGAATGCTCTAAATGGTGGCTTGAAAAGATGATCACTTATTGATCACTTCTTGCATGCATTATGAAGGGGGGACGGTTTTTGAAGCTTAAGGCCATAGCAAAAAAGTCTATGATCATTATTGCACGTTATTGATCATTCCAAAAAGCCTAAGCTCTTAGAAAATTTTCTCTCCTTCTCCTCCAAGCAAGTTTCGGCCATGACACCCAAGAATGCCTTCCATCACTCAACAATTTTAACCAACCTTATTTCTTGAATCCTTACCTTATTCTAAGCAACTTTCATGTTGGAGACTTTCTCTAAATCATTCATCTTCATGGACTTTCTTCAAGATCAAAGTTATAGGGTATTTGTGGTGAACTATAAGGAAACTTCATTTCTTCTCTTCTTCTTCATGTTCTAAGCCATGTTTGATCCATGGTTCTTCTTGTTCAAGCTTGCTTTACTAATAAATATATGTTTTGTTTTGTATTTAAAAAACCTTTGGTGGTGAAGGACTTGGAAAAAGAAGCAAAACAAGGAGCTTTTGAGGATCTTCAAGTGGTAAGAGGGAGATCCATCTCACCAACCAAGTATGGTGGTGAGAGATGGTCTTACATTTGATGGATGGTGAATCCATGTGAGGATTCATATCCATGGTCATGTAATTATTTGTGGGTGTTTGTGTGTTTGATTTATTTGTTCATGCTTTCTATTATTTACAGATTTGTTGCTTTTGATTATGGCATGCTTATGGTAGCTTATGGTATATATGATGAAATATGTATGCGTATGCCATGATTTGATGATGGAAAAGAAAATGATTTTTGGTTCCAAAGACCAAGAGGAATTTTGGCCAAGACACCTCAAAATAGGTGTTCATAAATTAATAAATGAATGATGAAAATTGGAGGATTAGAAAAGAAAAGAAAATAAACAAAGGATTTGTTTTTCAAGAAGTAGTGTTCACGGTTTTGAGAAGAATTTTTATTGATTTATTTTGTGTAAAAACAACAATGGAATTTAATGGAACTCAAGGACATTTTTTAATAAAGCAATGAGTTGATGATTTTAAGGATTTGCAAAGAAAGTGAAAAATGAAAAATGAACAAATGGTTTGATTTCAAAGACCAAGTGCTCACGGTTTTTGTGAAGAATTTTTAATGGTTTTGTTTGTGTAAAACCATATTGACTTAGAAAGAAAAATGTTTTGATGATTTCAATAGTCATGTCCACGTTTTTTGAAGGCTTGTAATGCCTTGATTTTATGGAAACAAAGTGGAAATACATATTGATTTAGTACAAGGAATTTGGAAAGGGAATAAGAGTGTTTTATCAGTTGAGAATATAGGATTTTCGTATGTAAATGGAAAAGAGAGGTGGAAAGTATTTGAACCTCGATTTATTTTGAAGAGAAATGATTTTAGAATTGATTTGAGAAAAATGGAGAATATAATAGTGACTTGATATTTTCTAACGTGAAACTCATCCTTTGGGTTTTGGAAAGCGTTAGTAATTTTTAAAGTTAGAAACATTGATTTAATTCAATGGAATTGTGAATTTGTGGAATATATTGTGAAAAGGATTTTCTTGAGTAAGAAAATGTGGAAAATAATGTGAAAAGTCATATTATTTTGAGTAAAGAATTTTTGAAAGGTGAAATGTGAATTTCTGAAAGGTGAAATGTGAAAAATGATGTTGGAAATGATATTGATTTGTTTGGAAGTCCAAAATAATGTTTGGAATATTGAGAAATATTTTACGTGGTTATAAAATGGTGAAAAATATCTTACGTATCTTAAAAATGTGATTTTTAAGCTACACGATTTGAAAAACGTTTAAATATTTCTACACGATTTGGAAAGCGTTTAAATATTTTACGCGATTGAAATATTGTTGAAAAATCACTACGTGATTGAATAATGAGAGAATATTTTTACGTGATTTTGAAAATGATGGAAAATGATTTACGCGACTTAAAAGAATGATTTTTAAGTTACGCAATTGTGAAAATGGTGGAAAATCACTACGCAATTTGAGAAACGTATAAATATTTTTACGTGTTTAAGAAAACATTGAAAAATCACTACGTGATTGAAAAATGATGGAATATTTTTAAATGATTGAGAAATGAGGAAAAATTGCTACACGATTTGAAAACGCAACAGAAACGTTACGCAATTGTAAAAATATGACAAAGTGTTTTATGACTATGAAAACATGATAACATGATTTTGCTGTTGAAAATACAGTATGATTATTGTTGAACCAGTGTATGGACAATATATGAGAAAATGACGAGTTTTACCTGTGATTGACATTTGGTGCATTTTACGTGCATTGGAAAGATATGCCTATGATTGGCATTGGTGCATTGATTATGTATTAAAAATGATGAATTTTGCTTGTGATTAGCATTGGTGCATTGATTATGCATTGGAAAGATATGCAATAAAGCATATGATGAAATTGAAAAATATGCATTGAGGCATATGATGATTTTGAATTGAACAAAAATTAATAGCTGATGCTATTGTGACCCTTGTGGTTGAAGAGGGAATGAGAATTGATAGTGAGGTCTACGATGGATCTTGGGGGCGTCAAGGCGCGGCGGTCGACCAGTGGATATCTGTCTGTGGGCTAAGGCTAGACCATATGCCACTTGGCGATGCAGTCCGTTGCAATGCATTGACGATACCCGACAATAACATGATTCTTTTCAACGACTGGGAGATTATCTGTGGGCTAAGTTGTGCATTGTCTATGGGCTAAGGCTGGGCAATTGTCTGTGGGTTTTTGCTGGGCAATTAACCAGAGCATTCTTCTCGAAATTGTGAAAACCTCTATGGAGTAAGATATTGAGTCTATGTGCACATGCATAACATATACATCATTATTGAGTATTGGTTATGATAATTGAACTGTTGAATACTTAGATAATATTGAGGGCATCATCGTAAATATTGAATATTTATATCTGTGTGATATAATAATTGAGGAATATTGACTATGACAATTGTTTCAATACTTGGATGATGATGATGATAATAATGTGATGGCATTATTTTAATTATTGTATCTGTGTGATGACAATAATGTTGATGGCATGATTGTAATCATGGTATGATATATCTGTATGATATGTTGTTTATGTTATCTCTATGCTACCATGTTGGTATTGGCGTAGGTGATCTCACCTCTTTGTTATATTATTTTGCTGTGTCTGTATTGTTAAAATTATACAGTAGAAGGAACGAGTTGTCTTAGACATAACGGGTGGTGGATATACTGAGATTGGAGACCACATCAGAGAATGACCATTCCAGATTTGATAGTGTGCAGTGTAGACAAGGAATAGATATCTGATGCATCAAGATGGATACAAGAAGGAATAAGTATGTTAAGTTTTCTCGTTAGTATTTTACCGTGCTATTAAGTAGGACCCGTCATAGGGTTTGCTACTGTTAAAAAGAGAGAGCTTTCTATTAGTTTAATATTTCTCTTTACATTGTTAAATATTAATTGGTGTCAATATTGTATATTAATCAGTTTGAATATATTTTCAGTAATACTTATGGATTTCAGTAAGTTTATGTTTCCGTAAAAAGAAATTTTAAAACTCACCTTTTATAACTCAAACCTTTTATGAACTTCTTTTCAGATTATGAGTTGGGAGTTGGAAATGTGATACTCTAGGGAGAGTGTTACATTAGTTGGTATCAGAGCACAGAATGAGTCTTTTGGGGTTTGTGGTTAGGTCTATTTTGCTTCTGTTGTGTTCTTTGTGTTTTGTTTTCTGAAAGGAAACAAGGTTGTTAAAGATGGATATCAGATCCATTGTATTTTTGTTCGTCCGTCTTTGAAGAAAGAAAAATGGCTTGTGGTAGATGTACGTGTGTGGAAGCGGAACGTGACACTAAAAATACAGTTGCAACTACGAAAACAATGCGGAGGACAACTGACGTGATAGTACAACAGGAATAGAGAATCACTGAACAACAGAAGCTGAAAGTTGAGGTTCAGAATCTGATGGAAGAGAGTCAGTTTTGAAATACAAGATTTCGTAATTTTGGAATTGGGTATTCTACAGGAGGGATATTAGGAAAGTAATTGATTTCAATGGAAAACATATCTACGATTATTAGGAAATTAGCAGGAGCAGTAAACGTGTGGAGGTAGTGCTGTAACAGTAAACTCAGTTGGACCGTGATGTCTTTACTTTTATGTAAGTGTTATAGGATGGGACACTTAACGAAGGATTGTATGTTCAAAGAAATGATTTGTTTTAAGTGCGAAAAGTTTGGACACATTTTCAGAGATTGTGTTCTATTGAAAACATAGTTTTCTATTAGTAAAATCTCAGGTAATAGGGAGAGTCGATACGTCGAATGGAACAGGAGTGTTCTGAGCTGAAGACCTAAACAAGGGAGACTGTATTGCAGAAGGTACTTCATTACCTATTCTTTATAGCATAAGATTAAGTAGATCAATTATATGTTGGTGTTATCTATGTCTTCATGATCTTCTGATTTATTTATTTCTGTTTCCATTGCTAGCCTATCGTGTTACTTGAGTTATTCAAATCATTGTTATAGATCAAAACTTTGTGTTAGTTTGATCTGTTTATTTCTTTCATAAACAGATATGATCTTTGAAAACGGATTGGTTATTTATCAACCCTATCCTATAAGATTGTTTCAACAAAGTGTTAGTATTTCAGAAAACTCATTCTTGAAATCGGGTTACATCAAATTCTTTGCTGGAATATGTCCGATAATATATCAGATAGTTTTGCTATCTTCTATAATGTTTTTCATGTACTGAAATTTGCAAGAAAGGATATTCCTATCTATAACCATGTCGCAGTATCAGAGTGGTGCAACAGAAACGTAGTGAATTCTTCAAAAGTTAAAATTAATGGGAAAAATCAATACGGTAATGGAAATCCCTAGAAAATTTGTTGAGATTTTTTCTAAGATTATAGGACCTCTTACCTAGCTTATCAGAAGGAATTAAGCGTTTGTATGAACTGATACATATAAGGAAAATTTTTAGGAGTTAAAATATGTTTGAGCACTTCTCTGGTATTAGTTTTGTCTAATCCCAGTAAACCATTGGAGGTGTACTGTGAAGCGTTACACCAGAGTTTAAGATATGTGCTTATGCAGAATAAAAGAGTAGTAGGGTATGTTTCAAGGAAATGAAAGTTACAAGAGAAAAACTATTTTACACATGAATGAGGATTATTAGCTGCTAAGTTTGTATTAGAAGTATGGAAATACTTTCTTTATGAAGTAGCACTCAACGTTTTCAAAATCATAGGAGTCTGAGATATCTATTTGATCAGGAGAAATTGATCGCAAGACAAAGAACTTTTATTGGTTGGAATCGTATGAAATGACATAAGTAAAGATGCAACATGAGGACTGGAGGAAAAGATAAAGGAACAATATTCATATTTATTCTGAGGATGTGAAATCAAGTTTATTAAATTTCGAGGACGAAATCTCTTTTTAGAGGGGGAGTATTGTAACACCCCAAAATTTCTTATCTCTTTTATAGTAATTTTGACAGTTAACAGAATTCTACTGTTTAGTGATTTCTGTATGCTGTAAAATTATTTTGATTATTCTGTCAGTATATTTGATCGTTTTGTGTGATTTACTCCGTGTTAGGAAAATAATAATTTTCGGGCCGGGGAAAATTTTAAGTAAATTATTTTTACTGTTAAGTCTTAATGATTTTACGTAATCTGATTTGATATTTGTGCATTTTTCAATTTTTGTGATTTTGTGTGTGATTATGAAATTTTTATATTACTCTGTTTATTTTAGCGATATCCGTGGGCCATCTGTGGGCCAGGGAGGTCGTATGTGGGCCCCGCATAGGTCCAGAAAGGTGAAAATTTTTCTGTAACCAGAAAAATTCGTGCTATTTAGACGGAGATGGGGGATCTTACAAATCCTGAATCTGAAAACAGTTTTAGAAAATTTCTTATACTGTGTTTTGTACTGTATTTAATTATCGGGCGATAAAAAAATAGTAAATATATTTTTTCGTGGGGTTATAGCAGATAAAAATAGAAATTATACTGTTAAGTTAACATTAGTCGTTATGACAACTTTTGATGGACCAATAGGAAGTAAGTTTAATTCTTTTAACGGACCAATAGGAAGCAAGTCTAATATTGAAGACTTTGATATCAACCATCGATTTAATCAACGGTGTAGAATTAGTATAAGAAAATGGCTATGACCATTTATAACCATTGGATTTAGATTTAGATCAAGGTTGGAGATTTGGTCTTACAAAGTGGCTAGGACCATTTGTGACCGTTGGATTTGGATTTAATCAACGGTGGAGTTGGATCATTTGTGACCATTGGATTTGGATTTAATCAATGGTGGAGATTTAGTCTTCTAAAATGGCTATGGCTAATTATGACCCTTGGATTAAAAGTAAGAAGGAGTAATCTTGACCCTTCATTTTGGAGATGCATCTAATGGCTAGGAATTCAAGGAGGAAAGATCTAATGCCCTAGATTAAGTCTTCTAACTTAAAGTCTACCTTAATCCTAACCATTGAATTAATCAATGGCCTAGAATGCTCTAAATGGTGGCTTGAAAAGATGATCACTTTTTGATCACTTATTGCATGCATTATGAAGGGGGGGGACAGTTTTTAAAGCTTAAGGCCATAGCAAAAAAGTCTATGACCATTATTACACATTATTGATCATTCCAAAAAGCCTAAGCTCTTAGAAAATTTTCTCTCCTTCTCCTCCAAGCAAGTTTCGGCCATGACACCCAAGAATGCCTTCCATCACTCAACAATTTTAACTAACCTTATTTCTTGAATCCTTACCTTATTCTAAGCAACTTTCATGTTGGAGACTTTCTCTAAATCATTCATCTTCATGGACTTTCTTCAAGATCAAAGTTATAGGGTATTTGTGGTGAAGCGTAGGAAACTTCATTTCTTCTCTTCTTCTTCATGTTCTAAGCCATGTTTAATCCATGGTTCTTCTTGTTCATGCTTGCTTTACTAATAAATATATGTTTTGTTTTGTATTTAAGAAACCTTTGGTGGTGAAGGACTTGGAAAAAGAAGCAAAACAAGAGCTTTTGAGGATCTTCAAGAGGTAAGAGAGAGATCCATCTCACCAACCAAGTATGGTGGTGAGAGATGGTCTTATATTTAGTGGATGGTGAATCCATGTAAGGATTCATAATCATAGTCATGTAATTATTTGTGAGTGTTTATGTGTTTGATTTATTTGTTCATGTTTTGTATGATTTGCATCATTTATTACTTTTGATTATGGCATGCTTATGGTAGCTTATGGTATATATGATGAAATATGTATGTGTATGCCATGATTTGATTATGGAAAGGAAATTGATTTTTGGTTCCAAAGACCTAGAGGAATTTCGGCCAAGACACCTCAAAATAGGTGTTCATAAATTAATATTTTCATGAATGATGAAAATTGGAGGATTAGAAAAGCAAGGAAAATAATCAAAGGGTTTGTTTTACAAGAAGTAGTTTTCACAGTTTTAAGAAGAATTTTTATTGATTTATTTTATGTAAAAACAAGAATGGAATTTAATAGAACTCAAGGACATTTTTTAATAAAGCAATGAGTTGATGATTTTAAGGATTTGCAAAGAAAGTGAAAAATGAAAAATGAACAAATGGTTTGAATTCAAAGACCAAGTGCTCACAGTTTTTGTGAAGAATTTTTAATGGTTTTGTTTGTGTAAAAACATATTGACTTAGAAAGAAAAATATTTTGATAATTTCAATAGTCATGTCCACGTTTTTTGAAGGCTTGTAATGCCTTGATTTTATGGAAACAAAGTGGAAATACATATTGATTTAGTGCAAGGAATTTGGAAAGGAAATCAGAGTGTTTTATCACTTGAGAAAATTGGATTTTCGTATGTAAATGGAAAAGAGAGGTGGAAAGTGTTTGAACCTCGATTTATTTTGAAGAGAAATGATTTTAGAATTGATTTGAAAAAAATGGAGAATATAATAGTGACTTGATATTTTCTAACGTGAAACTCATCCTTTGGGTTTTGGAAAGCGTTAGTAATTTTTAAAGTTAGAAACATTGATTTAATTCAATGGAATTGTGAATTTGTGGAATATATTATGAAAATGATTTTCTTGAGTAAGAAAATGTGAAAAATAATGTGAAAAGTCATATTATTTTGAGTAAAGAATTTCTGAAAGATGAAATGTGAAAAATGATGTTGGAAATGATATTGATTTGTTTGGAATATTGATAAATATTTTATGTGGTTGTAAAATGGTGAAAAATGTTTTACGTATCTTAAAAACGTGATTTTTAAGCTACACAATTTGAAAAACGTTTAAATATTTCTACACGATTTGGAAAGCGTTTAAATATTTTATGAGATTGAAATATTGTTGAAAAATTATTACGTGATTGAATAATGAGAGAAAATTTTTACGTGATTTTGAAAATGATGGAAAATGGTTTACCCGACTTAAAAGAATGATTTTTAAGTTACGCGATTGTGAAAATGGTGGAAAATCGCTACGCGATTTGAGAAACGTATAAATATTTTTATGTGTTTAAGAAAATGTTGAAAAATCACTACGTGATTGAAAAATGATGGAATATTTTTAAATGATTGAGAAATGAGAGAAAATTGCTACGTGATTTGAAAACGCAACAGAAACGTTGCACAATTGTAAAAATACAACAAAAGTGTTTTATGACTATGAAAACATGATAACATGATTTTGCTGTTGAAAATACAGTATGATTACTGTTGAACCAGTGTATGGATACTGTATGAGAAAATGACGAGTTTTACCTGTGATTGGCATTTAGTGCATTTTACGTGCATTAGAAAGATATGCCTATGATTGGCATTGGTGCATTGATTATGCATTGAAAATGATGAATTTTACCTGTGATTGACATTGGTGCATTGATTATGCATTGGAAAGATATGCAATAAAGCATATGATGAAATTGAAAAATATGCATTGAGGCATATGATGATTTTGAATTGAACAAAAATTAATAGCTAATGCTATTGCGACCCTTGTGGTTGAAGAGGGAATGAGAATTGATAGTGAGATCTATGATGGATCTTGGGGGCATCAAGGCGCAGCGGTCGACCAGTGGATATTTGTCTGTGGGCTAAGGTTGGACCATATGCCACTTGGCGATGCAGTCCGTTGCAACGCATTGACGATACCCAACAATAACACGATTCTTTTCAACGATTTGGAGATTGTCTGTGGGCTAAGCTGGGCATTGTCAATGGGCTAAGGCTGGGCAATTGTCTATGGGTTTATGCTGGGCAATTAACCAGAGCATTCTTCTCGAAATTGTAAAAACCTCCATGGAGTAGGACATTGAGTTTATGTGCACATGCATAACATATGCATCATTATTGAGTATTGGTTATGATAATTGAACTGTTGAATACCTAGATAATGTTGAGGGCATCATCGTAAATATTGAATATTTATATCTGTGTGATATAATAATTGAGGAATATTGGCTATGACAATTGTTTGAATACTTGGATGATGATGATGATAATAATGTGATGGCATTATTGTAATTATTGTATCTGTGTGATGACAATAATGTTGATGGCATGATTGTAATCATGGTATGATATATCTGTATGATATGTTGTTTGTGTTATCTCTATGCTACCATGTTGGTATTGGCGTAGGTGATCTCACCTCTTTGTTATATTATTTTGCTGTGTCTGTATTGTTAAAATTATATAGTAGAAGGAACGAGTTGTCTTAGACATAACGGGTGGTGGATATACTGAGATTGGAGACAACATCAGAGAATGACCATTCCAGATTTGATAGTATGCATTGTAGACAAGGAACAGATGTCTGATGCATTAAGATGGATACAAGAAGGAATAAGTATGTTATGTTTTTTTGTTAGTTTTATATTTCTCTTTAAATTGTTAAATATTAATTAGTGTCAATATTATATATTAATCAGTTTAGATATATTTTCAGTAATACTTATGGATTTCAGCAATTTTATGTTTTCGTAAGAAGAAATTTTAAAACCCACCTTTTATAACTCAAACCTTTTATGAACTTATTTTCAGATTATGAGTTAGGAGTTGGAAATGTGATACCCTAGGGAGGGTGTTACAGTTGTCTCCACACTTTTCGCACAACACAAATAGGCTCTAGTGAGGACTTTTCCCCATACTGTCCAGCTTGCTTGCTATTGTTGCCACTTGGGCTGATGGCGATGTTATTGTATCCACCTCATGCACTCTAGCCACCTTCTGTGGAATGTTTCTTGCAGAGGGCCATTGGTAGTTGTTGGCTGTGAATTCCTCTAACAGTTGAAAGGCGTCATCAAAAGATTTGCTTAATAAAGAGCCTCCAACTGCAACATCCACTATTGGACGATGTTTCGACAACAAGCCTTTGTGAAATGAATAGACTTGATGCCACAACAGAACAGCATGGTGTAGACACCTCCTTAGTAGATCCTTGTACCTCTCCTAGGCTTCATGCAAGGATTCTGATTTAATTTGGGTGAATGGTGTGATATCATTCACCATTTCAACAATCTTGGCCAAAGGAAAGTATTTGTTAAGAAATTTGTTACATACCTTAGACTAAGTTATTATAGATCCCGCAAGAAGAGATTGCAACCAGCACTTGGCTCTATCTCTAAGAGAAAAAGGAAAGAGCCTTAGGTGGATGGCATCCTCAGATACTCCATTTTGCCTAAATATGTTGTAGATCTCCAGAAAATTTGAGAGATGAGCGTTAGGATCTTCTTTGGACAAGCCGCCAAACTGTACAGAGGTTTGTATCATTTGGATTATGGCTGGCTTAATCTTAAAGTTGTTTGCATGGATGGTCGGCCGTCTAATGCTAGACTGCAAGTTATCCATTTGAGGGGTTGCAAACTGCTTCAAAGGTTGCCTGTTGTTATGCTCATCTGCCATCTTTCAAGTACCTAAAACAAATAAATAATTGAACTTAAATTAATATGCACAAAAAAAAACTTGAACTAGAACTAAATAAACTCATTGTTAATATTGGTAATACTAAAATTAAGTAGTAGTTCCCCAACAACGGCACTAAAAACTTGTTCGCTTTTTTGCTTACCGCAAATGCACGGGTCGCACTTGTAATATAGTCAAGAATCAGATATCATTTCCACAAGGATTACGTTAATTTTAAGAACTAAATATTAACAAATAGTTTATTTAATACTATCCAAGCACATTCAAATTATAAAAGGATTGTTCAAAGTAAATATAAAGACTAAAATGCAGTAAATCAAAATTAAAGATGTTGATTAAAGAATAAGGAATCCTTTTTCACCTCCTACTTCAATTGAAAACAAGCAATCCTTATGAGCAATATAAACGAAAGGATTAGGTTAGCTTGAGAATCTAACTTAGTTAAAAGCTTATGTCTAGGTCAATCTATCATGCTTTAGTTACCTAATTCAACATGTTTCCACGAGAACTAGTGTAAAATCCATTCATTAAGATTTATTCTCAATCAATTACTATGCATGACCAAGAGGCATATTTCTATCCCATTAATGAATCAACTCACCCTACCATTAGAATGAAATTAAACATGCATCAATCATACATATGATCTCAAATCCAAATTCCTATGTCTAGGTTCATTAGATTTCAACAAATCACTTAAAAACTGATCAAACAATCAAGAGCATTAAGGTTCATATGATTGAACAAAACCAAATCATGTATATACACTCAAAGGATTACAAAATCATTCAATATCCATAGGAGGATCTAAAGAAATCCCTATATATAGCTTAGCTAGGCATAAAACACGAAAATATATATGATAATACATCATGTTCATGATAATGGAGAAGAGGAAGTAAAAGGAATGGAAGAGATAAGCTCAATGATCATGATCCTTGATGCTTAAATCTTCCTCCAAAATAAAGATGACCTCTAACCTTGGCTACTTCTGCTTCCTTTCAACCTCACAATGAAAACCTACCCACTGTTTTCTAAAAAATGCAAAAGCTCTCTTCTAAAATTTGATAAAACAATATTTATAGGTCTAGAAAATAAATCCACATTACGACATTCACAATCCTATGCCATGACGCGTATGTAAATTAGGTCACCACACCGCGACATTCATTCCCTTGCGCCGCGTCGTGCAAACTCCATGTCTCTCTGTCTTAAGCAGGGGATGCACCACGCCGCAGCATTAACATGCTTGTGCTGCGGCGTGACAAGCTGATCTTTACACTTAGCTTTCTCTTGGACATCCTCTTCTAGTGTTGGTTCAAATCTTCTCAGTTTCTACTTGATTGGATCTCTTCCTACAATAGAGAAATCACTAGTTCAATAACAATTTCAAATGTACTCGATTTCTCAAAGATTTGGAAATATTTTCCTCAAAATCATAATGGAAGACATCAAGATTGAATTAGATGAATATAAGGCTAAAGGTTTCCATCCATGCATACAAACAAGGACTAAGCAATCAATATAGCACAGATATAGGGCATAAATAACTACAATTTATGGAGTTATCAGTGAAGCGACGAACAAATTAAATTATTAGGAGTCACCACCAATTTTTTTAAAATAGGAAAATTAGAAAACTTTTCTTAGAAAATAGTCTTTGAAATCAGATTGGATTTGGGAGTCGGTTATGTGTAGACAATGGTAGAAACTTAATCCCACAGCACCCCTAACAAACCCATCCTGAGACGGTATCCTAAATCAGTTGTGCAAAATTCATAATCTCAAAATATATGTTTCATCCCTTTTATTAAAAAAATAAACTAAAAAAAAGGATAAACAATTTGTGAAAATTTAATCTTTAGCTTGACGAAATAGGAGTTCCGCTCCTACATATCATTTGGTGCAATGAGGAACTCAAAGTCACATAGTTCTGTAAAAAAATAAATATGGGTTGGTTGTTTTTTTAACTTTGAAAAAATTTATTTTTATTTTAAAAAATTCATATAATTTTTTTGTTTTTATAAAAGATTTAAATCATCAAGTTGTCACAACTCAGATGATCATAAAAGTTATAGGATTAACGAGTAGTCACAACTCAGCTAATCCCGTTTTATTTTTTTCTCAAGCTTCAATTTTTTTAATATTTTTTTATCATTTTTTTACTTTTTTTGTTTGTTTTTTTAGGCCTAATGAGCCCATTAGTTTACACCACTTCCAAAATTAAAAGAAATAAAAAATTCAAAAAATAAAACAAGTAACCCAAGGCTTACGAAAAAATGGAGAAAAGGAATGGGTGTTGATTTTGGATAAGTTGCAGAGGCGAGGGGATAGAAGGCATATAGTTGGCTCAAACACGCGGTAGTTCAACGGGTCAGTTACGGGGTTGCAACACAAAGGCGACTCGGCGGCTTCACGCTTAGATCACAGTTCATGGGTGCCTATTTCGACGGATTGGGATAGTGCCAACGACGAGACAATGATTGGTGCGGTGGCTCCGGATTTGGGTGATGGTAGTGTGGCACAGAGTCTCGGTGCTGCGTAGTTCCAGCTCAACGGTGTGGGTTTCGCGATGCATTGCGCTAGTGCGACGAGACAGAGCACAGGCCCAGGATCTAGTTCGACTTGCTTTGATCCGGTGCATGGCAGGTGGTGGTGCGCAGTTGGGACGACGTGATGCAAAGTGGCTTTAGGTAAGCAAACTGTGTGAGTTATGCGACAAGATGTGATGGTTCCAGACTGTCGACATGCGTTCTAGTTTGAGTAGGTCACTGTGACATTTGTGAGGTGTGCTGCACGGGTCACGACTGGCTTTCGTGGTGGCTAGTCTAATAATGGGTCGTCGTTCGGGGTCCATGCGCATTATTGCATGGGTTGGTTAAGGAAGACCATGGTCTTGGGTTAGCCAAGGGGTGGTGGTTTATGTGGGTTGTTATTATGGTGAATGATGAAGATGAAGTTATTTTGATGGTGGTTTATTGGATGGTTAAAGTTTGAAGATGGAGGCGGTGATATGGGTGAAGGTTTTTGGTGGTTTGAAGATGGTGGACGGGTAGGTGATGAAGATGGTGAGGGTTTCTAGTGGGTTGAAGTAAAGGAGATGAAGTGGTGGTGTGGTTGAAGGTGAATGGCTATTATGAAGATTGATGAAAGTGAGGTGGTTTTTGGATTAGTGGATGTGGTGAGTGTTTCTTGGAGGAAGATGGGAGGTTAAAGATAATGTGTGGGTGAAGGTTGTTCCAAGGGATTTGTTGCTGGTAGGAGGCTACATGACGAAGAGAATAATATGTTAGGTTGAAGTCTTTTTAAGTTGAAGTGTTGAAAAGTGTGTAAGCTATGGATTTTTATAGAAAAATTTGGGTTTGGAAAATGATGGTGATAAGGTTTAGGATGAGTTTGTTTATGATAACCATTAGGGTTTGTTTAGGATAACAACTGGGGTTTGTTTATGATCAGTTAGTTTAGGATAACTGTTAAGGTTTGTTTAGGATAAGTTTAATGACATAAGGGTTATGGGTTGGATAATAGGTCAATGAGTTGGATAATGAGTCAATGAGTGTAAATTATCACCTTAGTCCCCACTAAATAAGCTTAAAAGTTATATTGGGCTTTCATGAAAATTAAGACCCAAATCTACAACTTTCATGAAGAACACAAGAGTCGGATAAGATTTTTTGAAGGTCATATTGGACTTGGAAGTCAGAACAGATGAAACTGTAGTTGGGCTTGAATAGTGTGCAATAATTGAGTCATATCTCGGGCTGTAGGTGGTTAAATAGGCTGATATTTTACCATAAGACAGTTAAGATCCATATCTACAACTTTCATGCAGACCATTTTACCCCATTCTGACAACATCCATGAGATATGCACCGAATCATTTGGTGCTAGTTGGAAGACACGGATCAAAATAATTTCCCACTCATTTATCTTCATCAAACAACTCATTTGGCATTTACTTATCATCATCAAACAACTCTATTTTCATCTTGTACTCCTTGAGCTTTATAAAAGGGAGCATTGGCTTATCATTTTGATAATCTTAGCTTAGATTATGCTATTGTGTTATTGTTTCTCTTGTTGTAGTTTTCTTTGTTCTAAATTGAAGTTATGTTCATCTTTTTCTTCTTATCTCTTTCTTTCTTCTTGTTCATGAGTAACTAATTTTCATTTTACTTAGGTGAAAGAGTGAGGCTTTTAGTAATAAATTAAGGTTTGATTAATTTCTTTCTTGTACTTAAATGATGTATTATCAAGTGGTCATTATATGTGTTGTATTTTGTTTCCAATCAATTTAGAAACCCTCCTTGTAAAGTGGAGATCTTGATTCATTGTAGACAAGAGGTTGACATAATGAATTCTTGAGCCTATTTATAAGTGTTGGTGTTGGTGGATAATTAAAGGAATCATAATATAATTACATATATAATCTTAAATGAACTTTGAATGTTGTATTTTTCGATTGGAACCTCCATTATGTGTGAATTTCAATTAAGTTATAAAAAGAAATAATATTGTCTTTAATTTATTACTACGAGTAGATCTCTTAACTCAAGTAAATCTTTTTTTCATTTGTGAACTACCTTTATCACCTTTATTGTTGTGACAAATCTTTTTCTTACCTCAAAGAATTTTTCTTCATCAATTCCTTGTGGATCGACCTCGGACTCCCGAGAATTTACTACTTGAAACAACCTGCACTTGGGTTTGCAACTTATAATTACCATCAAGTTTTTGGCATCATTGCTGGGGACTTGATTTGAAGTTTTAATTTATTGAGATTCTCTTTTTGTAAGTAAACTTCACTATCAGGTATATTCTTCATCTACTCTTTTAACTTTTTAATTTACTAACTTACTAACTAATTTACGAACTTTCTAAGTAACTTATTAACTAACTTATTTATTTATGTTATTTATTTATGCTTAATTTTTAATGGCTGGTTTATACTGTCGACTTGTATATTATTTTTATTTTATGTCACTTATTCATGTTTAATTGTTATCGTGATTCAAATTCTGGTCGTTTTGTTAAAATTAATCATGGTACTTTATATATTGATTTGTTTGAATCACAATTGCACATAATTGACACAATGGCTGAAAATGAACCACAAGCTGAAAATGAACCACAAGCTGAAAATGAAAGTGTACATGATGAACATGAAAATCAACCATTGCAAACTATGTGTGCATATTTGCAACCACCTCGAAATTCTAGTCCATCATCTTTTATCTTTCCACTTACTGCTAACAATTTTAGATTTAAGTCGAATATGATTTCTTTATTTTCTAATTTTCATAGTTTAGAATAGAAAAACCCATATTTACATCTAAAAGAATTTGAGGAAGTCTGTATTGCTTTCAATGATCAAAATTACACTAAAGAGAATGTTAAGCTTAAATTGTTTCCTTTTTCTTAGAAAGATAAAGCAAAAACTTGGCTTAACGCTTTGAAACCAAGATCAATTGGCACATGGCAAGAAATGCAAGGTGAGTTTTTAAATAATTTTTTTCTAACACACAAAACCAATTCCTTGAAAAGACAAATCCAAAATTTTTCCCAAAATTCAATTGAAGCATATTTTCAATGTTGGGAACATTTTAAAGATTTGTTAAATTCTTACCCATATCACGGTTTTCAAAAATGGTGCACTATAAGCTTCTTTTATGAAGGTTAACACCTGAAACCAAACAATTTGTGGAAACAATGTGCAATGACGAGTTTCTTGATAAAGAACCTGAAGAAGCTTTAGATTATTTAAACCATTTGGCTGAAAATTCTCAATCTTGTCATGGTACTAATCCTTCTGAAAATTCAATTAGATTTAACCTTGCAAATGCTAGTAAAGAAAAATATCATCTTTGTCAAGAAGAAGATCTAAATGCTTGGTACGCCAGTGTGGCTAAAAAGGTTAAATCCATAGAATTATGGAAAGTGAAAGAAGTCAAATCTGTGCAAAATGAAGAAATTTATGGCATTTGTGACGAATTAGGACACTCGACAAATGAATGTTCAAATATTCATGTTTTTAAAGAAGTTGTACATGAGCAAGTAAATGCAATGAACAATTTTAAAAAGTCATTCACCTCTTTTTTTTCAAATTCTTACAATCCAGGATGGGGAAATCACCCAAACTTCAACTGAAGGAATAATAATCAAGCATAATTTATGCAACTACTGTCTCCTCAAGAACAACAGGATTCTCAAAATTCTCTAGGATATGTACCTTATGTCCCACCATATAGGAAAAACATTGAAGGAACTCTGCATGCATTCATGGAAAAGTAATAGGCCATTAATAAACAAAACACTCAAGCCATGATTGACATAAAAGACACTCTTTCTAAACTTACTTATGCACTCATTATTCATAAGAAAGGAAAATTTCCTTCTTAACCTCAACTGAATCCCAAGGGTCAATACAGTCTAAATAAGGGTAGTTCCGAAAACCAAGATCAAGTCAATTAAATGATAACTCTTAGGAGTGGTAAAGTTGTTGAAAAAGAAATTCCAGAACATTGTGAGAAAGATGATGAATCAATCCCCCAAGATAAGGAAGAGGTTGATAAGCCATCTGACCAAAATGAGACTAAACTCTCGCCTCTTCCACCCTCATTTCCTCAAACATTAAGAAATTCAAGGAAATTGAACTACCACACTGAAATTTTTGAAATTTTTAAACAAGTGAAGGTTAATATTCTGTTGTTAGATGCTATCAAACAGGTTCCTTCTTATGCCAAATTTTTGAAGGACTTATGCACTGTTAAAAGGAAATTAAATATGAAAAAGAATGCCTTTTTGACTGAATAGGTAAGTTCCATTATTCAAAGCAATAATGTTTTGAAACATAAAGACCCTGGTTGTCCTACAGTTTCATGCATTATTGGAGAACATAAAATTGAACAAGCTTTACTTGATCTTGGTACTAGTGTTAATTTACTTTCATATTCAGTTTATCAATAACTCAATCTGGGTGAGTTAAAACTAACTTCTGTAACTGTTCTACTTGCTGATAGATTAATTAAAATTCCAAAAGGAATAGTGGAAGATGTGTTAGTACATGTTGATAAATTTATTTATCCTGTAGATTTTATTATCTTGGAAACTGAAACTGTGGTTAATAGTTCTAAGTTAATTCTTGTTATTTTAGGTCGCCTATTTTTAGCAACATCTAATGATTTGATAAATTGCAAAAATGAAGTGATGAAGCTAATATTTGGAAACATGACATTGGAGCTTAATGTTTTCAACATATGCAAGCAACCACATAAAGTCCATGATGAAAATGAGGAAGCTAACGGGATTGAGGCCATTGTAGATGATCATCTTCTAAAAGGGAGTTCTTTTGACCCATTAGAAGTTTGTTTAATTAATTCATTTGATTCAGGTACCCAAGTAGATGATGATATTTTTAAAATATGTTTTTTGCTTGATTGTACACAGGTAATGAAATATAATGGATGGACGTTGAGATTTGAAGAACTAAAACCCATGACTGATAATACTCATGAAGAAGTACCCACACTGGAACTAAAGTTATTACTTGCTGGGTTGAAGTACACATTTTTAGGAGAAGAACAAAGCTTTCCAATAGTAATTTCATCAATTTTTACTGGAGAACAAGAAGGTATGTTGATAGAAGTACTTAAAAGGCATAAAAGTGTAATTTGATGGACATTAAAGGACATAAAGGCATTAATCCATTAATTTGTACATATAGAATACATGTAGAGGATAATGCTAAAACATCACAACAACCTCAAAGAAGATTAAATCCACACATGAAAGAGGTAGTTAGAGTTGAAGTTCTTAAATTACTTGATGTTAGAATTATCTACCCTATCTCCAATAACCAGTGGGTAAGCCCTACTCAAGTTGTGCCTAAGAAATTTGGAATAATAGTGGTTGACAATGAAAAAGGTGAATTAATACCTACGTGAATTTCATCCAATTGGCGTATGTGTATTGATTTTAAAAAATTAAATGTAGCCAATAGAAAATATCATTTCCCCTTACCATTTCTTGATCAAATTTTGGAAAGAGTAGTAGGACGTCCCTACTATTGTTTTCTTGATGGTTATTTGGGGTATAATCAAATACCAATTACATTTGAGGATCAAGAAAAGACTACTTTTACATACTCCTTTGGCACTTTTGCATATAGAAGAATTCCTTTCGGCCTTTGTAATGCTCCGACAACTTTTCAAAGATACATGCTAAGTATTTTTAGTGACATGATTGAGCATTATTTAGAGATTTTCATGGATAACCTGACAGTTTTTGGAAATTCAGTTAAAAATTGTCTTGATAATTTGGATAAAGTTCTTAAAAGATGTGAAGAAAAAGGATTTGTATTAAACTGGGAAAAATGTCATTACATGGTTACCTCAGGAATCATATTAGGTCATATGATATCTTCTGAAGGAATTGAAGTTGATAAGGCCAAAGTTGAATTAATTGTTCATTTGTCTTCCCCAAAAACAATTAGAGAAGTTTGTTCTTTTTTAGGACATACAAGATTCTATTGAAGATTCATTAAGGATTTTAGTGTCATATCTAGACCATTATGCAATCTTCTAATAAAAGATGCACCATTTAATTGGACTCAAGAATGTAAAAAATCTTTTGAAAATTTAATTGGTCTTCTGACATCTTCTCCTGTCATGCAATCCTCTGACTGGTCTTTGCCTTTTGAGTTGATGTGTGATGCTAGTGATTTTGCTGTTAGTGCTGTTTTAGGTCAAAGAAAGGAATGTAAGCCTCATGTGATTTGTTACACAAGTAGAACTTTAAATAGTGCACAAATGAATTACACCACTACTGAAAAAGAACTACTTGCTATAATTTTTGCATTAGACAAATTTTGAGCTTATTTAATTGGTTCTTCTACTTTTGTTTTCACTGATCGTGTTGTTATTAGATATTTAATGTTTAAGCAAGATGCTAAACCTAGATTGATACGGTGGATCTTGTTGCTTCAAGAATTCAACATCGCAATAAAAGATAAGAAAGGAGCAAAAAAATGTTATTGCAGATCATTTGTCCAGACTTACAACAGACTCACCTTTTGATAGCACACCTATCAATGATTCTTTTCCTGATGAATTTTTTATTTTCTTTCAATTCCATGCCTTGATTTGCTAACATAGTCAATTTTCTTGTAACAGGAAAGATGCCGCCTCAACGGTCACACCAAGACAGAAAATTTTTTTTGACTGAGGTGAAATTTTTTTATTAGGATGACTCATATTTGTTCAAATATTATCTTGATCAAATTTTTTAGAGATGTGTACCCGACAGTGAGGTAGGTAGTGTCATTAAATTTGTCACTCAGAAGCATGTGGAGGTCATTTTTCTTCAAAGAAAATAGCTATAAAATTTTGTAATGTGGATTTTATTGGCCACTTTATTTAAGAATAGTTATTCCTTTTGCAAAAGTTGCAAAAATTATCAGAAATTAGGTTCTATTCCTAAAAGAAATATAATGCCTCTATTTTGTTGGGGAATTGATTTCATGGGTCCATTTCTATCCTCATTTGGATTTGTGTATATTTTGGTTGCGGTTGATTATGTCTCAAAATGAATTGAGGCAATTCTATGTCGACACAATGATCATAAAGCAATTCTTAAATTTTTAAAAGAAAATGTCTTGAGTCGATTTAGAATCCATCGAGCTATCATTAGTGATGGGGGAACATATTTTTGCAATAAACCATTTGAATCCTTAATGAAGAAATATGGTATTACTTACAAAATTGTCACCCCTTATCACCCTTAGACAAGTGGACAAGTAGAATTAGCAAATAGTGAGATAAAACAAATTTTAGAAAAAATGGTTAACCCAAATCATAAAGATTAGTCTTTAAGACTAAACGATGCACTTTGGGCTTACCATACTGCTTTCAAAACATCATTAGGCATGTCACATTATCGGTTAGTCTATGGAAAACCTTGTTACTTGCCTGTAGAACTGGAGCATAAAGCATTTTGGGTCATTAAAGCTTTTAATTTAAATCTTGATGATGCTTGTAGGTTACACAAATTGTAAATAAATGAACTTGAGGAATTGAGAAATGATGCATATGAAAACTTAAAAATTTATAAAGATAGAACAAAAGCTTTTCATGACAAATCAATTTTGAGAAAATCTTTTGAAATTGGTCAAAAAGTTCTGCTTTATAATTCTTGTCTTCACCTATTCCTTGGAAAATTGAGATCTATGTGAACTGGCCCTTTTATTGTCAAACATGTGTATCCTTATAGGGCCATAGACATTGAGAATCCTATGAATGGTAATGTATTTAAGGTCATTGGACAAAGACTTAAACTATTCCTATAAAATCAAGCTACTGAGGTAGAATTCATTTCCCTTTCTGATCCTTGTTATGAGAAAAGTTTACTATAATGTTGTGGCTTTATTTTATTTTGCAATTCTTTAGCACCCCGGTTAAGTGGCAGATAACGGTACTCTGTGGCTCTCAAGTCGATTTGTTTTTCAATTTTTCATAATAACTGATTCCTTCTCCTTTAAAATGAATGTCATTCTCTCAAATTTTAGAAAACATTTTCCTTCTCTTCCTCAAAATGCTCTAACAAAAATTTACAAAGCTAGATGTAAAAGATTCATATTGTTAATGCACAAGGGTATGCCAGAAGATGTATGGTGGATAATTGAAGCAAAGGTCTAACTAGCAAGTGAGGCTTCAATTTCATTTGACTCATACATGTCTGGTCTTGGTAGAAGTTCGTATTCTAAAAGGAGAAGAGCAAAAAGGTTATAAGTCTGTCACAAATGTGTATGATGGAATTGTAATAAGCGATGTCGTTCTTTGGGGATGGTTTTCACGAAACAGAGAAGATAAAATTTTCTTCATTAAGAATGGACTGAGTAATGAGTCATTAGATGATATCTTATCGACTCTTAATACACATTCTAGTGGATATGTGCATCGTAAACTTCTTAACTTGTGGAATCTCTTCAAGGATGAACAAAAGCATTATAGTCTTGGGAATCTGACTCTAAAAGACCTTGTTTGCCAATTTATAAGAAAATTAGATGAGAAGCTTATCCTCGACTCATAGAAGGTGTTTAAGTCATTTCTGGACGTAAAACTAGAGGAAGATGTGAGCCGCAACCACAACAATATGTACATATTATATTCTTCTTCTTCATCTTTTTCTTTTTGAAAAAAAATAATAATAAAAATAGAAGGGTGATTGAAAGAGTACCGTGCTCTTAATTGAGTGCGGAGCCCCTGCTAGTGGAAGACCCGTCATTGACTCGGGTAGACCTTTGCACATTGGTCCTTAAAAAAGGTTCGTGTACGATGCTCTGTAGAGAGCCATACTCCATAACTCAATGTTCACCATCTAGGCACTATGGAGTTGATGGACAGGCAGAAGCGTCCCACTCTGGTTATTAGTGAGAAGTAACCCGCAGCTGCCAAAGCGTAGGAGGCATCTAAGCTTGATCCTCTCTTTTATTAGAAGGGGCTCTCAATGCCCTAGGATGAGACGTTCTGAATCTTGGACAATGCGGGTTTTAGATTTTAGCATCTTTGTTGATGTTACGAACCCAAGTGTGAGCTCTCCAGGTTCTAGACCCAAGATAGAAACCCACAATGGTTTCTTTCTTTTTCTTTTCTTTGAATAAATAGGCGTGAGTGTCTATTGCACCAGTGACACGTAATTCAAAGATATGCCACTACTGCACTCATGATACACAGTATAAAATATGCCATGAAAATTGTACATAAAGGTATGTCCTCATTTGTTATTATATTTCTTTTATCTTTTTATGATTTTGCAGCATTTTGGTTTTGGACAGACGATCCTTTGAGCAGGGTCCTTCAGGGTTTTCTAGACTTTTTTACCTTGATGATTTTCTTGAAGTTAAAAAAAATAACAAAAATAATAAAAATAAAAAAATAAAAAAATTATTTCTTAATTTCAAACTTTTCTGACAACAGTCAACCTACCCATATAGATACTATCATTACTTTTTCCATTCTTTTTCTATTTAAACACTCTATTTTCTTCACTTTCCTCCAAGTCATAATCATTCAAAGGGATGGTGAAATTATGGGACCTTGGTGTGTGAAATCCGCAAGTGTATGATTTTATCGTCAAGTAATAAAAAGATCGAATCCACAGGGATTATGTCTATGAATAGCAATTAATTAATTAATTAATTCAATTAATTAAACAAAAAAGGAATATAGTTATCGAGTGAATAGAATATAGTAACCAAACAATTAAATAAATAAAAGTTAAGATGCAGAGTTGAGAATAAAAACAGCAAATTATTGAGAAAGATTTTTCAGATTCAAGAAAGCTTCCAGGATTGGAGGTAACCACAATGATATAAGACTCCTAATTGATAATCCTTTTATTAAAAATGAAATTCAATTGAAGGTGAATTACCCTAATTTAGTTAATATTCTTTCTCAAGAGACAAGAACCGTGCCCAATTAAACCAATTCATACTCTCGTGGTAATTGAATCTAAATTAAACCCATTACGCTTTTTGGTAATTCATTAATCCTCAAAAGGCTAAACCTACTCTTGTGATTTAGACCTTAAGTTCAATTCTTATGGTTCCAACATCTAGGTTCACCTCTCAGTACGTCCCTAGATATCTATGAGATGCAAATAAGTTGCCAGTGAATTCACATGAATAAGCGCAATAAGGATTGAATCAAAGAACATTCAAGATTAATAAAAAGGGTAAACAAAATTAATTAATCATCGTCAATGTATCAAAGGGCATTGCCCAATCCTAGAAACAAAGGAAACTACTCAGACATAGAGAAGAAGAAACAAGATATCAAGTTCAAAAGCATTCAAACCCGTAATCAAAGAGAGAAGAGAGGAAGATGAAGATCAAGAGCCTTCCAATGTGCCTCATTCCAAACTAATTTCAAACCCTAATATTGTATTCAAAACAACTATATATATCCTAGGGGTCTAAACTGATCCAAGCCCATAAAAAGGAAGAAAAATGAACTTTAAAATCTGACACACACAGTGATCCACGGCCAGGCCATGGATCTCTCTATTTGAGTTCCATGGCTGTGGATCATTCCACGCCCAGGCCGTGGAATTCTTTGGAAGTTTCTTTTTGCTTTTTCGTGCAGCTGCTCAATCCATGACCGTGGGGAATTCCACAGGCAGGCCGCGGAACCCTCTAGAGTAAGCTTTTTGTCCTAAATTGCTATCCTTTAAGCTCCAACTTCAATTATACAAGCTTTCCATCCATTTCAAGACCAATTCAGCACCAATATTGGACAACAACATCAAAAACATCGCAATTATCCGAACTAAGGGGAAAAACAAATAAAAAGGGAAACTAAAATGCCTAAAATGCCTAAAAATGCATGCAAAACAAGAACAAAATATGATATGGTTTCACACACATCAGACCTCCTGTTCATAAACTTACAAATATCTGTGTTTTTTGTGGGTCAAGTTATGGAAAGGGTTTAGAGTTTGTAAATGCAGCAAGCGCTCTTAGTCGAACACTTGCTGCGAGGAATATTCATGTTGTATATAAGGGAGGTTGTCATAGGTTAATAAGGGTTGTATCACTTGCTGCTTATATAGGAGGCAGCCAGGTTTTAGGTATCATTCCTAAACTTTTAACTCAACAGAACATCACTGGAAAGACAATTGGGGATGAACTTAAGGTATCATCTATACATGAACGAATGAGAATAATGCTTGACAACTCTGATGCATTCATTGCCTTACCAGGTAGTTTTGGTACTTTGGAAGAAGTTTTTCAAATTGTCTATTGGGCCATATTGAACATCCACCATAAACCTATAGGTTTGTTGAATATTAATAATTTCTTTAATTTTTTGTTATTTTTTCTTGACAAAGCTGTGGAACAAAAATTTATCATACCTTCAGCAAAACAATTTCTTATCTCTGCTTCCACTATTGATGAATTGATTAATAAATTAGAAGTTTTTGTTTATAAACCTGATCTAGCAATAGTTTAGATAGATTAGTCAAAAGGAAGCAGTGAGGGAAGCAGTATGAAAAGAAAGCCAGATCTGACACTTCATCTATAACTTTCCTTTACTTTTTGGTTTTATTTATCATACTTTGTTTCAATATAAATGTGTGTCAGGTCTCTCTTTTCAATAATTGTCAGATTTCTACAACAGGTACTATCTTTTATCCTTTACTCTTTTATATTTTAACATTGTGGATAATGTTGTGATCTGGTTGGGGGGAAGGATAGTTGATATGATTGTCAGCAACATACTAAACTAATTAAAAATGCAAAATAAGGAGTAATTTTACTCTTGAGACGTATCTTAATTGGGGAAGTATGTTTATTGATATGATTGTTAGAAACCTACTCATAGTAAAACCAATTAAGGATGGAAGAGTAAGGAGTAAATTTTGCCTTGGAGGTAAGTTTACTCTTGAGACGCATCTTAGTTGAGGAAATAAATATTTTGTGTAGAAGTAGCAAATGGATTCTTGGATCATAGTATAAATTGTCTTCTTTCTTAAAAATCACATGCTTGGATATGAATGTTGAATTGGTAGGTTTACAATGATAGAAATATTCCTTGTGAGACTTTGAGCCTATTGATGAATAGATTGAATATTTGTACTATTCTCTTCTTTCTTGTGTAATTTTCACTCATTGAATTGTTACTCTGGAACTTGCTTTAATTCTTTTTAAGGCTATATTTTCACATGCATACATAAATATGGTTGATGCATTTTTCTTGAAATAGCTACTTTAACCAAATAGCCAAGAATGATTGGTGCACAAATAAGCAGCCTTACTCAACAGCATATTGTCTCAATATGATATCAAACACTCTTATGACTTCTTAGAAATTCTCTGATTCCTGCCAACGTAAGGCATTGGAAATGGTCTATTTCCCCTTACTTAAAACCTTTGAGTTTATTTGACCATTCCTTGTTTCTAGCTCATTATGTATCTTAAATAAAAAATTATGTTCTTACCCGACCTTAGGGAATAAGAGAGAATTGACTTTGTTAATGGATGAGTTCTTGAACAAGTGTGGAGGTGTGTGTGCAAAATGGTTGGTGAAAAAGGAAAGAGTTACTAATTGAAAAAAAATGTGTGTGTATATTTATGATTAAAAAAAAGTGTATATATGGAAAGGGAATTTGTATTAGGTGGAGTTGGGATGAACTTTCATGCTTATTAATTGAACTCAGCTCTCATGTTCTTTGGTTTTTAACTTGTCATATCCATATTACAACCCTTCATTACATTGACCCCATTACAACCTTGAATAAAGTCCTCATGATTTGTGTGTGCATGTGTTCTGAGTAGTGGAGAAGTGGAAGATAAGCAAGCTTATGGTAGTACAATTTTTCATAGGTTGAATTAAGTAAAATACCTATCTTTTTTAATGCTTGAAAGATTGAGGATGAATCTTGTGAGGATCTATCATTCTTGATTCATTCTTTTCAACTGAAGTTTCCATGATTGTTGGTTTGATATGTAAAGAAATGTTACCTCATTAATGCTTTGATCCCTTGAATTTATGGTTGTTCTTCTTGATTCATCAAGTCTTTTACCTCTGTGTCGTTTTTCTTTGTTCCCTAGTATTTTTTGTTATATGTTTTGCCCGAGAGTGCAAAAGCTAAGTGTGGGGAATTTGATAGCAATATATTTTATACATTTTACAATCCTCTCACTAAGTTTCTTAAGGTTCAATTAGGCTTAATTAAGTTAGTTTTGTCACATTTTATGATATTGAGCTTAATTGGATCATTGAAGAAATTATTGCTTGACTTGGCCTTAATTTGCTTGATTGCATCTTTCAGTAAACTAGCTATAATTTGAGTTACAAGTATCAGTTTAATGTGATTCTAGTATTGTTGGAAAGCTAAGACAATTCTCTACAATTTTCTTAAAGACCTCAAGATCTAGAACACACGTTTGGATAACTCAAATTGGAGTTGAAGCAAAATCTAGAGTTCTGAACTTGATAGCTTGACCTATGCGTGCTCATCAGACCATATCTGGAGCTATAGGTGAGCTTTTGGAATGCAACTAATGTCATTTGAAATTTCAGACCCAAATCTACAACTTTCATGAAGAACACAAGAGTCAGATCGGATTTCTTAATGGTTATATTGGGCTTGGAAGTCTGAACAGAGGAAGCTATAGTTGGGCCTAAATAATGTGCAGTAATTTGGCCATATCTCGGACTATAGGTAGTTAAATGGGCTAAAATTTTACCATAAGACATTAAGATCCATATCTACAACTTTCATGAGGAACATTTTGCCTCATTCTAACAGCATCCATGAGATATGCACCAAATCATTTGGCGCTAGAGGGGAGACATAAATCAAAATAATTTCCCACTCACTTATCTTCATCAAACAACTCCTTTGGCATTTACTTATCATCATCAAACAACTTCATTGTTATCTTGTACTCCTTGAGCTCTATAAAAGGGAGCATTGGCTGATCATTTTGATCATCTTAGCCTAGATTATACTATTATGTTATTTGTTTCTCTTGTTGTAATTTTCTTCGTTCTAAATTGAAGTTATGTTCATTTTTTTCTTCATGTTCATGAGTAACTAATTTTCATTTTGCTTTGGTGAAAGAGTGAAGCTTTTGGTAATAAATTAAGGTTTGATTAATTTTTTTTTTGTACTTAAATGATGTATTATCAAGTAGTCATTATATGTGTTATATTTTGTTTCCAATCAATTTAGAAACCCTCCTTATAAAGTGGAGATCTTGATTCATTGTTGACAAGAGGTTGGCACAATAAATTCTTGAGGCTATTTATAAGTGATGGTGTTAGTGGATAATTAAAAGAATCATAATATAATTACATATATAATCTTAAATGAACTTTGAATGTTGTATTTTTCGATTGGAACCTCCATTATGTGTGGATTTCAATTGAGTTATAAAAAGAAATAATATTGTCTTTAATTTATTACCATGAGTGGATCTCTTAGCCCAAGTAAATCTTTTTTCATTTGTGAACTACTTTTATCACCTTTATTATTGTGACAAATCTTTTCCTTACCTCAAAAATTTTTTCTTCATCAATTCCCTGTGGATCAACCTCGGACTCCCAAGAATTTACTACTTGAAACAACTTGCACTTGGGTTTGCAACTTATAATTACCGTCATGGAGCAATTTCAAAATGTCGTTCATCAAGTCCAGCTCTTTAATCCCAAGATGGCCTTGGGCTTGGATGAGTTGGACTCAAGGAAGATAATTCGGGATGGTTGTCTCGTGAATCCCAGTGCTGCTTCTAAAGGCTAAACTATTGTTTAGGCTTCACCTACCACTGCACAAGATTCGAATGTTGCCGAGTCTTCGGCTATTGCTTCTTAGTTTCTAACTTTGCCCCTTGCGTGGGGTTTTTTTATTTTTGTTGAAATAATTATCTAGGTTCCAGGGTTTTAACTTATGTATTTTGCTAGTTTCCTTTTCCATGGTCTCTACTGGGTCCAACACCCATTGTGTTACTTTTCACAATCACGTTATAGACTTAGGAATCGTTCTGATCAAGAGTCGTGAACTGGATCTTACGCCCAAGTTCCCTTTAGGATGAGATAATGCAAAATTAGAACCTTAGCTTGGGGTCCGATGTCCAAAACGTTGCCATTTGGGAACCACTTGCATTAGGTTACCAGAGAACCTTATCCGGGCTTGACATGCAATGTTGGGATCTGAGTTGGATCACTCTACTTACGTTATCATTCCGCCATCCGAGGTAAGGTCCATTACCAATTGTTTTGGTATTTAGGATTCCACGTGACTTTGGTATATGAACCTTGTCCATGGTCCATCATCAATCGTTTTGGCGTTGAGGATCCCGTGCAACTAGTTTAAATGGTTCTTGCTAAGGTCTTTTATGTTTACGATTTAGTGCATGAATTTTCCTAAGAGGATTTTTCGGCTGCATAACTTGTTTAACGTAAGACAACTCTCGGTGGGTACCATAATGGCTTATCCATGCCTCGTGCCAGCAATCATATAATGAAGTAAAAATCACTATTTTATTGATTCAACAGAGGACTAAAGTGCATACAAAGTGCTCTTGTGGTAATTTGGGGCAGATCAAACATGAAGTAAACTGAGTCTAGGCCTTAGAAGGCACTTAGCTATAGTACTTTTTAAGTTTGTTCGCGTTCTAAAAGTTCTTGATCTGCTTGCCTGTCAGTGTCTGCAATGTGTAGGCTCCTTTGCCGATGTTGATCACAATATAGTAGGGGTCTTCCCAGTTAGGAGCTAACTTCCCTTGGGAGGCGTTCCTACTTCCGATATCAGCCCTGCGGAGGAGTAGGTCACATGGCTAGAATTTCCTTAGGATAACTTTTAGGTTATACTGGGCTACCATTCTTTGCTTGATGGCAGTGTCGCATATATGGCCAACGAGTCTTCTTTCTTCCAAAAGATCCAAGTCTTCCCTGATCAACCCAGGGTTACTGTTAGGTGAGAAGTTTTGAAGACGCCAGCTAGGTTCCCCTATCTCCACCGAGATGATAGCCTCACACCCATAAGTAAGCTTGAAGGGAGTTTCCCCTATTAGAGAGTGGGGCGTAGTCCGATAGGCCCATAAGACATGATCTAATTGCTCAGCCCAATTTCTTTTGGCTTCGTCCAAGCTTCTATTTAGTCTGCAGACGATAACTCAGTTAGCGACTTCAGCTTGTCCATTTGTCTAGGGGTTTTCCACAGCGCTGCAATGACATTTAATTTTTAAACCATCAAGCAGTTCTTTAAACCACTTATCTTTAAAAATTGTCCTATTATTCATCACAATGGATTCCGAGATTCCAAACCTGGTAATGATGTGGCGCCAAGTGAACTTTTGGATTCAGGCAAAGGTGATTGTGACTAAGGGCTCAACTTCAATCCATTGGCTACCACCAAGAATTTAAGCTGTCCAGGTACTTGAGGGAACGAACTCAGGATATCCATACCCCACTGATAGAATGGCCAAGGTACAAATGTCATGGATAGTTCCTTGGGTGAAGCATGATAATGGTCAGTGTGTCATTGGCTTTCACATATTTGGACATGCGTAAGAGAGTCTGCTTCCATTGTTAGCCAATAATATCCAGCTCTGAGTGCCTTTAAGGCTAAGGCTTTGCCTCCCAAGTGGTGTCCACAACTCCCTTCATGGACTTCAGCCTATACATATTCAGCTTCTTTTGGTGTGAGGCATTTAAGGAGAGGCGAAGAAAATCCATGCCGGTACAACTACCATCGTAGATGGTGTAATGGACCGCAGTTTTGACTAACTTGGAGGCTTAATTCGAGTCCACGGGACAAGTACCAGACTATAGGTATTCCATTATTAGTGTGATCGAAGTATATTCTTGCCCTTCTACCTGGAAATCTGAAATGTCCATGATGGAGGGTTGTGAGAGGGTTTCCTGAATCACTGAACAGTTATTACCCGGGCTCTTGGTGTTAGCCAACTTGGACAAGAGGTCGGCCCTTGAATTCTGTTCTTGAGGTATGTGCTCCACCTTTGCTGCTTGGAAGCTTGTGAGGAGTCCTTGTACCCTCACTAGATATTTATGAAGGAAAGGCTCTTTGGCCTGGTAGTCACCTTGAATCTGCGGCATTCAAACTGTTCTTGTACACGCCGCGACACTCACATGATACGCCGCGACATTCAACCAAATTCATATTTATGCCGCGGCACTCAAAGATTACGCCACGGCATGCAAACAATTCTTCATGGGGCCGCTGCATTCAAATACCACGCTGCGGCGCGTATGAACTCTGAACCCAAAAATCTCCCTCAAATCAAGCAAACCATCCCCCCAGGCAGTAAATCATGGAGAACAACATTAAAACTACATCAATCTACTATTTAACACATTTAATCTCACTCAACCACAACAAATATACATCTAACACAGGATTTAAAAAAAACGAAGTGAAAACATAAGAAAATATGAAATAAAGAGAAGGGGAAAGCTTCTTACCTGGTTTAGAAGCTAGAAAATGAAGTCAGAAGTGAGAAAAATGCAAACGAGGGGGGGGGAAATGTGAGAGAAAATATAGAGAAATGAGGGATAAATGAATCGTCACATCGTTTAACGCAAACAGGCGTATCACCACGCGGTGTGACACTAACTGCGCTGCGGCGTGCACAATTCCCTCTAAAATTAATATTTAAAATAAATACAATTAATATTATAAATTAAATTTAAATTTTTTATTTTTATTTTTATTTTTATTTTTGAACAAGATCGTCATAGGCCCAAGTTCCCGGTATACATGTTTGAGCCGATGCGCTCGTTGCCATTTGGGAACCACTTGCATTAGGCCTCTAGAATTTAGCCGATGCGCATTTTGGGCATCGCTTGCATGGCGTACACGCGGCGTTACACACCACCACACCGCAGCGTGAGATGCCAGCCTGCTGGATTCTGCATAATTGTGCATTCTGCTGCTATTTGTGCACATTTCCAGCCTCCAACACCTGTAAAATTTGCTCTAAAGTTTAAAACACAATTTGTACAACAAAAACTTAATCAAACTACTAAATCAACATATTAACATATTAAGGACATAACAACACAAACTATAAACATATTTAAAACATAAATAATTAGCTTGGGTTCCCTCCCAAGAAGGGCTTGATTTACAGTCCTGGCAAGACTTTATGTATTGTTCCACTTGCAATTGCTCCAAGGGGGAAGATATTCCTCCTTTGCATCAGAATCAGCTTGAAACACTTGAAATGGCATGTGTTTAAGCTTCTCAATTAAAACTTTCTCAATAGATGGATTGCATGACTTAATCACACTCTTTGAATTTAGCTGCTCCAGTGCATCATCTTCACATCCTAGTATTGAGATCACTTGAGCTTCATTGAGAGCTCTTACTATACTTCCACCAAGTGCCTCAGATCACTTACCAAACAACATTGTTCTTGACTTTTAAGACTTCGTATAGCTTTAAAAATGTTGAAGGTGACCTCCTGATCTTGGACCCTCATAGTGAGTTCTCTTTTCTCCACATCTATGAAAGTTCTCCCTGTTGCAAGGAATGAGCGGCCTAAAATCAAAAGGACCCTATGATCCTCTTCCATATCTAGTATTACGAAGTCCGTAGGGAATATGAACTTGTCCACTTTCACCAGGACATCTTCCACAATTCCCCTTGGATACGTATAAGAGTGATCGGCTAGTTGGAGAGTTACAGATGTGGGCTTACATTCCCCCAACCCTAACCTCTGGAATATGGATAGGGGCATAAGATTAATGTTTGCCCCCATATCACATAAGGCCTACCCTAAGAAATTCTTCCCTATGGCACAAAGGATTTTAAAGCTTCCGGATCCTTTAACTTTGGGGGAAACTTTTGTTGTAAGATGGTGCTACATTCTTCAGACAATGCCACCGTTTCATACTCACCCAGCCTACGTTTCTTCAACAAAATATCCTTCATAAATCTAACGTAGCTAGGCATCTACTCCAGGGCTTCAGCAAATGGGATGTTTATATGAAGTTTCTTGAAAACTTTCAAAAATTTCTTAAATTGATCATCCATTTTGTTCTTAATCTGCCTGCTTAGAAAAGGAAAAGGGTGTACATAAGGATTGTTCACAAACTTCTTGTCCTTAACCTTTTCCTTAGAAACTTCATGTTTCTACTCAACATCCTTGCTCACAGCCTCCTTCTCATGGTTTACTTCCTTGTCTTCCTCCAGCATCCTAGTCCTTGGATTTCCCTCTATGTTGTTGCCACTCCTCAGTGAGATGGCATTGCAGTGCTCATTGGAGGCACCCATTGGATTATTGACAGTATCACTAGGTAAAGTGCCTGGGGGCCTGTTGTTGATAGCATTGGCCAGCTGGCCTACTTGCGTTTCCAACGCTCTCATCGAAGCAGTCTGGCTTTGAAACATTGCATCATGCTTTGATAAGTGAGCATCGGTCCTTTGCATATAAGAGTCGGTCTTGGAAATGAAAGCGTCTTTCTTTGCCATCAACTGCATGGACATATCTTCTAATGCAGGTTTCCTTTCTTGCATTAGTTGTCTTGGTTGAGCTGGAAATCCAGGAGGATTATACGGGCGTTCAGGTCCAGGAGCATTGGAGGAGGAAGATGGTCCTTGGTTGTCCCTCCATGAGAAATTTAGATGATTCCTCCATCCAGGGTTGTATTAATTACAGTATGGGTTATTCAGTTAGGAGTGATAATTACCAACATAATGTGCACTTTCAGATATACCAAGGCACCTATCACTCGCGTGATTATCTCCACAATTGTCACAAAGGACAAATAGGCTTTGTTGAGATCTTTGCCGACCCATACTGTCCATCTTGCTCGCCAAAGCCACAACCTGTGCTGTTAATGAAGTTATGGGATCCACTTCATGCACCCCGGCCACACTCTGTGGAGTATTCCTTGCGGCAGGCCACTGATAGCTGTTGGCAGCTAATTCCTCCAATAGCTGGAAGGCATCATCAAATGATTTGCTTAACAAGGAGCCTCCAGTTGCAGCATCTACAATTGGGCAGTGGTGGTGAAGCAATAAATCTGGTGCCATGGTGGTATCTCATGATATGGGCACCTTCTTAACAGATCCTTATACCTTTCCCAGGCTTTATATAAGGATTCTGAGTCAGACTGGGTGAATGATGTAATATCATTCACCATCTCAACAGTCTTGGTCAGAGGGAAATATTTATTCAAAAATTTAGTACATACCTCTGCCCAAGTTATGATTGATCTAGCTGGAAGAGAATGTAACCAGCTTTTGGCTCTATCTCTTAAAGAGAAAGGGAAGAGCCTTAAACGGATAGCATCATCAGATACTCTGTTATGCTTAAATGTGTCACAAATCTCCAGAAAGTTTGAGAGATGCGCGTTTGGATCTTCATTGGATAAGCCGCCAAACTGCACTGAAGCTTGGATCATTTGGATGATGGCTGACTTAATCTCAAAGTTGTTTGCTCGAATGGCAGGACGTCTAATACTGGAGTGCAAATTGTCCATTTGAGGAGTAGCAAACTCCCTTAATGGCCTAGTGCGATTATTGTCCTCCAGCTCGTTTGTAGCGATTTCTTCTGCTATCTTACTACAACCTGAAACAATTAATGAATAAGGAATTAAATCAATATGGAACAAAAGAAACTTGAACTAGAGATACTTAACTTCGTTGTTTATATTAGCTAAGCTAAATTTAAACCGTTAATCTCCGGCAACGGTGCCAAAAACTTGTTCGCTCTTTTGCTTACCACAAGTGCATGGATCGCACCTATAGTATAGCTAAGAGTCGGATATCGTTCCCACTAGGATAAACGTCAAATTCAGTACTAATTATAAACCAATAACTTAAGTATTTCTATTCAAAGAATTATAAATTGGAAAGGTTCGTATTAAACTACTAAGAAGAACTTAAAATCTATTAAATTGAGTAAGATAATGATTAGAGAATAGAGTATCCTTTTTCACCTCCTATATCAATTGTTAACAAGTAATCCTTACGAGCAATATACATGCAATGGTTAGGTTAGCTTGGGAATCTGCTTTAGCCGAAAGCCTATGTCTTTGTCAATCAACCCTGGTATTACTTAGCTAATCCACTATATTTTTATGAGGACTAGTGTAAGCTCTACTAATGAACGATTTATTCCCAATTAATTACTATGCATGGTCAATAGGTATATTTCTATCTTATTAACGAATCAGTGCATCCAAGCCAGTTGAATGAAATAGAACATGCATCAATCATACATACGATCTCAAATCCAAATTTCTATATCTAGGTTCATTAGATTTTAACAAATCAATTGAAAGCTGATCAAACATTCAAAGCATTAAACACTATATGATTGAACAAATATCAAATCATGTATATAACGTAAAGGATTACAAGATTAATCAATATCTATAGGAGGATCCAAAGTAAAGCCCTATAAACAGCTTAGCCAGCCATGACAAACGAAAATAAAACACTAATACTCAGAGTCATGGATATGGAAAAGAGAAAGGAGAAGAGAAGAGAAGAACAAAACTAAGAGGAGTGATCCTCCAAGCTCCAATCCTCCACCAAGGTGAAGAGAGACTCCAAACTTAGTCATTTCTGCTTCCTACTAGTCTGAAAATGCTAAACCTGGCCGCAACTTTCTAAAATAAAACCTAACTCTCTTTAAAAATTAATGCAACAGTATTTATAGGGCTCAGAAAATAGGGTAACGCCACGGCATTCAACTTCCACGTCGCGGCGTGTTACATGCGTAGCTCTCTGACTTTGGATGCAAGGGAGGCTCACGCCGCAATGTGACAAGCTGATACTTGCACTTTGATTTCTCTTGCAATGCTGGTCCAAATCTAAAATGATTCACTTGGTTGGAACCTTACCTGCCATAGAGAAATTTCTAATTCAATAATCAGTGCAAATGTACTCAGTATATCCAAGAATCAAACACATGTTCTCAGAATCATGATGGAAGACATTGAAATCAAATCATACTAAACTATTCCATTCATGTTTCAAAATAAGGACTAAGCAGACAATAAAGCACCGATATAGGGCCTAAATAACTACAAGATGTGGAGTTATTAGCACACATCCTAAACCTTGATGTGAAACATCACAAAACACCTCAAAGGGTTCATTGGGATCGGGTAGAACCAAAATTGGCGAAGTAGTCGAACATCTCCTCAACCCTTGAAAACTTCCCTCACATGCGTCGGCCCATAGAAAAGCTTGATTATTTTCTTGTAAGCTGGGTGAGAGGTACTGCTATCTTGGAGAATCCTTTGATAACTCTTCGATAATATACGGCTAGTCCCACAAGCTACGAATCTCCGTTAGGTCTTTGGTCTTTCCCATTGAAGAACTGCTTCAACCTTTGATGGATCCACAACAATTCCTTCCTTTGAAATCTCATGACTCAAAAGTTTAACCTCCTCCAACCAAAATTTGCACTTTGACAACTTGGCATCCAAATTCTTCTCCTTCCGAATCTAGAGAAATATACTGAAATGTTCAGCATGTTCCTCCTGATTTTTGAGGATAGATCAGAATGTCATCGATAAAGACAATGACAAATCTGTCTAGATAAGGATGAAAGATCCGATTCATGTAATCCATGAATACGGCAGAAGCATTTGTCACTCCAAACGACATCAAGAGATACTCATAATGCCCATAGCATGTTTGAAAAACTGTTCTGGGAACATCCTCAACTTCCCACGAATTTGTTGATGATTAGAATGTACATCTATCTTGGAGAAAATAACGACTCCCTTTTAGCTGATTCATAGAATCATTTATCTTCTTCTGAGGATACTCATTCTTGATTGTAATCTTGTTCAACTAGCGATAGTCCACATATCACCGAGAAGTTCCATCCCTCTCTTTAACTGATAGCACTGGAGTTCATCATGAGAAACTCATTGATTACAAGAATAACATTCACATTCTCCTTACTTTTGACTTCCAAAGAAGATAATAGCATGTATCCTTGGGCTCATTTTCCCCAATAAAGCTTCAACTTGGTTGCCGTTAAGAATTCAGAAATCTCAGTTTCAGGAAACACTAAGGTTTTCTTCAGAACGATCTAGTAGGATATAATTAGAAAATAACCAATCCATTCCTAAAATCACATCTATTCGAGAATGAGGTAAACAATTCAAATCAACAGAAAAGATTTGGTCTTTAATAGAAATAGGATAGTTTGAGCAACTGGATAGTAACAATAGGTTTAGTAATAGAAGTAGAAATGAATAAGTCAAAAGGTAACGAAGACACCAGTAACCTTAATCAATCCACAGAGTCATAAGCCATAAAAGAATGGGTTACCCCCAGAATTATACAACACAGTCAAGGGATCACCTCCTATGGCACAATCTCCATTGTTTAGATCTTCAGTCTGGGAAACTTTTGCTCCACCCAGGGCATAAACTTTCCCTTCAGCTTAAGGTCTTGAAGCACGTGCATTACTAACAGAAGACTTCCTCTTTGGTGGAGCACAGTCTCTAGAAATATGTCTGAGCTTCCCGCACTTGAAACAAACTACCTCCTCAATCTTACACTCCCTCATTGAGTGGTTCTTTCCACACTTCTTACATCTTGTAAAAAATGCCAAGGTCTGACTGGATTTGCTGCCACTAGCACTACAACACCCACCATAGGGTGTCACATTTAAGACTAATTCTAATATAACTTACCCAAGTTATAAAAGAATTAATCTTGTAAAAAAACTGATTTTAAAATTTCGTTTGCAGAATAACTAATAATAAATAAAAACATTAAACGTGAAACGTGAAACGTAAGTAAAACCAACACACAATATTTTACATATTACAAACCTTGTTCACGAATAATTTACATAATTACACCCTAAAAGTTATATATACAATACACGCCAAAATAAAAATACTAAACTAAAACCCCAACAAACTACAGGTTCAGGCTCTCATTGGGATCCTCCTCCTCCTCCTCCTTGGTGTTGTCATCAAAGAAACCTGGCGGATACAGCACACGCCTAGTTAGTGTCTTAGCAGTAGACATCATGGAGTCCTCATGTGGAGTGTAGGTGTTCCTACTCCACAGCTCATATATAGGCATATAGAATTCTAGACGAACATACACGTGGTGTGTCATGACAAGAGTACTATCCCTAGTACAACTTAAAGTCAGAGTTAGATCGCCAGTATACACAAACCTTTCCCTGTCTAAGTTAACCCGCCACGCATCAATCCCACTGTGGAATCGAACCGTGACAAACCCTAAAACTTGACGTCTCTCCACCATACTAAGTAAATACAGAAAAATAGCTACTGATAGTAAAACGACTTATTAGCCTCCTCGGTTTTCATCAAATAAATACAATACACAAATACAATATAATAAAAAGGTGAGATCCCCTTTCATCAATACCAATGAGGCAGTATAGAAAATGACAGTAAAAGATACAGGTATAATATATATCACATATAGTCATATCATATCATATCATATCATAGAAAACATATAAATAGGCACAATTGTCACACCAATATGCTAACTCATTATGCATGTGTATAACGACCCATTTCCTACTCCATGGAGCTAAACACAATTTCGGAGAGAATGATAGGGAGTACATGTCTGTATATCGTTAGCCTTAAATCATGTGCTAATATATCATATCATGGTGCGCAACCTGGCCGATACAGACACTCTCAACCAATAATAAAAAGAGTAGTAACTTCGTCGAGATTGTCGGTGTGTTTGCAAAGGATACCACGACGCAATGGTGCTACCCACTGACCATATATGACATTCCACACCCTGACGTCCCCAAGATCACTGAAGATCGTTACTACGCAATTCTCACCCGCACGAAGGTGTAATTTCCATCTCCTAGGCGAATTGCCTTACTTGACATGCTTTTCCATGCATGATGTATGATTCAAAAATACATACAACCATTATTTTACGGTATTTCACAAATACGCGTCATTTCTCAACATTATCACTTTTCAATATAACGGGGCCCACCATGATAGCCCGACAGCCAACTACTGTAATTTCCAATCGCGTAAATATTTTATCACATTTTTGAAACAGCGTGACGTTTTTCTTATGTTTTCGAATAACGTAATTATTTTTCAATGTTTTCACAAACGCGTTATTAATTTCAAACGTTTTTAAATCTCATAAATATTTTTAAACATTTTCTAAATCACATAAATATTTTCAATGTTTTTTAAATTGCGTAAATATTTCCAAAAGTTTTTAAATCGCATAAATATTTCCAAACGTTTTTAAATCGCGTAGAGGTTTTTAAATGTTTTCTCAATCGCGTAACCATTTAAAATCATTTTCTCAATCGCGTAACGTAAAAATCAATTGCGTAGCTTAAAAATAGCAATTTCTAAATTACATAATGATTTTCTAGCATTTATCACTTACGTAAAATATTTTCTCAACTTTCTAAATTTATTTGATAAAATCCTTATATATATAATATATACATTTTGGCCTTCTTGAAAATATTTTCATTCTAAAAATCCTTTATGTATTATTTTCTTTGGTTCTTTCCAAAAAATTTAATTTCTTTGATTTAATTAAATACTATAGCTTTAATAAATACTAATCTACTACTAACCCTTAAATCTAGTTTTCTATTTCAATTAACAAAATCCACACTTAGTAAAATAATTTAGGATTTAAAATAACACACTTTGGTGTGTTGGCCGAACTTAGGTTTAGGTTCCATATTCAAACTTAACCATTTTCACCACCAAAATCCTTTACAAAACCATTTTTCATCATCAAAATCCTTTAATCCAATTTTTATCCTTAAAATCATTAATCCATAACTTAGGAATTAATTTAAATCATCTTGTTTCCTTTGTAGTAGTCAAAACCGTGAGCCTCCCCTAGTTTCTTTGGAGCCTTCATACAATTTTCCTCATCATACAACTCATATTCTACTTTTCACAATAATCATCATGCTACCATAATCATATAAACAAGTATATAATCAAGTAAACAAGCATATAATCTAATAAACATGCATATAATCAAAGCTTAAAATAAACCAACCATAAATAAAGCAAGCTTAAAACATACAAGTGAATAAATCCTTATGGATTTTTTACCACAAACAAGGTCATCTCCTCACCACCAACATATGGTTGATGAGGGTAATCTCCCTCTTACCTCAAGGAAGACAAAACTCCTTCTTGCTTGATCTTCTATGAATTTCGTGAACCACCACACAAAACCCTAACAAACTTAAAGCAAACCAAAGTCACAAACAAAGCTTGAAGAAGAGAAACCATGGAACAATCATGGTTTAGAAACTCAAAAACCAACTTAGAAACAAAGAAGAAGAACTTTTACCTTGAAATTTCAAGAACCCTAACTTGTAGAAATGGTAGAAGATGAAGGATTTTGCTTAAGTCTTCAACATAGAAGTGTCTTAGAATGATGTTTAGGTGTAGGAAATAAGGTTGGATGAAATTTTAGAAGCTTGGATGGTTGTCTTTGGGTGCTTGGACGTGAGCTTGCTTGGAGAGAAATGGAGAGAAAAGTTTGAAGAGCTTTGCTTTAGGAAATGATCAAGATGACTAATAATTGGTGTCTTCAAACTTTGCTAAGCTCCTAAGCCTTCACAAAACCGTCCCCCCTCCTCTTGCATTCTCAAAATGTGACCAATCTCACTAGCCACCATTTTAGGCATTCTTAGCCATTGATTAGATCAATGGTTAAGATTAATATAGATTCTAATTATAGCCTCTAGATAGAAGACTTAATCTAGGCCATTAGATCTTTTTTCCTTGAAATCCAAACCATTAAATGTATCTCCAAAATGAAGGGTCAAGATCACTCCTTCATACTTTACATCCAAGGGTCATAAATGGTCCTAGCCATTTTATAAGATCAAATCTCCACTGTTGATTAAATCCACATCCAGCAGTCATAAATGGTCCTTGCCACTAATTTTGACTTCTTCATACTAGCAGCACATGGCTATCACCTAGCTATAGCTACAAGAAATTATTACTCACAGAATAAAAATTACTGATCATAAATCAGTAATTATTGTATAGTGAATAATAAAATCATAGTATAAGAAATTTTTTTATACTGTATCTGATTTCAAGTTTAGTAAAATCTCTCAGCACCGCATTAATAGTACAAAATTTTCTGGCTATTAAAAAGTTTTAGTGTTTCGGGGCCCACCATGGGCCCACAAACAGCCCAAAATATTACTAAAATATTTTTATTCTCAGAAAAATTCTCAAAAATCACAAAAATTAGAAAATTAATATTTATGCAAAAAAAAATGAAAATTGGGATATTACAAGCACTACCTTCTTATGGTTGCTGTTGTTGTTGCTTCCTCGATGGTTGTGAATACGACTTCTGTTGGAATCACTTGACCTTACGATTTCTCCTACTTCGGAACCAATATGGTCCAATGTTATGGGGTCCCATATCCTGAGACTGATTTAACTCTAACAAAATCTGAGCCTTGACTATCAATTCCTACTACTGATCGGCCCTCTGATCCTGTTGTACTGTTACGTCAGTCATTCTTTGCATTGCTTCTGCAATCGCAACCATACCATCGTTATCGCGCCCAACATTCACACGCGTACACCTACCGCGAACCATTGTTTTCCTTTGAAGATAGACGAATCAAACCAAAATAAAAATCAATCGCAATCCCTTTCAAACAATATTGGCTCCTTTCGGAAACCAAACACAAAGAATCACATAATACAAACCAAACAAACTTAACCACAAGCCTAAAAGACTCAAGCTTGGGCTCTAGAGATATCACAACAAAAGGTGTAGATGCAAACAAATTCTAAAAGAGTTTAGTCATACTAGTTGGACTCATTACTAAAAGAACTCCTTTTCTCCCAGTACGCCAAGGAGAAGTCATAGTTTCCTATCCACACAAAACATTACATATTGAGTAGGTCAGTCCTCAATATCATGTAACTGTATAACAGTAGCTACTAACATCCATCCTATGGCAAGCCATGCATTCCTTTCCCAACATCTCAACCAAGAGACAAGGAAGTGCACAACATACAAAAACTTCCAACATGTCTAAACATAGTCAGTCCAAACCCCGGCTCAACAGGATGAACTGCTCTGATACCACCTAAATGTAACACCCCTTAATTTAATAACCACAGCACAATCGTCATTATACCACGGTCACTAAATTTTGGCGTACTACAACTCAACGACAGGTTTTCAAATTTAATCATTGTGCATATAAAGAAAATATGAGCCACGAATGAAGTATATTTAGTTCACAACTCCTAAAGTATAACCACCGAAAGAAAATACATTCTATATATACAGATATATCCTTAACATGAAGTACTGGTAACACAAACCATAACATTTATATATCCAAATAATAGAAGACGTGTACAACTACCATATAAAAACTCGACCCGACCCAAATCCAAACACCTAAAGGGTAATATCTCCCACTTGGTCTTCCTCTGGAACCAGAACGGGCAAATTCCCTGGTCGAGGTATGTCACGATGGATGGGAGTTTGAGCAGTCAACTTCATAGAATCCTCCTTATGGGTGTAATGTCGATCACCCCACAGGTCTCTAATGGGAATAGAGAACTCCACATGCACAAAAGCATTGAATGTGAAAGTAGTAACCCCAAGATAGGTACAACTCCTAAGCAGAGTTACCTCCCCTCTATACACGAAACGCTTAGTGTCACGATCGACTCGCCAAGCATCGATGCCTCCATGAAGTTGTACTTGCACGTAACCAAAGAAATCTCGTCCAAACACAATCACCGAAATTAGAAGTCAATCCACTAAAATCCAGACGATTCAACCTCGCCTTTCTTCACAGTCTTCTTCAACATAATTATAACCCAGAACAATACAACAAAGAGGTGAAATCCCTTACATCGCATACCAAAATGGCAGCAAAAAAAATGATATGAATGACAAAGTCATTCTATACATATAGATATTACAGATATATTCAAGTTCTCAATTTTATAAATGTCATCAGAAAGCATATCCCACAATAATATAAACATTAACAGCACTATAACAACAGATATCCACCATAGATAAATAATGATTAAACCACCATAATATGTATGTTAACCATGCCACGAAAATATATGTACTGACCATGTATATGCATACTGAACCAGTTCCTAATCCATGGAGCTAATACTCAATTTCAGATATGAATAACCCAAAAGATTTGCCACCCTCAATGACAGTTTACACCGGACGCGAAAAGAAATAGTGCTTGTCGGTTCCTCGTCAGTGCGTTGCAATGGTTCTTCATGGCTAGAGGTATATAGTGTGACAACTAGGTCAGTAGATGAATCACCTCATCCTGACGCACCCTGAGATCCTTCCCTTGGATCACACTACTCAATTCTCATTCACTTCTAGGCAACAAAAGCCATACAGATACTGATTGTATGATGTTCAATGCATGATAACTCAATGCATAACTCAAGCCACCATTGTACTGTTCCCAATGATATCAAAAAAATCGCCCATACAATTGTCTAATACCATTACTATCAATCATATTATATAACCGCCCATATAATTACATAATAACACTGATCCACCCAGGTCCAACACATCGGCACAACAGCAAACTAGTATTTTCACAATGGAAAATTATCATTCTACCGTAAACAGTAGCACACCATTTTTAACGCTAGGTACTGTTCATGGGCCCTATCTCATGAACAGTGCCAAAATCATTTTTCTGCTATTTTTTTTGTATATGTCTATTAACTAACTTCTCTACGTCGTTAACCACTTTTTTGTTCTTCGTTAACTAACTTTTTTTACGAGCGTAGAAATCATGTGGTAAAATCTTGTGTCATTAACTAACTTTTGTAGGTCATTAACCATGTTTTTGTTATTCATTAACCAACTTTATTTCTATGCTCGTGAAAAAAGTTAGTTAATGAAGAACAAAAAAGTGGTTAATTACGTAGAGAAGTTGATTAATGAATATATACTAAAAAAAAGACAGAAACATGATTTAGTACTGTTCACAGGTGGGTCTCATGAACAGTAATCAGTGTGAAAATAGGTGTGGACACTGTTAGATGTAGGAATATCATTGTTGTTTCACAATCGTGTAAACATTTTCCAATGTTCTCCCCAAAATCCGCATTATATTAATTTATGAAAACTTTCTCCATTACCTTTACTAAAATTCTCTTAAATGGAATACTTTGAGTTCCAAATCACGTTCTAAAACTTATTTTCCATCATCATAATCAAAATCACTCATATCTAATAATAATAAAAACTTTGTTCCATCCCTTTCAAATAAAATATTTTAAGTCTCAAATCACCTTTTAAAACTTCTTTTCCATTTCTAGTACTAAAAATCATTATTTATCCAATAAAAGTTATATGTTCTATATTCCTCTTAAAAATCCTTTTAAACAAAATACTTTAAGTTTCAAACATTCATCCTAAATTAGTCTCCACGATCGAAAATCACTTCCTTTTTAAATTATAAAACTTTATTCATTTCTTTTTCCACTTTGTAAATCCTTAATCCAATTTCTAGTTGCCTAATCTTATGAATCCATAACTAACCAAATACTTTTAACTCGAATCACCCAAAATGGGCATAGAGGCCGTGAGTCTTGGTGGTCATTGGGGCCAATTTTTTTTCCTTTCTCAAATGATTCATAGCATTAATTCAACCATAAAAATTCTACCATAATAGTTTCATGCATATTATCACAACCACATATAGACAATAAGCAAGCATAACGAGTCATATATATTATCAACATAATATAACCACATAAAGCTAAATAAACACAAACCAAGTTAAAGTCATATGATCACACATAGTAAATAAGCACATATTCAACAAGTAAGCACAAACCATAACCACACAATCAAGTGAAGGAATCCTCACATGGATTCTTCACTTACAAACACAAAATTTCTATTTTCTCACTACCATGTTTAGTCGATGAGGTTAATCTCCCTCTTACCTAAAGAGAAAACAAGAAAAGCAAGCTCCTTGGTGCTCTTAAAATTCGTCCACCACCACTAACAAAACCCTAGGATATTCAAACTCACATAATCAACAACCAAAGCTTGAAAAAGGAATCCTTGATCACCAAGGTGACCAAGGATCACGAAAAAGAGAAGAGAAAATTGAAAAGTCAAGAACTTTATCTTAAAGCTTCAAATTTTAGGGCTTTATGGAAGAAGGTGAAGATAGAAGATTCAAGTGGTGGTCACAAAAGGTAAAAGCTTCTAAGTGATGAATGGAAGCAAGAAACAAGGTTGGTTGAGCATGAAAGCTTGGATGGCAAAAAATGGTGGTTTGGCCGTGGGAATGGAGAGAAAATGGAGAGGAAAGGTGAGCTTTTTTAAAGGTGGTTCCAACAAGAAAGAAAGCCTTCAAATGAGATGTAGTTTCAAGTAAAGTGGCTACTTGAAATTAATCAAACATGGAGGGTGGGGGAATGGTGGTTGTCGTGGACTTGGAGAGGATAGGAAGACAATGAAAATGTGAAAGAGAAAAAGTGAGAGAAGAGAAAATGTAGAGAAAGAAAGTGATAGGAAACTTTTTTAAATAAAAGGTGAAATTTGTTTTATGAAAAGATGACAACTTTCCTTGTCATTTTTTCCCCAAAACCATGGGGTCTCCAAGGAGGAGAGAGGAAAGCGAAGCTTCCTCTAGAAGCTTGGTGCAAAGCTTCCTTGAGAAGCTTTGTCCACTTTTTGAAAAAGTTAAAGTGATGATGTCATTTTGATAATGTCATTAAAATGCTCTCTAGAAAAGATGACTAACACTCTACTAAAACTATTATTCAGTGGACAGAGGTTACAGTTAACAAAATCAGTATTTATTATCCAACAGATAATAAAATATACCGCGATTTTATTTATCATATAAAATCTCAAAAAATGAAAACTTCATAAACTGTGTCCGACCTCGGGTTTAGTAAGATCCCCCGTCGACGTTTCCACAGTCCAAAGTTTTCCGGCATCGAGGAAAATATTTTATTTTTTCGGTTCCACTCAGTGTGCACGTAAATCAAGAAATATATTAAAATAATCAAAGTCACCCCAAATAATTCACAAAAATTCACAAAAATCACAAAAATTATAAAATGAATATAAATCATGAAACAAGCAATTTCTGGGGTGTTAGACAGGTTGTGGTTGTTGGATTCAGTTTATTTGAATAAAATAGAGTTTATTCGAATAACACTGATACACAACTTAATTGTTAAGCAACTGATTGTGTTTATTGGAATAGCCACAGGGTTATTCGAATAAAACTTTTAGAAAAATAATTGTAAACACGTCTAGAGAAAAAAAAACTTACCTGATAATTGAAGTACCTGCAAAATAGATTTTAGGATATCTCCGACGCTCAAGTTAGTAATAATGTAAGAGTTATAAATCAATAGTTAAGCAATAAATATGAGCATTCATAAGCAAGATTGATCAATTATGCCCAATTCTATTCTAATATAAAAGAATGCTTCTTTAGCTAAGGGTTTTGTGAAAATATCTACAAGTTGCTTAGATGTTTCAACAAATTCAAGTGTGCAGTCTCTTTTTTGTACATGATCTCTAATAAAGTGATGCCTTATTTCTATGTGCTTTGTTCTTGAGTGCAGAATGAGATTTTTAGAGAGATTTATTTCACTAGTGTTGTCACATCTTATCAAAATGTGATCAAACTGAAGACCATAGTCTAGAAGTTGTTGCTTCATTCATAGTATTTGAGCACAACAACTCTCAGCTACAACATATTCATCCTTAGCAGTAAACAATGCCACACTATTTTGCTTCTTGCTATGCCAAGAAACTAAAGAGCTACCAAGCAAGTGACATGTCTCACTAGTACTCTTCCTATCCATTTTGCATCCCGCAAAATCAGAATTGGAATAGCCTATTAGGCTACATGAGGCACCCTTAGGGTACCATAAACCCATTTGTAAAGTGTCTCATAGGTATTTCATGATTCTTTTAACAGCACATAGGTGTGATTCTTTAGGATTAGCTTGATATTTAGCACACATACATACACTAAACATTATATCTAGCCTATTAGTAGTAAGATAAAGGAGAGATCCAATCATACCTCTATATTTTATAATTTCTATAGATTTACCTCCTTGATCTTTGTCCAAATAGCAAGAAGTGCCCATTGGTGTAGCCATGTGCTTGGTATTTTCCATTTTGAACTTTTTGAGTAGTTCCTTGTAGTATTTGGTTTGCCTTATGAATATCCCTTCTTTTGTTTGCTTGATTTGAAGTCCGAGGAAGAAATTAAGTTCTCCCATCATTGACATTTCAAACTCATTTTGCATTGTCTTAGCAAATTCCATATAAAGGGATTCATTAGTAGTGCCAAAGATAATGTCATCCACATAAACTTGTATAAGGAGAATATCATGCTTTTTATTTTTAATGAAAAGAGTAGTATCAACTTTTCCTCATGAAAAATCTATTTCTAAAAGAAACTTGCTCAACCTTTCATACCAAGCTCTAGGAGTTTGTTTTAAGCCATACAAGGCCTTTTTCAGTTTAAAACCATGGTTGGGTAGTTCATGATTTTCAAAACCCAGAGGTTGTTTAACATGTACCTCCTCTTGAATAAAACCATTTAGAAAAGCACTTTTAACATCCATTTGATATAACTTAAAATCCATGATGCAAACATATGCAAGTAACATTCTAATAGCTTTTAATTTAGCTACAGGTGCATAGGTTTCTTCATAATCTATTCCTTCTTCTTGATTATATCCTTTTACAACCAACCTAACTTTATTTCTTGTTATTAGACCATTTTCATCAAATTTGTTCCTAAAAACCCATTTGGTGCCAATTATAGGATGATCAATAGGCCTAAGAACTAATTCCCAAACTTGACTTCTTTCAAATTGATTTAATTCTTCTTGTATGGTCAAAATCCAATGTTCCTCATCAAAAGCTTCATTTAGGTCTTTAGGTTCAATTTGTGAAACAAAGGCTAAGTGGTTACATGCATTTCTAAGAGAGCTTTTAGTAATTATCCCTTTTGAGATATCACCTATTATGGAGTCAAGATGATGGTGTCTCGATGTCCTCCATTCCTTGGGAAGGTCCAATACTTGTGAGTCCTCTTGTCTTGGGGTGTCCTCTTGATTTTGCTCTTTGACTTCCTTTTCTTTGTTGTCCAAATATGTTTCTGCTAAGATTTCTGCAATATCATCAACAAAATCATTTCTCGGCTCATTTGGATTAGTTTCGTCAAAAGCAACATGAATAGATTCTTCAATAGTCATAGTTCTTTTATTGTAAATTCTAAAAGCCTTGCTATGATTAGAGTAACCAAGAAATATACCATCATCAGACTTAGCATCAAACTTTCCCAAGTTATCTTTTCCAAAATTTAAAATGAAACATTTACATCCAAAAATATGAAAATGTGAAACATTTGGATTTCTTCCCTTGTATAATTCATATGGGGTTTTCTTTAAAATCAACCTTATTAGGACCCTATTCATTACATAGCAAGCGGTATTAACCGTGTCCGTCCAAAAATACTTAGGAAGAGTAGCCTTATTGAGCATAGTTCTTGCCATTTCTTCTAAAGATCGATTTTTCCTTTCTACAACTCCATTTTGTTGTAGAGTTCTAGGAGCTAAAAAATTATGCTCAATGTCATGTTCATCACAAAAGGTTTCAAAATCATGATTTTCAAATTTACCGCCATGGTCACTTCTTATGGATGTAATTGAAAAACTTTTTTCATTTTGGATAACTTTGGTAAGTTTCTTAAAAGCTAGAAATGCATCATTTTTTTCAGAAAGGAATAAGGTCCATGTGAACCTAGAAAAATAATCCACAATCACTATTGCATAATAATTCCCATCAAAACTCATAGTTCTAGATGGTCTAAAAAGATCCATGTGCAAAAGTTGTAAAGGTCTAGAAGTTGAAATAACATTTTTAGTTTTGAAAGAAACTTTTACTTATTTTTCCTTTTGACATACATCACATAATTTATTTTTTATAAAATTGAGCTTGGGTAGTCCAATTACTAGTTCTTTAGAAACTAACTTTTTTAAATGATCCATGTGAATGTGTGCAATTCTTCTATATCATAACCATGAATCATCTTCTATACTTAAAAGGCATTTCGCATCATTTGATGATATATTGTCAAGGCTAATCATATAAATATTATTAACTCTATGACCTACAAACTTAACATGCTTATCATTTTTACCTTCAATTATGTAACAATTTGAATAAAAAATTACTTTATTACTTTTGTCACATAATTGGCTAATACTAAGTAAGTTATGTTTCAAACCTTCAACAAGCAATACATTATCAATAGAGGAGTTAGGATTTTTACTGACTTTGCTGACTCCAAGAATTTTTCCTTTGTTGTTATCTCCATATGTTACGTGACCGTGAGTCTTGGGGACAAGGAATGAGAATTTGGAGTCATCTCCGGTCATGTGCTTGGAGCATCCACTATCGAGATACCAATTTGAGCTCTTTGCCTTCAAGCACACCTACAACATAAATTTAATTTTTAACTTTTGGTATCTACATTTTCTTGGGTTATTGAATGTCAGTTTTGGGTATAGTACCCTTTGGAACTCAAACCATTTTTGTCTCAATATTTGTGTTAATATTTTTCCTTGCATTGCATGTTAATGTATTGTGTCCTTTCTTCCCATAATAAAAATATTTTATAAATGGGCTACTAGAAGTACTTGAATGAACAAAAAAAAAATTATAAGATTTTTGTTGACTTTTTGGGTTATAACCTATCCCAGTTTTTTGAAAAATAACTCTTTGTTTTCCTAACAAAATATTTAAATTATATCTTCCAAAAGTGAATTTAGAAAGGGTGTTCTTTAAATCTTCAATTTCTTTTTCAAGCATATGACATGAAGAAAAAGATGAAGATGTAGAAGTATGTGAAGAACAAGTTGTGCATGCATCAATTAATCATAATGTCTCATTTTCAATTTTTATTTCTTCAATTTCTTTATTCAAACTAAGAATTTGGTTTTCTACAGAAGAAATTGTTTTCTTAGATGAAGAGATTAATTTTGTGAGCCTTAGTGATTCATCATATAGTTCCTGAAAGGCATCTTGTAGTTCATCATAAGAAGGTAGTAAATTAGAATTAGAACTTACCTTATTGTCGCTTTCTTCTTCTTCTTCTTCTCCTTTGGCCATAAGACATAGATGAGCTTCCTCGCTATCTGAGCTATTAGTTGAGTCCATATCATTGTCGTCCTATGCTATGTAGGCTCTTCTTCCTTTTCTTTCCTTAAAGGGTTTCTTTTCAAATTTCTCCATCTACTTTTAGTAAACTGGGCACTCCATCTTTATGTGTCCCGGTTTTTCACACTCATAGTAAGTTGGAGTTGATGATACTCCTTCCCCTTTGTGATGGGTTTTTTTTGGAGGAAAAAGAGGTCCTCTTTGTGTTTCTTTTTTCTTGAGAAATTTTCTAAATTTTCTTACCAAAAGACTAAGATTTTCTTCATTCTTCTTGATGTTTTTTGTGCCTTCTCCATCCTCATCATCATTATCGTCAATTGTTGAGGAAGTGGCTTTGAGCGCTATTTCCTGTTTCTTCTTATCATGCTCTTCACTTTGACTTAATCTGCTCAGCTCCAATTCATGTTATTGGAGTTTACCAAAGAGGGTAGCTTGTGTCATTGTTGACAAATCCCTCAATTATGATATGGTTGTTACCTTGGGTTGCCAAATCCTGCTTAGACATCTTAAAACTTTGTTAATCAATTCTTCGTTAGAAAAATTATTTCCTAATGATGCAAGATGATTTACAATGTGGGTGAACCTCTTTTGCATTTTCTGAATGCTTTCTCCTTAGTTCATTCTACATAATTCATATTCATGAGTAAGAGAATTGATTCTCGACCTCTTTACTTCATTAGTACCTTCATGGGTAACTTGTAAAGTGAACCACATTTCTTTAACAGTTTTGCAATTTGAAATTCTAAAAGATTCATCATACCCCAAACTAATGGTAATGATGTTTTTGGCTTTCAAGTTATGTTGAACTTTTCTTTTATCTTGATCAGACCATTCACTCCTTGGTATTTTAGTCTTTACACCATTGACCTCACGCGTAAGTATAAATGCGCCATTTTCAACAACATCATACACATCTAGATCAATAGCTTCGATAAAAATTTTTATTTTTTCCTTCCAATATGCATAACCATCCTCATTGAAAAAGGGTGGTCGATTTATGGAAGATCCTTCTGAAAAATCATTTGAAGAAACCATGTTCTCTTGAAGCTGCTAAGCTCTTTATACAAGAGTCTAGCTTTGATAACTAAGTGGCTTCAAGTACTAAAGAGGGGGGTGAATTGAGTATATAAAACTTTTCACAAATCCTTTTTAAAACAAATTACGTAGAAGCTATTTGTTAAATAGGTAAATTAAATAGAGGATTAAAAACAAGAACACAAAAAGAATAAGCAGATAATAATGATAAATAAATTGCAGAAGTTAAAGAGATAAGGTAAGAAGAGTAGGCACAATATTTATCCTGATTTAACCACCAACCACTTGTGGCCTACGTCCAATCCTCGAAAAACTATTTGAGATTTTTCATTATCAATACAAGCTTAAATAGGTGCTTGCAACCATTACAACCAAAAGTACTTTTCACACACATGGAAACTGAACCCTTGTGTTAAAGCCTCAAAATTTCAGGGATACCTCATCCTTGCACAAACCTTAGAGAGATACATCACCCTCTTTACAACAGAGCAGAATAGAAGAATAGAGACTCTCTTGAAGAGCAAATAATACAACTTCAAGTGCTAATGGAGCTTTCTCAGAATATCTCAAAGTTTTAATAGAAAAAGAGCGTAGAAATTGAATAAAAATGGAAATCACATATTAAAGCAATTCAAAAAAATTTTCCAGATGGTTAGGCACTTTTCAAAGATGACCCAAGGTCTCTATTTATAGAGTATTGAAGAAAAGAGTCATTGGGTATAATTAATTCATGAAATAAATGCAAATATGACAGTTTCTTTCTATTTCAGAATCACGTGTTTATTTGAATAACCAATCTTCTATTGGAATAACACGTTTTAAATTACACGAGAAAACCAGATTTGATATGGGTTATTTGAATAACATAGACATTATTCGAATAACACCGTTAAGAAAAACGTTCTGAAGAAGCCTCTATTCGAATAATAATGATGTTATTTGAATAATCCTTTTGATAACAGAGGCGTGCAACCAAAATTTAAATTGTTATTCGAATAACTTCTCAGTTATTCGAATAAGCTCTTATGAGAACAGATCAATTTGGGGTGATTTATTCGAATAAAGGAATCTTTATTCAAATAAAGTTGTTCAAAAACATTTTATAAACATTTTTTAGGCTTGATGATTTGTTTCCAAATTTCCCAAAAACCTTTTGACAATTTTCAAAAGCCATTTCAAAATATTGGTTTATTGAGAAAACATTTTTTAGAATTTCTTATAAAACCAATGAGATTTCCTAAGAGCTCCGTACAAAGACTCTAAGTCCTAAAACTATTCTTGAGGATCTTGGACTTGGTCTTCCCATCATCTTCATATTTGTTATCATCAAAAGCCATTCTTCAGTGTCACATAATCAATCACAGATTGATTGTTCTTATTTTCTTAAACTTTAATCTTGAGACAAAATGTTCCTATTCCTTCATGTTGTTTGTTCATCGCTTAAAAAAAAAAGAAAAAAAGAGAAAAGTGTGATAAAAAAAAAGAGAAAATGAAAAAAAAGAGAAAATGAAAAAAAAGGAAAAAGGAAGAGAGAATTTCTAGACATTTATGATATCTTCTTGATGGAAGCAAGTGTTTATACAAGCCACTGAAAGTTTGAAGTAAGAAATAACAAATGTTGGAAAAGAATTGGGTTATCGAATCCTAAGAATCAATAACTGGAGTTTTGACTTGAGGGCAAATGTAAGAATTCTCACATTGAAAGGTGTTGAAAGATGTTGAACAATTGTTTTCAAGCTTTGTACTTGCATACTTGGAGGCTTGTTTTCAAATGACTGGTCCCTGTTGTTATCCTTCCAAATATCCCTTCCTTTTTCAAGCTAACCTTTAAAGACATATTGATTGACTTGGAGCAAATACATATGTGTTGTGATAGTGTGGAAAAAGAGTTTATTTTCATGGAAAATGTTTTTTCTATCTAAGTTTATCAAGGATTTTAATTTGATTTTAGAAGACCTTCTTTATCAATAAAATAAATGGAAAAGATTTTTTGTGAATCTCTTCTTTAAAATTGGTGTTTAGCATGAAAGTTAAATTCATTTTTGCATGTTGCCAATTTTATTTGTTTTTATTGTTTGTCTTCACTTTTTATTCTCTGTTTGGCCTTAAGTTGCCTAGTTTTTTCATTTTCAGGTTTTGAATTACCCAATCTTTGTTACTAAACCTTGAATTGTCTAGTTTGTCCTATGTGGGTTTTTGAATGAGCCAGTCTATGTCACTTGGCCTTGAGTGCCTAGCCTTTTGTTGTCAAGTTTTGAATTACCCAATGTATGTTACAAGGCCTTGAGTTGTCTAGTTTTTTGTTGTGGGTTTTTGAACAACCCAATGTTTGTTGCTTGGCCTTGAGTGCCTAGCTTTTTCGTTTCTGAGTATTGAATTACCCAATCTTTGTTACTAGACCTTGATTTGTCTTATTTTTCTGTTATGGGTTTTTAAATAACCAAATGTTTGTTGCTTGGCCTTGAGTGCTTAGCTTTTCATATCTAGGTTTTGAATTACCTAATGTTTGTTTCTAGACCTTAATTTGTCTAGTTTTTCTATTGTGGGTTTTTGAACAACCCAATGTTTGTTACTTGGCCTTGAGTTGTATAATTTGTCTATTCTAAGTTTTTGAATGACCCATTGTTTGTCGCTAGGCCTTGAGTGCCTAGTTTTTCGTTTTCAGGTTTTGAATCTTTGTTACTAGACCTTAAGTTGTCTAGTTTGTCTATTTTTGAATGACCCAATGTCTGTCACTTGGCCTTGAGTTGCCTAGTTTTTCGTTTTCAGGTTTTGAATTACACAATATTTTGTTACTAAACCTTGAGTTGTTTAGTTTATCAATTGTGGGTTTTTGAATGACCCAGTGTCAGTTGCTTGACCTTGAGTGCCTAACTTTTTGTTTTCAGGTTTTGAATTACCCATTATTCTTTACTAGATCTTGAGTTATCTAATTTGTCTATTGCGGGTTTTTGAATGACCCAATGCTTATTGTTTGAGTTGCCTTGCTTTTCTTTTTCTTCTTTTTTCGAGTTTTGAATTACCCAATGTTTGTTGCTAGACCTTGAATCGTCTAAATTATCCATTTCGAGTTTTTGAACAACTTGTTGTGTCACTAGGTTTTGAGTTACCTAGATGGTTTTCCATATGTTTTCAAACAATTTGTTATTATCCAAGTTTTTAAAATTTTGTGGTTGCTTGTTACAGGTTTTGAATACACGTTGCTTTTTTATATTTGGTGTTAGAATTTTCTTTTAACTAAGAAAAAATTGTTTGGTCAAAATTAGTTGCTTCTTTTACTTCACTTATTATTTCTAATCAAATAGACAAGTAAATGAGGATTACTACCTAATTTTGACTAAATCAAAAAAATAAAAATTTAAAAAACAAAAAATAAAAATTAAGGTAACAAAGAAAAATATAAAAAAAATTGCAATAATCAAGAACCCAATTGTTCATGCATCAATTTTTAGCCCACAATCCCAATATATATTTGAACTTAATATTATTGCCAATTTGAACCCTATTCAAAAGGAAAAAAAAATCAAATTTGGGGTATCTTTCTCTAGATCTTTCCCATGTGCTAGCACAAACTCATAACTTTGGGAACAGCATACGGCTTTGGCTTAGGGTGTCACTCGCAGACCAATGACATCCTTATGTCACTAACTTACACCCATTTTTCATCAAATCTCTCTCTCTCTCTCTCTCTCTCTCACACACACACACATTCAAGTTACAGACTCAGACCAATTCATTCCTTCACACACACTAGCTCCATTCCTCTCCCTCTCCCTCATTCATCATTCTAATCTCACAACCATGGCACCAATCTTCATAAATAAACGTCTATGAACTCCCCATTCAAAAACTTTAAAAATTAATCCACCATAACTAGCCAATTCCTTTTAGCCAAAACACCGAAAACCTTTAGCTCATTCCAAAATCTCAAGCTCAAATACCACCGTGAAACCAAATAACTCAACATTACCTCACCAAAATAACAATTCCAGCAATGATTCATCTCCAAACAACATCCCAAGCACGAGTCCAGAGCACCAACTCTTTTGCTTCCAAGTTACTCACCTGACCAGAGCTCAAATCATAACTTGAAACTCGACCATTTTTATCCATAACTATTCTCACACATCAACCAATAGAAAATCACCGCCAAACTTAACCACTAGCCTTCACTGCCATGAGCCCAGCCACCAACCGCCGGCGTCACCCATTCGCTGTCTTGCCGAGCTCGTCAACATTGACTGCCATCTGTTCGTCGCCCTCCCTATTTCGCATCTCCCATGGCTGCCGCGCCGACCACGCAATGGCCTGACACCAAACTTCCCTCTCATGTCTGCTCCGCCACACTCATTTAACGCGAGCCTTCAGCCAGCCGCGCACCTCCGCGCGGGTGACCCAACAACACCATTCGCGCTCCACTGTCACCAGCCAAGATGAACCCAACCACTACCACCGTCCTTGCTGCACCACCCAGTGAACTCCACGTCTTTCCCTCTCCATGTTTTTGCTAGTTTACCTGCCTTTGTTGTGCTCTCCTAGGTTGCAGAGGGTTTTGTTTATTGGGTTAAGTTGGGTAGTTTAGCCCTATTTTAGGTTTTAAAATGGACACTAAAAATCTCAGTTGATTTTATTTTTGAGTTTGGGCTTTAAGAGATCTAGTTCAAGTCATAATATTGTTTCATATTCACGTTTGGGCAAGTTTTGTTAATAAATTTAGTTTTTAGTTGTCGTAGCTAGAGGGCTAATCCTATAGATAAATTAGAATAACCAAAAAAACAAAACGTTTAGTAAGAGAAAGTGGATGAAGGCTTAGAATAAGAAATAAATATATAAGTAAATATAGGCAATGAGCAAAAATATAAAAAAAAATTAAATATGATAAAAATACAAAAAACAATTAAAAATATAAAAAATACCAAAAAAATATAAAAAGACAAAATTATAAAAAAATTTAAAAAAATACAAAAATATTGAAAATAAATGAAAGATAAAATTGTGGGTTGTTTGATTGGCATGTTCCTGGTTTATAATTAAATCTTTGTTAAACTAATCTTTTTCTTCAAGCACTTTAATTTTTTGTTAATTATAATTAATCAATTCACATTTATTTTTTAATCAACTAGAGCTATCAGTTTACATTCAAGCCAAATGTTGTTTCATTTTCGACAATGATATATTTTTGCAATTTTACTTGGCCAAGACAATCATTCACTCACTATTTGGACATTTATGATAAAGATCGAGATACGTGCAGATTATATTCATGGAAAATAGAGGAAACTGGAGGATGTAGGGGGCAATGATTGCTTTGTAATTGACTATTGACCTTTGAAGATTTGTTTTGATGATAACAGACATGAAGATGTTGCAAGATCAAGTCCAAAACTTTCAAGAATTGTGATAACTCCATAAAATATAGTTATTTATGTCCTATATCTATGATCTATAGATTGTTTAGTCTTTTTGTTCTTATGTATAAATGGAAGATTTTAGGCTCATATTCATCTAATTCAATTTTGATGTCTTCTTATATGATCTTAAGAAAATCTTGTCTAATCTATAAGAGATTAAGTAGATATGTACTTGTTATTAATTGAGTGATTTCTCAATTGCAAGAAAGGTTCCAAACAAGAAAATTGAAGGAAGATTTAGACTAACATTGGAGGAGAAAGCCCAAGAAGCAATTTAGTAATGCACGCCGCAACGCAAGTTGTGTCATCTCGTGGTGTGGTAGAGTAGCCCTATTTCCTACTTAAACCCAAGGCTAATGCATCGCATCACAACTATCTTCATGCCGCAGCAAGTAGCTATTTGCTACACCTATATATATTATCTTAAGAGAAATTCAGTTAGGAGAGCTATTTTGGATTAAAAACAGTTGCTAGGGTTTTATTCTTCACTGGAGAGTAAGCAAAAGGTATTGGAGTTGGAGGCCATCTTCAAGAAGAATCAAGCATTCAAGGATCCACATTCATTGTGCTTTCATCCTATTCCTTATTTTCTCTCTTGTTTTGTCATGAACATGAATATTGTTGATAGATTTTTGTGTTTTATGGATAGTTAATCTGTACTTAGGGGTTCCTTTGGATCCTTCTATGAATATTGGTGATTTTCTAATTCCTTGAGTTAACAATAATGATTGGTTTTGTTCAATTATATTGCTCTTAATGCTCTTGATTGTTTGACCAACATTTGCTGTGATTTGATAGAATCTATAGAACTAGACATAGGGATTTAGATTTTAGATCATGGATATGGTTGATGCATGTTTAGTTTCATTCAAATGGTAGGGTGAATTAATTAGTTAATGGGGTAGAAATATACTCATTGGTCATGCATAGCAAGTGTTTGAGAATAGTCTTTAAATGAGTGCCATTTGCACTAGCTCTCATAGAAACATAGTGAACTAGGTGAATGACACATAGTTAATTAACTTAAACATAGGCTTTTAGCTAAGTTAGTTTCTTATGCTAACAAAACCATTTCATTCATATTAGTTAAGAGGATTGCTTATTGCTAATTGAAGTAGTGGGTGAAGAAAGATCCCTTATTCTCCAATCATTATCTCTCATTCACAATTTATTGCATTTTAGTCTTTGAAACCAAAGTTAATCTACGCACCTTTTTCCTTATTGAATGTCCTTGGATAGAGTTAATTGAGCTATTGGTCAATATTTAGCATTAGATTTAGTCACTATCATCGTGGGAACGATATTTTACTTATCATTTTATTACTTGTGCGACCCGTGTACTTGCGGTATAAAAAGGGATCAACAAATATCTTTAGGACTTAGATCATTGTGTAAATGTACAAAAAGGTTCACACTAAAGCTCTAAACTTATTTTTCAAGAACCAAAATAGCACACATGTTTTAAAGGCTTCAAAATGGTTTATAGTTTCTCAAAAAACAATCACTAAGTGCCCAAAAGCTTGTTAGAACAATTAGAATCCATTGATATAACATCTCAGTAAAACATATTAGACTTTTACATATATACAAAGGTAGCATATGACTTGTTTGATATGTTAGTGAAGTTTTATGACAAACTGAGTTAATTTAGACACTTTATTGTAGCACATAATGTGGTAAATGACCTAAAATGACTCAAAAAATAGCATAAATTGTTATTTGAAGGGAAACAGATATGAATAATTTGTTTCTAGGTCACAATTGAGTTAAGTAAGATGTGTTAAAGTTTGAGAATAATCAGAGTTAGTTTGGTATTTTTAGGCATACTGGTTATACATTTTAATACCAGATTGACCCCCAGCAGATATGAAAAAATAAGATAAAGGTGAAATATGATTTTTAATAAATCTTAGAATTTATTTCAAACTTGTCAGAAGCTGGAAATATGGATTTGGAAGAATCTAAGTGTTCTTAGCAGTATGAGAATTTTGCCATAAGTAGCAAAGTGAGAATTTGCTACTCACGGAAGAAACCAAAAACAGAAGAGAGAAAAAGAAAGAAAAGAGAAGAGAAACCGAGGAAATAAAGAATGAGGAAGAAAGGAAGAGAAAGAGAAAGAAAAGCTAGAGGACGAAGGATCAAAGCAAGGAGGAAGGATTCAAGAGCAAGTTCAAGGCTTGAAGATCATCATCCAAGTAAGAGGTAGGAGATTTCTATTCATTTACTCCTTTGCTTCATCTTGAATTGACATAGGTTTTGTGAATGGAAATAGGGGTTTGAGTAGTCAAATCCATGTTTTTGGCTTAGTTCTTGATTTCAAGGACTAAGTTAATATGTTTTTAGCTTAATGAGAATAAGAGAGTTGGATTTATCCATTTATGGAGCTAGATGGTTCTTGAGTTAGAACTTAGGTTTTGATTAACCAAGTATGAGTGATTTGATGTAATGATTTATTTTTGATGAAATTAATTGGTGTTTTAGGTTTCTATCATGTTAGTAAACTTGTTTAGGACTTAAAATCACTAAGAAATCATTTTGGAGTAATGGAAGAATGCACAGTTTCTGCAGAATTCTGCATAATCTGGGTTCTGTGTGGCACGTTGCGGAGTGGACCGAGGCGTGACCTGAGGTGTGAGCATGTCGCGGCGTGGAGAGTTGCATGCCGCAGCGTGGGGCACTTTTCTATCCAGAAGTTGCACCTAAGAGCAGGATATAGCGGCGTGCATAGTTTTGTGCCACGGCGTGAGACCCTGAAGGTCCAAAATGTTGGTTTTTGGATGTTTTGAGTTCCTTAGTTGATAGAATCTTTTGTTTATGCCTAGTAAATATTATTGAAGCACTAGAATGGGTATTTCTTAGATAGAAAGACCAAGTGGCATATAAGGGAAAGTAAAGAAAAAAAGTGTGCATCTATTGGACATGGATTGCCATAGACCAAGAGTTTAGTTTCTTAAGCAACCTAAAGTTGCACAGATGTCACAAGTGAGGTGATAAGAGAGTTAAGAAGCTAGATGGCAAAAGTTAAATTTATAGACCCTAGTTGGCAAGGGTGAATGCCACAGTACGTGAAAGCTCTTTAAGAGTGAAGTAGAGTTAGTAATGCAAAGATAGTAGTGTACTAAGTCTAGTTGGCAATGGTTAAATGCCGTAGTGCATGAAGTACTTTCACAGAGAAGAGGTAGAGCTAGTAATGCAAAGGTGAGCTTAGTATAAGGTTATGTGATGGTTATGTTAGAGTTAGGACATTACTCTGCATTTTCACACACTCACATCACCTTTCTCACATACTTGTTATTCCTAAAGAAAAGCTAGTGGAGGCATCCACTCAGTTTTGGTGGCGATATCCACCTAATTAAGGTAGGCTACTTAGTAGACTACTTGGTAGGTTAAGGAAGATACTTGTTATGATAACAAAAGGTCACAAATTATTATGGCAGAATACCTCCCTACTCAGGGGGAATAGTTAAGTATCACGACACTACACTTACATTGCATACATTTTTCTTTAAGCATACATCATCTCATCATTACATTATTAAATTTTGTTTTGTTGGATATTTTGTGTGATTGTTGTGTATGTGTTACTTTGTGCCTTCGGTGACAACTGTATGCGCGGTTGTCTGGTCGATGATTTCAAATGATTATATGGGTGATTGTTTGATATCCTCGTGGTTTCGGTTATGAGAACAAAAGTATAGTTTGCTTAGAAACGTTACATAGAGAGGAAGTTTGTAATTGTTTCTTATGCAGGAAGTGTTAGTCTATTTATTAGTTTTAGTATGGTTTATTCTTTATCAAAGTTTAAACTGCTGGTTTTGGTATACTTATATTGAGAAATGTGATTTCTCACCCCGTTCATTGCCATATAATTCTAGGTGGAAGTTCATCTAAGGGCAAGAAGAAAAAGTATGAAGACTAGAATAGTTTTTATGCTTAGTTCTTAAGCTTGTATTTATTTATGTTGCTTTTAGTTTGTTCAGAAAAGTATATGTATACAATAAGCTCTTTTGATGCAATGTTATATGTATAACTTTTAGTTTTCCGCAAGGCTCTCCATTATTATTTGTTTAAATGATATAGAATAGTATGATGTTTAAGTCAGAAGTAGCATAGCTAATATTGTATATCCAGGTATACGCACAGTATACTAGGTTATTGGTATTAGGGTGTTACAATTGGCAAGTTTTTTAAAAGCTATTTGAAATATTTTTCAAAAGGGTTTATTCGAATAAAGGATCCATTATTCGAATAACCAAAGTCAGAGAAGCCAAGAATTCTATTTGTTCAAGCTTTATTCGAATAAAGTCTTGTTTTATTCGAATAAAGGTTTAAAATAAGCCTTGACGCGTTATGTTCTAAATGGTTTATTTGCATAACAGCCTTGTTATTTGAATAACAATATTTTTCAAAAACTTGTTTTAAAAGGGTTTATTTGAAAAACACTTGTGTTATTCAAATAACATGTTTCAGAACCAAATTTTCTCTGTGCTATTTATAACTTTATTTGAATAACAATATTATTATTTGAATAAACTCATATTCTAGAAACAAAAACGACGACTAATGATGAAGCATTTAATGCTCCAACCAACCCCCAACAGCTCTAAATCTTAATGGACTATAAATACAAGTTGTTGGGCATTAAAGTTAAGTTGGAAATCAATATGAAATTCATTGTTGAACATTAATACGAGCTTTCACAGCCATTTCCAAAGACCCTCTATTTTGAGCATTAAAGTATGAATCCTTATACCCTTTGAGCTTCAACGTGTATTATCTACTTTTGTGAGAATTTTCTTTCATTCATACTCTGATTAATTTTGTAAAGAGGGTGAGGCATCCCTCAAAGTTGTAAGGGTGAGGTATCCCTTATTGTTGAGGCTCAAGCACAAAGGGTTAGGCATTAGAAGGTGTTGTTGAGTGCTCTAGTTTGTAAAGGTTGCAAGCATCTATTCAAGCTTGAAGTTTTAATGGAAAATCTTGAGTGATTGCTTGAGGACTGGACGTAAGTCACAAGAAGTGACTGAACCAGGATACATCTTGTGTTTGATCTTCTAAACTCAACTCCTTTACATTTTTGTATTTATTTTATATGCTTGTTTGAATACTTTCTGTCTTAGTTGATTCATTTGTGAGTGAAAGTATTCAATCTTATCTATCTATTCATCTCAATCAATTAATAGCTTCAACAAAAATTAATATTCAAGTGCTTTGTGAAAGATTTGCGAAAATATTTCATAAACTCAATTCACCTCTCCTCTTGAGTTGTGAAGCAACTTGGTAACAACTGGTATCAAAGCTAGACTCTTGTGTAAAGAGCTTAGAAGCTTCAAGAGTAATGATGACTTCTTCAATTAGTTTTTCTTTAGAAAGTTCTTATATAAATAGACTACCCTTTTTCAATGGGGATGGTTATGCATATTAGAAAAGAATGATGATTTTTTTTTTGAAGTTATCGATCTTGATGTGTGGGATGCCATTGAAAATGGTTCCCTTGTTCCCACGCGTATGGTTGATGGTGTAAGAACCAATACACCAAGAAATGAATGGACCGATGAAGATAAGAAAAATATCCAATACAATATGAGAACCAAGAACATTATTACCACATCCTTGGGGTATGATGAGTTATTTATGGTGTCAATTTGCAAGATTGCCCAAGAAATGTGGGATACTTTACAAGTAACCCATGAGGGCACAAGTGAAGTAAAAAAATCAAGAATAAATACTCTTACTCATAAGTATGAACTTTTTAGAATGAACCAAGGAGAAAACATTCAAGAAATACAAAAGAGGTTCACACATATTGTAAATCATCTTACTTTATTGGGAAAAGCATTTTCTAATGAAGACCTTATTAATAAAGTCTTGAGGTGTTTGAGTAGGAATTGGCAACCCCAAGGTGATGGCTATTGCGGAGTCAAGAAACCTATCAACAATGACATTAGCCACTCTAATTGGAAAGCTACAAGAATATGAGTTAGAGCTAAATAGACTCAATCAAAATGAGGAGCATGACAATAAGAAAAAAATGGATTGCGCTCAAAGCCACCTCATCTACAATTGACAATGATAATGAAGATGCTGGAGATGGCATAGAGAACCTTGAGCTAAATGAGGAGAATCTTAGTCTTATTGTAAGAAGGTTTGGAAAATTCCTTAAGAAGAAAGGAATTCAAAGAAGGCCATTTTTCCTTCCAAAGAAGACCTATCATAAAAGGGAAGGAACCTCATATACTCTAACATGCTACGAATGTGAAAAACTGGTGCACATAAAGATGGAATGTCCTATTTATCTAAAAAAGACAGAAGTTTGAAAAGAAACCTTCTAAGGAAAAAAGGAAGGAGAGCCTACATAGCATGAGATGAAAATGACATGGATTCCATGGATAGCTCAGAAAATAAGGAAGTTCATCTATGTCTTATGGCTAAAGGAGAAGAAGAAGAAGAAAATGACACGATGGTAACTTCTTCTAACCTAGACTCTTCACCTTCCTATAGTGAATTACAAGATGCATTTAGAGAATTGCATGATGAGTCCATGAGGCTCACAAAATTAGTTTCATCTTCCAAGAAAACAATCTCCTCTTTGGAAAGTAAAATTTCTATTTTAAATAAGGAGATTGAAGAATCCAAGTTGAGAATGAGACTCTAGGATTAATTGATGCTAACTTATCTTGCATGACTTGTTCTTCACATGAAAAATGCATCCACATCCTTATCTTGCTAATCATGTAAAACATTTGAAAAAGAAATTGAGGATTTAAAAATAATCTTTCAAAATTCACCTTTGGAAGAGATAACTTGAATATATTGCTAAGGAAACAGAGATGTGTTTTTCAAAAGGCCGATTTAGGGTATAATCCCAAAAACCAATAAAAGCTTTACAAAAATTTCTTTGTTTCCTCAAGTACTTTAAGTAGTCCTTTCATCAAATGCTTTCATTATGGGAAGAAGGGGCATAGTGCTTCAACATGTAATGTGAGGAAGAACATCAACACCAAGGTTGGGACTAAAATGGTTTGGGTCCCCAAAGGAACCTTGCCCAAAGCTAACACATAAGGACCCAATAAAATTTAGGTACCAAAGGTTAAAATCTAAATATGTGTTGTAGGTGTGCTTGAAGGCCAAGAGGTCAAGTTGGTATCTTGATAGTGGTTGCTCCAAGCACATGATCGGAGATGGATCCAAGTTTTCTTTCCTTGTCCCTAAGAAGAATGAACATGTAACATATGGTGACAACAACAAAGGGAAGATTCTTAGAGTTAGCAAAGTTGGTTTTAGTTGATGATGTTGTAGAAATCTTAGCAAGAACACACTTGGAGAACAAGGAGAAAGAAGCCAAGAAGCCAGAAGAAAGCCCTTTTGATCCCCCAAGGCAAGAGGATTCACAAATCATGGACCTTTCCAAGGAATGGAGAACATCAAGATATCATCCTCTTGATAAGGTGATAGGTGATGTATCAAAAGGGAATAACCACTTGTAACTTTCTTAGAGATGTATGTAACCATATGACTTTTGTCTCTTAAGTTGAACCAAAAGACATAAATAAGACCATTTATGATAAACATTGGATCTTAGTCATGCAAGATAAACTAAACTAATTTGAAAAAAATTAAGTTTGGGAGTTAGTTCCAAGGCCCAATGATCATCCCATAATTAGCACCAAATGAGTCTTTAGAAACAAACTTGATGAAACAAGCTTAGTAATTAGAAACAAAGCTAGGCTTGTAGCTAAAGGATATAATCAAGAAGAGGACATAGATTATGAGTAAATGCGTAGCTAGATTAGAGGCCATAAGAATGTTACTTGCATATGCATGCATCATTGATTTCAAACTTTATCAAATGGATGTTAAAAGTTCTTTTTTAAATGGTTTTATATAAAAAGAAGTGTATGTAGAACAACCTCCTAGTTTTGAAAACTTTAAACTGCCCAACCATGTTTTTAAATTGAAAAAGGCCTTGTATGGCTTAACATAAGCTCCTAGATCTTGGTGTGAAAGGTTGAACAAGTTCCTTTTAGAAAAGGGCTTCTCCATAGGAAAAGTTGACACTACTCTCTTTATCAAGCATAAAAGTTATGGCATACTTCTTGTTCAAATATATGTTGATGACATAATTTTTGGTACTATTAATGAGTCTTTTTGTAAGGAGTTTACTAACATTATGCAAAATGAATTTAAGATGTCTATGATAGGTGAACTTAACTTCTTCCTTGGACTCCAAATCAGGAAAACAAAGGATGAGACTTTCATAAGTCAATCCAAATATTGCAAGGAGCTGCTCAAAAAGTTTGGAATGGACAACACCAAGCATATGGCTACACCTATGAGCACTTCTTGTAATTTGGATAAGAATAAAGGTGGTAAACCTGTAGAAATCTCAAAATATAAAGGTATGATTGGCTCACTCCTTTATCTCACTGCTAGTAGGCCAGATATTATGTTTAGTGTATGCATCTATGCTAAATATTAAGCTAATCCTAGAGAATCACACCAAAGTGCAGTGAAAAGAATAATGAAATATCTTATTGACACTTCACAAATAGAATTGTGGTACCCCAAAGGCGTCTCTTGTAGTCTAATTGGTTATTCCAATTCTGATTTTGATGGATACAATTTAGATAGGAAAAACACTAGTGAAACATGCCATTTGCTTGAAAACTCTTTAGTTTCTTGGCATAGCAAGAAATAAAATAGTGTGACATTGTCTACTACTGAGGCTGAATATGTTGCAGCTAGGAGTTATTGTACTCAAATCCTTTAGATGAAGTAATAACTTCTAGACTGTCGACTTCAGCTTGATCACATTCCTATAAAATGTGATAACATTAGTGCAATCATTTTATTTAAAAATCTCATCTTGCACTCTAGGACTAAGCACATTGAAATTATGAACCACTTTATAAGAAATCATGTTCAAAAAAGAGATTGCAAGCTTGAATTTGTGGAAACAACTAATCAACTTACAGATATTTTCACTAAGCCTTTGACAAAAGAAGCATTATTTTACATTAGAAGAGAATTGGGCATAATTGATCAATCATGCATATGAATGAATGCTTGTGTTTATTGTTTATCATTGATTTATTTCTCTTGAATTATTACTGACTTGAGCATCGGAGGTATCCCAAAATTTGTTTTACAGGTACTCCATCAATGAGTAAGATTCCTCCTCTCAAACTATAACTTTAAATGTGTTTACTAGTGTTTTCCTTATAGTTTTATTCCAACAAAGCTTTGCTTATTCGAATAACAAGTTCCAGTAGCCCTAACTTCTGTAGTTTTGTTTGTTTATTCGAATAAGGTATAACTTATTCTTATAACGCTTAGTAAAAGTGTTTAAATTTTGATCCTTTCTGGTTTTATTCGAATAACCAAGATGGTTATTCGAATAAATCTTGGCAATAAGCCAAGTTTGAGTGTTTTGTTATTTGAATAACAACATTATTATTCGAATAACGCTTGGCAAAAAAGCTAAGACTGTTGGGTTACCACGTATTTATTCAAATAACCCCCATGTTATTCGAATAAATACAGGCTCTATATATGCAAATCGTGTGCTTTCTCTCTTATTTCTCATATTTTCCTCTCTTCTCTCTATTTCATCTTCGTCCCTTCCTTCTCTGTGTGGTCCACGCCCTCTTTTGCCCATAAATCCCATTCACCTTTTCCACCATTGTTGACTCTATTTTCACCTTGCTCCATCATCCTGTCAACCCAAACACCATACCCAAACTCTATATGTTCACTCATGGCAGCCTCATCTTCTAACGCAAAACATGCTAGAACCAAAATTGAGCCCACCAACAACCCTTTGGACCTACATAGACTCTCTTATGATCTGGAAGATCTGGGGCACTTCAAAACTCACGTTTGGGGCAGAAATCTTGTGTAACCTTAGCATATAGATCTGCCTTTCTTTGAAAAGGAATGTGTGCTCAAGTTCTTGGACCTCTTGGCACACCAAGGGTTGCTGAAGCTTTGCTGCTACAATGCCAATGTCTATCCAGACCTCATAAAGATGTTCTACTGCAACTTGATGATAGATAGTCAGAACCTTCACTTAGACGTCAAAGATCAACACATTATGATAAACCCCTAGGATTGGGTACAAATGTTTGATCTAACGGCAACTAGCCTCAACATTGAGGAAGATAGCGGGCCTTTTGTCAAGGAGTTTAAGAGGTCACGAGCTATTGTGGATATTTTGAAACCAAGACTTGTGATACCACAAAAAGGCATCAAGGGCGGTATGTTGAAAAGCCAAGACAGGCTCATGCACTATGCGTATGCCCATATCTTGTCTTCTTGAGGAGGAAATTATGCCTACCTCAATGAAGATGACATCTTCATGGTATGGGTCTTGAAGAAAGGATACCGACTCAACTGGCCCAACTTCATCATGAAGCACATAATGAAAGCAAAAGGAAATGAGAGATCTGATTTGCCCTACGGCTTGCTCATTACTATTTTTCTTCAAAAATATCCGCACATCCTAGAAACTGAGCTAGCAACCAAGCTGACTCATCACAACATCTTCAGCTTTTTCGTGCTTAAAAAGAGGAAGATGATTAGAAATGAAGACGGCTAGGTATATCCAGATGAGGTGGAAAAAGATGAGGATAAGTAGGAAGGAGATCCTGATGCTACTGTCGACCCTGCTACTTACCCTACTGTTGTTGATGTTGCTACTGCTGCTAGTCCAGTCACAAATGAGCAGCTAATGGCCACCTTGCTGGACAACAGAGCCTATATGGAGAACAACTTTTTTGATATGTTTGATAGGATAAAAGGTATAGAGCACGAGTAGGCGGCCTTGCGGGCATTGCTAACTACCAGACTGCCTAACTCCCCTCCTCTGCCACCGGACATATATTTTTAGGATCCCTAGGCTTAGGATCTCTGTTTGTTTTTGTATTGGCTATTTTTTATTTTAAAAAAAGTAGATGTAATTGGCCAACTCTTTTTTTTTTAATGAAATGAATTTGATATTTTGCCTCAATACTTTGAATGCTTTATTTCTTATCATTGGCTTTGTTGAATTGCATCTTAATATGTTTAGGCCTATATTTAAATGGTAAACTTTGCTACCTTAAATAAAAGTAAAAAGTTGGACTTAAATGAATATCAATTTCTTATGCTTTGGCTTTCTCTTGGCCCATCTTTTTTATCATGACAAAAGGGAGCGAAAAAGCTAGAGTTCTCATGGTCTGAGAATGTTTTGAGAAAAGACAAGTTAATATAAAAATGAATCTTGAGATTCTAAAAGTATGGGGGAGAGTTGCGCATATCTCTAAATGAAATTCACCTCTTATGAAAAAGAGGGGGAGTAAGTCTCTCTAACAATCTTGTGAATTCCAATTTATGAAACTAACTATTTTCTCAATGAATGTTTGTCATCATCAAAAAATGGGAGAATGTAATTGGCTATTGACCTTTGAAGATTTGTTTTGATGATAACAAATATGAAGATGTTGCAAGATCAAGTCCAAGATATTCAAGAATAGCTTTAGGACTTAGATCATTTTGTAAAGGTACAAAGAGGTTTACAAGAGGGAGTATTGTAACAAGAAAGAAAAAGATTATAATTATGCTTAACTCAAGAAGAATGAGAATGATAGATGTTCCAAGCATTTGTAAGATTTGAAAAGAAGAAATTTTTTGGAAGCTTGGATTACATCAAGAAACCTAAGGACTAGAATTGTTATATTTTCCTTTTAGGATTTCTCCTATGTAAAGATGGAGGTTTTACAAGAAAAGAGCTCAAATATGTTTTTAAATCTTTACAAATGGTTCTTCCATGCTAAAATGCCCAACAAACATGTTTTCAAAAGCTAGTCATGGCGGTAGTTAAAAACTATGAAAAATAGTCAAGTTTAAGTTTTGAAAAACTGACCTTTGGTTACTCTTTTGATCATAACTTTCAAAATACTTTGAGTTTTTACTGAAACTTATTTCATATGAAAATAAACTCAAATATCTTTCCAATGAGTGGTCATTTACGTAAAACATATGAGAAATAAAGAAGTTATGACCATTTAAAGTCAGTTTTCAAAATCAGAGTACAATAATCGATTAGGACACCTAAATAACTAATTATGACAAGCTCAGAAACGCTCCTAATGGCTATAAACAACTAGTTTTCATAAGAAATCATTTTTAAATAATACCAATGGCTATTTTATCACTTGGACTTTATATATAAGTGATGTTTGAAGCTTTTACAACTTAAGAATACTTGATTTGGTCTTTGCATCATCAAAATCATATTTTGAGTTCTTTATTACAAAATCCTTCTATTCCTTTGTTCTTCAAGTTGTATGTCTACTTTTGTGAGAGTTTATAATCTTTCTCTTCATCTTAAAATCATTGTAAGAGGGTGAGGTATCCCTTAAGAGAGAAAAGGGTGAGGCATCCCTTGTAGTGAGTCTCAAACACAAAGGGTGAGGTATCCCAAAGATGTTGTGAGTGCTCTTGAATGTAAAGATTTTTCAAGCACCTGTGAAGCTTAAAGAGTTGGAGGCTCTAGCACAAGGGTGAGGTATCCCAAGGTGTGAGGAGAACTCTTGATTGTACAAATATTTTTCTAGCACCCATGAAGTCTAGGAGATTATGAAGAAAATCTCTTAAGTTAAGCTTGAGGACTGGATGTAGGTCATAAGTAGTTGGTGGCTAAACCAAGAAAAATTATTGAGTTTGATTCTCTATTCCCTACACTCTTTAATTTCAATATTTGGTGGAACATATTGAATATGTTGTCATCTTCATGTTTTGATTTTAAGAACTTGATATCTAACTTATTTGCTTGATTTATCCTATAACCCAAATAGTATTTGAGAAATCTCTAATAGCTGTACCTTTGTTAGACTTATTCCGCTGTATGTTTTGATTGAAAATATCAAAATGCATACTTTCTCAAAGTTGTTATAAAAATGTGTAATCACTCAATTCACCCTCCTTCTTGGGTGATGGTTGCCATAGCTAACACAACTTTTGTTCCATTTTCATCAACGTTATTCTTTTGCAGCTTTCCATGGCCATGGCAATCATCCCCTCGCTATTTGGACATATTATGATGAATATCAAGATACGTGCAGATTATGTTCAAGGAAAATACAGGAAACTAGTGGATGTAAGGGCAACGACTGCTTTCCTTGGAACAAGGAATCTTTGAAATATATGGAACTAAGAGCTCAAAATACTATGAAGGGATAATTTTCTATTTAATTTTTTGCCATTGAAATAAAAATCCAAGATATAGAAGCCTTAAGACCATTCTCGATTAGTGTTTTTCTTTACTTGTGTTTTGGAGGAGATATAATAATATATGTGGGTCATAAATAATCAAAATCCATCTTTTTATCCATCAATGTTCAAATCATTATACAACTAAGCTTATCATCCTTGTTCGAATTTAAAGTGTTTCAAAATAAGCTAGAGAAAAATAATAATATTACAGTTAAGAGTTTTCTAATTCCATTTATTCAACCAAGAAAGCAAACTTGAAAACATATATGACAATGGAAGAGGTGTGAGTTCTAACCATGGTTAAACTATACTTTGTTATACGTTTAAGTTTAATATATATATATATAAAATTCCCTTGAGGAGTAATTAAAGATACCAACTATTAATTACTTTTTGTCATTGATAAGATATCCTCATTAGCATTACTGTGAGACTAACCTTCAGATCAGGGGTGGTGGTTAGGTGTAGCAATCCTAGAGTGATGTTTTACTTTTATTTTATTTTGAAGGAGATATGATATATGAGTGCCATAAATTTTTAAATTCCATATCTTTCTCTTCTTTAGCAGTCTCAGTCTAACTCATTATAGAATTTAGCTTATCTTACTTGCACGTGTTAAAAGAATTTAAAAAGCGAGATGGAGGAAAGAATATGATAAAATTGAGCCCTTTCTAATTTCATTTACTCAACCAAGAAAACCATTTGAAATTATATACGATAATGGGAGAAGTTTTAGTTGTAAGCATGGTCAAATTAGAATTTGTTATATGCCTAAATTTAGTAAATATTTCATAATATGTAGACTATATATATATAAAATCAAAATTCCCTTGACGAGTAATTAATGATACCAATTATTAATTATGATTTTTCTTTGATCAAGGTATCCTCACAAAGCATTGTTATGAGACTCACATTTGGATCAAAGGTGGTGGTTTGGTAAAACATTGCCCAAAGCAGTGTTTTACTTTACTATTTTTTTTGAAGGAGATATAATATATGTGTGTCATAAATAAAATTTAATCTCTTTCTCTTTATCAGTAGTCTCAGTCAAGCTCATTATACAATTAAGCTAATTATCCTTGCTCGAATTTAAAGAATTTCAAATGCAGGTTGAAGGAAAATATCTGTTAAAGTTGTGCGCTATTAATACCTTTTATTCAACAAAGAAAACATACTTAAGAACTTATATGTCAATGGGAGAGGTGTGAGCTCTACCTATGGTCAAACTAGAATCTGTTATACATTTAAATAAAATAAATACAGAATAATAAATATATATATAAAACTAAAATTTCATTGAGGAGTAATTAATGATATCAACTATTAATTACTTTTTGATTTGGTCAAAGTATTCTCTCATGTATTTTTGTGAGACTAACGTTAAGATCTAGGGTGGTGGTTAGGTAAAACATTTCCAAAGTGATATTGTAACACCCTCCGTAGGGCGTCACATTTTAAATAAAATATAAAATCAACTGAAATCATTTTATAAAAGTTTTGATTGTTAAAAGATAAATTTTAAAATTTCATTGCGCGGAAATATAAACTTACCAAAAATTATAAGTAAAACAGAAATTAGATTGAATGGATTAATACACATATTTTATATTCCACAAAATATTCAACAACAATTTAAAACATAACATTTACAGACTCATAGAAACAGTAAAAAACCTAATGAAGGTTACTACTAATAGCACGGTAACAACACTAACGAGAAAAACCCAACCTATATAGTCTGTTTCTTCACCAACTGCATCCTGTTGAAATCTGAAAGACCGCTCATTGATGCCATCACCATCTTCAGAATATTATCTCTCATAGGTTTAAGATTGTGCTCCGCCTACTATACGAATTCAAATAATACAAACCAAACAAAACAACACAGGAAAGAGGTGAGATCCCCTTTCACCAATACCAGTACGGTAGCAAAGAATGATTCGAATGACAAAGTCATTCCATACACATAGATATCACAATTATAGTCATGTTATCAATTTACAAATATTTCTAATATGCATATAACCTAATAAAATAAACAAAGCAATAACATTATCAGGATAGATATAACAATTCATACCATATAAAATATCATAACAAGACAATATAAAAGAAAGATCAAATGTCATAACAACAGAAATATCACAAATAAAAGGTCACGAGATAAAATATAATAGATAAAAGATAACAAATAAAAGATAACGAATAAAAGATAATGAGATAAAAATAACAAATAAAAGAAATAACAAATAAAAGATAATAGATAAAAATAACAAATAAAAGAAATAATAAATAAAAGATAATAATGCACCACATAACAACATATACAATAAGACACATTCCTACTCCATGGAGCTAAAAACAAACAGACATCAGAGAGCGAATGATCCGCAAAATCTATTAGTACCACGGCTGCCCAACCAAACTATTGCGCTGTCACACGTTGCGTCTATAGCCCCACGACACTGGGAATCCACCATCCAGGTGTGGTGTAGTTCACTGTCTCCCGTTGTGACACTACAGGCAATGTACTATTAGACTTCACCAGATCTCGATTAAGTATAGTGTGTGTCGAGTCCACTAGTGTGTTGCCATTTACCACGGCCCAGAAGAGCAACCAACTGTCCACATATGGATTTATGCACACTAATGTCTCCAAGTCCATTCAAAATCGAACCACACTACGCTTATCGCACCGACAATACGATGTTATTCACCTCGTCAATCAAACCAAAGCCTGTACGGGTTCATCTCATAGCCCGACAGCGAGAAAAATATACAAAGCCTGTACGGGTTCACATTTTTCCGACAGCGAAAGCTTGCCCTCATTGGCAACAAATATATATATAAAGAAAACCTGTACGGGTTCACATTTTCCCGACAGCGAAAAATACATTAACGTTCAATCGCGTAGAAATTTTATTGCATTTTCACAATTCCATCGTTTTTACAAACATTTATAAATCGCGTAAATATATTTTACTGTTTTTAAAATCGCGTAGAATTTTTAATACGTTTTCTCAATCGCGTAAGATTTTTAAATCGTTTTCTTGTCCAACTTCCTTAAAATAACTGTTTAAAACAAACAGAAATAATATTTAGTACTTTTAAATTACGTAGAATATTTTTCATAGCGTATACTGTCTTTTGCTCATCTTTTCTGCCTTATTTGTCTGTTTTTAATAAAAATTGACAGTATTTGATTTAGAAAAAAATTATAATAATGGTTTTCTAGGTTTACCGTCAAAACTCCTTTTATTTTTATCACAACCAATTAATTACACTTTTGAAAATTACTAACGTGCTTCAAAACACACGGGGAGCTATACGTTAGAAATTTTATAAAGCTACTGTATTTCTTCTTACAGTAAAAATCATTAGTATTAACCTATAAAACTTAATTCTAACCACTTTATTTCTTCAAACTCATTGTAGAAAATTTACTTTAACTTGTATTGCTTCTTCTTGATTGAAAATAGCTTGGAATTTAATTTTAGAAATCATGAATATCTAATTTGGCATATTGGCCGAATTTGATAAAAACTTTGCATTTGATTTCCAAATTATTTTTCACCTTCTAAATACATGTTAAATCTCTTGTATTGTCTACATTGATTAAATCATTACCCTAGAAAATAGTTTTAGAAATCAAAGTGTTGAAGTTAGACATGTTGGCCGAAAATGTAAGGTTATGCCATTTGATTTCCAAATTCATTTTTCTTGATCTAAACAAATGGATATCTTACCAATTCTCCTAGGTTAATTAAATCACATTTTAAGAAAATTAAGAGAACATTTTGGTTCCCCATTTGGATCATGGCCGTGAGCCTTGTTAGTGTGTTCTTTGGAACACTCATACAATCCTTGACATATTATTCACATCCTATATTTTATCATGCATTTCTAACACATGCAATATTATCAAAGCTTGTAGACATGCAAATTAAAGCTTGTAGACATGCAAATTATTACAAACATCAAATAAGAAGGCTACTAACAAATACACAACAACCTACTAACAAACACAAAATTAACAAACACACAAGTAATAAACACATAAATAATTTACACACATAATCAATCACAATTAGGAAAAACTATAAACAATCAAGTGAATGAATCCTTATGGATTCTTCACCACAACCACAAACATTCCTCACCACCAACACATGGTTGATGAGGGTAATCTCCCTCTTACCTCTTGAAGAACCTCCAAAGCTCCTTGTATGTCTCCTTCAAGCAAACTTTCTCCACCAAGAGCTTCTTGAAAATCAAAGAAAACATACAATATTAATACCTAAGGCTCTAAACTAGAATAATCATGGATTAAAATCATGATTAAAACTTTAAAATGGATAAAAACATGAAGATTAAAGACTTCCACCTTCAAGGCTTCAAACTTGAGCTTTGAAGAACGAAAATGAAGATGGATGATTTAGGGAAAATCTCCAACATGAAAGTTCCTTAGAATTGCATGGAGATTCAAGATCTATGGTTGTTTAGAATTATTGAAGCTTGGAAGGTGACTTTTGAGGGTTGGCCGTGAGCTTGAAGAAAGGGAGAGATATGAGTTTTTGTGGTTTTGCTTGATAGGAAGATGAAGATGAAGGAATCTTGAGAAATTCCTAACATGAATGTGTCTTGGATTGATGAAAGGATTCAAGAAATGATATTGGTAGGATTTATTGAAGTTTGGAGAATGGTTCTTGGTGATTTGGCCGAAATCAAGGGGGAGAGAAAAGGAGAGAATTTTGGTTGCTTGGTCTTAGTTCCTTGGAGAAAAGGATGTGTAGAAGAGCAAATGAGGTGAATGGGTGGAGATTGTCTCCATTTGGGAGCCATGGCCGTGGAGCACATGGAGAGAAAAGGGAGGTGAGAGCTTCTTGCCAAAATTTCAAATAAACTAAGGCTCTCCTATTTATAGACTCCAGAAAAAGATGAAAGCTTAAGATATTTCTCGGTACACTATAAGCAATGAACAATAATTACTGCTTATAAAGTCAGTGTATATTGTCCAATGAGTAATAAAATATACATAAATTTTTATTTTAGAATAAAAGAGTAGTAATTATTATTGATCATTTTTTTTCTACTGATTGCCCTTGATGAGTCATAAAGCGAGTCATCACAGAGAAATTTCTAGAATATGTGACTCACTACGATGAGTCAGTATGATGAGTCATCGTGGAATTTTCTAGAACGGGTGAGTCAGCATGGCGAGTCAGCGTAGATATTTCTTAGAGCAGGTGAGTCAGCATAGATATTTTCCAAAACAGGTGAGTCAACATGGCGAGTCAGCATGCTGAGTCACTGACTGCATCACAACTGCATCATTGGCTGCGCATCATCAATGGTGAGTCACGGCCACCGAGTCATCGAGAAGCTTGAACTGGCGAGTCACTGCGGTGAGTCACGGCCGAGTCACCACTTCGGAACCTTCTAGAAGGCTGGCCGAGTCATGATGCTGAGGTGTCACGCCACGTGTCATCGTCCTATTGGCCCGTTGCAATGAGTCATAGCCACCAATTTTGACCAACTCCTCATTAGTCCACGTGTACAGCACTTGATGACTAAACGTGGGTCCCGCAAAATATTTTCGAGTCCGTTGTCACTTATTTGTCTTGACTAATAAAATAATATTATAATAATATAAAATTATTTTATTTGTGATTAAATCCTAAAAATTAAAAGATTAATTTTAGGCTCATTCAATTGGGTTTAGTAAGATCCCCCGCTCTGAATAATTAAAAACAGATTTTCCCGGTCCGAAAAAATATTATTTTCCTACCCCGGAGCAAATCACACAAAAAGTCCAAATAAAATCACAGACAGTAATATTGAGCACTGTATCAAGTAGAAAACAATTAAAAACAGCAAAAATATCAGAAACAACACATTCGGGACATAATGGTCATTTTCTTATTTTTTCCCACAATGTAGCTAATCATCCAAAATGTTCAAATAAAATATCCAGCAGTATTATATAGCTGTATATTATACAAAAAATTTAAAACAGCGGATTCAAGAAAAATTTGATTTCACTGTCTTGAAGAAAAATACGTAAAACGATTATATAAATTACCAGACAGTATTATACATATGTTTTTCATGCAGAAAAATTTAAAACAGTAATTTGATAAAATTTTTATTTTACTGTATCGAAACAAATTATGTAAAACGACCAAATAAAATAACAAACAAGATATTTTTTTACGTATTTCATACGAGAAAAAAAGAAACAAAGATAAATAAGGATACAACGGTCATTTACACAAAAGTTTAAAAAACAGCAAACAGGACATTCAGAATATTTTTCCAAAATTTGGGGTGTTACAAATATTTTATTTCACTTGTCCTTTGGAGGAGATATAATATATGTGTGTCATAAATTATCGAATTCTATCTTTTTCTCTTCATCAGCTGTTTTGGTGCAGCTCGTTATACAATAATGTCTATCATTCTTGCTCGAGTTTAAAGAATTTCAATTATGGGACAGAGGAAAATATAATGATAAAGTTAAGCATATTTTAATTACATATATTCAACCTAAAAAGCCACTTAAAAATATATATGACAATGGGAGAGATTTGAGTTGTAACCATGGTCAAACTGAAATTTGTTATATGTTTAAATTTAAAAAATATTTAATAATATGTTGAATATATACAGATTTGAGTTGTAACCATGGTCAAACTGAAATTTGTTATCAAGAATGTGACACTATGTTATGCATTATAAATAGATGGCTATAAGCCTTGCTCGTCAAACGACACAAATGGCTCAAAATCCAATTACCTCCAAAGTCATATCATTGTCACTACTATTAGCAATACTTTTTGCATTGTGGCTCAATGCTAGTGAGGCCAGATTCTTTTTTTCCAAGGTAACAGTGGAAATTATTAATGATTTAGCTGCAACTCCTCGGAAGAATCTCACTCTTCATTGCAAATCCAAGGATGACGATTTGGGATATCATACACTCACACCTGGATAGAGCTACCAGTTTAAATTCAGGCCAACGTTTGTTCCATTTTCGTCAACACTATTCTTTTGTGGGTTTACATGGCCAGGACAATCATCCCTTCACTATTTGGACGTCTATGATGATTATCAAGATACGTGCAAATTATGTTCATTGAAAATACGGGAAACTAGTAGATGTAGGGATAACGATTGTTTTCCTTGGAACAATGGATCTTCGAAAGATATGGAACTAGGAGCATGGAATACTATGAAGGGATAATTTTCTCTTTAATTTGTTGTCGCTGAAATAAAAATCCAAGATATAGAAGCCTTATGACTATTCTTGGCTGGTGTTTTTCTTTACTTGTATTGTGGAAGAGATATAATAATATATATGGGTCATAAATAATCAAAATCCATCTTTCTCTCTATTAGTGTTCAACACAATATACAACTAAGCTTATCATCCTTGTTTAAATTTAAAGAGTTTCAAAAATAAGCTAGAAAAAAAAATTACAGTTAAGAGTTTTCTAATTCCCTTTATTCAACCAAGAAAGCATACTTGAAAACATATATGAAAATGGAAGAGGTGTGAGTTCTAACCATGGACAAACTAGAGTTTATTATACGTTTAAGTTTAATAAATACATAATAATATGTAGAATATATATATATATATATATATATATATATATATATATATATATATATATATGAAAGTAGTAAAATTCCCTTGAGGAGTAATTAATGATACCAACTATTAATTACTTTTTGCCTTTGATACGGTATCCTCATTAGCATTACAATGAGACTAACCTTTAGATCAGGGGTAATGGTTAGGTGAACTATTCTCAGAGTGATGTTTTACTTTTATTTTATTTTGGAGTAGATATGATATATGTGTGCCTTAAATTTTCAAATTTTGTCTTGGTCTAGCTCATTATACAATTTTGCGTATCATACTTCAACATGTTGAAAGAATTTAAAAAGTGGGATAAAGGAAAGAATATGATAAAATTGAGCACTTTCTTATTTTGTTTACTTAACCAAGAAAGCCATTTGAAATTATATATGACAATGGGAGAAATTTTAGTTGTAACCATGGTCAAATAAGAATTTGTTATATGCTTAAATTTAATAAATATTTAATAATATGTTGACTATATATATATATATAAATAAATTCCCTTGAAGAGTAATTAATGATACCAATTATTAATTACAATTTTTCTTTGATCAAGATATCCTCCCAAGGCATTGTTGTGAGACTCACTTTTGGATCAAAGTTGGTGGTTTGGTAAAGCATTCCCCAAAGCAATGTTTTCCTTTACTAGTTTTTTGGAGGAGATATAATATATGTGTGTCATAAATAATAAAAATTAATCACTTTCTCTTTACCTGTAATCTCAGTCAAGCTCATTATATAATTAAGCTTATCATCCTTGCTCGAATTTAAAGAATTTCAAATACAGGTTGAAGGAAAATATCTCTTAAAGTTGTGCACTTTATAATTTCGTTTATTCAACAAAGAAAGCTTAGTTAAGAACTTATATGTTAATGGGAGAGGTGTGAGTTCTACCCATGGACAAACTAGAGTTTGTTATACGTTTAAATTAAATAAATACAATATATATATATATATATATATATATATATATATATATATATATATATATAAAGTGATATTTTATTTCACTTGTCTTTAAAGGAGATATAATATATGTGTGTCATTAATTATCGAATTCTATCTTTTTCTCTTCAACAGCTGTTTTGGTGCAACTCGTTATACAATAATGTCTATTATTATTGCTCGAGTTTAATGAATTTCAATTGTGGGACAAAGTAAAATATAATGATAAAGTTGAGCATTTTTTACTTACATTTATTCAACCTAGAAAGCCACTTGAAAATATATATGATAATGGGAGAGATTTGAGTTGTAACCATGGTCAAACTAAAATTTATTATATGTTTAAATTTAATAAATATTTAATAATATGTTGAATATATATATATATATATATATGTATATATATATATTTGCATATATAAAATTGACCTCTTAAGTTTTAATGACATTATATTTTTAACATTTTAAGAGTTCAAATTCATTCATTAGAATTATTATCAAGGAAGAAGAGGGAATATGAACTTTGTGCACACTATGTGAATGAAAATTATGAGTTATCAAGAACGTGACATTGTGTTATGCATTATAAGTAGATGGTTATAAGCTTTGCTGGTCAAAAGGCACAAATGGCTCAAAATCCAATTACCTTGAACGTCATACCGTTCTCACTACTATTAGTAATACTTTTTGCATTGAGGCTCGATTGTAGTGAGGCTAGATTCTTTTTTTCCAAGGTAATAGTGGAAATTATTAATGATTTAGTTGCAACTCCTCTGAAGAATCTCACTCTTCATTGCAAATCCAAGGATGACGATTTGGGATATCACACACTCACACCTGGAGAGAGCTACCAGTTTAAATTCAGGCCAACGTTTATTCCGTTTTCATCAACGCAATTCTTTTGTGGGTTTACATGGCCAGGACAATCATCCCCTCGCTATTTGGACGTTTATGAATATTATCAAGATACGTGCGGATTATGTTCATGGAAAATACGGGAAACTGGTGGATGTAGGGATAATGACTGTTTTCCTTAGAATAAGGGATGTTCAAAAGATATAGAACTAGGAGCTTGGAATACTATGAAGGGATAATTTTCTCTTTAATTTGTTGCCGTTGAAATAAAAATCCAAGATATAGAATCCTTATGATTATTCTTGGCTGGTGTTTTTCTTTACTTGTGCTGTGGAATAGATATAATAATATATGTGGGTCATAAATAATCAAAATCCATCTTTCTCTCTATTAGTGTTCAACACAATATACAACTAAGCTTATCATCCTTGTTCGAATTTAAAGAGTTTCAAAAATAAGCTAGAGCGAAAAAAATAATATTACAGTTTAGAGTTTTCTAATTCCCTTTATTCAACCAAGAAAGCATACTTGAAAATATAAATGATAAAGGAAGAGGTGTGAGTTCTAACCTTGGTCAAACTAAAGTTTGTTATACGTTTAAGTTTAATAAATACATAATAATATGTAGAATATATCTATATATATATATATATATATATATATATATATATATATGAAAGTAGTAAAATTCCCTTGATGAGTAATTAATGATACCAACTATTAATTACTTTTTGTCGTTGATACGGTATCCTCATTAGCATTACTGTGAGACTAACCTTTAAATCAGGGGTGGTGGTTAGGTGAAGTATTCCCAGAGTGATGTTTTACTTTTATTTTATTTTGGAGGAGATATGATATATGTGTGTCGTAAAATTTCAAATTCCATCTCTTTCTCTTCTTTGGCAGTCTCGGTCTAGCTCATTCTACAATTTTACGTATCATACTTCAACATGTTGCTAGAAATTAAAAAGTGGGATGAAGGAAAGAATATGATAAAATTGAGCACTTTCTAATTTCGTTTACTTAACCATGAAAGCCATTTGAAATTATATATGATAATGGGAGAAATTTTAGTTGTAACCATGGTCAAATAAGAATTTGTTATATGCTTAAATTTAATAAATATTTAATAATATGTAGACTATATATATATATAAAAACAAAATTCCCTTGAAGAGTAATTAATGATACCAATTATTAATTACAATTTTTCTTTGATCAAGGTATCCTCCCAAGGCATTGTTGTGAGACTCACTTTTGGATCAAAGGTGGTGGTTTGGTAAAGCATTCCCCAAAGCAATGTTTTCCTTTACTAGTTTTTTGGAGGAGATATAATATATGTGTGTCATAAATAATAAAATTTAATCACTTTCTCTTTACCAATAATCTCAGTCAAGCTCATTGTATAATTTAGCTTATCATCCTTACTCAAATTTAAAGAATTCCAAATGCAGGTTGAAGGAAAATATCTCTTAAAGTTGTGCACTTTATAATTTCGTTTATTCAACAAAGAAAGCTTACTAAAGAACTTATATGTCAATGGGAGAGGTGTGAGTTCTACCCATGGACAAACTAGAGTTTGTTATACATTTAAATTATAAAAATACAAAAATTATATATATATATATATATATATATATATATATATATATATATATATATATATATATATGTATATAATAAAATTTCATTGAGGAGTAATTGATGATATCAACTATAAATTACATTTTGTCTTTGGTCAAAGTAACCTCTAAAGTATTTTTCTGAGACTAACGTTCAGGTCTAGTGTGGTGGTTAGGCAAAGCATTTCCAAAGTGATATTTTATTTCACTTGTCTTTTAGAGGAGATATAATATATGTGTGTCATTAATTATCGAATTCTATCTTTTTCTCTTCAATAGATGTCTTGGAGCAACTCGTTATACAATAATGTCTATTATTCTTGCTCAAGTTTAAAGAATTTCAATTGCGGGACAGAGGAAAATATAATGATAAAGTTGAGCAGTTTTTAAACCTGAAAAGCCACTTGAAAATATATATGATAATAGGAGAGATTTGAGTTGTAACCATGGTCAAACAAAAATTTATTATATGTTTAAATTTAATAAATATTTAATAATATGTTGAATATATATATAATTGACTTCTTAAGTATTAATGACACTATATTTTTAACATTTTAGGAGTTAAAATTCATTAATTAGAGCTATTATCAAGGAAGAAAAGGGAATATGAGCTTTGTGCACACTGTGTGAACAAAAATTATGAGTTATCAAGGACGTGACACTATGTTACGCATTATAAATAGATGGTTGTAAGCTTTGCAGGTCAAAAAGCACAAATGGCTCAAAATCCAATTACCTCCAAAGTCATATCGTTGTCATTACTATTAGCAATGCTTTTTGCATTGAGGCTCGATGCTAGTGAGGCCAGATTCATTTTTTCCAAGGTAACAGTGGAAATTATTAATGATTTAGCTACAACTCCTCGAAGGAATCTCACTCTTCATTGCAAATCCAAGGATGATGATTTGGGATATCATACACTCACACCTGGAGAGAGCTACCAATTTAAATTCAGGCCAACGTTTATTCCGTTTAAAATAACACTATTCTTTTGTGGGTTTACATGGCCAGGACAGTCATCCCCTCGCTATTTGGATGTTTACGATGATTATTACGATACGTGCGGATTATGTTCATGGAAAATACGGGAAACTGGTGGATGTAAGGATAATGACTGTTTTCCTTGGAACAAGGGATCTTCAAAAGATATAGAACTAGGAGCTTGGAATACTATGAAGGGATAATTTTCTCTTTAATTTGTTGCCGTTGAAATAAAAATCCAAGATATAGAATCCTTATGATTATTCTTGGCTGGTGTTTTTCTTTACTTGTGCTGTGGAATAGATATAATAATATATGTGGGTCATAAATAATCAAAATCCATCTTTCTCTCTATTAGTGTTCAACACAATATACAACTAAGCTTATGATCCTTGTTCGAATTTAAAGAGTTTCAAAAATAAGCCAGAGCGAAAAAAATAATATTACAGTTTAGAGTTTTCTAATTCCCTTTATTCAACCAAGAAAGCATACTTGAAAACATATATGACAATGGAAGAGGTGTGAGTTCTAACCATGGTCAAACTAAAGTTTGTTATACGTTTAAGTTTAATAAATACATAATAATATGTAAAAATATATATATATATATATATATATATATATATATATATATATATATATATGAAAGTAGTAAAATTCCCTTGATGAGTAATTAATGATACCAACTATTAATTACATTTTGTCGTTGATACGGTATCCTCATTAGCATTACTGTGAGACTAACCTTTAGATCAGGGGTGGTGGTTAGGTGAAGTATTCCCAGAGTGATGCTTTACTTTTATTTTATTTTGGAGGAGATATGATATATGTGTCTCGTAAAATTTCAAATTCCATCTCTTTCGCTTCTTTAGCAGTCTTGGTCTAGCTCATTATACAATTTTGCGTATTATACTTCAACATGTTGCTAGCAATTAAAAAGTGGGATGAAGGAAAGAATATGATAAAATTGAGCACTTTCTAATTTCGTTTACTTAACCAAGAAAGCCATTTGAAATTATATATGATAATGGGATAAATTTTAGTTGTAACCATGGTCAAATAAGAATTTGTTATATGCTTAAATTTAATAAATATTTAATAATATGTAGACTATATATATATAAAAACAAAATTCCCTTGAAGAGTAATTAATGATACCAATTATTAATTACAATTTTTCTTTGATCAAGGTATCCTCCCAAGGCATTGTTGTGAGACTCACTTTTGGATCAAAGGTGATGGTTTGGTAAAGCATTCCCCAAAGCAATGTTTTCCTTTACTAGTTTTTTGGAGGAGATATAATATATGTGTGTCATAAATAATAAAATTTAATCACTTTCTCTTTACCAATAGTCTCAGTCAAGCTCATTGTATAATTTAGCTTATCATCCTTACTCGAATTTAAAGAATTTCAAATGCAAGTTGAATGAAAATATCTCTTAAAGTTGTGCACTTTATAATTTCGTTTATTCAACAAAGAAAGCTTACTTAAGAACTTATATGTCAATGGGAGAGGTGTGAGTTCTACCCATGGACAAAGTAGAGTTTGTTATACATTTAAATTAAAAAAATACTATATAATATATATATATATATATATATATATATATATATATATATATATATGAGGCAGGATCAATTTACACCAGTGTAAGTCTTTTTTGACTTACACTCATTTTCAGCTGTTAGATTCACTTTCATCTAATGGTTACTTTTAACGAAATAATCTTAATCATTAGATGAAAGTAGATCTAATAGTTAAAAATGAGTGTAAGTCCAAAAAAACTTACACTGGTGTATATATATATATATAAAATAAAATTTCATTGAGGAGTAATTGATGATATCAACTATAAATTACATTTTGTCTTTGGTCAAAGTAACCTCTCAAGTATTTTTCTGAGACTAACGTTCAGGTCTAGTGTGGTGGTTAGGTAAAGCATTTCCAAAGTGGTATTTTATTTCACTTGTATTTTAGAGGAGATATAATATATGTGTGTCATTAATTATCGAATTCTATCTTTTTCTCTTTAATAGATGTTTTGGAGCAGCTCGTTATACAATAATGTCTATTATTCTTGCTCGAGTTTAAAGAATTTCAATTGCGGAACAGAGGAAAATATAATGATAAAGTTAAGCATTTTTTATTTACATTTATTGAACCTGGAAAGCCACTTGAAAATATATATGATAATGGGAGAGATTTGAGTTGTAACCATGGTCAAACAAAAACTTATTATATGTTTAAATTTAATAAATATTTAATAATATGTTGAATATATATATATATATATATATATATATATATATATATATATATATATAAAATTGACTTCTTAAGTATTAATGACACTATATTTTTAACATTTTAAGAGTTCAAATTCATTCATTAGAACTATTATCAAGGAAGAAGAGGGAATATGAGCTTTGTGCACACTGTGTGAAAAAAAATTATGAGTTATCAAGAACGTGACACTATCTTATACATTATAAATAGATGGTTGTATGCTTTTTGCATTGAGGCTCGATGCTAGTGAGGCCAGATTCATTTTTTCCAAGGTAATAGTGGAAATTATTAATGATTTAGCTACAACTCCTCAGAGGAATCTCACTATTCATTGCAAATCAAGGATGACGATTTGGGATATCATACACTCATACTTGGAGAGAGCTACCAGTTTAAATTCAGGCCAACGTTTATTCTGTTTTCAACAACGCTATTCTTTTGTGGGTTTACATGGCCAGGACAATCATCCCCTCGCTATTTGGACGTTTATGATGATTATTATGATACGTGCGGATTATGTTCATGGAAAATACGGGAAACTGGTGGATGTAGGGATAATGACTGTTTTCCTTGGAACAAGGGATCTTCAAAAGATATGGAACTAGGAGCTTAGAATACTATGAAGGGATAATTTTCTCTTTAATTTGTTGCCGTTGAAATAAAAATCCAAGATATAGAATCCTTATGACTATTCTTGGCTGGTGTTTTTCTTTACTTGTGCTGTGGAAGAGATATAATAATATATGTGGGTCATAAATAATCAAAATCCATCTTTCTCTCTATTAGTGTTCAACTCAATATACAACTAATCCTATCATCCTTGTTCGAATTTAAAGATTTTAAAAAACATGCTAGAGCAAAAAAAATAATATTACGGTTTAGAGTTTTCTAATTCCCTTTATTCAACCAAGAAAGCATACTTGAAATCATATATGACAATGGAAGAGGTGTGAGTTCTAACCATGTTCAAACTAGAGTTTGTTATACGTTTAAGTTTAATAAAGACATAATATTATGTAGAAAAAAAATATATATATATATATATATATATGATATATATATATATATATATATATATAAGATCGGTTTTTAAGTCTTTTTTAATTTACACTCATTTTCAATCGTTAGATCCATTTTCATCTAATGATTGAGATTATTTCGTTAAAAGTAACCATTAGATGAAAGTGAATCTAACAACTGAAAATGAGTGTAAGTCAAAAAAGACTTACAGTAGTGTAAGTTGATCCTATATATATATATATATATATATATATATATATATATATATATATATATATGTATAAGTAGTAAAATTCCATTGAGGAGTAATTAATGATACCAACTATTAATTACTATTTGTCTTTGATACGGTATCCTCATTAGCATTACTGTGAGACTAACCTATAGATCAGGGGTGGTGGTTAAGTGAATTATTCTCAGAGTGATGTTTTACTTTTATTTTATTTTGGAGTAGATAAGATATATGTGTGTCTTAAAATTTCAAATTCCATCTCTTTCTCTTCTTTGGCAGTCTCAGTCTAACTCATTATACAATTTTGTGTATCATACTTTAACATGTTGAAAGAAATTAATAAGTGGGATGAAGGAAAGAATATGATAAAATTGAGCACTCTCTAATTTCGTTTACTTAACCATGAAAGCAATTTGAAATTATATATGACAATGGGAGAAATTTTAGTTGTAACCATGGTCAAATAAGAATTTGTTATATGCTTAAATTTAATAAATATTTAATAATATGTAGACTATATATATATAAAAACAAAATTCCCTTGAAAAGTAATTTTTGATACCAATTATTAATTACAATTTTTCTTTGATCAAGATATCCTCCCAAGGCATTATTGTGAGACTCACTTTTCGATCAAAGGTGGTGGTTTTGTAAAGAATTCCCCAAAGCAATGTTTTCCTTTACTAGTTTTTTGGATGAAATATAATATACGTGTGTCATAAATAAAATTTAATCACTTTCTCTTTACTAGTAGTCTCAGTCAAGCTCATTATATAATTAAGCTTATCATCCTTCCTCGAATTTAAAGAATTTCAAATGCAGGTTGAAGGAAAATATCTCTTAAAGTTGTGCGCATTATAATTTCGTTTATTCAACAAAGAAAGCTTACTTAAGAACTTATATGTCAGTGGGAGAGGTGTGAGTTCTACCCATGGACAAACTAGAGTTGTTATACATTTAAATTAAATAAATACAAAAAATATATATATATATATAATAAAATTTCTTTGAGGAGTAATTAATGACATCAACTATAAATTACTTTTTGTCTTTGGTCAAAGTATCCTCTCAAGTATTTTTGTGAGACTAACGTTCAGGTCTAGTGTGGTGGTTAGGTATAGTATTTCCAAAGTGATATTTTATTTTACTTGTCTTTTAGAGGAGATATAATATATGTGTGTCATTAATTATTGAATTCTATCTTTTTCTCTTCAACAGTTGTTTTGGTGCAGCTCGTTATACGATAATGTCTATTATTCTTGCTCGGGTTTAAAGAATTTCAATTGCGGGACAGAGGAAAATATAATGATAAAGTTGAGCATTTTTTAATTACATTTATTCAACCTACAAAGCCACTTGAAAATATATATGATAATAGGAGAGATTTGAGTTGTAACCATGGTCAAACTAAAATTTATTATATGAAAGTAGTAAAATTCCCTTGAGGAGTAATTAATGATACCAACTATTAATTACTTTTTGTCATTGATACGGTATCCTCATTAGCATTACTATGAGACTAACCTTTAGATCAGGGGTGGTGGTTAGGTGAAGTATTCCCAGAGTGATGTTTTACTTTTATTTTATTTTGGAGGAGATATGATATATGTGTGTCATAAAATTTCAAATTCCATCTCTTTCTCTTATTTGGCAGTCTCGGTCTAGCTCATTATTCAATTTTGCGTATCATACTTCAACATGTTGCTTGAAATTAAAAAGTGGGATGAAGGAAAGAATATGATAAAATTGAGCACTTTCTAATTTCGTTTACTTAACCAAGAAAACCATTTGAAATTATATATCACAATGGGCGAAATTTTACTACTTTCATATAATAAATTTTACCCTTGTTCCATTTTCGTTAGCGCTATTCTTTTGTGGGTTTACATGGCCAGGACAATCATCCCCTCGCTATTTGGACATTTATGATGATTATCGAGATACATGCGGACTATGTTCATGGAAAATATGGGAAACTGGTGGATGTAGGGGCAATGACTGCTTTCATTGGAACAAGGGATCTTCGAAACATATGGAACTAGGAGCTTGGATTGCTATGAAGGGATAATTTTCTCTTTAATTTGTTGCCACTGAAATAAAATTCCAAGACATAGAAGCCTTATGACTATTCTTGGCTGGTGTTTTTCTTTACTTGTGTTGTGGAGGAGATATAGTAATATATGTGGGTGATAAATAATCAAAATCCATATTTCTCTCCATTAGTGTTCAACACAATATACAACTAAGCTTATCATCCTTGTTCGAATCTAAAGAGTTACAAAAATAAGCTAGAGAAAAAAACATAATATTACAGTTAAGAGTTTTCTAATTCCCTTTATTCAACCAAGAAAGCCTACTTGAAAACATATATGACAATGGAAGAGGTGTGAGTTCTAACCATGGTCAAACTAGAGTTTGTTATATGTTTAAGTTTAATAAATATATATATATATATATATATATATATGAAAGTAGTAAAATTCCCTAGAGGAGTAATTAATGAGACCAACTATTAATTACTTTTTGTCGTTGATACGGTATCCTCATTAGCATTACTGTGAGACTAACCTTTAGATCAGGGGTGGTGGTTAGGTGAAGTATTCCCAGAGTGATGTTTTACTTTTATTTTATTTTGGAGGAGATATGATATATGTGTGTCTTAAAATTTCAAATTCCATCTCTTTCTCTTCTTTGACAGTCTCGGTCTAGCTCATTATACAATTTTGCGTATCATAGTTCAACATGTTGCTAGAAATTAAAAAGTGGGATGAAGGAAAGAATATGATAAAATTGAGCACTTTCTAATTTCGTTTACTTAACCAAGAAATCCATTTGATATATGTATGACAATGGGAGAAATTTTAGTTGTAACCATGGTCAAATAAGAATTTGTTATATGCTTAAATTTAATAAATATTTAATAATATGTAGACTATATATATATATATATATATATATATATATATATATATATATATATATATATATATAAAATCCCTTGAAGAGTAATTAATGATACCAATTATTAATTACAATTTTTATTTGATCAAGGTATCCTCCCAAGGCATTGTTGTGAGACTCAGTTTTGGATCGAAGGTGGTGGTTTTGTAAAGCATTCCCCAAAGCAATGTTTTCCTTTACTAATTTTTTGGAGGAGATATAATATATGTGTGTCATAAATAATAAAATTTAATCACTTTCTTTTTACCAGTAGTCTCAGTCATGCTCATTATATTATTAAGCTTATCATCGTTGCTCGAATTTAAAGAATTTCAAATGCAGGTTGAAGGAAAAGATCTCTTAAAGTTGTCTGCTTTATAATTTCGTTTATTCAACAAAGAAAGCTTACTTAAGAACTTATATGTCAATGGGAGAGGTCTAAGTTCTACCCATGGACAAACTAGAGTTTGTTATACATTTAAATTAAATAAATGCAAAATATATATATATATATATATAAATAAAATTTCTTTGAGGAGTAATTAATGATATCAACTATGTTGATACCTAATTTTGTCCATAAAATTTTATTTTTTGCTTAATCAATGATTAATAAATTTGTGATCTTCTTTTATTATTTGTACATAAAAATAAAAATAAAAAAATAAAAGAAAAAAGATGTTCATTTTTTTCTCAAGCTACCTACATTGAGCCTAATCCAACTTATGACCCATTAAATATGGGTCAACCTGGATCCTCCACTTCCACCTAAATGATCTTCATTCTCAGCAAAACCCTAGCCTCTATCACCCTAAAAAACCCTAACTCTCCCATATAAATTCTTAAGTAGTAGAAACTAAAAAAAGAGGGAGAAAAAAGGCTAACAAAAAAAGAGAGCGGCAACCTCAACACTAGACTCCATCTTCAGCATCCCATTGCAACCCTTCTAGGCAGCCACCACATCCCCTGCTTGGCCATCACCGACTACCTCAACCCATCACCTTCAACCCCAAACAAATCACTTTTCACCATCTTACGGCTGCCATCTTCAAAAAGAAAAAAAAAAAAAAACCACCCTCACTATTCATCATCTCCTACCTCCACCCACCACTTTCAACATTTTCATTTCCACCCATAATCTCCTCCCACAACCCACCAACATAACCACCAATGAACCACCCATTACCCATCGCCACCATAGATCCAGAACTCCACTCGCCGGCACCGCCAGCCTCGTCGTCGCTTTCCAACTGGACCTGCCCCACCGCAAGGCGCCGCGCCGTCTCTGCTCCCATCTGCGCAGATCAGAACCCGTAACCACCACCATCAAAGATCTGCCATCCTCGTCGTTCTAGCCAGACCCGCGCCGCTAGATCCACCCACACGACGCCATCGAACTAGCACCCCGACGTGACGTTCCCTGCACCAGCTGCGACGTGGCTCAGACCAGCCCCGTCGTCGCTCCCTGACCTAGCCACACCAGATTCGCTCTGCCCCGCTGCACCAACCCAAGCCGCTGTTTCGATCTGTCGCATGAATCGTAGCAGCACCGTTCAACTTGATCCATCGCTGTTGGCGACCCGCCCCGCACACGTTGAACACAACCCAGATCCGAGCCTCGCAGCACCAGTCGCGACTCGTGAAGACAAGCACCGCACCAGACCCAGCGTCGCGACATTGACCTGCCGCCTCTGCCTCATCCCTCTGGCACCGTCGAGTCCCATACTGCTCCACCACTGTCCGTTCAGCTGGTAGGGAGGGAGTTGTTTCTTCTTTCTTTCGTTTTATTTTTCCAGAATTAGCATCTTTCTTCTTTTCTTTTATTTGCTTTTACTCCATTTTTAAAATGAAATTCTGAATTTGTTGTTTTGTTATTCTGGTAAAAGGAAAGTATGCTTCAATGGGCCTAAAATATGGTAGGCTTTCAAAGATATTAATACAAAAAATTGGGTCTTGGACTTGGGCTAATGCATTGTTTATGATTTGAGTTTTGACAAAAAAAAAGGATCCAAGATGATAAAAATACAAAAAATGAAAATAGAAATGATAAAAAATAAAATAAAATAACTGAACCTTACTGAGAAAAATAAAACAAAATTAGTTGAACTGTGACAATTTGTTAATCTTGCAACTTTTAGAATCATCTGAGTTGTGACAACTTGATGATTCGTTTTTTTTAAGCATAAGAAAAAAATCAATCAAATGGATTTTCAAAACAAAGATCTTTTAAAATAAAAAAAAAACTTTGTTGTTAACATTATCTTCTTAGTTATTGATTTTACAATCTTCTTTAAAAATTACATAAATAAATAAAATAGTATCATTGAACTTTATTGAGAAAAATAAAATGGGATTAACTGAGTTGTGACAGTTTATTAATCATATAACTTTTATAATCATTTGAGTTGTGACAACTTGATGATTCAAATGTTTTTAAAATTAAAAATAATTAACCAATAATCGAATTTTTTTTAAAGAACTACGTGACTTTGAGTTCTTCATTGCATCCGAGGATACGTAGGAGTAGAATCTCTATTCTGTTAAGCCAAAAAAATAAATTTTCATAATTTAGTTATTTCTTTTCTTTTTTAAAAGGGGTAAAATAAATACATTTGAGATTATTAAAATTTGCACAACTAATTTAAAGTACCATTCTTATAATGGGCAGTGTAGGGTGTTAACATCTTCCCTACCTGTAATTGACTCCCGAATCCAAACTCATTTTCTAAAAAGACCAATTTTTGCCTATTAAAAAGGTTTTCCTAATGTTTTCCCAATTTAAATAAACATTGGTACTGACTCCATTGATTTTCAAAATCCTAATTATTTTTGGTCGTCCCATCGCGATCCCAGTTGCGACAAACTATTAATTACTTTTTGTCTTTGGTCAAAGTATCCTCTCAAGTATTTTTGTGAGACTAACGTTCAGATCTAGGGTGGTGGTTAGGTAAAGCATTTCCAAAGTGATATTTTATTTCACTTGTCTTTTGGAGGAGATATAATATATGTGTTTCATTAATTATCGAATTCTATCTTTTTCTTTTCAACAGTTATTTTGGTGCAGCTCGTTATACAATAATGTCTATCATTCTTGCTCGAGTTTAAAGAATTTCAATTGCGGGATAGAGAAAAATATAATGATAAAGTTGAGCATTTTTTAATTACATTTATTCAACCTAGAAAGTCACTTGAAAATATATATGATAATGGGAGAGATTTGAGTTGTAACCATGGTCAAACAGATATTTGTTATATTTTTAAATTTAATAAATATTTAATAATATGTTGAATATATATATATATATATATATATATATATAAAATTGACTTCTTAAGTATTAATGACACTATATTTTTAACATTTTAAGAGTTCAAATTCATTCATTAGAATTATTATCAAGGAAGAAGAGGGAATATGAGCTTTGCGCACATTGTGTGAACGAAAATTATGAGTTATCATGAACGTCACACTGTGTTATGCATTATAAATAGATGGTTATAAGCCTTGCAGGTCAAAAGGCACAAATGGCTCAAAATCCAATTACCTCCAAAGTCATATCGTTGTCATTACTATTAACAATACTTTTTGCATTGAGGCTCGATGCTAGTCAGGCCAGATTATTTTTTTCCAAAGTAATAGTGGAAATTATTAATGATTTAGCTGCAACTCCTCGGAAGAATCTCACTCTTCATGGTAAATCCAATGATGATGATTTGGGATATCATACACTCATACCTGGAGAGAGCTACTAGTTTAAATTCAGGCAAACATTTGTTCTGTTTTCGTCAGCGCTATTCTTTTGTGGGTTTACATAGCCAGGACAATCACCCCCTCGCTATTTGGACATTTATGATGGTTATCGAGATACATGCAGAATATGTTCATGGAAAATATGGGAAACTGGTGGATGTAGGGGCAATAACTGCTTTCCTTAGAACAAGGGATCTTCGAAACATATGGAACTAGGAGCTTAGATTGCTATGAAGGGATAATTTTCTCTTTAATTTGTTGCCATTGAAATAAAATTCCAAGATATAGAAGCCTTATGACTATTCTTGGCTGGTGTTTTTCTTTACTTGTGTTGTGGAGGAGATATAGTAATATATGTGGGTTATAAATAATCAAAATCTATATTTCTCTCCATTAGTGTTCAACACAATATACAACTAAGCTTATCATCCTTGTTCAAATTTAAAGAGTTTCAAAAATAAGCTAGAGAAAAAAAAATATTACAATTAAGAGTTTTCTAATTCCATTTATTCAACCAAGAAAACCTACTTGAAAACATATATGACAATGGAAGAGGTGTGTGTTCTAACCATGATCAAACTAGAGTTTGTTATACGTTTAAGTTTAATAAATACATAATATATATATATATATATATATATATATATATATATATATATATATATATATATATATATAAAAGTAGTAAATTCCCTAGAGGAGTAATTAATGATACTAACTATTAATTACTTTTGGTCGTTGATACGATGTCCTTATTAGCATTACTGTAAGACTAACCTTTAGATCAAGGGTGGTGGTTAGGTGAAGTATTCCCAGAGTGATGTTTTACTTTTATTTTATTTTGGAGGAGATATGATATATGTGTGTCGTAAAATTTCAAATTCCATCTCTTTCTCTTCTTTGGCAGTCTCTGTAACACCCTCCCTAGGGTATCACATGTCTGACTCCCGACTCAAAATCTGTAAAGAAGTTCACACAAGGTTTGAGTTAAAAACGTGGGTTTTAAAAAAATTTCTTCTTTATTGAAACATAAATTTACTAAAAATATTAGGTAATATTGAAAATCATATTTCAACTATTCATTATGCAATATTGACACCAATTAATATTTTATAATTTAAATAGAAATATAAAATTAACAGACTCTTTTTTTTTTAAACATGGTAGCAAACCCATGACGGGTCCTACTTAATGTAACACTAACGTTAAAACTTAACATACTTATACATTGTGTATCCATCTTGTTGCATCGGACTGTTCTATATCTGTTCTTTGTCAACACTTTGTACACCTTCGAGTCTGAATGTCCACTCCTTATTGTTGTCACCCATCTCGGAGTATTCATGGCCCGTTATGTCTAAGACAACTCATTCTTTCTCTTGTTTGATTTTAACAAGATCTGAGACAAAAAACAACATAACAAAGAGGTGAGATCACCTACACCAATACCAACATCAAAGGAGATAACACAAGCAACAATATTATACGGGGATATCATATCAAACTTCCAATAATATATTCAATATTAATTAACTATCATCATCAAATCATTTATCAATTCAATTATTATAAACAACAATTACGATAATGTCCTAATTATCATCATCATCATCCAAGTATTCAAAACAATTGTCATAGCCAATATTCCTCAATTAATATATCACACGAGATATAAATGTTCGGATTATACATGTACACAAGACTCGATTTCCTACTCCATGGAGCTAAACTCGGGTCGGAGAAATGATCGAAAAGATGTTGTTAATGCCTCGGACCACGTGCTATAATTCTCATTTTGATTTTGCACATCTAGCATATAGCGACAGTCTTTATCGAGATCTTGATTAAGAATAGTGTCTCGGTCGGATCATCGGTGTGTTGCATCGGTCTAACCTACGGGAAGAAGCGCGACCAACCACCCATGTAGGCAACCCGCACCCCGATGCCCCAAGGTCAACAAGTGACCTACACTACGCATATCGCACCCACTCAAGAGGTGTGTTTCTCTAGGCAATCAATATAGGTCCTCATCGGACCATTCCAATGCATGTATAATGCACCAAATCCAATCAAATATGTCATTTTCTCACAAATAGTGTATGGATACTTTGGTTCAATATAATCATATATATTTCAACAAATGAAAATCATGTTATCACGTTTTCATAGTTGTAAAACACTTTTACCATATTTTCACAATCGCGTAACATTTCTGTTATGTTTTCACAATCCAAAAACTTTTCTGTTATGTTTTCACAATACCATAACACTTCTTTTATATTTTCACAATACCGTAACATTTTTGTTACGTTTTTAAAATTCCAAAACGTTTTTATTACGTTTTTACAATACTGTAACACTACTGTTACGTTTACAAAATTTCGTAACATTTCTGTTATGTTTTCAAATTGTTGTAACTCTTCTGTTGCACTTTTAAACCACGTACTAATTTTTAACGTTTTTCTCAATCACGTAAAAACATACGTTTCTCAAATCGCATAGTATTTTTTCACTGTTTCAAAATCGCGTAACTTAAAAATCATTCTTTTACGTCACGTAAATCATTTTCTATCATTCTCAAAATATTTAAAATACTTTCCAAATCTCATAACAATGTTCTATCATTTTCACAATCACGTAAAAATATTCTATCACTATTCAAATCACGTAGTGATTTTTCAACAATATTTCAGTCGCGTAAAATATTTAAACGCTTTTCAAATCGTGTAGAAATATTTAAACATTTTTCAAATCGCGTAGAAATATTTTCTTGTATTTCAAATTGTTTTTAAGATCGTAAAATATTTTTCAACATTTTTCAATCACATAAAATATTCCTCAATATGCCAAACATTATTTTGGACTTAAATAAATCAATATCATTTTTAACACATTGTTCAAAATTGCGTGAAATTAAAAATCACGTTTTTAAGATCGTAAAACATTTTTCATGTGATTTCATTACGTAAAATACTTCTTAACCTTCAAAAATTTCTCTTCAACTTTTTTCAAAATAATATAACTTTATATTTCATTTAATATATTTTCTTACTCAAGAAAATATTTTTCCATGATCTTTACTCAAGAAATTCTTTTTCAAAATATACTTCACAGAAATCACTTTTCCATTGATGTAAATCAACGTTTCAAAACTTAACATTTTTCTAACGTATTTCAAAACTTGAAAATAAGTTATACGTTAGTAAATTTTCAAAATACCATTATATTCTTCATTTTCCCAAATCATTTCCAAACTCAACCTTCTTCAAAATAAATTGAAGTTGAAAACATTTTCGTTTACAAAAACTTGATTTTTCTCAAGTGATAAATGCTTTCGATTCCCTTTCCAAAATCCTTGTATTAAATCGATTCACGTTTCCACTTGGAAATTCACTTTGTTCATAAAAAAATCAAGGCATTACAAGCCTAAAAAAAGCGATGGACATGACTATTGAAACCATCAAATATTTTTCCTTTTAAATTGATATGGTTTACACAAACAAAACCATTAAAAATCCTTTACAAAAAGCGTAAGACTCATAGTCTTTGAAAATCAAATCATTTGTTCATTTTCAATTTTTCACTTTCTTTGCAAATCCATTTTCACTTTCTTTACAAATCCTTTTTCACTTTCTTTGCAAATCCTTAAAATCATCATTGCTATTTTCATTTAAATCTTATGTTTAGTTAAACACTTAGAAACTTTTTACACAATAAATTAATAAAAATCCTTCTAAAAACCGTGTTCTTGTTCTCTTGAAAAACAAACCCTTTGTTTATTTTCCAAATTCTTCAAATCATCCGTTTTCATCATTCATGAAAATCTTAAGTTATAAACACCTATGTTGAGGTGTCTTGTTCAAATCCACCATGTTCTAAGTACTCAAAAATCAATTCTTTTGTTCTTAAAATTTTTCAGCATGAACCCTAATCAAGGGCATCAAAACCGTAGCTCTTCCTTGGCTATTGGAGCCAAAAATCAATTTCCTTTCCACCATCAAGTCATGGTATATACATATATATTTAATCATAAATAATATAAGCATACCATCAAAGCCATAAAAGCATGTATAGCATATAATATCATCAAAGCTATAAAATCATGAAAGCATATCAAGCATAGAAAATTAATCAAAGCTCATAAACACCCACAAATTAATTATATGACCATGGATATGAATCCTCACATGGATTCCACATCCATCAAATAAAATACCATCTCTCACCACCATGCTTGGTTGGTGAGATGGATCTCCTCTTACCTCTTGAAGATCCTCCAAAGCTTCTTGATTTGTTTCTTTTTCCAAGTCCTTCACCACCAAGGGCTTCTCAAATACAAAACAAAACACAAGTTAATTAACATATCGAAGCTTGATTAAGAGGAACCATGGATCAAACATGGCTTAGATCATGAAAAAGAGAGAAGAAATGAAGTTTCCTTACACTTCACCTCAAAAACCCAATAACTTTGATCTTGAAGAAAGTCCATGAAGATGAATGATTTAGAAAGTCTCCAACATGAAAGTTGTTTAGAACATCATGTAGATTCAAGATCTATGGTTGGATGAAATTAAAAGAGCTTGGATGATGATTTTAGGGTAGATAACTGAATGGTTTCTCTTGAAGCACAAAGATGAAATTTTTATTTTTGATAGAAACTTGAAGCTTGGATTTGAAGCTCAAGATGAATGATTCTGGAAAAACTCATAACTAGAGATGTTCTTAGAATGGTGTTTAGGTTTAGAAAATCAAGTTGGATGAAATTTTTGAGTGATGAAAGGTGCTCTTGGAGGGCTTGGCCAAAATCTAGAGAAGAAAGGAGATGGAGAGAAAATTTTCTAAGCTTTCCTTCTTGAAAATGAATCAATGAAACAAGGAAGATAATAATGACTAAAGCATGCAATTATGGTCTTCCAAACTCCTTCATGCAGCACCAAATTCGTAGTCCCCCTTCTTACATTCTTCTTGAGTGCAAAAAAATCAAAAGTAAGTTTCATTATGATGTCTAACTTGAAGACATGCAAAAATGACATAAAACTTTTTCTTTGGCCAAAAAGGCTACTCAAAATTGTCTCCTCCTTCCTATTGCTTATTTAAAATGTGACAAATTTTACTAGCCATTATTTGAAGCCATTTAAGCCATTGATTAGATCAATGGTTAGGATTTAAGTAGACTTTTGATTGAAGACTTAATCTATGCCATTGGATCTTTCTCCTTTAAATTTAACCATTAGATGTGTCTCCAAAATTAATGGTTAAGATTGCTATGCTTCTAACTTTTAATCAAGGCTCATAATTAGTCTAACATCATTTATGAGACTAAATCTTCATCCTTGATCAATTCTAAATCCAATGGTTATAAATGGTCATAGCCATTTTTCAAGACCAATTCTACACCTTTGATTACATCTATGGTTGATATCAAAGCCTTCTAACTAAGCTTATTCTCACACCATTGATTAAATCAATGGTTATTATCCAAGCTTTCTTTATTAAGTTTGTTTCTTAGCCTTTGATTAAATCAATGGTTAATATTCAAACTAAGTATTCTCATCCAAGGGTATAAATCAAGTCAAGCTCTCTTTGTTGACTACATGCAAAGTATAATATTTATTTTTGTCCTACAAATAATATTTTTCTTGTATTTTTATCATCCGATAATTAAATACGATATAAAATAAGACAAGAAATTTTTAAAAGCTGTTTAGGATTCGGGTTTAGTAAGATCCCCTGTCTCTCTAAATCAAGTACAAATTTTTCTATGCGTATGAAAATTTTTTCACTTTGTGGGACCCACCTGGGCCCACGTGATGGCTACCAGGCCCACATACCCCTTGCGAGACCCACAGACAGGAAAAATTTCAAAATCATCCATAAAATCACAAAAATTATAAAATGCACAAATATCAAATGATTACGTAAATTAATTACCTAACGGTAAAAATTAAATTACGTAAAGTTTTTCCTACCGAAAATTTTTATTTTCACGACACGGAGTAAATCACTCAAAACGATCAAATACGCTGACAGAATAATCAAAATAATTTTGGTGCACAAAAATTACTAATTGTAAAATAAATTTTAATGTCAAAATTACTATTTAAGAGATACAGAAATTTTGGGGTGTTACAATACTCCCCCTCTTTACAGAAATTTCGTCCTCGAAATTTCATGACCATGATTTCACACCCTCGGAATAAATAATGATATTATTCCTTTATCTTTTCTTCAGATTCATGTAGTTTCACACTCTTACGTTATTCCAAACGATTCTAAACTATTGAAAGTTCTTTATCTCTTGTTCACTTCTCCTGATCAAACAAATATCTTAATAATTTTATTTTCTACGGTTCTCCATTACCGTCTTAACTTTTCCAATAGATAGACTTCTTCAATTTTTGAAGAATCCACCACGCTTCCACTGCGCCATTTTGATACTCTGACCTGGATATAAATAGGAATATTCTCTTGCAAGATATTCCTTCAATTGCAGTAGATGAAAGAAAACATCATGGAAAAGAACAAAACGAATCGAATATGTTATCGAACATATCCAGCAAAGAATTGGATGTAACTCGATCTTCAAGAATGAATTCTCTGATATCAATACAGCGGCTACCATCCTTCATTCATGCCTAGAATAGTTTTTCTCAAATAACTTCCAACTAATGTATTGTATTACTTAAAATTTTCTTATCCTCATATCACTTTATTCTCCAAATTTTGAAGCTTCTTTAACTTGAAACGTCTCAAACTAACCGAGTTCTCCTTTCAACGCATTATATCAAATACTATGACATGGATTTTAAATAGGAATATCCTTTTCTTGCAAAATATTCTTTCTTGCAAATGCAATATATGAAAGAACATTATAAAGGTTTAGGAAGAAAAGCTATCGAAATGATCTCGATATGTTACCAAACATATTCAACAGAATTTGATTTTGCATGATTTTCAAGAATGAGTTTTTTGAAATACTAATATTGTATTGAGACAATCTCATAGGATATGGTTGGAAAATAACCAATCCATTTTCAAATATCATGTCTGTTTATGAAACAGATCAAACTAACACAAAGTTTTGAGTTTTGAAAGATCACATCTGTTTAGGAAACAGATCAACCTATATAAAAATTTTGAGCAATGAGATCAAACTAACCCAAAGATTTGATCCATAACAACAATTTGAATAACTTGAGTAGTTCGATAGGCTGAGAATAGAAATAGAAGTAAACAAATAAGAGGATTACGAATAACTCTAACATATAATTGATCTACTCAATCATATGCCATAAGGAATAGGTTATTCACAAGAAATATTCAAGTATGGTTTATAGGATTAGCTCCAATGACACAATCTCCATTGTTTAAATCTTATTTAGAGAAAGTTCTATTCAGAGTAACAACTTTCTCTACTATCTGAGATTTTACTAACAGAAAACTCTATTTTCATTGGAACTCTTTCTGCACTTGAAACAAATTATTTCCTTAACGTAAAATCTTTCGTTAAGTACCCCTTTCCACATCTCTTACATTTCGGTGCAGATGTCACAGTCAAACTAAACCTGTCATTACTAGTACTTTCTCCACAAGATTGTTGTTGTTCTTGACTTCTTGGAGATTGCAAGTACGTTTTCTGTTAGAATCGCTTGACCTTATGATTTCCCCTTTTTCGTAACCAATATAGTCCAACGTTACAGGGTCTCTCATCTTGAGATTGATTTAACTCTAACAAAATCTTAGCTTAAGAAATCAATTCTTGAGTGGAACAATGAACGAGTTTTTGTATAATTGCTTTGACCCTTTGTTAAGTTATAAATCATATCGCCACCATTATGTCTCGCTTCCACACGCGTACGTCTATCACGAGTCATTTCTTTTCTTCAAAGATGGACGAATCAAAATAAAATGGAAACCAGATGTAACCATTTCAAATAAACGTTTGTTTTCTTGACGTACATTCCTTCATTAAGTACCTTCTTTCACATCAGTTACTGCCTTTGGTTTCCTCAATGGTTGTAAATACGTTTCCCGTCGAAATCAATCACTTTCCAAATATCCTTAAAAATATCAGGTTCCAAAATTTCGAAATCTTATATTCCAAGACTTATTCTCTTCCATCAGATCCTGAACCTCAACTTTCATTTTTTTCCACTTTGACAAACGGTCCTTTGTTCCTCTGATCATCCTTCCACATTGCTAGTTCTTTGCCATAGCTTTTGCAACTACATTACGCTCCCTTAGTTCCTGGTTATCTTTTTACATTGCTCCCATAGTGCAATTTGCATTAATAGTATTATGTTCGCATCCACACACGTACATCTAGCACGAGTTGTTTTCTCCCTCCAAAAATGGATGAATCAAAATACAATAGATCGATATCCATTATAAACAACATTGTTTCCTTTCGGAAAACAATAACATAGAGAACACAACACAAGCAAAACAGACCTAACCACAAACCCCAAAAGACTCAAACCGTGCTCGATACCAACTAATGTAACACCCTCCTAGGGTATCACATGTCGACTCCGACTCAAAATCAGAAAGAAGTTCACACAAGGTTTGAGTTAAAAATGTGGGTTTTAAAAAATTTCTTCTTTATTGAAACATAAATTTCTTGAAAATATTAGGTAATATTGAAAATCATATTTCAACTATTCATTATGCAATATTGACACCAATTAATATTTTATAATTTAAATAGAAATATAAAATTAACAGACTCTCTTTTTTTTTTAAACAGTAGCAAACCCCATGATGGGTCCTACTTAATAGCACGGTACAACACTAACGTTAAAACTTAACATACTTATTCTGTTGTGTATCCATCTTGTTGCATCAGACATCTGTTCTACATCTGTTCTTTGTCAACATTGTACACCTTCGAGTCCTGAATGTCCACTCCTTATTGTTGTCACCCATCTCAGAGTATTCATTGCCCGTTATGTCTAAGACAACTCATTCTTTCTACTGTTTGATTTTAACAAGATCACATGAAAAAACAACATAACAAAGAGGTGAGATCACCTACACCAATACCAACATGGCAGCACATGAGATAACACAAGCAACAATATTATACAGGATATCATATCAAACTTCCAATAATATATTCAATATTAATTAACTATCATCATCAAATCATTTATCAATTCAATTATTATAAACAACAATTACGATAATGTCCTAATTATCATCATCATCATCCAAGTATTCAAAACAATTGTCATAGCCAATATTCCTCAATTAATATATCACACAGATATAAATGTTCAGATTATACATGTACACAAGACTCGATTTCCTACTCCATGGAGCTAAACTCAGGTCGGAGAAATGATCGAAAAGATCTGTCGGTACCACATGCCTCAGACCACGTGCTATAATCCTCATTTTGATTTTGCACATCTAGCATATACACGACAGTCTTTATCAGATCTTGATTAAGAATAGTGTCTCGGTCCGGATCATCGGTGTGTTGCATCGGTCTAACCTACGGGAAGAAGCGCGACCAACCACCCATGTAGGCAACCCGCACCCCGATGCCCCCAAGGTCAACAAGTGACCTACACTACGCATATCGCACCCACTCAAGAGGTGTGTTTCTCCTAGGCAATCAGCCATATCCAGTCCTCATCGGACCATTCCAATGCATGTATAATGCACCAAATCCAATCAAATATGTCATTTTCTCACAAATAGTGTATGGATACTGGTTCAACAGTAATCATACTGTACTTTCAACAGCGAAAATCATGTTATCACGTTTTCATAGTTGTAAAACACTTTTACTGTATTTTCACAATCGCGTAACATTTACGTTATGTTTTCACAATCAAAAACTTTTCTGTTATGTTTTCACAATACCATAACACTTCTTTTATATTTTCACAATACCATAACATTTTTGTTACGTTTTTAAAATTCCAAAACGTTTTTATTACGTTTTTACAATACTATAACACTACTGTTACGTTTACAAAATTTCGTAACATTTCTGTTACGTTTTCAAATTATTGTAACTCTTCTGTTGCACTTTTAAACCATGTACTAATTTTTAACGTTTTTCTCAATCACGTAAAAACATACGTTTCTCAAATCGCATAGTATTTTTTCACTGTTTCAAAATCGCGTAACTTAAAAATCATTCTTTTATGTCACGTAAATCATTTTCTATCATTCTCAAAATATTTAAAATACTTTTCAAATCTCATAACAATGTTCTATCATTTTCACAATCACGTAAAAATATTCTATCACTATTCAAATCACGTAGTGAGTGATTTTTCAACAATATTTAAGGTCGCGTAAAATATTTAAACGCTTTTCAAATCGTGTAGAAATATTTAAACATTTTTCAAATCGCGTAGAAATATTTTTTGTATTTCAAATTGTTTTTAAGATCGTAAAATATTTTTCAACATTTTTCAATCACATAAAATATTCCTCAATATTCCAAACATTATTTTGGACTTAAATAAATCAATATCATTTTTAACACATTGTTCAAAATTGCGTAGCTTAAAAAATCGCGTTTTTAAGATCGTAAAACATTTTTCATCACAATTTCATTTAGAAAATACTTTTAACCTTCAAAAATTTCTCTTCAACTTTTTTCAAAATAATATAACTTTATATTTCATTTAATATATTTTCTTACTCAAGAAAATATTTTTCCACAGATCTTTACTCAAGAAATTCTTTTTCAAAATATACTTCACAGAAATCACTTTTCCATTGATGTAAATCAACGTTTCAAAACTTAACATTTTTCTAACGTATTTCAAAACTTGAAAATAAGTTATACGTTAGTAAATTTTCAAAATACCATTATATTCTTCATTTTCCCAAATCATTTCCAAACTCAACCTTCTTCAAAATAAATTGAAGTTGAAAACATTTTCGTTTACAAAAACTTGATTTTTCTCAAGTGATAAATGCTCGATTCCCTTTCCAAAATCCTTGTATTAAATCGATTACGTTTCCACTTGGAAATTCACTTTGTTCATAAAAAAATCAAGGCATTACAAGCCTAAAAAAAGCGTGGACATGACTATTGAAACCATCAAATATTTTTCCTTTTAAATTGATATGGTTTTACACAAACAAAACCATTAAAAATCCTTTACAAAAACGTAAGTTCATAGTCTTTGAAAATCAAATCATTTGTTCATTTTCAATTTTTCACTTTCTTTGCAAATCCATTTTCACTTTCTTTACAAATCCTTTTTCACTTTCTTTGCAAATCCTTAAAATCATCATTGCTATTTTCATTTAAATCTCATGTTTAGTTAAACACTTAGAAACTTTTTACACAAAATAAATTAATAAAAATCCTTCTAAAAACCGTGTTCTTGTTCTCTTGAAAAACAAACCCTTTGTTTATTTTCCAAATTCTTCAAATCATCCGTTTTCATCATTCATGAAAATCTTAAGTTATAAACACCTATGTTGAGGTGTCTTGTTGAAAATCCACCATGTTCTAAGTACTCAAAAATCAATTCTTTTGTTCTTAAAATTTTTCAACATGAACCCTAATCAAGGGCATCAAAACCGTAGCTCTTCCTTGGTTATTGGAGTAAAAATCAATTTCCTTTCCACCATCAAAGTCATGGCATATACATATATATTTCATCATAAATAATATAAGCATACCATCAAAGCCATAAAAGCATGTATAGCATATCAAGCATATCATCAAAGTTTATAAAATCATGCAAAGCATATCAAGCATAGAAAATTAATCAAAGCTCATAAACACCCACAAATTAATTACATGACCATGGATATGAATCCTCACATGGATTCCACATCCATCAAATAAAATACCATCTCTCACCACCATGCTTGGTTGGTGAGATGGATCTCCTCTTACCTCTTGAAGATCCTCCAAAGCTTCTTGATTTGTTCTTTTTCCAAGTCCTTCACCACCAAGGGCTTCTCAAATACAAAACAAAACACAAGTTAATTAACATATCAAGCTTGATTAAGAGGAACCATGGATCAAACATGGCTTAGATCATGAAAAAGAGAGAAGAAATGAAGTTTCCTTACACTTCACCTCAAAAACCCAATAACTTTGATCTTGAAGAAAGTCCATGAAGATGAATGATTTAGAGAAAGTCTCCAACATGAAAGTTGTTTAGAACATCATGTAGATTCAAGATCTATGGTTGGATGAAATTAAAAGAGCTTGGATGATGATTTTAGGGTAGATAACTGAATGGTTTCTCTTGAAGCACAAAGATGAAATTTTTATTTTTGATAGAAACTTGAAGCTTGGATTTGAAGCTCAAGATGAATGATTCTGGAAAAACTCATAACTAGAGATGTTCTTAGAATGGTGTTTAGGTTTAGAAAATCAAGTTGGATGAAATTTTTGAGTGATGAAAGGTGCTCTTGGAGGCTTGGCCAAAATCTAGAGAAGAAAGGAGATGGAGAGAAAATTTTCTAAGTTTCCTTCTTGAAAATGAATCAATGAAGACCAAGGAAGACAATAATGACTAAAGCATGCAATTATGGTCTTCCAAACTCCTTCATGCAGCACCAAATTCGTAGTCCCCCTTCTTGCATTCTTCTTGAGTGCAAAAAAATCAAAAGAAGCCATTATGATGTCTAACTTGACCAAGACATGCAAAAATGACATAAAACTTTTTCTTTGGCCTAAAAAGGCTACTCAAAATTGTCTCCTCCTTCCTATTGCTTATTTAAAATGTGACAAATTTTACTAGCCATTATTTGAAGCCATTTAAGCCATTGATTAGATCAATGGTTAGGATTTAAGTAGACTTTTGATTAGAAGACTTAATCTAGGCCATTGGATCTTTCTCTTTAAATTTAACCATTAGATGTGTCTCCAAAATTAATGGTTAAGATTGCTTCCTTCTAACTTTTAATCCAAGGCTCATAATTGGTCTTTTGTCACTTTATGAGACTAAATCTTCATCCTTGATCAATTTAAATCCAATGGTTATAAATGGTCATACCATTTTTCAAGACCAATTCTACACCTTTGATTACATTATATGGTTGATATCAAAGCCTTCCTAACTAAGCTTATTCTCACACCATTGATTAAATCAATGGTTATTATCCAGCGCTTTATTAAGTTTGTTTTTAGCCTTTGATTAAATGATGGTTAATATTCAAACTAAGTATTCTCATCCAAGGGTATAGATCAAGTCAATTTCTCTTTGTTGACTACGTAATTATAATATTTATTTTTGTGCCTTACAAATAATATTTTTCTTGTATTTTTATCATCGATAATTAAATACAAAGATAAAATACAAGATCTACAAAGAAATTTTCTAAAGCGCTGTTTAGGATTAGGTTTAGTAAGATCCTGTCTCCATCTAAACAGTACAAATTTTTCTATGCGTAGAAATTTTTTTTCACTTTGTGGGACCCACTGGGCCCACGTATGGCTACCTGGGCCCACATACCCCTTGCGAGACCCACAGAGGAAAAATTTCAAAATCATCCATAAAATCACAAAAATTATAAAATGCACAAATATCAAATCAGATTACGTAAATTAATTACCTAACGGTAAAAATTAAATTACGTAAAGTTTTTCCCGGTCCGAAAATTTTTATTTTCCTGACACGGAGTAAATCACTCAAAACGATCAAATACGTTGACGGAATAAACAAAATAATTTTACAGTGCACAAAAATTACTAAACAGTAAAATTATGTTAACTATCAAAATTACTATTTAAGAGATACAGAAATTTTGGGGTGTTACAGTCTCGGTCTAGCTCATTATACAATTTTGTGTATCATACTTCAACATGTTGCTAGAAATTAAAAAGTGGGATGAAGGAAAGAATATGATAAAATTGAGCACTTTCTAATTTTGTTTACTTAACCAAGAAAGCCATTTGAAATTATATATGACAATGGGAGAAATTTTAGTTGTAACCATGGTCAAATAAGAATTTGTAATATGCTTAAATTTAATAAATATTTAATAATATGTAGACTATATATATATAAAAACAAAATTCCCGTGAAGAGTAATTAATGATACCAATTATTAATTACATTTTTTCTTTGATCAAGGTATCCTCCAAAGACATTGTTGTGAGACTCACTTTTGGATCAAAGGTGGTGGTTTGGTAAAGCATTCCCCAAAGCAATGTTTTCCTTTACTAGTTTTTTGGAGGAGATATAATATATGTGTGTCATAAATAATAAAATTTAATCTCTTTCTCTTTATCAGTACTCTCAGTCAAGCTCATTATACAATTAAGCTTATCATCCTTGCTCGAATTTAAAGAATTTCAAATACAGGTTGAAGGAAAATATTTGTTAAAGTTGTGCATTATAATTTTGTTTATTCAACAAAGAAAGCATACTTAAGAACTTATATGTCTACGGGAGAGGTGTGAGTTCTACCTATGGTGAAACTAGAATCTGTTATACATTTAAATTAAATAAATACATAATATATATATATATATATATATATATATATATATATATATATATATAGTATCCTCTCAAGTATTTTTGTGAGACTAACGTTCATGTCTGGGATGGTGGTTAGGTAAAGCATTCCCGAAGTGATGTTTTATTTCACTTGTGTTTTGGGGGAGATATAATATATGTATGTCATAAATTATCAAATTCTATTTTTATCTCTTCATCAGTTGTCTCAGTGCAGCTCGTTATACAATAATGTCTTTCATCCTTACTCGAGTTTAAAGAATTTCATTTGTGGGATAGAGGAAAATATAATGATAAAGTTGAGCATTTTTTAATTACACTTATTCAACCAAGAAAGCCACTTGAAAATATTCTAGATAAAGTATATTGCTTGTTTAAAATGACATGTTTGATGATAATTTCGTTGAGCTTGAGTTTTTGATCAAGCATGACTTAAAATGAGTATTTGTGTTAGATGATTTTATCTTGGTTTATCCTTTTATGACATAATCCTTGGTTAATTCAAAATGCCTATGTAAGAATTAAGAATTTGGTTTGGTTGTCTTGAATGCATACTAAAATGTGTGATTAATTAATCCTTAATTGGTTTTAATCTTTGAACTTAATAATTTTAACCTGTTAATGATGTTTTTGATATTTTCATTCGAATAAAGAAGTCTTTTATTTGAATAGAGATTTCTAGTAGCCTTTGAAATATGTGTTTTGAATGCCTTTATTCGAATAAGGTCTTATCCTATTCGATTAACATTTGACAGAGGCGTTAAAAATCTATTCTTATCAGGTGTTATTCGAATAACTATATGGTTATTCAAATAAAGCTTGGCAGTAAGCCAAGTCTGAATGCTTTGTTATTCGAATAACTAAATTGTTATTCAAATAATGCTTGACAGAAAGTCAAGTCTAGTTGTTTTCCAAAAGTTTATTCGAATAAAAAGTATTTTATTCGAATAAACACGAGCTATATGATAGATTCTGCTTTTTGTTGTATATACTAAACTATTTGCAATTGGACTAAAAGTGCAAATGCTTAACCAAATGTAATTGGCTATTCTTTTGATGATTATATGTACTTGGCTAAATTGATTAATGAAATTAAATATATTTTGCCCTTGTGAACTCATTTGCTATTTTGCCTTACTAGTTTGAATGCTTATTTGTTTATAAGTCTGACATAATGACTGACTTTACTGAATTACTATTGAATATCAAATTGATGCTAAACATAAATGAATATAATCAATAATTGACTTCTATGGATTCAAAATTGGTGGATAGCACAGCAAGTACACTGAATTGTGTTGTAAGGTGACTATTAGCTCATACATGCGTTAAAGTAAAATATAACTTTGCTAATTGAGATTCAGAATATTTGAAATGATCCAAGTTCTCCAAGAGTGATGATAAGATAAAAAATGACATAGAGAACCACAACATTCTCAAAGAGCCTTGAGGCATGGAAGTTGGAGTTATCTACAAAAATTCAAAGAGTACACTTTTGGTGACATCAATCTCTTATCCTTACTTATGCTTTAAATTGAATATCATGTGTTATTTGGAGAAGTAGAGAGTTGTGCTATGCCTTAACATGTCTAACATGATCATTGTTTACCCAAAATGCCTATATAAGTTTTGATGATGATCATGTGTTTCTTGATAAACTTGAATCATGCCTTAAAATGATTTTGAAAATGTAATGTACTATTATAAAATTCTTTTTGCAAGGGAGAGAAGTTTTAAAATAATTTTTTATTGATGAATTAAGAATAAGTATTTTTGTCTTGCTTTACTTTATGGTAATATGCTTACATGGTCTTGACATACATATTTCTCTGTATCCATCTTGTGCTCAATAAGGGAAAGCTTAGCTCTTACATTGCTTATGCCTCTTGGCTTACATCCTTGTTTGATTATATAAAGTGTTTTAATACTATCATATGCTAAATGTTAATGTACCAAAATATGACAAGTATTGCATGAATAATTTTTTATATCTTGAAAGCTTGCTTGTTTCATCTCTCTATTCTTGAATCATAGGTAGAATCAAATAGGAGGAGATAATTATGTTTTGAATAAATTGAAGAAGTTTTTAGTTTTGATGATCCTACTCTCTTTGACAACATGAGTGTTATCTATAGGGGGAGAGAAAGTATTATTTTTCCTTTGCTAAACCTTTTTTGTTGATGTCAAATAGGGGGAGTGAGATTTGGAAAGAAAAATATGTTTTTGTGCTTATTGTTTGATATACTTATATTGCTCAACATATTTTTCTTCGGTGATTTATCATCATAAAAAATAGGGAGATTGTGGAAATAAGTTTGCATCAATTATTTAATATGTTAAGTTTTGATGATGACAAATATAAGTAAAAAAGAATGATGCTTCTGCTACATAGATGTACTTAATAGATTATATGATGATATTGAATTATAAGTTTTCCAAAGATGATCTTCAAAGGACCAAACCATCATTAAATTCAATTATTTGTAATTTTTGTGATTATCTAGGACATATTTCTCATTTATGCAATTATAGAAGAATTCCTTATATGAGAAATAGTATAATATAGGTTCCTAAAGATCTTAAAGGTCCTAGTACTAACATTCAAGGACCCAAGATGAAGTGGGTATCAAAATATCCTCCTAGTATTTCAATTATGCCGAAAATTTCTCAAAAGGATGGATTAATTAGTCAAAGGAAAGAGGAATCATCAAGGAGAATGCTTCCAAATCCCAAAGAAGGAAGAGGACTTCAACCAAAACTTCTCAAATACAAAATGTAGAACTTGTAAAGTTCAAGACTCCAAAAGAGAAGCAATGTGTAAAAAAGTATTTCCTTGATTACCAAGGCCAAGGTATCAAAAGTATTTACCTCTTATGCACATTTACTTGTAAAGTCAATGATTTTGAGGTATATTTCTAGTAGGTCTTATGTAACACCCTCCTTAGGGTATCACATTTAAGATTAAAACTTCTACAACTTATCTCAACTTATAAAAGCATTAACCTTGTACTATACGAATTCCAAAATTCCTTTCCGTGAAAATGTAAACTTAACAAACCTTTAGAGATTATAAAATATAATTAATTGATTAATACACAATACATAAATACAACATAGATACCAACATCATATGTACATAGACTTTACAAAATTCCAACTTATTATACAACTACCAAACAAAAACGTGACCTTGCCCAAGTCCAAAAACATAAAGAGAAAGGTCCTGAACTTGATTCTCTCTCGAATTCTCTTCAAACACACTACCTAGTCGAGACATATAAGAACTGCGCTTACACATACTCAGTGAAATCTTGTCTTGCCGTCATCGTATAGTACTAGTCCAAAACCAACATAGGCAATCCAACCTCATCTCCTTCTTACGGTCTTTATCAAACGTAAACATAAGAACATAACAGACAAACAATACAACAAAGAGGTGAGATCCCCTACATCGCATACCAACATGGTAGCAAAGAAACGATAATGCAACATTTCAGTTCAATACATAAAACAACTTAGAATAACATAAATCAGTAGATACATTTATGATATCAATAAATAAATAATCTAATGAACTTGCAATACAAGAACATGCTTCACAATTACTGGCATACGATAATACCACAATAATATCATATCATAATAATATAAATGCTGACTATGCATATGTATATTGACCATGCCCAACAAATGCAATAATGATCATACCACATCCACAATGGACAACCCCTACTCCATGGAGCTAAACCAACATCAGCATCAGAGAGAATGATCCAGAAGACATGTCTTAGCCTCAAATCAAGTGCTTTTAAAAATATAATATGCACAACATGGCTATACAAGACATTCTATGTCGAACCAAGAGTATGAACAATGTTTTGTCGAGATAGTCGGTGCGTTGCAACGAATTTCCACGAGACAGTGAATATTCATCTGACCCCCATGGATCTTCGCGCCCCGATGTCTCCAAAGATCAACTGACCAACACCACACATATCACACCAGCACTGAAGGTGTAATATTCAACTTTGTGTTACCAAATATAGTCTTCATGACTTTCTATGCATGCTCAATGTCATGAATCAAACCACCGTTGACTGTCCCCAATGAAATTAAAACAACCGCCCATACAATTGTCTAATGCCATTAGAATCAATAATATTCGATAACTGCCTATACAATTACATAATATCACTAATGCATCCAGGTCCAGTACATCGGCCCTACCGCAAACTATTGCAAATCTCAATCGCATAACATTTTTCTTATGTTTTCAAATCGCGCAAGTATTTTCCAACGTTTTTGTAATCACGAAAATATTTTCCAACGTTCTTTACATAATGTAGGCATTTTTGGCCTTATTTAGAATATCTTCCTACTAAAAATTCTTAAAGTAATATTATCTACTATTTCTTATAAAAATTTCACTTCTTTAGTTTAATTAGATATTATAGCTCAAAATTTTCTAACGCGCTTCAAAACCCAAAAGGTGAGCTATACGTTAGCAAATTTCAAGTTTTAATTTTATTTCCCATCATGGCCTAGTTCTACTAATTTAATTAATTCTAAAAAATTAGTTTACTTTCTTTTTATATTTCAAAACCCTCTAAAATGAGTTCTTGTTAATTAATTCCTAAAGAATACACTTAATAAAATATTTTTGATCTAAAATACCAATTCTTTGCATATTGCCCAAAAATCACATATGACTTCATCATAAAAATTTTGTTCATTTTCATATCCACTTTATTTGCAAATCCTTAAATCATTGACTTACTACCTACTCATCTAAAATTCATGATTAGTAAAATAATTTTAAGAGATTTGTTCCATATCAAGCATGAAGGCCATGAGCCTCAAGGTTCTTTGGAATCAAAATAGTTTTCCTTTCCACATGATTCTCATCATATAACATATCACTCATGACATTTCCACTATCACATGTTCATTGTAACACCCACCGTAGGGTGCCACATTTATGTTACTTAATTACCAAATTAGCCCTATGTTATAAAATATGACGTTGTGATAAAAATACGAGTTGTAAAATTTTTTCCTCTTTGACATTGATAAAATAAACTTAGCAAAAAATAAAAATATTATATATCATCACACATAATTTACATCATGCACATTACAGAAGTACTGTCGACATTATTTATATACAGACCAAGTCTCAAAAGTAGTTGACATACTTAAATATTTAAACGACTTGCCCAAGTCTAACTAAACAGTAGAACCCTCAGTCGGGTCCTCCTCAGATTCTTCAGCAGGTAGGAATCTAGCTCGACGCGAGGTCCTACGGACAGGTGTCCAAGCAGACGACACAATACTAATCTCTGTTGGGACATAATACCTAGTATCCCAATACTGCCTGATTGAAGTGGAAATTTGACATGAACATAAATAGTTACAGAAAGAAACAGATCTCCATGAAATTCCCTGCTCATGTTGACTGTCAGGTTTCCTTGATATATAAGTCTCCTCTCATTGGGACTAGTCCTCTATGCTCCAGCTCCACCATGGAACTGTAATCTCATGTATCCGAAGAAACTTGACCGGGATGTCATCCGATCAAAACTCAACTTCCTCTGGAGTCTGCTCTTCTTCACCCTCTTGTTCTATGCCTTGCTCAACGTCTTTACCAAATATAAATACAGTACAAAATAATATACAAAGAGGTGAGATCACTTACGCCAATACCAACATGGTAGTACAGAGATAATACAAACAACATACCATACCATAATTACAATCATGCCATCAGCATCATTTATCATCACAACAGATGAAATAAACTATAATTACAATCATGCCCTCAATTATTATTTATCACAACAAATATAATAAATAATAATTACCATCATGCCATTAACATTATTCAAATCACATGATAATTACAATAATGCCACCAACATTAATTATTATCATCATCATCCAATATCCCTCAATTATTATATCACACAGATATAAATATTCAATATTTATGATAATTCCCTCAATAATTATGCATTTGCACATAGACTCAATGTCCTACTCCATGGAGCTAAAATTCAGTTTGGAGAAATTAATCCAAAAGATCTGTCTATACCAACATGCATCAGACCACGTGCCACATTTCTCATATGTGTTTGCACATCTACCATATACACGTGCTTTACTAGATCATTTCTCAGGATCATGTGTTTGCACATCTAGCTAGGCAACTCCGTCCACTGTAGGCAACCCACACCCTGATGCCCCCAAAGTCAACAAGTGACTTACACTACGCATATTGCACCCACTCAAGAGGTGTACATCTCTCCTAGGAAAATAGCCTTATTCAGTCTATCAGACCTTTTCAATGCATGTTCAATGCACCAATGTCAATCATAGGCAAAATTTATCATTTTCTCATACAGTGTCCATACACTAGTTTATTCAATCGCGAAAATCATATTATCGCATTTTCATAGTCGCGCAACACTTTTGCAGTGTTTTCACAATCGTGCGAAACTTTTATTATGTTTTCACAATTTTGCAACGTTCCTGTTGCGTTATCAATCGCGTAGTGATTTTCCATCATTTTCTAAATCACATAAAAATATCTCATCATTTTTCAATCACGTAGTGATTTTTCAACATTATTTCAACTGCGTAAAAATATTTAAATGCTTTCCAAATCGCGTAGAAATATTTAAATGTTTTTCAAATCGTGTAGCTTAAAAATCACGTTTTTAAGTTACGTAAATCACTTTTCACCATTTTAACACTTCGTAAAATATTTCTCAACCTTCAAAAATTCAATTTCAACCTTTTTCAAAATAATATGACTTCTCACATTATTTTCCACATTTTCTTACTCAAGAAAATCCTTTTCACAATTTATTCCATAAATTCACTATTTCATTGAATTAAATCAATGTTTCTCACTTAAAATTCCCTAACGCTCTGCAAAACCCAAAGGATGAGTTTTACGTTAGCAAATTTTAAATCATCAATGTTTCCTTTATAATTCAAAATAAATTCTCAAATTCAATCCTCTTCTAAAATAATTTGAGGTTCAAACACTTACAACCTCTATTTTCCTTTCATAACCGAATTTTCTGTTTCTCAAGTGATAAAACACTCTGATTCCCTTTCCAAAATCCTTGTATTTAATTAAATTATATTTTCACTTTGAAAATCACTTTATTTCATAAAATCAAGGCATTTACAAGCCTCCAAAACTGTGGACATAACCATTGAAACCATCAAAATATTTTTCCTTCTAAATCATCTAAGTTCCATTCATGGTTTTACACAAACAAAATCATTAAAAATTCCCTTCCAAAACTGTGAGACATTTGGTCTTTGGAATTAAATCATTTGTTCATTTTCCTTGCTTTTCTAAACATCCAATTTTACCATTCATGAAAATATTAATTTGTGAACACCTATTTTGAGGTGTAGAGGCCGAAATCCTCATGGTCATTGGAACCAAAAATTGTTTTCCTTTCCAACAATTTTTATGGCATACATCACATATAATCAACATATTATATTTCACGCATACCATAAAAGCAAATAAAAATCATACTAAGCATGCAAACACAAATAAATCTTGCAAAGCACATCAAGCATAAGCAAATAATCAAAAACACATAAACACCCACAAATAATTACATGACCATGGATATAAATCCTCGCATGGATTCATCATCCATCAAATACACAAACCATCTCTCACCACCATACTTGGTTGGTGAGATGGATCTGCTTTTTATCTCTTGAAGAACCTCAAAGACTCCTTGTTTTGCTTCTTTTTCCAAGTCCTTCACCACCAAAAGCTTCTCAAATACAAAACAAAACACAAGTTTATTAGTATATCAAGCTTGAACAAGAAGAACCATGGATCAAACATGGCTTAGAACATGAAAAAGAGATAAGAAATGAAGTTTTCCTTACACTTCACCTCAAAAACCCTAGAACTTGCTCTTGGAAAAAGTCCTTGAAGATGAAAGATTTAGAACTTGCTCCAAACTGCAAAGTGTCTTAGAATGAGGTATAGATTCAAGAAGTATGGTTGTTTGAAATTAAAGAGTGATGGAAAGTGGATTTTAGTGTCTTGGCCGAACCTAGCTTGGAGAAGAAGTGGAGAGAAAATTTTGTGAACTTAGCTTCTTGAAAAATGATCAATAATGACCAAGGTGATCAATAATGTCTTCAAACTTTGCTTTAGCTTCTAAACCCGTCACAAAAACCATCCCCCCTCCATGCACTCTTCAAAGAGTGACCAATCTCCTAGCCACCATTTTAAGCAATCTTAACCATTGATTAGATCAATGGTTAGGATTAATGTAGCTTCTAGGTTTAGCCTTAGATAGAAGACTTAATCTAGGCCATTGGATCTTTCCTCCTTGATATCCTAGCCATTAGATATATCTCCAAAATGAAGGGTCAAGATTACTCCTTCAAACTTTATATCCAAGGGTCATAAATAGTCATAGCCACTTTGTAAGACTAAATCTCCATCGTTGATTAAATCAATGGTGGATATCCAAGCCACTAATGTTGACTACGTAGTACAATATTTATTTTTTTATCTGCTATAACCCTACAAATAATATTTTTACTGTACTTTTATCACCCGATAATTAAATACAATACAAAACACAGTAAAAAAAATTTTAAAAACTATTTTTGGATTCAGGTTTAGTAAGATCCCCCATCTCCGTCTCAACAGTATGAATTTTTTGAGCTGCAGAAAAATTTTCACTTTTTAGGACCCACCTGAGCCCACATACAGTCCCCTTGGGCCCGCAGATGGCCCACAGATAACAATAAAATAATCAGAGCAATATAAAAATTTCATAATCATCCACAAAATCACAAAAATTAGAAAATTCATGAATATCAAATCAGATTACGTAAAATAATTAAGACTTAACAGTCATAATTAAATTACATAAAATTTTCGCCGACTCGAAAATTATTATTTTCCTGACACGGAGTAAATCACACAAAATGATCAAATGTACTGACGGAATATTCAAAATAATTTTACAGTACACAAAAATCACTAAACAATAGAATTTTGTTAACTGTTAAAATTACTGTCAACTAGTTAGGAAGTTTGGGGTGTTACATTCATGCTTACTATGAAAGCAATAAAATCATATTAACCATCTAACCACAAATTAATCCAAATTATATCATCTCACATAATAATCAATCAATAAAATCATGCATACTTATCAAAGCAATATAATCACATATAGCAAAACATAGCACTTAAACATACACAATCAAATGAATAAATCCTTGAATGGATTTTTCACCAACAACATAACAAATTCATTCCCTCACCACCACATATGGCCGATGAGGTTAATCTCCTTCTTACTTCAAAGGAAGATCAAAACTCTTCTTGATTGTCTTTCTTGAAGATTTCGTGCACCACCTCCAACAAATCCTATAAAAACTTCAAATACACAAACATCATAAATAAAGCTTGAAACTAGAAAACAATGGATCAAAACATGATTTAGAACTTTTAAAATGAATTTAGAAGTAAATACTAAAGACTTCACCTATAAAACTTCAATCTTTAGTTTGAAAAACAAGGTTGAAGATGGATGATCTTGGAAAAGATATCAACATGAAAAGTCTTAGAATTGTGTGTAGATTCTAGATCTAAGATTGGTTTGAATTAAAATAGCTTAGAAGGTATTTTGGAAGGGGGTGATCGTGAGTTTTCTTTGAAGAACCAGGTGAGAACTTTTTGATTTCTAAGAGAGAGATGAAGATGATCACAACACCAAAGTATCTTAAATTGATATTTTGATGCTAGATCTATGGTAAGATGAAAATAAACTAGCTTGGATGGAAATTTGGGTGATTTGGCCATGGGGTTGAAGAAGAAAGAAATGGAAAGGTTTGCTTTGTTCTTGAAAGAGAGAGAATGGAGAGAATTTGGTTCTTGAAACAAGATATTTTGTTCATAAAATGAAATATGAAAGATTACTCTCCAAATGGGTGTTGGCTGTGGAACTACTCTAGGAAGAAGGCATAAGACTAGTCATAAGATGTAGTTATCAAATTGAATTATCCAAGCTCTCCCTCTTTGCTCTCTTGGCCATAGGTTCCCTCACAAATGGAGAGTTAATGCTTAGTTTCTACAATTATGCACAAACACATGGTTTCACATGGCTTATATCATGGAGCGGTCATGCAATGGTCACAATTAGATGAATATCTTGTTCATGAACATCCTAGAACACTAGGTGGCCGTGTGAGTCATGGAGAAAGGTAACTAAGTTTTGATTCATTTACTTCCTAATTAAGCTTAAGCTAACTTAGTTAGTTCAATTAGTTTCATGGCTAACCATTTAGTTACTTAGGTGAATCATGCATTCTAGAAGGTTCAAGAACTCCTTGAAACCGTGGAGCAAAATGGAGTGGCAAACTAAGTTAGTTCCATTTAGTTACTACTTAGGCTTTAGGCTAACTTAGTTAGGTCATCTAGTTTCATGGCTAACTAGTCTAGCCATTATTATTGACTTTTCAACAAACAAGCTTGATTCTAATTAGTTGGTTATAAAGCTATGTAATAATGGTTCATGATTACACTTAAGATATTTAGCTTAGATATTTTCCTTAGATAACTGCTTCCTAATTAGTTCACACAAAAAAGAGACTAGTCAGTATTATTAACTTGTTCATATTTGGGTAACAACTATTATTGATAATTTTCTACTAGTTACACTTGATGAGTCACAAAGCGAGTCATTGGAGATAAATTTCTAGAACAACTGAGTCAGCATAGTGAGTAGTAGTGCTGAGTCACCAACTGAGTCATCAAGAGAAGCTTCTGGAATGTGTGACTCACTATGGCGAGTTGTAACACCCACCGTAGGGTGTCACATTTAAGTTACTTTATTACCCAAAATACCCTTAAGAGTCATAAAAAGTGATGTTATGATAAAAATACGAGTTGTAAATTTTTTTTTCTTCTTTGATAACAATAAAATAAACTTAGCAGAAAATAAAACTATATACAACAACCTCACACATAATTTACATCATATACATATTACACAAGTGCTGTCAGGCTTATTTATTACAGACCATGTCTCGGAACAATAAACACACTTAAATAATTACACACATAGTTTATATCAGAGTTCAAACTTGCCCAAGTTTAACTAAGTAGAAGACCCCTCAGATGGGTCCTCCTCGGGTTCCTCAGCAGGTAGGAATCCGTTATGAAGAGTAGCCCTACGGACAGGTGTCCGGGCTGACGATACTATGCTGATTTCCGTTGGAACATAATTTCTAGTATCCCAATGTCGCCTGATATGCAAAGAAAATTCAACATGAACAAAGATAGTCACACAGAAAAATGGATCCCCATGAAACAACCTACTAATACTAACAGTCAGGTACCCCTCGTAAATAGGTCCTCGTTCATCTGGATTTGTCCTCCATTCTCCAGCTCCTCCGTGAAATTGTAGACGTACATATCCAAAGAAACTGGCTCTTAACGTCATACTGTCAGAATTCTGCGTTCCCTGATGTGAGAAGTAGTTCCTCTTCTCCTTCTTGTACCATTTCTTTCTCAACGTCTTCATCCAATTATAAATACAATATACAGATATACATACAAAGAGGTGAGATCACCTACGCCAATACCAGCATGATAGCACAGAGATAATACAAATAACATATCATGCAAAAATATCATATCATGATCACAATTATGCCATCATAATAGTGTAAAATAATAATTACCATCATGCCACTATTACTGTTTAAAATCACAAAATAATTACAGTTACACCATCACATAGATATAAATGCTCAGTTGCTTGCATGCACACATAGACTCAATGTCCTACTCCATGGAGCTAATACTCATGTCGGAGAAATTGATCGAAAAGATCTGTCGGTACCACGTGCCTCAGACTAAGTGCTATAATTATATCTTGCACATCTAGCACATACACGACAGTCTTTATCAGATCTCGATTAAGAATAGTGTCTCGGTCTGGATCATCGGTGTGTTGCATCGGTCTAACCCACGGTACAGAAGAGCTACCAACTGCCCATTGTGAGCAACCCGCACCCCGATGCCCCCAAGGTCAACGAGTGACCTACACTACGCGTATCGCACCCACTCAAGAGGTGTACGTTTCTCCTAGGCAATTAGCCATATACAGTCCATCGGACCATTTTCAATGCATATGTAATGCACCAATTACTAACCAAAGGTAAATCACATAATTTCTCATACAAAGTTCAAATACTATTTTACGTTCGTAAAATAGATTTATGCCAATTATAGGCAAATTTCTCAATTTCTTGTACAGTATTCACATACTGATTTTTAACTGTAAAGTTTACTTTATAATTAACAGCAACATTATATTATCGCATTTTTCTTATTCGTAAAATATTTTTGTCACATTTTTTTTACGGTCACGTAATATTTTATTATGTAAACAATGATTTGTAACATTTCTGTTACGTTTAAAAATTGCGTAACAATTTTCTACTGTATTCTAAAATGTGTAAAAATATTCTTTTGTTTTTAAATCGCATAGCGATTTTTCTACAATATTTTGATCGTGTAAAATATTTAAACGTTTTAAAAATTGCGTAGAAATATTTTAACGTTTTTCAAATCGCATAACTTAAAAATTATGTTTTTGAGTTACGTAAATTGTTTTTCATCGTTTTTACCCTTCATAAAATATTTCTTAACTTTAAAAATATTATTTTGAACGTTTCTTATAAAAATATAATTTCTTACATTATTCTCTTCCTATTCTCAATCAAAAATCTTTTCCGTAATATATTTTCTCAAAATTACTTTTTATTGATTTAATCTTACAAAATCATATTTAATTGATTTAATTACTATTTCAAATTTTAAATTTCCTAACGTTTTCCAAAACCAATAATTAAATTCTACGTTAGTAAATTTAAGTTACAAACGTTTTCTTTTATATTTCTAAATCACTTCTAAAAATTAATTCTCTTTAAAATAATTTAAAGTTCAACACTTTAAACCCCCTTTTTCTTTTATTTATGAAAATTCCACTTGACAACACTTTAATTCCTTTCCAAAATCCTTATTTGAAAATTCTTATATTTTATAACATCAAAACATTTTTTTTTTCTAAATTATCAAAACCTTATAGATGGCCATTGGAACCATGAAATATTTTTCTTCTAACTTAAACAAATGTCATTCTTGTTTCCACACAAAATAAATTCATGAAAATACTACTCAAAAATCGTGTGCACTCTTTTTGCAAAATAAACTCTTTTGATTAATTTTTTTACTTCTTAAATCATTCAATTTTATCATTTATGAAAATATAATTTTTGTGAACACTAATTTGGTTGATGTCTTACCAAAATTTGCTTTAGTTCAAGGACTAAAACTTAACTCCATAGTTCTTGAAAAATTTCAATAAAAACCCTAGTCTTGGAAGTTCAAAACCGTGATCTCCTCTATGGCCTTTGGAGCCAAAATTTTGCTTATTTCAACATACATCCATCATAATATATTCAACATATATCATCATGCATATTATAAGCATACCATATAAACAAATAAAAATCATACTAAGCATGCATACACAAGTAAATCATGTAAAAGCATATCAAACATAGGCAAAAATAATCAAAGCACATAACACACATAAATTATTACATGACCATGGATAGGAATCCTCACATGGATTCACCATCCATCAAATATAAAATCATCTCTCACCACCATGCTTGGTTGGTGAGATGGATCTCCCTCTTACCTCTTGAAGAACCACCAAAAAGCTTGTTGATTTGTATTTTGAACAAGATCTCCACCAACACAAGTTCTTAAACATGAAACAAATACAAGAAAATTAGTATATCAAGCTTGAATAAGAAGAACCATGGATCAAACATGGTTTAGAACATGAAAAAGAAAAGAATAAATGAAGTTTTCTTACACTTCACTAACAAAAACTTTAGAACTTAATCTTAGTAAAAGTCCTTCAAGATGGAAGATTTAGAGAAAGTCTTCAACATGAAAGTTGTTTAGAATGAGGTAAAGATTCAAGAAACTAGGTTGTATGAAATTAAAGAGTGATGGAGGAGAGAATTGGAGGGCTTGGCCGAATGGTCTGTTTTTGGGAGAGAAAATGAAATTTTCTTTGGTTGGTTTCTTGAAGTTTAAGTGAAAAAGTGAAGAAATGATATTATGAAGTATAAAAATGATTTTTTTTTTGTCTTCAAGAGGATGCATTACCGTAGCATGCATTAGAGAGAATGAAAAGTGAAGTTTGAAGAACATAAGCATTAATGATCAATAGGAATTGGTCTTGACACTTGGCTTGTCTTCATTCTTTTTTTCTTTGGCCTAAAAAGCCTACACTAATTTGTCTCCCTTCATTCTTGCTCTCCAAACCGTCCCCCCTTCTTCATGCATTCCAAATGTGCCAAATTGCCTAGCCATCACTTTAAGCCATCCTAACCATTGATTAAAAGAATGGTTTGGATTTAAATTAGCTACTAGGTTTAGGCTATAGATGGAAGACTTTATTTGAACCATTGGATCATTTTTGGCTTGCAATCCTAACCATTGAATATGTCTCCAAAATGAAGGGTCAAGATTACACCTTCAAACTTTAATCCAAGGGTCCAAAATGGTTGTAGTCATTTTTAATGACCAATTCTCCACCATTGATCTAAATTCAAATCCAATGGTTATTAATGATCCATCTTCACCATTGATTAATTCTACATCCAAGGGTTGATAATGGTCATAGCCATTTATAAGACTAAATCTCCACCCTTGATTTAATTTCCATCCAACGGTTATAATTGATCTTATTCACTTTTAATATCAAATCTCCACCGTTGATTAAATTAAGATTAAATCTCCAAAGGTGATTAAATTGATAGTGGATATCCAAACCACTAATATTGACTTAATAGTAAAGAATTTTATTATTATTATTATTATTATTATTATTATTATTATTATTATTATTATTATTATTATTATTTATATATTTTATAACCTCGCGAAAGAATATATTTCTTGTATTTTTATCGTCGATAATTAAATACAAGACAAAACACAAGACAATAAAATTTTAAAAGCGTTTCAGATTCAAGTTTAGTAAGATCCTGTCTCCGTCTAAACAAGTACAAATTTTTCTATGCGTAGAAAAATTTTTGTTTTTATGGGACCCACCTGGCCCACGCATGGCCACTGGGCCCACATACACTCGTGGGGCCCACAAATAAAAAAATTTCAAAATCACACATAAAATCACAAAAATTAGAAAACTCACAAATATCAAATCAGATTACGTAAATTAATTAAGACTAAACAGTAAAAATTAATTTACGTAAATTTTTTCGGCCCGAAAATTATTATTTTCCTGACATGGAGCAAATTACTCAAAACGATTAAATATACAGATGAAATATTCAAAATAATTTTACAGTACACAGAAATCACTAAACAGTAGAATTCTGTTAACTGTCAAAATTACTGTTCCTAAGATAGAAAGTTCGGGGTGTTACACGAGTCACATGGTGAGTCAGCATTTTACATCCTTCTAGAATATGGTAAGTCACCATTCTAGAATATAGCAACGAGTCATTGTTTCTACAAGCTTCCAAAACGTGCTGAGTCATAGGTGTTGAGGTGTCACGCAAGGTGTCCAGCTTCTATTGGTCCTCCACGATGAGTCACAGTCGTCAAGTTTGACCAACTCCTCATTGGTGCATATAAGGTGAGTTATTACACGATGAGTCATCATTCTAGAACATCCTAGAGTGAGTGACTATGCTTGTATCTAGAACTATCACACCAGATATTTACAAAGAGATATTTTCAAGAAGATATTTTTGAAAGCTATTATCCAATGGACAAAGTATATTGTTCCAATACCAGCGGTTACTATCCAATGGATAATAAAATACAAAAAAAATTTATTGGCCAAATAAATTCTTAAAATTAAAAGATTGGGTAACATATCTCTCATATTCGGGTTTAGTTAGCTCCACCAGCTCCGAATAAATCATCGAAGATTTTCCCTGACCCAAAATTTTTTATTTTCTTAGCCTGGAGCAAATCACATGAAAAGATAAAAAATAGTTACAGAGCAGTCAAAATAATTTTACAGCGCACATAAAATCACAAAATCAGAAAAAATACATTTTACTGAAAAATAAGAAGTTTCGGGGTGTTACACTTAAGTGATTAATTGAATCATGTGTACTTGGTAAAATTTGAATATTATATTTATCACATGATTATATTCATTCTTACTGTACTATAGCTCATTAATTTGTTATATATCTTGGTACATAAGATTCTACAATATCTATGTATGTTTGCTATGTTTTGAATTATCTATATATCATGAAAATAAACATGTTATCAGCTATGTGCTTAATGATAAATGGTTATTTAACTTGTTGAGCACAATTTACATACAATGAAAAAGTTAATCTATATGAGAGCATAATGAATGAATATTCAAAAACTAACACACAAGGACCCAAGAAAATTTGGGTACCAAAAGTCAAAAATTAAAGTGTGTTGTAGGTGTGCTTAAAGGCCAAGAGCTGACTTTGACATCTTAAAAGTGGTTGCTCCAAGTACAAAGACTAGAAATAATTCCAAGCTCTCTTCCTTGTCTCCATGAAGCTTGGACTTGCAATCTTTAGATAAGTGGAGACTTGTGTTATGTTTTTCTAGCTTTATGTCTTAAAAATGCTTCTATATGTTAATATGCTAGATAAAGTATATTGCTTGTTTAAAATGACATGTTTGATGATAATTTCCTTGAGTTTGAGTTTTTTTTATCAATCATGACTTAAAATGAGTATTTGTGTTAGATGATTTATCTTGTTTTATCCCTTTCTAACATAATCCTTGATTAATTCAAAATGCCTATGTAAGAATTAAGAATTTGGTTTGATTGTCATGAATGCATATTAAAATGTGTGACTAATTGATCCTTAATTGGTTTTAATCTTTGAACTTATTGGCTTTAACCTGCTAATGTTGTTTATGATACGTTTATTCAAATAGAGAAGTCTCTTATTTGAATAGAGATTTCTAGTAGCCTCTAAAATATGTGTTTTGAATGCCTTTATTCGAATAAGGTCTTATCCTATTCGAATAACATTTGGAAAAGGCATTAAAAATCTATTCTTATCTAGTGTTATTCAAATAACCATATGGTTATTCGAATAAAGCTTGGCAGTAAGCCAAGTCTAAATGCTTTATTATTCGAATGACAGAACTGTTATTCGAATAATGCTTGGAAGAAAGCTAAATTTGGTTGTTTTCCACAAGTTTATTCGAATAAAGAACATCCTATTCAAATAAACACAAGTTATATGAAAGATTCTACTGCTTTTTGTTGTATATACTGAATTCTTTGTAATTGGAATAAAAATGCAAATGCTTAACCAAATGTAATTGGCTATTCTTTTGATGATTATATGTATTTGGCTAAATTGATCAACGAAATTAAATATCTTTTGCCCTTATGAACTCATTTGTTGTTTTGCCTTACTAGTTTGAATGCTTATTTGTTTATAAGTCTGATATAATGATTGACCTTACTGAATTGCTGTTGAATATCACATTGATGTTGAACTCAAATGAATATAATCAATAATTGGCTTCTATGGATCCAAAATTGGTGGATACCAAAGCAAGTACATTGAATTGTGTTGTAAGGTGACTATTAGCTCATACATGCATTAAAGTAAAATACAACTAAGCTAATTGAGATTCGAAAAAGTTGAAATAATCCAAGTTCTCCAAGAGTGATGATAAGATAAAAAGAATGACATGGAGAACCACAACATTCTCATGGAGCATTGAGGCATGGAAGTTAGAGTTACCTACAAAAACTCAAAGAGTACACTTTTGGTGACATCAATCTCTTATCCTTACTTATGCTTTAAATTGAATATTATGTGATATTTAGAGAAGTAGAGAGTTATGTTATGCCTTAACATGTCTAACAAGATCATTGTTTGCCCAAAATGCTTATATAAGTTTTGATGATGATCAGGTGTTTCTTGATAAACTTGAATCATGCCTTAAAATGATTTTGAAAATGTAATGTACTCTTATAAAATTCTTTTTGATAGGGTGAGAAGTTTTAAAATAGTTTTTGATTGATGGATTAAGAATAAGAATCTTTTGCCATGCTTTACTTTATGATAATGTGCTTATATGGTCTTGGCATACATATTTCACTGTATCCATCTTGTGCTTCAATAAGGGGGAGCCTAGCTATTAAGTTGCTTATATCTATTGGCATACATCCTTGTTTAATTATATAGAGTGTTTTAATACTATCATATGCTAAATGTTAATATACCAAAATATGACAAGCATTGCATGAATAATTTTTTATATCTTCAAAGCATGTTTGTTTCATCTCTCTATTCTTGAATCATATGTAGAATCAAATAGGAGGAGATAATTATGTTTTGAATAAGTTGTAGAAGTTTTTGGTTTTGATGATCTTACTTTCTTTGACAACATGAGTTTTATTTATAGGGGAAGAGAAAGTATTATTTTTCCTTCCCAAACCTTTTTTGTTGATGTCAAATAAAGGGAATGAAATTTGGAAAGAAAAATATGTTCTTATGCTTATTGTTTGATATGCTTATATTACTCAACATATTTTTCTTTGGTGATTTGTCATCATAAAAAAGGTGAAGATTGTGGAAATAAGTTTGCCTCAATTATTTAATATGTTAAGTTTTGATGATGACAAATACAAGCAAAAAAGAATTATTCTTATGCTACATAGATGTACTTAATAGATTATATGATGATGTTGAATTATGAGTTTGGACTAACTATGTTTTAAGTGAACAATACTTTGAAAGATAGTCTGAGTACTAAGAGTGAGCATTACAACAAGAAAGAAAAACATCTCAATTATGCTCAATTCAAGGAGAATGTGAATGCCTATTTCATGAAGGTTTTGATAACAACAAAGTCATGTCAAAGACCAATTCTTAAGGAAGCTTAAATGGTATAGTTTATAAGACTTAGGGTCTTTATGTGAGAAGCCTTTTGGATATCTCAAATATGTTTTCAAATTTTTACAAATGATTTTCATATGCTAAAATGCCCAACAAACAAGTTTTGAAAATCTAGTTATGGTGATAGTTCAAAACTATGAAAAATAGTCAAGTTTGGTTTTAGAAAAACTAACCTTTGGTTAATATTTTGATCATAACTTTTAAAATGCTATGAGTTTTGTTCTGAAACTTGTTCCATTTGAAAATAGACTCAAAGATCTTTCCATTGAGTGTCATTTGCTTTAAACAGATGAAAAATGAAGAAGTTATGACCATTTAAACTCAGTTTTTGAAACCATAGTGGTTTATTCGAATAAGGGATGTGTTATTCGAATAACACATCCCAGAAAATGTTCCAAAACATGTTTTTAAAGATTCATTTGAATAACCAAAGGGTTATTCGAATAACACACTCCAGAAAACGTTCCAAAATGTGTTTTTTAAAGACTTATTTGAATAACCAAAGGGTTATAACACGACCCAGAAAACATGCAACGACTATTTTCAAAGCCTTTAATGTGATATTAAATGATACCCAATAGCTCTTTTGTTAAGAACACTATAAATACATGTTTTTGGGTCATCTTTTACATATGCCCAACTATCTGAAACAATTCTTTCATGTTTTAATTCTTGATTCATATTTTACCATTTTCCTGTGCTCATTTTCGCTAAACTTTGAGATATCCTAAAAGAGCTTCACATTGCTTCAATTTGCATCAATTAGTCTTTGTGAGAGTTTATTTTCTACTATACTTTAATTCATTGTAAAGAAAGTGAGGTATCCTTCAAAGAAATTGTAAGGATGAGTATCCCTGATTGTCGAGTTTCAAGCACGAAGGTAAAGCATCCTAAGGTGTGAAAAATGCTCTGGTTTGTAAAGGTAGCGGGTACCTATTCATGCCCAAAGTGATAATGGAAAATCTCAAGTGGTTTACTTGAGGAGTAATTAATGATATCAACTATTAATTACTTTTTGTCTTTGGTCAAAGTATCTTCTCAAGTATTTTTGTGAGACTAACGTTCAGATCTAGGGTGGTGGTTAGGTAAAGCATTGCCAAAGTGATGTTTTACTTCACTTGTCTTTTAGAGGAGATATAATATATGTGTGTCATAAATTGTCAAATTCCATCTTTTTCTCTTCATCAGTTGTCTCGGTGCAGCTCTTTATACAATAATGCCAATCAACCTTGCTTGAGTTTAAAGAATTTCAATTGCGGGACATAGGAAAATATAATGATAAAGTTGAGCGTTTTTTGAATACATTTATTCAACCAAGAAAGCGACTTGAAAATACATATGATAATGGGAGAGAATTGAGTTGTAACCATGGTCAAACTTAAATTTGTTATATGTTTAAATTTAATAAAAAAAAATATATAATTATATGTTGAATATATATATAATTGACTAAGACTTAAGTATTAATGACACTATAGTTTTTAACATTTTAAGAGTTCAAATTCATTTCGTTATCTAATTCGGATGGATATCGGGAAAATGAGGGAATATGAGCACGGCGATAACGGGATGCGATACGATACTTATCTGTAGGTCGGGGAACAAAAATAATGGATGAGTTATCTAAGTGCGAAATAACGTGACGTCATAATCGGATTATGCATTATAAATAGATGGTTATATGCCTTACAAGTCACAAGGCACATATTGCTCAAAATCTAGATCACCTCCATGAAAGTCATGAATCCACAAATCTTACTACAATCCAGAGGATATGGATGATCGGATGGTTTTGATCGTAAAAGGATCTCGATGCCGAGTGGGTACACGATCTCAAGAGGTTGTTCCTCTTTTCCTCTTCAAACTCTTTACCGGTAAAATAAATGACAATAACACGTACAATAAAGAGGTAAGACAACATAAAATTATGTTACAATAAGAAGACAAAATTAACCTATACATTATAAAATATGATGAAAGCTATAAAAAATAATAATGAATAAAATATATTTTCTTCTTTGAACATCGTATATAAAATAAACACATAGATAAAAATAAAAATAAGATAAGAAATGGACAACTAACATAAATTATCATATAAATATAAATAGAGAAAATGTGAAAACATCCAAGATATTACCAGATAAAGATAAATAGAGAAAATGGAATATTATCCAAGATATAATCAAATCAAAAAAACCCTACTCCATGGACATACTTAAATATATTTAAAATGACTTGCAAAATCTATTAGTACCACGGCTGCCCAACCAACTATTCGCGGTCACACGTTGTCGATAGCCTACGACACGGGAATCCACCATCCGGCGTAGTATAGTTCACGGTCTCCCGTTGTGGCACTATAGGCAATGTACTACTAGACTTTACAAACCTCGATTAAATATAGTGAATGTCTACGTTGGGACGGTTTAATGAGCTACCTAGTGGAATCCCGTACACTAAAGTCTCCAAGTTCATTAGAACAATGAAACACTACATGTACATAAATACGATGTGATGTCTCATCAACCAAAACACCAAAAATTGGATAAAGACAAAACATGAAATTCCAAATATATGAAATTGAAAATGCCCTCAAGATAAAAATATGCCCTTGATATATAAGTCCCCTCTCAGACGGGACTTTTTCCTCCAATGAAATAACCTCCAGTACGGGTTCACACCATGGAAAAATAAATATAGTAACGAAATCAATCGCGTAGAAATTTTATCGCGTTTTTGAAATCTCGTCGTTTTTACAAACGTTTAAAAATCGGAGTAAAGCTCTTTTTAAAATCCTAGCTTGTTTTAATACATTTCTCAATCGCGTAGGATTTTTAAATCATTTTCTTATTTGAATGCCCTTAAAATTACTTGTTTAAACAGATAAAATAATACATTTAAACTACGTTGAATAATTTTTCATACCGCATCTTGTCATTAGGATATTGTTACTATCTTATAGGTTCATTTTTACTAAAAATTGACAAGATTTTGTTTATAAACTTATAATAATGGTTTTCTAAATTTTCCATAAAATATTTACCTAATTTTTAACCATTTCATTAAATCTTTTTGAAATCTCTAACATGCTTCAAAATAAATAGCTATATGTTAGAAAATTTCTTAACAATGTATTTCCTTCCTAATGATAAAACTATGAATTTTAACCCTTTAGACTTACTTCTAATCAATTAGTTCCTTCAAAATCATTATAGAAAATTTCTTCTTAACTTGTATTGTTTCTTTTAATTGAAAAAGGTTTAGAATCAAGTTTTAAAAATCATGATTACATATAGTGGCATGTTGGCCAAATTTCATAAAACTTTTGCATTTGATTTCCAAAATGTCTTTCACCTTTTAAATCATATCAAATGTATTATATATAAGTTCATTAAATCATTTTAGAAAATAGTTAACAATAGTCCATTTAATGCATGTTGGCCCAAAATACTAAGTTTTTACCATTTGATTTCTAAATGCATTTTCTTTGATCAAATCAATTAGAAACTTTCTTGATTCTCTAGGTTAATTAAGTTACACTTTAGGAAAAATCAAGAGAACATTTTGGTCCTCACACTTTGGCATTGCCGTGAGCTAGGGAATGTGTTCTTTGGAACACTCATGCAAATTTACACATGTTATTCACATCTTATACTTTATCATACAATTCTAACACATGCATTTATATCTCTAACACATGCAAAATATTTCTAACACATGCAAAATATTTCTAACACACAAAACCTAAATTAAAGCTTATAGACATACAATCAAAAGCTAATAGACATGCAAAATTATTACAATCAAACAAGAAAGCTACTAACACATATTTAAGCTACTAGCAACCACAAAAATTAACAAATACACATCAATAAACAACCACAAGAATCCTTATGGATTTAACCCATCTTCTTACCACCATCGGGATGATAAAATTGTCTTCCTCTTACCTTAAATGAAGAAAAAACTTGCTTTCACTAGGTCATTTTCACCACCAAAAACACCTAGAAATCTCAAACAAAATCTACATGTTACTAACCATGAAAAAGAAGCTCATGGAAAAATCATGGCTTAGAACTTTGAAAAAGAAAAGCATGAAATTTCACCTTCTAGGTAAAACTTTCAAAGTTGGTTTCAAGCCCTAAATGGAAGAATTTGAAGAAACTCCCAACTACAAAGGTTCTTAGAATGGTGTTTAGGTTAAGGAAACTTGGTTAGAAAAATTTTGGATGGTTGGAGTGTTAGGAAATAAGCTTCGAATATGGTGAAGAAAATGGACAAGAATGGTGGCTAGGGTTCTTGATGAGAAGAAAGAGAAAGTTTGATGAAGATGAAGCAAATTTTAAATCATCACTCCAAATGGCCGTAGCCTTTGTAAGGATGTGCATAATTCATCCAAGCCATTGATTTCATCAAAGGTTAGGATTAAATCTTCTTAACAAGCTTAAATTTATTGGTTGCTCATGGTGACTCACCTTGCTTAGTCACACATTGTAATAAATTCTCTCTTTGAGTTAGAATTTGAGTCACTTTTCTGAAAGTTCTACAAATTTACGGTGATTAACTAAGCTACCGATCTAACTTTTCGCTAATTGTGGGTCCCGCAAAATCCTTGTCACTAAATTATCTTGACTAATAAAATAATATTATAATAATATAAAATTATTTTATTTGTTTAAATCCTAAAAATTAAAAGATTATTTATAAGCCTTCATTCAGAATCGGGTTAAGTAAGATCCCCCAATTCTAAATAATAAAATAAGACCATTCAGGAAAAATATTATTTTCCCTTCGAGCAAATCACACAAAAAGTTAAAAAATCATGGTATTTTCAGGCATTAAATCAAGAAGAAAACAATTAAAAACAATTTCTCAAAAAGACGTTCGGGAACACTTTTTCCCACAACGTAGGTAAACAAACGTTCAAATAAAATATTTATTATATTATATCTTTCGAGAAAAATTAATACTAAACATCGAGAAAAATTTTTATTTTACGTCTCAAGCAAATTACATAAACGATCAAATAAAATTTGAACCTAGTATTATCGTAGTTGCTTTCATACAAAAATCGAGCAAAAAATAGGGACACAATGGTCATTCATACAAAAGCATTGGAAACAAAAATTGAATATTTTCCTTTACGAGAAAGCCACTTGAAAATACATATGATAATGGGAGAGAATGAGTTGTAACCATGGTCAAACGAAATTTGTTATATGTTTAAATTTAATAAATATATAATTATATGTTGAATATATATATAATTGACTTCTTAAGTATTAATGACACTATATTTTTAACATTTTAAGAGTTCAAATTCTTTCGTTTAAGTTATTATCGGGACAAAAGAGGGAATATGAGCAAATAATCAAAAACGAAAATTATGAGTTATCAAGAACGTGACACTGTGTTATGCATTATAAATAGATGGTTATATGCCTTACAAGTCACAAGGCACATATTGCTCAAAATCTAGTTACCTCAAAAGTCATATCGCTCTTACTACTATTAACAATACTTTTTGCATTGAGGCTCGATGCTAGTGAGGTCAGGTTTGTTTTTTCCAAGGTAATTGTAACACCCACCGTAGGGTGTCACATTTATGTTACTTAATTACTAAATTACCCCCACATTATAAAATATGATGTTGTGATAAAAATACGAATTGTAAAATTTTTTCTTCTTTGACATCGATAAAATAAACTTAGCAAAAAATAAAAATATTATACATCATCACACATAATTTACATTATGCACATTACAGAAGTACTGTCGATATTATTTATATATAGACCAAGCCTCAAAAGTAGTTGACATACTTAAATATTTAAACGTCTTGCCCAAGTCTAACTGCTCTTGGAGAACTCTCGGTCGGGTCCTCCTGAAGATGAAAGATTTAGAACTTGCTCGACGCGAGGTCCTACGGAAGTGTCGAGTAGACGACACAATACTAATCTCCGTTGGGACATAATACCTAGTATCCCAATACTGCCTGATTGACAGCGGAAATTTGACATGTACATAAATAGTTATGGAAAGAAATGGATCTCCATGAAATTCCTTGCTTATGTTGACCGTCAAGTTTCCTTGATATATAAGTCCCCTCTCATTGGGACTAGTCCTCCATGCTCCAGCTCCACCATGGAACTGTAATCTCACGTATCCGAAGAAACTTGATCGGGATGTCATCCGATCAAAACTCAGCTTCCTCTGGAGTCCGCTCTTCTTCATCCTCTTGTTCTATGCCTTGCTCAACGTCTTTACTAAATATAAATACAGTACAAAATAATATACAAAGAGGTGAGATCACCTCCAATACCTCCATGCACTCTTCAAAGAGATAACACAAACAATATACCATACCATAATTACAATCATTATCCATCATTTATTACAATCAGATGAAATAAATAATAATTATAATCATGCCCTCAATTATTATTTATCGCAACAAATATAATAAATAAAAATTAAAATCATGCCATTAACATTATTCAAATCATATGATAATTACAATAATACCATTCATGAAAATATTAATTTGTGAACACCTATTTTGAGGTGTAGAGGCCGAAATCCTCATGGTCATTGGAAACAAAAATTGTTTCCCTTTCCAACAATTTTTATGGCATACATCACATATAATCAACATATTATATTTCAAGCATAGCATAAAAGCAAATAAAAATCATACTAAGCATGCAAACACAAATAAATCTTGCAAAGCACATCAAGCATAAGCAAATAATCAAAAACACATAAACACCCACAAATAATTACATCCACCATGGATATGAATCCTCATATGGATTCACCATCCATCAAATACGGTGGATATACTTGGTCGGTGAGATGATCTCCTCTTACCTCTTGAAGAACCTCAAAGACTTTGTTTTTTCTTTTTCTAAGTCCTTCACCACCAAAAGCTTCTCAAATACAAAACAAAACACAAGTTTATTAGTATATCAAGCTTGAACAAGAAGAACCATGGATCAAACATGGCTTAGAACATGAAAAAGAGATAAGAAATGAAGTTTTCCTTACACTTCACCTCAAAAACCCTAGAACTTGCTCTTGGAAAAAGTCCTTGAAGATGAAAGATTTAGAACTTGCTCCAAACTACAAAGTGTCTTAGAATGATGTATAGATTCAAGAAGTATGGTTGTTCGAAATTAAAGAGTGATGGAAAGTGGATTTTGGTGTCTTGGCCGAACCTAACTTGGAGAAGAAGTAGAGAAAAAATTTTGTGAACTTCGCTTCTTGAAAAATAATCAATAATGACCCAGGTGATCAATAATGTCTTCAAACTTTGCTTTAGCTTCTAAACCCATCACAAAAACTGTCCCTCCCCCTCCATGCACTCTTCAAAGAGTGACCAATCTCCTAGCCACCATTTTAAGCAATCTTAACCCTTGATTAGATCAATGGTTAGGATTAATGTAGCTTCTAGTTTTAGCCTTAGATAGAAGACTTAATCTTGGCCATTGGATCTTTCCTCCTTGAAATCCTAGCCATTAGATGTATCTACAAAATGAAGGGTCAAGATTACTCCTTCAAACTTTACATCCAAGGGTCATAAATGGTCCTAGCCACTTTGTAAGACTAAATCTCTACCGTTGATTAAATCAAGACCAAATCTCCACCATTGATTAAATCAACGGTGGATATCCAAGCCACTGATGTTGACTACGCAATACAATATTTATTTTTTTATCTGCTATAACTTTACAAATAATATTTTTACTATATTTTTATTACCCGATAATTAAATACAGTACAAAACACAGTAAAAGAAAATTTTAAAAATTGTTTGGATTGGTTTAGTAAGATCCCTTTTAATATCAAAAGATGAATTTTTTGATGCTGATTAAAAATTTCACTTTGAGATTTTGGGCCCACATACATCCCCTTCGGCCCATAGACGGCCCACGGATAACACTAATATAATCAGAGCAATATAAAAATTTTATAATCATACACAAAATCACAAAAATTAAAAAATTCATGAATATCAAATCAGATTACGTAAAATAATTAAGACTTAACAGTAATAATTAAATTACATAAAATTTTCCCTGGCCCGAAAATTATTATTTTTCTGACACGGAGTAAATCACACAAAATGATTAAATGTACTGACGGAATATTCAAAATAATTTTACAATACACAAAAATCACTAAATAGTAGAATTCTATTAATTGTCAAAATTACTGTCAACTAGTTAGGAAGTTTGGGGTGTTACAATACTCCCCCTCTAAAAAGAAGTTTCGTCCTTGAAACTTGATAAACTTGATTTCACACCCTCAGAATAAATATGGATATTGCTCTTTTATCTTTTCTTCCAGTTCCCATGTAACTTCACCGCTTACGTCGTTCCAAACTATTTTAACCAATGAAATTTCCTTACCTCAAAGATGCTTCATCCTTCAATCCTCAATCTTGACTGGAAACGTTTCATAGGTTAAGTTTTCCTTCAATTGTATGGTATCTGGCTCGATAACATGGGTAGGATCAGGAATATACTTCCGTAGTTGCGATACGTGAAATACATTGTGAAGATTCGACAGAAAAGGTGGTAATGCAATCTGATATGCCACCGGACCTATCCAACGTAAAATCTGATACGCCCCAATAAACCTTGGAGTGAGCTTCTTAGACCTAAGCACTCGTCCAACTCCAGTCATAGGTGTCACTCGTAGAAATACATGGTCACCTTCTTCAAACTCTAGCGATTTTCTCCTTTTATCAGCATAACTCTTTTGCCGAGTTTGAATCATCCTCATCTTGTCTTGAATCATCTTCACTTTCTCAGTTGTCTATTGTACAAATTCTGGTCCTACCATAGCACTTTCACCATCATGATACCAACACAACAGTGTTTTGCATCGTCTCCCATACAATGCCTCATAGGGTGTCATCCCTATACTCGAATGAAAACTATTGTTATATGTGAACTCTATCAATGGCAAAATTTCATCCCAACAACCAGTTTCTTCTAGAACACAAGCTCTCAACAAGTCCTCTAATGACTAAATTGTTCTTTCTGACTGACGATCAGTCTGTGGATGGTAAGCAGAACTCAAACGTAGCTTTGTTCCTATAGCTTCTTGTATACTATTCCAAAATCTCAACGTAAACCTTGGATCTTGATTCGAAATAATACTGGATGGTACACCATGAAGTTTAACAATTTCATTGATGTACACTTGAGCCAACTTTTCCATTGAATACTTAATATTAATTAGCAAAAAGTGCGCTGACTTAGTAAGCCGATCAATAATTACCCAAATAGAATCGTGACCTTTCCGAGTCTTTGGTAGTCCTGTCACAACATCCATTGCTATGTCATCCCATTTCCATTCAGGAATAGGCAAAGGTTGCAACATTCCCGAAGGTCTTTGATGTTCCACTTTAGCCTTCTAACAAACTAAACAGGATGATACATATTCAGCCACATCCTTCTTCATTCCTTGCAACTAATATAACTGCTTCAAATCTTAGTACTTCTTTGTGACTCTTGGATGTATACTCAACTTACTCCTGTGAGCTTCATCCAAAATCAATTTCCTAAGTTCTAGATCATTAGGTACACAAACTCTTCCTTTAAACTTCAGAATTCCATTAGCTCTTTCGCTAAATTCCAACACCGCTCCTTGGTTCCTTGTTTCTTTTGCTTCTTGCAAATACTGGTCACTGTTTTGTCCTTCTCATATTCTATCCATCAAACCATTTGAAATGGTGATCATGTTTAAACACATCTTCCCTGGCGTCAATTTCACAGACAAACGCATATCCCGAAATTCCTCTATCAGTTCCTTCTCCTTAATCATCATAATAGAAGCACTAAGCATTTTTCTACTTAAAGCATCCGCTACAACATTCACTTTTCCGGGATGATAATGTAACTAAAAGTCATAATCCTTCAGAAACTCTAGCCAACGCCTTTGTCTCATGTTCAACTCTTTCTGGTCAAACAAATACTTCAAACTTTTATGATCACTAAAAATAGTGAACATTGCTCTATAGAGAAAATGTCTCCACACTTTCAACGCAAACACCATAGCTGCCAATTCTAAATTATGAGTCAGATAATTCCTCTCATGTACTTTTAACTGCCTTGAAGCATAAGCCACCACCTTACGGTTTTGTATAAGTACACAACCTAACCCTTGATACGAAGCATCATAATATACTTCGAAAGGTTTGTTCGGATCAGGTAGAATCAATACCGGTGAAGTAGTCAATCGTCTCTTCAACTCTTGAAAACTTTCTTCGCATGCATCAGTCCACACGAACGGTTGATTCTTCCGTGTAAGTTGGGTAAGAGGTCATGCTATCTTCGAAAACCCCTCAATGAACCTTCGATAGTAACCAACTAATTTGACAAAACTATGAATTTCTGATACAGTCTTCGGTCTTTCCCATTCCAAAACTGTCTCCACCTTTGAAGCATCAACTTCAATTCCTTCCACTAATATCACGTGTCCCAAAAATTAAACTTCGCTTAGCTAAAATTCACATTTGGACAACTTGGCATACAACTTATTCTCCTTCAAAATCTGGAGAACCATTCTGAGATGTTCAACATGTTCCTCCTGACTTCGAGAATAAATCAAAATGTCATCTATAAAGACAACAACAAACTTATCCAAGTACAAACGAAAAATTCTGTTCATAAAGTCCATGAATATGGCTGGTGCATTAGTCACACCAAATGGCATCACTAGATATTCATAATGCCCATAACGAGTCCGAAATGCAGTTTTGGGAATATCCTCCGCCTTCACACGTATCTGGTGGTAACCAAATCGTAAATCAATCTTGGAAAATATTACGGCTCCTCACAATTAATCCATCAGATCATCAATTCTTGGTAGTGGATATTTATTCTTAATCGTAATCTTGTTCAATTGTCGGTAGTCTACACATAGACGTGAAGTTCCATCCTTCTTTTTTACTAACAATACTGGAGCTCCCCATGGTGACACACTAGGTCTCACAAATTGTTTCTCCAACAAATCCTCCAGCTGTTTCTTAAGCTCTGCCAATTCTACCGGCAATATCCGATAGGGCGCAATAGATATAGGTCCAGCTCTAGGTACTAAATCAATAGAAAACTCAATTTCTCTTTCTGGCAGTAGTCCAGGTATATCTTTAGGAAATACTTCAAGAAATTCATTGACCACAAAAATATCTTTCAAGACATCTTCACATTAAACCTCCAAAGAAGACAACAATAGATACCCATGATCTTCTTCCTTCAAACAAGCTTCTACTTGAGTTACCGTTAGGAATCTAGGATCCTTAGCCTTAGGAAATACTAGTGTCTTATTCGAACAATCAATTAGGATATGGTTAGAAGACAACCAATCCATTCCTAAGATTACATTAATTTTGGAAAGAGTTAAACAAATCAAATCCACATGAAAGATTCTATCCCTAACACATACAGGACAATTCAAACATACTTTTGTAGTTATCACAGACTTATTAGTAGGAGTAGTAACACTCAAATCATAAGGCAATGTAGTCATAGTCAATCCCAAACGCTCCATACAATCACATGCAATAAAAGAATGTATTGCTCCCGAATCATAGAGTGTGGTTAAAGGATTACCTTCAATAGCACACTCCTCCATGATTAAGTCCTCAGATTTCACGGCTTCTTCTCCGCTCATAGTATACACTCGACCACCCACTTGTGGCCTTGCAGTACGAACATTCCCCACAGAAGGTTCCCTCTTTATCTAATCACAATCCCTGGATAAATGTCTAGGTTTCCCACATCCATAACAAACAATTCCTTTATGCTAACAATCCTTGGTCAGATGGTCCTTCCCACACTTGAAACATTTAATCGTAGAAGTTCCAGCTTGACTTGTCTTACTGTCACCAGAACTTCCTCCAACATATTGCTACCGGTTCTGACTTCCTACCGGTTTGGTATATGGTTTTTGCTGAAAACGGTTTCCTCCACTACTCTTTCCTCTTTGGAATCTTGCAGGTCCAAAGTTCTTATTTCTTGTTGCACGCTGCTGATCAATCTCCTCAACCTTACGACACTTATCCAACAATTCTGGAAACTATTCAATTCCCAGGGTTGCTACAGCTTGCTTAATGTCAAGCTTCAATCCTTCCTCAAATTTTCTACACTTCCAATCCTCATCTGGGTGCATCTAGAAATACCTCAAAAACTTATATAAGCTTTCGAACTTTGCAGCATACTCACTTATAGACATCACCCTTTGCCTTAAACTAAGGAATTCCATCTCCTTAGCATGACGGACACTTGCTAGAAAATACTTTCCCAGAAACTTCTACCTAAAGAGTTGCCATGTCACAACTCTTGCCCACCAAGCTTCTCCATCTCTTACTAACATAAAAGTCGCAAAAGTAAGCTTTCGCTCATCAGTACAACCCATACCTTCAAATATTTTCTCTAATTCCTTGATCCACAGATCAACTTTGTCTGGGTCAAATTCTCCATGAAACTTGGGTGGATTGTTCTTATGGAATTTAGACAAACTGTGAGCATCCTCAGTTGCCCTTTGGTTTTGTTGTACCATAACATCAACCATTCGTTGCATCGCTGCTACAGCTGCAGCCATGTTCTGGTTATCATTACCAACATTTTCCATTCCTGCCCTAGTATTGACACGTCCTCGTCCTCGTCCAGCCATTACTTCTCTCTACTCAAACTGGACAATACAAGAAAGTAATGTCAATCTTCAAACAATATTGTTTCTTTTCAGAAAACAATCACAGAGAATCACACAACACAAACAAGACAGAGCTAACCACAAACCCAAAAGACTCTAACTTGGGTGCCACATTTATGTTACTTAATTACCAAATTACCCCCATGTTATAAAATATGATGTTGTGATAAAAATACGAGTTGTAAAATTTTTTCCTCTTTGACATCGATAAAATAAACTTAGCAGAAAATAAAAATATTATACATCATCACACATAATTTATATCATGCATATTACAGAAGTTCTGTCGACATTATTTATATACAGACCAAGTCTCAAAAGTAGTTGACATACTTAAATATTTAAACGACTTGCCCAAGTCTAACTAAACAGCAGAACCCTCAGTCAAGTCCTCCTCAGATTCCTTAGCAGGTAGGAATCCAGCTCGACGCGAGGTCCTACGGACAGGTATCCGAACAGACGACACAATACTAATCTCCGTTGGGACATAATACCTAGTATCTCAATACTGCCTGATTGACAGGAGAAATTCGACATGTACATAAATAATTACGGAAAAAACGGATCTCCATGAAATTCCCTGCTCATGTTGACCATCAAGTTTCCTTGATATATAAGTCCCCTCTCATTGGGACTAGTCCTCCATGCTCCAGCACCACCATGGAACTGTAATCTCACGTATCTGAAGAAACTTGACTGGGATGTCATCTGATCAAAACTTAGCTTCCTCTGGAGTCTGCTCTTCTTCACCCTCTTGTTTTATGCCTTGCTCAACATCTTTACCAAATATAAATACAGTACAAAATAATATACAAAGAGGTGAGATTACTTACAATAATACTAACATGATAGTACAGAGATAACACAAATAACATACCATACCATAATTACAATCATGCCATCAGCATCATTTATCATCACAACAAATGAAATAAATAATAATTACAATCATGCCCTCAATTATTATTTATCACAACAAATATAATAAATAATAATTACTATCATGCCATTAACATTATTCAAATCACATGATAATTACAATAATGCCACCAACATTAATTATTATCATCATCATCCAATATCCCTCAATTATTATATCACACAGACATAAATATTCAACATTTACGATAAGGCCCTCAATAATTATGCATGTGCACATAGACTCAATGTCCTACTCCATGGAGCTAAAACTCAGTTCGGAGAAATTGATCCGAAAGATCTGTCTGTACCAATATGCCTCAGACCACGTGCCACATTTCTCATATGTGTTTGCACATCTAGCATATACACGACAGTCTTTACTAGATCTTGATTAAGAATAGTGTCTCGGTCAGGATCATCGGTGTGTTGCGTCGATCTAACCCATGGTACAGAAGAGCAACCAACTATCCACTGTAGGCAACCCACACCCTGATGCCCCCAAAGTCAACAAGTGACTTACACTACGCATATTGCACCCACTCAAGAGGTGTACGTCTCTCTTAGGCAAATAGCCTTATTCAGTCCATCAGACCTTTTCAATGCATGTTCAATGCACCAACGTCAATCATAGGCAAAATTCATCATTTTCTCATACAGTGTCCATACACTAGTTTATTCAATCGCAAAAATCATATTATCGCATTTTCATAGTCGCGCAACACTTTTGCCATGTTTTCATAATTGCACAACATTTTTGTTACGTTTTCATAATTTCACAACGTTCCTATTGCATTATCAAATCGCATAGCGATTTTCCATCATTTTCTCAATTACGTAAAAATATCTCATCATTTTTCAATCACGTAGTGATTTTTCAACATTATTTCAACCACGTAAAAATATTTAAATGCTTTCCAAATCCCGTAGAATTATTTAAACATTTTTCAAATTGCATAGCTTAAAAATCACGTTTTTAAGTTACGTAAATCATTTTTCACCATTTTACAACTTCATAAAATATTTCTCAACCTTCAAAAATTCAATTTCAACCTTTTTCAAAATAATATGACTTCTCACATTATTTTTCACATTTTCTTACTCAAGAAAATTCTTTTCACAACTTATTCCATAAATTCACCATTTCATTGAATTAAGTCAATGTTTCTCACTTAAAATTCCCTAACGCTCTCCAAAACCCAAAGGATGAGTTTTACGTTAGTAACTTTTAAATCATCAACGTTTCCTTTATAATTCAAAATAAATTCTCAAATTCAATCCATTTCTAAAATAATTTGAGGTTCAAACCCTTACAACCTCTATTTTCCTTTCATAACCGAATTTTCTGTTTCTCAAGTAATAAAACACTCTGATTCCCTTTCCAAAATCCTTGTACTAAATCAAATTATATTTCCACTTTGAAAATCACTTTGTTTCATAAAATCAAGGCATTTATAAGCCTTCAAAACCGTGGACATGGCCATTGAAACCATTCTTACATTTTCCCTTCTAAATCATCTAAGTTCCATTCATGGTTTTACACAAACAAAACTATTAAAATTTCTCACCAAAACCGTGAACACTTATTCCTTGAACACAAACCTTTTGTTTATTTTCCTTGCTTTCCTAACCATCCAATTTTACCATTCATAAAAATATTAATTTGTGAACACCTATTTTGAGGTGTAGAGGCCGAAATTCTCATGGCCATTGGAACCAAAATTTGTTTTCCTTTCCAAAAATTTTTATGGCATACATCACATATAATCAACATATTATATTTCAAGCATACCATAAAAGCAAATAAAAATCATACTAAGCATGCAAACACAAATAAATCTTACAAAGCACATCAAGCATAAGGAAATAATAAAAAACACATAAACACCTACAAATAATTACATGACCATGGATATAAATCCTCGCATGGATTCACCATCCATCAAATACACAAACCATCTCTCACCACCATACTTGGTTGGTGAGAAGGATCTCCCTCTTATGTCTTGAAGAACCTCAAAGACTCCTTGTTTTGCTTCTTTTTCCAAGTCCTTCACCACCAAAAGCTTCTCAAATACAAAATAAAACACAAGTTTATTAGTATATCAAGCTTGAACAAGAAGAACCATGGATCAAACATGGCTTAGAACATGAAAAAGAGATAAGAAATCAAGTTTTCCTTACACTTCACCTCAAAAACCCTAGAACTTGCTCTTGGAAAAAGTCATTGAAGATGAAAGATTTAGAACTTGCTCCAAACTACAAAGTGTCTTAGAATGAGGTATAGATTCAAGAAGTATGGTTGTTTGAAATTAAAGAGTGATGGAAAGTGGATTTTGGTGTCTTGGCCGAACCTAGCTTGGAGAAGAAATGGAGAGAAAATTTTGTGAACTTAGCTTCTTGAAAAATGATCAATAATGACCAAGGTGATCAATAATGTCTTCAAACTTTGCTTTAGCTTCTAAACCCATCACAAAAATCATCCCCCCCTCCATGCACTCTTCAAAGAATGACCAATCTCCTAGCCACCATTTTAAGCAATCTTAACCATTGATTAGATCAATGGTTAAGATTAATGTAGCTTATAGGTTTAGCCATAGATAGAAGACTTAATCTAGGCCATTGGATCTTTCCTCCTTGAAATCATAGCCATTAGATGTATCTCCAAAATGAAGGGTCAAGATTACTCCTTCAAACTTTACATCCAAGGATCATAAATGGTCCTAGCCACTTTGTAAGACTAAATCTCCACCGTTGATTAAATCAATGGTGGATATCCAAGCCACTAATGTTGACTACGCAGTACAATATTTATTTTTTTATCTGCTATAACCCTATAAATAATATTTTTTCTGTATTTTTATCACCCGATAATTAAATACAGTACAAAACATAGTAAAAGAAAATTTAAAAAACTATTTTCGGATTCAGGTTTAGTAAGATCCCCCGTCTCCGTCTCAACAGTACAAAGTTTTCAAGCTGCAGAAAAATTTTCACTTTTCAAGACCCACCTGGGCCCACATATAGCCCCCCTGGGCCCACAGACGGCGCACAGATAACATTAAAATAATCAGAGCAATATAAAAATTTTATAATCATCCACCAAATCACAAAAATTAAAAAATTCATGAATATCAAATTAGATTACGTAAAATAATTAAGACTTAACAGTAATAATTAAATTACGTAAAATTTTCCCCAGCCCGAAAATTATTATTTTCTTGACACATAATAAATCACACAAAATGATCAAATGTACTGATGGAATATTCAAAATAATTTTACAGTACACAAAAATTACTAAACAGTAGAATTCTGTTATCAGTCAAAATTACTGTCAACTAGTTAGGAAGTTTGGGGTGTTACAGTAATAGTGAAAATTATTAATGATTTAGCTGCAACTGCTCGGAAGAATCTCACTCTTCATTGCAAATCCAAGGAGAGCTACCAGTTTAAATTCAGGCCAACGTTTGGTTCTGTTTTCATCAACGTTATTCTTTTGCAACTTTACATGGCCAGGACAATCATCCTTTCACTATTTAGACATTTATGACGATTATTGAGATTCGTGTGGATTATGTTCATGGAAAATATGGGAAACTGGTGGATGTAGGGACAATGACTATTTTACTTGGAACAAGGGATCTTCGAAAGATATGGAACTAGGAGCTTGGAATACTATGAAGGGATAATTTTCTCTTTAATTTGTTGTCGTTGAAATCAAAATTCAAGATATAGAAGCCTTATGATTATTCTTGATTGTTGTTTTTCTTTACTTGTGTTTTGGAGGAGATATAATAATATTTGTGGGTCATAAATAATCAAAATCCATCTTTCTCTCCATCAGTGTTCAACGCATTATACAACTAAGCTTATCATCCTTGTTCGAATTTAAAGAGTTTAAAAAATAAGCTAGAGAAAAGAATTAATGTTAGAGTTAAGAGTTTTCTAATTCCATTTATTCAACCAAGAAAGCCAACTTGAAAACAAATATGACAATGGAAGAGGTGTGAGTTCTAACCATGGTCAAACTCGAGTTTGTTACATGTTTAAGTTTAATGAATACAAAATAATATGTAGAATATATATATATATATATATATATATATATGTGTGTGTGTGTGTGTGTGTGTGTGTGTGTGTGTGTGTGTGTGTGTGTGACAATGTGAGAAGTTTTAGTTGTAACCAAGGTCAAATTAGAATTTGTTATATGCTTAAATTTAATAAATATTTAATAATGTAGACTATATATATATATATATATATATATATATATATATATATATATATATATATATATATATAAAATCAAAATTTCCTTGAAGAGTAATTAATGATACTAATTATTTATTTCAATTTTTCTTTGATCAAGGTATCCTCACAAAGCATTGCTGTGAGACTCACATTTGGATCATAGGGGGTAGTTTGGTAAAGCATTCCCCAAAGCAATGTTTTACTTTACCAGTTTTTTGGAGGAGATATAATATATGTGTGTTATAAATAATAAAATTTAATCGCTTTGTCTTTATCAGTAGTCTTAGTCAAGCTCATTATATAATTAAGCTTATCACCCTTGCTCGAATTTAAAGAATTACGAATGTAGGTTGATGGAAAAGATTTGTTAAAGTTGTTTGCTTTCTAGTTTCGTTTATTCAACATAGAAAGTCTTCTTGAGAACTTATATGTAAATGCGAGAGGTGTGAGTTCTACCCATGGTCAAACTAGAGTTTGTTATAATTTAAATTAAATAAATACAAAATGATATATATATAAGTAAAATTCCTTTGAGGAGTAATTAATGATATAAGCTATTAATTACTTTTTGTCTTTGGTCAAAGTATCCTCTCATGTATTTTTGTGAGACTAACGTTTAGATCTAGGGTGGTGGTTAGGTAAAACATTCCCAAAGTGATGTTTTATTTCACTTGTCTTTTGGAGGAGATATAATATATGTGTGTCATAAGTTATCAAATTCCATCTTTTTCTCTTCATCAATTGTCTCGATGTAGCTCTTTATACAATAATGTCTATCATCCTTGCTCGAGATTAAAGAATTTCAATTGCAGGACAGAGGAAAATATAATGATAAAGTTGAGCATTTTTTAATTACTTTTGTTAAATCGAAAAAGCCACTTGAAAATATATATGATAATGGGAGAGATTTGTGTTGTAACCATGGTCAAATTGGAATTTGTTACATTTTAAATTTAATTAATATTTAATTATATTTAATTAAATTTGTTAGATTTTTTTTGTGTGTGTGTGTGTGTGTGTGTGTGTGTGTGTGTGTGTATATATATATATATATATATATATATATATATATATAAAGTAAAATTCCCTTGAGGAATAATTAATGACACCAACTATTAATTACTTTTTGTCGTTGATAAGGTATCCTCATTAGCATTATTGTAAGACTAGCCTTCTGATATGGGGTGGTGGTTAGGTGAAGTATTTCAAGAGTGATGTTTTACTTTTATTTTATTTTGGAGGAGATATGATATATGTGTGTTATAAATTTCCAAATTCCATCTCTTTTTCTTCTTTAGCAATCTCGGTCGAGCTCATTATACAATTTAGATATCGTACTTGCACGTGTTGAAACAATTTAAAAATTTGGATAGTGGAAAGAATATGATAAAATTGAGCACTTTCTAATTTCGTTTACTCAACTAAGAAAGCCATTTGAAATTATATATGACAATGGGAGAAGTTTTAGTTGTAACCATGGTCAAAATTAGAATTTGTTATATACTTAAATTTAATAAATATTTAATAATGTGTAGACCCCATATATATATATATATATATATATATATATATATATATATATATATATATATAATCAAAATTCCCTTGAAGAGTAATTAATGATACCAATTATTAATTACGATTTTTCTTTGATCAATATATCCTCACAAAGCATTATTGTGAGACTCACATTTAGATCAAAATTGGTGCTTTGGTAAAGCATTCCCCAAAGTAATGTTTTACTTTACTAGTTTTTTGGAGGAAATATAATATATATGTATCATAAATAATAAAATTTAATCTCTTTCTCTTTATCAGTAGTCTCAGTCAAGTTCATTATACACTTAAGCTTATAATCCATGCTCGAATTTAAAGAATTTCAAATGCAAGTTGAAGGAAAAGATCTGTTAAAGTTCTATGCTTTCTAATTTAGTTTATTCAACAAAGAAAGCCTACTTGAGAACTTATTTGTAAATGGGAGAGCTGTGAGTTCTACCCTTTGTCAAACTACAATTTGTTATACATTTAAATTTAATAAATACAAAATAATATATATATATTTTTTTAGCAAAAGAGTTGGCATGCAAAGGCATCATTGTGATAACTGACATCCCAGCTATGTTGGCCCCTTAGCAACACCAATCATTTGCAGCACACCAAAAATTTTATTAAAAAAGAAGGAAAAAATACAAAAAGGCAAGGGGGCATAAACCAAAACCCTTGCAAGCATTATTTGAACCTGTAAATAGGTAATCCTACTCTATTCCTTTAAAAATCTTCACTAATGAAACTACCAATAGTATTCCACCAATGAAAGCCATGAATGGTAATTCCATGAGAGGCAAGCTTATCTTATTGCCTTCACGGAAAATATGTGAAGCAAAGAAACACATTTTTTTAGTTAATTCTATGCAATTCTTCCATCTATTTTTCAGCCTCCAAGGAACAATGCTAGTGGACTTGAAAGCTTGAATAACTAGCATGGAATCACACTCCAACCAAAATTTATGCCAACCATTCTTGAAAGCCATCTCTATAGCTGTCATAGCACCCATTAGCTCTGCTTGTAGAGCATAGGATGTACCAAGATTAAGCTCAAAACAACCTAAAGTTGCTCCACTCTTATCTCTGAAGATACCTCCACAAGCAGCAAGACCAGGAGATCCTCTAGCTGCACCATCTGTGTTGCATTTGATCCAGTAACAAGGAGGAGCACACCAACTGATTTCTTTTATAACTGGGGCCTTAGTTGGTTTTCCATCAACTGCAAAAGCTTTCAAAATCATAGAATCTTTGCATAGCATAAAACATATGGCCATTACTATTATTCCCAACTAATGAGACGTAAGAAGTAATCGTGTGAATTGCAGTTTTCAATGAGGTTTTTTTATTATCAAATCTGAGATTATTCCTACAATTCCAAATAACCCAAATTGAATTTATAACAGCTACAAGAACAATATCCCTTACTTATGGAGAAAACTGATTATTGCACACAAAGAGAATACCATGTATAGAAGATGTATCAACATTAAGATTAATGGTTTCACTCAACCATTTCCAAATTTGTTGTGTGAAAAAGCACTCACAGAACAGGTGATGCGTGGATTCAGTTGCTATCTCACAAAGACAACACATAGATACAACCACACAGCCCTTTTGTAACAAATTCTCATCTGTTGCTAATCTATTATGTAGAATTTTCTAAGCAAGAAGGGACCTAGAAGGTGGTATGACAACATTCCAGATAAGCTTTTCCCATTGCAGGACTTGGCCAATTGGTTTGTGAAATAAATAAGCATCTTTGAAAGTTAGCTCACCCGAATTGGTATGCTTCCAAATTAGTTCATCTTCACATGGAGTAGTAAGGATGGAAATCTGTTTTAGCTCAGAGTAAAGAAAAGGGTACTGCTGCAGCAAGGAAACTGGTATTTTCCACCTACCATTGCTCATGAAATCCTTTACCTTAGCATTCAGATAACTATGACATTGCTGTGGAATATTTAACAGGGAGATTAATGGCTGAGATAACCATAGATCAGTTCAAAAACTCACTAAGGAACCCAAACCAATTTGCCAAATTGTGTTTTGTTGGACAACATAATATTTATCCTTTAAACCATGCCAAATTGAGGATGCAACATGATAATGAATTGGTTTATTATTTTTGAGAACTCTTGCCCTTAATAAACAGGCCCACTGATTGCTAGACTGAGTAAACTCCCAACATAGCTTTAGTGCAGTGGTATCATTGACATCTCTTAGTGATCTAATTCCTAATCCACCTTCGTTTGTTGGACAACATACTTTATGCCAGGCTACAGTCACCACTTTTCTATGATCAATATCACCTGAACATATAAAATTTCTAACCCATTTATTTATAATTTTTAGCAAACTAATTGGTCAGGTATAAACCAAGAAACTATGCAGTATCATACCCCGAATAACAGTCTTCACTAGCTGAACTCTCCCAGCAATGGACAGTAGAGATGCTTTCCAAGCTGCAAGTTTGGATCTAATTTTGTCTGCAATAGGTTGTAAATGCATGACTCTAGGCTTCCCTTTAAAAATAGGAAAGCCAAGATAGATGAAAAGCAGTTTTCCAATAGCAAAACCCAAAATATCAGCTATCTTAGCTTGCCTTTTACTAGATATTGCTCCAGAATAAAAAGTAGATTTAGAAGGGTTGATAATTTGACCATAAATAACAGCATACCTTTGAATCAAACCCATCAGTGAATGCATATTCTTTTGAGTTCCTTTGTAGAAGATCATAACATCATATGCATAAAGAACATGAGAGGGCACATGAGTTCCTCTAGGACCAGACATTAAAGATAACTCTCCATCCTGGACCAACTTAGAGATACCTTTGCTTAACACTTCCTCTGCAAGACAAAATAACAAAGGAGATAATGGATCTCCTTGTCTAACCCCTCTTTTACATGAAAAATATCCAGAAGCCTTGCCATTGACAAATATAGACAATTTGGCTGACAAGAGGATGGTTTCAATCCAGTTACAGAACTTTTGACTAAATCCAAAGGCATTAAGGACCTTTATCATAAACCTCCAATCTAAGGTATCAAAAGCCTTTCTAATATCAATTTTCATGGCCAAATTACCTCCAAAATTCCTTTTGTCAATTAAATTAATGGCCTCTGAAGTAAGGCAGATGCAATAAGAGATTTGCCTTCCTTGAATGAATCCTCTTTGATTGGTAGACACAATATGAGGTGCAATCCTTGCTAACTTGTCAGCCAAAACCTTGGTGATGATCTTAAATTTAAAATTTGCAAGGGCAATGGGCCTATACTGAACAATTCTCTCAGCTCCAGCAACTTTTGGAATAAGAACCACTAAGTTTGCATTTAGATTTGGAAGCATCCAACCACTATTAAAGAATTGAAGCACAACATTGATAACATCTTCAGCTATAATGTCCTAATAAGTTTGATAGAAGAAAGCACCACAACCATCTGGACTCGGAGCACCATCAGTGTTCATGGAAAAAATAGCTTGTTTTATTTCTTCCACAGAAGGCAAACTCTCAAGCATAGTGTTGTCTTCACTTATAACAAGTCTAGGAATAACCTCATCAACTAACTCATTATCTGTGTAATTATTCTCAGAACTGAAAATGGAGTCAAAGTAACTAACAACATGGTTTTCAATCTGAGATGCAGAGCTTAATATCATATCATCATGCTTTAAGACACTCAATTACTTAGTAACATGCCTTACCTTTGCCATTTTATGGAAAAATTGAGTGTTCCTATCACCTTGCAAATACCAATTCAGTCTAGACTTCTCTTGCCAGTAATCTTCTTGGAATTGCAAAGCTTTCTCCAACTCTATCTGTGTAGATTTCTCAAGGTTAGCCAACATATCCGAATAACCATTATCACTAATCTATTTTTGGACTGAATCCAGGTTCTGCATGGCAGCTGTCACATTTAAATTCACATCACCAAACACTATTTTGTTCCACTCTTTAAGCTTTAACTTTAAAGACTTAAGCTTATTTGAAAGAATTACCATAAGGCAGCCAACTACCTTCTCCTTCCAGCAATCCTGCACTATTTTAATGCAATCCGGATGTCTAGACCACATCTTCATAAATTTAAATGAGGAGAAATGCTTAGTGTCATCCTTTTTTAAATCTAGCAGTAAAGGAAAATGGTCAGACCTGCTCTTGGTTAAGGTACAACAAGAGATGCTAGACCAGAAATTCATCCATCTATCATTACAAATAGCTCGGTCCAACCTTTTCTCAATGAAAGCTCTTCCTTTCCTACCATTTGACTAAGTGTATTGAGCATCTTTCATAGGTAAATACAGCAAACTATTAGATGTTGTCCAAGTTTGGAATTCCTCACAAGAAATTTTTGAAGGTAAACCACTTCCTCTATATTCATGTGCACCAAGTATAGAGTTATAATCTCCTATAAAACACCAAGGCATATCATGAGCAGCTTGCAAAGCATTTAACTCATGCTAAAGAATTCTCCTTTTTCAGATAAGTAGATGAAGCATATACAACAGAGAAACCAATAGCTTGACTATTTACCATGACTGTAAAGGAAACATGTTGAGAAGACTTTGTAATAACAGTAGGGTTCCATTGTTCAGAACACAAACACCACAGGTTAGGACTTAAAGAATCTCTCTCATTAATAGCAAAAATTCAGAGGTTCAAATTATTCCAGAATTTCGAGGGAAATTTATCTAACATCATCCAAGGTTCAAAAACAAAAGCAAAATCTAGTTTGTGAAGAACACAAAACTTTTTTAAGACCAACCTAGTTGAGGGGTTGGCAATGCCTCTAACATTCCAATAGATGCACTTCATTAGGCAAGATTTCTAGGTCCTTCTGCCCTTATTCGGGTTAGCTGCCCATCTGGTTTCTGGATCCTTCTGTTTTTCTGCCTTAACCTCTTCTTTTGAGATTTTGTTAAGGCTATTTCAAATCCTTCTTCTGCATCATCTTGAGACTGTTCCTGAATATCATCAATTAATTCCCGATCAACCATCTCATCCCAACTCATATTATTTACTCTTAAATCATTCTGAACCACTTCATTCAATTCATGTATGTTGTCAACTTGCTGAATGTTGGTACCTGAACTAACAGATTAAAGTTGTTGTGTGCCCTGGTTAGCTATGGGGGATCTACCAGATATAGAGTGTATTTGCTACCTTTCAACAGGAGTTTCCTGCACCACTTCATTAGCAGTAAATTGCTGTGACTCCCTTGGAGAAAATTCACTATGAAGTATAGTTGGAGTTCTTCTATGATTACCTTGTCCCTCGTGAGTATTCTGCACAAATTCTTCTTGAATTATAACTCCCTCATTATGATGCTCAATTAAATTCCTCTGTGTATTATTCTCAGCATTAACAATCTCATTGTTGATAACAAATCCTAAAATTGGATTTCTGATTTCCTGCAGTTTCTGACCCGAAATAGAAACATTGTTCACCCCAACTAATTTGGTTCTATCAACAGGCTCATCTACCACAGTACAATCAATGATCTGATCTTGATTATTTTTATTACTAGAATCTCCTTGCAACAACTGAGGAGTGTTATCAAAAATTACTTCTTTTCCCTTAGACTTCAAAGCAACATCATCATTCTCCACAGCAGCCTTAACTATATATATATATATATATATATATATATATATATATATATATATATATATATATATATATATATATATATAAAAGTAAAATTCTTTTGAGGAGTAATTAATGATATTAACTATTAATTACTTTTTTTCTTTGGTCAAAGTGTCATCTCAAGTTTGAGACTAATGTTTAGTTCTAGGGTGGTGGTTCGGTAAAGCATTCTAAAGTGATGTTTTATTTCACTTGTCTTTTGGTGAATACATATATATATATATATATATATATATATATATATAAATAAGAAGGATCCACTTCTACACCTGTAAGTAAAAAAGATTATACTTTTTATTTTATTATGATCATGTATTTACGATAAAAGATAAATGGATTGCTACTATATGATCACAATAAAATGAAGTGTAAAAGATTGGATGTAAGTTTTTGTACTTACACTAGGTGTAAGTGGATTTCCTACCTATATATATATATATATATATATATATATATATATATATATAACATATTAAATATTTTTTAAAATGTAAACATAAAACAAATTCCAGTTTTGACCAACATATTATTAAATATTTATTAAATTTAAACATATAATAAATTCCAGTTTGACTATGGTTACATTTCAAATCTCTCCCATTATGATATATATTTTCAAGTGGCTTTCTTGGTTGAATAAATGTAATTAAAAGCTCTTAACTTTATCATTATATTTTCCTCTGTACCATAATTAGAATTCTTTAAACTCGAGAAATGATGATAAACATTATTGTATAACGAGTTGAACCGAGATAATTGATGAAGAGAAAAAGCTGGAATTTGATAATTTATGACACACACACACACACACACATATATATAATTGACTTCTTAAGTATTAATGACACTATATTTTTTACATTTTACGAGTTCAAAATCATTCATTAGAGTTATTATCAAGGAAAAAGATGGAATATATGGTTTATGCACACTGTGTGAACGAAAATTTTAAGTTATCAAGAACGTGACACTGTGTTATGTATTATAAATAGATGGTTATATGTCATGTGTAACATCTTCTTTTAACATGTTAGTCTTGTTTATGGTTACAGAAGTAACATAATATTTGCTTGATATGTCTTGTGTAATTTTGTGACAAACTGAGTTAGTTTAGGTACTTTGTTGTAGTACTGAAGGTGAAAAGTAACCTAAAATAACTAAGATAAAGGCATAAATTGCTTAAATGAGAGAAATAAATATGGATAATTTATTTCTAGGTTACAAATGTATGAAATGAGATGTAGTTGTAGTTTTAAGATAAACTAAGTTAGTTTGGTGTTTGAAGTGTACTAGTTGTGTGTTTTAATATCGGATTAGCTTATAGCAGATATGGAAAAGTATGAAAATGATGAAATCAGTATTTAGATGAATCTTAGGATTTATTCTAATACCTATTGAAGTTAGGAAACTTGATTTAGTAAGATCAAAGTATTCCTAATAGATATAAAGTTCCAGCTTATGACTCAAGTGGCCTTAGTCTTATCTTATTTCTTGACTTTCTATTCCTATTCTTTACTCACTCATGGCTGTTGTAGGAGAAATAGAAACTTAAAACAAAAGAAAGGAGAGAAAACAAGAGAAGAGGAAGAAGAAGGAAAAAGAGGAAAGGAAGAGGAAAGAGAAAGGCAATGCCAAGGCTTGATCATCTTCTACACAAAGTGAGGTAGGAGACTTGTTTTCATAACTTTATCTTTCCCTTTTTTTCAACTTGCTGCTTAATGGTTGTTTATTGAATAAATGGTTATGATTTTCATGCTTGATTCTTGTTGATAAACTTGATGATGACTTGTTTTTAGTATATTTAATGCTTGGTTGTGAGTTAGGAATTGCTTATGTCCATGTTCTTCCATGATATTTGAAGTTAGAAAATGGGTATTGATGATTGATATTTGCTCATTAATCTATGTTAGATAGGTTAAGTTAGTGTTTCATGATTCTATCATGTTTAGAGATCATGTTTTGGATTGAAAATCACTTAGAATCCATCATTTTGAGGGTTGGATTGGTTTGGAAAACCAATTATGCATAAACTAGTTTTGCAGATTGGTTTTGGTGCGTTGGCACCTAGGTGCTAGAAGCAAGCGCCTAAGTGTCCAACGTGCAAAATGTTTTTGCCTCATTAGCACCTACGCGATCAAGTTGGGTGCCTGCACGCCCAACAACAGGGGAAACAAGGAAAAGTTTCTATCATCCCAGCGCTTTAGTGCCCATTAGAGAGTGCCTAAGCATGCAGCCAGTGCTTGAGCACCTAAGAACCAGCGTCTGAGTGCCCAATCCAAATTTTCACAAGATTTTTATCTTATTGAAATAGGATTTCCTACTTGTTAGGACCTTTTATACATGCTTTTTAATGTGTGTTAAGATATTATTAGGGATATTTCACAAAGGAAATAGTCATCTAGTATGTATGAGCATGTATAGACCTTTGAGCATCCAAAAAGGAATGGAATGCCTTAGGAATGTGAGTAAAACCTTGAGCACAATAGGGTGACTTAAGCAATCAGCTTGGTTTCTTAATTAGACCATGTTATTTGTAGCTTGGTTTCTTAATTGGACCATGATAAATCAGTTTGGTTCTCTATTGAGCCTCGATAAACCATCTTGGTTCCTTAATTGGACTATGTCATATGTTTAGCTTGGTTTTTTTTTAAGGTTAAAGTTAAACCATGAAAAAGCTTTATAACATAACTTACTTTTAGTTCTTAAGATTATGTTTATAATGTTATAGATGTTTAGTTATGGGATACTCATACTGAGAATTATGCATTCTCACCTTGTTTGTTATTCCATGACAAACATAGGTCAAGACCCTGCTAAGGGAAAGAAGAAAAAGAAGTTGATAGATAAGAGTAGTTTTAGTTTTATTGCTTATAAAGTTATTATATTTGCTTTGTAATCTTTTATGTGCTATGTATTACATTATGCCTTTTTAGGCTAGTGATGTGTGTGTGTGTGTGTGTGTGTGTGTGTGTGTGTGTGTGTGTGTGTGTGTGTATGTATGTTTCCACTTTCCATCAAGGCTCTCTGTAATTACTTAATTAGTGATTATCAATATATAATATAATGTTGTCAGTTTAAAAGGTGACATTGCTAGTACTATATATCTTTCTATATAGACAGGTATACAGAGATATTTGTATTAAAGTGTTACATTATGGTATCAGAATAGTTCATCTTGTTGAGCTGGGGTATGGGTTGACTATGCTTAGAAGTGTTTAGGAGTTTCTTATAAGTTATGCTTTTCTTGTCTCTTATGTGAGATACTTGAATTGGATTGCATGACTTGCCTTGCATTGGAATGTTATTAGCTACTATTGTACGGTTACATTATATTGAGATTGATTAACTCAATATGTATTGTTTTGTTATGTATAGGAAACTATGACACCTCCGAGACAAACTAGGGAAACTAGAAACTCTTTTGGTGAAGGCCCCAATATGGCAAAGGTTGTAATGGTGATGGCTAATTCTATGAGGGAGAAAACGGTCGTTATCGTTGATGTTATTATAGAGCAGACAACTTTACTGCAAAGACATTTGAGAGAATGTAGGCAAACCAACCTCAATAGTCTACACAACCTAGTCAACCAGTGCAACTAGTACACGAAGTACTGGGTGTAATACCCTCCCTAGGGTATCACATGTCTGATTCCCGACTCAAAATCAAAAAGAAGTTCGCACAAAGTTTGAGTTATAAAAGATGGGTTTTAAAATTTCTTTCTTGCTGAAACATAAACTTACTGAAATTTATAAGTAATACGGAAAAATATATTGAAACAGATTCATATACACTATTGATCCAATTGTACCATTTAACAATTTAAAGAGGAATACAAAAATTACAGACTCTTTTTTTTTCTAACAGTAGTAACCCTATGACAGGTTCTACTTAATAGTACGGTATAACACTAACATTAAAACTTAACATACGCGTTCCTTCTCTTGTATCCAACTTGATGCATCAGAACTCTACTCCTTGTCTACCCGACACATCTTTGAACTTGAGACAGCCACTTTTCAATGTTTTCATCAATCTCTGAGTATCTACTATCAGTTTCTTCTTAGAAACTCGTTCCATCTATTATATAGTTGTTTCACAACACAAACCCTACCAAAACATAAAACAAAGAGGTGAGATCACCTACGCCAATACCAACATGGTAGTACAGAGATAACACAAACAACAATGTCATACAGGCATATCATACTAGAGTTCTAACAATGTATTCAACATTAATCAACTATCATCATCCAATCCTATAGCAGTTCAAATATCATTCAAAATTTACAACAATGCCCTCAACATGACTCAGACATCCAAAAGTACAATTATCATAACCAATATTCCTCAACTATTATATCACACAGATGTAAATACTCAGATTATGCATATGCACATAGACTCGATTTCCTACTCCATGGAGCTAAACTAAGGTTGGAGAAATGATCAAAAAGATCTGTCAGTACTCTGTGCCTTAGACCACGTGCTATAATTCTCATTTTGCACATCTAGCACATACTCGACAGTCTTTATCAAATCTTGAATAAGAATAGTGTCTTGGTCAGGATCATCAGTGTGTCGCGTCGGTCTAACCCACGGTTACAGTAGTGCTACTCAAGAGATGCCCCCAAGGTCAACTAGTAACTTACACTACGCGTATCGCACCCACTCAAGAGATGTACGTTTCTTCTAGGCAGTTAGCCATACTTCAATCCATCAGACCATTCCAATGCATGTGTAATGCACCAAATACCAAATCATAGATAGAATACCAATCACAAGTTTAACTCATAATTTTTCAAAATATATTTTATACAATGCACGAATATATCAGTGCAAGTCCAACCACAAGGACCATTCTTTTCAATTTCAGTTGTTCAATTTAAATCATATGTCTCAACGCATATTTTTCCAATGCATGTAGAATGCTCAAATACCAAATACAGGCATCTCTTTCCAATGCATATAAAATGCATCAAAAGCCCATCACAGGCAAAACTCGTCATTTTCTCACACAGTGTATGGACACTGGTTTGGTAGTAATCATCATGTTATCATGTTTTTATAGTCATAAAACACTTTTGTTGTATAATCACAATCGCGTAACATTTCTGTTACGTTTTCATAATTTCAAAACATTTTAGTTCTATTTTCACAATACCGTAACACTTCTGTTACGTTTTTACAATACCGTAACATTTTTGTTACATTTTTTTTAAAATGTCACAACTCTTCTGTTGCACTTTTAAACTACATACAAATTTTTTGACGTTTTTCTCAATCGCGTAAAAATATACGTTTCTCAAATTGCCTAGCTTTTTTTCACTGTTTCAAAATCGCGTAACTTAAAAATCATTCTTTTAAGTCGCGTAAATCATTTTCCATCATTCTCAAAATATTTAAAACACTTTCCAAATCTTATAGCAGTTTTCATTTTCACAATCGCGTAAAAATATTCTATTGCTGTTAAATCACGTAGTGATTTTTCAATAGTAGTTTAAATTATGTAAAATATTTAAAACTTTTTTGTCGTTCTCAAAATATTTAAACGTAATTCAAATCACTTAAAAATATTTCAACGCATCTCCAATCGCGTAGAAATATTTTACCATATTTTAAATCACGTAGAAATATTTTACTGTATTTCAAATCACATAGAAATTTTTTACTGTATTTCAAATCACGTAGACATATTTTACTGTATTTCAAATTGCATACTTTAAAAATTATGTTTTTAAGATACGTAAATAATTTTTCACCACAATTCTATTACAAAAAATATTTCTCGTCCTTCAAAAATTCCATTTCCACTTTTCTCAAAATAATATGACTTTATACTTTATTTAACACATTTTCTTACTCAAGAAAATCTTTTTCCACATTTCTTTCCTCAAGAAATCCTTTTCGAAATATAACCTATGAAATCACTTTTCCATCAACGTTTCAAATCTTAAAATTTCCTAACGTACTTCAAAACTCGAAAATAAGTTATACGTTAGTAAATTTTTAAAAACACCATTATATTCTTCATTTTTCCCAAATCATTTTCAAACACAACCTTCTTCAAAATAAATTGAAGTTCGAAAACATTTTTAACCTTTCTTTGTCTTTCGTTTACAAAACTCGATTTCTCAAGTGATCAAAACGCTTTGATTCCTTTTCCAAATTCTTGTGCGAAAATTGTTTTGTTACAAAATCAATGCATCCACAATTCTTCAAAAACTGTGAACGTGGCCATTGAAAACTGTCAAATCTTTCGAGTGACAAAAACACTCAATTTTATAAAATATCACTTTGTTCCATAAAAATTTAGGCATAACCAGTTTTTCAAAAACTGTAGAGTATTTGGCCATTGAAGCCATCAAATATTTTTCCTTCGAACTCAGTTATTTATCAATTTTGATTTTACACAAACAAAACCATTAAAATTTTGTTTTCCAAAATCGTACGACTTATGGTTATAAAACCAAACCCATTTGTTCAAATTCATTTTTACTTTCTTTGCAAATCCTTTTTCACTTTCTTTGCAAATCCTTAAAATCAACATTACCCGTTTCGTTTTTTGAAATCAAGTTTAATAAATACTTAGAAACAACATTGCCCATTTTGTCTAAAACTCATGTTTAGAAAAAAATACTTAGGATCTTTGTACACAAAATAAATCTATAAAAATTCCTCAAAAACCGTGTTCTTGTTCTCTTGAAAAACAAACCTTTAGTTTATTTTCCACACTCCTCAAATCATTCATTTTCATCATTCATGAAAATATTAATTTGTGAACACCTATTTTAAGGTGTCTTGGCCGAAATTCACTATGTTCTAGGGACCCAAAAATCAATTCCCTTGTTCTTGAAATTTTTTAACATGAACCCTAATCAAGGGCATCAAAACCGTAGCCCTTCCTTGGCCATTGGAGCCAAAAATTGATTTCCTTTCCATCAACACATCATGGCATACACATACATATTTCATCATAAATACTACAAGCATGCCATATACTCATCATGCATAATATAAGCATACCATTAAAGCCATAAAATCATGCATAGCATATCAAGCATAGGCAAATAATTAAAACACATAAACACCCACAAATAAATTACAAGACCATGGATATGAATCCTCACATGGATTCACCATCTACCAAATATAAAACCATCTCTCACCACCATACTTAGTTGGTGAGGTGGATCTCCCTCTTACCTCTTGAAGATCTTCAAAAGCTCCTTGTTTTGCTTCTCTTTCCAAGTCCTTCACCACCAAGGGCTTCTCAAATACAAAACAAAATACATAGAAATTAGTATACTAAGCTTGATTAAGAGGAACCATGGATCAAACATGGTTTAGATCATGAAAAAGAGAGAACAAATGAAGTTTCCTTACATTTCACCATAAATACCCCATAACTTTGATCTTGAAGAAAGTCCATGAAGATGAATGATTTAGAGAAAGTCTCCAACATGAAAGTTGTTTAGAATAAGGTAAGGATTCAAGAAATAAGATTGGTTAAAATTATTGAATGATGGAAGCCATACTTAGGAGTCATGGCCGAAACCACCATGGAGAGAAAATTTTCTAAGAGTTTAGGTTTTGGGGAAATGATCACTAATTGACCAAGAATGAGTAATGATAGGAATGAAACACTTTCCTATGGTTCTAAGCCTCCAAAAACCGTTCCCCCCTCCAAGAAATCTCCTAAGGAAGCAAACAAAGCAATAATGATCAAGAATGATGTAACATTGACCAAGACAAGTAATAATGGTCATAAAGTTTTTCTTTAGCTCCAAAATTCATCACAAAACCGTCCCCCCTCTACATGCATTCTTCTACGAGTGCCAAAAATCAATAATGGTGCATAATTGACTAAAGCAACTAATAATGGCATTTCAACTTTTCCTTTAGCTCCAAATACAACACAAAATTGTTTCCCCCTCCATTTTGCATGCAATAATGTTGTCATCTTTTTCAAGCCACCATTTAGAGCATTTTAGACCATTGATTAATTCAATGGTTAAGATTTAGGTAGACTTTTGATTTAGAAGACTTAATCTAGGCCATTAGATTTTTCCTTCTTGAAATCTAAGTCATTAGATGCATCTCCAAAATGAAGGGTCAAGATTACACCTTCTACTTTTAATCCAAGGGTTATAATTAGTCAAAGCCATTTTTGATGACTAAATCTCCACCATTGATTAAATCCAAATCCAATGATCATGATTGATCCATCTCCACCGTTGATTAAATTCAAATCCAACGGTCACAAATGGTCCTAGCTACTTTGTAAGACCAAATCTCCTCCCTTGATCAATTCTAAATCCAATGGTTATAAATGGTCATAGCCATTTTATTAGACTTATCCTACACCGTTGATTAAATTGACAGTTGATTTCAAAGTCTTAAATATTGGACTTGCTTCTTATTGGTCCATCAAAAATTATCATAACCACTAATTGTGGACTTAACAGTATAATATTTATTTTTATCTGCTAAACTCCACAAAAATTATATTTATTGTATTTTTATCATCTGATAAATTAAATACAGTACAAAACACAGTACAAGAGATTTTCTAAAACTGTTTCCGGATTCAGGTTTAGTAATTAAGATCCCATGTTTCCGTCTCAACAGTATAAATTTTTCTATGCGTAGAAAAATTTTCACGTTTTGGGACTCATCCCGGGCCCATGTAGAACCACTGGGACTCACAAATAGTCCAAAAATGGTCGGAGTATCATAAAAATTTCATAATCATCCACAAAAATCACAAATATTAGAAAACACACAATTATCAAATCAGCTTACGTAAAATAATTAAAACCTAACAGTAAAAATTAAATTACATAAAGTTTTCCCCGGCCCGAAAATTTTTATTTTCCTGACACGGAGTAAATCACTCAAAACGATCAAATACGCTGATGGAATAGTCAAAATAATTTTACAGTATCCATAAATTACTAAATAGTAAAATTCTGTTAACTGTCAAAATTACTGTTTAAGAGATACAAAATTTTTAGGGTGTTACACTGGGGGTAAGGAACCAATATTTTGTTGATTTGTCAGAATTCAAGAAGACTAATCTTTCATCGTTCAAGGGGGAATATGACCTGATGCGAGCAGTTAAATGGTTGAAGAAAATGGAGAAGATTTTTACAGTTATGACTTTCTCAGATAATCAAAGGGTTCTTTTTGCTTCCTTCATGCCAGAGAGGGAGGCAGAGAACTGGTAGACGGATGCAAAGAGGTTGCTAGATGCATCTAGAACTGCTATCACTTGGGAAGTGGTCAGAAATTCTTTCTTGGAAAAATATTTTTCTTAGAACTTACAAATTGCAAAGGAGATGAAATTTCTAAAGCTTGAGCAAGGCGATATGTAACACCCTCCTTAGGGCATCACATTTTCGACTACCAACTTATAATCTGAAAAATCAGTTCATAGAAGGTTTGAGTTATAAAATATGGGTTTAAAAATTTCTTTTCATGGAAACATAAACTTACTGTTATTTATAAGTCATACTGAAGAATAGATTTAAACTTATTAAAATTCATATAACAGACATCACTTAATATTTAACAATTATTTAAGAAATATAAAACTTACAGACTCAATTTTAAACAGTAGCAAATCCCATGATGGGTTCTACTCAATAGCATGGTAAAACACTAATGAGAAAACTTAACATATTTATTCCTTCTTGTATCTATCTTGTTGCGTCATATATTTGCTCCTCATCAACACTGTACACCAACCAATCTGGTATGGTCACCCCTCGATGTTGTCACTGAACTAAGATTATTTGCCTCCATTCACGTCTAATAAACTTGTTCCATCTACTATTTAAATTTTAACAATACAAGCGCAATAAAACAATATAACAAAGAGGTAAGATCACCTACGCCAATACCAACATGGTAGCATAGAGATAACACAAACAACATATCATACAGATATATCATACCATAATTACAATCATGCCATCAACATTATTGTCATCACACAGATACAATAATTACGATCATGCCATCAACATTATTATCATTATCATCATCCAATATTCCTCAATTATTATATCACACAGATATAAATATTCAATATTTACGATAATGCCCTCAACATTATCCAGGTATTCAACAGTTCAATTATCATAATCAATACTCAATAATGATGCATATGTTATGCATGTAGACTCAATGTTCTACTCCATGGAGGTTTTCACAATTTCGAGAAGAATGCTCTAGTTAATTGTCAGCCTTAGCCCAAAGACAATCTCCCAATCGTCGAAAAGAATTGTGTTATTGTCGGGTATCATTAATGCATTGCAACGGACTGCATCGCCAAGTGACACATGATCATTTTGCCAATCTCAGTCCACTGGTCGACCGCCGCGCCTTGACGCCCCCAAGATCCATCATAGACCTCACTATCAATTCTCATTCCCTCTTCAACCACAAGGGTCATAATAGCATCAACTATTCATTTTCGTTCAATGCACAAATATCTCAATGCAATTTTGTTCAATTTCATCATATGCCACAATGCATATTTTTCAATTTCATCATATGCCACAATGCATATTTTTTCCAATGCATATTCAATGCACCAATGCTAATCACAGGCAAAATTCCTCATTTCTAATGCATGTTCAATGCACCAATGCCAATCATAGGCTAATTTCATAATTTTCTCATACAGTGTCCATACACTGGTTCAACAGTAATCATACTGTATTTTCAACAGCAAAATCATATTATCGCGTTTTTCATAGTCACAAAATACTTTTGTCGTGTTTTCACAACCGCGCAACATTTCTATTACGCTTTTACAATTCCGCAACATTTCTGTTATGTTTTCAAATTACGTATTGATTTTTCAACGTTTTCTCAATCACGTAAAAATATTTACACGTTACTCAAATCACGTAGCAATTTTTCCACCATTTTCACAATCGCGTAACTTAAACATCATTCTTTTAAGTCGCATATACCATTTTTCATCATTTTCGAAATATTTAAACGCTTTCCAAATCGCGTAGAAATATTTTAACATTTTTCAAATTGCATAGCTTAAAAATCACATTTTTAAGATACGTAAAACATTTTTCACCATTTTACAATTACGTAAAATATTCCTCAATATTCCAAACATTATTCTGGACTTCCAAACAAATCCATATCATTTCCAACATCATTTTTCACATTTCTCCTTTAAGAAATTCTTTCCTCAAAATAATATGACTTCTCATATTATTTTCCTCATTTTCTTACTCAAGAAAATCTTTTTCACAATAATTTCCATAATTTCACCATTTCCATTGCTGTAAATCAATGTTTTCAAATCTTTAAAATTCCTCATCACACTTCAAAACCCAAAGGTTGAGTTATAGATTAGAAAAATGTCAAATCACTATTATATTCTCCATTATTCTCAAATCAATTCTAAAATCAATTCTCTTCAAAATAAATTGAGGTTCAAACACTTTCAACCTCTCTTTTCCATTCACATACGAAAATTCCATTTCTCAAGTGATAAAATACTCTGATTCCTTTCCAAAAATCCTTGTACCAAATCAAATTATATTTCCACTTTGAAAATCACTTTGTTTTCATAAAAATCAAGCATTACAAGCTTTCAAACCGTGGTACATGGCCATTGAAACTATCAAATATTTTTTTTTCTAAGTCAATATGGTTTTATACAAACAAAATCATTAAAAATTCCTTAACAAAACCATGAGACTCATAGTCTTAAAAATCAAATCATTTGTTTATTTTCATTTTTTACTTTCTTTGCAAATCCTTAAAATCATCAGCTCATTGCTCTTTTCATTTAAAACTCATGATTAATAAAATACTTAAAATATTTTTATTCAAAAATGTCCTTGAGTTTCCTTAAATTCCATTCTTGTTTTTACACAAAATAAATCAATAAAAATTCTTCTCAAAACCGTGAACACTACTTCTTGAAAAATAAACCCTTTGTTTATTTTCCTTGTTTTTCTAATCATCCAATTTTATCATTCATGAAAATATTAATTTATGAACACCTATTTTGAGGTGTCTTGGCCGAAATTCCTCTTGGTCTTTGGAACCAAAAATCAATTTCCTTCCCATCATCAAATCATGGCATACATATACATATTTCATCATATATACCATAAGCATGCCATAATCAAAAGCAATAAATCATGCAAATCATACAAAGTATGAACAAATAAATCAAACACATAAACACCCACAAATAATTACATGACCATGGATATGAATCCTCACATGGATTCAACATCCACCAAATACAAAATCATCTCTCACCACCATACTTGGTTGGTGAGATGAATCTCCCTCTTACCTCTTGAAGAACCTCAAAAGCTCTTTGCTTTGCTTCTTTTTCCAAGTCCTTCACCACCAAAGGTTTCTTAAACACAAAACAAAACATATATTTATTTGTAAATCAAGCTTGAACAAGATAAACCATGGATCAAACATGGCTTAGAACATGAAAAAGAGATAGGAAATGAAGTTTTCTTACACTTCACCATAAATACCCTATAACTTTGCTCTTGGAAAAACTCCTTAAAGATGAAAGATTTAGAGAAAGTCTCCAACATGAAAGTTGTTTAGAATAAGGTAAGGATTCAAGAAATAAGGTTGGATAAAATTTTTGAGTGATGGAGGGTAGATTTGAGGGTCATGGCCGAAACCACCATGAAGAAGAGATGGAGAGAAATTTTTGAAGAGCTTGCTTGAAGGAAATGATCAAGAATGATCAATAATGACCAAGACAACTAATAATGGTCTTCAAACTTGGCTTTAGCTCCTAAACAAGCACAAAAACCGCCCCCCCTCTTCATGCACTCTCCTTGAGTGACCATTATTGCTAGCCACCATTTTAAGCATTTCTAACCATTGATTAGATCAATGGTTAGGATTAATGTAGGTTTTAGGTTTAGACTTTAGATAGAAGACTTAATTTAGGCCATTGGATCTTTCCTCCTTGAAATCCTAGCCATTAGATGTATCTCCAAAATGAAGGGTCAAGATTACTCCTTCATACTTTAAATCCAAGGGTCATAATTAGTCATAGTCATTTTAGAAGACTAAATCTCCACCATTGATTAAATCCAAATCCAATGATCACACTTGGTCCTAGCCACTTTGTAAGACTAAATCTCCACCCTTGATTAATTCTTCATCCAATGGTTATAAATGGTCATAGCCATTTTATTAGACTAATTCTACACCGTTGATTAAATCGATGGTTGATATCAAAGTCTTAAACATTAAGTTTGATTCCTATTGGTCCGTCAAAAAGTTGTCATAACCACTAATGTTGACTTAATAATATAATATTTATTTTTATCTGTTATAACCCCATGAAAGAATATATTTACTGTATTTTTATTGCCCGATAATTAAATACAGTATAATACACAATAAAAGAAATTTTTTAAAACTATTTTCGGATTCAAGTTTAGTAAGATCTCTTGTCTCCGTCTTAACAGTACAAATTTTTCTATCCGTAGAAAAATTTTCACTTTGCGGGACCCATCTGGGCCCATGTAAGGCCACCTAAGCCCACAAACAACCCAAAAACAATCAGAGAAATATAAAAATTTCATTATTATCCATAAAAATCACAAATATTAGAAAACATATGAAAATCAAGTCAGATTATTAAAAATAATTAACAATCAAGAGAAATAAATATATAAAGATTTTCTCCGGCCCGAAAATTATTATTTTCTTGACACAGAGTAAATAACTCAAAACGATCAAATATGCTGACAGAATAATCAAAATAATTTTATAGCACACAGAAATCACTAAATAGTAAAATTCTGTTAACTGTCAAAATTACTATTTAATAGATAGGAAATTTAGGGTGTTACATGATATGTCAAATGGCTAGTCTATGGCCAGATTTAACTAGTTATCAAAGTTCTCTCCGTATGTCAGATTTAATCTAGATAAAGCATAGAAGTACATTAAATTTGAGGAAGGATTGAGAGATAATATACAGAGGTCCATTCAACCCCTGGAGATTAGAGACTTCCCATCTTTGGTAAATAAGTGCTGGATTGTGGAAGTTTGTGACAAAGAGCTTCAGATGGAGCAAAAGTCATAAGAGTTCTAGAAGAGGAAGCATGAGGATCACAAGTTTAAGAAGGGTACTTCTAAAACTAGCAATCCTCAAGGAAAGGACAAATAAGTACAGATGGATTCCAAAGGACCTAAATGTCCTAGGTGTGGTAAACAACATAGAGGTAGACCATGTTTGGCGAGTAAATTTGTGTGTTTCACATATGAGCAACCCAAACATTTTTCTAGAGATTGTGCCCAAAAGAAAGAAGATGTGCCTACCCTAAATCTGCTAGCCAAAAAGAGAGTTTACAATCTAGGTAAGAAATAAGTGGCCCAATCTTCTGACCTTATCCAAGGTAAAGGCATAATTCATAATCATCTTTTAAATGTCATGTATAATTCAGGAGCATCTCACTCCTTTGTTTCTTATGATTGTGTATGGATGTTAGATTTGCCTATGTCAGAACTACCATATGACTTATTTGTTTCCAATCCAACCAGTAAACTAATTACAACTTCAAAGTATATCTTGACTGTTGCATAAAAGTAGAAGATAAGATTTTCCTTGTAAATCTCATTTGTTTACCCCTTGTGGACATAGATGTCATTCTTGGTATGGATTGTTTGTCGTCCAATGATGTAGTATTAAACTATTCAGATAAGACTTTAGTGTTTCTGTCTGATGTTCCTACTAGAATTGTTTCTTCTGAGTTTGTCTATCTTAATGTTAGTCAGGTTAATCACTGTTTAGTAGAAGGAGCTCTAAGATATGTTCTCCTTTTCTCTTTGAATGTAGAGGTTGAGCAGAACCTAGGGAATATACTTGTGGTGAGGGAATTCCCAGGGTTATTTCTGAGTGACGTAGCTGAGTTACCACTATAGAGAAAAATATAGTTTTCTATAGATCTAGTGCCGAGTAGAGGACCTATATCTATAGCACCCTATAGGATGGCACCTCTAAAGTTAGCAAAGCTTAAGAAATAAATAGAGGAGTTGTTGGATAAAAAGTTCATTAGGCCTAGTGTTTCTCCATGGGGAGCTCCTGTGCTTTTAATGAAAAAGGAAGATTGTACTATGAGGTTATGTGTTGACTATAGACAGTAGAACAAGGGAACCATAAAAAACAAGTATTCATTGCCTAGAATAGATGATCTGATAGATCAATTAAAAAGAGCTTCAGTGTTCTCTAAAATTCATCTAAGATCTGGATATCATCAAATCAAGGTTAGGAAAGAGGATATCCTTAAGACCCTTTTTAGAATTAGGTATGGACATTATGGGTATCTTATGATATCTTTTGGGTTGACAAATACGCCAGCAGTGTTCGTGGATTACAAGAATACGTTTTTTAGACCTTACCTAGACAGGTTTGTGGTAGTGCTTATAGATGATATTCTTATCTATTCTAGGATAATAGAAGAGTATGAACATGTTAGAATAGTTTTAGAGACTCTTAAAGAGAAGAAGTTGTTTTCTAAATTGTCAAAGTGAGAGTTTTGACTAATAGAAGTACAGTTTTTGGACCAAGTAAATTCTAAAGGAGGAATTTCAGTGGACCCCAATAAAGTAGAGGCAGTACTACAGCGTGAGAGACCCACCATTGTGACTGAAATTAGAAGCTTTATAGACCTGGCTAGGTATTATAGAAGGTTTATCAAGAGATTTTCTCAATTAGCGCTACCATTGACTAGGTTAACTAAGAAAGGTAGTACTTTTGAGTGGACTTAGGATTGTGAGAATAGTTTCTAAGAGCTAAAGAAAAGGTTGACCACTGCACCGATATTGGTAATTTCGGACCCCCATGAGAACTTTAAGGTATTTTGTGATGCTTCAAAGATGGGATTAAGGTGTGTTCTAATGCAAGATAGAAGAGTAGTTGCCTATGCATCAAGGCAATTAAGGCCACATGAAGAGAATTGCCCTACATATGATTTGGAATTAGCCGTCGTAGTGCTTGCCTTAAAGATTTGGAGACATTACCTCTATGGACTCTAGTTTGAGGTGTTTAGTGATAATAAAAGTTTAAAGTACTTGTTTGATTATAAAGAGCTGAACATGAGACAAAGAAGATAGATGAAATTCTTAAACGATTTTGACTTTGAGTTAAAGTATCACCTAGGTAAAACCAATGTAGTGGTTGATGCACTAAGTAGGTGTCACAACGGGATAACCAAAAAATAGTTTTTCTTTTAAATAAGTGGAGTCGCCATCAATGTTTATTTAAATTGGAAAAATAACATTGGAAAAGCCTTTTAATTAGGAAAATTGGTCTTTTAAAAAATGAGTTTGGATTCGAGAGTCGATTACAGGTAGGGAAGGTATTTGCACCCTACACTGCCCGTTCTAGGAACGCTATCTTAAGTTAGTCGTACAAATTTTAATAATATCAAATATATTTATTTTACCTCTCTTAAAAAACATTGTAACTATTATACAAGAAAAAGAAACAACTAAATTATAAAAATTTAATTTTGGCTTGACAGAATAGAGATTCTACTCCTACATATCTCCAGGTGCAGTGGGGAATTCAAAGTCACATAGTTCTGTAACATCCCGAAGATTAATCATTTTAAGATAAATAGTCATTTTATAATATTTGTGATTTTTGGAAATTTTTTTGTATTTTTCTGTGAATGTGAAATATTTTAATATTATTTCTCATTTTACATGTGCATTGAGTGGAACCAGAAAAATGAGATATTTTTTTCGAGAACCTCGAACTGTGGAAACGTCGACGAGAGATCTTACTAAACCCAAGGCCAGACATGGTTTATGAGGTTTCACGTTTTTTGAGATTTTTATCAGATAAAAATAAAAAATTATTGTTGTTTCCTCCAATCACTTTTAATTTTTGAAATTACTCATCACTTGGAAGGTGATCCTTCTTGTTGGATCTTTTTCTTTCACAAAAGAAAGTCATCACCTTTCTCTCCTCCTCCTCTCCTTTTTTGGCCAAGACATCTTTTTTAGAGTCTTCAAGCTTTTTTTTCAAACAACCATATTTCCTTGATCTCCATTACATTCTAAACACTTTTCTAGTTGGAGTCATCTTCAAAAACTCAACCTTTCCTCTCCATTTTCTCCCCTTTTCCATGGCCAAAACCTCCATTATTGGCCACGCAAGCTTTTTCATTAAACCAACCCTATATCTTGAATCTAGACACCATTCTAAGCAACTTTCATGTTGTGACCATCACCAAAATCATCCATTTTTATTTTGGATCTATCAAGCTTCAAAGTTGGAAACTTTAAGGTAAAGTTCATAACTTTTCCATCTTTTCTCCTCATTTTTGTGATCCTTGATCTCTTAGATGATCAAGGGTCCCTTTTCTAAGCTTTGATGATGATTTTGATGAGTTTTGATGTCCTTAGGGTTTTCTTGAAGGTGTGGTATGAAAATCCCCACAAGGGACTAAGAGGCTTGCTTCCTTGTGTTGTCTTCAAGAGGTAAGAGGGAGATAATCCTCTTCAACCTATCTTGGTAGTAAGGAAACGTTTGTGTGATTGTTGATGGAGAAATCCATGTTTGTATGCTCACTTTGTTTGGTGATTTTGTATGTTTAAGTACTCTTGAATTGGATTAATACTTGAATGGTGATCTTGAATGTATTGGATGTGTTAAAAATGCTTGATCATGTTAGGGTTGTTAAATGAAAAATTTGGAGTTTCCTACCCTAATGTGAGGTTACGGTTTTGACTAGGGTTTTGGGGTATAAATTAGTTTTTGTATACAAGTAAAATGAAGCGTGTGTAATTAGAGGTTGAACGATAATGTTGAAATTAATGGATGGAAAATTTTAAGGGTTTCCTACCTAAAGTGAGGCTACAGTTTTGGCCCTAGTTATTAAGGGTTTGAATTGAATTTGTGTGTAATAAAACCTATGTAATTGAACACCTAAGGATTGATGCTTGTAATGGAAGAAAATGATGATAGTAATGGACTTTGGAGGTCATGGTTTTGATCATGGATTCTAGTGGGGTTGGATTGATTTTGTGTGAAGCGAGAGTTAAGTGATTAAATGATAAGTGATCAACATTGTGGTGAAAGAAAAATGGTAGACTTATGTTGTAATGAGACTCACGGATTTTAAGGCAAAATGCCACAAAATGTAGTGCTAAAATGGATACTTAGATGATTGGGAGATTTTAGATCCCTTAGGAATTCATAAAATGGAAAGAATAAAGGAAAAGACTTTATCCTACAGATTGATTTTGAACATAAGGGAAGAACAAGAGAGTTGTGAGACATGTAAAACCTTCGAGTAATTTTAAATGAGCATAATTGATTAGATTAAGGAACTTGATTAACCTAAAAGAATGAAAATTTAATAAGGACTTCAAGGGAATCCCTGTAGAGAATGAATTCATAAGAGATGATAATTAAAGTAGAACCCGAAGTAAACCTCTAAAAGAATATTGTTACCCTTGGCGATTTAATACTTTGCTAGTGTGGGTCCGTGTTTGGGACTAAAACTCTGTTGATGCTTAAATTAGCCAAATTGTGGCATGTATGAAAAATACATCATTATTGTTGGATATACATGATTGTGCATGGAGTCAACATGCATTGAGCATCATACATTATTAGTTATTGTGCCAATGTGTTGAAACCGGGTGGATCAGTGTTATTATGTAATTGTATAGGCAGTTATGTAATATCATTGATACTAATGGTATTAGACAATTGTATGGGTGATTGTTTAATATCATTGGGGACAGTACCATGACGGCTTAAGTTATGCGCATTCGTATTGAACAATTTGCTCAGTGGATGACGGTTAAAAGACTGTATGAGCCTATGAATGAGAATTGAATAGTGTGGTCTATGATGGATCTCTGGGTGCGTCAGGGTGCGGTGATCCCTCTAGTGACCTGTTTTGTCACATTGTATACCCCTGGCCGGAAAGCTGATTACAACGCACTGACGAGGAACCGACAAGCACTATTCTCTTCATGGTCCGGCATAGACTGTAATTGAGGGGGCAGAGAGACTACCGGAACATTCATCTTTGAAATGGAATAGAAAATCTTGGTACCAAGTGCACATGTATTGTGAGTCGGCATATCATTTGGCACTCATTTATATGATGATTATACTATTGTGTTATTGATGTCATGATTATTTGGAATGTTTTTAATTGTTCATTATATGAGATTCTGATGTTATTTTTTTTTACCGTATCTGATTACTATTGCTTAAATGTTATTGCTCTGTTATGTGGGTGCTCTGTGCCGTTCTATTTCTTTACTACCATACTTGGTAATGTAAGTAGGATGTCTTACCTCTTTCCTGTATTCTTGTATTTCTGTTATATATATATTTGTTAAAAGATCGTGAGGAAGGAGATGGGGGACCACACCTTTACTGATTGGATTAAGCTGACTCATCACATTTCGATATGGTGTCTGGACGAGATTTCTTCGGTTACGCATGGGTGCAACTTCATGGGGGCAATGATGCCTAACATGCCGATTGGGACTCCGAGCGTCACCTACATATGGGGTTGCGGCTTTGTTTGCTAGTAGTGCTCATCCCAAGGATTACTACTTTCCCTTTTTGTGCTTTAGTACCCGTTGTACTTTATTTGAATATGTAAGTAATATATATTTCGCGTTATTAGTGCTTTATGTTAAGGACAAAAATACTATATATGAAATATGTTTTCCTTCCATGGTTGTGTTTTAAATGGTTGGGGACTAAATATGCATTCATTCGGGGCTTATATTTTCTATTTATGCATAATGGAAATAATTAATTTTGAAAATACTATTTTAAAACTGTGACACGTCTTGATTTAGTGATTGTGGTATAATGACGATTATGTCGTGGTTCCTATATCAAGGGGTGTTACATTAGGTGGTATCAGAGCAGTTCATCTTGTTGAGCCGGGGTATGGACTTGCTATGTTAGCCATGTTAGAGTTTTTGTATATTCTGCACTTCCTTGTCTCTTGATTGAGATGATGGGAAAGAAATGCATGGCTTGCTATAGGTTGAATGTTAGTAGCTACTGTTATACAGTTGCATGATATTGAGGACTGACCTACTCAATATGTAATGTTATGTGTGTACAGGAAACTATGACTTCGCTCAGGCGTACCGTACTGTATTAGGAGAATAGGAATTCTTTTAGTAAGGAGATCAAAAGGTTTTGGGGAACTGATCTTCTGGAGAAAGGAATAACTGGTGTAAGTTTGGTTTAAGAAGCTGTTTGGGGGTTGACGACTTGCAAGAGGTTAGACCATAGGAGGCAAAATGAAGAAACTCGAGTTGGAGACTGTTAGGATTCGTGAATTGAACTTGTCTTATTTGAATTGTGTGACTCTGTGTGTTTAGTTTTCGAGAGGAGACAATGTTGTTTGAAATAATTACGTTTGTTTTGTTGTGTTATGTTTTGTCCGGCTTCGAAGAAAGTCAATGGCTCGTGGCAAACGTATGCATGTGAGCGCAGGATAAGATAATGAGAGTATGGCTGCGACTGCAAAAGAACGACAAAGGATAGCTGAGGTGACAACCCACCAAGGTCAATGGGCCATACATCGACGAGAATTGGAAGTTGAGGTTCAGAATTTGTTGGAGGAAAATTGGAATTGGGGCAACCTTAGACAACCTAGATTCCAAATGAGGAATAATAGAAAGGTTAATCAGTTTAAGCGGAAACCTTATTCACAATTGTGAAGGAAACAACAACAACACCCAACTCATGGAGAAATTGCTAGCAGTAGTAGATCCAGTCAGACCCCGACATCTTCGCCAAGATGTAAGAAATGCGAAAAGAACTACTTCACGAGGGAGTGTAAGATCAAAGGGATAATTTGCTTCAAGTGCGGAATGTCCGGACATATTTCTAAACAATGTGCTTTAGCGAAGAAGAAGCCTTCTGTTAATGATGTGTGTGCTTCAAGATCCCAAGCTGAAGGGAAAGATTATACCCTGGATGGAGCGAAGGTTTCCCAGACTGAAAATCCAAACTATGGAGATTGTACCACGAACGATGATCCCGTAACTGTACTGTAAAATTCTGGGGGCAACCTATTTCTTTATAGTGTATAACCGTATGGATCATTTGGATTCATCTGTGTCTTTATTATCTTCGACTTAGTTGTTTCCATTTATGCTACCAAGACTTGTTGTTGATACTTAAGTTTGTTTAATCTATTCTATTTCTACTAAAGATCAAATCTTTTGTTGATTTGTCTTGCTTACCTAAAATCACACCTATTAGAATTCATGATTATAGAAATTGATTGGTCAATTTCTAGTTATATCCTGCTAGATCATTCCAATGAAAACCTTAGTGATTTTTGAAACTAAGACTTTTAAATTCATAACGGCTAATAAAGTTGAAACTTTATGAGGAAAAGGAGCCTGAAGACACATGTTGGTGTCTTCCTTGGAGGACAAAATAAGGGGAATATAAATGTCACTCTTGTAGTCAAAAATTTTTGCATGATGAGCTACAATGCTATCGGTTAAGGAGAAGAATGGAACTTCTCGGTGAGATTAGGACTGTCGCCAGTTAGACAAGATTATGAGCAAGAACGAGTGTCCTCGGAGAAAGGTGAACAATTCGATGGACCAGCGAGAAAGGAGTCATTGTTCTCTCCAAGATAAATGTACGTTATGGTCATCATTAAAATCGTAGGGAATAGATAAGGTCCCCAAAACGATTTTTCGAATGCCCTGTGGGCACTATGGCATCTTGTGATGCCGTTCGAAGTAACAATCGCTCCTATCGTATTCATGAACTGCATGAATCAAATCTTTCATCCTTGCCTAGAAAGAATTGTTGTTGTCTTTATCAATGACGTTCTGATATATTCTCGAAAACGTGGAGAAACATGTTGGGCATCTCGATCTGATTTTCCAGACTTTAAAGGAGAAAGAGCGAATGCCAAGGTATCAGAGTACGAATTCTCGTTTGAGGAAGTTCAGTTTTAGATCATGAGATTTCAAGGGAATGGATTGTTATGGATCAGTTAAAAGTTGAAGCAATTTTACAATGGGAGAGACTCGAGACCTAATTCCCTAGTAGCTCGCGAGGTTAGTTGGTTTTATCGAAGGAGTGTCGATAGATTTCCTAAAACAGTAGAACGTCTTACATAGCTTACAAACAGAGAGTCAAACTTTTTGGTGGACTAACACATATAGAGAAAGTTTTCTAAGGATTGAGGAGATATTCAGATGCTCGCTAGTTTTGGTTCTACCTGATCTCAGGGAACTGTTTGAAGTGCTTTGTGATACTTCGCATTAAGGTCTAGGATGTGTGCTCATGCAAAGTTAGGAAGTTTTGACTTACGCCTCGAGATAGCCGATGGTGCATGATGAGAATTACCTAACTAATGACTTGGGATTGGCTGCAATTGTATCTGCTCTGAAAATATGGAGACACTTGCTGCGATCAACACCTTTAGAAATCGCAAGGGCCTGAAATATCCATTCGATAAAAAGGGACCGAACATGAGACATAGAAGGTGATTAAAATTTTTGAAGGAGCATGACGTCTAGCTTCAGTGTCGTCTTGTCTGAGTAACCAATAAATCACTCCAAAATTCTATGGACTATATCAAATTTCTATCGGATTGGTCCGGTAGCTTACCAACTACCTTTACTACCTCTTCATCCTAATATATTCATAATATCTTCTGTAGGTCATAATTGTGATGGTATATCCCCGATCTAGCCATGCCATCGAACGGGACACAGTATAATTAAGAGAGAGCTTGATCTATGATATGCTTCTTGTAAAAATCAAGAATAGGAGGGGCAAAGCAACATAGAGGCAGGGAGATCACATTAGTAAGGGTGATCTGAATTAACGTGATTAGAAGCGCGATGTGGAGGTCAAAAGATAAAATGAAGAAACAACGTCAATATTTATTCTAAGGAATGAAAATTTCGAGGACGAAATTTATATTTGAAGGGGAGAGTTTTAACATCCCGAAGATTAATAATTTTAGGATAAATAGTTGTTTTTATAATATTTGTGATTTTTGAGAATTTTTTTGTATTTTTCTGTGAACGTGGAATATTTTAATAAGAATCCAAGTTGGACTCGGATTCAATTGTGGGCCTAACTCATAACAAATGAGTTTAGGGTTGCACAACTTACCTTCCTACTACTCACACTCACTTAAGGCAACCACTATTATAAATAGTACTGCTAAGGGGGCTGCTATGTACGCAATACCACAACCCTAGCCACACCTACAGAAAGTAAGTGAGAGATAGTGAAAGGTTTTCTTCTCTTCGCAGCTAGCACTGCGAAACAGAGGCATGACTCCCTTTTGAAAGTCTGTTCGTGTGGATACCACAGAGACATCATCACTATTACGGTGTTGGTAATTCACCTCGCTTGTGTTTATCACGTTTCAAGAGGTAAACCTTTAAAAACTCAGATTATGGCCTTTTCGCATGGATCCTGTGAGGGAATTTTCATTATTCCGCTGCGTGACTTTTGATCCGCAATTCCCAACAAAAACGATGGTGAGTTATTTTTTTTTTAATTTTGAAAAGATTTTTGTTTTGAAAACTCATTTATTTGTTATGTTTAGAAAAATGTTCGAATCATCAAGCTGTCACAACTTAAATGATTCTAAAAGTTACAGGATTAACAAGTTGTCATAACTCAGCTAATCTCGTTTTATTTTTGAATTAATTTTAAAATAAAAAAGTTTACAAAAAAATTAATAAATAAATAAATAAGACAAACTAACAAATGAGTAAGCTAAAATGAATAACACATGTATATAATAAAAAAATAACAATACAAGGAAAAAAAAAGGCAAGCTTACCTCCAAGGCATATAAAAATGTTATGCTCAAAGAAGTTAGTAAACAGGGTCCCACATGTTCTTTTCAAAATAAACCTTGAAAAGCAACTCACTTGCAAGAAAAAATTTATTAAAATCCTTGAGCTTTTATAGATAGTATTAAGCCTAAGTATGCAATCTTGTTTGGATGTCAAAACAATTAAGAATCACTTCTTTATACAGGAGGAGGGGAGGGAGAAGGAGCATGACTTCTCTGATGTAGGGCTTAGTGATACAATGAACCAAGACACATTAATTTTTCAAATTTCTTCTTTTTCCTTTTTTCATTTTTTTCATTTTTATTTTTTAGATTTTCATTCATTTTTTCAAGTTTTAGAATTTTTTTTCTCTCTCTTTTTTTGTTTTTTTTGTTTTATTCTGAATTAAAAGGTTTTAATGACCCAAACAAAATTGGGTATCCATACCTTGATTAAGTAAAAAAAAATTTATGGATAAAATTGAGTATCAACAGCTGCCCCATTTTGCTTTACATTTAAACTAAATGGAAAACAAAGGAATTAATTCAATTTTATATATAAAAATTTGCCTGTATGGATTGATGCAAAATGCAACGAGCCTTAAAATGAGATTAAAACGTGGGGTATAAGGACCCTGAAAGGTAAAGTCCACAGGTATATGGACCCAAAGTGTAATACTCACTGTAGGGTGCCACATTTATATTGCTTAATTACCAAATTACTTCCACGTTATAAAATGTGATGTGATAAAAATACGAGTTGTAAAATTTTTTTCCTTTTTGATATCGATAAAATAAACTTAGCAGAAAATAAAAATATTATACATCATCACACATAATTTACATCATGTACATTACAGAAGTACTGTCGACATTATTTATATACAGACCAAGTCTCAAAAGTAGTTGACATACTTAAATATTTAAACGACTCGCCCAAGTCTAACTAAATAGTAGAACCCTTAGTCGGGTCCTTCTCAGACTCCTCAGCAGGTAGGAATCTGACTTGACGTGAAGTCTTACGGACAGGTGTCCAAGCAGATGACACAATACTAATTTCCGTTGGGACGTGAAACCTACCGCCCCAATACAGTCTAATTGACAGCAGAAATTCAACATGTACATATATAATTACAAAAAAGAATGAGTCATCATGAAAAATCCTGCTCATGATGACCGTCAAAAGTCCCTGATAAATGAGTCCCTTCTCATTAGGACTCAACCTCCAAGCACCAGTTCCACCGTGGAACTGTAGTTGCACGTACCCAAAGAAACTTGACCGGGATGTCATCCGATCAAAACTCAACTTCCTCTATCGGAATCTGCTCTTCTTCACCCTATTGTTCAATCCCTTGTTCAGCATCTTTAAAATATAAATACAATACAAAATAGGCATACAAAGAGGTGAGATCACCTACGCCAATATCAACATGGTAGTACAGAGATAACACAAATAACACACTATACAGATATCTCATACTATAATTATAATAATGCCCTTAATCATTATTTATCATAACAGATACAATAATCACAATCATGCCCTCAATCATTATTTATCACAACAAATATAATAAATAATAATTACCATCATGTCATTAACATCATTCAAATCACATGATAATTACAATAATGCCATTAACATTATTTATCATCATCATCATCCAATATTCCTCAATTATTATATCACACAGATATAAATATTCAATATTTATGATAATGCCCTCAACATTATCCAAGTATTCAACAGTTCAATAATCATAACCAATACGCAATAGTTATGCATGTGCACATAGACTCAATTTCCTACTCCATGGAGCTAATACTCAAGTCGGAGAAATTGACCTGAAAGATCTGTCTATACCAACATGCCTCAAACCACATGCCACAATTCTCATATGTGTTTGCATATCTAGCATATACACGATAGTCTTTACTAGATCTTGATTAAGAATAATGTCTCGGTCAGTGATAATCACATATTTTATTCATTAAGAAACCCTTATGTTTAGTTATTTACACTCTTCATGTACTTAATTGACTGAATTTGATTATGTTTTGTAAGTTTGAACTCGAATCGAACTTAATTAAATTTTTCAGCATTATTCGGGTCTTACACTGTTTCTGTATTTTAGCCATATCTTGAGTTTTAAATGTCTGATAATTATGAATTTTACCTTGTAGGAAAGATAAGAGAGAGCTCTACAACTTTGATGAAGAGCTCAAAGTCAATTTCAGACATCTAGTGGAGCTAATTGGGCATGGAAATCAGAATACGGGATTTGTGACTAGAACCCGAACAGTGTGTAGTAACCAGAACATAATTCGAGTTTGGGCATATAAAATGGGCTGAAAATTTGTAATCTGAAAGTTAAGACCCAGATGTACAACTTTCATGTCAAGCACAAAACTTGATTCGGGCTCCTTGATGGAGATATTGGGTCTAAAAGTCAAAACAGAGGTGCTGAAACTGGTCCTAAACAGTCTATAGTAATTGGGTCATATCTTGGGCTGTAGGACGAATTTTTGGGTGCTTCCAGAGCCATTGGAAAGCTTAGACAATTTCCTAGAACTTTCATGAAGACCACTTGGCTCAGAAATGACGAAATCAATGAGTTCAGCAATGAATACTTTCGGAGACAAGGAAGCTCACCTACCAATCTCACCTACCAGAATCTCACCTACCAAGTCACCTACCAACTGTCTTCTGAGAAGCATGTGGAGAGCTCCCTAAAACCTCTCACCTATAGCTTACCAACTCACCTACCAATAACCAGCTACTAATTCCACCTACTAATCTCATCTACCCATCTACTACTACTCTGAATCCTCTATAAAAGGAAGCATGTGGAGAGCTCTAAACACAACACACACTTAGTGTTAGAAATAGCTTTTCATAGTTCTTGTATATTTTTCCTTGTGTAATGGAGAGCTAAGTCACTTCTAGTCAATTCGGGACTCTTGAAGAGATTGTGGCTTGGATTCTTGAGACCTTGGTTATGTAATGTATTTGATTTATATTTGAATTCCTCTTCTCTTCTTCTTGTTCTCTTCTTGATCTTGAATGCATGAATGGTGATTCTGTTTATGTTTGATCGATTTGATCTTGGTTTAAGATTAAGTATTGTGATGAAATTTACTGATTGATCTAAACTAATCACGTAATTGAAGAGGTTATGTTCTGATTTGTGCCTAGGTTAATTGAATTCGGTGCTTAAATTGACATATATTTACATGAATGGTGCGATTGCGATTTATGTTTATCACTTGTCAATTGAATTACGGACGATTGTCTAGTATGAATTCGGATCGATCTGATGCAGAGATCTCGGTTAGATCCAAGTTAACCATTCAAATGTATTTCGGTGTTTGTTGAAAGGTCTATGATTGAATCCCCAATCTGGATAGAAAATTTGTTCTTTTAATTGTTATTTCTCTTTAAATCGCCTTTCGCAATCCTTGAACCATCAAAACCCCCTTTTTTCTAACTTTCACTTGATTTGATCAAATGCATCACGATCCAAGGTCAATAAGTTTGGTAATACGGTTATAACACATATCGCACATCACAGGATCATCGAAGTTGTACGTCTCTCCTAGGCAATTAGCCTTATCCAGTCCATCGGACTTTTCCAATGCATGTTCAATGCACCAATGCCAATCATAGGCAAAATTCATCATTTTCTCATACGGTGTCCATACACTAGTCCAACAGTAATTCTACTGTTAAATTCATCATTTTCTCATACAGTATCCATACACTAGTCCAACAGTAATCTTACTGTTTATTCATTCATGAAATCATATTATCGCGTTTTCATAGTCGCACAACACTTTTGTCGCATTTTCACAAAATTTCTAATATGTTTTCATAATTTCGCAATGTTCCTGTTGTGTTATCAAATCGCGTAGCGATTTTTCATCATTTTTTCAATCACGTAAAAATATCCCATCATTTTTCAATCACATAGCAATTTTTCAATAATATTTCAATCGCATATAAATATTTAAATGCTTTCCAAATCGCGTAGAAATATATAAATGTTTTTCAAAACACGTAGCGATTTTTCATCATTTTTGCAATCGCGTAGCTTAAAAATCACGTTTTTAAGTTACGTAAATTATTTTTCACCATTTTACAACCACGTAAAATATTCCTCAATATTTCAAAATTTTCAATGCAACCTTTCTCAAAATAATATGACTTCTCACATTATTTTCCACATTTTCTTACTTAAGAAAATCCTTTTTGCAATATATTCCACAAATTCACCATTTCATTGAATTAAATCAATGTTTCTCACTTAAAATTTCCTAACTTGCTCCAAAACCCAAAGGATGAGTTTTACGTTAGTAAATTTTAAATCATCAACGTTTCCTTTATAATTCAAAATAAATTCTCAAATTCAATCCTCTTCCAAAATAATTTGAGGTTCAACCCTTACAACCTCTATTTTCCTTTCATAACCGAAATTTCTATTTCTCAAGTGATAAATCACTTTGTTTCCATTTCCAAAATCCTTGTACTAAATCAATTTTATTTCCACTTTGAAAATCATTTGGTTTCATAAAATTAAGGCATTACAAGCCTTCAAAACCGTGATACATGGCCATTGAAAACTATCAAATATTTTTCCTTCTAAATCAACTAAGTTCCATTCATGGTTTTGCACAAACAAAACCATTAAAATTTCCTTCAAAAACCATGAGACACTTGGTCTTTGAAATTAAATCATTTGTTCATTTTTCTTGCTTTTCTACACATCCAATTTTACCATTCATGAAAATATTAATTTGTGAACACTTATTTTGAGGTGTCTTGGCCGAAATTCATATAGTCATTGAAACCAAAATTTGTTTTCCTTTCCAATAATTTTTATGGCAAACATCACATATAATCAATATATTATATTTCAAGCATACCATAAAAGCAAATAAAAATCATACTAAGCATGCAAGCACAAATAGACCATGCTAAGCACATAAACCACATAAACACATAAGCACCCACAAATAATTACATAACCATGGATATGAATCCTCACATGGATTCACCATCCATCAAATACACAAATCATCTCTCACCACCATACTTGGTTGGTGAGATGGATCTCCCTCTTACCTCTTGAAGAACCTCTCAAGCTCCTTGTTTTGCTTCTTTTTCCAAGTCCTTCACTACCAAAGGTTTCTTAAACACAAAACAAAACATATATTTATTAGCATATTAAGCTTGAACAAGGTAAACCATGGATCAAACATGGCTTAGAACATGAAAAAGAGATAAGATGTGAAGTTTCCTTACACTTCACCTCAAAAAGCCTAGAACTTGCTCTTGGAAAAAGTCCTTGAAGATGAAAGATTTAGAACTTCCTCCAAACTACAAAGTGTCTTAAAATGAGGTATAGATTCAAGAAATAAGGTTGTTTGAAATTAAAGAGTAACGGAAGGTAGTCTTTGGGTGCTTGGTCGTGAGCTTGCTAGGAGAGAAATGGAGAAAAAAATTTAATATGCTTGGCTTTTGGAAATGATCAAGATTGAGTAATAATGGTCTTGAAACCATTCTATGCTCTTAAGCATCACCAAAACCGTCCCCCCCTCCTTATGCATTCAATAAGTGATCATCTTTACTAGCCACCATTTAGAGCATTATTAACCATTGATTAGATCAATGGTTAGGATTAATGTAGATTCTAGGTTTGGCCTTTAGATTAGAAGACTTAATCTAGGCCATTAGATCTTTTTCCATGAAATCCTACCCATTAAATGTATCTCCAAAATGAAGGGTTAAGATCACCTCTTCATACTTTAAATCCAATGGTCATAAATGGTCTTAGCCATTTTATAAGACCAAATCTCCACCGTTGATTAAATCGATGGTTGATATTCAAAGTCTTCAACATTAAGCTTGCTTCCCATTGGTCCGTCATAAAGCTGTCATAACCACTATTGTTGACTAAGCAGCCTGACATTTTTTTTTATCTACTATAACCCTCTGAATAATATTTTAACTGTATTTTTATTGTCCGATAATTAAATATAGTATAAAACACAGTAAAAGAAAATTTTAAGAACTATTTTTGGATTCAGGTTTAGTAAGATCCTCCATCTCCATCTTAACAGTACGATTTTTTTTTGCTACAGAAAAATTTTCACTTTTTCAGACCCACCTGGGCCCATGTATAGCCCCTTGGGGCCCACAAATAGCACAAGAATAATATTAAAATAATCAAAAAAATATAAAAATTTCATAATCCTCCACAAAATCATAAAAATTAGAAAATTCATGAATATCAAATCAGATTACGTAAAATAATTAAGACTTAACAGTAATAATTAAAATACATTAGATTTTCCCTGCCCGAAAATTATTATTTTCCTGACACGGAGTAAATCACACTAAACGATCAAATGTATTCACAGAATACTCAAAATAATTTTACAGTACACAGAAATCACTAAACAGTAGAATTCTATTCACTGTCAAAATTACTATCAAATAGTTAGGAAATTTGGGGTGTTACACAAAGACCTAAAGGAAATGGGTATGAAGACTCGGAAACTTAAAAAGCAATGGGTACGGAGACCCATTAGAGTTTGATAAGAATATAAAAAGCTTATGGAGTCAAGTATCCGCCAAAGCTTAATAGGAACAACATAAAAAGCTTGTGGAGTTAGGTATCCGCCGGAGCTTGACAGAAAGCTCAAAGTGAAAAGGTAAAAAGTGTAACATCCCGAAAAATATATGTTTAAGTGTAAATGAACATTTTATATTATTCTTGATTTTTAGGAATTTTTCTGGAATTTTTCGGGAACGATGAATATTTTAATATATTTCTCGTTTTGCGTAAAACTTGAGTAGAGTCCAGAAAACGACTGTAACGCTTCAAAAATTGGAAAATTATATGACGAATAGTCGTTTTATAATATTTACAATTTTTGAGAATTTTATGGGATTTTTCAAGAAACGTCAAATATTTTAATATATTTCTCGTTTTACGTGCGCACTGAGCAGAACCAGAGAAACGCGATGTTTCCTCCACGAACCTTGGACTATGGATATGTCGACGGGGGATCTTACTAAACTCGAGACTTGACACAGTTTACGAGGTTTCATAATTTTCGAGAAATCTTAACAGATAAAATAAATCAATACTATGAAAAATTTATTTGTCAGATTAATTAAATACTGACTTCTGTCAACTGTAACTATTATCCATTGGATAATAGTGTGTAGTAAAAATCCTATCACATTATCCAAATAAAATCCACTTTATGTCTAATCAATCCACTTTAATTCAAATTTAATGTTAAATAATCAAAGCTTCTTTGAGAAGTTTTGACCAAACAATGACTCAAATACCCTTAGCTTCCAAGTGAAGCCAACACACCCTCTCCCTCTTCTATCTCTTCAACTCGGTAGCAGCCCTTGGTGGGGGGGGGGGAATTTGGTTTCATTAATTCATTTTACACATTACACAAATTCATTTTTAGCAAAACACTTTCTCTCTCTACCCCTTCTTCTTCTTCTCCATTTTCTTTTTCTCCTCCCTCTCTCCTCTCCATTGCTACGGCCAGCCCCTCTCACCACACCTCATCCATCACAAAAAATTAAACCACTCATATTTTCTTAATCCTCTCATCATTCTAAACACTTTTTCTTCTTGGAGTTTCTTGAAAATCCTCCATCTTCATCACTTTCTCCAAGCTTCAAGCTTTGAGCTTTTTGGGTAAGTTTCATGACCTCTCTTCCTTTCTCTCCATTTTCGTGGTTATGGTCTTCTTGTTGACCATCCATGCTTCATTTTTCAAGCATTAGTATTGATTTAACAAAATTGAAAATTTCTAGGGCTTGGTAGAGCTCAAATCCGAAAATCCACAAGAAAATTCCTTGGTGTTTCTTTTGTTCTCTTCATTTGGGTAAGAGGAAGACACTCCTCCTCAACCTCTCTTAGCATCTAGGAACTTTGATTGTGTTGTTTGTGGAAAAGCCCTAATGAGGGTTATTCTTTGATTTTGTGATTAGTATGCTTATGTGTTGATTTTATTTGATTTATGCTATTGGATTGATTTGTTGTATATAATGATATGTTGGATTGGATTTTGTGATTAAAAATGGAAGAAAAACATTTGAGAAACCTTCTTGGAGGGTCACGGTTTTAGGCTAGAAATTTAGGTAAATTTGTGGTTAAGTTGTAACTAGCATAAGACTTAGATTAATTAATGGATAATATGAAGTTTAATGGAAGAAGAATTTGGGATGGAAATCCCTATGAGGGCTACGGTTTTGGGTCAAGAAATTAGGGTTCTTGGTGAGCTAATTTAATGAGTGAACCATTTAATGAATTAAGACGATGGCATGTAAGGAGATGACTTGAAAGGACTTGGAATGGGAACACTTGTAAGGCCACGGCCTCCAAGGCCTTTTGGGGCTAAATTGTGTAACTTTGATAGTTTGGAAGCATAAGAGATTAGGTAATTAGAAGCCTAGGTAATGAGTTGGAAAAATTTATAAATTGGAAGAACTTAATAGAAGTAGAGATTTCATAAATCTTAAAGGACTAAGAATGAAATTATCATAAGACTTAAGGTAATTTCAAGTGAGTAAAGAACAAGAGAGTGTGAGGTCTAAGGGCTTAAATAATTTACAAGTTATGAGAAAATTAAGTTGCCTTGGAAGATTAATTAATTGCAAGAATTGGACTGGACATGGACTTTGAAAAGGGAAACAAATTTCTAAGCTAGGTTTCATAATGGACCTAAAGATGTACAAATTGACTTGAACCTTACATTATGATGTTATGGGTCCATGTGAGTGACCATTTGTATATTGATGCTTATATTGGCCTATTGTGGCACATTATGGAATTGTATGAAATTGTGAATTATACATGTTCATGCATAAAGTCTTATGCATTGTAAATGTCCTGTGGACTGTTGTAAGGCCAAGTTGCCTAGGAGATTGAACACACCTTTGTGCGGGTGCAAGTAGACAAGTGTGGGTCTTGTTATGACCTCGGGGGCGTCGGGGTGCGGGTCCTTCACAATGGGTAGTTGGTAGCTCCTCTGCCTGTGGGGCAAATCGATGCAAACGCACCGGTGATCCAGACTTGACACTGTCCTATATCGTGATCGAGCGTGGACTGTCCGTACAATGCCTGACGTGCATGTCAAAATTGTTGATGAATAGCACTTTGACCGCGGCAGCCGAGTTGCGGACACGTCTCCTGATCTTTCTCTCTGACTGTTTGAGTCTAGCTCCATGGAGTAGGAATTGGGAAAGCATGCATTTGTATCATGATATACTCTGTCATTGTGAATTATTGATTTCTGTAAATATGACTTGTTTGATTATTACTGTATTGAGTATCTGCCTGGAACTGTTTACTTGCTTACTGTTGGACTTACTGCTTTTTATTCGGAGATATTGTCTTGAACTGTTAATTGGGCGCGTTGTGCCGTTCTGTTTCTGGTTGCTATAATTGGTAATGATGGTAGGATGTCTTACCTCTTTCTGTGTTTCTATTATTTGTTGCCTATGTGTACTCTGTATTAATCGAAGACGATGGTAAGGAGGCGGAAGATCCCGAGTTTCCCGGCTTCTGGCCCGAACAAGATTAGCTTCTACTGAGACGATGGCAGCACATATGCGCGGATTTCTTGGTGATGTGCGTCTGACCTTCCTCGGAGAGCCAGAGTGCTGGCATATCAATTTGAATTCTGATCGCTGCGTCTACTTGGGAGATGTGTCGATTTCCCTAGCCTGGAGACGTCATGAGGCACCTATCCTCACCTGCCATGTCAGCCTGCGACTGGAGTTCTACCTACCCATCCGAGAGATGTGGGGTGTTCGTTACTACACCCCTTGGGAGGACTCTTTTGATTCTACTGCTCGGGCACCTGCCCCTGGTTCCGTGGTTCCTATGGAGGTTTCCTCGAAGAGGAGGATCTGCGAGGACCGGATACGGTCCCCTCCTCATCCGAGATCGATTTTCTTGGTAGCTACCGATGGCTACCGGTGTTTTATTTTGGGGGCCGATGTATTATTTTTGGTGGGTCATTTGTATATTTTGATATCTCGGGGTATATTTGTATAATCCTTTGGGGCGGTATAGTTTTGCTTTTTGGGTATCTCGGGCTTGTATCTAAGTACAAATGATGGCAAACACATTATATATATATATATATATATATATATATATATATATATATATATATATATATATATATATATATATGCATGTCATTTAGATGTGAGTTTTGTCTACTATTTTATTCTTCACCGTCATTTATATTCTGCATTGTTAAAATGATTATCAAAAAAAAATATTTTGCTATTTTGCTCACGTATTTAAGCATCGAACAAGTTAAACTTAAACTAATGAACCGGGTCTTGATTTTGTTAAAACTCTACTTTTTCGCATTTTCTTTTATTTGACAATGTGACGTTCCCTCCCAAAAAGGGGCGTTACAAAAAGCTTGTGAAGTCAGGTATCCGTTGAAGTTTAACAAAAAACTTACTGGCCTAAAGGTAAAAAGTTTGTGGAGTCAGGTATCCACTGAAGCTTAACAAAAAATTTAAAGCAAAAGGGTAAAAAGCTTGTGGAGTCGGGTATCTACTGAAGTTTAACAGAAAACTAAAAGGCAGAAAGATAAAAAGCTTAAAGAGTTGGGTGTCCGCTAAAGCTTGACAAAAACTTAAAGTAGGAAGCTTGCGGAGTTGGGTATCCACTGAAGCTTGATAGAAAACTTAAAGCAAAAAAGGTAAAAAAAAAAAAAAAGCTTGCAGAGTTGGGTATCTGCCAAAGCTTGATCGAAAACTTAAAGCATGAAGCTAAAAAGCTTGTGGAGTCGGGTATCCACCAAAGCTTGATAGAAAACTTAAAGCATGAAGCTAAAAGGCTTGCGAAGTCAGGTGTCTACTGAAGCTTGATAAAAAACTTAAAGTAGGAAAGGTGAAAAGTTTACGGAGTTGGGTATCCTCCTAAGCTTGACAGAAAACTTAAAGCAGAAAAGTAAAAAAGATTATAGAGTTAGGTATCCACTAAAGCTTGATAGAAAACTTAAAGCAGGAAGCTAAAGAGCTTGCAGAGTCGGGTATCTGCCAAAACTTGATAGAAAAATTAAAGCAGAAAAGGTAAAAATCTTGCAGAGTCAAGTATTTGCTTAAGCTTAACAGAAAAATTAAAGGCAATGGGTGAAAAGTTTGCGGAGTCGAGTATTCGCTGAAGCCCAACAAAAAACTTAAAGACAATGAGTGCAAGGACCTGGGAACTACAAAGAAATGGTGTTGATTTTGTAAATGCATGTGATGCTTGAGATGTTGCATGATACAATGGATGTCCTGCTGCAGAGATTCTCATGAACAAAGTGGGTAAACAAAATTGACACATCAGAGCTTTAACTGAATTGCTCTTGGTTCCACAACCCTTAAAGGATCAAGGTCGAACAATAATGAAATTTGCTTTATGATATATGTGAGAAAACATTTTTTTACCAAAGTTTTGAACCAAATGCTTCTTGGAAAACTTTGACCAACCAAACCCATATTCAAAGGGGATCATTGCTAATCTCATCTTGTTCAAATTTCTCTTCATTAGATATGGCTTGCGTAGAAGCTTGTGACTTTCTTCCTCTAAAGATTCCTATTTCCACCGGACACACTTCAATTTGAATTATCCATTAAGGATGATATTTCCTTCATCGATTGAAATTTGGAGCTCCATTAGCTTGAGTTGTTCAACAAGAGACTACCATTAGATGAATAAGTTGTACTATTATACTCATGTTCACCCAACTTGAAGCATTATGCACCATATATGCATGGATTCAAAAGTATAACAGGAACGAGATTTACTAACTAAATAACTTCTTGACGAATTTTTGGAGTATGACTACACAAAGGGCATTTACAAAGGATAAAGACACAAGAAGTAGAATAGTAAGAAAGCTAGAGGGTATTTTCCCTAGTTTGGATGTGATTGATTCTTACTCGACAACTGGACATCATGACCATTGTTTTATCAAGTACCTACAAAAAGTTGCCCCTGTGTAAGGTATAAAAAAAATCAATTTGACTCAGGGTATGTCATTTGAGAACAAAGTTGCCCCAATGTAGGCCATTTGACAACAAAATTTGTCCTAGTATGGGGAACTCGAGAATAGAATTTTTGCCCCAGTGTAAGGCCAAATAAAACTATAAAAATTTCCCCAGTTTAGAGTCGAATTGAATAGGATAGAGACTTGCCCCAATGTAGAGCCAAATTAAATCAAAATATTTACTCTAGTGTAGGCCAAATCGAGCTAGAGAAAAAAATTACCCCAGTGTAAGCGTAACATCCTCTTCAACATGTTAGACTTATAAATAGTTACAGAGGTAGTTTAATACTTGCTTAACATGTATGTTTAATTTTATGATAATCTGAGTTAGTTTAGACACTTTGCTATAGCCTGAAAGGTGAAAAATAGCTTAAAATGACCTATATATTAGCTTAAATGGCTTAGCTAATGGAAATAAATGTGGATAAGTTATTTCTAAGTCACAAATGTGTATTCTGTGATGTGGTTAAAGTTTAAGAATAATCGGAGTCAGTTTAGTATTTTTAGGCATACTGGTTGTCTAGTTAAAGTCGGATTGACTAGTCACAGATATGAAAATATATGATACTGGTGAAAAGACTTTTTTAATGAATCTTAGAATTTATTTTAAAGTTGTTGGAACTTGGAATTCTTAATTTATCTAAATTTGAGTGTTTTAGCATATCAGGAAGTATCAATATGGTAACTTAAGGCTTATAACCTTCCACGGTTACCAGCCCCTTTAATTGACCTTTAGTGTGTTATTTTGCACTCATTTTCACTTGCTTTTCATTCTTTCTTCACGGTTGAAAACAGAAGCAACAGAGAACGAAGAGAAAGGAGCAAATGAGGAAAGAAAGAAGAGGAAAACTAAGGGAAAATGAAAGCTTGAAGTTTTGTGATCACTTCCATCATCATTTCCAACACCATAGCAGCTTGAGGAGCTCAAGGTAGGGGTTTTTGAGCTTTGAACTTCATCTTTTCTCATTTTTCATGTTTAGCTTGTTTGAGGTTTAATGTGCCAAATGAGATCTTGAGGTGTTTGAAGTGATTTTCTTGCTTGGATAAGTTCTAAAGAGTGTTTATGACTTGTTCATGCAGTAAGTTTGAGTTAGAAACTTAGAATTTGTCATTTGGACCTTTGATGCTAAAAGTGGTAAAAGTTAGGTCATGGATGATGATTTTGGTCTTTGGATCCAAATTGTAGGTTGTTTGTGATTAATGATTCCTAAGTGTTAATGAACTTATTAGGGACCTTAAATCACCTAATAACTAATTTGGAGTGGCCAAAATCTGGAATATGTTCCAATAGAACAGTACCCGAATTCTGCTGCTGGCACAAGTGTTGCACGCCGTGGCTTAAGAGTGATGCACTTCCAGTATTGGAACTCGAGAGACTCTAGAATCTTCAAAAATGTGTTTTTGATATCCTTGGAAGTTCCTAAGTGTTGGGATCATTCTTATATGCTTTCCTAAGTGTGTTGAGACATAAATAAGGGTAATTCTTAGAGAGAATAACCATGTAGCATATATCTAAGAGTTATGAAACCTTAGGCAAATCTTTGAGTTTAGAATGCCTTAGGGTTGTCTCTAAAACCTTACACAACACGAGGTTGTTTTGAAATCATTTGTGAAGTGATAATATGAGGTTCTAGATATGAGAATGCTAGTTACATGATTTTTGCTACTTTGTTGGATAAATGAGGCTAGAACTTACGTGTATTAGTATTAGCTTTATCACGTGGTTATGAAGATCATGTGATTATCTTAATTGTGAATTGAGTTAGTTCTGGCACCTTTGGTTTTCAAACTTGGTATTTACTAATTTTCTATGTATTGTAACCTTAGATGGTGTGCACAACCAAATGACCTGAGAATGAGGTGATGGGATCTAAGTTCTCCTTGCATTTATGGTAGTATGGTCAGGGTTACCAGTATAAGGGTGGTAGCATTACTCTTACTATCGTGAGAGGGAGGAATCCACTTATTACCAGGTAGTGTGATGGCTCTTTTGCCTAACCTACTGAGACAAATACAATGAACGGAGGTTCTTGGGGGATAAGTAACTTGTGTTTTCAAATTTAAAACCTGCATTAGCATTACATAATCATTCTATTAGGACTTTGTTTGAGCATAATCATGCCTCATAATATGAAGCATTGCATGTTTGACAATTGTATGAGCAATTATCATTGCTTGACCAGTTCATTGCTTGGTTATTTATTCAATAGTAAGGGATTGTATGGGCGATTCTTTGGTATTGTTGATTATTGGATGTTCTTTTACACCGAGTGTTAATTTATGTTTTGTAAATGATTAACTGCTGGTATTGGTATGCAAATACTGTGAAGTTGTAATTTTTCACCCCTGTGTGTTCCATATAAATCCAGATGAAGACCCTCCAAAAGGAAAGGGCAAGAAAAAGAAGAAGCAGAGGACTTAGCTTAGTAACTTTATTTCTTTTTAAATCAGTTTGTATATTTGTATATTTGTGGTTGTATGTAAGAGCTTATGAATATAGTATGACTTGTTAGCCAGTGATATATGTATATATGATCTTTTTATCATTTGTGGCTCTTTATAATGACTATACTGGTTATTATGAGTTTTTATTATTATGCATTTTTAGAAGTGCCATGCTTAATGCGATTTATCTTAAAATATTCTGTTTATTTTGCAACAATTGTATTAGGATTGTTATAGTAGGGCATGCTTAAACAGGGTAAAAACTTGTCCTAGTATAAGTCTTTTTTTTTTTTGCCTTATCTTTTGCTTAGACCACCCTTGCGGGTTTTCAGCCTAATGAGCTTTTTTTTTTCTTAAGGAGCAATAAACTAGATACTTGTATGAGCACAACCTTTTGTCTCAAAATTAAAACTTGTGAAAATAAAGGCAATCATTCATTGATCACAATGAACTTTTTAAGGATTATAATGTGGCCAATGTTAGTGGCTATGAAATGAAAGATATAAGGCTCAAACAAGTGTTTAAAGGTTAAATGGGAGTAAGGATCTTTGTTCAAACTTAAACTTTGTGAATTGTTTTTGCGCTTTCAAGCACACTTTTCTCTTATTATTCTCTATTTTTTTTTACTTTCTGTCCCTTTCACCTTTTCTTCTTTTTCTCTTTTTTCATTATGCTTCAAAATAGTCACCATGATAATCAACCTTTATTTTATGCTATCCCCTAGTGTAGGGGTGATCCTTGTCCAAGCTTTATTGAAGAAAACTTTCAAGCTCAAAATGGGACAACAAGAGATAATGGAAAGAAAAGATGAATTATTATGAAGGATAGAGAAAGATGGCTGTTGTGAAATCTGTAAGTGCACCGAATCGCAAAAGTAATAAAAAGTAAGTAAGAGAATTGTCTCATAAGTATTAAGTTATTAATTACTAAATTTGCTTAAAGTGACATTGTTTAAGCTAACAAAGAAAGAGAGTTGTTACAAAATCAATTTAAAAGAAATATAAATAAGCAAAACAATAAATCAAAGGGATGAAAAACAATGATATTAAAGCGTTAGGGTTCAAACTTCACTTGAACTCTTTAAATGTAAAATATGTTACCAAGTGGCCTCAATACTCAAGAGGGGGGGTGAATTGAGCAAGTAAAACAAGTTCGCAAATCTTTCGCAAATCGTTTGATAAACAATTTTCGTTGAAGCTATTGAATGATTAGAGATAATTGGATGAATGAGATAAACACTTTTACTTATAAATGTGATAGCCAAAGGAGACAATATCCAATCAATTCAATAAAACAATAAACTAAATAAAGAGAAGGGTTTAGAGAAAACAAACATAATCGTTTATCCTGGTTCGATCACCAATCCACTTGTGATCTACGTCCAGTCCCCAAGCAACAACTTGAGATTTTCCACTATATCTTCAAGCTTCAATGGGTGCTTGACAACCACTACAATCTTGAGCACTCAACACTATGGGATACCTCACCCTAATGCTTGAGCCTCTATTTTCCAAGGGATACCTCACCCTCTCTAAACAGATTGTATAAGATTTAAATGGAAGAAACTCTCTCTAGAGCAAGTATTACAAATTGAAGCACTATGGTATTTGGGATTCACACAAGTTCAAGCTCAAATCAAAGGATTTTGTAGAATGATGATGAAAACTTGTTTAAAGCTCAATACAGATTTTCCAGAATGATAGACTCAGTTTTTCTAACCTCCCAACGAAGCCCAACATGCAAATATATATAGGTAAGTGTTATTTAATGTCGTTGGAAGTGGTTGTGAGCAATTAATGCTCAGCAAAAATAGCCGTTACGGGCTTCTCCCTGTTTTTCAGAACATAGGCTAACCGGTTAGCCATGTATCATAACCGGTTAGGGGCTCATTTAGACGTAAGGAGAAGTGTTCTGGTTTAATAACCAACCGGTTAGGAATGTGTCCTAATCGGTTAGGACACCACGAAAATGAGTTCTGGGAAGGATGCTAACTGGTTAGTCCTCCAAGCTAATCGGTTAGGACATTACCAACGTGGGTTCTGAGTTGATGAATAACCGGTTAGGTCTTCTGCCTAATCGGTTAGAACAACACGTTGTTGGCTTCTGAGTTGTAGAATAACCGGTTAGGCCATCTGCCTAATCGGTTAGGACAGGATTAGAAAAACTTTTGAGTTTATGAATAACCAGTTAGGCCATCTGCCTAATCGGTTAGGATAAAACATTTTTGGCTTCTGGAAGAGATACTAACCGGTTAGGTCTTTTACCTAATCGGTTAGGACAAATATATTTTGACTTCTGAGTTATAAAATAACCGATTAGCTACTTTGCCTAATCGGTTAGGCATGTTATAAAAAACGAGGCAAAGCTTTTGTTTGAACTAACTAACCGGTTAGGAGCTGGTCCTAATCGGTTAGGGGCCTTGAAATTTTGGCTCATAATGTTTATCAAGAGGCTGGTAAGTTTCCAAAAAGGCTTAGGATATTAGATTCGAAAGAGTTGTTGCATAAAACCTTTTTGATCCTAACTTGAAAAACCATTTTACAAACACGTTTTAAGGAAATCATTTGAGCTTGAGGTGAATCTCTAGAATACCTTTACATTAGATCTATAACCTATATGCTAAGCTTGAGTTCCTTGTGACTTGATCATTGTATTCCCATTGCTTTCTTTGTTTGTCGACATCAAAACCATTTGCATCTTGTCCATATCAATCACATTCTCCCCCTTTTTGATGATGACAAACACTTATTGAGAAAGAGATTAGTTCAAATGATAATTGGAATTTAGAATGGAATTTGGAGACTTACTCCCCCTCTTTTGTTCAAGAGGTGCTTGAATCAGAGATGCACAGCTCCCCCTTTGTTTTGGGATTCCAGGACCATTAACAGACAATACATTATATTATCATAACACATTCACTTTTCTTACTTTTCTCAATAAATAGAAAGACCGTTATCCTTCTCCCCCTTTTGGCATAATCAAAAAGAAATTCAGCAGCCTAGGGTATCCAAAAACAAGCATACAAAACTGAAACATAAGATTAAGCATTTTCCAGTAACTCAGAAGCAGTCATACCATACAAAAAAAATGCATTAGTAGGCATACCATACTAAAAGAAATATCCAAGAGTCAAAATAAGAAGCAAAGATCACTATTAGGATTACCAAAATAAGCCAAAGATAAACAGTCATCAGTCATGCTAGATAATTCTCCCATAATATCCAAAATAAGATAACTAATCAAAGTCAAAAAGAGTTCAAAGGCAATTAGTGCAGCAGCACAATCATGATAGAAACAGAGAGTCCATGCCTAAGCCCCGTGATCCTCTGATTGTGAAAAGTGATGCTCAAGTCTATCCAGCCGTCCTTCCATAGCGCTCAAGCGATCATAAATAGCAGAGTTGCTGTGTTCTTGATAAGCTTTAAGATCCGCAATCCGGGCTTCAATACTGGCTTGCATATTTGCAATTGCTTCCAGGACATGTTCATTAGTGGTGGCAAGGGCCTCTTCCATAGGGTCATCAGTAGGTGCAGGAGGATTTTCGCCTTGTGGAGCTGCTGCTTCATTTCTTCGATTGTAAATCCATTCACCATCGACTTTCTTTGCATGCATGCGGTTTAGAGACGCATTGCCAAATTTGTGGGGACCAGTAGAGAAAATGACTCCACCATCCTTCAAATCGACCTTATAGTGATCCAAAATTTTAGCCACTATGAAGGCGTAAGGCAGATCCATCATTGCCTTGTCCTTGGCTTTCTTCATGTTGTGCATGATATAGTGTGGCCAGTTGATTTTCTTGCGGCTTTTTAGACCCCATATCACAAATATATCATCTTCTTCAACCAAGGCATAGTTACTTGCTCTTGGTACCAAGATATGGGTTACCACAAAGTGAAGAAGGCGATCCAGCAATTTCAGAAAACCAGTAGTGAAAGATCCGGGGGGCACGGCAATACCTGGTCGAATCATGTCTTCTACAGCTCGTGCTCTATCAAAATCCGCCCATGTAAGGTCCTCATTCTCAGTAAGTTTGGCTCCAGAGTGAGTGAGCCCAAACAGAGTAGTCCACTGACTTGGTGACACAGTGATTTTGTGTTTCTTGATTTCAGACACCAAATTCGTACCAGAAATAGACAAATTGCAGAAATAAACTTTAGTTGGTTCAAGATAGAAGTACCCTGGGTTGGTGGTGACAAGAGTTTTCAAACCCTGAAATTCCAAGAGCTCGGTGAAGGATGTAAAGCCTTCTTTTTCGAAGAAATCCCAGTCCATGAACTTGGGTTGAATGAGGCGTCGTGCATGAAACCCAAGTGTGTATGACTCTATTTGAGATTTGTGAGAGAAGTACCTTCCAATGTTGAGAGCGTTTGATAAATCTGGGGCAGAGAGTGAAGAGGCTTCAGGTTGAAGGGAAACATTGGGGTTTTTGGTACGAGAGCGCTTTGGTTGAGATGAGCTGCTGGCCATGGATGAAAATGGAGGTAGGGTTCGGTGTAGGAGAGAAGGTGAGAGAAAGAATGAGGGGAAGATAAAAATTTTGGAAGAAAATGGAATGTAATCGGTGAAATGTGATGTAAAGGGATGAAAAATGATGGAAATGGATTGTAAATGGTGGGGTTATGTTGGATTTGTGGTAGGGATGGAGTTTGAGGGAGTGGATGTTGAGAGAGTTGAGAGAATGAGGATGAAAATGGAAGTAGAGGGGCGTGAATGGAGGGAACCACGCGGCTATTTGAAATTTGTTTAATTGGAGGTACCTAACTAGGTTAGGGAATGTGAGTAACCGGTTAGGGCTATTAGGAAATAGCCACTGAGTTGTCCAATAACCTGTTAGGGAAATTGGGTAACCGGTTATTGTGCTAAGTCAGAACGCACAAACTGGTTTCCAAATACAAGGTAACCGGTTAGGAGTCATGCCTAACCGATTATTTGGCCATGACAGAGAATCCCTTATTATTCAAAGCACTTCCAGATCCCATACGAAAACATATTTTTCTTCTTTCACTTGATCATTGCACTGATAGCATTACAACAAACTCATGGGAATAATCCTTGACATATATATTTCTTCTTGATGTTCATCTTGGCTTGATTCCATTCTCATTTAGAGATAAATTTCTCCCAAAATCAGTAGGAACTTTGACCTTTCAGATTGGGGGACTTAAGCATGAACTCAGCTCCTGCAAAACAAAATAAGGGGACACTCCGACGCTCAAGTTAGTATTGGATTCAAATATAATGAGAAATTCAAAGATTATGCAGCAATTTGGCATGATTATACAGAAAAATGCAAGTTTATGCATGAGTTTTAGGATTATGCAGCAAATATTTAACTGATGCATGATTGATCCAATATGCCAAGTTCACTTCTTATATAGAAAAATGCTTCTTTTGCTAGGGGTTTAGTGAAAATGTCAGCTAGTTGCTTAGTTGTTTCAACAAATTCAAGTATGCAATCACCCTTTTGAACATGATCTCTAATGAAGTGATGTCTTATTTCAATATGTTTAGTCCTAGAATGCAAAATGGGATTTTTTGACAAGTTGATTGCACTAGTATTATCACATCTTATGGAGATATGGTCAAGCTCAAGACCATAGTCCAAGAGTTGTTGTTTCATCCAAAAGATTTGAGAACAACAACTCCCAGCTGCAACATATTCAAACTATTTGTAGACAATGCCACACTATTTTGTTTCTTGCTATGCCAAGAAACTAGTGAGCTTCCAAGCAAGTGGCATGTTCCACTAGTGCTCTTTCGATCCATTTTGCATCCAGCAAAATCAGAATCGGAGTACCCAATAAGACTACATGAGGCACCCTTAGGGTACCACAAACCCATTTGTGATGTGTCTATTAGATATTTCATTATTCTTTTAATAGCACTTAGGTGTGATTCCTTAGGATTAGCTTGATATCTAGCACACGTGCATACACTAAACATTATATCAGGCCTACTTGCAGTGAGATAAAGGAGTGAGCCAATCATACCTCTATATTTTGTAATTTCTACCGATTTACCTCCTTCATCCTTGTCCAAATAGTAAGAGGTTCCTATAGGAGTAGCCATATGCTTGGCATTGTCCATTCCAAACTTCTTGAGCAATTCCTTGCAATACTTGGATTGGCTTATGAAAGTTCCTTCTCTTGTTTGCTTGATTTGGAGACCAAGGAAGAAGTTGAGCTCACCCATCATAGACATCTCAAACTCACTTTGCATAATATTTGAAAATTCTTTACAAAGAGAGTTGTTAGTAGCTCCAAATATAATGTCATCAACATAGATTTGAACTAGAAGTATGTCATGCATTTTGTGTTTTATGAAAAGAGTGGTGTCAACCTTGCCTCTAGAAAAACCTTTTTCTAAAAGAAATTTGCTCAACCTTTCATACCAAGCTCTAGGAGCTTGTTTCAAGCCATACAAGGCCTTTTTCAGTTTAAAGACATGGTTGGGCATTTCAAAATCTTTAAAACCAGGAGGTTGTTCAACATACACCTCTTCTTGTATAAAACCATTTAAAAAGGCACTTTTGACATCCATTTGATAGAGTTTGAAATCCATGATGCAAGCATATGCAAGTAACATTCTAATAGCCTCTAACCTAGCTACGGGAGCATAAGTTTCTTCATAGTCTATGCCTTCTTCTTGATTATATCCCTTAGCTACAAGCCTAGCTTTGTTTCTTATTATTAAGCCCGTTTCATCAAGTTTGTTCCTAAAAACCCATTTGGTGCCAATTATAGGATGATCATTGGGCCTTGGAACTAATTCCCAAACTTGATTCCTTTCAAATTGGTTTAATTCATCTTGCATAGCCAAGATCCAATGTTCATCATTAATGGCCTCATTTATGTTTTTAGGTTCAACTTGAGAGACAAAGGCTAGGTGATTACATGCATTTCTAAGAGAGTTTCGAGTAATTACCCCTTTTGATACATCACCTATCACCTTGTCAAGAGGATGATATCTTGAAGTCCTCCATTCCTTGGGTAGATCCAAGATTTCTGAATCTTCTTGCCATGAGTGATCAAGGAGTCTCTCTTCTTCCTTCTTGACTTTTTCTCTTGATTTTCCAAGTGCGTCTTTGCCAAGATTTCTGCAACATCATCAATAAGCTCCTTTCTCGGCTCATTTGGGTTAGTTTCATCAAATGCAACATGTATGGACTCTTCTATGGTCATAGTTCGTTTATTATAGACTCTAAAGGCCTTACTATGTATAGAGTAGCCAATAAATATTCCCTCATCAGATTTTGCATCAAACTTCCCCAAGTTATCCTTTCCATTACTCAAAACAAAGCATTTACATCCAAAGACATGAAAATGTGACACATTTGGTTTCCTTCCTTTATATAATTCATAGGGGGTTTTCTTTAAAATTGACCTTATTAGAGCCCTATTCATAACATAACAAGCGGTGTTAACCGCATCCGCCCAAAAATACTTAGGAAGGTTGGCCTCATTGAGCATAGTTCTTGCCATTTCTTCTAAAGATCGATTTTTTCTTTCTACAACACCATTTTGTTGTGGTGTTCTAGGGGCTGAAAAATTATGCTCAATGCCATGTTCATCACAAAACGTTTCAAATTCATGGTTTTCAAATTCACCACCATGATCACTTCTTATGGATGCAATACAAAAACCTTTTTCATTTTGGATAACTTTAGCAAGCTTTTTGAATGATTGAAAAGCATCATTTTTGTGAGATAAAAACAATGTCCATGTAAACCTAGAGAAATCGTCCACAATCACTAAGGCATAGTAATTCCCACCAAAGCTCATAGTTCTAGAGGGACCAAAAAGATCCATGTGCAAAAGTTGTAGAGGTCTAGAAGTTGAAACCACATTTTTAGCTTTAAAAGAGACCTTTACTTGTTTTCCCTTTTGACATGCATCACAAAGTTTGTCTTTTTCAAATTTGAGCTTTGGAAGACCAATTACTAGTTCTTTAGAAACCAATTTGTTTAAGTGATCCATGTGAATGTGAGCAATTCTTCTATGCCATAACCATGAATCATTTTCTTTACTCATAAAGCATTTAGCATCATTTGAGGAAATATCATCAAGACTAATCATATATATATTATTGACTCTATGACCAACAAACTTAACTTGCTTATCATCCTTTCCCTCAATTATGCAACAAGAAGAATCAAATATAACTCTATTGCCTTTATCACACAATTGACTAATACTAAGCAAATTATGTTTAAGTCCTTCAACAAGCAAAACATTATCAATAGATGATGAAGGAATCTTACCAACTTTGCTAATTCCAAGAATCTTCCCTTTGTTGTTATCACCATATGTGACATGACCATGTTTCTTGTGAGTAAGGGAGGAGAACTTGGAACCATCACCGGTCATGTGCTTGGAGCAACCACTATCAAGATACCAATTTGAGATCTTGGTCTTCAAGCACACCTACAACACATATTCAAGTTTTAACTTTTGGTACCCAAATTGTCTTGGGTCCTTGTGTGTTAGAGTTAGGCATGGTGCCTTTAGGAACCCAAACCCTTTTTATTCCAACTTTAGTGTTTATATTCTTTCTAACACTGCAAGTAGATGCACTATGCCCTTTCCTACCACAATGAAAACATTTGATAAAAGGGCTACTTGAAGTTTTTGAGGAAACAAAGAAGTTCTTATAAGATTTTTTATGGTTGTTTGGATTAAATCCTAAACCGGCTTTTTGTAAAACATATTTTTGTCTCCCTAACAACACATTCAAGTTGTCTCTTCCAAAAGTGAATTTCACAAGAGTGTTGTTCAAGTCTTCAATTTCTTTTTCAAAAGCTTTACATGATAAACAAGGTAATGATAGGGATGCATTATCAAGTGAGGAACAAGTCATGCATGATGAATTAGCATCTATGAGTCCTAAGGTCTCATTTTCAATTTTAAGTTCATTTATCTCCTTAGTTAAAGTAGAAACCTTGTTTGTCAATAGGGAGATTGTTTTATTTGAAGACAAAATCATTTTAGTGAGTCTCAAAGATTTATCATGCAATTCTTGAAAGGCATCTTGCAATTCATCATAAGTAGGTGGAGGTTCTAGGTTAGAAGAGGTTACCTCGGTGTCGCTTTCTCCACTTTCTTCTCCTTAAGCCATGAGGCAAAGATGGGCTTCTTCATTTTCCGAGTCGTCGGAAGAACTTAAGTCATTGTCCTCCCAAGCTATGTATGCTCTTCTTCCTTTCTTTTCCTTGGAGGGTCTTTTCTCAAACTTCTCCGTCTTCTTGAGATATATAGGACACTCCATTTTCACATGCCCCGGTTTTCCGCATTCGTAGCATTTTGGAGGAGTAGAGGATCCTTCTCCTTTGTGATATGCCTTCTTTTGAGGAAAGGGTGGTCTTCTTTGAAATCCCTTTTTCTTTAGGAATCTTCCGAATTTTCTCACAAGGAGACTAAGATTCTCCTCACTTAGTTCAATATTTTCAGCATCCTCTTCACCATCTTCATCATCATCTTCAAGTATGGAAGAGGTGGCTTTGAGTGCAATTCCCTTCTTCTTTTTATCATGCTCTTCACTTTGATTGAGCCTATTTAGTTCCAGCTCATGTTCTTGAAGCTTTCCGAATAGAGTGGCCAGAGACATTGTTGATAAGTCTCTTGATTCCGCAATAGCCGGGTTGTCAATTCCTGCTTAGACATCTTAAGACTTTGTTAATAAGATCCTCATTAGGGAATGTCTTTCCCAATGAGATGAGATGATTAACAATGTGAGTAAATCTATTTTGCATATCTTGAATACTCTCACCTTGATTCATTCTAAACAATTCATATTCATGAGTAAGAGTGTTTATTCGAGATCGTTTTACCTCACTAGTACCTTCATGAGTTACTTGTAGGGTATCCCACATTTCTTTTGCGGTCTTACAATTTGACACCCTAAAGAATTCATCATACCCCAAGGATGTGGTGATGATGTTCTTGGCTCTCAAGTTGTATTGAACCTTCTTTTTATCATCATCGGTCCATTCATTTCTAGGTGTATTGATTTTCACACCATCTTTGGTTTGTATTGGGACAAAAGCACCATTTTCAACGGCGTCCCACACATCTAAGTCAATAGCTTCAATGAAAATTTTCATCCTTTCTTTCCAATAGGCATAACCATCCCCATTGAAATAAGGAGGTCTATTTATAGAAGAACTTTCATTTGAAAAACCATTTGAAGCCATCACTTCTCTTGAAGCTACTAAGCTCTTTATACAAGAGTCTAGCTCTGATACTACTTGTTACCAAGTGGCCTCAATACTCAAGAGGGGGGTGAATTGAGTAAGTAAAACAAGTTAAAATCTTTCACAAATCGTTTGATAAACAATTTTTGTTGAAGCTATTGAACGATTAGAGATAATTGAATGAATGAGATAAACACTTTTACTTATAAATGTGATGGCCAAAGGAGATAATATCCAATCAATTCAATAAAACAGTAAACTAAATAAAGAGAAGGGTTTAGAGAAAACAAACACAATCGTTTATCCTGGTTCGATCACCAATCCACTTGTGATCTACGTCCAGTCCCCAAGCAACAACTTGAGATTTTCCACTATATCTTCAAGCTTCAATGGGTGCTTGACAACCACTACAATCTTGAGCACTCAACACTATGGGATACCTCACCCTAATGCTTGAGCCTCTATTTTCCAAGGGATACCTCACCCTTACAATGCTTGAGGGATACCTCACCCTCTCTAAACAGATTGTATAAGATTTAAATGGAAGAAACTCTCTCTAGAGCAAGTATTACAAATTGAAGCACTATGGTATTTGGGATTCACACAAGTTCAAGCTCAAATCAAAGGATTTTGTAGAATGATGATGAAAACTTGTTTAAAGCTCAATACAGATTTTCCATAATGATAGACTCAGTTTTTCTAACCTCCCAACGAAGCCCAACATGCAAATATATATAGGTAAGTGTTATTTAATGTCGTTGGAAGTGGTTGTGAGCAATTAATGCTCAGCAAAAATAGCCGTTATAGGCTTCTCCCTGTTTTTCCAGAACATAGGCTAACCGGTTAGCCATGTATCATAACCGGTTAGGGGCTCATTTAGACGTAAGGAGAAGTGTTCTGGTTTAATAACCAACCGGTTAGGAATGTGTCCTAATCGGTTAGGACACCACGAAAATGAGTTCTGGGAAGGATGCTAACTGGTTAGTCCTCCAAGCTAATCGGTTAGGACATTACCAACGTGGGTTCTAAGTTGATGAATAACCGGTTAGGTCTTCTGCCTAATCGGTTAGAACAACACGTTGTTGGCTTCTGAGTTGTAGAATAACCGGTTAGGCCATCTGCCTAATTGGTTAGGACGGGATTAGAAAAACTTCTGAGTTTATGAATAACCGGTTAGGCCATCTGCCTAATCGGTTAGGATAAAACAACGGAAGAGATACTAATCGGTTAGGTCTTTTACCTAATCGGTTATGACAAATATATTTTGGCTTCTGAGTTATAAAATAACCGATTAGCTACTTTGCCTAATCGGTTAGGCACGTTATAAAAAACGAGGCAAAGCTTTTGTTTGAACTAACTAACCGGTTAGGAGCTGGTCCTAATCGGTTAGGGGCCTTGAAATTTTGGCTCCTAATGTTTATCAAGAGGCTGGTAAGTTTCCAAAAAGGCTTAGGATATTAGATTCGAAAGAGTTGTTGCATAAAACCTTTTTGATCCTAACTTGAAAAACCATTTTACAAACACGTTTTAAGGAAATCATTTGAGCTTGAGGTGAATCTCTAGAATACCTTTACATTAGATCTATAACCTATATGCTAAGCTTGAGTTCCTTGTGACTTGATCATTGTATTCCCATTGCTTTCTTTGTTTGTCGACATCAAAACCATTTGCATCTTGTCCATATCAATCACAAAATCAAATATTGATTTAATCAAGTTTTATTCCAATGATTCATGGTCAATTCTTAAAATTAATCAATATCTAATTCCTTGGTATATTAGTCCTCTTACATTATTTGGAATTAACCTAATTCCTTAGTCTAACCCCAAATAGAAAGGCATTATCAAGAGGGAAGGAATTAAAAGAAAGACTACATAACCTACAACGTCTATTCCTAGCGATTGCAGAAATTATAGTATTTATCACAAGTTTTAGGTTCATGCAAATTTTCCTAAATCATACATCAACCCAAAAATCATTCCCAAATTGGCCAGATTTAGAAAAAAAATTAAGAAAAGAGATAAACACATAAATTATGAAATAAAAACATTGATTAAATCCATAAAAGAATTTACATCATCCAAGTATCAAGATTCATTATCACCCTAACAAGGGAAAATTAGTTACACATGGAAAAAGAAGAACACAAAGGGAAGAATATGACAAACTCCATTGCAGCAAGGTGGAAAAATTGAAGAAAATTCCTAATCTTCAAGCCTAATTGTGCCCACACCACTTTAGGGTTTGTGCCTCTTGATGATTGTTGCATTCTGTCCAAGAGTATTCAATTTGGCATAACTTTTCTATTTAAAAACAAATTAACATGTTCTGTTAAGCGGCTAGCACTCAGGAGTTTGATTGTGGGTGCTCAAGCGCTAGATTGCGGGTGCTCAAGCACTGGACCACCAAAATGCCAATTTCAGCTTTTCTTCCTTGTTCAAGTGTCCAGTATTCTTCCATGTGTATTTATCTATAAAAAATAAATAAAACACGTAATAAGAACACAATTTAAAATAATAAAAACATAATAAAACTTAAGAACAAAGCTCAATTAAAAAGATTAAAAGAGAATGAAAACTCATAATTTGAACTGTAAAAATATGATTTTTTGCAGGTTTATCACTCCTCCAAACTTAAGCTTTTGCTTGTCCTTAAGCAAAAAGAAAAAGAAAAACAAAACAAAAAGACTAAATAAAGAAAAACTCAACACACAAAGACTCAAACATGGCAACACCGGTTATTAAAAATCATTCATATCCTCAGAAACTACTTCACAATCTAACTTCAAAGTGTCACACACATGCACAATCCATTTATCACATCGTCTCTCACTTGTAACTTTTATGCAAAAATGACTTCCTAAAAACATGAATGAAGGATCCAATCTCTTCATAGAGTACAAACCCAGATAAGTTCATAAAACTGCAAATGTATATCAAACCCACATCTATAGGATTGTTCCTCATCTCTCTCTCCACCAATGTAAATAACACATAACCAAAGATCAAAAGGGTCTTTTAAAGCTTGTAATGTAAGGCCAATGGTGAGGGTTAAGAAAGAAAGGATAGGATAATGAAACCAAAAGCTGAGATACATAATCATACATATTTCAAAATTCAAGCCACAGAATGTAGAACAAGTGCAAAATGGAGCAAAAGAATCAACACTTTATTCATCCTTTTTTTCTTTTATCTTTTTTTTTATCAACCTCCACTCCCAAACTTATTTCTTTGCAAAACTTTAGGTGAACTTTCTTTTTTTTTTTGAATTTTTTTCCCAGCTCCATAAGTACTCCATGCACAAAAATAACGAAAGCTTGAATAATAAAATAACACACGATATGCACTCAACAAAGGTTATGTAAAAGTGGAATATATTTTTTTATGTGGGTATGGGAAAGGTAAATGTGGGTAAAGAAAAGAAATATAGGCCAAACAATATCAATGTTGTAAAAAGGGACCTACACAAATTGAGAACATTGAAAGCACTTATATTGAGGCTAACGATATACATACAGGTTCTCCCAATCATTCTCTCTGATATTTGTTTTAGCTCCATGGAGTAGGGGTCTATTCATTGTGCATATGCATAGACTGTTGCCATACTGCTGTGAAATATATACATGTATGCATATTCAATGAGTTATCTGTTAAGATATATCTTGGCTGTAATTGTTGTATCTGTATTATATAACAGTATTATTATTATTGTTTCCTTGCTACCATTTTAGTATTTGATGTAGGAGATTTCACCTCTTTGTTATTTTGTTCTGCCTATTTCTGTTTTTTGTTTATGCTTATGAAGATGGAGATGGCAATAAGGAGGAACCTAATAGGTTATACTAGTATGCAGTTTCATGGAGGTGCGAACGCGTGGCGTATTCACTGGGATACCGAACGCATAGAGTATTATGGAGACATTATTGTTTCCATGAGTAGGACCTACCATGGGGCTGTTATTTTTACTTTTAATGCTACTATATATCTAGAATTTCATATGCCTATAAGGGATTTATAGGACTATATGTACTATTCTCCTAGGGAGGATTCTGAGGTATCTTTTGCTCGGACTCCTGCTCCTCGAGACCTACCCCAGCCAGGGATTTTGCCACTAGAGGAGGACCCTGAGGGTCCAGAGGAAGGTCAAATTCAAGAGCTTATTATTGAAGTTTATGGTACCAATTTAGGTTCAGTATTTATATGGTAAATGTATATATTATTTGGGACATGTAAGCTTTATGTATTTTTGTCTTGCAAAAAGATGTATATATATGTAAAGAGTATTATTCAGTTCTATATGCTTAGTGTTCTTCGTTTTCTAATAAATTTATGAATTCCGCAAAAAATAAATTTTGTAACTCGTACGTTCTAATATAAATGTTTTATTACTTAGGTTAAATTTTAAAAGAGTTTATAAGAATTATAATTCCCTACAGAGGGTGTTACATTAGTTGGTATCAGAGCCCAAGTTTGAGTTTTTTGGATTTGTGGTTAGGTCTATCTTGTTTGTGCTGTGTGTTTCTCTGTGTTTGGTTTCCGAAATGAGACAATATTGTTTGAATAAATTGTGCTTATTTTCATTGTGTTTTGATTAGTCTAAAGAAAAGAAATAGCACGTAGTAGAGGTCTGCACATAGAATTAGGACGTGACAATGATAACATGGTTGTTGCTACCGCAGCAATGCAACGAATGGCAAAAGTTATTGTGCAACAGAATCAAGGAGTAGCACAACAGTAAGAGGTGAATGTTGATGCCCAGAATTTGTCTGAATTCCGTCGAAACAATCCTCCACAGTTCAGAGGCGAGTTTAATCTAAAAAAGGTAAGCTTATGGATTCAAGAGCTGGAAAAGATTTTTTGAAGGAATGGGTTATGCAAACGACCGCAAGGTAACTTATGCCGCATTCATGCTGGTGGGAGATGGTAAAAATTGGTGGAAAGGAACTCGGAGATTGCTACAAGCAGAAGGAAGGGAGATTACATAGGAAGTATTTTGTGATGCATTTTTGGAAAAGTATTTTCCAGATAGTGCAAGGCATGCCAATGAAATGAAATTCCTTGGGTTATGACAAGGTGGGATAACGGTTAACGAGTGTGCTGCAAAGTTTGAGAGCTTGTCAAAGTTCTCACGACATCTTCAAATCCAGCCTAATGAGGGGTGAAAATGTCGTAAGTTCAAAGAAGGCCTAAGAGTTGAGTTAAAGAAAGGAGCACTGCCAATGAGAATGAATCAGTTCTCAACCTTGATGGATATGTGTTACATATTTGGAGCATTAGAACCATCTCAAGAGGCAAGGAATCCCAACTTTAGGCCCTCTAGGTTCCAAAGGGGAGGTAATAGTAATGTCAATCGATTCCAACAAAAACTGTATTCACGGCCATCGGGGAATCAACAACAACAACAAATAGTTGGAAGGAATAATTGTGGTAGTAGTTTTGGTTAGGGTAATAGATTTGGTCAGATTGTGACACCTTCAACAAAATGTTTGAAGTATGGAAAAGACCACTTGACTAAAGATTGTACGATCAAAGGGATAATCTATTTCAGGTGCGGAAATCTCGGACACGTTTCTAGAGATTGTACACAACCAAAGATGGAGCCCTCCATAAGTAATGTATGTGCTTCTAGACCTCAAGCAGGAGGGAGAGTCTACACGATGAGTGGATCCGAAGCCTCCCAATATGATGATCTAATCAAGGGAGAATGTGTCATAGGAGGTAAGCTTTTAACTATACTATTTGACTCCGGGGCGACCCATTCTTTTATTATCTATGACTGTGTGGATCAATTAGGATTGCCTGTGTCTTCATTACCATTTGACTTGATTATTTCTACATCCACTGCTAAACCTGTTATTACTACTCTAGTCTATTTAAACTGTTCTATTACTGTTAGTGATTATAACTTTTCTGTCAATTTGATTTGTTTACATCTTTCACAAATTGGCGTAATCTTAGAAATGGATTAGTTATCTTTTAACCATATCCTGTTAGACTGTTCCAATAAAACCTTCGTGGTTCTTGAAACTGAGATTTCTGGATTTTTGACGGCCAACCAAGTTAAAGCTTCTTTGAGAGAAGGAGCTCAAGGATACATGTTATTGTTTTCCTTGGAAGTCAAGGGTGAAACCAATGTGAATACTATTCCTGTAGCCAATGAGTTTCTTGAAGTTTTTCCTGATGATATACCTGGAATACCACCGGAGCAAGAGATAGAATTTTCTATCGATCTTGTACCAGGATTTGGTCATATATCTATAGCACCATATCAGATGTCACCATCGGAATTAGTTGATCTAAAGAAACAATTGGAGGAACTATTAAAAAAGCAATTTGTGAGACCTAGTGTATCACTATGGGGAGCTCCAGTGCTGTTAGTTAAGAAGAAGGATGAAACTTTTCGTTTATGTGTAGATTATAGCTAGTTGAACAAAATCATGATAAAAAATAAGTATCCACTTTCGAGGATCGATGATTTGATGGATCAACTGAAGGGAGTTGTTGTCTTCTCTAAGATAGATTTACGTTCTAGTCATCACCAGATTCGCGTAAAAGCTGAGGATGTTCCAAAGACGGCATTTCGAACACGCTATGGGCATTATGAATATCTTGTAATGCCGTTTGGAGTAACGAATGCTCCTGCAATATTCATGGATTACATGAATAGAATCTTTCATCCTTTTCTCGATAGATTTGTCGTTGTTTTTATTGATGACATTCTGATCTATTCTCAAAATCAGGAGGAACATGTTGAACATCTCAGTGTGGTTCTTCAGATTTTGAAAGAGAAACAGTTGTACGCGAAGCTGTCAAAGTGTGAATTTTGGTTGGAGGAAGTTCAATTTTTGGGTCATGTAATTTCAAAGGAAGGAATTGCGGTGGATCCATTGAAAGTTGAAACGGTTCTTCAATGGGAAAGACCGAAGACCCCAACGGAGATTCGTAGTTTTGTAGGGTTAGCTAGATATTACCGAAGATTCATCGAGGGATTCTCCAAAATAGCGGGACCTCTTACCCAGCTTACTCGGAAGAATCAGACTTTTGCATGGACTGATGCATGTGAAAAGAGTTTTCAAGAGTTGAAAAGATGATTGACTACTTCACCAGTGTTGATTTTACCCGATCCCAATGAACCTTTTGAGGTTTATTGTGATGATTCGTATCAGGGTTGAGGGTGTGTGCTTATGCAAAATCGAAAGGTAGTAGCATATGCTTCGAGGCAATTGAAAATGAAGAATACGATTTGGAGTTAGCCGCTGTTGTTTTTGCATTGAAGATATGGAGGCATTTTCTTTATGGAGTAACATTCAATGTCTTCAGTTATCATAAGAGCTTGAAGTACTTGTTTGACCAAAAGGAGTTGAATATGAGACAAAGTACGTGGTTGGAATTTTTGAAAAATTACGATTTCTAACTTCAGTATCATCCCGAAAAAGCAAACATTGTAGCAGATGCTTTGAGTAGGAAGATACTTAGTGTCTCTGCTATGATGATCAAGGAAAAAGAATTAATAGAACAATTCAGGGATATGCGGTTGTCTATTGAATTGACACCGGGAAGACTTTGTTTGAATATGATCACTATTACAAATGAATTCATGGATGAAATTCAAGATAAACAACAAAGTGATCAATACTTACAAGTTGAGAAAGAGCTAGTAAAGCAAGGTGCTATATCAGAATTTGTGGAAGGAATGGATGGAATTTTGAGGTTTAGAAATATGATTTGTGTACCCAATGATCCTAAGCTTCGAAAATTGATTCTTGATGAAGCCTACAAGAGCAAAATGAGTATGCATCCTGGAACAACCAAGATGCATTAGGATTTGAAGCAGTTATATTGGTGGCAAAGAATAAAGAGGGACGTAGCCGAGTATGTAGCATCCTGCTTAGTTTGTCATAAAGCTAAGGTTGAACATCAGAAACCTTCAGGAATGTTACAACCTTCAACTATTCCAGAATGAAGATGAGATAGCATCGCTATGGACTTTGTTGTTGGATTACCAAGGACTCGAAAGGGTTATAATTCCATATGGATGATCGTTGATTGGCTTATGAAGTCAGCATATTTTTTACCTATTAATATAAGGTATTCAATGGAGAGATTAGCTCAATTATATATTGGCGAGATTGTTAAACTTCATGGTGTACCCTCAAGTATTATTTCTTATCGAGACCCGAGGTTTATATCAAGATTTTGGCAGAGTTTGCAAAGGGCAATGGGGACAAAACTTCGTTTAAGTTCTGCCTATCATCCATAAACAGATGGTCAATCTGAGAGGACGATTCAATCGTTAGAAGATCTATTAAGAACTTGTGTCTTGGAGCAGACTGGGAGTTGGGATGAATTCTTACCTTTGATAGAATTCACCTATAATAATAGTTTTCACTTCAGCATAGGAATGGCACCCTATGAAGCTTTATATAGACGAAGGTGTAGAACGCCTTTGTGTTGGTACCAAGATGGAGAAAATCTTGTGTTAGGACCCAAACTAGTACAACAAACGACAGAAAAGGTTAAGGTAATGCAAGATAAAATGTGAACAACTCAAAGTCGACAAAAGGGTTATACTAACAAAAGAAGGAGACCTATTGAATTTGAGGAAGGCAAACATGTGTTTTTGAGAGTCACATCCACGACTGGGGTCAGATGTGTTATTAAATCTAGAAAGTTCACTCCTAAATTCATTGGACCATATCAAATTCTTCGTCGGATAAGTCCAGTAGCATATCAAATAGCTTTACCACATTTTCTTTCTAACCTTCACAATGTCTTCCATATATCGCAATTGCGAAAGTATATTTATGATCCAAGTCATGTCATAGCACCGGATACAGTACAATTAAAAGAAAACTTGACCTATAAGATACTTCCTGCTAAGATCGAAGATAGACGAGTGAAACAACTCAGAGGTAAAGAAATTGCCTTAGTAAAAGTAATTTGGGATGACGTTACTGGTGATGCAACTTAGGAACTAAAGGATAAAATGAAAGAACAATATCTGCAGTTATTTCGTAGTTGAAATATGTTTTTTATAATTTTTGTGATTTTTGTGAATTGTTTGATTTATTTTGATTATCATATTATTATTTTTGGACTTTTGTGTGTTTAAGAACGGAGCCGGAAAAATAAAAATAAGATTTCGGGCCTGAGAAGATTTCAACAATTCATGCGGAGCCTGTGGATCTTACTAAATCCGAAACCGGGAATGGAATTTTGGAATATTTCTTTTCTAATACTTTTACCTGACAGGTAAATTCTAGGACATTCTTTTACCTAATGAGCAATCATTATGGTTTTCACTAGCGGTAGCTTTTGAGATTGGTAAATAGCCATTGATAAAAACCTAATAATGAACTTAGACCTAATTCTAAACCAATACATTTTGTGACTCATGTCACTATTAACCAATAGAAAGATAGCTTCTAGGTTAAGTTTTCATATAAGTCAAATAAAATAACCATAGTTTAATGATAACCAATGAGAGGTAAGTTGAAAAATAAAATGACTATAATTTAATAAGAAGAACCAATAGAAAATCAAGCTTGCAGGAGGAGTTTTTGACCCTTGATTTCATGATGATCATACGGTCATAAGTGATTTCATTTCTCTATATAAACTCATTATGTATAATTTTCAAGAACTACACCATTCAAGAGCTTTTACAACATTTTTATCATCTTTTCTCTTCTCTATACACAGCCAAGCCCTTGAAAAATCTCTCCAAGCCTTATCAATTCAAAATAACCATAGATCTTGAATCTAGACATTATCCTAAGGAACTTTCATTTTGTGAGTTTCTCCTAAATCGTCCATCTTCAACCATTTCTTAATGTTCGAAGTTTGAAGGATTCTAGAGTCTTTTTGGTGGTCAAAATTATTTCAAGGACAATGAAGGAACTTCGATCTTCACATAAGGTAAGAGGGAGATTAACCTCATCAATCCATTTTGGTGGTGAGAAACGAAATTATGTTTTGATCAGTGAAAAATCTATGTGATGATTTATTCACTCGTTAGTGTGAATTATGTGATTTATGCTTACTTGATTATATGTTTATGTGATTATTATGGTATGCATGAAATTGTTATATTATAGGCTATGAATCATGTGATAAAGAAATAATTTTTGGATCCAAAAGATCTCTATGACTCACGGCCATATAGCTTAAAGATGAGTATCCATGATTAAAATAATTTATTAATCGAGAATTTAGTTGATTAGGTGATAAAAACATGAGTTATGGATTTGTAAAATTAAAAGGAGATTAAATAAATTTTATTACTTAAGAAAGAATGATTTTTTGCTATTATGATGGAAATAAATTTTTGAAGGGTAATTTTAAATCTAAAGTATTTTAGTTAAGAAAGTTTTTAATAAAAGCAATGGAATAATATTTTGATAATATTGGTTTTATGAAAAATATAAGAATTATTTAGAGGAGGTTTTGTAAGAAATACGTTGGAATTAAAGTCTAATATTTTTAAATACGGTAAGTTTTAAATTGAGCTTAGAATATCAATTAAAAATGTTTACGTGATTTATTAACGTAACAAAAATATTATATAATATAGTAGAAATCTGTATATTTTTAAAATATAGTAGAAATATTATATATTTGTAAAATACCATATAAATACTATACATTTGTAAAATACCATAGAAATACTATATATTTGTAAAATACCATATAAATAATGTACGTTTGTGAAATACAGTAAAAATACTTTACTTTTGAGAAAAATAGTAAGTTTTACTGTTGGGCCGACGTACTAGACCCAAATACGTCAGTTGATGTTTTAGCCCAGTGGTGGCTTGTTTTTAAGTGAAAATTACGTATTTATCAATTATTGATTTGTGAAGCATTTGAACATGCATTATCAAAGTCATTGTGACTTTGTTTGTTAAGGCTGTATGCCTAGGAGATTGAATTACACCTTTGTGCAGATGAGAATTGCGTAGTGAAGGTCTATGAATGACCTTGGAGGCGTCAGGGTGCAGGTATCCCATAAGTGGCCAGTTAGTAGCTCTACTGTGTCGTGGTGACTGATGCAAACACACCGACGATCTCGACGAGACACTGCTCCTTTCTTGATACGGTGCAGACTGTCTTCTATAAGCCATGTTGCGCAAATTGAGAACATGGAAAGCACTTATATTGAGGCTGACGATATACAGACAGATTCTCCTGATCATTCTCTCAGATATTTGTTTTACCTCTATGGAGTAAAGGTCTATCCATTGTGCATATGCATAGACTGTTGACATACTACTGTGAAATATATACATGTATGCATATTCAATGAGTTATCTGTTAAGATATATCTTGGCTGTAATTATTGTATCTATATTGTATAACGGTATTATTATTACTGTTTTCTTGCTGCCATTTTGGTATTTGATGTAGGGGATCTCACCTCTTTGTTATTCTGTTTTGCCTATTTTTGTTTTTTGTTTATGCTTATGAAGATGGAGATGGCAACAAGGAGGAACCTGATAGGTTATACTAGTATACAGTTTCATGGAGGTGCGAACGCGTGGCGTATTCTCTAGGATACCGAACGCGTAGAGTATTATGGAGACATTACTGTTTCTATAAGTAGGACCTACTATAGGGCTGTTAATTTTACTTTTAATGCTACTATATATCTAGAATTTCATATGCCTCTAAGGGATTTGTGGGACTATATGTACTATTCTCCTAGGGAGGATTCCGAGGTATCTTCTGCACGGACTCCCACTCCTCGAGACCTACCCCAGCCAAGGATTTTGCCACTAGAGGAGGACCCTGAGGGTCTAGAGGAAGGTCAGATTCAGGAGCCTACTATTGAAATTTATGGTACTAGTTTAGGTTCTGTATTTATATGGTAGATGTATATATTATCTGGGATATATCAGCTTTATGTATTTTTGTCTTGCAAAAAGATGTATATATATGTAAAAAGTATTATTCAGTTCTATATGCTTAGTGTTCTTCGTTTTCTAATAAATTTATGAATTCCGCAAAAAAGAAATTTTGTAACTCGTACATTCTACTATAAATGTTTTATTACTTAGGTTAAATTTTAAAAGAGTTTATAAGAATTGTAATTCCCTACGGAGGGTGTTACAGAGGAAGGAAAGGAGTAAGAGCAACAAGAGAAATTAAAAAGGGAAAGCCAAGCTTAAACCATCATCACCAAAGTTTTGAGGTAAGGGAGTTTCTTACTCAACTTATTCTCTTATTTCATCTTATATGAAGCTAGATAGATTATTAGGGAAAATGGGTTTTGAGAAGCACAAACTATTTTCTTTGATTATTACTTATTCCTAATGGTTGTAAAGAGTTAGTTTCAACCTAGTGGATGCAAGAGAGTCATTCTTGACTTGAGAAATACCATTTTAAATCCTTGAGTATGAGGTTAGTAATATGGGTATTAGGAGCTAAGTTTGAAGTTTGAATAACTTGATTATTTGTGATTGATCTTAGTGGTTTCTTTTATTTAAATCTTGGTTTGAATATTCCATGTGATAAGATTTTAAAGGGTAAATTGAAAGAGGAAAGAAGCATGGAAGAATAGGGTAAAGGACCCTGTTATCTGGTGCAAAATTGAGTTCTTGAGGTGTTTTATGTGATTTTCTTGCTTGGATGAGTTATAAGTGTTGTTTATGACTTGTTTATGCAAAGAGTTTGGATTAGAAACTAAAACTATCCATTTTGGACCTAAAATGCTTAAAGTGAAAGATTTGGGGTTTTGATGGATGATCTTGTGTTTTGATCCAATTTTGATGGAATTAATTGGTGTTTTATGTTTTCTTCATGTTTTTAAACTTGTTTGGGACTTAAAACCACCAAGAAACAGATTTGAGATGATCAAATTTCGTGTGTGGAACTAATGGAATAGTGTCACACTTCTGCAGAATTCTATAGAAGTTACTGTCTCGGGGTCACGCCTAGGCGTGGGTGTTCAGTTTTCTCAGTCAGGCGAGACAGAGAGGGTCACGTCTAGGCGTGGGAATGTCAGCCTAGGCGTGAGTAGTAGGATTTTTCAAGATTGTTTTATTGAGGTTTTGACATTCCTTAAGTGATGGGATCACTTAAATATGCCTTTCTAAGTGTGTTAAAACACTAATGGAGGTATTTCTTAGAGAGATTGACCTCCTATCATATATAAGAATTTGTGAAAAACTTTAGGTGTTCTTTGAGAGATAGGATACCTTAGGAACTAACTAAAACCTTGATCAACATGAGGTTGACTTGAAAATCACTTGTGAAGTGATGGTGAGAGATTTTAGGCATGGAAATGCTAGTTACATAATTCTTGCTACCTTGTTGGATAGGTGATGCTAAGACTTGTATGTATTAGTATTGGATTGTCTTAATTATGAATGGAGATAGTTCTTGAATATTTGGTTTTCAAACTTTGTATTTGTTAATTTTCTATGTATTGTAACATTGGATAGTGTACACAACCATGTGGCCTGAGAACAAGGTGTTGGATCTAAATTCTCCTTGCATTATATGCTTGTATGGTCAGGATTACCAGTATGGGGGTGGTAGTAGTACTCTTACCTTTCTGAGGAGAAGGAATCCACTTATTAGTAGGTAGTGTGATGGCTCTTTTGCCTAACCTACTGAGACAAATACAATGAATGGAGGTTCTTGGCAAATAAGTAAATAACATGTGTTTTAAAAACTGAAACCTGCATTGACATTGTACAATGCTTATACTAGGACTTTATTTAAGCATAATCATACATCATAACATAAAGCATTACATTGTTGACAATTGTATGGGCAGTTGTTATGCTTGACTGGTTGATTGTTTGGTTGCTTGTTCGATAGTATCATAGGATTGTATGAGCGATTCTTTGATATTATTGATTATCGGATGTTCTTTTACATAGAGTGTTAATTTAAGTGTTTAGTTGGTTTAATTGATTAGTTGCTGGTCTTGGCATACGAATATTGAGAAATTGTTATTTCTCACCCTTATGTGTTCAATGTAAATTCAGGTGAAGAGCCTCAAAAAGGCAAGGGCAAGAAGCGAAAAGCATAGTTTATCTGTTTTATTTCTTTTTAAATTCAGCTTGTATATATGTATCTTGCTAAATAGTTCGTAAAAGTTATGTATACACTACGACTTGATAGTCAGTGATGTATGTATATATGATCTTTTTATCATTCAAAGCTCTATATAATGACTATAAATGTTACTATGGGTTTTATTTATATGCATTCTTAGAAGTGACATGTTTAATGCGATTTATCTTAAAATATTCTGTTTATTTTACGATAATTGTATTAGGGTGTTACAAGAAGCAACCCTAGTAAGGCTATGTATTGGTGATTAATAAACAAAACAAGCTAAGTTAAGAAGGGTATGAGCTCTAGAAGCTCTAGTTACACCTTTATGGGTGAAAACAAACATATACATAGAGGGTTACTCATTTACTTTTAATTAGTTGAGTTAACATAGTAAGTATATGCTAGTTTTAGAGAAATACTCTATTATCTCTTTAAGTTAGGATCAAATGGAGTGTTTAGCAAGAGTTGGTTCCTTTATTTATTAAAGTTGAACCATAGTACACAATTCCTAACTAAGGGAGTGAGGCAAGCCCCTTGACCTGGCAAAGGATTAAGAAAAACACTTTGCTAAGGTGGATTTGTGAGACAAAGGAGTGATAAAAGCACCTTGTCATGGTAAAGGAGTGAGAAAAGTACTTTACCAAGTACGGTAGAGGAGTGAGAAAAACACTACCTAGGACAAAGTAGTGAGTTAAGCTCTTCGTCTAACAACACGAGAAATGAGAAAAACACTCATCTAAATGGTAGTAAGAGTGAGTCAAGCTCTCTACCAATGGAAAATTAAGCGAGTCAAGCTTAATACCTATAGCAAAAGGATGAATGAAGTCCTAAGCTAGGCAAGGGAGTAAGATAAACATTTTACTAAGTAAAATTGATATTTTACATTTGTAAGGACATTTGTTTAATATCTATAGGAAGTTATAAGTGTACAGTATATAAATTTACCTTTGTATATCTTTGTATTAGTGTCATGAGATATATGTTTATTATTGAGAATTTTTATGTTCTCACCCCATTATATTTCATGGTTAAGCAGGACAAGACCCTTCCAAGGGAATAAAGAAGAAGAAAAAGAAAAAGAAGAAAAAGTTCCAAGAGTATATAGTTTAGTTATATGTTCTTTGATCACAACTCTTGTTAAGTATGTTTCTTCGAGTTGTATTTTGTTGTATATATTACATTTGCCCATGAGGCTTTTAATATAAATATGTATAACTTTCGTTTATCGTGGCTCTTCATATTTATTTGTATAAATGATATGAGACTAGAATATAGAATAAGTTAGTAGTAGTGTTACCAAGTGGCTCCAGTACTCAAGAGGGGAGTGAATTGAGTTATAAAACTTTTCGCAAAAACTTATAAACCAAATTTCATCGAAGCTAAATATTAAGAATGATATGAAGATAAAGAGAATAAATGAAAGCTATAAGTGCAGAAAATTAATAGATAAATAAAAATAATGAAATTACATAATATAAAGAGATAAAAGGTAAGAAGAGTAGGCATGATATTTATCCTGATTCAGCCACCAAACCACTTGTGCCCTATGCTCAGTCTTCAAAATACAATTCGCGATTTTTCGCTATTTAATACAAGCTTAAAACAGGTGCTTACAACTGTTACAAACAAGAGCACTTTTCACACATAGGGAAACTCTACCCTTGTGCTGAAACCTCAAACTGTAAGGATACCTCACCCTTACACAAACCTTCAAGGGATACCTCACTCTCGTTACAAACCTTTGAGGGATACCTCACCCTCTCAGAAATACAACGGAAAATAGATGAAAAGAAACTCTCACAAAGAACACATAATACAAATTGAAGCACTAACAGAGCTCTCTAAGGATATCTCAAAGTTTTGGCGAAAAGAGCACAGGAAATAAGAGAGAAATTATAAATCACATTTTAACACAAGCAAGTAATGATTCAAATTGTTAAGCAACTTGCAAAAGTGACCCAAGGTCTCTATTTATAGAGCTTTCCAAGAAAATAGTTATTGAAAACATTGATTATCGTAATTAATATGAAAAGCTCGTATCATTTCAAAAACAGAGTCACGAGTTTATTCAAATAATTATTGAGTTATTCTAATAACTCAACTTAAAATGCCTTCAAAAAATTGAAACTGACATGTGTTATTCGAATAACCTAAGAGTTATTTGAATACCATTGATTCAAAAGGCTTGTGAAAATTAGTTTCGAAGAAGGTTATTCGAATATTGTTAGAGTTATTCAAATACCTCTATTAAAAGAAACTTTCTGTGAAAATAGGGCTATTCGAATACCTTGTGAGTTATTCAAATAGATCATTTAAAAACAGATTTTGGAGAGCTTTTGTTTATTCGAATACAAAGTGATCTTATTCGAATACCTTTTGAAAAATAGAAAAACATATGACACTTTAAATAAGGTCTATTCGAATGCCTTGGAGTCTATTCGAATAGCTCTATTCCAAAGTACTTAAAACTTCAGAAATCATTCTTTGAATTTGAAATATTAATTTAAAAACATTTTTATCTTTTCGTGCAAAAATAATAAGATATCCGAAAAGTCTCCGTACAAGAGATCCTAAGTCCTAGAGCTAATCTTGAACTTGGTCTTCTTATCATCTTCATGTTTCTAATCATCAAAATTAGTCTTCGCTATATTATCAATCACAAGTAGCATAACTAATATTAAATATCTTTGTATATGAGAAATATATCAAGATATTTGTATTAGGGTGTTACAGAGCGAGTTTTCCAAAAGTGCCAAAAGTGTAGCATATCGATCAAGCTCACCAATATCATGCACACCATGTTTGTGGTAGTGTCTCTATCCACTGCAAACCCTTCTGCGTTCTCCCATGATTGTCATTTCTCCATAATCCCACACCTTTCCTCCTCATCATATACCCTCTCGTTCTCTCATTGCTCCGATCAACCCTTTCTCTCTACTACACCTGACATTATCACCGTTCGAATCTATATTGATGCAGAATAGATTAAGATTATTTATGATTTTAATAATTTAAGATTTTATAAATAATTATGTTATTTAGAGATTTTATCTTTTATCGATATTTGTTTTAAGGAAAATATTATCTTATTAGGATTTTGAATTTAATTAGGATTTGATTATATTTGCATTATGAATGCCCTTTAAGTGTCTATAATATTGAGACTTTGGAATTAATAGTAAAATTATGTCTTGGAATTATAAGAATTCCTTATTGTTGGAACCCTGAGGGTTCTTGGTTCTTTTGGCACTAAGTGTCTCTTTTTCTTTTGTTTCTACATCAATTTGATATATGAGCTTCACTGATCCTCACACTTTGTGCTATTGAAAGTTTTTAGATTTTTTGAAGCCAAGGTTGTTCTACTGTGTACAACTTACCAAATCCCTACCAAAAATGTATCCTATTGTTTTCCCAAAAAAAATGCCATTTTTGTGTTTCTTTGTAGATTTGAAAAATGCCATTGAAGTTCCTTGATGTCGTAGCGTCGACCTGTGATGGGTTTTTCACAAGTTTCGATCCGAGACACCACAAAACAAGGCCAATCTTATCCTCTTCTTGGCTAACAAATACCATGCTTTTTTGGAGGGTTACCATCTTTCTATTCTCAAGAATAGAGTCCTCATGCAAAATATATTAGAATTATTTATGATTTTGATAATTTAGGATCTTATGTATAATTATATTATATAGAGATTTTATCTTTATTATTTTTAGAGATTTTATCATTTAGAGATATTTGTTTATAAAAAAATATTATCTTATTAGGATTTTAAATTTAATTAAGATTTGATTTTATTACAATTTGGTTATAAATACTCTTTTAGACTTAGACATTAATAATAAAATTATTATGTTTTGGAATTTCTAAAATTTCTTATTGTTGAAACCCCTATGGTTAGTGGTTCTCTCGGTACTGAATGCCTTGTTCTACATCATCCATGCTCCACGCAGGCAAGGCCTGCCACCACGATGATCTTCGTGGCCTCTTCTACAAATCCTAAATGGGTTATCTGAACAAAGCTTCCAAGAAGACCCTGAGGCAATCAAATTGGCTTGTCCTTGTTCTGCAATCCCTCCCCGTTTCAGAGGCAACTCACTAACCACTAGAAAAATTCATCAATACTCTGCTTTGAATCGCGCATTATTCTATTCTCTGTCTCAGCACAATAGCAAAGAGCAAAACATCACATATTTGATTTAGTACCCTGCATTTGTAAAGTTTTTTTCAATTTTATTATGTGGGTATATTTCTTTGCAATAATATGTGGATAATGGGGAAATTCTTATATACACTTGAAGAAAAAACAATTCTTCCTTCAAGTGAATCTTACAACATTGAAATTATGATAGAACTTGTGTAAGTAATAGGGTCCTCAAGAATTAAATAATGGAAATGTTTTGTGAAGGAAGAAAAATTTTCCTCCAAGTGTAGGAAAGAATTCCTCGTGCGTATTGTTCAAAATAATCAAAATTGTTGCTTTAAAGAAGAAAGCACCCCTAATCTCTGCCTGTGAAAATAGGAAAATGTTAATCATACATCTCTTTTAGAGGTGTATGCACTATTGAAACTCTTTTTAAGGGTGTGTGATTTAGTGAAAGAAAGTGATAGGAAAAAATATGTATGATGAATGATATTAGGAGGAGTGTAAAAAGTGATGTGAGAGAAAAATAGATAATAATATCATTGTTGGTGAAAATAATAGTCTTGTTTGATTTACTGATCCAGAAATGTATTAGAAAGTGTACAGGTTTTTTGTGGTGAACAAAAAGTTGGGTTAATTCTAGGAGGTGGAATGGCTTGGCTGAAAAGTCTATAATTTTGGTATAACAATGATATTCAGAAATTACATCTTTTTTATACTATTTCTTTTTTGAATAATAAAACAAAATAAACACACTTACTAATATATCCTATCTCTCTTTCTTATCAAAACACGTAAGAGTGTAACACAAATGTAAAAAAAAAAAAAATTGTAAGCAACATTCATTCCTGATTTTGGTGGAAGATGTTATCTTTCTTGATTTTTACCTTATATGGGAGAATTCTAATATGGACCACTCTGAGGGTGGTTCATGAATGAACCAAGTGCAGATTAGTTATTGATTTATTGTTAAAATAAATTAATAGATAAAATAAAAAGGTTAGATTCAGTTAATAACACTCGAATTCGTACATAAAATTAGTCAGATCACTTTTTTTATGAAGAACTGTATATAGAAGAAACTTATAGATTTTTACTAGTAATTTTTTTTTTTGATAAATAACAGAGATACAGGCACTAAAACTCTCCAAACTAGAGAGGAACAAGAACAATTCGTAAAAAAGAACGAAAAGATAACAAACAAGAACACAGAAAACATCAAACAAAATTAAGAACGAAACCAAGAAACCTGTTGATCCTCTAACAAAGCTTAATGACCTGCTTTATACTTAAAGTTTCTTTTTTGGTGAGCAAAACATAAGTCCTTGAAACTTCTTTTGATAAATTAGAACTTATTTCATAGAAAACACAGACGCTATAGAACATTCTTCTCGTCACCCACATAAGATAGAGCAAGCAAGCAGTTAAACACAATAAGAATCAAGTTATGTAATAACCAAGATTTTTGAAGACAAACTTCAAGAACAAAAACAAAGGCCTGTAAAGCAGCTTCAATATCATCACAAAGGTCCACGGATTTAGCACATACACACAAAGGTTTTCCACACAAGTCCTAAAAGGAACCACTAATGACAACCTTACTCAAATTACTTCTTAAGGCATCTTGTAAGGTCTATGTGTAGACACCCTTAGGCAGAGTAGCCAAACTTTGAGTTTTCTGTCTAGTTAAACTAGAAGGCTGCCAACACCTTTCTTCTTGTAGATTAGATACCAACAAATCTGGAGAGAAAGGAAAATCAGAGCACTACCTCTTAGTCCAATACCCAACTCTCATTTTAACAATGGTGTAGATCTGTGCCTAATTTGGCTCCACTTTCTCAAACACCAACGTGTTTCTAGATTACCAGATAATCCATACAACTGTAAAAAATAAGGATACCAACATTTTTTTAAAAAAAAACCAACTAACCCAATATCCACCCATGAATCAAAAAACATACGTGAATCCAATAGAATAAACTAACAAAAACCCCACCAATCCAAATAAGAACACCATAATTTCCAGGAGAAAACACAAGTGAAAAAAAATATGTTTAATACTTTCAATGTCTAGATTGCAAAAAGGACACTCAACATCACCTTCCTGAATCAAATTAAGCTTCCTAAAATGACCTTTAGTATTTAATCTTCTCAATAACACAAACCACACAAGTAATTCAGCCCTTGGAGGAGCAAGGCCTTGGCAGATGCCTTTTGTACTATTATTAGTGAGACATAATGATCCTGACATATTAGCTTTAGCAAACATGAAGGACTTGACTGAAAAGCATCCTTTATCATCAAATTTCAAAAAGTCTATCATCTGCGTCACTATTAAAAGAAACCTCAGATAACAATTTATTTAACTTATTAAGTTGTTGTAACTCCCAAACAAATAGCAACCGCCTCCAAAGAAAACTCCATCTCCAAACCAAACCATCCCACACTCCAAAATCTGCAATCACCTTGTTTTTTTGAAAAGAAACAACATAGAGCCTTGGAAATTTATCTTTAAGCCGCCCATCCCCAATCCACAAATCTTCCTAAAATAAAGAAAACCTACAATTTCTCACATTCATCCAAATACCATTCTGCATTATTTGTTTTACTTCATTCCCAAACTTTGACATATTACAAATAACAGACCAAGGACCCCTAGTAGATGTTATCGCTTGATCTACAAGCGATCTATCCCACTTCTGGCTATAAATGGAACATACAACCCTCTTCCATAAAGGTTTTTCTTTGCAGAAAAATGCAACCACCATTTAAAGAGCATAGCAACATTTTTAATAATCAATCACCTGCTCCAAGACCTCCCAAATTCCTGGGTTTCTGAATAAGACTCCACTTAACTAAATGAAGATCTCTTTTATTGGGATCACAACTTCAAAAAAATCTACTTTGAAGTCTAATAATTTTTGTTACCACAATCTTTAGAATTTTGAAAAGCCTGAGATAGTATAAAGGAAAATTATAAAGAACAGATTTGATTAAAATAAGTCTACTTGACCTGGATAGAAGCCTCACCTTCAAGGATGCAAGCTTCTTCTCAATCCTATCCAACACCGATATCCATGTCTCAAGCTTTCTTAGATTTGATCCAAGAGGAATTCTCAGGTATTTAATTATCAAGGAAACAACTAAACAAAGAAAGCTGCTACTCACTCCTTCAACCCACTACTGCGAGCAATAGAAAGGAATAAGGGTTGACTTTACATAATTAATCTTTAGACATGGCATTACACCAAAGCAATCCAACAACCTTCTATAGTTATCAATGATATGCTATTTGGAGGGACAAAACACTATCGTGTCATCTACAAATTGTAAGTGAGACAACTCGACATTATCTCTCTCAATGCAAACACCTTCAATCAACTCAACTTCCTTAGCTCTGCATACCATCCAAATAAAAACTTTTGCAACTAAGACAAATAAAAAAGGGGATAAATGGTCACCTTACCTCAGTCCATGCTCTATATTGAAAGGTTCTGTGGGTGATTCATTTACCAGAACTGACATTGAGGCTGTTGAGATGCATTAAGATACCCATCTTCACCATATGTCCCCAAAGCCTATAATTTTCAAGACGTGATCAATGAAACCCCATCTAATAGAATCATAACCTTTTGGAAATCAAGCTTCAAAAGAACTGCTGACACTTTATTTTTTTTAATCTAGTAGACCGTTTCACTAGCTATGAGTGCCCCATCAAGAATTTACCTTCCACTAACAAATGCAGATTGAGTATCACTCACTAAAATTGGCATAACCTTTTTTATCCGTCCAGCTAGAATTTTGGCAATCACCTTATATATGCAGCCAACCATACTGATAGGTCTAAACTCCGACATCTCATTTGCACACTCTATTTTTGGAATCAAAGCCACCCAAGTCACATTTACCTTTTTTGGAAGAAATCCCAAGAAAAAGAAATCAATAACAAACTTAGAGAAGTCTTCACCAATCATATTCCACATGCTTTTTATAAACTTTAAGTTAAAACCATCATACCCAGGTGATTTCGTAGGATCACAGCACTAAATAACATTTTTTATTTCTTCTACAGTTGGCAAAATTTCTAAGGAGAGGGCTTGATCACAAGAAATACACGATAACATACCTTCTTGAAGCTCAATTTATGGCAACAGATCTTGCTTGTATAAGTCTTTAAAAAACTTTCTTGCCTCTTTTTTTATATGCTTGGATCTTGAAAAATCTGCCTCCCCTCCTTCAATTTAAGAATATGCTTTTTCCTGCTTCTTGTAATAGTCAGCGTATGAAAGTGCTTTATGTTTTTATCTGACTCCTTAACGAATTTGTCTCTAGATAATTGTCTCTAGTAATTTTTGTTTCTCCTATACCATATATCCAATTGACTTAAGAGCGCTTTCCTTCGAGCCTCATTGACTTCATTAAGATTTTCGTCCTCAGCCAAAGAATCAAGCCTGCACGTCTCTGCCTCCAAGCGGTTAATAGAATTATCAATATGGCCAAACACATCCTTATTCCACTTCCTTAAAGAGATTTTCAACCCCTTCAATATTTCTACAACTGATGCATCTCCCAAATTTTTTCATTCCACCTCCACCTTTTTAGCAAAATCCTTATAGGAAAACTATACATCTAATGATCTAAAAGGCTTCGGACCCCACCTTAATTTTTTTTTATTTGAGCATTAAAGGAGAATGGTCCAATATAGACCTTTTTAATCCCACAACTTTAAATCCTGAAATTTTACATACCACTCGTTTTCGATAAAGACATGATCTAATTTACTCTGTGATCTTCCTCTAGACCATATGAATTTCCTTCCAATGAGAGGAATATCTATTAGGCCCATATTTTGCACCTACTCAACAAAGAGATACTTGGAGTCATAACACTACCACATTTTTCTTTCCTCAGGCATCAGAACTTCATTGAAATCTCTCATTATCAACATAGGAGCCAAAACCACTCATTTAAGCTCCAACAGTTCTTTCCAGATTAAACTCATATCACTGCAAGTGTGAGAACCATAAACTAGAATAATGGCACAATGGAAATTGTTTTCCTGAATCACGCCTTCCACACAAATCCACCTCTGACTTTTGACAATATTCTCTTGCTTAAAGAACTCTTTCTCCCATATAAAAATTAGACCCCCACACCCATTTACAGTGTCCACTGCACACCACTCGTAATCAATCATACCCCACAAACTTCAAACTTTATGGACAAAAATTTGAGTTTGTTTAGTTTCAACAAGCCCCAAGAATGAGATTTGTTTTTCAACCACTAACTTTTTCACAGCAAAACATTTTCCTCCACCCCCTATTCATTTAATATTCTAGCAAAGAAACTTCATATACAAATAGAGAACACATTTGAACAACTAAGGGCTTAGCGCCTACCATATTGCCCTCTCGTCTTTGAAGCTCTCTTACCTCCTTCCTTCCTTCTATGACTTCCTAGCATTTAAGAGAACTAGGATCACATCATCTTCACTTGCTGCGACTAGCCCGACCCTTTGCCCCAACTCCCACGTTCGTTGAGCTTCCATAGTGTCCTCTACATCATCTCTCTATTTGACATTCTCGGCAGAAGCTACTGGAACTTTATCTTTATTTGTTTCTAATCTGATTTGTGACAAATTTTGTTCTAAGATTTTCTCCATTGTGAGCTCCTTATTTCTCTTTATTATCGGCCCAAAGCCTGGAGGAAGCACTTAAGAATTTGCACTCTCAATCACACTATAGCTATTGGGGCTGGAGTCCATTTCACATACTTCCAGCCTAACCACTCTAACAGGAGATGAGCTTTTATTTCTGTTGGGCCCAATAGAGATCATTTGCATCTTAACAATGACTTCTTCAGTTCTTCTATCATCACCTAGCGACACCATGTGCGTCATCTCAGGAGAGTGGCCATTAATCAGCATTAATTATTCTTCACAAAAATCTACATTTGGGCATTGAAGTCCATCCCACTCCAAGTTACCACCAACTGTTTCCAAAGCACCATTATTTTCTTGAAACACATTGTCCAAACCATGCTCGTCCCTAAGAGCAGTGGCAGTTGGAGTTGCCAGAACAAACGATTCACCTTCTTTGGCAGAGTCCTCGTCCAAACCTCCATGCTTAGAGGGCTCCGTCAAAGTGCACCTCTGTTATGGATTGCAGTTGATCTTGTTCCACACGTTCACAACATCTCTACCAACTTCCTTAACATACACATCAAAGCCTTTCCCTCCATCTGAGAGATAAATCCAACCTTCAATATATGGCCAATATAACGTGTCAATCAGGATTTTTGTAGAACCAAATGAAGTGCCAAATTCAGTTTCTCTGTCAAAGCAAACAACCTCACCCTAACAATCTCCAATCTTTCTAATATTATCACCAAACCATGCATGGGGAGGAATACTAAGACATTCAATCCACATTCTCCTAGTTAGGAAAAATTCTTCCTCAGACCATCTTCTATAATTATCAAAGTAACTTTTCAACAACTCCCCTCCTGAAGCTAACGCTTCCTCCATATCTTCCTTAGACGAAAAGGTCAATAGAACCTTGTACTTGCCCATATCCCTTATGTTTGAAATTAAGGACCACTCACTAATCAACTTTGCAGCTGGACATCAATATCCATAGGGTAAGAAGTTTCACCAACTATGCTTTTTCCCAACCACCCCATCTTGTCCTTGCATATTTCACCTTTCACCACTTTTGTCACCTATTCTGGAAAGTCTTCATAGCTTCGGTCAATTCTTGAATTTTTCCATTCCTCACCCCTAGCTATTTTCCTTCCACTGTTGTCCTGTTGCACGGTAGCAATGGTCTCAACCACCTCTCTATAAGATCTCTCATCCCTAAACTTCATCCAGTTTACGTTTCCAGTTTTTGCCAAAACCTGTTGAGAATCCTTATTATTCACCACTTTCTCCTGAGGTGTCTTCCTTGAGTAGGTTGCCTCTTTTACTGATATAGAGTTACCCCTAATCACCAATCCATTTAGTCTCTCTACTACTCTCAACGCTTCATATCTCAATAGAATCAAACAAAACCAAAGGGCATGTCGCTATTTTTTCTCTTTTTCATAGATAGGTACACATCTGTAATTTTCCCTTCGTGTTTGAATAGTTTCCGAAGCCATGATCTAGACATTGAAGAGGGTAAATTATCAATAAATAGAGTCGTTGTATTTTCCTCCACTGATCGCACATGAGATTGTTTGCCTTCCCTCTACACTCTTCTCTTCCCATTCACACCCTTTCTCTTCATTCACTCACTGCCCTTATGTCCCAAGTTATATTTATATTTTCAACTAATAATATTTATATATACTTAGATTTATATATAAATATTATCAAATAAAAAAAATATAATTTATTCATAGATCACTTCTCAATTGGTCTATAATAACTTTATCCCCTTATATACCACTTGTTTTCTGATGTTTAATTGAAACGTCGTGGGTGGAGAGAAAAAGGGAATCACGGTTAAAGCCCAGTAACAATGTTCTATTAGCACAAAATTCAGGGTGCTAACAATAGTGATGGGCAAGAGCAGGAGCCTCCAAGCCTCTGAATCAAGATAAAGGAAGACCATTTCATCAATCACCCATCCATCAATGGTCGTTACCTATTTTTCTATTTTTTTAAAAAAAAAATCCGTGTTGACGCTTTGTCAACTGACAAAACTGTTAGTGTCATTTGGTTATTGGGATAAAGTGCAATTTTTAAGGAAAAATAGGATTAAGTGTCAATTTGACAAATCTCAATGGTAGTTAGTGTTATTTACCTTTAAAAACAATAGGTTAAATTAAAAAAATTTGTTTTTATAATTTACACTTATTTTTAATTTAATTTTTATAATTTATTTTTTTAATTACTTTTTATATTTATAAATATTTTTAAAATACTCTGTTGTTAATTTTTACTTTAACAATATTAATTTAATTCCTACTAATCATATTATGGAGAAAAAAATACCTAAAAAAATTATTAAAAAGAAATAAAAACATACTAAAATAAATATACACTTATTTGATGTAAAAAGAAACAAAAGTTAATGACATTAGTTATTTTAAAATTTGTTGTAAATATGAAAACTGATTTAAAAGGTTAAAAACTATTTGAATTGAATTGAAAATGCGTTTAAATTATGAGACTAAAACTTTAATTTAACTAAAATAATATAAAGTCATGAATTAAAGTAAGTAATGAACCCTATCATCATAGAATAATTACAATCCTACCTGTGCTCCATAAAATAAAATAATTTCTCATAATCGGTAGTCATATTAAGCAGCATCGTGCTTGAAATATTAAATTCCAATCATTGGTGATTTCTCAGATTTAATTGGTCAAACATTTTGGCCTCGTCTGCATTAGAACTTCATTGAAATCTCTCATTATCAACATAGGAGCCAAAACCACTCATTTAAGCTCCAACAGTTCTTTCCAGATTAAACTCATATCACTGCAAGTGTGAGAACCATAAACTAGAATAATGGCACAATGGAAATTGTTTTCCTGAATCACGCCTTCCACACAAATCCACCTCTGACTTTTGACAATATTCTCTTGCTTAAAGAACTCTTTCTCCCATATAAAAATTAGACCCCCACACCTATTTACAGTGTCCACTGCACACCACTCGTAATCAATCATACCCCACAAACTTCAAACTTTATGGACAAAAATTTGAGTTTGTTTAGTTTCAACAAGCCCCAAGAATGAGATTTGTTTTTCAACCACTAACTTTTTCACAGCAAAACATTTTCCTCCACCCCCTATTCATTTAATATTCTAGCAAAGAAACTTCATATACAAATAGAGAACACATTTGAACAACTAAGGGCTTAGCGCCTACCATATTGCCCTCTCGTCTTTGAAGCTCTCTTACCTCCTTCCTTCCTTCTATGACTTCCTAGCATTTAAGAGAACTAGGATCACATCATCTTCACTTGCTGCGACTAGCCCGACCCTTTGCCCCAACTCCCACGTTCGTTGAGCTTCCATAGTGTCCTCTACATCATCTCTCTATTTGACATTCTCGGCAGAAGCTACTGGAACTTTATCTTTATTTGTTTCTAATCTGATTTGTGACAAATTTTGTTCTAAGATTTTCTCCATTGTGAGCTCCTTATTTCTCTTTATTATCGGCCCAAAGCCTGGAGGAAGCACTTAAGAATTTGCACTCTCAATCACACTATAGCTATTGGGGCTGGAGTCCATTTCACATACTTCCAGCCTAACCACTCTAACAGGAGATGAGCTTTTATTTCTGTTGGGCCCAATAGAGATCATTTGCATCTCAGCAAACACTTCTTTAGTTCTTCTATCATCACCCAACGACACCGTGTGCGTTATCTCAATAGAGTGGTCATTATTCAGCATTAACTATTCTTCATGAAAATCTACATTGGGGCATTGAATTCCACCCACTCCAAGTTACCACTAACTGTTTCCAACGCACCATTATTTTCTTGAAACCCACCATCCAAACCATGCTCATCCCTAGGAGCCGTGGCAGTTGGAGTTGCTAGAACAAACGATTTACCTTCTCTGACAGTGTCCTCGTCCAAACCTTTATGCTTAGAGGGCTTCGTCGAAGTGCACCTCTGTTGTGGATTACAGTTGATTTTGTTCCACATGTTCACAATATTTCTACCAACTTCCTTAACATACACATCAAAGCCTTTCCTTCCATCTGAGAGATAAATCCAACCTTCAATATATGGCCAATATAACGTGTCAATCAGGATTTTTGTAGAACCAAATGAAGTGCCAAATTCAGTTTCTCTGTCAAAGCAAACAACCTCACCCTAACAATCTCCAATCTTTCTAATATTATCACCAAACCATGCATGGGGAGGAATATTAAGACATTCAATCCACATTCTCCTAGTTAGGAAAAATTCTTCCTCAAACCATCTTCTATAATCATCAAAGTAACTTTTCAACAGCTCCCCTCCCGAAGCTAACAATTCCTCCATATCTTCCTTGGACAAAAAGGTCAATAGAACCTTGTAGTTGCTCATATCCCTTACGTTTGAGATTGAGGATGACTCACTGATCAACTTTGCAGCCAAGACATCAATATCCATAAGGTAAGAAGTTTCACCAACTATGCTTTTTGCCAGCCACCCCATCTTGTCCTTGCATATTTCACCTTTCACCACTTTCGTCACTTCTTCTGGAAAGTCTTCACAGCTTCAATCAATTCTTGAGTTTTTCAATTCCTCACCCCGACTTATTTTCCTTCCCTTGTTGTCCTGCTGCACGGTAGCAATGGTCTCAACCACCTCTCTATAAGATCTCTCATCCCTAAACTTCATCCAGTTTACTTTTTCAGTTTTTGCCAAAACCTGTTGAGAATCCTTATTATTCACCACTTTCTCCTGAGGTGTCTTCCTTGAGTAGGTTGCCTCTTTTACTGATATAGAGTTACCCCTAATCACCAATCCATTTAGTCTCTCTACTACTCTCAACGCTTCATATCTCAATAGAATCAAACAAAACCAAAGGGCATGTCACTATTTTTTCTCTTTTTCATAGATAGGTACACATCTGTAATTTTCCCTTCGTGTTTGAATAGTTTCCAAAGCCATGATCTAGACATTGAAGAGGGTAAATTATCAATAAATAGAGTCGTTGTATTTTCCTCCACTGATCGCACATGAGATCGTTTGCCTTCCCTCTACACTCTTCTCTTCCCATTCACACCCTTTCTCTCCATTCACTCACTGCCCTTATGTCCCAAGTTATATTTATATTTTCAACTAATAATATTTATATATACTTAGATTTATATATAAATATTATCAAATAAAAAAAATATAATTTATTCATAGATCACTTCTCAATTGGTCTATAATAACCTTATCCCCTTATATACCACTTGTTTTCTGATGTTTAATTGAAACGTCGTGGGTGGAGAGAAAAAGGGAATCACGGTTAAAGCCCAGTAACAATGTTCTATTAGCACAAAATTCAGGGTGCTAACAATAGTGATGGGCAAGAGCAGGAGCCTCCAGGCCTCTGAATCAAGATAAAGGAAGACCATTTCATCAATCACCCATCCATCAATGGTCGTTACCTATTTTTCTATTTTTTTAAAAAAAAAATCCGTGTTGACACTTTGTCAACTGACAAAACTGTTAGTGTCATTTGGTTATTGGGATAAAGTGCAATTTTTAAGGAAAAATAGGATTAAGTGTCAATTTGACAAATCTCAATGGTAGTTAGTGTTATTTACCTTTAAAAACAATAGGTTAAATTAAAAAATTTGTTTTTATAATTTACACTTATTTTTAATTTAATTTTTATAATTTATTTTTTTAATTACTTTTTATATTTATAAATATTTTTAAAATACTCTGTTGTTAATTTTTACTTTAACAATATTAATTTAATTCCTACTAATCATATTATGGAGAAAAAAATACCTAAAAAAATTATTAAAAAGAAATAAAAACATACTAAAATAAATATACACTTATTTGATGTAAAAAGAAACAAAAGTTAATGACATTAGTTATTTTAAAATTTGTTGTAAATATGAAAACTGATTTAAAAGGTTAAAAACTATTTGAATTGAATTGAAAATGCGTTTAAATTATGAGACTAAAACTTTAATTTAACTAAAATAATATAAAGTCAAGAATTAAAGTAAGTAATGAACCCTATCATCATAGAATAATTACAATCCTACCTGTGCTCCATAAAATAAAATAATTTCTCATAATCGGTAGTCATATTAAGCAGCATCGTGCTTGAAATATTAAATTCCAATCATTGGTGATTTCTCAGATTTAATTGGTCAAACATTTTGGCCTCGTCTGCATCAGATGGAAGCAATTTTCTAATGGTCACTTTGCACCCACTCTTCACAGAAAAGAGAGACGACATATTCAGCAGAGCAGAGGGAGATCCATGTAAATTTTATGGCGGAGCTTGGAGTAAATAGAACGCTTGGTTTCACTTTCATCCATAGACCAGTTTCTCCCATCACTGCATCTTCTTCCTGATCCTGACAAAAGGTTGCGGCAGGCGGTGGCATCTTTAAGAGTAAACTCTCCTTTCTCATCGTTTTAACTTCAATCCTCTCCCTCTATATAACTGTTAATTAATCCTATATCTTTGAAAATCATTTTTTTTATGTACCCAAAAAAAATCGTTTTTTTTAACATATATGATTTGGGTCAAAATAACTTTTGAGGTTTTGAGAGATATATGTAACTAACATTAGATTATGAGCGGCATGGTATTAAAGCGAACCTAATTGTTTCTATTGTCCACCGGCTTGAGCAGAGAGCCATACATATTATTAATAACAAAAATCACATCAATACCAGAAAGAAAATGGGAAGCAACTATATTTAAATAAATAGATCTAAAATTCCTAGAAAAAATTATGCAAAATCAACAAAATTAATTAGCAAGTAAGAAACTATATATTGAGATTCTCATTTGCAACTCTATGCATCATAGAGGGCAAACGAGAAGAGTAGTCATCCTCTCTCAAGTACTCCTTCATCCACTATCCAATCTTCCACGCACCCACCCACGTTTGAAATAAACATATTGAAAAAAGCCCTTACCCTCTGACAAATCTATTAATTTCAGTATTTTGATCATGTTCATTTATCACCTACCCCTGTTTCCCCTTGGCCTTGAGGGTTGTAGAAGTCTTTGTATCATAATAAAAATAATCAGCATCTATATATATTCATACATATATGCATATGCATTAAATCTGTGATGGAAGGTGGAGAAGGAGCAGCAAAGATGGCATCAAGAGACGGTGAACCACTGAGTCCAGCAGCGCAGCTGTTCCATGCGCCATCCTTAAACTGTTATGTCATTGCCATCATGGGTTGCAAGACAAGCATCAATCCTCAAGTCATTAAAGAAGGTTTATGTCAAACTCTGCTCAAGCATCCAAGGTTCACTAGCAAGCTGGTAGGTGACTCTATCCTACCCTTATGATCTAAATCTATCCCTATGCATAATTTTGAAGATATTTTAAAAAAATACTATTATTCAAGAAAAATTTACTTTGATTAGATTTATAGCGTGAAATAGGTTAAACTCTCTCTAACTAATCTAATCTGCATATTCTGCTTCTATAATTAGTTTTTTTCCCTCTGTAATACAACATAGTCATTTCACTCCCTCCTTTCCTCCCCTTTTTGATATCAAACATATTTGCTATTCATGAACCTATAATTTCCGACTTGAAAACATTTTCTTCTTTTTTCTGAACCTCTTTGCGGCTATAAACTTTTTTGTTTCACTCGTTTTATTCTGTAATAATAATAATAATAGCATAGATTACTTTGTTCTCTTAAAAACAGGGAATTCAGCATTCAAAGTGAAAGTCAATAATGACAGCTGAGACCAACCTCCACACGTGTCAAGTGTCAACATCTATAAGATGAAGACTTAATGAATACGTTATCCCTTCATTATAAAAATTTTAAAAAAAAAGAGGAAAATAGAAAGAACAAAGAGAGAATGGAGACTACATTAGTAAGGAATACAAAAATAAATGACTTATATTATTCATAAATTATATAAATTTGATTCGTTAAATGTTTAATCAAATTTATTTGTTTAATTAAATAAATAAAGTCCAATTTAAATTTATGTTAGATTATATAAATGAAAAAAGTTTAAACTTTATAAATTTGATATTAAAAGTTTATGAATAATTCATGTGGGTGTATATATTCAATCAAAAAAAGTTTACAATTTTATATAAAAAAAAGTATAGATAATAACAATTTATATATTATCATTACTTAGTAAATTATAATTCTATTTAAAAAATTGTAATTTTATTTATTACTATTTACCACTTATCAAATTTCAATGTATAAAGAGTCTTTTACCCTATCCTTATTTTTATTTAATCTGCAAGCATAAAGATGTCTATTAAATATTAAATTAATAAATTTTAAAAATATTTCAAGGAGTTATTTGATTAAGGAAATAAAAATAATTAAGTTATAAAAGAGATAAACAAAGCTATTTCAAGGTTCATATTTTTAAATAAATCAAATTTAATCTTTAAATTTTGTTCATTTAAATAAATAAGTAAAGTTTAAGTAGCATCTTTTTTTTTTTTTTTCACAAGTCAAGTGTTTAGCTTCGCTCAACTCATTTATATCCCTAGTAATGATGTGCTGGACCATTAAATGAGGAATTACACTCTTTGTAGTTTTAGAACTGCAGACGATCTTCATCCCAGATTAGGGTAATTAAAGTTAAGAATACCTCTTTTTCAAACTTTAAAAATACACCTGTTATCAATTTAATCTTTTAAAAATTAATTTTATCAATTAGTCTATTAAAGTCATCCAAACTAAGCTAATTGGTTTTTTCATATTGAGAACCGATCAACGTAAAGTTTTCTTCTAATTGGAGAATCGAATCAAACTAATCCAATCTTAATCAATTATGTTTGGTTCGGTCCAATCAACTTTTGATCAAACACTTTTTTCTTAAACAAACACAAATATGATTTTACTTTTTTTTTTTCTTTCCACGACACAGTCAGCAATAAATTTACCTAAAATCTTAATAAAAGTATCATCAAAAGATAAAAATAATAAATTAACTTAAAAAGTTTCATATAAAAGCAATAAGTTGAAATCCAATCATCAAAGAATATCTAAATAATACATACGTACATACTTGAATTCCCCTATTTTAAATATTAGTTTTGTTTGATTATAATCACCCCTATTTCAAAGATCTAATTCTCCATAATTGAGTCTCTCTATTCATTTCAGTTTAATATCAGTATTAGAGTATGGGCGTAATATCAGAATATTTGAATATCAAGTACTAGTATTTGAATAATCCAAGTCTTCAATGAAACCTTTAAATATTACGATTCCATATTCAAATGTTGGACACTACCATATTGTGGTATTAGAATATTGTGCTATAGAATATAAAAGTCAAGGTTCAAATATAGGGTTCATATATTCAAATATTTGAGGTTTGTATTAAAATATTCGAATAGTAGCCTTCATTAGTATTTGAATATTATAATCACACATTAGCACTCTCCGGTAACGGTGTTAGACTAAAATGGATGGAGTGGCTAAATTATTGTGAATTTGAAGTTTGAGAGACCAAATTGATAAAATTAATCCCTAAGAGTCCGTTTGGGTAGCAGAATTGGAATTGAAATATAGAATTTTAATTTCAATTCCAATTCTTTCAGAATTAAAATTGGTTTAGAATTTGAAATTTAAAATTATAATTTAAATTCAATTATAATTTTATTATTTAAATATATGATCTAAAACATTAAAATTAATAAAAATATTCATACAATAATATTTTTATAATATAATAGTCATTTTCTTTTCATTAAAAAAATTATGAATTTTTTTTAAAAAAATAAATAGTTATTATAATAATTTTTATATAAATATAAAAATAATTTTCTATATAAATATAGAATCTTAATAAATATGATTGTTCATAAATAAATGTGAGAGAAGAGAGAGAGTTTAATTTTTAAGCTTTGGAATTAGTAATTCTTAAGGTATAGGCTAAGAATTGAGAAAGGCTTAACTTAGTTGTTTTTCAATTCCATGGAATTGGTTTATGGAATTACAATTTCAATTCTAAATGATATTCCAAACATAAAAATTAAAATTTAAGGTCCAATTCCAATTCCAAACTCTGATTCTATGCTCAATTCCAGGAACCAAACGGACACTAAGAGTTTAAATTAATATCTGATTTATCTGTCAACAACTAAAAAGGGTTTTTCTCTAAGGTTAATGGATCTATTTTCTCTAACATGAAGAATTCACTTTGGAGAAAAAAGTGAGGCAATGTATGGCATTAAAACAAATGAATAGCTATGATGATAACACTTCATTATAAAATATTTCATTAACATAACAAATTGAGAAAAAAAAAAGAATCTATCTATTATCTCTCCTTTTCCCTATTCATACGGCTTCTTTCTCTTTCTTAACCTCTTCAGATCGATCATACTCCAAAAACCTTCCTCCTTCTCTTCACCAACTAGACTATGCCAGGACCACTTATGGATGGAGCCAATTTAAGGACATTCAGTATACAAGCTAACCTTACCTAGGTTATGACCTAACACTTAATCCAAAGCTAGGACCGACCAACCTGACCTATATCCAAACACCTGCTGGTGGTATAGCTTAGCCCAACCAAAACAACCATCCACAATTTAAGGACATTCAGTATGCAAGCTAATCTTACCTAGGTTATGACCTTTGTCCAACACCTAATCCAAAGCTAGGGGTAACCAACCCAACCTAGATCCAAACACCTGCTCGTGGTATAGCTTTAGCCCAACCAAAACAACCATCCGACCAAGTAACTTGCATTTGAACCCAACCCCTATTAACCCAATTCTGGAATATCTCTTCATAACACAATGGACATGTGTCACCTTAAGATATGCCACTCTAATAATAGAATATCTCGTCACATCATTGTAATCATGAGGAAGGGGCACATTGAGCAGCCTTCAACAAGATACCACCTTTACCCCTATAAATGGAGGTGGTCACAGTATTTTCTAGGTTTTGCTCTTTATCTAGTCGAATTACTCTATAATCACCTTATACATATGCTGACTTGAGCTTGGAGTATCCTTGTAAGTGCCACCACCACTATGTCCAACCTACCGAGGTGCATTCTAGTAGGGATTTAGCTGCTACAAAGGTCTCACCAAGTTTCTGGCTGGAACACCAACCAAGTCCTCTACACTCTTGACCATTGTAAATTGCTTCTCCATCTGCCTCACCGGCACAGAGGCTGTCAAGCTCCAGCATATTTCCAATTATGTCGATGATGTCATCATCGACCCCAAGATTAATTTGGTCTCTTATTTGGACTCCATGTTGTGTTGCTTGTTTATTATAGAATTGTTTGGCCATTGTGTCCAAACATTTCAAGTATCTTCTTTCCTTTTGCAATTTATATAATGCTAAAATAAAAGCTCATTGCATCGAAGCTTAGAAAAAGATATGGGTTTTTGAAAACTTCAATAAAAATGCTCAATTCCACCATTGCTAGCTTTCTTTATGTCCCATATCAAGCATTGCCCAGAAATTCCTAAGATTTTCATTGCAAAAAAGCACCTTTTTGGCGTAACAATTGAGGTAATATTTTTCAAAAGCCTTGTCCTTTGCCTTGAATTACTAAAAGGTGTAGCAATTCCCACTTAGCTAAACATGCTACAACGGGCATGGCTTCCGGGGTAAAGCTTGACTTGCTGCTGCCTTATTCTAAATGTGGATTGTTGTTTCTTCGTCAGCATCAGTATTTGTCCTTTAGGGCAAGAGTTGATGCTAAATATGCCATTCATGAAAGCAGAGATAGTGTAAAAGGCGATCTGGGGTTCTCATTGAATGGCCATTGAGGAAGTTAGAAATAAAAAAGCCAAATTCTTTAGATTTCGAGCTTTTGATTTTAGCTTAATTTACTGCTTTATTATGATTATAGAAGATTTATTTTTTTAAAAAAAAGTGAAACATTTTAGTTATGGCAATCATCACTCAAGAGATGAGTAAATTAGGTGATCACAAATTTTTCAAGTAACTTTGAGAATTATACATTTTGATATACTCAATCAATACATGCACCGGAATAAGTCTAATAAAGATACAACTATTGTAAATTACTCAAATACAACTCGGGTTATAAAATAAATCAACCAAATAAGTTAGGTATCCAGTTCTTAAAATCAAAACATCAATATGACAATATATGCAATGAATAAATATATTGCACCAAATATTGAAATTAAAGAATGTAGGGAAGAGAGAATTAAACTCAAGAATTTATCCTGACTCAGCCACCAACCACTTGTGATCGATATCCAGTCCCCAAGCTTAACTTGAGATTTTCTTCATTATCTTCAATCTTCAACTAGGTGCTTGATAACATTTATATTCAAGAGCACTCATAACACCTTTGTGATGCTTCACTATTAGTGTTTGAGCCTCACAACAAGGGATACTTTACCATTTTCTCTCTTAAGAGACACCTTACCTTCTTACAATGATTTTAAGATGAAAAGAAAGATTAGAAACTCTCATAAAATTAGATATACAACTTGAAAAACAAATGAATAGAATGATTTTGCAATAAAGAGCTCAAAATATGATTTTCATTGATTCAATGATTAAATCAAGTGTTCAAGAGTTGTAAAAGTTTTAATATTTACTTATTTATAGAGCTCAAGTGATAAAATAGTTGTTGGTAGTATTTAGAAATGATTTCTTATTAAAACTACTCGTTTATAGTCGTTGGGAGCGCATTCCGATGCGTGATAATCAATTATTTATGTGGATAATTGATTATTGACATGTAATAATCGATTATTGAAGTGAATAATTGATTATTGCACTCTATTTTCGAAAAGTAACTTTAAATGGTCATAACTTCTTCATTTCTCATTTGATTTAAATAAATGACCATTCGTTGGAAAGATATTTGAGTTTATTTTCATATGAAACAAGTTTCAAATCCATACTCAAAGTATTTTTAGATATATAATCAAATTAGTTATCAAATGTCAGTTTTCAAAACTCAAACTTGGTTATTTTTTATAGTTTTGAATTACCACCTAGACTAACTTTTAAAAACTTATTTGTTGGGCATCTTAACATGTTTAAAAACATTTGTGAAGGTTGAAAAACATATTTGAGCTCTCTTATTGTAAAACCTCTATTTTTAAATAAGAGAAAAACCTAAAAAAGAAAATATACCAAATCTTGTCCTTAGACTTCTTGATGCAATCCAAGTTTTCAATAATTCTTCTATTCAATTCTTCCAAAATCTTGGATCATTTCTTCATTCTCCTTCTTCTTGAGTTGAGTATAATTGTGATCTTTTGCTTTCTTATTGCAATGCTCACTCTTAGTACTTGGACTATCCTACAAAGTATTGTTCACTTAAAATAAATATAGTTAGTTCAAATTCATAATTCAATATCTTCATATGCATGATTCATAAATTTATAATTCTAGTTAGTCTAACATGCATATAATACTTTCATAGACATATTCAAATACTAATAGATATGTTATATATAGGATGTAACAAAGAACACTTTGCACATTTTCATTTAAATAGAACCAAATCCAATAATACAACTCATATAACATATTATTAGATATATTCTATAAAAGATGTTATAAAGAATATGCATGATTCTTATATGAAATATAATAAGGTGGAATACATGATCATGCATGATCTAATATAATTCATTAAGTACATTTATATAGCATAATCATCATTCTTTTTGTCTTAAATTTGTCATCATCAAAACTTAACATATTAAACTATTAGTGCAAACTTATTTCCACAAAACATTTCTAATTGAAAATATTTTCTTTTGAAGCGATTGAGAGGTTTAGAGAAAGATAGAGGTTGAGAGAAAAACAAATAAGAACACTATTAGAATTGTGCAGATCATTGATGGAACTTACCGAAAAATATCAAACTCTCTCAAAATAGCGACGAAAATACCGATGAAAAATGAGATTTTTTTAAAAAAATGATGTTTTTTTATTTTACTGACAAATATATTTTTCGATGTCCATGTTCTATCAGTAATTCCATTGGTAACGTTGGCGCCATATAGCACCAACTGGCGCTATATAGCACCAACTGGCGCTAAAATATACCAATGGTATTTACCAAGGGACTTATTAGTCGAAGAATATTTCTCGTGATAATTCCGTCAATAATATCTTATGTTAATAATTTTGATATCTGACATTTAATGATCTGTCGGTAATGGTCGATAGGATTATTAAATTCAAATGCTGACGAAATTATCGACAAAGAAGACCAAATGTCACAAGCTAAAACAATCAATGTTCACTGATGACATTTTCATCGGCGATCATGTTTAATGAAACGCGCGTTTCATTAAACGTGATTTGCCAATAGATGTACCAATCGGTAGTCCATTGGTAGATTTACTTTAAATAGGTGCGTAACACCCTCTTCCCTAATTTGCACATCCACTCTCTCTCTCTATGTCTCTCTTCTATTCTGGAGACGGTGATAGTTTTTCAATGAGTTTCCAGTGGCAACCTTGAGGTATGTCCCTGTCCTTCACTTTTTGTATATATTTATATGCTTCATTATTATCGTTTTGTTGCATATTTGCATATATGTTGTTGAAATGAATGTTTGAGCATTTCCATTCGTGTTCTTGATAATTTACGTATCTATTCTTTACTCTGTGGATATATATTTGCCTCATTGGTATAGTCTTATTGTATATTCGCATGTATATTGTTGAAAAGAATATTTGAGCGTTGCCAATTAGTAGTTGAACTAGTTGTTAGTTTCGTTTGTGTTTGAGTTTGTTTATTCAGTTGTTAGTATCATTTTGTCCAGTTTTGGGGGAAACTTTGCCAAAATTTACAAAAAAAAATTAAAATGAATAAGTTGAGTTAGTAGTGGACCAACCTAAATAACTAGATTCTCATAAAATATCAAATCTCTAGTTAAATCAAAACAAATGATGTAATAAATAATTTTGCTAAGACTAAAAGACCTTTGAAGGCTAATCATGAGAAAGTGTGATGTTTGATGAAAAATTATAATTAGAAGGAAATAATTAAATTAAAAGAAGAATCGTATAAAAAAATAGGAGAATCTTAAATTTATTTTAGAAATTTGATAATAAATAAACAAAGAATGTGCATACTCCCCTCAACATAAAAAAAAAAAAAATACACCAACTTATTAGATTCTATTAAAATTTTAAATCTCTAGTTAAAGCATAACTAATAATGTAGTACACAATTTTGCTAAAACTCAGACTCTTGAAGGCTAACATATAGAATATGTGTAGTTTGATGAAGAATTATAATTAGAAGGAAACAATGAAATTAAAGAAAGAAGCGTATACAAAATTAGGATAATTTTAAATTCTAAATTATAAGAAAATGATAACAAATAAACAATGAATGTGCGCACTCCCCTTAAATGTAAAAAATTACACCAACACCAATGCAGCAACGTAAGAAAATAGAGGAAGAACAAGTTAACATATATCAACAATATAAATAAAAAAATGAAAAATATCATTTTATTAATGTCTTAGAGGTGATGAGGATAATGACATTTTGTTGATATATATATATATATATATATATATATATATATATATATATATATATATATTTGTTGTGGTTGTGGACTTAAAAATTATGCTATAATTGATTTGAATGGAGACAAACAGTTTGGGGAAGAATAATGAGAGAGTTGAAGTAGTTCGAGAAGTTTACTTTGATAAACATCTTTCATCGTCCATGGTTGTGAGAGTGATAAGTATGGTGATGAGATTTCCAAGTGGATGATGTGATAAAAATCACAAGTAGTTAACACGACTCCACCTCTTGTGTTGAGGAGGGGAAGAAAGGGATATATGACAAGAGGAAAGAGGAAAACGTTCTACTTTAGAGAAAGAAATTTTTTCATTTTTAAGAAGTAAGTTTTATGAAGGAGAGAAGGTGTATGGTGGAGGAGCAGGGAGAAATGTGGAGACTAAAAGTAGTAGAATGTAGAAAAATGGTAGTAGCAATGATAATTGCATTGTGCAGGAGTTTCATAGAGGGAAAAGGCCTACTGAAACTATGAGGTCATCATCCATGGGATTGGGGTAGTTAAAAGGGTAGTTGCAAGATTACTGGCCTAGTAGGTGGCACAAGAGGCATGCGTCTACTTGTATTCATCTAACGAATTATGAAAAGTAGTGGGATGAAATTTCATTTCAAGGGTATTTGGATGAAATTGAAATTAAGGTGTTGATAGTAATTGTGATTACGAGTGGGATATAGATTTGCTTTTCTTATTGCTTGTAATATAATAAAATCTTAAAGGAAGATTATCCACGCTCAATGAATCAGTATAGGAGTAGAAGTGTCAAGTATCAAAAGAGCTCATTTTTTATTGAGCTTTTCAGTTGTTTGTATTCATGTTGAACGACTTTTGTGTTAGGTGCTTTGTTGATAAGATACGATCACTATTCTTTGGAACATTTCTCATTCTTGAGAATTTTTTCAAAGAATGATTATCCTAATTCATCATGAGAGAATCCAACAGAAAAATCTTTCAATATGAGTGCAATCATTTAAAAACTTAGTAGAATTTTTTTTTATACTAACAGTACCAGTTCCTATATTTGATTCAATCAATGGGATAATATTCCTTTAAGAATTCTTATTGTATTGTGAGTAATAAGAAAAACAAATTGTCCCACTCACCATCACCATCCCTGTTGACACCCCAATCTCAACTTTGTCCAATTCTCCTTAGTTAGAATTTCCTTTCATTACTCTTCAAAACTTGTTACATGAATGCCAGAAGACACATAGCTCTTGTGCCAACTACAAGGTTTTGTGACTATCCTCTTAACTTGCCCAATCCTATGAATGTTGACCTCATAATTTCATTAGGCCTTTTCACTCCATGGAAGTCTTCTACTGTGTCTTTATCATTGTTGCAACAACTTTGGTGCTTCTTCTCTCTAACTTTCTCCCTTGCTCGTCCACCATTTGCATTCTTTTCTTCAAATAAGTCACTTCATAAAAGCATGCAAATTTCTTGTTCTAAAGTACAATGCTTTTCTTTTTCCTCTTGCCATATCTCTCTCCTTGCACCTCCTCATCCTCATCATAAGAAGCAGAGCCGTGTTACCTAATTAAGCTTTCTATGTCATCATCCACTTGTGAATCTCATCACTAGACTCATCATTATCACAACCAATGGAAGATGACAAATAATCATTATAGTCAAGCCCCAAACTACTTTTAGCTACTCCATGTTCTTCCCTACTTAATTTCTCTATTTAAATCAATTGTAATAGGGCTTTTAAGTTCACAACTATAACTAAAGAATAAATACCAATAGAGTCCATTAACAATCATCATCACGCTCATACTTTGGATGGTGATGGTGAAAGTGGGAAAGAACAATTAGTGGTTGAAAGCAATTCCAAATTAAACTCATAATTATCATTTGTGTTCAGCTACAGTAATAATAATGAGAGTATGAAGATGGAGACTTGCACATGGATGATATAATAGAGCTAGAGTAGTGAAGACAAATATGGATACTATGGATGACAAAAGATTAGGAGTGGAGATATGACAAAAAAGTAGTGAGCTTCAAAGCAACAAAGTTTCTTGTTTCAATGAAATTACTTTTGTGATGGAGAGAAGACTCATTGTGGAGGAGTAAAGAAGAAAGGTTGAGGAAGAAAATTCTTCTTTCACCCTCTACATTTCTTCCTTGCTCTTTCATCTTGGGCCTTTACTCCAACGAAGAAGTTACTTCACGAAAACGTGAAAATTCATTAGTTTGAAGGTCATTATTTTTCTTCTCGTTCTTATCATATCTTCATTCCCAATCCTTTTTCTCATCCTTTGTATCAACAACCATCTTAATTACTCTAGTTTTATATCCTATTATCCACTTGCAAGCCTTCATCTTTATGCTCATCATCATTACTGTCAATAAATACAAAAGGATAATTATAAGAGTCATATAAGAAATTGCGTTTAGCCATTCAAGGTTCTTCCTCACTCTCACTTTCATCTAAATATTATATTTACTGATGGATTACTAAAGAACTTCCTTCGATAAAGTACCCAAGGTAGGTTCGTTGGTAAACATATATTCCGTCAGAAAAAGTTGTCGAATGTTTTTTTCCCCAACGTTATTAGCATAGTTCTAAAACTCAGTTTGGACCAACTTGTTAGACTGGTGAACTGGTCCCCCAACCAGTCTGAGTTTCATGTCTGATCAGATGTGCAAGTAGCTCGATTTCAACCGTTTGACTCGGTCACATTTGGAAGCAAACCGTCTGACTTGGCTCGTTGAGAACCGGCCGAGTTTGTTAGTAATATTAAAGAAAAAAATGATTCTTCAATGTAACATATGAATGCCTTGAAAAGCTTCTTCAACCAAAATAAATGGGAGAAGGTAGACGAATGAACAAAGATTTTTAAACTGTAGAATACTTCTGTCTTGACTTCGAATTAGATCAAATCTATAGCAGTAGATGAAATTTTTAAACTAAAAAAAGAATAGATAAAAGAAACAAAGAGGAAGGGAGAAAAGAGGAGAGGAAAGAGAAATTTCATTTCTCATATGAAGATTTTTGGCTTAACAGCCAAAGCCTCAAGAGCCGCACTTGTTTTCTTGACAATTGAAAATTTAAATTTTGAAGTGACTTCAGTTACATGTAACAAACTCAAATTCATCCTCAAGATTACATTTGGGCCCTACCTTATCTTTTGCTCTCCCACCTTATCTCTTTGTTTTTTTTTAAAAAAAAAGAATCTCTTGTGATTTATTAGTCGTGAGCTTTCTATGTGATGGGCTCAACTATTTACATACAAATTTCTTTCTTGTATGAGCTATTTTGGGCTCAACTAAGTTGTTTCCTTTTTAAAAAATAATAAAATAAAAATCAATTTTTTAACATAGATTCTAATTTTTATGTATTTTTTTATATATTTTAAATATATAAATAATTTTTTATTTTATGCAGTTTGATCAGTGACCCAGTACTTCGACCGAGTTGATCGTCGGTTTGAATTTTAAAACAATGGTTTTTACCCACATAAACATTGTAATTAACAACGGAATTTTGGTTAGTAACTTACCGATAGAACATAGGAACCTTCACTAGCTTTTATCGATTGTGGTTTAACTTACAACATTTTATTAGTCATAATTCCATCGATGATTTTAATTGCCGACGGAAATTTCTATTGGTAATTGGTGAATTTCTAGTCACGTAAGAAAGCATTCAGAGAAGAAGAAGAAGAGAGAAGAAAGAGATTTTATTTAATTTTCATTTTATTATTGAATAAAATATTTTATAATGATGTGTCATCATCTTAGCCATTAATTTTAATGTTGTAGATTGGCTTGTTTTTTTCTCTGAAGTGAATTCCTCACTTTAGATGAACCAAATTCAAAGCTAATCATGTTGTACCCAACTGAGTTTTTTTTTTTAAAAAAAAAACAATAGCTAGAAGGACGTTAACTTTACTATAATAATCAATTAATGACCTCAACTTTGTTTTGATAACCAATTAAGAACCTCAACTTAAACAAAATATTTTTTACAATATTTACCAATTGAAAAAAATAAAGTCATATATGTCATGTGTTTTGTTCACGATATAGATTAGCTGTTTTTAGGTTTCCTAGGGTTTTCCTGTGACGCCCCCTACCCTATATAGTTCACCTTACGCTCAAATAGTCAACCAAATAGGATAAAGTTCATTACTAAACCATTTCTATTACCCATTGACAGTTTAATCAAGTTTCTTACTCTTTTTAAACAACTTTTTATTTTAGATTTATTTGATCCTCTTATAAATGCCACGTCATTTTACTTAATTTTTAACTTTGTTTTAGAATTTACTAAAGTTATTTAGCTCTCAATGTGAGCTAGCCATGAAGCCTCTAATCAGCGTGCAACGAAAATCAATATTACAGAGTGTATCTAGCATATTAGAGTGTGTCCTAACTGGAAGAACTCTAACTCTTTTCATGCATAATCTACTAAGTACTATTATCATAAGCACACATAAGTCAAGATATCAGCCCTCTAGGCCTTACACTAGTCATTAGTTTTGTCAGTTCATATATACATTATCAAAATAACAAAGTGGGCATCGGTACCACATACATACAGTCATCCATCATAAGAAACAAGTCATGTAGCATAGAGTGATATAAAGCCAATCATATTGACATCTATATCCAGATACATTATATAAGCACAAATATATGTATAATCAAAATGAGATCTAGATATCTACTATTATCCTACTACCAGTTTGGCTCTATATCATAAAACCCAGTCCAGCTCCATCTCTTGGCACACAATGAGTATACATAATATGCACTCTGATGATCCCTAGGAATGAGTAGGTGTTGGTGTCAGCAGAGTACACCCACTTAAATGCATAAAAGTATGAAGTGATGGGTTTCCTTCCTTTCCACAATTCATATGGTGTCTTCTTTAGTATTGGCTTTATGGAAACTCTGTTTAAAACATAGCAAGAGGTGTTGACTGCCTCAGCCCAAAAATATTTTGGCAAATCAGTGTCATATAAGAGAGTTCTGACCATCATTTGCAAAGTTCTATATTTCTTTTTCGCAACTTCATTTTGTTGTGGAGTCCTTGGACTAGAAAAATTGTGAACTATGTCATTTTCATCATAAAAAGTTTTAAAGAAAACAATCTCAAATTCGTCGCCATGATTACTTCTTATAGTAGTTATGCAAAAACATTTTTTTATTTTGAACTTCCTTACAAAATGTTTTAAAGGTCTCAAAAGAATCATCCTTGCTTCTTAGGAAGAGTACCCATGTATATCTTGAGAAATCATTAACTATAACAAAGTCATATATCTTTCCACCCAAGCTAGTAGTCTTAGTAGGTTCAAAGAGATCAATATGAAGAAGTTCTATAGGTCTATGTGTTGTGACAACATTCTTTGGCTGAAAACTTGACTTTGTTTGCTTGACTCTTTAGCATGCTTCACATATCATATCCTTTCCAAATTTAATTTTAGGCAAGTCACTCACAATGTCATGTTTTAGCAGCTTTGAGATGGTATTTATGTTTACATGACCAACTCTCTTGTGCCACAACTACTTGTCAGAACTTATAGACACAAGACATTCAATATTTTGATCACTAAGGTCCTCTAACATGATGCTATAGACATTCTTGTCTCAGTTTCTTCAAAAGAGGACTTTGTCATTGTTGGTTTATCTAACTACGCATTTTGTTAGTTCAAACACTACTTCATAATTGTTGTCACAAAACTAACTTATACTGAGAAGATTGTATTCCAAACCTTTTATATAATACACATTATCTACTGTAGTAGAGTTCTTCTCACCAACTTTGCATATTCCTCTGATTTTTGCCTTGCTATTGGCTCCAAAACTAACATCACCTCCATCTTTGTCCTTGAGAGTGAGGAATTTGCTTTTGTCCCCAATCATATGCCTTGAACACCCACTGTCTAGGTACCATCTGTTCTTTTTCCTTTTTGTGATTAGGCAAACCTGCATGAGACGGTATCATGCCTTTAGGTACCCAAACTTTCTTGGGTCCTTTCATGTTAGATGGTTGGATCTTTTGTTATTTGTTTTTGTGATAGCACTTTGAGGCTTTATGTCCAACCTTGCCACAACAAAAACACACCACTTCAGTCTTCTTAGCAGCCACAAAAAGGTTCTTATATAGCTTCTATTTTGCCCCTGTATTGTATCCTAATCCAGCTTTGTCAAAGACACATTGTTGCCTTCCAAGAAGCCTCTCAAGATTTTTGGTACCATTGACAAACTTGGCTAGGTCATTGGTCAACAATTTTACATTCCTTTTCAATAACACATTCTCTTCTGACACTTGAGAGAGTTGTTAAGAAAGTTGGTGAGAAAGTTCAACCTTCTTAGACTGTGTTGCCAATTCTATATTTAACCTTACGAAGGATCCTGTCCACTTACTTAAAACTTCATTGTCTCTCTTTAATAAATCATTTTCTTTTTGAAACTCAACCATTTTGGCTTTGAGGACAATGCAATTTTGAGCTAAGAATTTTGAATAAAAAAAAAAGGTTATCAAAATCTGTTTTGAGATCATTATAAGAGAGTTAAGAGAGTTCAGTATATGATACCTCATCATCACTTTCATGATCTCTAGAAACCAAGCATAGATTTGTAACTACTTGTCATCGAGATCATCTCATGTTACCATCATTCCCTTCTTCTTTAAGAACTTATTAGGTCCTTTCTTCAGTAGTAGGCATTCAGATTTAAAGTGGCCAGATTTCTTGCATTCATAACACACTATCTGATTTTTGTTGTTGCTTCCAGATTCTCCCTTCTGAGGTTCTCTTCTGGATTGGAAGCCTCTTCTTCTTCTTCCTTTCTTTCTCCACATCTTTTGTATCCTTCTGAATATGAAAGAGAGCTTATCTTCATCAAATTCATTAGATTCATCATCTTCACTCTCCTCTTCTGATTCTGTTCTGGAGCTGAGAGAGCTCTGAGAGAGTTGATGAGAAAGTTGCTTGACTTCCTTGTGGGTGGACTTGAGAGCAATGCCCTTTCCTTTTCTTGGTACATCTTCTTCCATTTCAGATAGCTCATGCTTATGCACTTTCAAGGATCATAGTAGCTCACCCAACCTCAAAACTAATAAATCATTGGCTTCTTGTATGGGAATCACCTTGGGTCTCCATACCTTAGGTAAGCTTCTTAGCAACTTTCTCACATGCTCTTGATTAGATTAGGTCTTCCTAAGAAACTTGAGGTCATTCACTGTGAATGCTTATGTCATGAAGCATATCAAATAAGTTTTTGATGATAACAAAGCCAAGAGAAGAAAACCAAGATCAAAAGAAAAGACCAAGATCAAAAGAAAAATTCAAGATCAAAAGAAAAGATCAAGATCTCAAGATCAAAAGAGGTATATTAGATATAGGTCTTAGAACATCAATGTTGCTCTCAAGGTATTCAATTATATTCAAATGGTTTTTCAAAGATCTTTTAAATCAACTTGTTTTCAAAGTTCATATTTTAAAGAAATGTTGATTTCAATCTTGGATTATGGTAAACATTTGTAAATCTTGTTTTGTCCAAGTACCCAAATGATAAAAATGGCCTAGAGACTTAATTTGGATTGAAAAATGTGTTCAAAGTGGAAAGTAATCGATTACACACTCTTGTAATCGACACAAAGATCAGAGAACTTGTAATCGACAAGATCCATGTAATCGATTACCAGAGTAAATCCAAGAACACGATAAAAATATGTAATCGATTACATCAATATTGTAATCGACACGAAAAGTCGAGGGGTGTAATCGATTACACAAGTCTTGTAATCGACACCACAAACCAAGAAAGCCAAGAACACGTTTTAATCGTCATGTAATCGATTACGTAACACCCGTAATACACAAGATTCGACAAGCCCAACGGCTATATTATTTGGCTTTTTGATGCCCATTAAAGCCCCCAACGGCTCTTTTGTTCCAACAACATAAATACTCATCTTGGGGCATCATTTGTGGTTGAACAACACTTGAGAAACATCTTTCAATCACTATAATCCGAGATTCATCCTTAAATCACTTTTGCTCTGTTTTTGTATATATTGTTGAGATATTCTTCTATAGGCTTCAATTTGTATCATCTACTCTTGTGAGAGTTTTCATTTCATAAACACCTTGATTCTTTGTAAAGGGGTGAGGCATCCTCAGAGAAAAGAGAGTGAGGTACTCTAGGTTTGTAAAGGGTGAGGTATCCTTGTTGAAGGTGAGGCATCCTTCAAAGGTTGTAAAGAGGGTGAGGTATCCTCTAATTGGTGAGGCATCCAGGTTTGAGGCTCAAGCTCTGAGGCATCCCGAGGAGTTAGTGCTCTTTTGTGTAAAGGTTTTTCCATAGAGATCTGGACGTAGATCACAAGTGGATTGGTGATCGAACCAGGATAAATCTTGTGTTTGTTCCTCTCAACTCTATCTCCTTACTTTGTGCTTTAACTATATTTGCTTAAGTTGAGTTCGATATTTTGCTTTGCTTGAATTCTTTCTATCTTGAGTTGTTTATTTGTGAGTGAAGTATTCAATCTCGTTTATCTATTCACTTCAATCATCCAATAGCTTCAACAAAAATTGTTAATCAAACGTTTTGCGAAAGATTTACGAAAATACTTTACATACTCAATTCACCCCCCCTCTTGAGTATTGAGGCCACTTGGTAACATTCACAACTGCTACGAATCTGGCAAACATCTCATCAATGCTTTCATGTTCCTTCATCTTGAACATTTCATATTGATGTACCAACATACTTGTCTTAGTTTCTTTCATTTGATTTGCTCCTTCATGGGTTATGACAAGAATGTCCCATATTTCTTTAGCTATTGCACAACCAGCAATCTTGTCATACTCTCTTCTACTTAATGCACATGTAAGAAAATTTTTTGCCTTAGAGTTCAAAAGGAACTTGTTCTTTTCAGCTTCTGTCCATTGAGATTTAGGCTTCTCAACTTGGATTCCACCTTCACCAGTTCTCATAGGAATGTAGGTACCAGTTTCTATAATATCCTAGAGATCAACATGTTGGGATTCAATGAAGAGCTAGTAGTAGTCTCTTCCATCAAAAGCAAGTGGTCTGTTGGTAGAAGAACTCTCTGGTAGGTAGATTCCACCTCCTTGTTGCATTGTCATACTTCCTTCGGGATCTTTTTCCTCTCACACTGTTAGGTGTGGTCAACCAAGAGGCTGACCTCTGATACCAATTGTAGTTGGCTGTAACATAAGAAGGAGATTGAATTATGTTGCTTTTTACCTGAAAGTTTCAGACTTCTCACTCCTTTCTTAAGTTTAACAAACTTGGAGGTGATAAGGTTGCTTTAAAGTACAAGGGTTAGGTGAGAGAGTTTACAATAAGAGAGATTGAGAACAAATATTACAGGGTGAGAGAGATAACTGGTTGATTGAAATTAACTCTCTCACAGTTTTGGACTACAACACAAAATTCTTTTTTGATTAAAAACTTGATGCAGTAAAACTTAAACTTTGAAAAACCTTTCTTAGTAGCAAGAATCAATTCCAGAAACATAGATTCACACTTTATAAAGAGAAATTCTTGTTAAGTTCACTTTAACTCAAAAACATTTTGTTTCTTATGGAGGAGAAATCTGATTTACATAGGATCAGTATCAGAACATATTAGAATGAGTTAGAGTAAAGGAAGAGAAGCAAGACACTAGTATTTATACCGGTTCACCCCTAAACCACTTGGGGCTACGTCCAGTACCTACCAAATACTAGGATTTTCACTATGTAAAAGTATTCTTTCTTACCAAGCCTCTTCAGGCTCTTACAAACAAGTATTATTTTCCCTTTGCCTCTCCAGGCGCGTTTCAACAAGTATTCTTTCTTACCAAGCCTCTTCAGGCTCTTGCAACCAGCTTAACTAAGCCTCCAAGTGGCTTGCACACCCCACAAGCTCACTACCAAAACTCAACAACCAAAAACATGATTTAAGTGTTTAATACAATAGAGTAAGTCTTGAAATCACTCAAGGAGTGTATAAATACAATTTTGTAGAACCTGCAACACACCTACTATAGATCTCAAAACTTTTCAAAATAGAGTAGGTAGAGGTGAGAGAGTTGTTCTTCATATATGAACTTTAATCTTTCTTTAGATTGTTCAACCATCATTTATTCAAACTTGGAGCCTTTTGTAGCTTGCAAAAAGTAACTGTCAGAGGCTCCCAATGGTTACTTAATCTCTAACTTTATTTTAGAATTTACTTAAGTTACTTAGCTCTCAAGGTGAGCTAGGTTAGAAGCCTCTAATCAGCGTGTAATGGAAATCAGTATTCCAAAGTGTATATAACATATTAAAATGAGTCCTAACTGGAAGAACTCTAACTCTTTTCATGCATAATCTACTAAGTTCTATTATTAGAAGCATACATAAGTCAAGATACTGGCCCTCTGGGCCTTTCACTAGTAATTAGTTTTGTTAGTTCATACATACATTATAAAAAGTAACAAAGTGGCCATCAATACTCACATACATACAATCATCCATCATAAGAAACAAGTCATGTAGCAGAGAGTGATATAAAGCCAAACAATTAGACATTTATATCCAGATACATCATGTAAGCACAAATATACGTATAATCAAAACAAGATCTAGATGTCTACTACTATCCTACTACCAGTTTGGCTCTATATCATAAAACCCAGTCTAGCTCCATCTCATGGCATACTAGGAGTATACATAATTTGCATTTTGATGATCCCCATGAATGAGTAGGTGTTGGTGTTAGTAGAGTACACCCATTCACCCTCGACAAACTCAAAGTAAACACTGAACAAAGGCATCTTATGGGTCTAGACATATCATGGAAAAATGTAGAGGGGTGAGAACTTTTGGAATTCTCAGTAATACTACATGAAAATGACATCATGGTACATCCAATTACCTCGAATTAAAAAGGAGATAATAAATATAAGTTGGAAAATCTTATAAAGTTATTATCCAGAGGCAGAGGTTCATTTTAAGCTAGTTTTCCTCATATGATCACTAAATAGACTATATATATATATATATATATATATATATATATATATATATATATATATATATATATATATATATATATATATATACATATTGTAAAATTGTATCAATGCAGTATGAATGTAATGCTTGTGTCTTGCATATTAATCATCATTTTTAACAATTCTCCGTATGAGGCAACCTTTGTCCTCTGAGGGGGAATCCTTATACAAGATAGTCTATTTGTTAGACATAGCTAACTCACTCTCAGTATCTGTACATGCTACACAGCACCTATCCAAGCTAAGGGAATTCTTTCCTTGCACCTTATTGATAAGGCCTTACTCTCTTGGTAAGATTACACTTATCCATCAATTAGGAATGCTTACTCTTTTAATGAGTCTTTGTATATAATTCATCACATAACACATTTCATGTACATACAACTACTAAAAGCCTTACATTGCTTTATCACAATTCTCATGTCATAATAACAGGATAACAACTAGTGCAGGGCATGCATTACCATAATAAACAATTACCAATACCAAAATACAATCCCAAACACATTCGAGCCTTATTTGAGATAACTTGGCATTCAAATAACACATCATACAAAATCCTTAAGCATACATATAAACAATGTCTTACATAATTTAATTTCCTATGAGGATAGGACTTAAGGGATAAACTCAATACTTAACTTGCATCAGTTTGAAACTGGTTAAGTCTCCTTTGACTTAATAACTAACCCATTGGCCTTTAACAATCTTAACTAACTCGTCTTAGGGTTATGGCTAATGACTATTGAGTACAACTAGAGTCACCCTGGCTTGAGGCTAGTCCAAAACTGGCTTGAGGCTAGTCCAAAACTAAAGGCCATCTGGGCTTGTGGTGGAGTTACCAAAAGTGGTGGTTCTTTCATCAAAATCCAAAGGTAGGAGTTACCAAAAGTGGTGGTTCTTGTGGTGGCCCCTAGTGGCCACTATGCACCACCGCTCCTTGGCCATAATCCCGGCCACCATAGGCGACGGGTTCCAGCCCTCAAAACAGTAACACCACCTTCAACCACAAACAACCATCATCCTTAAACAAAGGTGGTGGCCACCACCACCTTAAATTCTCCATCACTGCCATCAAAGGGTGACGGTTTCTACCTATATAACACCCCACCCTCCACAACAACTCTCCCTCCACCTCCTAGGGTCACCATCGTGATCCATAAAGTTATTTAAGCTCACCCAACTACGTTGAGGTGGTGGCTGCCATGCCCACCACCACCACCAACCTTCTTCACCGCCACCCAAGGGTGGCAGTTTTCCACCCTTATACCACCTCAGTCACCACAACAGCACTACCTATGCTCCATAGGGTCACCATCAAGACCCATAGAGCTTCCAAAACCCACCACCTCAAAGGTCGTGGCCTTCCACGGCTTCTATTGGCCTTCCATGGCCTCCAATCCATCATAAAACATGCTTTATCATCTCCAAGCAATCTCAAAACCAACAATAACCAAGAATCAATGGAAAGGAAGAGAAAAAAAATTGTCAAGACCCCTACTTGGGGGTCGGCGAGGCCGCGAGTTGGGTGAAAGGGGTTGAACCGGCGGTGCAAACTTGGGTAGGTGGGGGAGATCGATGGCACGAGCTTGTTTCTAGTGGCTGATTGTGCATGCAGTGGCAGTAGCAACCTGGTGGTGAAGCTTCTCTTTCTAGGGCTCTCAGTTTCTCACTCTAAACTGAAGAAGATGAAGTGAAGAATGAAGGGGAAGAGAGCTTTGGTTGGTTTTAAAACAAAACTGCAGCTTTTGGGTGGTTTGGAGAGGATCTGGTTGTATGGTTTCGCGGCTTAGCAGGCTGCTTCGATAACTTAACCACTAAGTTATTGAAGCAGGGCTCATTCAGGAGCCCTTCGGATTGTTTTGAGTCCGAAATCAGAACTTGGGTAAAGTGTAACCACCCTAAGATTCTAACTTTAGAACTCGTAAGTTTCCTGAGTTGCACTAGAAACCTGTAATAGTCCCATGCAGAGTCTAGTACCTCCATGTACTCATCCTAACTGCTAAAACAACATTTACGTGTCTCAAAAACTCATTATTTCATATAATATTATTAATCCTAATATTAATTCATTTAAGACACTTAATATTACTTTAAAATATCTAGACCAATAAGATATTTGTTTAGTGGCTTATTTTTCATGCATGTATCCTTATTGGCCTAAAACTAATCATTACCCAGTTATAATAATATAATTATATTCTAATTAATCTTCTAATTAACATAATTATATTAATAAACTCATTTTTAATATCTTAAAATATATTAATTAATTAAGTAAATTATCTTCTTAACTAATTATTTAAATTACTAATTAATATCTAATTAATTTAATTTATAACTAATTAATACCTTTAATATCAATAAAAATATAATTTATGCCGTAATAATTATAAATAACTTTATTTATTATTATTTTTAGCTAAACTCATATTTATTAGCAATTATCTCATATTTTACATAATTATTCTAATTATTCTTGTGAGATAACTTACTTGTTAAGTTATCTACCCACATGCACATACAAGGCAAATAAATAGACAAAAATACATCAGTAGTTGGCAAGCAGCTCATACAAGCAGGCAAGAAGAGAGTATTTTGCATTCTTCCCATTTGATAGGTGAGAGACTAATCTCCAATGATACAATCAGACATCTAAGCCGGGGCCCTTCTTAACGATGTTATTTTTATACATATAAATTCCAAAATCAAGCTTAAGATCACATGCTTAAGGGTCCCGAATCTCTTCCACTCAGACCAACACACATTGGTAGATATAAATTATTTTCATATATGAAGTTAGAATTTTAGTTTTTTTAAAAAATTTTATAAATTGATTTATCTTTTGATAAAGTTGAAGTCATTAATTGATAACAATAAAAGTTAGTCATATAATTAGTTTATATAAAATGTTTTTTGTACACCCTAAATATGACACTCCGTAGGACACTAAATTCGTATGTGAGTGTAGTTTCTTGCTCTCATATACCATGTGTGTGACTCTGGGACGTGCACTGTATACACATATGAGTGGGGTGTCATAGAATTGTCGTATTTCACGTATTCAAATAATTAAACTCTTAAGTTTATCATAAAATGCTTAGGTACTTAAATAGCACTTCATATATGATTTTATATCCTTTTTGTTAGAGATTTATAAAAATCATTACTTAACAAGTTAAGCTTCAAAGAGAGTTGGTCCACAATTAGGTATCGGAGCTTCCTTAATTAAGTGGTTAGGAGTTCAATTCTTGTTGTCTTCATTCTTCTAATAAATAGTTAAATTTCAGCAAAAGAGTTATATATGTATAGTTTTCTGTCCTTCTCATTTTAATGATGAATAACCTGCTATATGGTATGTATTTCAAGTGTTGCATGCAGTTTCGTCTACAATTCCACATATAAGTGGTCCTATATATATCTCCATTTGTTAAACAGCGATGCATTGATTCCCTGATCACATGGTCACATTTTTCGGTTTTCATTTTGGATCTTAGGTTAAGAAGGGAAGGAAAACTAGATGGACCCCAACTACAGTTAACATAGACAACCATGTCATAGTTCCTGAAATAGATTCCAAAATAGAGTTCCCAGATAGATTTGTTGAAGACTATATCTCCAATTTTACCAAAACCTCACTGGACCTGTCCAAGCCACTGTGGGAACTGCACCTCCTCAACATCAAAACATCAGATGCAGAAGCAGTTGGCATTTTTCGGATCCACCATTCCATGGGGGATGGTGCTTCTCTCATGTCACTCCTCCTTGCTGCTACTCGCAAAACCTCTGACCTTGATGCGTTACCAACGGTGCCAGCCAATAAGAGAGCAGGCTCTCACCTTCATTCAATCTCATTCTGGTGGCTTTTCTTGGCTATTTGGTGGGGGCTGGGTCTGATATGGCACACTGTGGTGGACTTGGTGCTGTTTGTTTTGACCATTTTGTTCATCAAAGACACGCAGACTCCGCTAAAAGGTGCACCAAGGGTCGAGCTCAATACCAAGCGGTTTGTGCACCGCACAGTTAGTTTGGATGATATCAAGCTCGTCAAGGATGAAATGAAAACGGTAACTTCTCCCCCGTATTTCTTTTCACTGATAAATCGATATCTAAGTATTGTACCAAAAAATAAGTAACAAAATTTGGTTCTAATCTTGGGAACAGGAAATTTCTTTCAATTTTATTTAATTTATTGTCATGTGTTCATTAACTCAATTAAATAAAATTGAAAGTAATACAAGGCAATAAATAAAGTGGAATTGGAAAGAATTTTATTTTCTTAAGATTAGAACCAAATTTAGTTCAAAAATAAGAATAATGAGTATTTATTTACCTGAAAAATAGTGATATTGGAAAGAGTGGTGCTATTTTCACGTGATCTTTGTTATTTCTTTTTTATATATTTTTTTGGAAAAGAAAGATAGAGTGTTGAGATGTGTGCATTTTTTATTTTACTGTCTATAAAGAGAAATTTTAGAAATGGTATTAAAAAAATTAATAAAAAGGATAGGCCAATGAATTTACAATAAGCTTATTATCTATTGGAAATTGACATATGTATACATTATACAGCTACTGATAAATGAGAAATTCTAAGATGCTATGAGTTTGTCATTGATAAATTTACAATTAATGGAGAAAAAACTTGGATGGTGGGCCCTGTTGTCTCTCCTCATTGTTAGACTACATCTATCTTTAATGTTCTCATATGATTTCATTTAGTAATTTAATATGTTTAGATGATAGGTAAAGAGGGGAATGGAAAGGAAATGAGGAAAATAGAAATAATTTTTTGTATTTGGGAGTTTTAAAATGCATAAGAACGGAATGGAATACAGGGGGAATCATTTCCCCTCTCTTCCCCCCAAATGTTCAATTTTTGTTCTCCCAAAATTGAGGTGGAATGGGGGGAACATATGTTTCATTCTGTTCCGTTAATGAATCTTCCAAACAAAGAGGGGAGGAACTATGTTCCTTTCCTTTCCTTTCCTTTCCGATCCATCCTCACCTATTCCGTTCCGTTCCGTTAATAAAAAAATATCCAAACACAAGGTTAAAGGTCTTCCTAAAACCCCTCACCACTCCTTGTGACTTGTAATTTGAAGGGTATTGAGTCTTATTCTGCATATTTGATAACAAGAAAGAGTTTATGAATACATTTCTATGACTTTGAAAGTAATAAGAACATTTTGTCTATGTGCAACCAAGAATTTAGAACATTGATTCCGTTTTTATTAATGAATAATTGATAATTTCCAATAAAAACATCAAATATAACATTTAAACTTCATTGCAGCACTGTTGTGGAAAACTAATTAATCATATTCCAAAGCTCCACTTTTCTTTTGCTTTTACAGTATTTGCATGTAATAATGTTACTTAATTACTATACACAAAACTCTTCCAGAAGAAAAACCAAGTCAGGGGGTATTTTAATTAATGTTTTTCTGTTAAATGTCGATAATTAGACCATCAATGATGTTTTGTCGGGGGTAACACAAGCTGGTCTCACTCGCTACTTGAGTCGGGAATATGGTAAGTTTCTACTATTTTTACTTATTTATGTTCTTTCTTTTATCTAACTAGTTTTTCCCTTTTCATGTAATATTTAATGCACTTCATTTTTCTCGAACTTGTATACTATAATTTACTAAAACTATCATGATGTTGCAAACCATTTGTACGAAAATATAAAAATGAATACGAACCAAGTTTTTAGCAATAACACTCTGTTACCCACGTTGTCCTCCAAGCAGGTGTGGATGCAAATGGTGGTGCAACAAAGCAAAGACCAAGTAGTGTACTTATGAACATTCGCCTTAGGGCAGCAATTATTGTTAACATTAGACCAGTTGCAGGAATCCAGGTGAATTTGGTTTCCAAATTAACATTCTCTTGGAGATAATATACCTCTTTTTTTATTTATTTATGATGTAGAAACTACATATTCAAAACAAGTTGATATGTACGTATAGCTAATATACTTAGTGCAATATATTTCTTATAAAATAGTTTAATTACTGACCTTATGGAGAGTCAGTTATATATGATTATAAAATAGTTTATAAAATAGTGCAATATTTACTAATCTATCATTTCATCATATGATTATATCTGCAAATATTTCATGAGTAGTTACATAGTCCTCTACCTTTCATCTGTCTCCTGATTATTTTGCTTTCTTAGAGCAAAAGTAATTTTAAACAACGAATCACTGCCTGTGCTTAATTACCTCAAACATTATGTTAATTAGGATATGGCAGATATGATGGCTGAGAAATCAAAAGCCAAATGGGGTAATAGGATAGGATACATCATCCTCCCTTTTACCATTGCTTTACAAGAAGATCCATTGGAATATGTCCGTCAAGCCAAGGCGACAATTGACCGGAAGAAGCACTCATTGGGAGCTATTTGCACTTATGTTTGTGCAAAATTGGTGCTCAATTTTTTTGGAGTTAAGGTATACATTGAGAGGACCATCCGTGTAGCTTTGTAACTTGATCTTCTAACCATAATAAAACTTAATGAGTTACGATCTAAAACTAGTAGAAGAGAGAAGTATCTACATGTTAAACTACTCTTAAGAAATTTACATTGATCAGAATAGTTGGTCCTGCATTTTTCATCTTCTACAAAATATTCTTACATTCAGGACTTGCATGCAGGTCGCTGCCGCCATAACACGAAGAGTTCTCTTGAACACTACTGTGGCCTTTTCTAACGTGCTTGGTCCCGTGGAAGAAATTGGCTTCTATGGTCATCCTGTGGCATACATTGCTCCTAGTGTATATGGACACCCACACGTAAGAGTTTAATTACTCACAATTATTACTACCACCAATCCACCATGCATGATCTAACTTGCTAGATAGCTAAAGATTTGAAAAAAATAAAAGGGGGAGTTACCTTAATTGGCATAGGTCATTAAATTAATCCATACCCTTTTGATTTCTTTTGCAGGCATTGACCATCCATTTCCAAAGTTATGCTAATAAGATGACCATTTCTATAGCAGTGGACCCAAATGTCATTCCAGATCCTTACCTCCTTTGTGATGATTTAGAAGAATCACTCAAACTCATCCGTGATGCTGTTCAGAAAAAGCTCATTGTGGATGTAGTCTAACAACAAATAATATAATTATGAGTGATTATGAAACTTTATAATTATTAAATATTCTATTTATCATTAAATCATTTTGAAATTGTATTAATGATGAATGAAATTATTTATAAGTAATATTTTGTTATATTTTATTATTTGTATATTTATCAAATTTAGTAGTGTTAATAGAGCATATCTCACTCCATCCAGTCAGCCAAGAATCAAACCCCCAACATATTGCACTCAACCAATTCAGCCTATATCAAGCCCCCATTATGAGGATTAATATGCCGATATTCCTCATCAGTTGTGTTCACACTATAACTTTCAAGCATATTTAGCCAGCTTGTTCCGCCAACATTGTTGTTGGCATCTTCGAGCAACCATCAACGACTGCCTACTCATCTATTGCAATTGGCATCCATTAACATCATAGTCCAGCTATTATTGCTTCTCACGGGGACAAAACTATGTTAATGTTAAGAGAGATCACGACCCCCAAAAATTTCAAAATTTTTATGCACCCGCAGGGCCAAAACTATGTTGATGTTAAGGTAGATCATAGCTCCCCAAAAATTTCAAAATTTTTTATGCACATCCTTAAAAATTTACTCATAGTTTTATACGATATATAGTTTTTGTGTTTTGAAAATTTTTAATTTGCCCTACCTCAAATTCTAATTCTAATTCTGCACCTGGTTAATTCTAATTCTGCACCTGGTCGCTTGCCAACATCCTTCGTCAACCATTTGCTACCAACATCCTCTGGCAACCGTTGCTGCCAGTGTGCTCCGACAACTATCCTACAGGTACATTCCAGTTGAAAATTTTATTTATAATAAAATTTATCTTTTTATTCAAAAAACAAAATTATGATTGGAAGTATCAATTCTTTGTTGAATAAACACTCATTTTGATCCTTCATCCATTAAGAACGTCAAATTGGTCTTTTAATAATAATTAATGCCATTAATTTCGTCATTCAAGGGCCAATTTGATTTCACCTTAAAGACCAATTTTGTCCCAACTAAAAGTTCAAGCACGACTAGCATATAAATTAATTTGATAGTCTAGCAAGCCTACTACTGATATAACAATCACTATGTTGTAAGAGATAATGTAGCCTACATGATATTATCTTAAATTGATTTAAATAAATAATAAAAGAGCTAATTTCTTATTAGCTAGTCTCGAGAGATAATTTTGTATGATAACTAACCACTTGATGGGAGTGGTTAATTAATGATTATCCAATAGAATTGGTCATATCTCTTAGAGAAAGGTTGTCCTTGTCGAGTGAGGATCTCCTGCTTATTTGGTTTTGTTGTCCTTGAACTTTCGACATCACGGTTACCGACACACACAAGTTCCTTGTGTTGGTCACATTTCCTCATCGGAGGCCAATTCTCATCCTCTTGCTCTACATGGACTGATCTCTCCAACTCTGCCAAATACCTACCTTGCTCCCATGGCTGTTTATCTTAACAGTAGATCAAGTCCTCCGTCTCACAGTGGGATAGCTCCTAGGGTATGGATTATTGTTGTTGTGAGATGAGATCCTCCTCACATGCCCCCCAAAAGCTGCAATGTCGGGATCCACTCTCCGGCTACTCTTGAGAGGGTGCTGCATGAGAGCCTAATTGTTGTCTAACAAGAAGGGCTCTCATTGGAGAGAGAGGCCTCCTCCCCATCCCACCTGGATTTTGGGTTGGCCGCTACTAGTTGGCGGCAGACAGTGATGGACACACGACATTGGCTAGTAGCGGGTTGATAGTGAGCAACAGAGGTATGGTGCTGGTTGGTGGCGGGTAGTTTTGTGTTGTGGAAGCACGTTGGTGTCTAGTGTTTACCATGGTGGTGGGAGTAGGAGTTTATGGTTTCCATAGACAGCGTCAATATTTAAAACAAGTTCAAGTGGGTCACCTGAAAACGTCTCTGGGGGTTTCCTCCCTGACACAGTGGCAACTACAATGGAGCAGAGAATATTGTACCTACAAGGGCACTCTGACGCTTAAGTTAGGTTATGCACTAAGAGAATAGTGTTTAGTTTCTAGATAGATACCTATGTGCCTTAGCCCAGTTTTTATAGAAGAGTGATGCTTAGATGTTAAGCAAAATAAGAGGGAAATCCCATTTGAATTGAGCATTGATGGGTTGTTATGACCAAGATAATCGTTCCTTAAATTAGGGGATTTGCCAGAGAGATTAGCTCCCTATTTGTAGGAGTTGTTACTACCAAGTCTGCGCAGGTTCGGACTCGAGGTCTGACTTGGGTGTGCTAGGTTGTTACTCATTGGACTTGATCCGGATTCCGGTCCAAAGCAAAAAGAATGTAATATTTTGTTTGGTTAGACCCTCTTATTGGTGTAAATCTAGATGTGGGTGTGATATAGTTTAAGCTTGAGAAATGCAACAAGATTATGAGCTAGATAGGCAGGGATTTATGGTAGAGATTTGTAGGCATTGTAATGGGTACATGAGTTATAATTGGTCTATTATTTTCAGTTGTGGTGAGAATGTAGTTTGAGTGATTAGTTGTAGTGGTAGGATGCAATAAAGGGTTGTAATAAGGATGTATAAGATGCAATTCATAATTAATGAGAATTATGAACCTTGTTTTAAATCTTTGTTTTTCTTTTTTTACATAACATGATAGGGGTTTCCTTAAATCATTAACCAAATGGTTAACCAATTAAAATCAAATACACTAATCAAATACACCATCCAATTACATTATCAATGGAAAAATACACCATACACAACGGAGCTACAAACATAATCAACCATAAATAAGTATTCTTTCGTAAAGAATGAGATAGTAACCAATAACTAGCCAAATCATAAACAATAAACCATAAATAAGTAGTTGAATCATAACCAAACCATAACCAGCAGGCATTATAAACCATAAACTGAATACATTGGATTGATATTCTCAAATTTCTTCAATTGATGACAAACACAGGGTTTTGACCATAGACAGAGGTAATGACAAAAGAAAAAAAAAATTTCACAATTACATTAGTTTGCAAAAAAATACACATCTCCTAATCTAATGCATTAGTTTAAATGAGTTTGCCGAAAAGCCATCTATTTGAACCCAAAATGCATCTAATTATATAAACTTTTCATTAGTGTACCCAAAAATTACATTCAGTGTACCTTATACAAAAAACAACAGTATAATCCCCTCCCTCCCAACATAGAACTTCTTCTTTGGTCTAGATTAAGTTTTAGATCACTTTCCTTTTCATTTTCCAACTGCACTTTTTGTTTGAGATGCTAGATTTTCATAATTAGTTGAATATGTGTGTGATTGAAGTTTAACCTTGCCGTACTGTTGTGGGTGTGACTGAAGCTTGACTTTTTTGAGTAGGTAGCTAATTAGTAGGGTGAAGTTGTATTGAAAATGTACATGATGCAATCCATGATGAATGTGAATTGTTAAAATCATTTTGCTTCAATTTATTTCCAAAACATAACCCGGCATGCACTGAATTATTAACCAAATGGTTAACCAATTAAATGACTAAATGATTAACTAAATAATTAACCAATCTCTTCCATCAAGAAAAAACATTATGAAGACCAAATGGCTAACACTACTGTCTCATAGCATCAACCAAATGACTAACCAATAACATTAATTAATAGCATTACTAGTAAACTAATGTTGTAACACCCATAAAATCATCACCCAGAATTCATGCCTAGATATTATAAAAATTATGTGTACACATGTGTGTTTGCACGTGTGTGGGTGTGTGTGCGCATATGTGTGCGCATGTGTGTGCATTGCATAAAGCTTTAATACCTTAGGTTAAGAAAATAATTAATCTATCTATATATATATACGACATATGACTAAATCAAGAGCATGTGAATTATATATGTGCTTTAGAATAGATTAATTAAAAGACTATTATATTATATATACATGTGCTTGATTAAAATAAACAAGAAATATGAAAAGTCTTGTTCTTTAAGAAGACTAGAATCTTCTTCTAATAAAATATTAGTATGTCTAAATATCCACATGGGTGGAATAGTAAAATAATAATACTTTTAGAAGAATATTTAGAGTGGGCCAATAAGAGGCCTTGCTTTTAGGAATAAGAGAGAGAGAAAGTAGTACCTAGAGTAATCATTAGGGTGTAAGAAGGATTAGTAGAAGTTAAAGCCCATGATTGATGGACATAAGTGGCACCATAAATGAAAAACTAATATTTTTTTGGGATAATTACTCTGTAGGTTCCCAAATTTTTTGGAATAATTCAAATAAGTCTCTAAATTAAAAAAATTTGTAATTGGGTCCCTAATGTTCTCAAAATTTGTAATTGGATCCTTAGATCCAGTAACGGCTAAAGATCCAATTACAAATTTTTAAAATTTTAAGGACCCAATTATAAACTTTTTTAATTTATGGACCTATTTGAATTATCTCAAAAAGTTTAGGGACTTAAAGAATAATTAAACCTATTTTATTCAAGAAACAACTCACTCCTTCTCCTATAAATCGGCCATTCGTCCAAGCCCCCCATGACACCACCAAGAACATTTTCTAATTATGGGTTAGAAATTCATAGAGTGGAGAGTGAGAGAGTGAGGCCGAGAGAGAGAGAGAGAGAGAGAGAGAGAGAGAGAGAGAGAGAGAGAGAGAGAGAGAGAGAGAGAGAGAGAGCAAAGGGGATAAGAAGGAAGATTAGTAGAGAAACTAGGAAGTTTGGAACCATCATCAAGCCAATTTGGTCATCTCTTTCCCTATAGATTTTGCACCACTAAAGGTAAGGGGGAACTCATAGTTATTCCTTCTAGTAGTCATCTCCATGTGTTTTAATTTTGAATTCACTATGTGTGCCATTGGCTTTGGATTCTAATATTCTTTTATGGTTGTAGATTGAACTAAGATTGATTCATTTTTTGGAAGAATGATGAAATTGGTTTGCTTGACTAGCTAAAATGCTTGACAATTGATAGATTGCTTGATCATTGAGGAGGTGTTGAATTTAGCCATAACTAGGTATTTGAGAAGAAAGTTAGTTTAATAAGTTGTTTTGAATGATTGTGCATGAACTATAACCAGTATAATTAATGAATGTTAGTCTCTTAGATGCTTATTGGATTCGACCGTGACTTGTGAATTAGGAGAAGAATTTTGTTAAGATGCATTGATGCTCTAGAGAGATCAATGGGTCACTATGTATGACTAAATGGGTTGATAATTGAAGCTTTGTTATCTTAAATGAGCTTAAATGTGAAATTGATGAATAATTGATATTTGAAAAATATGTTGATTTTCGACCATGACTAGGTACTATATGAAGGAACTTAATTTGATTGCTTGATTTGATTAATTGATTAATAGTTGAAACATGATGAATTTGGCCATGTCTTAAAAATTAAGATAGAAGTTGTGAGAATTAATATTGATGCTTGATTTGATCACTAGTACATGATTATATGTTATTTGATTGATGAATTCAACCATGACTTACTAATTAGGATAGAAGTTGGTTAAAGGTTGAATTGTTGCTTGATTTGAACCCTAGTAGTAATTTGCATGATGCCTAGACTAAATTGGTTGATACTAGAGTAATTAGGACTTAAAAATAAGTAATAGTTTGATTCTTAAATCAAGTGATGGACTTCATCTAAATTTAAAAGTTATACTTTTAGTTGAAGAATGAATAAGTAAACTTGAAAGAAATGACACCTTGATAACCTTGGTTGCTTTGAAATAGGTTGATAGGAAAATGGATTGTGAATGGTGGTAAGAATGATGTTTTTTTTCCTTTTGGAGTTCTTGGACTTGTTAAAAAGGTGTGAAACCAGGTTTTCATAGATTGAATGTGATGCTATACTTCTTAAAAGACATGAGATGATAACTAGAATAAATGGATATTGAAGAGTGCCAAAATGCAAACTTAAGTTGCATGGATAATGTTTTGTATGAATTGATTGTGCTTGAAATGCAGATTCAGCCAAGGACCTTGATAATGTGATTGATGTGTTTGATTATCAATGAATGAATGCTTTGTGTGCCAAATTTTTGATTGATTGAAATGTTTTCTTAGAAATGCTTAACATGTAGCATTCGGCCAAGCCTAGAAAGAAATGAAAGAATGCATGACTTTGTTTCCAATGATGAGAAATATGAAAGAAAGCCAATGCTAAGAATAATGGTTGAGCCATGATATGAAAGAAATGTATTCTTGTTTGTGTTTGATATTCTTTAATGGAATAAGAAAGAAGGAAAGAATCCTTGGTAAGGGAGGTGATTCAATTAGAAGTGACTACTTACGCACAAGTGGTTTACCACACTTTGTCCATGTGCCTAGAAAGATTGTTACCAAAAGAAGAAAGAAAAAAGAAAGAAAAAAAAAGTCGAGAAGACGTTCTTGATAAAATGAGCTCACGATAATTTGCATATGTGACCAAAAATAGGATTTGGATCCAATGTAAGAACTTAGGTATAGGCATATAGTTTATATGAGTGTATTTTGTTTGTGCTTGAAGTGAGTGCATGACTAAATTGCTTGGAAATGACTTAACAAGAAAGAAATTGAAAATGCATGAATTGACTATGTTTACTTTCCTACTAAGAATTATTTCCCACCCCATCGTGGTACTTTCAAAAACTCAGGAGCAAACATGAACACCTTGTACATCATGATTGAGATCCGCTATGTTTGTGTTTATGTCCAAAGGCGGAGGGTTTTGTTCAACTCATGGTTTCCATTGCTACTTTAGTGCATTATCAATAGATGCAGTTGACATATAGCTTGCCTAGCCAATTTTGACTTTTGTAACACATCTTTGGGCACAAAAGGCCTTAGTTTTGTACTTAATGATATGACATGGTGACTTAGTCACAATAAGGTGCTTAGACTTAGGAAGCTCATGTTTAAATGTTTTGTATGAATTATTGAACCTTATATTGTACTTTCGGCTAGAACTAATTTCATGTTTGTTAAATGCTCTGTCTAAGTTTCATATTTATCCATTTATAGTTTGAAGTTGTTTATTATGTTTCCCTACTAACTAGGATTTTATAGTAAATATAAGCAATTTAAAGAAAAAGTTCCTATGTAATAACGTGGTTAGGAGTATTGGGGAAGAAATAAAGATGAAATATAAGATAATCCTATATGAGACTAAGAACTCGTTACCCCTAGTCATGGTGTTACAAATGCTCCACAACTTGATAAATAAACTATTTAAGCATAATAATTAGGAATAATGTCATAAATTTGATTTCATATATCTGAAATTTGTCAAGCAAAAGCAACAAGAGATTACATATTGACCCATTGACCAAATAAGTGTACAAAACATAGAGAGAATACAAAACCCACACTAGCACCCTTTCAAGAACAGTAAACAAACATGTCATGATTCAAGCCTTATGTCAAATAGCTTATGACCACAACCCATATGATCAAACTAAGAAAATAAACAAGAAATCATAAACAAGATACCAAGCATAGCATGTGATCCACCCCATTAGGCTAGGTATATAACAAGAGATCATGAACAAATACCTACTAAATTCTTAGAATCCTAAGGTAAATTGAATAAGTTATCAAGCTTTAATTTTTTATTTTATAAATTAAGCAACCAATCTAAGTAGTAAAATCCTACATTCTCATATATCTCCTTAGATTTAACATAGATTATTGTGAGATTAAGGGAATTGGATACTTTCCTTTAGGCTCTCTCTCCTTTTCTCAATTGATCTATGTTTTCTTTTTGTCATATATGGCTCTCGTGTGCCAACTCTGAATGGCCTTGAGGTTCCCTTCAAGAATAGGTGCACACTCAAACAACATAGGAAATTAGTTTGGAGATAGTGGCAGGGAGGCTACTAGTCCAATAATGATGGTTTTATGAGGGAAAAGGATGAGAATCAAAAAGGAAGAAAATGAATAGCCTCATGCATGGTGTTGGGTTAGGATCCTCAGTCAGAGAGAATGTGTGGTTAACCTCACGTACATCACATATGCTTCGAATAAGTTTAGTTTTAGCAAGAATCCTTTAGGGGGTTTCATGAAAAAGAGTCAACCTCATAAGGGACAAATATGTTTTTTCCTTAAATTTTATATCTAGTTTTAATCTAATAAGAAATAAAATATAACAACTGAGGCTAATTTTAACTATAATATTGTTAGGATTAAAATAATCTTTTTTTGACTTTACCTTTATTTGATCACATTGGTTTGTTGGAGCTTGAGGATGAGTTTGTCTGAAATTGTTAAATGTTTAGATATTTATGTATTTACTTGATGATGATCGAAAAGGCATTTTTGGTTGAAAGAATGATTAAGATATCAAGCACGTAGAAGATGAAAGTGTTGTAATCAAATTGTGATTATTTAAGACAAGTTGAAGTCATCAGGGTTTTTTCGACACAAGGCCAAAGACAATGGGGCGCATGACACTTAGAATTTTAGAAAGCTCAATGTCATGTTCAATATTGGTCTAATCAGTCTTAGGAATTTTATTTAAAATTTAAAATAACAATTACTTGTAGTTATATTTTGTCTAAGATAAGGCAAGTGTCAATGTCAAGAGTGGGAAGTTATCTAGACAGGACACTTGTCAGAATCTTTGTAAGTAGGCAGTTATTTTCTTTGTCTATAAATATTTAAGGAGGTGAAAACATTAGGGTTGGTTGGGTACACTTGCACAAATCTCTCACAAGTCCTACAAGTCACTCTAATGCTTATGGACAAAACAAGATTAGCTAAATATGGCTTCCACCTTTCTTATTCCATGTACTTTTTACATTCAATAAAATTGTTTCCTTTACATTCATTCTTTATTCTTTCAATCGAATGATTCTCAGAACTTGGTTTTATTTGCATTTATCTTGTTTATTATTCTATTCATTTACTTTGTGCATTACAATTCTTAAATCTACTCTTTATTTTATTTATTTTCAATGCTTTAATTCTAAATAGAATGAATCATAATCATTTGATTTTACTGCATTTGATTCATCATCCATTGACATCCTAAACTCTTTGCAAACCACCAAGCATTTAAGAATCCCAAAGAAGGAGATTCTCTTCCTAGATTAATAACAGGAATAAGTATTTGTCATAGTTTCTCATTGACAAAAATTCTAATTAAAGAATTTAGCACACCCAGTGAGACCAAGTCTAGAGATTGGTTTGTAAAATTTGTCAAGGTTTAACTTTTCATGCACTTAGCAGTAAAAATTAGTGCCAAGAATGTCAAGAGATTCATCTTCTAATTCCTAAAATCCTCAAAGAGGGAATAATGAGACAAACAATAATGGAGATAGTACTTATGTGTCTCCTAGTTAGCCTCAAGATCCTGTGGTTAGTGAGATTGCATTGACAATGGGAATTCTTGCGTCAAATGTAGGAATGAGAAGTCCAAGAATAACTAGAGTAGCACCCTTGTATGGGTTACCCCTTGTCTTTACCTCACAAAACATGACACAACTTGTAAGAATTGCACTTTCAACATACACGAATCAAGTGCCAAATGTTAGTTCCCCATGAAATCAACCTATCAATACTACAAGACAATTTACAAGAACTAATACTATGCATCTAGAAATATTGAACTTTGGTTCAACCCCTATATTTCCTAATATGTCTAAGGACTTGCTTGTAACAATGGGAAATACTAACACTGCTCTCAACAATATTCGACAATAAGTTGATAAGAGTAACCATGAAATGGTTAACTTGTTGACTCAACAGATAACTACAGTCATTACCCATTAATAAAGTCAACTAATAATACCTATAATGCTTTGGCTAGACAAATGGATCGAATTGTTGATGTGATAGGAACACCAGATGACCTAATAGTCAATCAAATAGGAAATGCACAACCAATACTTATTGTCCAAATCCAACCTGGACAACTTGAAGGAATTTAACTCGTTGGTTGAAATCAAAATGCTAACAACCACTTAGAAAGAATTTGACAAAACAATTTTGGCGGGCATCAACACATAAACCAGGTGGTCGAACAAATTTTAAATAGGTTTGCTTTCAATTTACATTATACAAACCAAACATATTTTGTGTCAGCATTTCCTGAGTTTATTCAATAAATTGAGTTATCTAGAGGCTAAAAAGTTCCAAGACTTTCTAAGTTTTCTAAATAGAATGCCCATCTACTGTAGAGCATATAGCTACTAGGTATACCATGAAAGTAGAGGGTTTGGATACCAATCAATATATGAAAATGAAGTATTTTACTAGTTCCTTAACAAAAAAAATGTATTTATTGGGTTTTCAACTCCCCCTTCGAATTCGATTCATTCATGGAATCAACTAGAGAGAAGTTTCCATGAGCAACTTCTTATGGGTGAGATGAATGTAAGTTTGATGGATTTGTTCAGTATTAAGAGGTCACCTAATGAATCTGTTGTTGACTATCTTGTTACATTTCGATAGATGAAGACTAGATGTTTCACAACAATTCCTAAGTCATAAGTGGTCAAATTGGCTACTAGTGATTTAGAATATTCAATTAGGAAAAAGCTTGTAAATCAGCAGTTGTAGGATATGTCTTAGTTAGCTGATAAAATAAGACAAATTGAACATTTAAAAACTAGAAAAGAGAAATACAAGAAACACATTAAAAAAGAAAAAAATAGCCTATGTCGAGCTTGAAGAAACAAATGATATAGATGAAGATGGAAATGAAGTAAACATAGTTGAACTTCAATCAAATCATCCATGTGTTTGCACATCTTTAAAACCTATCAGAGTGAAAGATAAGATGAAGTAAACATAGTTGAGGTCAATGCAAGCTTTGTTAAGCCAATGCATTTCATGCAAATGGACATGGTTGATGTTACTGATAGCATCGAGCAGACTATCGATATTGAGGTCAGTATAAACATGTTTCGAGGCAACTGAAAAGGAGATTTACCTAAAATCTAGGGAATCCTTAGTGGATTTTCTACTAAGGAAGAAAGATGAGAACAAAGATGTTTCTCTATGTCCAAGGTGTAGTGTAATGATCAACAAACTTGCAACAAAGTCTTGTGAAATGACTAAAGGTATAAGGAAAATGAAGAAGATTCCTTTTGTTAAACCTGAGAGTGTTGAAGTTAGAGGTACAGAGAAGTAACCAATTAATTTGAAAATGAAATCAGTTGCTATGATTGACTCTCTCGATGGATTCAGAAAGGGCAAAACCAGAGTTCCACCTTCAAATGTAGTCAACAATAAATGGGAGCAGAATAGTCAAAAGTTTTAGAGGCCGCCTCCATAAATAAGCCAAACTAGAACAAGCCTTCTATGGGATATTAGTTTCAAATGCCTTAGAGAAATTGAAGGCCTATCATTTGGTAAAGGAGCGAAGTTGGTCAACCTTCGAACCCATCCTCAGGCCCCTTTATGACTAAGGCTCAATAGAAAAGGGCTGGTTTCGACAACAACAAGGACCATGGCAGGTAAACATTTGACCATACCCAGAGGAGACTAACAATTTTGAATCTGGTATCAATTTGTTCAATTAGCCTTTTTTTTCAATTTTTTACTCTAAATTAAAATAAGTAAATAGAAATAAAACCGTGCAACATGCTACACAAGCACTGTATCTAGTTTTTTAGGTAAAAGTAATGTTGTATGAATACAATGTTTGCAAGAAACTTCTACAATAGCCACTAAATTTCATTGCAGAATGGATTACTGTTAATTAAAACATTTTATTCAAATTATTATATTTTTTTGGTACAATAATTGTTTAGAGATTTAAACTTATTACATCTCACAAATTATTTATACTCATTATCACTAGCTAACTCCTAGTGATTTCAGTTAGTTATAAACTAAGAAAAAACAATAACAATATAGTTATTAAATATATAAAAATTATTTTAGATGGTTATTTTTATCAATAATTAATCTCTTTCTTCTTTAAGATTGTATTTAAAAGAGTCAAATCATATAGTAAATAATTCAAAAGGTTGGAATAGTCGTTAAGAAGGTACACTTATTAATTGGATTCAAATATTATGTTAGCATCTAGCAGAATTCATTTTTTCTTTCCGGTTACAATTTTTTTTTTTTATAAATATATATAAGATCAATGTGAAAAGTACACTTTTAAAATTATCCGAGAAAGATATTTAGTTTTGATTCGTAATGATAAATCGATACACCTTAATAGGATAGTATTGAGAAGTGGCCTCCACGCAGGGCCAAAGTGTCCAAGCAAGAAACTTCTACAATAGTCACTAAATTTTATGAATGATGTTATTTGTATACTTAAAATATATATTATATTTATATTATAAATTTATATAAGAGAAATATTAAATTAAATTGTATATAATTATAATATTTTTATAAAATATAAAATGAATTTATAAAAAATTAAAAAAAATTAAAATATTTTTTAAACGAATAGCCCTATCAAAATTTTATTGTAAAATGAATTACTATTAATTAAAACATTTTATTCAAATTATTATATTTTATTGGTATGTTTAGAGATTTAAACTTATTACATCTCACAAATTATTTATACTCCTTATCACTGTGATTTCAGTTTGTTATAAACTAAGAAAAAACAATAATAATATAGTTATTAAATATATAAAAATTATTTTGAATGGTTATTTTTATCAATAATTAATTTCTTTGTTCATTATTAGAATTTCTAATTTAGAAATAGAATTTAGAGACAGAAAAAATTATGTCTCTATTAGAGACTGAAACAGAAACAGAATTAATGAATTAGAGAAAGATCGTAAAATTTAAAACTTAGAAATAAAATTTAGAGACATAAATGATCCGTCTCAGAATTTTTCGTCTCTAATTCTGTTTTTATTTAATTAATTTAAAGTTAAATATACTTAGAGATAGAATTTAGTGATGAAATTTATACGTTTCAAATTTTTCTATCTCTATTCAGTTAATGTGATGTTTTAAAAAGTTAAATATATTTAGAGACAAAATTTAAAAATAAAATTTACTCATCTCTAAATTTTTCATCTCTAATAATCTTTCTTTTTCATCTCTAACTAATTTATATAATTTAATTAATAAAATTCTTTTTTATAAGACAGAGACGAATTGTTTTCGTCTCTAATCTCTCCAAAAAAAAATCCTTAAACTTGGTAAACCTTGTTCCCAAATTACAACATAATTTTTGAACCTCTCCTTCTCCCCTGCGGCTGTTTCCTTCTGTATGAGCCGTGCCCTCACCGTGCTCACCCAGCCGCGCCCTCACCGTTCTCACCCAGCGGTGCCCTCACCGTGCTCACCCAGCTATGCACCACCATTCTCACCACCATTGCCACTGGCCTTCATTTTTCTCATATCTGAGTAAGTCATCGTGAGTCCTCATCATTTTTATGTGATCAAGCATCAGCTTGTAACTCATCTTTCTCTGGGGATCGCTCTTTGTAACTCATATTTCCAAATCTATCTTCCTTTTCTTCCATTTCCCAAACCCTAGAAAATCCCCCTTCATTTTTGTTCCCATTTCGTTCTTCTCCCTTTCTCCGGTTCCATGGCCGCGGGGACAATGGCGACCGTAGTCGAAGCGGCAGTGATACTGTACGTGATCTTGAGCAAGAGGCTTGCAAGGAAGGGCGAAGACAAGGGCGGGGATTCGTCGAGATCGAGCGTTTCGGTTAGGAGGAGGAGGCTTGCTAGGAGCCCAGCTCAGCCACTAGCAAATCTATTGGAATCAATTGTGACATTATCAGAAACGTTGAGGTTACTCGGAGACTTTGGGCAAGTGGCCCATCGAAGACTTGGCCTTTGGTATCAATTACTTTATGCGCAAGCAGGTCAATTTCCATATTCTTATTCCTCATCAATTTTATTTTTAGGGCTTGAAAGGTGCAAGCTTTTAGTTCTTATTATTGTGTATGAAATGAACGGGTGTGAGAGTTGTTGCAGGGTAATTTATCAGTTGCAAGTGTATATGGTGGAAGTGATTGTGTACAATTGAAAGGCCTTCAAGTTATAGCTGAGTGACATGAGTTGTTAAGGTTGTTGACATTCTGCATGCTTTTCTCCAAGAAACCATTTCCCGTGTTTCTAGATTCTGCAGGAGTCTCCCTCCATGATGTCCTCCTACACAAGCCCAAAGCTGAGGTACCTACCTTGTGTCCTTATTCTCTATTATATTATATAATTACTCTATTTCCATATGTTACTCAATATATCTTACAAAACATGTTCTACTTTTCATGCTAAATATAGATTTGCTCCTTTTCTCTTTCCTTTTGTATCTTCTATATATATATATCTATCTTACTTTCAACTACTAAACTGTTTTAGAATGGAGTCATCATTTTTATGCTCAATTGTAACTGAATTGATTTAATGTCATGAAATCTTATTGCAGCTTCTAAAGCCTTCTTTCACAATTATCCGTGATACACAATCAAAATATTTCCTTCTATTGATCCAGGGAACTCATAGCATAAAAGACACACTAACAGCTGCAACCGGTGTTGTGGTCCCCTTCCACCATATATATTAAACGACAAACTATATATCCTTATGGGTGCATAAGTTGGTTATTCTGAACCTACTTCTATAATTATGTATGGTTATCAAACTTTACTAGGTGCAATGTGATCTTACTTCTGTTTGTGCTTTTGAGGTATATGGATTTGGTTGAGAATCAGCAATGTGGATATATTTTTATAGAAGAAATTCTAAAAAAGAGAAAAAGGGAAAGTACAAGTAGGGATATGCTTGTCCTTTCGATAACTTTCTGTCTATTTTTTTTTTTGTTTGAGGTAATGTTTTTGTATATTTTGTGTCCTTGTAGCAGCTCAATGGCTCTAGTGTCATACAGCCTGGACAACAACATATGTCGCTGCAACTTCAACAGAGACGTGAAATTCCTTTGGATGATTGTTACAAAGCTTCTGTTGGTTTATCTACTGATGTAAAACCACTCTTATCTTCTGTAAGACAATCTTCAGTTGTTACAGGTGCTGATACTTCTAGTACTAATAAGGTACTACACTTCTATCGTGTTTTTAGAGCATGATGTGAATGGTTTGTCTTTCTTTTTTTGTAGTCTTTGGTATTTTACTGTTACTGTGACTTTATTTTGTTGCTACCATTTCAGTTACATAGCACAGTCAGCGCCTCATCAATGCTATCTTCTTCTCCTGGTTTTGTTCGTCCTTCCTATGGAGCTATTTCTACCAGTATATTTCCGTTACTAGTGAATTATTCCTGTTTAGCATAAATATTAGGCCTTCTTTTTACTTTCACTTTCTGAATTTATGTTGTGTTTCTTTTATCTGTCTATCCGATGTAGGGTTTGGATCTGCCTTGAACATTGAAACTTTAGTTGCTGCTGCTGAGAAAAGAGAAACTCCCATTGAGGTGCTCTAGCCTTTTACAAGAAGTTGATCACATTGGCTGCTTTCTTGAGTTTTGGTTTTAAATGTGTTTAGCTTTTTTAGATTCTCAATCATATTACTTATTTGCTTACGAAGAGTGTTGTATCATTGCATGTTTCATCCCTTGCCTATATCACTTCAATTTCTTATACAAATGCAAGTCTGGATCTTTTTTTGTTTGTATTAATTTAATCCTTCTTTTTATTTGCTGTTAATAGGCTCCAGGATCAGAGGTTCAAGACAAGATATCATTATAATTAATAATATTTCTGTTGCTAATATTGAAGCTAAAGCAACAGAGTTCACTAAAATTTTGAAAGAGCAGTACTATCCATAGTTTGCACAGTATATGGTCTACGTTGCACGGGTACGGGTACGGTACCGGTACCCGTGCACGGGTACGGGTACGAAAATTTTTAAAAAACTAGGTTGCAGTACGGCATATAAAAATATAAAAAAAATAAATAATATATATATATATATATATATATATATATATATATATATATATATATATATATATATATATATATGTATAATAAACTAAAATCTCACACAATAAAATATGATAACATAACACACAAAATTAAAACAATTTCAACATAAAATATATAAAAGAACTTAAGTTGTTCAACCAAGACAAATCCACAATAAGAAATTACAATATTTAAGTTGTTCAACATGACAACTTCTAAAGATGATTACAAAAATCAAACTCCAACGGTCTCAATTTCATCATTTCCTTGTCCATCATCGGTAAAAAAACGACCTCCAAATCGGTTCATCAAGAGAGAGACTAGCAACTTCAAGAATCCCAGCCCCTTCAAATGGATCCCATTCATCTCCGCCAATGTCCCACATTTTAGTCTCACCCTCATTATAGTTCTTATTCTTCCTTGAGAGGAGACGAAGATTTGTGTGGACAAAAACTAAATCTTCAGCTCTCTTGGGATTTAGCCTATTCCTTTTCATGGAGTGGATAAAGGAATATGTGCTCCAATTCCTTTCACAACAAGAGGAAGAGGAAGGTTGTGAAAGGAGTTTCAAGCCAATGGTTTGAAGTTTGGGGATTGAAGCTCCATACATGACCCACCATTCTTTTGGTGTCAAGTTCCACCTATCTTGCAAGCAATCAAATTGGCCAAGCTCTTCTTCACCACTTGAGAATTTAACAAACTCTGAAGTGACCGCTCGCCTTTCTTGAGGATCCGGAAAGTAATCCTTTAGGCATTTGTTTCTCCCCATACAAATCTCATTGTCCTTATGTGGGGGGATTCGTTTTGGAGCTTCCTCAAGCCATTGTCTACAATAATACCTATTATACAAAATAAATTATGATTACTAACAAAAACCAAAGTACATCTAAGAAAAAGTAAAAGAACTTGGAACTTGAAAGTTAATTAAATTTACCTAGGATTAAGTGAATGAGCCAAGCAATGAAGAGGTGTGCAACTTTTATTCCATCTAGAAATTAGGATGTCATACACCACTCCATAGAAGGATGAATGTTGATTCAAATCCTTTTCCTCATGTTGATAGACGGCTAGCTTCACTTGCTCAATCATAGAATCCCATTTCTCATAAATCAAATGAAGGTTTGGCTTATCGGTGTCACAAGAACGAAGCATATCATAGATGGGCTTTGTAAAGCTTAGAATATAATCAACTTTATCCCACCAAAGGTCATTCAAAATTATTTCTTTCACAGAGACAGCCTTTTCAACATCATCTTCTTTATAGTGAGACCATTCTTCACTAATGACCATAGATTGGAGACCATGCTTAATAGTTCTAAACCTTTTAAGCATTACAATGACAGAGGCAAATCTAGTCTCAAGAATAGAAAGTAGCTTCGGATGCACAAATTGATTATACATGGCTAGCCTCATGGAATGATTCATGATAAAATTCTTAATGAAAAAGGCATCATCAACAATAACAATAATCCAATGATACTCAAGATAAACACTCTCATTATTTGGATTGTTTTTATGAGCACAAATATTTTTCAAAGCAAGATTCAAGGTGTGCACCACACACGGTGACCAAAAGATATGAGGATGAAGGGATTCAACAATTGCTCCAGCAGCCTTGCAAACAGTGCATTATCAGTAATGATTTGCACCACATTTTGTGGCCCAACCTCATCAATGGTGGACAAAATCAAATTAGCAATATAATGTTTGTCCTTAAACTCACCAGAGCCATCAACCGCCTTCAAGAACATAGGTCCCGAATCCGATGCAGCCATGAAGTTAATCAATGGTCTTCTCTGTGCATCAGTCCAACCATCACTCACTATACTCACCCCTTTTTCTGGCCAAGTGTCTTTGATGGGTTGAAGTAATCTCAATATGTGGGCTTTTTCTCTTTGCAACATTGAAGTCCTTATAGCATTGTAGCTAGGTGGAAGAAAACCTGAGAGGGTAGTATTTGCAGCATATGTGAATGAGCTAACAAAATAGGGATTTCTAGCCACATTGAATGGCAAACCAGCAGAGTAGAATAGCCTAGCTATTTCACATGACAAATGATCTCTTGCCTCATTATTAAATGCCCTTCCTATTGCACTCTCAGTGCCTCTTCTTCTCTTGCTCCCATCAGAAGACATATCAACTCTAGGAGGGTTCAAACTTGTAGAGCCAGAGGGTAAAGGAACTTGCACTGGCTTTGCATTCTTCTCAATAGCCTCTCTTTCTATTTGCTTCATTTCTTGAAGATAGTCATTTAGGACAGCATTACATATGCTAATCCCATGTCCCTTTTCCCTCAATAGATGAGACCTCACTCTAAAATAAGATCCCTTGTAAGTTCCATCACAAAAATTGCATTTCCAACTTGCATTCCCTCCTCCAGCTTTTTTACTTTGCAATATAGTCACATAAGCCCAAAGGGGACAACCATTTTCAGCAATGCCAGTTGCATACTTGCTAGTCAAAGAAGCAGAAAATTGAGAAGGGAAAGAGGCAGACCCACTGCCTGACCCACCACCACGAACACTGCCAGACCCACTGCCAGACCCACCTTGTGAAAACATCTGGACTCGAACGGAAAGAAGAGAGGGAGGGCGCACAGAGGCCTGAAAGACGACAGGGAGGGCGCACAGCAGATGGAAAGACGAGAGGGAGGGCGCACAGAGGACAGAAATAATGAGGCTCGAACGGATTGAAGCAGAGGCTCGAACGGGCTGAGAAGAGGGTGCCAAGCAGAGACTCGAATGGACTGAGAAGAGGGTGCCAAGCAGAGACTCGAATGGACTGAGAAGCAGAGGCTCGAACGCTGCAGTCGCCGGAGTTGCAGTTGCCGGAGTTGTAGTTGTCGGGGTTGTAGTTGCCGGAGTTGCAAAGCTGAAGGTGAAGGTTGGTTCGCGTGGGTAGAAGGAAAGCAGAAGGAATGTGGAATGGAACGACTGAACGGGTTAGGGCGGGAAGAAGAACGAAAAGCGAAGCAAGTACGTGTTTTGGGCAAAAAATGGGCCAAGCCGTGCACTGGGTCACTTTGGAGTGTTGCCCGCACCCAGCCGTACCCAATGGCTGAGAAGCCGTACCCAAATGCTAAAAAAAAAAAAAAAATTTGGGTACGTACCGGCGTACCCACGCCGTACCCGTATCCGGTACGTACCGGGTACCGGTACTCCTCCCTGAGAGGAGTACCCATGCTTCAGAGTATATGGTTATGAAAAGGTTAGCATACTCATACATCACATCATGTAATTGCCTAAACAAGTTGTATCTTTGTAGATATATGTTCATGGATATACTGTGCAGATAATAAGTATGCTTGGGGTTTTATGGTGACTAAGTTCAGCGGGGAAGTTTAAAATGGATTGTTGAGGTAACAGATAGAATTAAAAAAATAGGTTACTTGAACAGATTTGAGAAACTCAGAAATCTGGTTTTAGATCAGTTTTAAGTTCTGCTTTACTGAAGACACATATATTAAATGTTGCACACTTGATGGTTGCTAGTCTGGCTGGGAGTTTGGCTCACGTTACATGCAAAGTAAAGCTCTGAAATATGTCCATTAATTTATCATGTTTGTATATATTGAATCTAAGTAATTTCTTTACGATTATATGCATTTTAGGCTCCATGTTGTTTTATTTTCTTCTGCCTATTGTATCTCTGTTTCTTCCAGGAACCTTTACGGGCATCAATATCAAGTCAACTTAGGACTTCACTTCAGAATTTAAATATTGCAAATGAAATTTTGGAACAAGTTGTGCAACTTGTTACCAATGATAATCTTGATCTTGGTTATGGAGTCATTGAACAGGCTGCTACTGATAAGGTTAGCTCTGCAATATGTGTTTTGTTGTAGTTATAGTTAATTGTGTAGTGAGGAGAAAATTGTGGTTTTGTTACTTCTCTATATATTTAACATTTGATTTTAGAGGTATTTGCACCATGACTTAGATAATGTTTTCGTGGTTGTTTTGATTGCTAAAGTATACTGTAATAGTTTGTATGAACCACCAATTTTAGTGCCTATGTGTAAAATTATTGGGTTTAATTGTATCCTTTGATGTATGTGATTATTTAATTATTGTGTGAAACACTTTCTACATTATAATTAACTTTGGTGAAACCCTTCTTTTTTTGGCATGTCTCACTTCTTCATCTACATGAAATTTTGGCCTAGCAGTTCCCACTTACCTTAGTGTGTAAAGTTGGTCCCCATCTTTCTGTACAATGGCATCCTGCAAAGCTTCATTGCTTTAGATAGTCCTTATATGGTTTTTTGGAAAACTGTCATATGAGATTTTTAGTTGCATTGGAGGTTATAAAATTTGAAAGAATACCTTTTTCATTTTCCAATGCTTAATGTTTCTACATTCTACAATGATAATGAAGCCTTGTCAGCAATTTCAAGTAGACCTAAAGGCTTCCACATTGCCATAGTGGAGGTAAAGAACTTGCAATTTCTATGTAAATGAAAATCATCATGTAGTGTTGTAAAATTTAAATAGAAAAGAAACATAAAAAGGATATGTCTAGTTTCTCTTGTATGCTTGTTGAAAATAATGTGAATGTCTCTGGGGAAGAATGATACTCTTGGCCATAATTAGGATCTGTTGAAAACTTTAGGCTATAAAATATACTAACATCAAAGGAATAACTTATCATGGAATTTTTGAAATGCTAGTCACAAGGGGTGACTTTTATATCTTATACATTTTGCTCATATACTATCTTGCCATTTATTGTATCTCTTTGTCCAACTGCTATATCTTGTTATTGTTAAAATTATACAGCCTTGATGATGTTCTTTGCAAACTACGTGCATCCATCCTAATTGTAAGTGAGTACAAGCAATAGCCAGGGAGGTTTCAAATTTCTTGAGAATGCTAAGGACTTGCCAACCATTAGTAAGTACAGAAACCAAACCCAAGACAGTGACCCCTGCTCGGGAATGTACTACTGTGATGGTTGCAACTCTCACGTCATCAATGACTTATATTTGTATGTTTTTGCAATCTTTAATTAATGACTTTGTTGAAGTTGCTGGGTGCATTGGAACTTCTGGTGAGCCAACAGGTGTGAAGGCGACTCTTGCGAAAAGACCCCTTGAAGTGCATTCTGATACTTGGAGTCTTGGTCCAAATGGTGGTGTCCTGAAATAAACTACTGCAACTTGCATTAAGTTCCATTTAAATGGTAACATGTATTTTTTCTATTACTTTTTTTAAATTTGAGTTGCATTACTTGTAATTGTATAAGTTAGAGAGAAGTCTACTTGTAAAATATAATAGCAATTAATGGTATGTATAAGATATTGTAATTATTTCATATATTTTCAACTATTTTGATATCTTTTATAGTTACTTAGATAATTATAATGATTAATGTTTTATTGTAATTTTTGATAAATTTTAATTTTGAATAATTATATGCATAAGAAAATAGATTCTTTTTTATAAAATGAAGACATCTAGTTGTGGCAAATCTCAACTAGATGTCTATTTTTTAAAAATATTTTTAAGATATTAGAAATGGATTTAAAGACGGAAAAATTTATATCTAATTTTAGAGACAAAATTAAAGATAATAGTATCATTTCTAATTAGACAGGAATTTTTTTTATTTAGAGATAGACGTCTTCTCTCTAATTTAAAGATGAAATTTATTTTTTATTTTAAATATTTAGATATGTCAGATTTAGAAATATTAGATTTAGAGATAAAATAATTTTTATTTCTAATTTTATCTTTAAATTTTAAAAGATAAAATTTTATATATTTAAAAATAAAATTTATTTCATTTCTAAATCTAAAAATTCTAGTAATGTTTCTTTAATATTGTATTTGAGAAGAGCCAAATCAGATAGTAAATAATTCAAAAGGTGGGAATAGTCGTTAAGAAGGTATACTCATTAATTGGATTCAAATATTATGTTAGCATCTACCAGAATTCATTTTTTCTTTACGGTTACAATTTTTTTTTTTATAAATATATATAAGATCAATGTGAAAAGTACACTCTTAAAATTATCCGAGAAAGATATTTAGTTTTGATTGGTAAGGATAAATTGATACACCTTGATAGGAACAGTACTGAGAAGTGGCCTCCAGGCAGGGCCAAGTGTCCAAGACCACAAATGGCTATGTATTTGTAATTTGTGTGTCCATTGTGGTTTTTTCGGGGGTCAAACAGACAAAAGCTTTAGCATCTGCGAAAAGCCACGGCTAAGCAAGTTTGGCTTGACGTTGTGGGTTCATACATAAAGAAAGGTATGTGGGTTACAGCCCCCGACAATGATGATAATATAATACCCTACTTGGATGACAATTTTTTAACTTCCATAGTCTCTAGTGACAAAAATAGTTTCCATAATCTCTTGACCAATTTTCTTTTTCTTACGTATCTTTTATAATGTTTAAGAAAAGTGATAAATATTATATGAGATTTTGCATAAATTTCGTATATAATGGCATCTTTTTATAACAATATCATAAATTCTTATATAACTTAAAGCATATAAATTAAGTATATTTGATCAATCATTAATTATGATAAGTTATAGTAATTTATTATTAATTAAATATAATAATTATCTATTATTTAATGATGTGATTGATCAAATATATTTAATTTAAGTGTTTTAAATTTATATAAAAATCTCTCTAACATTAATTTATATAAAAATACACTGATCGATGAGTAGTCTCAAATGATTAAATGACAGATTAATATATAAAGGGCGAGTCACATTTGAAAAAATTAAAGCTTTTCTATATATCTCAAATTTACCCTTTTAGTAGTAAGATTGAAATATTGTGACTAAAAAGCAAAACAAAAATGCATTTTGGGGGATTATCTATTCGTACTCCCTAGTTTTTGTACCGCATTTTATAACGTGGATTTTAATGAATTTAATCCTGAGATCAAATAGCCTAAAAAAACACTTGATGTAACTTGAAATAGATTTCTTAGGCGATGTGATTACTAGAGTTAACGACTACTCTTATGTTATTTACGTTCTGCGTTTTTCATTCTTCTTTTATTTGCCTATTCACATTAATATACTCCATTCATTCGTTTTTGCATTCGACAGCATCTAACCATTTTTAATTTGGAAGCGATCTATACGTAGACCATTTTTTTTTTGGTGGACATCTATATATACTTGGACTTTACCAATTACCAACACTATTGTACTACGCACATGAACATGATAAACTTAACCAAATGCACGTATTATTGACACTGGAGATTTGAAACTATAATTGCAGACTACATTTAAGTTCAAGAGCGCGTAATAATTTTATAATTAAATAATTTGTGCATATCCTTTTTTTATACGAATGTCATGTATGTTACTTGCACAATCTTAAAATTATATCCATGTCCCCATGTTTGACATCTTTCACAAAAATGGCATTATCTATCCAAGAAAATGTATACACCAAATTTTTATCCCAAAAGGCAAAAAGAGAATTTCCAAAGGTATTGGACTATTGGGCCCATTCATACATTTGACTAACACCTACCAAATAAGTTAATTCGCTCGCAACTTTTTTCTAACTATAATATATGGCTATAATTCATTTACTCACAACAAAGAAAATAGGGAAAATGATTTTTTTTGTGTGTGCCAAATTTATGATAATTAAGCAATAAGAAATAGCAAAACCAAAAGCTGAAAAAAAGGTAGCATTACATTTAGAAAAAGTTGGCAATGCATGCATGAAACTGCTTGAATTATTTTTTATTATAAAAATATTTAAATTTTTTTAAAAATACGTAGTTTTTATTTTTTGTAAAATAGCTAACTATATTTGTTACTTTTTTTTTATCCCTTGTCATTTTTTTATTTAGTGACCAAGGAGAGTCAAATTTTCTTTGTTCGTTGAAAACAGGTTTCACTATTCTTTATTGAAAACATATGTTATTATTCACTTTCTTTATTGAATTTGGTATTTTTAAATCATTAAATTAAAGGAAAAATTAATTGTCAATTAGTGTAAGAGTTTTATTATTACAGTCAATCCATCTGACTCATATTCAATTAAATAGCTTTAATATTTGATTCTAGTAATGGAGCTCATTCTTATTAGGAAAAATTCTCCAATGTGTGTATATATTAGTGTTTTGTACTTGCACAACGTAAGAGATAATTTAAAACTGTTAAAATAAATAAAAAAAGATACTTAGCTAAAAAATATGACATTTTAGATGATTCGAATGAAATTAATTTAGTTATAATTAGTTGAGCTCATAATACAAAATCAATTTGTTTTTTCATTAATCGATCTCTTCTCAAGCTATCATAATCGAGTTAGGTAATTTTTCTCAATAAATATTTTGTTTTAATATAATCTCTTAATAAATAATTAGTTTATATAATTTTAGTTAATTTTAATTTTTTTCTATAATTTTTTTTTAAAATTAATATTTATATGTTTATTCATTTTGATGTTTTATTAACTCATTATTTAGAGTATACTAAGTTGATCCCTAATGTCAAATTATACTAACAAAATAATCTTAGATTGATATATATTACAATAAAAAATAAAGAAAAAACCCACTAAAAATTGAAATGATCAATAACAATATAACTAAATGATACTTAATGCATTCAAGTATCTTAGTATGTTGTTACCTATACATTTAGTTTACATAATTTATGTAGATTAAATAAAATATCATATTAATTAAATCAATTAAATGACATATGACTTCTTAGGTACTTTAATATTTTTCTCTTTCACAAATCCAATCTATTTCAATATGGCACGCAACTATAGTTTGCTCATTACATTTGCTTCATCAATGCTTTCGTTGAGGTCAACTTCTTGCCTTATTTGTCCACAAAAACTATTTAAGCTCCTGCAAACAATTTCACTCAAAACATTAATGAAACTTTGATATTATATGATACAAGCTTTACTCAATTGCATTTAAACGATCTTACTAAATAAACTTTATTATAAATTTGAACTTTTCAATTGATTGTCTTGTCTTCTTGTAAAGTTTTTGTTTCATATATACAAATATTAATAAAATTTTATGTAAAGTTTCAATTTTGTAAAATATAAATATAAAATATTTAAATATTATATATTATATATATGAACAAAAAAATTTAAAAAATACTTAATAATCTCTTAGTTTTCTCAAAATAAATCATATTTAATTAATTTTATTATATTTTCAGGTAAAATTGTCACTCATGTGTGATGTACATATTGAAGTTTTTTAAACAATACAGAATAAATATATATATGAATAAATTTAATAATTTGAGAAAATAATTAATTAATTTATTTTTCTAATAATAAATTTTATTTGAATCAATTTTATTATGATTTCCTATAAAATATTCAAACTCTTGTAGATATTAATATATTTTTACTTAAAGTTATTAATCTAGTACAACGTGAATAAAAAATACCTAAATATAAAATAATAACATCACTTTTAATGAGGAGCTATATTTTATTTATTTAATTGAAGAAACAATTATCACTGTGAAACACAACTTAGTAAATTGTACAATACAAAAGGATTAAATTCTTAACTGTATAGGACTCTATATATTTCTATATTTTATTCAATTTATTAACATATAACTTTTTAGATTTCTTAATCTTGATTTCTTTACAAATAATTATAATTTGTCCATTATATTTACTCCATTAATACTCCTGTTGAGACCAATTTCTTGTCTTACTTATTCATAAAAGTTATCTCAACTCCTGCAAACAATTTCACTAATAAAACCTTGATGTTATATAATATAGGTTTTTCTTAGTTGCATTTAAGCGATCTTATCAAACAAACTTTATTATAAATTCATCATTTTCAATTGATTTTATCATAAATGTTTTCTTGTAAAGTTTTTATTCATAGATGTAAATATTCATATATTTTCACTTAAAGTTTTTAATCCCGTGAAATATAAATATAAGAAATTTAAATATTATATATTATATATATCAATGAAAAAAAATTTAAAAAATATACTTAATAAATTTTACGTTTTATCATAATAAAATTTTCTTGTAAAGTTTTCACAACCATGTAATATACTTATTCGAGTTTTTTAAATATTATTGGACCCCCCCACACAGAGAGAGAGAGAGAGAGATAAAAAATATTCAAACTCATGTAAGCATTTCAATATATTTTTTATGTAAAGTTATTAATCTAGTGCGGCGTAATAAGAAATATTTAAATATGAAACAATAATATCACTTTTAATGAGAAGTTCACACACACAGAGGCACACAGATATGTGTGTGTGTGTGTAATTTAAAAACATAATTAATTAATGTAGTTTGCTAATAATAAATTTTATCTAAATTAATTTTACTATGATTTCTTATAAAATATTCAAACTCATGTAAGCATTTCAATATTATTTTTATGTAAAGTTATTAATTTAGTGCGGCGTAATAAGAAATATTTAAATATGAAATAATAATATCACTTTTAATGAGAAGTTATAATTTATTTATTTAATTGAAGAGATAATTATTAACATGAAACATGTAGTTAGTAACTTGAATATTTGAAAGGATTAAATTTTTAACCATATATAATTCTCTATATTCTTATATTTTATTTAATGTCAAAATAATTTAGAAATTTTATCACATTGTCAAAATAATTTTAAAATTTTAACACAATATCAAAAGAATCAAGATTTATTTAAATGATAAGCAACACAAAAATTCACAAACTTATATTATTTAAAAGTAATAATACAAAAGATATCTAATCAAAATTATAGTGAATTTATTCTGAAAATACAATGATAATAATACTATCATCATAAAGTGTATTGAAGTATTTATAGCAAAGTATAAAAATAATATAAAAAAGTACCTAACAAAGAAAATATAAAATTTCAAAATATATAATATTTTAATATTAATTTTTTTAATTTTTAAATTTTGTTAATATGCTAATATTTTTCATATTTAAATATTTTAATATTAAATTTTTTAGTATTTTTATATATTTCAAAAAATTTAATATTAAAAAATAGTTGAAGCTACATCTTTCAATGAGAGAAGGACATATGTCCTTAAAGTCTCTCTTTGAAGGAATGAATGACACATGTTAGAAGTTATGGATGAAGTAGGAAATGACATATGTCATATTTGTCTTGTAGTGAAAGATCTCAATTATATATATATATATATATATATATATATATATATATATATATATATATATATATATATATATATATATATATATATATATATATATATATTTATATCGGGGATCCATTTATAGTAAATTTTTTTTCTCACACTTATTTTTAATCGTTAGTTTAACTTTCATCTAATGGTTGAGATTATTTCATTAAAGGTAACCATTAGATGAAAATAAATCTAACTGAAAATGAGTGTAAAAGAAAATCAACTTATATTGGTGTAAGTTGATCATCCCTCTATATATATATATATACTTCAATGCAAAGTAAAACCCTTATAGGGTGGTTTTTTTTTGGTTTCGTAGAGTGTCTCTCTACTCAAAGGTAAAAAACTAATTTCTCGAGTCGGGAAAGACTCATAGGGTGGTAAATATCTTCCTATCGAGTTTTAATGCAGCTGCATACTCAAGGCTCAAACTCGAAACTCTTAGTTAAATTAGAACAGTCCCCTACTAGTTGATCTACACGCTCGGTGGTAACCCTTATAAGGTGTTTAGCATATTTTCAAATTTTTTATATATTTTTATAATAATTATAAAAGTATTATATAATTTTCATTATGTTTATTGTTCTTAATTAATTCTTATAGGGTGTTTGGTATGTTTTCTGATTTTGATATATTTTCCATGTTTTTACTATTTCTTTCAAAAGAAAAATATAAAAGCAAAAAATGAAATAAAAATAAAGTAATTTTTTTATAATTATTAATAAAAACATATCAATTAAACAAGGTAAGATTTTGTCCTTTCTATTTCATGGATTGTTATGAATTAATTTTTAAAAAAACTTAAGTTGTTAGGTCAAGACATATTAATAATTTTTATTATATCTTTAACACGCCTCTCATATAAGAACTCTTTGGACTTAAAATATAGATAATGCACATATTCATCTTTATTATGTGTTGAAATTTAACTTTATTTAAAAGAATAGAAACAAAAAGATCAAATTCTAGATCAATTAGTCATAAAAGTTATGTCTATGTCAAGAATCAACTCTCTTAAAAGTTTAATATAATAGATAAAAACACATAAATATCTTTTATTGTATGTCTAACATGGATTGTCCTCCTCTCTCTTGGCCTTCTCATCCAAACTTGAGCAATCTTCAGAGTTCATTCGCGTGGTTTCATCCTGTGTCGTTTTGCATAACTATTTTTCTTAATTATAAATTTTCTTACGTCTCTTTTCTAATATGGCGTTCAGCTACTTTGGTCCTTGTTGATACCCAATTTTGTCCATAATTTTTTTTTGATACCTAATGAAGGACTAATAACTATGAACACATTTTTTTTTATTTTCAAGTTTTATTTGTTTCTGTCTTATTTTCATCATTGTTTGTCCTTTTATTAAAAAAAAGAGAAATAAAATTTTTATTACAGCTCAAAACAAAAAATAAAAAAAATAAAAAAAAACAAAAAACGTAATGTTGCTTGTTCTTCTATCTTTGGAAGGAAACAAATTTGTGTTTCCTGGCTCTACATTTCTTTTCCTATTTTTGGCCATTCACTACCTGCACCACCATAACACTGCACATACAACTTTGCAGAGGGGACAAGGTTGCTTTTTTTTTTTTCCACTCACCCTCACGTCCCTCACCTGTTGCTGCACCATACTGATTCTAACAAATTCCCTCACCCACGACACACACACTTAAAAGCGCTGGATCTTGGTTTTTTCTCTGGACTCACGTAGAGGGATAGAGAGATCTTCTATTTTTTTTCTCCTCTCCACCTTCAAGCAGGCTGAGACTTCCTCCTCCCTTCATCTACTACCTTCATACATTTTATCTTCATCTTCATCACCCTTCATCTCTACCTTCCAACTTCACTCATCATTCTCATGCTTTTCCACCCTTCACCTTCACTAACCATCCATATACTCTCTCCCTTCTTCATCTAAACTCATCTTCCTCAACCTCTTTCACTCCCTTCATCTCCTTCAAACCATCTCCCACAACCCACCAACAAACCAACCACAACCAACTACCATGACCACCACATTCACCCTCCTTCATCAATCTCCATCCTCACAATCAAAACAACCATAAACCAAAAAAGAACACACTTCATCGTGCCTCCACACCAGCCGCCGCCGCACCCTGCGTCTTCACCGAACCACCACCAGCCTCACCTTTTGACCCAGATCAGCTAGCGTTCCGCACCCAGTCGACGTCGCAGGACCTGCTCCGCCGCATCCCGTCTCCGCGACTTAGTCCAGTTGACCGAACCCGCAAGATCCGACGCGCCGCACCGCCCAAGTCGCGCCTCAGCCTCACTGCTCCGCTTGAACTCTGCCAGATCCAGCGCCGCTACCTCCGGACCGAACCAGACCGAATCGAACCTGTCAGCATCGAAGCTCCCAGTCGTCCGAACCTCCCGTGCGTGACCCGCAACTGGCATCCAGCTCTGTCGAAGCCTCCGCCGCCCTCCGCCCGCACCGCGCCCGGATCCGCCTCGTCGTCGCTCGACCCGCGCCACGCGACTCGAATCCGTCAACTGCAACCCTAGGACCGACCAGATCTCGCCGAACCAGACCGCACCTCTCGTCGTCGTTGGTCACGCAGCCACCGCCGCAACCTAGGATCGGGCACCACCGTGAGCTCCCCCTTAAACCCCCCTTTTCTTTTTCTCTATTTCGTATTTACTTTCAGAGACCACAAGTTTCTTATTCTATTAAAGACTTGCTATTTTTTTTAGTTATTTGTTTATTTATTTTTATTTACTTTACTGTATATTATTATACATACATTTCTTAATTTGGGCCAAGCAAATAACCCACGACCAAGCTTTTTTTTTAAGAGATTAGTTACCTTTTGTTTTGTTGCAGACCGTAAGTTTAGTGGGTTTGGATAGATTTTTGCTTAATAAATTGAACCTATTAGTTAAAATAAAAATACAAAAAACGAAAATAAAAATGATAAAATGAAAAATACGAAAATAAAATAATTGAACTATTTCGAGAGAAAAAATCGGAATTAGCTGAGTTGTGACAACTTGTTAATTCCGTAGCTTTTAGAATCATCTGAGTTGTGACAATTTGATGATTCAAGTTTTAAAATAAAAATTAATAAAATAAAATAATTAAACCCCTTAGAGAAGAGTAAAAATGAGATTAATTTAGCTGCGACAGCTTGTTAATTTTATAACTTTTTGTAATCATCTGAGTTGTGACAGCTTGATGATTCAAATATTTTCAAAGTTAAAAATAATTAACCAATAAAAATAATAAAAATAATTAAATATTTTTAACAAAAAAATACAATGGGATTAGCTGAGTTGTGACAACTTGTTAATTCCATAACTTTTAGAATCATCTGAGTTGTGACAACTTGATGATTCATTTTTTAACAAAAAAAATTAATCAATAAAAATGAGATTAATTTAGCTGTGACAACTTGTTAATTTTATAACTTTTTAGAATCATTTGAGTTGTGACAACTTAATGATTCATCTTTCTAAAATAAAATAAAATATTTTTTTATACAAAAATTAAAAAATAAAAAATATAACCAACTCACAATGAGTTTTTAAAGAACTACGTGACTTTGAGTTCCTCACTGCACCTGAAGATACGTAGGAGTAGAATCTCAATTTTGTCAAGCCAAAAAATAGATTTTCATAATTTAGTTTTTTTTTTTTCTTTTTTAAGGGGTAAAATAAAAAATAAATACTTGAGATTATTAAAATTTACACAACTAGCTTAAGGTACCGTTCTTGGAACGGGCAGTGTAGGGTACTAACACCTTCCCTACTTGTAATCGACTCCTGAACCCAAACTTATTTTTCCTAAAATACCAATTTTTCTATTAAAAGGATTTTTCTAATGTTTTCCCAAATAAAATAAACATTGGTGGCGACTCCATTGATTTCACAAAATTAATCTTTTTCGGTCGTCCCGTCGCGATTCCGGTTGCGATAGCTGGCGACTCCGCTGGGCACATTAGAGAGTCAGACCTATTGTTGTTAGTTGTACAAATTATTAATAATCTTTATTTATTTGTTTTACCCTTTCTTTTGCCTTTGTTTTTATTTTCTTATTTGGCTATAAATAGTTTTTTTAATTATTTTGTAATTTTTTTATGATTTTATCCAGTGTTAATTTTATCTTCTTGTATATATTTTGTCGCTTCAATATTTTGTGCTTAACTATCGAAACCTTAGGGTAGAAAATTATTGGCCGGTTGTTGTATATATGTTCTATTTGACTATTATTTTGACATGATGAGGTTAATTCTTAGGATTATGGAGGTTTGTATGCTCCCTACACCCACTGCACCTACATGTTTATCACACATATTTGAGTGGAGCCCTATACCTGGGTCTAAGTGAAGCCTAAGTTAGGTAGATGTTGCGTAGTGGTAGCCATTTTGGATGTACATCCTGTTTGGTTATTGCGAAAACCTCATCTAGAGTGTACCCTTTTCATGAGTGTCCCACACCTAGTGGTTTACCCGCTGTTTGTGGTCAACATTCTGAAAAAGAACTTACCTCTAGAGGCCTTTAAACTAGTAGAGCCACCCAATGGAAGTTTTCACGAATCAGAAAGACCCATAGATCCTTAGGATAAAACTCCTCAAATTTAAGGAATTTCCTTAGGACACAAAGGGAGCGTACTTCTTCTTTATCCATCTCTTTCTCATATCATTTATAAATGCATTTTTCTTATGACTTGCTTTTACCTAGCATTCATAGCATTCTTAAAAATAAAAAAAGGTATATCATCTTGCATTCTCATGGTTTGCATTTTCATTCATTCTCACTTCTTTTCAGCTCTAAATTTGATATATCATCTTGCACTATCATGACATCCATAGCATAAAAAAAAACCATATGCATAAATAGTCAATGCTTTGCATACATGCATTTTGTCATTTTGGTTCAGTCAATACTAATAATTGCATCATGCTTCCTCGAACAGAAAGGTAGACATTATAACAGGAAAACTACTTCCACGACACCCTTACAGGACTCATTCCCAAGCAAGGATCATGGATAAGATAGAGCAAACTCAAGAGTTGAAGGATGAAGTGAACCAGCTTAGAGAGCAAATGTCCAAGATGATGGAGCTGTTGCAGTCTATGGAGAACAGAAGGAGCACATATGGGAATCCCTCAGCGGCAAACGAAGGACACCCAGCCATACCTCTTCGCCCGCCTGGCTTCTCTCAAACCCCTCTGCAATATCAAGGCCTCAACCCTCAAGGAGTTATGATGCCGCTAACTGTTTATCCAAACAGTACCACCTAACCCGCTGTCACCAATTCTCAGGGAACTCAAGTTCCATTATTCCCACCATATGGCCTCCCTCCCAGGTATGTACCACCATTGGCCACAAATCCCCTTGATAATAGTACGCCGGCAATGACACCAATCCCAAACCCGCCAAATACTACTGAAGCTCAAGTTACTCAGCCAAGTGCTAATGAAACTCCACAAACACAGCACCCATTCCCCTTCTTTCTTCCACCATATGGTTTTTTTGCCGGCTTTGTACCACCCCAAGTGACCAATCCCTCGGACGGCAGCACACCGGCTGCTAGCTCTTTGAACACGACCCAACCACCTGCCAACGGAACCTTGCCGACACAGCATTTTATCCCCACTTTTATGCCACAGTACCCATTGAATTCCTCTATCGAAAATTTCCAGTCCAAAGAGAAATTGGAAACTCTAGAAGAGAGACTGCAAGCCATAGAAGGAGCAAGTAGCTACGGTCTCCTTGATGCTTTAGAACTTTGCCTTGTCCCTAATATGGTGATCCCACTGAAGTTCAAAGTTCCAGATTTTGATAAATACAAGGGAACCACTTGTCCAAAGAACCATCTGACCATGTACATCCGCAAGATGGCTTCGTATGCTCACGATGACAAGCTGCTAATTCATTTCTTCCAGGACAGCTTGACTGGGGCAGCTTCGAATTGGTACATGCATCTTAAGCGTGCCCATGTTCGATGTTTCAAAGATTTGGCCGATGCTTTCTTGAAGTAGTATAAGTACAACATTGATATGGCACCAGATAGATTGCAGTTGCAGAATATGAGTAAGAAGGAGACAGAAATCTTTAAGGAATATGCTCAACGGTGGAGAGAGATAGCTGCTGAGGTAGAACCCCCTCTGATAGAAAGAGAAATGGTGGCCACGTTCATTGACACTCTGCAATCACCCTTCTATGACAAAATGATAGGGAGTGTGTCATCAAATTTCTCGGACATGGTCATCATTGGAGAAAGAGTTGAGAGAGGAATGAGAAGTGGGAAGATCGGTGAAAGTTCAACAGCGACATTTAATGCCAAGAGGCCCCCGATGGGGAAGAAAAGAGAAGGAGAAACCCATGTTGTTACCTTCGACCAGAGAAACTTCATCCAAGGGAGATATAGCCAAATACCAGTGAACCATCAACCATCCTTCCAAACCCCTTTCACACCTTACCACCCGTACTTTTCCATTACTCCACCGATTCCATATCCCTAGCCTTATCACCCCCATGTCGCCAACGCTTCACACGTTCCTTATCCTCAACCTCACGACCCGATAAGGCCTCACCAAATGCCATCTCATCCTCCATACCAGACACCCCCTACCTTACCGCTTCAAATAGCTCAACCATGGACCCAAAATCCAAACACAAACCAAAGAAGACTACCAAATAATCAAGAAAAGAAGTTTGTCCACTTCGACCCAATTCCTATGACCTACACCGAGTTATTACCCCAACTCATCCGTAACTCTCTCTTGGCTCCTTGCCCAATGAAGCCATTGGAACCCCCATACCGTAAAGGTTTTGACCCAAACGCCAAGTATGATTACCATGCAGGGGCTATAGGGCATTTCACAGAGAATTGCAAAGCGCTGAAGTTTAAGGTGTAGGATCTAATCAATGCCAAATGGTTGAATTTCAAGCCAAATACTCCTAGTGTGGGCCACAACCCTTTGCCTAACCATGGAAATCCTACAGTCAATGCTATAGAAGAGTACTCTGCCCAGCTGCTTATAAGACGAGCGGCATATGTCAAAACCCCCATGAGGGTCATTTTTGAAGAGTTGTGCAAATTCGGGATCATGGAAGCTCATATTGAAGAGAAAGAGGGTGACGAAGATGAAATAATGTGTAATCTCCATAGGAATGTGGGGCATTCTATTGAGGAATTTAATGAATTTAGACAAATCCTCTAAGATCTAATTGACATATAACTAGTGCAAATAGGTCATCTATGTAACAATGGTGGTATAAGCATGGTGGAGGTGTGTGCTATTCCACAATTTCAGGAAGGTCAGGAAGCCATAAACTCTCTGGTCCCTTCCATTGCAAATCCAGCTGTCAAACCGCTGGTCATCTATTACACTACAAGTGCGCCTTCGCCACCCCCATGTGGCCCGAGGCCCATCACCATTCAAGTTCCTAGTCCTTTTCCATTCAAGGACACTAGAGCAGTACCATGGAATTATGATGTACAAGTCCTTGGAAATAATCTTACAAATGATCAGCCAAAAGCTTCATCTTGTTCGACCTCTGTTGTCACTAATATATCGGAGATCGGTGGGATGACACGAAGTGGTCGTATTTACACTCCGGAGGAATTGCGAAAGGGGCAAGAAGAAGAAGATAAGAGAAATTACAAGGGGAAAAGCAAGATAGGAGAGACTTCCATGAAGAATGATGTGAAAGAAAAAGGAGGGTTGACAAAACCAGATGAGTATAAGAAGGAGGTATCTGATGAAGAAGCTTGCGAGTTCCTGAAGTTCATCAAGCAGAGTGAGTATAAGGTGGTTGATCAGTTGAATCGCACCCCTGCACGGATATCTCTCTTGTCCTTGTTGATGAATTCCGAGCCACACAGAAAAGTGTTGATGAGGATACTAAATCAAGCTCATGTTTCTCATGACATCACAATCGACAAGTTGGGTAGTATTATTGGTAACATTACTGCTGATAATTATGTCACCTTCACCGATGATGAGATACCAGTTGAAGGGATGGGGCACAATAAGGCGCTGCATATTTCTATCAAATGCAAAGATCATATAATGGCTGGAGTGCTCATTGACAATGGTTCCTCTTTGAATGTAATGTCAAAATCAACTCTCTCCAAGTTGCCTTTTGATGGGACTTACATGAAACCAAGTTCAATGATCGTAAGAGCTTTTGATGGGACCCGAAGAGAAGTGATAGGAGAAATAGAGATCCCAGTTCAGGTTAGACTTACTACTTTTCATATACTCTTCCAGGTGATGGACATCACACCGACTTACAGTTGCCTCTTGGGACGACCCTGGATTCATTCTACTGGGGCGGTACCATCCACTTTGCACCAGAAAGTGAAATTCATAGTGGGCAATAGACTGGTGATCGTATCGGGTGAGGAAGACCTATTAGTGAGTAAGCTCCCATCAACTCCTTACATTGAAGCTGTAGAAGAAGCTCTTGAAACAGCATTCCAGGCATTTGAGGTTGTCAATGTTATTTATGTGAAGGAGGGAGCTTAAGTTCCAAAACCACGGTCATCTAGTGCATCCATAATGACGGCTAAGGTTATGCTGGAAAGAGGATATCAAAGTGGAAATGGACTAGGAATGAACAAACAAGGCATTGCGAAGTTTCTGCAGCCCTGTGAAAAGTAAGACAGGTTTGGGTTAGGATATAAACCCACTAAAGTTGATAAGAGAAAGGTCATGGAAGAGAACAGAGAGAAGAGGTTGGCTTGGTTGGAAAATCGAGAGCCTAAAACAAAGGGGATCTCCATCTATGACATCCGACAGAGCTTCCGAAGTGCATGATTAGTGTTTTTGAATCAAGTGACCGCTATCGATGAGAATCAATCCATCTATCATGGTGTCAGTCTGGTGTACCCTTATTCTCCGGATGCAGAGCTCAACAATTGGGAGATCGTCGATTTTCCCATGACTTTTGAAACTGATTCAAAGTAATTCTGTAATGCTAATCCTATTGCTCTGCCCAAGGCTTTAGGAAGATATTTTGTAAAAGCGGGCTCACATGTTTTCATTTCAATATTTGCTATCAATAAAATACATTTTCAAATTATCTTGTCTTTTAGTTTTTTGTTCAACCATTCATTAGCCTTTATTCATTACCTTTTTTTTTTTTACTTGTGTTGACATCAATAAATGCAGATCTAAAAGTGATTCTCTTGAAAATGACAGTGCTATGACCCCATTATATGATTTTGACCATCCCGTTAATCATGTTGATGAGGATAACAATGACAATTGGGAACTCTCTCCTGAGCTAATAAGATTAATGGAACAAGAGGTCAAAGAAATTCAACCCCATGAACAGTCAATTGAAGTGATTAATTTGGGGACAGAGGATGATAAAAAAGAAATTAAAATTGGCACTTCTTTGAAAGAAGAAGAGCGAAGCAAGTTAGTTAAGCTCTTATCTGACTATCGCGACGTCTTCGCATGGTCGTACCAAGATATGCCGGGCCTAGATGCCAGCATAGTTGAGCACAAATTGCCGTTGAGACCAGAATGTCTTCCCGTCAAGCAAAAGTTGAGACAAATGAAGCCAGAAATGTCCCTAAAAATTAGAGACGAGGTCAAAAGGCATTTTGATGCAGGTTTTCTCGCTGTTGCAAAGTACCCTCAATGGGTCGCCAACATCGTCCCTGTCCCGAAGAAAGATGGGAAAGTACAGATGTGCGTTGACTATAGAGATTTGAATAGAGCAAGCCCTAAAGACAACTTTCCTTTACCTCACAATGATATTTTGGTGGACAACACTGCTCAACATGCATTTTTCTCCTTCATGGACAGTTTCTCGGGATACAATCAAATCAAGATGGCACCTGAAGATATAGAGAAGACCATATTCATCACTCTGTAGGGGACCTTTTGCTATAAAGTGATGCTATTTGGATTGAAGAATGCCGGGGTGACTTATCAAAGGGCGATTGTAACATCCCCGGGACTGCCTGCAGGATTGACGAGTATCTCCACAAACCAACACGGGTCTTTTCAGCGTGCTTTGTCCTCACTCACACGCATCCTAGGAAACTTTCCAGGAGGTCACCCATCCCACAATTACTCCAAGTTAAGCACGCTTAACAATGGAGTTCTTATGTTCTAGGCTCCCGAAAAGAAGTTGCAACTTGTTGATATGGTTACGCCTAATCAATTCCTTTAAGCCATCCTCAACTATGCAGTCCCATACCTACACAGTCTCTGAATCCCTCTCATTCCGGTGCGTATTCAGTTCATTCATGGGACCCTTCGCCTAGAAGCATGCCAGGAGCCGCTCCTTGTACGTGCCTCTCATGCACCGGCGTCCACTCCCCGCCCTCATCAACCCCGGGACACCACATGCCCACCAGCTTCAGCCTGGTTCGTCCCTGAACCACACCGTACTGGGAGAGGTCCCGTCTCTGATACCATCTGTAACATCCCCGGGACTGCCTGTAGGATTGACGAGTGTCTCCACAAACCAACACGGGTCATTTCAGTGTGCTTTGTCCTCACTCACATGCATCCTAGGAAACTTCTCAGGAGGTCACCCATCCCACAATTGCTCCAAGTCAAGCACGCTTAACAATGGAGTTCTTATGTTCTAGGCTCCCGAAAAGAAGTTGCAACTTGTTGATATAGTTACGCCTAATCAATTCCTTTAAGCCATCCTCAACTATGCAGTCCCATACCTGCACAGTCTCTGAATCCCTCTCATTTCGGTGCGTATTCAGTTCATTCATGGGACCCTTCGCCTAGAAGCATGCCAGGAGCCGTTCCATGTACGTGCCTCTCATGCACCGGCGTCCACTCCCCGCCCTCATCAACCCCGGGACACCACAACGATGGTGGCATTGTTCCACGATATGATGCACAAAGAAATAGAAGTTTATGTGGATGATATGATTGTAAAGTCAAAAACAGAAGAAAATCACATAACTAATCTACAAAAGCTCTTTGAGCGGTTGAGAAAGTTCAGACTCATACTGAATTTCGCTAAATGCACTTTTGGTGTGAAACCAGGTAAGCTCTTGGGGTTTATGGTTGGCGAAAAAAGAATAGAAGTTGATCCAGACAAGGTTCGAGCAATCATAGAGATGTCAGCTCCTCGCACTGAAAAAGAGGTTCGTGGGTTTTTGGGGAGGTTGAACTATATTGCTAGGTTTATATCCCAGTTGACTGCAACGTGCGAGCCAATCTTCAAGTTGTTGCATAAAAACCATGCAGTAGAATGGAATGAGGATTGTCAGGTAGCATTTGAGAAGATCAAGCAGTATCTGTAAGAACCCCCACTTTTGGTACCTCCAGTGCCAGGAAGGCCTCTCATTATGTACTTGACTGTGTTGGATGAATCCATGGGTTGTGTATTGGGATAACATGACGAAATCGGTAAAAAGAAGCAGGCCATCTATTACTTGAGTAAGAAATTTACCAACTATGAAGCAAAATACTCATTATTGGAATGCACGTGTTGTGCCCTGGCATGGGCGGCCCACCGATTGAGGCAGTACATGTTGTGTTACACCACTTGGTTAGTGTCCAAAATGGACCCAATCAAGTACATTTTTGAAAAACTTGCCCTCACTGGGAGGATTGTACGCTGGCAAGTTTTGCCATCAGAATATGACATTGTCTATGTCACCCAAAAAGCAGTCAAAGGCAGCGCTCTGGCAGATTTCTTGGCTAGTCAACTAGTGAAAGATTATGGGTCTATGCAGTGTGAATTCCCTGATGAAGATATAATGGCTTTGTTTGGAGAAAAAGAATCATCGGATAAAGAAAAATGGGCTTTGTTATTCGACGGAGCTTCTAATTCATTGGGGCATGGAGTTGGGGCCATACTGATTTCTCCTGAAAATAATTTTATTCCAATCACGGTTAGATTATGTTTTGACTGTACAAATAACATAGCCGAGTATGAAGCATGTGCCATAGGAATCCAAGCAGCGATAGAATCAAAGGCAAAAGTTCTTGAGCTATACGGGAACTTTGCCTTGGTCATCCATCAGCTAAAGGGAGAATGGAAAACTTGAGATGCTAAGTTATCATGCTTACATTAAGGAGTTTATTGAACAATTTGACGAAGTCACATTCCATCATGTCCCTCGGGAAGATAATCAATTGGCTAATGCTTTGGCCATATTGTCATCAATGTTCAAAGTAAGCCATGATAAGGACTTGCCACTCATAAGAATGGAAAGTCGTGACCAACCGACATATTGCCAAATGGTAGAAATGGAGTCAGATGGGAAACCGTGGTACCATGACATCAAATGTTTCATCAACAGTAGAGAGTACCCTTCAGACGCTTCAGAAAATGACAAAAGAACCCTCAGAAGACTTGCAATGGGTTTCTTTCTAAATGGAGAAGTTCTCTACAAGAGGAACCACGACATGGTGCTGCTAAGATGTGTTAATATAGTGGAGGCAGAAAAAATCATCAGAGATGTCCATGAAGGTTCTTTTGGGACTCATGCAAGTGGACATGCAATGGCAAGAAAGATACTAAGAGCTGGGTACTATTGGTTGACAATGGAAACTGATTGCTTCAATTAGGTGAAGAAATGCCACAAATGCCAGACATATGCTGACAAGGTTCATGCACCACCCGCACCTTTGAATGTTTTAATAGCACCTTGGCTATTCTCGATATGGGGAATGGATGTCATAGGTCCAATTGAACCGAAGGCCTCAAATGGACATCGCTTTATTCTTGTTGCAATTGATTACTTCACAAAATGGGTCGAAGCTGCTTCTTATGCCAATGTGACTAGGAATGTAGTGGTCAAGTTGATCAAAAGGGACCTGATTTGTCGCTACGATCTGCCAAGCAAAATAATCACTGACAATGCCACTAATCTGAACAACAAGATGATGAAAGAGATGTGTGAGAGTTTCAAAATTGAGCACCACAATTCCTCACCCTATCGCCCCAAGATGAATGGGGCAGTGGAGGCGGTAAATAAGAACATCAAGAAGATTGTTCAAAAGATGGTTGTAACGTATAGAGATTGGCATGAAATGCTACCATTTGCACTGCATGGTTATCGCACATCTGTTCGTACTCTAACTGGGGCAATCCCTTTCTCTTTGGTATATGGAATGGAAGCAATACTCTCTTTTGAAGTGGAAATTCCATCATTAAGAGTACTGATGGAAGCAGAATTAGAAGAAGCTGAATGGGTCCAAACGACTTGATCAGTTGAACCTCATTGAAGGAAAGAGATTAACCGCACCGTGTCATGGCCAGCTTTACCAGAAGAGAATGATGAAAGCCTATGCGAAAAAAGTGTATCCACGACAGTTTCAAGAAGGAGACCTAGTACTCAAGAAGATTCTTCCCATTCAAAAGCATCACCAAGGAAAATGGACTCCAAACTATGAAGGACCTTATATTATAAAAAGGGCTTTCCCAGGAGGAGCTTTGATTCTCACAAACATGGATGGTGCAAATTTACCACTTCCTGTAAATTCAGATGCAGTCAAAATGTATTATGCTTAAAAAAAATTAATTAGAAAGAAGAAGAAAAGAAAAGAAAATAAAAATGACTCGCTAGGTTGAAAACCTGAAAAGGCGGCCTAGGCAAAAATTAGAGCGACCCGCTAGGTTGAAAACTCGAAAAGAGCAACCTAGGCAACAGGTAGGGTCAAAGATGGTTCTTGACACATCTGGAAAAGTGAGGTTGCCTAGAGTCACAAACTGGGACAGTTTGAGTTATTAATGCCAAACTGGGACAGTTTGAATGCGAAGTCTTGTCATGAATGCTCCCAATGTGTAGAAATTAGGTCAAATCATGTTCTCAGAAAAAGAGAAAGGGGTGTTTAAGGTTGTATACATGGGAAATTAGCACTGATCATCCTAAAGAGTATCACTGGAAGAGCTGGAAAACTCTACTCCCATATTCTTGTGTAAACTTTTCAATTCTAACCCTTGTGGTACCGCCTTTCCTGTACTGTTCCTTTCCATAATGATAGTCTACTTTCATTGCAACCCATTGTTGATTCAATATGCATTTATCATGATAGATTTATATGGAGATGTGAAACATGTGATCATATTGCAGAAGCATTCAGATTTGTTTTAACAATCTTGAAAGGTCGTGGGAAATGCAATGAATTTCCTTTAAGAGCACTAATGAGAAAATGAAGAATAATTAGGCAAATCATAAATCAAATTTTGTTACTATTCAACCTTGATCCTGCTATGGGAAGAAGTTCTTAAGGGTGTTGTGAAACTAAAAGCGATCCAGCTAAAGCTATGATGTGTCAATTTTTGTCTACCCAAGCTGTTCATGAGAATCTCTACAGTAGGACATCCATTGCATCGTCCATCATCTCAAGCATCACATAAATTGTCCTCAAGCATCACATCCATTGCATCATATATCATCTCAGGTATTACATGCATTTACAAGTTCAAACACCTTTTCTTTTTGGTTCTCAGGGCCTTATGCTCATTACCTTTAATTTCTGGGTCTTAGAACCCATTGCTTTTAGCTTTCACAGCAAGTCAGGGCCTTATGCTCATTGTATTTTCTTTTATGGGCCCTTGCACCCATTGTCTTTAAGTTTCAGTCAAGTTTCGGCAGATACCCGACTCCGCAAGCTTTTTCCCTTTTCTGCTTTAAGCTTCAGTCAAGCTTCGGCGGATACCCGACTCTGCAAGCTTTTTCCCTTTCCTGCTTTAAGTTTCAGTCAAGCTTCAGCGGATACCAGACTCTGCAAGCTTTTTTCCTTTTCTACTTTAAGTTTCAGTCAAGTTTCGGCGGATACCCGACTCCGCAAGCTTTTTCCCTTTCCTACTTTAAGTTTCTGTCAAGCTTCAGCGGATACTCGACTCCACAAGCTTTTTCCCTTTTCTGCTTTAAGTTTCAGTCAAGCTTCGGCGGATACCTGACTCTGCAAGCTTTTTTCCTTTCCTACTTTAAGTTTTTGTCAAGCTTCGGCGGATACCCTACTCCGCAAGCTTTTTCCCTTTCCTGCTCTAAGTTTCTGTCAAGCTTCGGTAGATATTCGACTCCGCAAGCTTTTTCCCTTTCCTGCTTTAAATTTCTGCCAAGCTTCGCAAGCTTTTTCCCTTTCCTACTTTAAGTTTCTCTCGAGATTCGGTAGATACCCGACTCCGTAAGCTTTTCTTTTCAGGGTGTTCATACCCTACGTTTCTACCTTGTTTTGATGACCATTGCATCTTGCATCGGTCTGCACAGGAAAATTTTCATGTACAAAATTGAGTCAATTCCTTTGCTTTCCATTTAATCTAAATGTAAAGCAAAGGGGGGCAGCTGTTGATACCTAATTTTGTCCATAAAATTTTTTTTTGATACCTAATGAAGGACTAATAACTATGTGTTAAATGATGAACACATTTTTTTTATTTTCAAGTTTTATTTGTTTCTGTCTTATTTTCATCATTGTTTGTCCTTTTATTTAAAAAAAAGAGAAATAAAATTTTTATTACAGCTCAAAACAAAAAATAAATAAAATAAAATAAAAAAAACAAAAAACGTAATGCTGCTTGTTCTTCTATCTTTGGAAGGAAACAAATTTGTGTTTCCTGGCTCTACATTTCTTTTCCTATTTTTGGCCATTCACTACCTGCACCACCATTATACTGCACATACAACTTTGCAGAGGGGACAAGGTTGCTTTTTTTTTTTTTCCACTCACCCTCACGTCCCTCACCCGTTGCTGCACTACACTGATTTTAACAAATTCCCTCACCCACGACACACACACTTAAAAGCGCTGGATCTTGGTTTTTTCTTTGGACTCACGTAGAGGGATAGAGAGATCTTCTATTTTTTTTTCTCCTCTCCACCTTCAAGCAGGCTGAGACTTCCTCCTCCCTTCATCTACTACCTTCATACATTTTATCTTCATCTTCATCACCCTTCATCTCTACCTTCCAACTTCACTCATCATTCTCATGCTTTTCCACCCTTCACCTTCACTAACCATCCATATACTCGCTCCTTCCTTCATCTAAACTCATCTTCCTCAACCTCTTTCACTCGCTTCATCTCCTTCAAACCATCTCCCACAACCCACCAACAAACCAACCACAACTAACTACCATGACCACCACATTCACCCTCCTTCATCAATCTCCATCCTCACAATCAAAACAACCATAAACCGAGAAAAAGAAAAAACAACTAACTGCCGTCTCCCGCTTAGCCCGCACTTCACCGTGCCTCCACACCAGTAGCTGCCGCACCCCGCGTCTTCACCGAACCACCACCAGCCTCACCGTTTGACCCAGATCCGCCAGCGTTTCGCACCCAGTCGGCGTCCCAGGACCTGATCCGCCGCATCCCGTCTCCGCGGCTCAGTCTAGTCAACCGAACCCGCAAGATCCGACGCGCCACACCGCCCAAGTCGTGCCTCAGCCTCACCGCTCTGCCCGAACTCTGCCAGATCCGGCACCGCTACCTCCGTACTGAACCAGACCGAACTGAACCCGTCAGCACCAAAGCTCCCAGCCGTCCGAACCTCCCGTGCGTGACCCGCAACCAGCAGCCAGCTCCGTCGAAGCCTCCGCCCGCCACTGCCTGCACCAGATCCAGCTCCGCCGCCGCTCGACCCGCGCCACGCGACTCGGATCCGTCAACCGCAACCCTAGGACCGACCAGATCTCGCCGAACTGGACCGCACCTCTCGTCGTCGCCGGTCACGCAGCCACCGCCGCAACCCTGGATCGGGCACCACCGTGAGCTCCCCTCAAACCCCCTTTTCTTTTTCTCTGTTTCGTATTTACTTTCGGAGACCACAAGTCTCTTATTCTATTAAAGACTTGCTATTTTTTTTAGTTATTTGTTTATTTATTTTTATTTACTTTATTGTATATTATATTACATACATTTCTTAATTTGGGCCAAGCAAATAACCCACGACCAAGCTTTTTTTTAAAGTGATTAGTTACCTTTTGTTTTGTTGCAGACCGTAAGTTTAGTGGGTTTGGATAGATTTTTGCTTGATAAATTGAACCTATTAGTTAAAATAAAAATACAAAAAACGAAAATAAAAAAGATAAAATGAAAAATACGAAAATAAAATAATTGAACTATTTTGAGAAAAGAAATTGGGATTAGCTGAGTTGCGACAGTTTGTTAATTCCGTAGCTTTTAGAATCATCTGAGTTGTGACAATTTGATGATGCAAGTTTTAAAATAAAAATTAATAAAATAAAATAATTAAACCCCTTAGAGAAGAGTTAAAATGAGATTAATTTAGCTGCGACAGCTTGTTAATTTTATAACTTTTTGTAATCATCTGAGTTGTGTGACAATGATGATTCAAATATTTTCAAAGTTAAAAACAATTAACCAATAAAAATAAAAATAAAAATAATATAAATAATTAAATATTTTTAACAAAAAAATACAATGGGATTAGCTGAGTTGTGACAGCTTGTTAATTCCGTAACTTTTAGAATCATATGAGTTGTGATAACTTGATGATTCATTTTTTAACAAAAAAAATCAATCAATAAAAATAGGATTAATTTAGCTGCGACAACTTGTTAATTTTATAACTTTTTAGAATCATCTGAGTTGTGACAGCTTGATGATTCATCTTTCTAAAATAAAATAAAATTGTTTTTTTATACAAAAATTAAAAATAAAAAATATAACCAACCCACAATGATTTTTTAAAGAATTACGTGACTTTGAGTTCTTCACTGCACCTGAGGATACGTAGGAGCAGAATCTCAATTCTGTCAAGCCAAAAAATAGATTTTCATAATTTAGTTTTTTTTTCTTTTTTAAAGGGTAAAATAAAAAATAAATACTTGAGATTATTAAAATTTGCACAACTAGCTTAAGATACCATTCTTGGAACGGGCAGTGTAGGGTGCTAACACCTTCCTTACTTGTAATCGACTCCCGAACCCAAACTTATTTTTCCTAAAAGATCAATTTTTCTATTAAAAGGGTTTTTCTAATATTTTTCTATATGAAATAAACATTGGTAACAACTCCATTAATTTCACAAAATTAATCTTTTTTGATCGTCCTGTCACGATTCCGGTTGCGACAGGCCTTAACATTAATACATCATTTCATTATATTATGAATAAATAGAAACAGAAATACATAATATAAATAATCTTATATTATAGTTGGACTAACGTGCTTCATTACCAAAATTCATACCCATATTCGACCTAACACGTTACGAGTGTTATTTTTCTACCAATATTCAAAGTTCAAACCCATAGCCCCTTTATTTATGTGTAATCCGTCAACCTTTCCAGCCAGATAATTCTTAGCTTCATGTCTACTGCTAGTGCCTTGTACTGTAGTGGCCCTTTCCTATTCAAAGCACTTTTTTTGGGGGGATATATACAGAGGAGGAATGAAAGCACGTGTTTTCAGAACACTTTGATGAATGCATTTTCTATGTCACTTTTGATTCTTGCTTGTTTTTTTTAACATTTTTGGAAGTTTACATATAATAATAGGTTTGTAGGTGGAACAAGATACGTTGGGTTGATGATATGTTTTTACCAATTATTATCTTTCTATTACTTAGCAATGATAGGATGTAACATTTTGCTCCATGACTTTGGTGGCTTTGCTTGTCCATGGGCTATGACGTTGACGTTTGTGAGCAATAACAGTCAGAGCTTCCTACCAAATGGAAGAGGAAAATTAAACCAAAAAAAAAAAAAAAGCACGATTACTAGCAAATGTCTTAATTTCTTTTATGAAAAAAAGAAATTATCATATTAATAAAAATTCAGTCGCACTTACAAATTGAATAAAAAATATTAGATCTAGTAATAGAAAAAAAGTTTTATTTTTTGTCTAAAAACTATTAATGATTATGCATCTTTCTTAATAGAAACTAACACGAACAGTACTATAATTTAAAAATTATATCATGTTCCCTCCCAAAACAAATTTGACTATCTATCTGCAAGACCATGGAAATAGAAAGAATCACTAAGAGACTCATAGAAACCATCCAAACTAAAAGGAACAAAAAAAAAAAAAACCAAAATAGAGGACAAACAAGAAGACAATAAAAATAACTCATATATAACATATTTAAGTGACTTATTCAAAAAGAAAGGTGAAAACATAAAAAGGAAGACAAAAATGGTTACTGTGAGAAGACCGTTATGACTCAATTGACATCCAGTCATCCTTAAGCTCGGTCCATCTTTGCATATGACTAAGCTGGGGGCTGTGGACCGCACTAGCCCAATTGACATCTGGTCATCCTTAAGCTCTATCCATCTTCATAAATGACCAAGCTAGGGGGCTGTGGATTGTCTGGGACTAGGGCATAAAAGGCTTGTCATGGCTGAAGTAGACCTTGACAGACCGACCGTACAAGGCAAGCATTTGTAAGCCCACCTGAATCATTAGGCCCAGGAGGATCCGAGTCAACCTGACCGAAGTCTTATCAGCCAAACCCGAATAGGAAACGACTCAATAAACATGTGCTCAATGTAACACCCCAAATTTTCGTATCTCTTAAACAATAATTTTGACAGTTAACAGAATTTTACTGTTTAGTAATCTCTGTACACTGTAAAATTATTTTGTTTATTCTGTCAGCGTATTTGATCTTTTTGAGTGATTTACTCCGTGTGAGGAAAATAAAAATTTTCGGGCCGGGGAAAACTGTACGTAATTTAATTTTTACCGTTAGGTAATTATTTTACGTAATCTGATTTGATATTTGTGCATTTTCCAATATTTGTGATTTTTGTGGATAATTATGAAATTTTTTACTGTTTGTGGGCCCAGGGGGTGTATGTGGGCCCAGGTGGGTCCCACAAAGTGAAAAAATTTTCTACGCATAGAAAAATTTGTACTGTTTAGACGGAGACAGGGGATCTTACTAAACCTGAATCCGGAAACAGTTTTTAAAATTTTATTGTACTGTGTTTTGTACTGTATTTAATTATCGGATGATAAAAATACAGTAAAAATATTATTTGTAGGATACAAGAATAAATATTATACTGCGTAGTCAACAAAGAGAGCTTGACTTGATTTATACCCTTGGATGAGAATACTTAGTTTGAATATTAACCATTGATTTAATCAAAGGTTAAGAAACAAACTTAATAATAAAGTTTCTTGGATAATAACCATTGATTTAATCAATGGTGTGAGAATGCTTAGTTAGGAAGGCTTTGATATCAACCATAGATATAATCAAAGGTGTAGAATTGGTCTTGAAAAATGACAAAGACCATTTATAACCATTGGATTTAGATTAAATCAAGAGTGGAGATTTAATCTTAAAAAGTGACAAAGACCATTTATGACCATTGGATGAAGAATTAATCAAGGGAGGAGATTTGGTCTTGTAAAGTAACAAAGACCATTTATGACCATTGGATGTAAATTTAATTAATGGTGAAGATTTAGTCTTAAAAAAAGTGACAAAGACTAATTATGACCCTTGGATTAAAAGTTAGAAGGAGCAATCTTAACCATTAATTTTGGAGACACATCTAATGGTTAGAATTTAAAGGAGAAAATCCAATGGCCAGATTTAGTCTTCTAAAATTAAAAGTTTACCAAAATCTTAACCATTGAATTTATCAATGGCTAGAATTAATTTAAATAATGGTTAGAAAAGATGACAACATGATTTAATGCATGCATGGAGGAGTTCACGGTTTTGCATGCTTTTGGAGACAAAGAAAAAAAAATATTTCAATGCATTGATTAATTGCTTTATGTCATTGTTAAGTAGTCTTGGTCAATATTGCAATATTATTGATCATTATTGATCAATTTACATGGAAGAAGAAAGTAAGGAGGGGACGGTTTTTGGCTTATTAGAAGACAAAGAAAAACAAATTTCAATCCATTAAATGATGCTTTATGTCATTGTTGGATGTCTTGATCAATGTTTCATCACTATTGAATTTTTGAAGAAGCTTGGAGGGGGGCTACGGTTTTGGTCTGAATTTAGAAGCATTGGAAGACCATAATTGAAGACTTTAGTCATTATTAATCACTTTGGTCTTCATTGAACATTTTCAAGAAGCAAAGTTATCAAAATTTCTCTCCATCTCTCTTGTTCTCTAAGCTCACAGCCAAGCTACCTAAGAGCATCTTCCATCACTTTTTAATTTCATCCAATCTTATTTCTTGAATCCTTACATCATTCTAAGAACATCTCTAGTTATGAGTTTTTCCAAAATCATTCATCTTGATCTTCAAATCCAAGCTTCAAGTTTCTATCAAAAATCAAAAATTTCATCTTTGTTCTTCAAAATACACCATTCGGTCATACTACCTAAAATCACCATCCAAGCTCTTTTAATTTCATCCAACCTTGGATCTTGAATCTACATGATGTTCTAAGCAACTTTCATGTTGAAGATTTCTTCTAAATCATTCATCTTCAAGGAGTTTCTTCAAAATCAAAGTTATTGGGTTTTTGAGGTGAAGTGTAAGGAAACTTCATTTTCTTCTCTCTTTTTCATGATCTAAACCATGTTTGATCCATGGTTCCTCTTAATCAAGCTTGATATGTTAATTAACTTGTGTTTTGTTTTGTATTTGAGAAGCCCTTGGTGGTGAAGGACTTGGAAAAAGAAACAAATCAAGAAGCTTTGGAGGATCTTCAAGAGGTAAGAGGGAGATCCATCTCACCAACCAAGCATGGTGGTGAGAGATGGTATTTTATTTGATGGATGTGGAATCCATGAGGATTCATATCCATGGTCATGTAATTAATTTGTGGGTGTTTATGAGCTTTGATTAATTTTCTATGCTTGATATGCTTTGCATGATTTTATAGCTTTGATGATATGCTTGATATGCTATACATGCTTTTATGGCTTTGATGGTATGCTTATATTATTTATGATGAAATATATATGTATATACCATGACTTGATGGTGGAAAGGAAATTGATTTTTGGCTCCAATAGCCAAGGAAGAGCTACGGTTTTGATGCCCTTGATTAGGGTTCATGTTGAAAATTTTCAAGAACAAAAGAATTAATTTTTGAGTACTTAGAACATGGTGGATTTCGAACAAGACACCTCAAGATAGGTGTTCACAAAATTAATGTTTTCTTGAATGATGAAAATGGATGTTTAGAAAAGTAAGGAAAATAAACAAAGAATTTATTTTTCAAAGAGTACATGAATACGGTTTTAGAAGGATTTTTATTGATTTATTTTGTGTAAAAAGTTTCTAAGTGTTTTACAAAACATGAGATTTAAATGAAAATAGCAATGATGATTTTAAGGATTTGCAAAGAAAGTGAAAAAGGATTTGTAAAGAAAGTGAAAAAAAATGATTTGCAAAGAAAGTAAAAAAATGAATTTGAACAAATGGGTTTGGTTTTATAACCATTGGTATTTCGGTTTGGAAACAAAATTTTAATGGTTTTGTTTGTGTAAAACCATATCAATTTAGAAGGAAAAACATTTGATGGTTTCAATAGTCATTTCTACGTTTTTGAAGGCTTGTAATGCCTTGATTTTTATGAACAAAATGATTTTCAAAGTGGAAACGTAACTTGATTTAATACAAGGAATTCGGAAAGGAAATCAGAGCTTTTTAATCACTTGAGAAAATTGAGTTTTGTAAACGAAAGACAAAGAAAGGTTAAAAATATTTTCGAACTTCAATTTATTTTGAAGGTTATGTTTGAAAGATGATTTGGGAAAAATGAAGAATATAATGGTGTTTTAAAAATTTACTAACGTATAATTGATTTTCGAGTTTTGAAATACATTAGAAAATGTTAAGTTTTGAAACGTTGATTTATATCAATGAAAAAGTGATTTTTGTGGTATATATTTTGGAAAGTGATTTCTTGAGTAAAGAAATGTGAAAAAAGATTTTCTTGAGTAAGAAAGTGTAAAAAATGAAATACAAAGTCATATTATTTTGAGAAAGGTTGAAAAGGAATTTTTGAAGGTTAAGAAATATTTTCTGTAATAAAATTGTGATGAAAAATGTTTTACGTATCTTAAAAACGTGATTTTTAAGCTACGTAATTTGAAAAATGTGTTGAAAATAATATCGATTTATTTAAGTCCAAAATAATGTTTGGAATATTGAGGAATATTTTACGTGATTGTAAATTGTTGAAAAATATTTTACGAATCTTAAAAATGATTTGGAATACGTTAAAATATTTCTACGCGATTTGAACTACGTTTAAATATTTTACGTGATTTGAACTACTGTTGATAAATCACTACGTGATTGAATAGCGATAGAATATTTTTATGCGATTGTGAAAATGGGAGAAAATTGTTATGAGATTTAGAAAGTATTTTAAATATTTTGAGAATGATAGAAAATGATTTACGTGACGTAAAAGAATGATTTTTAAGTTACGCAATTTTGAAACAGTGGAAAAAAAAAGACTATGCGATTTGAGAAACGTATGTTTTTACGCGATTGAGAAAATGTTGAAAAATTTGTACATGCTTTAAAAGTGCAACAAAAGAGTTGCGGTATTTTGAAAACGTAACAGAAATGTTACGAAATTTTGTAAACGTAACAGTAATGTTACGGTATTGTGAAGACGTAATAAAAATGTTTTGAAATTTTAAAAATGTAACAAAAGTGTTGCGGTATTTTGAAAATGCAACAGAAGTGTTGTGGAATTGTGAAAACGTAACGGGAATGTTGCGCAATTTTGTGAAAACATGACAACAGTGTTTTATAACTATGAAAACATGATAAGATGATTTTGTTATTGAAAAATACAGTATGATTACTATTGAACTAGTGTACATATACTGTTTGTGAAAATAACGAGTTTTACCTGTTATTGGCACGTGGTGCATTTTAGATGCATTGGAAAAAAACATATATATGCGTTGAGGTATATGATTTAATTGAACAAACGAATTTGAAAAGAATGGCCCTTGTGGTTGGACTTGCACCGATATATTCGTGTACCTTCGTATAAACTATATCCGAGAAATTATGAGAGATATACCGTGATAAGTATTATACATGTGATTGGTATTTGGTGCATTATACATGCATTGGAATGGTCCGATGAGGATTTGGATATGGCTGATTGCCTAGGAGAAACACACCTCTTGAGTGGGTGCGATATGCGTAGTGTAAGTCACTTGTTGACCTTGGGGGCATCGGGGTGCGGGTTGCTTACACGGGTGGTTGGTCGCGCTTCTTCCCGTAGGTTAGACCGATGCAACACACCGATGATCCTGACCGAGACACTATTCTTATTCAAGATCTGATAAAGACTGTCGTGTATATGCTAGATGTGCAAAATCAAAATGAGGATTATAGCACGTGGTCTGAGGCATGTGGTACCGACAGATCTTTTCGATCATTTCTCCGACCTGAGTTTAGCTCCATGGAGTAGGAAATCGAGTCTTGTGTACATGCATAATTTGAACATTTATATCTGTGTGATATATTAATTGAGGAATATTGGCTATGACAATTGTTTTGGATACTTGGATGATGATGATGATAATTAGGACATTATCATAATTGTTGTTTATGATAATTGAATTGATAAATGATTTGATGATGATAGTTGATTAATATTGAATATATTATTGGAAGTCTGATATGATATCCCCGTATGATATTGTTGTTTGTGTTATCTCGTGTCTTTGCCATGTTGGTATTGGCGTAGGTGATCTCACCTCTTTGTTATGTTGTTTTCTTTATGTATCAGATCTTGTTAAAATAAAATAATAGAAGGATGAGTTGTCTTAGACATAACGGGCAATGAATACTCTGAGATGGGTGACAACAATAAGGAGTGGACATTCAGGACTCGAAGGTGTACAGTATTGACAAAGAACAGATGTAGAACAGATGTCTGATGCAACAAGATGGATACACAACGGAATAAGTATGTTAAGTTTTAACGTTAGTGTTGTACCGTGCTATTAAGTAGGACCCGTCATGGGATTTGCTACTGTTAAGAAAAAGAGTCTGTTAGTTTTATATTTCTCTTTAAGTTGTTAAATATTAATTGGTGTCAATATTGTATATGAATCTGTTTCAATATATGTTTTTCAGTATTACATATGAATTTCAGTAAGTTTATATTTCAACAAGAAAGAAATTTTTAAACCCACGTTTTTAACTCAAACCTTTTATGAAAACATTTTCAGATTATGAGTCGGGAGTTGGACATGTAATACCCTAGGGAGGGTGTTACACTCAAGATCCACCAATGGTCGAGTGCTGCTTAGTGCCATGATAACCAACAGTCATCAGTAACTTGATACCATAATAACCATACATAACGTAATCCTAACGTCTGTAATCCTAAATGGCCTGAATGAAAGGTATTCTAAGAGTTAGTCCTCTAGAGCCCTATATAAATCGGCCTGTCAACCTAGGTAAGTGATAACTCCACTACGTGTAGTTATTTATACCTTATATTTGTACTCTTTTGATAGTTTAGTCCTTATTGTTATGCATATTTGCAAAGATTTGGGCTTATATTAGTCAAATTCTATTTTGATATCTTCTTTTATGCTTTTGTGATACACTTTCCTATTCTTTGTTGAATTAAGTAGATTTGCACTTGTACTGAATTTGGTGATTTCTCTAATGCATGATGGACTCAAAAGAGATGAATTGAACTAAGCCTAGGCCTAACACTGGAGGAAAAAGCCCAAGGTGCATTCCAGCAGAGCACGTCGTAGCTCAAGGGGAAGCATACTGCAGTACGCCGCGGCGTTGTGATCTCAGCCCTGCTACTCAGTTTGGTACCCGAGGCTAGTACGCTGCGATGCAGAAGGAGTGAATGTTGCGGCATTGTGGCCTAATTTCAACGCACACCGCGACACTACTTATGTAACGCCGCAGCGTGATGCGTGGAGCTGAGCCTATAAATACGTTTTCATTAGTTTTCTTAAAGAGTTTTTTTCTTAGTTTAGGTTTTCTGTCGTCTTAAGGTTATAGAGGTGCGACTGGGTCTTCATTTGGAGGTGGAGAAGAGGCTTGGGGAGCCAAGGATGGAGGCCATCTTCCTCTTGGAGGAAGATTCAAGCTTCAAAGACTAAATCCATGAGCTTTCTCCTTCTCCCTTTGCTTTTCTCTCATCACTTTATCTGGAGCATGTATTTTGTATGCTATTTTCGTGTTCAATGCATAGTCAAGCTGTATTTAGGGAATACTTTGGATCTTTTTATGAATATTAATGATTATGCATTTCCTTTGAGTTTATATGGATGTTTGGTTTTGTTCAATCATATTGTTCTTAATGCTCTTGAGTGCTTGGCCAGCATTTAGGTGATTTATTGAAATCTGATGAGTCTAGACATAGGGATTTGGATTTGAGATCATATGTATGGTTGATGCATGTTCGGCTTCATTCTCATGGCGGGGATAAGTTGATTCGTTAATGGGATAAAAATATACATTTTAGTCATGCATAGTGTGTGTTTGAGAATAAATCGTTCATGAGTGAAGTTTGCGCTTGTTCTCATGGAAACATTATAAGTTAGGTGAATGAAGCCAAGGTTAACTAACCCAGACATAGGCTTTTATCTAATGTAGATTCTTAAGCTAACTTAATCATTGCATTCATGTGGATGAAAAGGATTGCATATTGTTGATTGAAGTAGGAGGTGAATAAGGATTTCCTAAACTCTAGTCATTATCTTTATTGTTTTTTAGTCTTTAGTTTATATCCATTTTCTTTATTTTTATGTTCTTGAATATAATTACTTGAACTATCAGTTAATACTTAGCATTGGAAATAAACTTATCCTCATGGGAACGATGCTTTACTCTTCACTGAAGAGGAACCACGACATGGTGCTGCTAAGATGTGTTGATACAGTGGAGGCAGAGAAAATCATCAGAGATGTCCATAAAGGTTCTTTTGGGACTCATGCAAGTGGATATGCAATGGCAAGAAAGATACTAAGAGCTGGGTACTATTGGTTGACAATGGAAGCTGATTGCTTCAATTAGGTGAAGAAATGCCACAAATGCCAGACATATGCTGACAAGGTTCATGCACCACCCGCACCTTTGAATGTTTTAACAGCACCTTGGCTATTCTCGATGTGGGGAATGGATGTCATAGGTCCGATTGAACCGAAGGCCTCAAATGGACATCGCTTTATTCTTGTTGCAATTGATTACTTCACAAAATGGGTCAAAGCTGCTTCTTATGCCAATGTGACTAGGAATGTAGTGGTCAAGTTTATCAAAAGGGACCTGATTTGTCGCTACGGTCTGCCAAGCAAAATAATCACTAACAATGCCACTAATCTGAACAACAAGATGATGAAAGAGATGTGTGAGAGTTTCAAAATTGAGCACCACAATTCCTCACCCTATCGCCCCAAGATGAATGGGGCAGTGGAGGCGGTAAATAAGAACATCAAGAAGATTATTCAAAAGATGGTTGTAACGTATAGAGATTGGCATGAAATGCTACCATTTGCATTGCATGGCTACTACACGTCTGTTCGTACTTCAACTGGGGCAACCCCTTTCTCTTTGGTTTATGGAATGGAAGCAGTACTCTCTTTTGAAGTGGAAATTCCATCATTAAGAGTATTGATGGAAGCAGAATTAGAAGAAGCTGAATGGGTCCAAACTCGACTTGATCAGTTGAACCTCATTGAAGGAAAGAGATTAACCGCACCGTGTCATGGCCAGCTTTACCAGAAGAGAATGATGAAAGCCTATGAGAAAAAGGTGCGTCCACGATAGTTTCAAGAAGGAGACCTATTACTTAAGAAGATTCTTCCCATTCAAAAGGATCACCAAGGAAAATGGACTCCAAACTATGAAGGACCTTATGTTGTAAAAAGGGCTTTCTCGGGAGGAGCTTTGATTCTCACAAACATGGATGGTGCAAATTTACCACTTCCTGTAAATTCGGATGCAGTCAAAATGTATTATGCTTAAAAAAAATTAATTAGAAAGAAGAAGAAAAGAAAAGAAAAGAAAAATGACTCGCTAGGTTGAAAACCTGAAAAGGCGGCCTAGGCAAAAATTAGAGCGACCCGCTAGGTTGAAAACTCGAAAAGAGCGACCTAGGCAAAAGTTAGGGTCAAAGATGGTTCTTGACACATCTGGAAAAGTGAGGTTGCCTCGAGTCACAAACTGGGACAGTTTGAGTTATTAATGCCAAACTGAGACAGTTTGAATGCGAAGTCTTGTCATGAATGCTCCCAATGTGTGGAAATTAGGTCAAATCATGTTCTCAGAAACAGACAAAGGGGTGTTTAGGGTTGTATACATGGGAAATTAGCACTGATCATCCTAAAGAGCATCACTGGAAGAGCTGGAAAACTCTACTCCCATATTCTTGTGTAAACTTTTCAATTCTAACCCTTGTGGTACCGCCTTTCCTGTACTGTTCCTTTCCATAATGATAGTCTACTTTCATTGAAACCCATTGTTGATTCAATATGCATTTATCATGATAGATTTATATGGAGATGTGAAACATGTGATCATATTGCAGAAGCATTCAGATTTGTTTTAACAATCTTGAAAGGTCGTGGGAAATGCAATGAACTTCCTTTAAGAGCATTAATGAGAAAATGAAGAATAATTAGGCAAATCATAAATCAAATTTTGTTACTATTCAACCTTGATCCCGCTATGGGAAGAAGTTCTTAAGGGTGTTGTGGAACTAAGAGCGATCCAGCTAAAGCTATGATGTGTCAATTTTTGTCTACCCAAGTTGTTCATGAGAATCTCTACAGTAGGACATCCATTGCATCGTCCATCATCTCAAGCATCACATAAATTGTCCTCAAGCATCACATCCATTGCATCATATATCATCTCAGGTATTACATGCATTTACAAGCTCAAACACCTTTTCTTTTTGGTTCTCAGGGCCTTATGCCCATTACCTTTAATTTCTGGGTCCCAGAACCCATTGCTTTTAGCTTTTACAGCAAGTCAGGGCCTTATGCTCATTGCATTTTCCTTTGTGGGCCCTTGCACCCATTGTCTTTAAGTTTCAGTCAAGCTTCGGCGGATACCCGACTCCACAAGCTTTTTCCCTTTTCTGCTTTAAGCTTCAGTCAAGCTTCGGCGGATACCCGACTCCACAAGCTTTTTCCCTTTCTTGCTTTAAGTTTCAGTCAAGCTTCAGCGGATACCCGACTCCGTAAGCTTTTTTCCTTTTCTACTTTAAGTTTCAGTCAAGTTTCGGCGGATACCCGACTCCACAAGCTTTTTCCCTTTCCTGCTTTAAGTTTCTGTCAAGCTTCGGCGAATATCCGACTCTGCAAGCTTTTTTCCTTTCTTGCTTTAAGTTTTTGTCAAGCTTCGGCGGATACCTGACTCCGCAAGCTTTTTCCTTTTCTTGCTCTAAGTTTCTGTCAAGCTTCGGTGGATATTCGACTCCGCAAGCTTTTTCCCTTTCCTGCTTTAAATTTCTGCCAAGCTTCGCAAGCTTTTTCCCTTTCCTGCTTTAAGTTTCTGTCTAGTTTCAGTGGATACCCGACTCCGCATGCTTTTCTTTTTAGGGTGTTCATACCCTACGTTTCTACCTTGTTTTGATGACCATTGCGTCATGCATCGGTCTGCACAGGAAAATTTTCATGTACAAAATTGAGTCAATTCCTTTGCTTTCCATTTAATCTAAATGTAAAGCAAAAGGGAGCAGCTGTTGATACCCAATTTTGTCCATATAATTTTTTTTGATACCTAATGAAGGACTAATAACTATGTGTTAAATGATGAACACATTTTTTTTATTTTCAAGTTTTATTTGTTTCTGTCTTATTTTCATCATTGTTTGTCCTTTTATTAAAAAAAAAGAGAAATAAAATTTTTATTACAGCTCAAAACAAAAAATAAAAAAAAAAAAAAAAAAAAAACAAAAAACGTAATGCTGCTTGTTCTTCTATCTTTGGAAGGAAACAAATTTGTGTTTCCTGGCTCTACATTTCTTTTCCTATTTTTGGCCATTCACTACCTGCACCACCATTACACTGTACATACAACTTTGCAGAGGGGACAAGGTTGCTTTTTTTTTTTCCACTCACCCTCACGTCCCTCACCCGTTGTTGCACTACACTGATTCTAACAAATTCCCTCACCCACGACACGCACACTTAAAAGCGCTGGATCTTGGTTTTTTCTCTGGACTCACGTAGAGGGATAGAGAGATCTTTTTTTTCTCCTCTCCACCTTCAAGCAGGCTGAGACTTCCTCCTCCCTTCATCTACTACCTTCATACATTTTATCTTCATCTTCATCACTCTTCATCTCTACCTTCCAACTTCACTCATCATTCTCATGCTTTTCCACCCTTCACCTTCACTAACCATCCATATACTCCCTCCCTCCTTCATCTAAACTCATCTTCCTCAACCTCTTTCACTCGCTTCATCTCCTTCAAACCATCTCTCACAACCCACCAACAAACCAACCACAACCAACTACCATAACCACCACATTCACCCTCCTTCATCAATCTCCATCCTCACAATCAAAACAATCATAAACCGAGAAAAAGAAAAAACAACTAACTGCCATCTCCCGCTCAGCCCGCACTTCACCGTGCCTCCATACCAGTCGCCGCCGCACCCCGCGTCTTCACCGAACCACCGCTAGCCTCACCGTTTGACCCAGATCCGCCAGCATTTCGCACCCAGTCGGCGTCCCAGGACCTGCTCCACCGCATCTCTTCTCCGCGACTCTGTCTAGTCGACCGAACCCGCAAGATCCAACGCGCCGCACCACCCAAGTCGTGCCTCAGCCTCACCGCTCCGCCCGAACTCCGCCAGATCCGGCGCCGCTACCTCCGGACTGAACCAGACCGAACTGAACCCGTCAGCACCGAAGCTCCCAGCCGTCCAAACCTCCCGTGCGTGACCCGCAACCAGCAGCCAGCTCCGTCGAAGCCTCCGCCCGCCACTGCCTGCACCAGATCCAGTTTCGCCGCCGCTCGACCCGCGCCACGCTACCCGGATCCGTCAACCGCAACCCCAAGACCGACCAGATCTCGCCGAACCGGACTGCACCTCTTGTCGTCGCCGGTCACGCAGCCACAGCCCGCAACCCCGGGATCGGCATCACCCCGTGAGCTCCCCCTCAAACCCCCATTTTTTTTTTTTTTTTTCTCTATTTCGTATTTACTTTCAGAGACCACAAGTCTCTTATTCTATTAAAGACTTGCTATTTTTTTAGTTATTTGTTTATTTATTTTTATTTACTTTACTGTATATTATTATACATTTCTTAATTTGGGCCAAGCAAATAACCCACGACCAAACTTTTTTTTTAAGTGATTACTTACCTTTTGTTTTGTTGCAGACTATAAGTTTAGTGGGTTTGTATAGATTTTTGCTTGATAAATTGAACCTATTAGCTAAAATAAAAATACAAAAAAACGAAAATAAAAATGATAAAATGAAAAATACGAAAATAAAATAATTGAACTATTTTGAGAAAAGAAATCGGGATTAGCTGAGTTGCGACAGCTTGTTAATTCTGTAGCTTTTAGAATCATCTGAGTTGTGACAATTTGATGATGCAAGTTTTAAAATAAAAATTAATAAAATAAAATAATTAAACCCCTTAGAGAAGAGTAAAAATGAGATTAATTTAGTTGCGACAGCTTGTTAATTTTATAACTTTTTGTAATCATTTGAGTTGTGACAGCTTGATGATTCAAATATTTTCAAAGTTAAAAACAATTAACCAATAAAAATAAAAATAAAAATAATATAAATAATTTAATATTTTTAACGAAAAAATATAATGGGATTAGCTGAGTTGTGACAGCTTGTTAATTCCGTAACTTTTAGAATTATCTGAGTTGTGACAACTTGATGATTCATTTTTTAACAAAAAAAATCAATCAATAAAAATGGGATTAATTTAGCTGCGATAACTTGTTAATTTTATAACTTTTTAGAATCATCTGAATTGTGACAGCTTGATGATTCATCTTTCTAAAATAAAATAAAATTATTTTTTTATACAAAAATTAAAAAATAAAAAATATAACCAACCCACAATGATTTTTTAAAGAATTACGTGACTTTGAGTTCATCACTGCACCTGAGGATACGTAGGAGCAGAATCTCAATTCTGTCAAGCTAAAAAATAGATTTTCATAATTTAATTTTTTTTTCTTTTTTAAAGGGTAAAATAAAAAATAAATACTTGAGATTATTAAAATTTGCACAACTAGCTTAAGATACCGTTCCTGGAACGGGCAGTGTAGGGTGCCAACACCTTCCCTACTTGTAATCGACTCCCGAACCCAAACTTATTTTTCCTAAAAGACCAATTTTTCTATTAAAAGGATTTTTTTAATATTTTTCTAAATGAAATAAACATTGGTAACGACTCTATTAATTTCACAAAATTAATCTTTTTTGATCATCCCATCACGATTCCGATTGCGACAGGCCTTAGCATTAATACATCATTTCATTTTATTATGAATAAATAGAAACAGAAATACATAATATAAATAATCTTATATTATAGTTGGACTAACGTGCTTCATTACCAAAATTCATACCCATATTCGACCTAACACGTTACGAGTGTTATTTTTCTACCAATATTCAAAGTTCAAACCCATAGCCCCTTTATTTATGTGTAATCCGTCAACCTTTCCAGCCAGATAATTCTTAGCTTCATGTCTACTGCTAGTGCCTTGTACTGTAGTGGCCCTTTCCTATTCAAAGCACTTTTTTTGGGGGGATATATACAGAGGAGGAATGAAAGCACGTGTTTTCAGAACACTTTGATGAATGCATTTTCTATGTCACTTTTGATTCTTGCTTGTTTTTTTAACATTTTTGGAAGTTTACATATAATAATAGGTTTGTAGGTGGAACGAGATACTTTGGGTTGATGATATGTTTTTACCAATTATTATCTTTCTATTGCTTAGCAATGATAGGATGTAACATTTTGCTCCATGACTTTGGTGGCTTTGCTTGTCCATGGGCTATGACGTTGACGTTTGTGAGCAATAACAGTCACAGCTTCCTACCAAATGGAAGAGGAAAATTAAACCAAAAAGAAAAAGAAAAAGCACGATTACTAGCAATTGTCTTAATTTCTTTTATGAGAAAAAGAAATTATCATATTAATAAAAATTCAGTGGCACTTATAAATTGAATAAAAAATATTAGATCTAGTAACAGAAAAAAAGTTTTATTTTTTGTCCAAAAACTATTAATGATTATGCATCTTTCTTAATAGAAACTAACACGAATCGTACTATAATTTAAAAATTATATCATGTTCCCTCCCAAAACAAATCTGACTATCTATCTGCAAGACCATGGAAATAGAAAGAGTCACTAAGAGACTCATAGAAACCATCCAAACTAAAAGGAACAAAAAAAAAAAAAAAAAAACCAAAATAGAGGATAAACAAGAAGACAATAAAAATAACTCAGATATAACATATTTAAGTGACTTATTCAAAAAGAAAGGTGAAAACATAAAAAGGAAGACGATAATGGTTACTGTGAGAAGACTGTTCTGACCTAATTGACATCCGGTCATCCTTAAGCTCGGTCCATCTTTGCATATGACTAAGCTGGGGGCTGTGGACCACACTAGCCCAATTGACATCTGGTCATCCTTAAGCTCTGTCCATCTTCATAAATGACCAAGCTAGGGGGCTGTGGATTGTCTGGGCCTAGGGCATAAAAGGCCTGTCATGGCTGAAGTAGACCTTGACAGACCGACTGTACAAGGCAAGCATTTGTAAGCCCACCTGAATCATTAGGCGCAGGAGGATCCGAGTCAACCTGACCGAAGTCTTATCAGCCAAACCCAACAGATTCAAACCCGAATAGGAAACGACTCAATAAACATGTGCTCAAGATCCACCAACGGTCGACTGCTGCTTAGTGCCATGATAACCAACAGTCATCAGTAACTTGATACCATAATAACCATACATAACGTAATCCTAACGTCTGTAATCCTAAATGGCCTGAATGAAAGGTATTCTAAGAGTTAGTCCTCTAGAGCCCTATATAAATCGGCCTGTCAACCTAGGTAAGTGATAACTCCACTACGTATAGTTATTTATGCCTTATATTTGTACTCTTTTGATAGTTTAGTCCTTATTGTTATGCATATTTGTAAAGATTTGGGCTTATATTAGTGAAATTCTATTTTGATATCTTCTTTTATGCTTTTGTGATACTCTTTCCTATTCTTTGTTGAATTAAGTAGATTTGCACTTGTACTGAATTTGGTAATTTCTCTAATGCATGATGGACTCAAAAGAGATGAATTGAACTAAGCCTAGGCCTAACACTGGAGGAAAAAGCCCAAGGTGCATTCCAGCAGAGCACGTCGTAGCTCAAGGAGAAGCATGCTGCAGTACGCCGCGGCATTGTGATCTCAGCCCTGCTACTCAGTTTGGTACCCGAGGCTAGTACGCTGCGATGCAGAAGGAGTGAATGCTGCGGCGTTGTGGCCTAATTTCAACGCACACCGCGACACTACTTATGTAACGCCGCAGCGTGATGCGTGGAGCTGAGCCTATAAATATGTTTTCATTAGTTTTCTTAAAGAGTTTTTTTCTTAGTTTAGGTTTTCTGTCGTCTTAAGGTTATAGAGGTGCGACTGGGTCTTCATTTGGAGGTGGAGAAGAGGCTTGGGGAGCCAAGGATGGAGGCCATCTTCCTCTTGGAGGAAGATTCAAGCTTCAAAGACTAAATCCATGAGCTTTCTCTTTCTCCCTTTGCTTTTCTCTCATCCCTTTATCTGGAGCATGTATTTTGTATGCTATTTTCATGTTCAATGCATAGTCAAGCTGTATTTAGAGAATACTTTGGATCTTTTTATGAATATTAATGATTATGCATTTCCTTTGAGTTTATATGGATGTTTGGTTTTGTTCAATCATATTGTTCTTAATGCTCTTGAGTGCTTGGCCAGCATTTAGGTGATTTATTGAAATCTGATGAGTCTAGACATAGGGATTTGGATTTGAGATCATATGTATGATTGATGCATGTTCGGCTTCATTCTCATGGCGGGGATAAGTTGATTCGTTAATGGGATAAAAATATACATTTTAGTCATGCATAGTGTGTGTTTGAGAATAAATCGTTCATGAATGAAGTTTGCGCTTGTTCTCATGGAAACATTATAAGTTAGGTGAATGAAGCCATGGTTAACTGACCCAGACATAGGCTTTTATCTAATGTAGATTCTTAAGCTAACTTAATCATTGCATTCATGTGGATGAAAAGGATTGCATGTTGTTGATTGAAGTAGGAGGTGAATAAGGATTTCCTAAACTCTAGTCATTATCTTTATTGTTTTTTAGTCTTTAGTTTATATCCCTTTTCTTTATTTTTATGTTCTTGAATATAATTACTTGAACTATCAGTTAATACTTAGCATTGGAAATAAACTTATCCTCATGGGAACGATGCTTTACTCTTCACTTTATTACTTGTTTGGCCTGTGTATTTACGGCCTTAAAAGGGGACAAACAGTCAGGCATGTTCCATCTTTACCTAGATACTTGAGCTTACCTACTTTATGTACAATCCTACCAATTTCTTAACTTGCCTAGGTTCTCTTGCCCTTGTTATTTCCTTCCTTATAGGTCTCTAGTGAGTCCCTTCTTCCTATCAACCTAGGTCTCGATCAGTACCCACAACATTTGGCGCCCACCGTAGGGCCCTAATAAAACTGTCCTACCCTACAACCAACCTGCAAGCTACGACCAACCTACAAATCACCAAATCACCCACACAACAAACCATGGCCCATAACAGAAGCAATGTCAACAACGAAAAAAACTAGGAAAATGCTTAACCCAATAATATTGAAATCTTGATACAGACCATTTGTGACATTCACACCACAATCAATTATATGGCCAACAAGGAGCCGCAACATATAGAGCTGGAGAGGGAGGCAGAAAACAGGCATCGCTACATAGAAAATTGGGTCTAGAATACTCCGAGCAGAAGCAAACTAACTATCCTCCAACTATTGTAGACCACTCATTTTCTGAATTCATAATGTTAGTTCCATTGTCGGAGGGTTTTCATTTTTCGACCATGGAGCTCTATGATGGGACAACTGACCCTCAGGAGCATCTTACCATGTTCAACTCAATGATGCTCCTAAGCGGTGGGATAGACCCGATCAAGTGCAGAGGTTTCCCGACCACTTTGAAAAAGTCGGCACTACTTTGGTTCTCAACCCTTGAAGTCGAATCAATCTATGATTTTGCAGAGCTTTCAGCTAAATTGCTCACCCATTTCTCTACCAATAGAGTTCATCAAAAGACTTCGACCAATCTTATCAACCTAAAACAAAGATGAAATGAATCGCTAAAGGAGTTCATGAGAAGATTTAGAGAAGAAGTAGTTCAAATCAGGGATCTCAACCATGTCATGTCTTTGCATGCCATCATGGCCGACTTGAAACCAGGATCCTTTGCAGACTCACTAGCTAAAAAACCACCCGTTGACCTAGACGATCTAAAGACTAGGTCTATGGGATACATCAATATAGAGGAAATAGCAACTGCTAGAAAACAAATGGACTAGGAATTCTCCCATCCAGAAACTAAAGAAATCTGGGGTAATCCCTATATTTCCATGCAGCCAAATTTCTAAGACCGACCATACAAAGACAGAGGAGAAAACCAAAGTGGAAGACCGATAAGAACAGAAACGCAATCCGACCGATTCGATCGTAATAGCTCAACTACTTCAAGGAACCCCCAGCCTTGGTATGATACTACTTCAAGTAACCCCCAGCCTTGGTATGATGTCTACACCTTATTGACCACCCAACAAGAACATATATTTCTGGAGGTTTATAGCACAGACATCATTCAACAACCTAAGAATGCAGACAATAAAAGATTATGCCCAATGTAGATAAAAGTAAACGGTATGACTATTACAAGATGTATGCTTACATGACCAAAGAATGCATCACACTCAAGGATAAAATTGAATAGTTGATCCGAGAAGGACATCTCAAAAAATATGTTTATCGAAGAAGAAGCTGAAGCGGAGAAGCCAATGAAGGAGACCAGTCTAGACAAAGGAGCCCAAGCTCAGGAGGAAAAGGGAAAGCTATCACAACAATCACGGATGCCTGAGACCAAGTGATAAGGGGCATGATCGATTAACCAATTAAGAATAATTGGGAAAAAGAAAAATAATTGAGAATGAACCAATTGTTCACTTGCTCATGGCGTTTTGTCATTCTATTTTCCTGCTTAATGCTTCTTTCCAATTATAACTGTAACAACTCATTCTTAATCATACTGCGAGAGCTCATTATTATGGTCATTGAATTAGTTTTCATATTTAACATGCAATCTGACTGGTGATGGTACATCAAAAGATGAAAGAAAAGGAGAAAAGAAGATTATAAAGACGACGACTAAGCCATGCTCGCTCAGTTAGCCCCTATGGTTTGACATTGTGGATGAAAAAAAGGAATACATGAAAATAATTCTTAATTTGTTTGACATTACAAGTAGGGGAAGAAAAAAGGACGATTGATGCAGGCTAGCTAAGACTACAATACGGTAAATTAAGTGTAGGAAACAACAGATAACTGTCAAATATCAAGGGGAGAAATCATTCCATTTATTTATCACATGCTCAAAGCCACAACTAAGTAGCCATAACGTCGAGACAAACCTCAGCATGGATGACTTGGCCTCGGTATAAAATTCATTTAAATTTACAGATTATTTCAATTGCATATTATTATCAGAGTTGTTCATATGACAGGATCAAGATAAGCTAAACTAAACCCCCAACATTACAACATCAGGCACATAAATTCCTGGAAAAATCCAGGCAAGGAAAACTAGCCTAGGAAAACTTGGCAGCATAAGCTTGAAAACTCAGGATGATTAAACCCTGGGAAAGTCCAAGCGAAGGCCCTGAAAACTCGGGATAATAAATGGACTAACTCGAAAATGTTGAGTTCATGCTCAATCCATGCTACCCATCTAAGAAAAGCCCAACTCGAAAAAAGCAAAGTCATGGTTAATCCATGATGCCCATCCAAGAAAAACTAAGTTCGGGAAAGTTTAAGGTCATGATTAATCCATGATGGGAAAGTCCAAGGTCATGGTTAATCCATGATGCCCATTCATGAAAGGCCTAGCTTGGGAAAGTCTGAAATCATGGTCAATCCATGATGCCTATCCAAGAAAGGCCCAACTCGGTAAAGTCCGAGGTCGTGGTCAATCCATGATGCCCTTGCAAGAAAGGCCCAGCTCGGAAAAAATTGAGGTCATGGTTAATCCATGACACCCATTCAAGATCTAAATAACTCGAAAAGATCTAAAATTACGTTCAATCCTATGATCGGAAAAAAGAAAAAAAATGAGTAAGACAGCTGTGAAAAATCTGAAGTACATATGTTGAAATATACTTTGCCATTGCAAAAAAATACTTTGTCATTACAAAATACGAAGAACACATCATAATATGAGTTGAAGTCCAAAAAAAATTTGAAGTTCAAAGACTGAAATACACTTGGTCATTACGATAAAAAGTCATTACAAGAAATAGTCTATTTGCTAAAGTTTAAAGTATAAAACAACATATATTCATGCTTCTTCTCCATCCTCGGTAGCTTTAGCAAATTCCTCCTCTTTCTTGGGCAAATCAATAATTCGATCATTGATCACTTTTTTAATACACTGCGTTCTCCGAGGCTATCATCGAAAATCCCATTTGGATTGAACAATTTTGCATGCTTCAGACTATTCTCATAGTTGGCGATCCTTTGCTTGGCCGCTTCATCTTTTAGGCTTTCCAACTCGGCCTCCAAGTTTGCTTTAATCTCTAATTCCTCCTTAAGTGCTTGGTCGGTTGTCATCTTCCGTTTCTCTACATCTTCCTTCTCTCTTTTTGCTGCAGCCAAGTCATCTTCAACCTTTTGTTTTTCCTCTTCTAACAATTGCAATGAAGTTTCAAGACCATCAACCCTATATGCTTTCTCCTTCAGAGCATTAATTTCTTTTTGAAGATTAGCTACCTTGGCAAGATGAGCTTTCTGAGTTTTCTCCAGCTCTGACCTAAAAGCTTAGTTGAAAGTCTTCAACTTTTTCTTTGAGTCTTCTAGCTCAAACTCGACCGACTGAGTGATGCTTATGGCCCGAAGGAACTAAACCTCCATCCATCAGCACAACCCTATTCCACCGACCTTTTCTTTGCTTTCCTTATCACTAGGAACCGCTATGTGGATATCCAAGAAAGTCTCAAAAGAAAAGTTAATCCCCTAGAGTGAAAAGCCATCTGCAGCAGCATCAAAACCATTCAGTGCCTCGAAAACACTTCAAATCTCTGGGCTCTGAGAAGAGGTATCCTCACCTAGAGTTTGACGTGCTCTAGTAGAAGAGCTAACCATTAGGTTGGTTCCAATGTTTTATTAATCTTTGAAATCCGACCAAGAGCATTTCCTGATCAACGAGTCTAATTTGGTCTCTGATGATTCTGGTTCTGGAATAACTTGAATCGTTTCCGACCGAGGAATAGACTGGTCAACTAGAGCAGCTTAGGCGACTTCTTTACTATTTAACTTTTTCAAATGCTTCTGAAGTTCTCGAGCCCTGAGCCTTGGAGCCATTAATTCTACAAGTAAAAAAAGTAGTTTAAATACATCAGTAATAGGATAGCTCAGAAATTAAAAATTGAAAATACTTACGCAAACTTTTGGATAGATTGGAATCATCCCTGAACTTTATTAAAGAACCAATGTCCAAAACAGAAATTTTTTCCAAAAGGTCGACAAGAGCCCAGTTTTCTAAGGACAAACTTCGATACTCTATGTTCAAAATGGGAGAAGGCTCACATCACCAATATAAAGGAAACTTCTCTACCCCATACTAGTCCAGGAAGAAGGAAAGATCGGTCGATCATGCTTGAAATTCTTGTACGAAGAAACAAAAGTGGAAAGTAATTTCTTCCTAGGATTATTGTTTATTGATACCTAACCACACTTTTTCCTATGCCCTTACATTGAAAGAAGAAGAATACTCCAATGCTCGGATTCTGACTGAGAAATCTTACCAATACTTCAAAAGCTCGAACAAACACCAAACTATTTGGATGGAGTTAGGTCAAGGCAACATTGAACTTTGCTGGAACTGCATATTGGAAATCTGAGAATGGGAGCCACAAGCCGATTCAGATGAAGAACGTGTCATACATGCATATCCATCCTACTTCTTCATTTAATTTAGGAGACATATAAATTCTCTCTTCCAATTGACACAAATGACAAACAAACTGAGCTTTGTTCCCATTAATGGCCATAACAATACACTTATATAGTACAGTAATATTCTCGGTCGAATTGTAGACCAAGTAGTATTTTCTAACATCAGGATGAACCCAACTAAATAGGTCTTCCGAGCTAGAAGTTGACTCCCAATCTCCCATGTAACGTCCTAAATACTTGTACTAATAATGTATCTGATTTACACATCAGTAATTAGGATTTGGTACATCACTTACGAATATTATCAATTTTTCAAATACATAACTTTTGATAAATATCAAAATATGAGCATTTCGCGGAAGCATAATATACATATAGGAATTTTTATACAAACTATACATCATTGTACTTTATATACATAAATTGCCTCATGGCACAAAAATTGATATAACTAATAACAAAGATCTATTCAAAAGAACTAAAGCAATTCTTTATGCCATAACTCCGTCTTGCTTGACTGTTTGGGTCCTGGCTGGAATCATCATGAAAAAATCATAGAAGCAGGGGGTGAGAATTATAAAATCGTCATTAGTTTATAAAAATCATGTCATCATAACAATTCCAGCCAGCGATTTCGGGGAAAAATCATTTCAAATTATTAATGTATAATTCGTAGAAAGGTGACTAAAGTCAAATCGAGTCATTTCTCTTCCCAAAACAGATGTTCATTTTATATCCTTTATCAAAATCATTTAAATGATTAAATCAATCATCAAATCTTATCAAATCTAAAATTCATATCAAGAAATCCAATTCCTCAAAGTTCATGTCTTGAATCATAAATTCATTTTATCAAATTTCATATCATCAAATCATGATTCATATAAGCCAATCTAGAGTTATGAAGTCATAAATCATTTAATCAAATCTATTATGAAAACTCATCTATATCATTGATCATCAAAATTATATCAAGAAATCTTATTTCTCAAAATTCATGTTTCAAATCATCAGGGCACATGTGTCATCTTTAAAATCAAAGGTATGAAGGGTGTACTCGTCTCACTATACTATTCACTTGGTAGTAGCCTGCTTTTAGGTTGGTGCACATCAACTAATTTATGACGATCCATTTGCCACACAGAGCTATTCTGAACTTAGAGTAACCCAAACCACAACTTATAAGAGAATTATCCATCCTCATTCCAGAGTTGTGAGTAGAGAGGAAATTATCCGTCCTCAACTACTTTGATAGGGAGGGTATCTTCCTTCCTCACAATATCTCCTCAACTACTTAGATAGGGGGAGTATCTTCTTTCCCAATACTATCTCTAATCTAGGAATGTCTCAAGTAGAGAGGGAAGTATCCGTCCTCAACTACATTTCATCCAAGGAGAGCTCAGGTAAAGAGGGAGGAAATTATCCATCCTCAACCTCAATTACTCAGGTGGTAAGGGAATGTCTATCCTCAACCACCATTTCCAAGTCTCACCATAGGACCAAGGATATCCTAGATAATGGGTTACCCATGTAAATCAAATATCATTGTGAGTCATTCATCTCATCCATCAATTTATCAAACATGCAATGATATCCATATGAAAATTTTCCTTATCATCGATAATCAAATGCATCATTCAATCTCATTTGATGCAATAACATCATAAAAATCATTTCTCAAATTAGTTTGGATGCATAATCATTTCACATTTAGTAAATTCCAATCATTCAATTCAAGGTTTAAGGTTTGTATTTAGGTCCCATGGTGTAAAGAACTTTGTTTCCATCATTTTCAGACCAAAAACCTCAATTTAGGGGCTTGATAATCGATTACTAGGCCTTGGTAATCGATTACTAGCTTGGCAAAACCTTGATAATAGATTACCAGGGCTTTGTAATCGATTATCAGCTACCTAGAAACTCATTTCGCTACTATATAAGCTTGGTAATCGATTACCAGCTCATGATAATTGATTACCACTTGGAATCTTACGAAAAATAGAGTTTTTAAACCATTCTAACCTAAACCAAACCAATAAATATCAACAACAACATCAAACCATCACAAATATGCATCCAAATCACTCATAAAACAACAAATCTTAATATGGGTATGAAACCTATTTTTCAAATCTCAAGTTTCATCATAAATCTAAACAAGAAATCAATTTCTCATGTCATAATCAAATACATAATTACCATTTCATCTTTCTATTTCTAAATCATCATTCCAAACATCAGTTTCCAAATCTTGGAAAACAAAAGATGAATAGAAAAGGTAAAGAAAACCCCCTACCTCAACTTGGAGTTATTTTCTTCTTTCCATTCCTATCTTCTTCCTCTTGATCTTTCTTTCTTTCTTCTTCCCTTATTTCCTTCTTTCTCTCTTTTCTTTTTCTTGTGGAATTAGCTAGATGAATGTGTGAGAGAGAAGAATGAGTGAGAACGTGAAAAGAGAGAGAGAAAATGGAGTAAATAAGGGTGAGAGGTAGTGAGGAAAGAAATAAAAGAGGAAAAAATAAAATCCAACTAGAACATTTTATCTCTTAAGGATATTTTTATATTCCATTTGTGAATTTCCTAGTTGTCACAGGCACTATGAAAAATTCTAGGATTTCTTTCATTTCCCAGTTTTATCTTTTCACAAATATCATTATACACCTTTATTAGTCACTAAGCTTCACTATTCATCCCTAGGTTAAGTTAAAACTTATGAAATTGAAATAAGAAATGTAACACCCCGAATTTCTTATCTCGTAAACAGTAATTTTGACAGTTAACAGAATTTCACTATTTAGTGATTTCTGAGCGCTGTAAAATTAATTTGATTATTCCGTCAACGTATTTGATCGTTTTGAGTGATTTACTCCGTGTCGGAAAATAAAAATTTTTGGGTCGGTAGAAACTTTACGTAATTTAATTTTTACCGTTAGGTAATTATTTTACGTAACTGATTTTATATTTTGTGTTTTATAATAATTGTGAATTTTGTGGATGATTATAAATTTTTTTACTTGGTTGTGGGCCTAGGGGATGTATGTGGGCCCTGCATGGCCATACGTGGGCCCAAGTGGGTCCCACAAAGTGAAAAAATTTTCTACGCATAGAAAAATTTGACTTGTTTAGACGGAGACAGGATCTTACTAAACCCGAATCAGGAAACAGCTTTAAAATTTTTTGATCTTGTATTTTATCGTATTTAATTATCGAAAAATAAAAATACAAGTAAAAATATTATTTGTAGGATACAAGAATAAATATTACATGCGTAGTAACAAAGAGAGCTTGACTTGATTTATACCCTTGGATGAGAATACTTAGTTTGAATATTAACCATTGATTTAATCAAAGGTTAAGAAACAAACTTAATAAAAAGCTTGGATAATAACCATTGATTTAATCAATGGTGTGAGAATAAATAAGTTCAGTTAGGAAGACTTTGATATCAACCATAGATGTAATCAAAGGTGTAGAGTTGGTCTTGAAAAGTCGAAGCCATTTATAACCATTGGATTTAGATTAAATCAAGGGTGGAGATTTAATCTTAAGTAATAAAGACCATTTATGAGACCATTGGATGAAGAATCAATCAATGGTGGAGATTTGGTCTTCTAAAGTAAAAAGACTAATTAGGACCCTTGGATTTAAAGTTTGAAGAAGCAATCTTGACCCTTAATTTTGGAGACACATCTAAGGGCTAGAATTTAAAGGAGAAAAATCCAATCTACCTAGATTTGTCATTTCTAAAATTAAAAATCTACCTAAATCCTAAATGAATTAATCAATGGCTAGAAAGGCTTCAAATGATGGCTAGAAAAGATGACAAATTATTAAATACATCATGAAGGAGGGGGACGGTTTTTGTAATGAATTTGGAGCAAAGGAGACTTTAGGACCATTATTTAATGCTTAGTCAATTTTTGATGACTTAGCACATATATTATATGACCATGCATTTCTTTTTGGAGACAAACTACCCTTTATTGTTTTGTTTGCATTCTTAAAAGTCATTTGGAGGGGGAGCACGGTTTTGAAGAAAACAAAGAAGAAGGAGACATTTTTGAGTAGCCTTTTTAGGCCAAAGAAAAATTTGAAGATTATTAAGAACCTATCTTGATCAATCTTCATCATTTTCCAAAAGCAAGACTTAGCAAATTATTTTCTCCTTTCTCTCCAAGTAAGGCTATGGTCATTCACTCTAAAGAAGACCAAAGAATTCATTTTCATGTTTTCTATTATTACATCCTCACCTTTTCTTTCAAGTTTCAAGAAGAAACCAAAGAAAACTCCATTTCTCTCCCAAAATAACACCATTCGCCAAGCTCTCCACCGAAGCACCTTCCATCACTTTTAATTTCATCCAACTTGATTTTATAAACCTAAACATCATTCTAAGAACATCTCTAGTTATGAGTTTTTCCAAAATCATTCATCTTGATCTTCAAATTCAAGCTTCAAGTTTCTATCAAAAATCAAAAATTTCATCTTTGTTCTTCAAGATACACCATTCGGTTATCTACCCTAAAATCACCATCCAAACTCTTTTAATTTCATCCAACTCTAGATCTTGAATCTCCATGATATTCTAAGAAACTTTCATGTTGGAGATTTTCTCTAAATCATTCATCTTTAACCTTGTTCTTCAAGCTAAAGATTGAAGCTTTAATGGTGAAATTTGGTACTCTTCACCTTTCTTTTGATTTTCAAGGTTCTAACCATGATTTTAATCCATGGTTCTCTTATTCAAGTCTTGTATATTAATTATTTGTGTGTTTTATTTTGTATTTGAGAAGCCCTTGGTGGTGAAGGACTTGGAAAAAGAAGCAAATCAAGAACCTTTGGAGGATCTTCAAGAGGTAAGAGGGGATCCATCTCACCAACCAAGCATGGTGGTGAGAGATGGTATTTTATTTGATGGATGTGGAATCCATGTGAGGATTCATATCCATGGTCATGTAATTAATTTGTGGGTGTTTATGAGCTTTGATTAATTTTCTATGCTTGATATGCTTTGCATGATTTTATAGCTTTGATAATATGCTTGAGATGCTATACATGCTTTTATGGCTTTGATGGTATGCTTATATTATTTATAATGAAATATATATGTATATGCCATAACTTGATGGTGGAAAGGAAATTGATTTTTGGCTCCAATAGCCAAGGAAGAACTACGGTTTTGATGCCCTTTGTTTAGGGTTCATGTTGAAAATTTTCAAGAACAAGGAAATTGATTTTTGGATCCCTAGAACTTAGTGAATTTTGATCAAGACACCTCAACATAGGTGTTTACAAATTATATTTTTATGAAAGAATAAAATGGGATTGATTTGAGGAATATGGAATATAAACTAAAGGTTTGTTTTTCAAGAGAACATGAACACAATTTTAGAAGAATTTTTATTGATTTGTGTACAAAGTTTTTAAGTGTTTCACTAAACATGAGATTTAAATGAAAATAAGAATGATGATTTAAAAGGATTTGCAAAGAAAGTGAAAAATAAAAATGAGCAAATGATTTGATTTCAAAGACTGTGAGTCTTACGTTTTTGTAAAAGATTTTAATGGTTTTGTTTGTGTAAAATCCTATCAACTTAGAGAGAGATAATGTTTTCATGACTTCAATAGTCATGCCCACGTTTTGAAGATTTGAAATGTCTTGATTTTATGAACAAGTTTCCAAAATGAACTCACTTTGTTTTCAAAGAGATTTGATTTTAATACAAGAAGTTTGGAAAGGAATCGAGAGTGTTTTATCACTTGAAAAAAAAAATGGAGAATATAACTTTGAATTTTTGGAAAGCGTTAGAAATTTTAAAGTTAAAAACATTGATTAAAATCAATGGAATTGTGAACTTGTGAAATAAATTATGAAAAAGGATTTTCTTGAATAAATTATTTTGAGAAAGATGGATTTTGGAAATGATTTGGGAAAAATGAAAAATATAATAATTTAACGTTTTCTAACATATGAATCATTCTTTGGGTTTTGGAGAGTGATTTTGTGAAATATATTTTGGAAAGGTTTTCTTAAAAGAGAAAATGTGAAAAATGACATTGGAAACGATATTGAGTTTTTTAAAAGTCCAAAATAATATTTAGAATATTGAGGTATATTTTACGTAGATTTCAAAATGACGTTTGGAATATTAAAGAATATTTTGCGTATTGGAAAAATAGTGAAATTATGAAATGTATTGGAAAAAGATTTTCTTGAGTAAAGAAATGTGGAAAAAGATTTTCTTGAGTAAGAAAATATATTAAATGAAGTATAAAGTTATATTATTTTGAGAAAAGGTGAAAAGGAATTTTTGAAGGTTAAGAAATATTCTCTGTAATGAAATTATGGTGAAAAAAAATTATTTACGTATCTAAAAAAATGAAATTTTTAAGCTACGCAATTTTGAAATACGGTAAAATATTTCTACGCATTGGAGATGCGTTAAAATATTTTTAAGCGATTTGAATTACGAGAACGACGAAAAAGTTTTATTACGTAACATAATATTTTTACGTGATTATGAAAATAGTGGAAAATCATTATGAGATTTGGAAAGTGTTTTAAATATTTTGAGAATGATAGAAAATGATTTACGTAACGTAAAATAATAATTTTTAAGTTACACAATTTTGAAACAGTGGAAAAATATTAGGAGATTTGATAAACGTATATTTTTACGTGTTTGAGAAAAACGTTGAAAGATTAGTGCAATGATGAAGAGTTGCAACATTTTGAAAACGTAATAGAAGTGTTACGGTATTGTGAAAATATAACTAAACGTTTTTAATTTTGAAAACGTAACAGAAGTGTTACAATATTTTGAAAACGTAACAAAACGTTTTAGAATTGTGAAAACACGGCGAAAGTGTTTTATAACTATGAAAATGTGATAACATGATTTTTCTTTGTTAAAATACAAGTATAATTTGGTGCAATTTATATGCATTGGAAAGAGATGCTGTGATTGGATTTGGTGCATTATACATGCATTGGAAAAATATGCGTTGAAGCATAAGATACATTGAACAAATGAGAATGAAAAGATTTGTCCGTTGGGGTTGGACTTGCACGGATATATTCGTGCATTGTATTATGACCCTTGTGGTTGAAGAGGGAATGAGAATTGATAGTGAGGTCTATGATGGATCTTGGGGCGTCAAGGTAGCGGTCGACAGTGGATATCTGTCGTGGGCTAAGGATTTGGACCATATGCCACTTGGCGATGCAGATCCGTTGCAACGCATTGACGATACCCGACAAAGCACGATTCTTTTCAACAACTGGAAGATTGTCCTGGGCTAAGGTGAGGCCGACAATTCGATTGTGAGCATTCTCCTCGAAATTGTGAAAACCTCCATGGAGTTGTTTTTGAAAAATTGAGTTTTTGTGCATATGCATAAATCCCGAGCATTTATATCATCATATGATATTAATTGAGGAATATTGGTTATGACAATTGTTTTGAATAATTAGATGATGATAGTTGATTAATGTTGATAGCATGATTTTAATATTGTATCTGTGTGATAACCATAATGATGAAGGCATGATTGTAATTATGATATGATATAACCGTATGATATTGTTGTTTGTGTTATCTCTACTGCTGCCGCCATGTTGCAGACTTGGTGTAGGTGATCTCACCTCTTTGTTATGTTGTTTTGGCTATGTCGTATTATTAAAATTATACGGTAAAGAAAGAACGAGTTGTCTTAGACACAACGGTGACAAATACCTCTACGTTTGGAGACAACATCGAGAATGACCTTTCAGATCTCAAGTGTTGAAACAGTAAAAGATGTTTGAGGACAAGGAAAGACTTAGAACAAATGTCCGATGCTTCAAGATGGACATTCCGATGGACACTCGAGATTGGGGACAACAATAAGGAGTGGACATTCATGACTCGTTGGGAGCAGATTGACATTGACAAGGAGTAGAGTTCGATGTATCAAGTTTGATACGGGAGAAGGAATAAGTATGTTAAATTCTCATCATTAGTGTTACACCGCTTATTAAGTAGGACCAGTAATGCTGTGGAAAAAGAAAGAACAAAAGAGTCTGTCAATTTTATATTTCTCTTTAAATTGTGAAATATTAATTAGTGTCAATATTGTATATGAATCTGTTTCAATACATTTTTCAATATTACTTATAAATTTTCAGTAAGATTAAGTTACTGCAAGAAAAGAAATTTTAAAAACTCAACTTTTTATAACTCAAACTTTGTGCAAACTTCTTTTCAGATTATGAGTCAGGAGTCAGACATGTGATATCCTATGGAGGGTGTTACAAGAAACTTTCAGGTGTTCATTTTATTCTATTTCCATTCTTAGATTAATTTTCATCCTCTATTTGACATTTTCTCATAATCTTATGATTTTCTGAGCTACCTGACTATTTGGTTTTGGTCTTTGAACATTATCTCAGTGTTATTAAAAATGTTAAACTAATTCATTTGATCTTCCAGAAATTAATACAACTCATCCCAATCCATATTTATTTCTATCTTTTCAACTATTTAGACTAACTTCTGAGCTATTTCTCAACTTCAGTATTATAGATTTATGCTCAAATAAATTTAAATCATTACCAAAATTAGCAAATAACTTCCATTAATTTTATTGAGCTACTATAACCCTGATTAGGATTATTAGGTTAGGGAGGATGTTACATCCCATACCATGGTCGGAAATGTCAACTCCTACATTGTCAGCAAATTTCTTACTCTCGCCAGGAAGTGAATCCCCAGCATTCTGCTGAAGAGACTCCAGTGTCTGCGAAGAAAATTCCCCTAGAGCCTCCACTGATTTGCTATTGTTACCCCCTCCGAGAGAAGCTTCACCCTCCATATCCAAAACCATTTCTACTTGAAAAAGTTAGGAAAATGCGAGAAAGAGATGGCAAGGGAGTACCTAGATGATTCAGGTTGAACAGGAAGCAATCTCTCGAAGACCAGATGATGAACCTAGGAATGTGAATCCTTACTTCGGAGGAAAATATCAGAAACAAAGAAGAAAAAGAAGCTCTAAACCTTCTGGAGATGAGTTTTTTCCAGAAGTAATGGAGGAAAACATAGAGAACCAGAGGCAAGGAGAAACAGAGAAGTTGAGCAGAAGCATAGAAGAAGAAGACGGTGATTTAGGTTCTGAAATTTTAAACAAAAACTAATTCCAACTGCCAAAATCCAATGGTTGGAAGTGTGGGTATTTCAAGGATCAGGCAATCATGGTCGTGCATCTAATATATGGTTAGAGTTCAAAGGGCAGCATCCAACAGTCACAATTACATCTTATAAAGTAATTAGGGTTCATTAATAAGAACTGATGGATGTGATGGCTAAGCTAATCAGCACGTGATACGTGACAAAAGACAGGACCTCCTATGGAGAATAGGTGCACAAAAGATGAAGCATCTAGCCAACGACATGAGCGACAAAATGATTGGCCTGATCAACAAGACTAATCTACTTTCTTAGATAATTGACATGTTTGGTCCACTCAGTAAGCTAAACCTATTTTTATGAATGACTGATCGAACCATATAAGGCGAAAACTTAGACTACCATAAGCTTGGCCCATCTTTATAGCTGACCAAGCAGGGGACTGTAGATCGTCCTAGCCCAATTAATATCTGATCATCTGTAAGCATGACCCATCTTTATAAATGACCAAGCTGGGAGGCTGTGGACCGTCCTAGCCCAATTGACATCCAGTCATCCTTAAACGAGGCTCATCTTCATAGATGACCAAGCTGGGAGACTGTGGATTGTCTCAGCCTAGGGCATAAAAGGTCTATCATGGCTGAAGTAGACCTTGACAGGCCGACCGTATAGGGCAAACGTTTATAAGCCCACCTGAATCATTAAGCCCAAGAGGATCCGGGTTAACCCAACCAATTCAAACCCAAATAGGAAACAACTCAACAAACACGTGCTTAAGATCCACCAATAATCGGCAATCGCTTGGCACTATGATAACCAACAGTTGCCAATAGCTTAGAGCCATAATAATCAAACATAATGTAATTCTAATGTTTGGAATCCTAAATGTCCTGAACAGAAGGTATCTAGAGAGTCACTCCTCTAGAGCCTTATATAAACCGGCCTGACAACCTAGGTCAGGCATGTTCTATCTTTACTTCGACACTTGAGCATACTTACTTTGCGTACGGTCCTACCAATTTCTTGATCTACCTAAGTTCTCTTGCCCTCGTTGTTGCCTTCCCTATAGGTCTCTAGTGAGTCATTTTTGCCTACTGACCTAGGTTTCGGTCAGTACTTGAAACATTATCACTTCAAAGAAGTGAAAAAAAAAAGAAGAATAAGATAGGAACCAAAGGGAGAGAGGCAACTGATCTGTCGATTATCTCTATATCTTGAGTGTCTTATATTTGATCTAATTAGACTTCATGTGTGTTTAATTGTTAACTTTTAGCTAAGTTTCTGGATATGAAGTTTAATCGGATCTTTATTGTGAAACTATGCTTAAGTGTGTTTATAAGCACTCATAATTGCATTGTGTTTTTCAGGAGATCAATATCACCCCTAGAAGCAAAGAAAGAAGGAGGAATTTGAAGAAAGCAAGTGACACGGCCCGTGTCAAATGACACGGCCCGTGTCAAATGACACGGGGTGGGCCGTGTCCTTCTCTGGATCTTCAACATGGACCTGACCAACAATACGATCCGTGTCATATAACACGGGTTAGGCCGTGTACATCTCTGACTTCACAAGAGGATCCAGTTTTGAGCTTGATTCACAACACGGCCCGTGTCACATGACACGGGGTGGGCTGTGTTTCTCTCTGACTTACAACACACTTGAATTTGTGTTACCAGAATCTGACACGGGATAGGCCGTGTCAAATGACACGGCTCGTGTCATCGCATCAGAACATTAGATATGAATTCTAATGATGTGTTAGGTATCCAAAAATATAAATAGGGTTGCCTAGGGTCATAAAAAGAGGGTCTGGACTGGGAAACTGCCAAGAGGCTAAGGAGAAGACCAAGAACAAGGGAGAAGGAGATTGGATCGAAGATTGGAGTCTCGGGTTCGAGCAATTGGAGATCAATCATCCCCAACCTTTGGAAACTAGTTTGATCTTTAGTTTTCTTCTGCACTTCTATTCTTGACAATGTTTTTCTTCTTCTATTCTTTTGGTTTTGAATTTGCCATGTGTGGCTAGTTTTCTTATAGGGTTAAGGGAGGATGAAACCCTAGTTTTAATTATGTGATTCTTGCATATTTCCTTATATCAATACAATTGTGTTTTTATTCATATGTTTCTGTTCTTAATTTAGTATAAAGGTTTTTATACTCTTTGCCAATTTCAAAAGTGATAAAACTAGGATTGCTATGCGCGGTTGCGGTGGTAGGACTAGTGAGGCATATGATCTAAGTAATTTAATCCCGGTGTGAGATTGGATCTTAGTGTGATTGATTTTCTAAATCTTAATGCAATTAATAAGTAGGTGTAAGAGCGGTTGCTTTACAAATAATTATGATTAGGGATTGATTTGAGCGGTTGCTGAATTAACCAAAACTTAAGGAAAATATAGAATTAATCTCACAATCACATAAAAAACACAATTGACCATGTTGGTATAAAGGATATGTGGGTTAGCATAATCATATAAATCTAGTGGTGGATTCCATCTCTTAGCCATTGTCTTTTAATTGATTTTTCAAATTATATTTACTGTTTTTGTTTTGGATTCAATTTCTATTTTTAATTTCAACAAACAAAACCCTCGTTTTATTGTTTACTATTTTCGAGTGTTTAAATTAGGATTCAATTTATAGTGTTAATTGAATTAGTTCTCTGTGGATCGACCCTTGCTAACTACAACTGGTTGCAAGGTTTTTATTTTTGGTGGAACTTGGCAACTAATTTTCATTCTAAATTTTAATCACAATTCACACCACACCAAATTTTGGCGCCGTTGCCGGGGAACTAATTATCCAATTGCGCTATTAATATGTTTCCTATTTTTTACTCTGTTTTTGTTTTATTTTTAATTTTTGATTTATTATTTCTAAGTGTCTTGTGGGTGCTAATGTCCTTCAATCATTGGTGACGCAATTAATGGATATGGGGAAAGCACCAATACATGCTTATGGGATTTGCTTATCACTAGGACATATTACTGATATATGTCTCACTTTCCTAATGGACACAAATGTAGAGGAAAAAGAAGTAGGAAGATATTATGAACCTTCCAACAACTACAACTCCTACTCCTACTCCAACACATATAATCCGGGGTGGTGGGATCATCCTAACTTGAGCTATCGAATACAGCCCCAAAATCAACTTCCAGCTTATGGACATCTAGGATTTCAGCAGAGGCAAGCACCTTTCCCCCCAAAACCACAGTAAGCTCAAGCACCAAGGCAACCTGAACCTTCAATGGAGGAGCTAATGACGCAAATGGCCACTAACAACATTCAGTTTCAAGAAGAAACAAAGGCCTCAGTTAACAACCTACAAAACCTAATAGGGCAGTTAACTACAGAATTAAGCAAGGTGCAAAGCTTATTTTCTGAAGAACTTTCCTCACCACCGGAAGTGAATATGGAGGAAAATGCTAGTGATATCACATCGCGAAGTGATAAGTTGTTAGGTGAACCTACTTCTCCTCCACAAGCCACTGAAGAGAAAGACCAAGAGACTAAAAAGGTAAATGAGGAAGGGCAAAACTTTAAGGCCCCCAAGGTAAGTATTCTTGAACCCCTTCCTATTGTAGTGGAGGAAAGTTATGATGAGTTGTGTGATGAATTTCCTGATTTTATTGGTTTCAATAATTTTATTCATTGCCACTCATGTACTGATTGTGATGGTGTTATGACTTGTGCTATTTGCGCTGAGATTTCTGCATACTTGAGAGCTGATGATCCTGTTCATGCAGCAACTAATAATATTGAAGGATCTATCAATAATGTTCATGACACTGTTGCAGAATTTAAGAGACAAAGGGAGATGAAGCTGAAGTCATTATACGAACATTGGAAGTATGCATACTCAGTGAATGATAAACAACTTTCTGTGTTCGTGACCAAGAACCTCCTTGCTGAACAGGAGGAGAGATTGCTACAAATTTTGAAGGGGCATAAGAAAGCTTGGGATCCCGGTGATAGCGCTTTAGTGAATTCCAAAGAAATTAAGGATGATCAATAGGACCCCGGTGGAAGCTCTCATGCTACTTCAAGCATAAGTTGGTCATTACATTTCAAGCAATGTGACCCTGGTGGAAGTCTCCTCATTTGATAAGGATGTTTCTTCTCTCTTTCTTTTATTTTACTTGTCCTGGATTAATTGATGATTATTTGTTTTTGAGCTTTACATTGAGGACAATGTAGAATTTAAGTGTGGGGGAGGAGTTGACATTGTATTTTCTGTTTTAATTTTTATTTAATTCTGTTTTTGAAAAAAAAGTGTGTTTTTGATTGATTTTCAATGATATTTTGATATTTGTAAAGATTATGAGTTTGAAGCAATTGAAATTCAATGGTGTGTTTTATAAATTTCTTCTTTTGTCTTGAATTTGACATGCTAGGCTTTGGATATTTGATTAGTGGATTGAGATTGATAGATGCATACCTTGTGAGATTTTGAGCCTATTGATGGATGAATTTAGCATTTATCCATTCTCCTTTTTCTTGTGTGATTTTTACTCATGTCATTTGATCACTCTAGAACTTGCTTTGATTCTTTTTGAGATTACATTTTCACTTGCATGCATAAACATGATTGAGGCCTTCTTTATTCTTTCTTGAGTAACTACTTTGGCCAAATAGCTAACCTTGCATCATTTTTCTTTGATTAACCCCTTCAGCCTATTGCCTATTCTTTGTCTTAGCTCATTATATGCCTTATGTGAAAAACTATGATTTCACCTTACCTTAGGGAATGGGAGAATATTGGTTCATTTTCATTGGAGGAACTCTTTTACTTGTGGGCAATGTATAGTACAAGTGTGGGGGTTGTGCAAATTAATGTACAATATGCAAAGTGTTGGTTGAAAAAAAAATGCAAAGAAAAAGAATCAATGCAAGAAAGGTTGCAAAAGAAAAGAAAGAAAAAGGAAAGGAAGATGTGAAGAGAATGTGCATTATATAGAATTAGGGGAAAAATTTCATGCTTGTTACTTGTCATTTGAGTTCCTCCCCAATATTCTTTTATTCTCTTTGATATTTATCTTGCCATATCCATATTATTTCTTTCCCTTACCTTGGCCCCATTATAACCTTGAATAAAGTCTTTTGATTTGTGTGTGCATGTGTTTGAGTAGTGGAGAAGTAGAAGATAAGCAAGCTTATGGTAGTGCATTTTTCATGGGCTGAATTGAGTGAGATACTTACCTTGTAAACACTTGAGAGATTGACAATGTATCTTGTGAGGATCTATCATTCTTGATTCATGCTTTTCAAATTGAAGATACCTTGCTTGTTGGTTTGAGATGTGAAGATTTGTTATCTCTTGAATATTTTGACCCCTTAAATCTTTTCTTGCTCTTCTTGCTTACAAATTTTGGCCTTTCTTGAATATCATTGGAAATTGAGTCTTTAAAGTTTTTAGTTTTGTTTTTGTTTTTCTTTGTTCCCTGGTTCGGTCTTATGTTTTGCCCAGGAGTGCAAAAGGCTAAGTGTGGGGGTATTTGATCTGTCGATTATCTCTATATCTTGAGTGTCTTATATTTGATCTAATTGGACTTCATGTGTATTTAATTGTTAACTTTTAGCTAAGTTTCTGGATATGAAATTTAATCGGATCTTTATTGTGAAACTATGCTTAAGTGTGTTTATAAGCACTCATAATTGCATTGTATTTTTCAGGAGATCAATATCACCCCTAGAAGCAAAGAAAGAAGGAGGAATTTGAAGAAAGTAAGTGACACGGCCTGTGTCACATGACACGGGGTGGGCCGTGTCCTTCTCTGGATCTTCAACATGGACCTGACCAACAACACGGCCCGTGTCATATAACACGGGTTAGGCCGTGTACATCTCTGACTTCACAAGAGGATCCAGTTTTGAGCTTGATTCACAACACGGCCCGTGTCACATGACACGGGGTGGGCCGTGTTTCTCTCTGACTTGCAAAACACTTGAATTTGTGTTACCAGAACCTGACACGGGGTAGGCCGTGTCAAATGACACGGCCCGTGTCATCGCATCAGAACATTAGATACGAATTCTAATGATGTGTTAGGTATCCAAAAATATAAATAGGGTTGCCTAGGGTCATAAAAAGAGGGTCTGGACTGGGAAACTGCCAAGAGGCTAAGGAGAAGACCAAGAACAAGGGAGAAGGAGATTGGATCGAAGATTGGAGTCTCGGGTTCGAGCAATTAGAGATCAATCATCCCCAACCTTTGGAAACTAGTTTGATCTTTAGTTTTCTTCTGCACTTCTATTCTTGACAATGTTTTTCTTCTTCTATTCTTTTGGTTTTGAATTTGCCATGTGTGGCTAGTTTTCTTATATGGTTAAGGGAAGATGAAACCCTAGTTTTGATTATGTGATTCTTGCATATTTCCTTATATCAATACAATTGTGTTTTTATTCATATGTTTCTATTTTTAATTTAGTATAAAGGTTTTTATACTCTTTGCCAATTTCAAAAGTGATAAAACTAGGATTGCTATGCGCGGTTGCGGTGGTAGGACTAGTGAGGCATATAATCTAAGTAATTTAATCCCGATGTGAGATTGAATCTTAGTGTGATTGGTTTTTTAAATCTTAATGCAATTAATAAGTAGGTGTAAGAGCGGTTGCTTTACAAATAATTATTGATTAGGGATTGATTTGAGCGGTTGCTGAATTAACTAAAACTTAAGGAAAACAGAAAATTAATCTCACGATCACATAAAAACATAATTGATCATGTTGGTATAAAGGATATGTGAGTTAGCATAATCATATAAATCTAGTGGTGGATTCCATCTCTTAACCATTGTCTTTTAATTGATTTTCCAAATTATATTTACTGTTTTTGTTTTGGATTCAATTTCTGTTTTTAATTTCAACAAACAAAACCCCCGTTTTATTGTTTACTATTTTTGAGTGTTTAAATTAGGATTTAATTTATAGTGTTAATTGAATTAGTTCTTTGTGTATCAACCCTTGCTAACTACAACTAGTTGCAAGGTTTTTATTTTTAGTAGAACTTGACAACTAATTTTCATTCTAAATTTTAATCACAATCCACACCACACCAACAACTAGGATTTTTTTAATGATAAAGATTATTTGAATCCGTTTTTGAAATGTATCTTTAGCAATTGTCTTAATTAGATTCGAGCTATTATTCTGACTTTTTTTTTGTTGGACAATTATATATTCTGAATGGTTTGTTAACTTTGTGGCGAATATCTAGTGTTTCCTATGCTTTTTGTCAAAATAAAAATATTGGGAAATTTTCTAGTATATTAAAATTTTGAATTGTAATTACTTATAGTAAGTAAACTTGAACTTAGTAATTAAGAGATTTATATATTATTTCAAACTAAAAAAAAAAACTTATAAGAAAGGAATTGTGAAATATGATTAATCTCACATTTAAAAGATATGAAAAATTCTTATAAAACAAAAAACTTAAATTATAATTACGAACACGAGTGAGTAATTAACATATTAAATTAATTGAATGAGTAGTAAATAGTACAAAAATAAATATTTGAATATGTTTTTCATTCTCGATATATATATATATATATATTTTATATATATATATATATATATATATTTTCATATATATATATATATATATATATATGATCGAATGAAGAAACAAATACGTGTTAGTATGAGAACTTAAGAGTGTCATATATTAATTCTATAAATTAAGTAAGAAAAAATAATAAATAAAATAAGAAAAGGTATAAGAGCCTAAAAACCAATTAAATAAAATATAATTAATCAACCGACAAGAGTTGGCTTATCTTTTTGAACTTCTGCTAGAGGTGTCAATTTGGGCTAGTCAGGCCCTCTGTGGGTCTAGGCAATTTTGGGCTGGGATAGACTGAGCTAGGTCAAAATTGTTGCAAGCTAGCAAATTGCTGACCTAGCCCAACCTAATATAGGCCATGGGTTGGGCAGGCCAAAGTTATATCTTTTTCGTTCTTGAGTTTTTAACACTTAAAAAGTTTTATTTTAATGTTTCATCACTTTCTTTTTCTTTTGCATAGTTTAAACTCCAGCAAACATCAAATAAAAGTTTTTGCAACCAAGTACTAATTTAAATTAGAGAAAGTTAAGGTAAAATCCTTCACATGTAATATAAATTATTTGATAGTATTTTGACGAAATAATTAGACATCAAGCTAGTGGGTTCCCACTGGGGGCCAACCGGCTTGAGTCAATAGTGTCAAATCAGGTCTAGCCAAGTCAAGCTAAAATATATTTGGACTAAAAATTTCTTAACCTATCCCTCATATTTTTGTCAGGCTATTTAGGTTAGCTCATCGGACTCAACCTGTTTTGATACTCCTGCCTTCCACTCACGACAACTGCATGACTTGGACTTGAATTCAGAAATCTCTCATTGGCTCATTGCTAAGTGATATGTAATTCCATTGTATATCATCACTAAAGTTGGTGGTTTACCTTCACTTGAAATAAGAAAAGCCTTTCTGCATCCTAAACTTTTTTAATAAAAAAATATAACTAATCAAGGATTTTGCCAAACAAAATTAAGATTAGCCTTATATGTCAAAGCCACTAAACATATAAAAGATAATGTTATTGAAAGGATTATCCTTAAAATCCTTACAAGATTTATTTTTAGAGTTTTGTTTGATTTATTAATTCTATACTCATATAATTTAGGATTTAATTTGGATTGAGATACTCATATGTTTAGGTTATAAATTGAATAAAGTAAGGGAACTTACAACGTCTTTCATTGTAGAGTAGTGCTAGAGAAATATCTCAATTGAACCTACAGTGATCTCCCAATCGAGCCTTCTTTTTTCTATTTTTCTTAATTACTATAAGCAATATATAACTCTATTAGTGTTGTGAACATCCAATTTTACCCAAGCAAAAAAAAATGAAAAATAAATAATTGTGCATATTCTTTTATTAATTTCTCTAATCATGCCTTTGCCACATTTATTTTATTTGCTTTGTTTTTTTTAATTTTATTTTATTTTTCACAAAAAGAAAAAAAATAAAAAATATTTAAATTAAAAATAATAATAATATATATGCTGATTTTCGTTTTATTGAAAAAAAAAGAGAAAACTAAAATAAAAAAAAATGTGTTGCTGCTTACGTTGGTGGTTTGGCTTCTGCCAACCACTAATCCAATGCTACAACCAGAAGAAAAAGAAGCTTGCCACCAATCTAATGCTGTAACCAGAACAAAAACAAAAGGCTCGAAATGAGCAAAAATGGAAAATTTGTAGAGATTTGAAGCTTGGAAAGGGTCACAAGTCTAAGGAATATACATGGAAATGGAAAGCACCTATAACTGCAGCAACCACTCTACCGAAGCTGATGTTATGGGGAGGGCGTGGCAGAACTTTTTCTGCTTACAAGAGGGGGAATCACATTTTCAGACGGGGTTTTTTTTTCCAGAGAGCATTTTTACAAGGAGAGGGATGATTTTGACAGAGAAGAAAAACAGAGAGATTTCCGGTTGAGGAGGATTTCATTTGCGCTTTGTTGCCACCTTCATTCATTATTCATTATCTTCTCCAACTTCCTATTCCACTATTCATCATCCTCTCCTATAACCACCACTTCTTTCACCTACCTTAACCCACTAAGTTGACTCACCATCATCCAAACCAACAACCCACCACCCACAACCACCTTGCAACCACCACAAACCCACCACCCATAACCAAGCAACCAAGACCAAACACCACCATCAACAACCCCATCACATTCAACTTCAAACCAACACCCACAACCACATAAATCCACCCAAAAAAAAAAATGAAAATCACTCACCTTCATTATCCCACCACCATCAACAATCCGATCACATTCAACTTCAAACCTACACCCACAACCACAAAAATCTACCAAAAAAAAAAAAAACAAAAATCACTCACCTTCATCATCCCACCACCATCAATAACCTCCACCATTTTCAAAACCACCACCCCTAACCATTAACAACCAAACAACTACCATCTATCCACCATTACACACCACCCAAAAAAAAAGAAAAAAGGGCAGCAGCAAACCCGACTAGCATTCCACGGAACTGACCGGCACTGCAGCCCGAACCGGATCTCCATCTAGCTCCGTTGAGCCGCACCGCACCAGGACCCCGTCGCTACCGTCGGCATGACCAGACCGAACTATCCGTGACCTGCTCGAGCCACTGCGACCTGATCCGTCGCTCCCCCAGTCGTAAGACGCCGTAGCCAAACTAGAAAGACCAGATGAAGCCGTCGGACCTCACCCTGCACTAGATCCGTCGTTCCTTGCCGTGTCTACGCTGCACTGCCCAGATCCAAACTAGTCTGAACCGCGCCGCCGCTCCTCCGCCTTCCTCAGCACGAGTCGCTGCCACCCCGCTGTCATCGTCGTCGTAGCAGAAACCGCAAGCGACGCTTCGTCTTCACTCTCTGGTAGTTTCGAAACCCAGATCCCTACCCATGTGTGCAGGGCATTCTTCTCTCTCCCTTTATTCTTAATATTTAGTTTCTAAAACATGCCTTAAATTTGAGTTTTAAATGGTTTTTTAGATTTTCTTTATTATTGGTCAAAGTTTAGATTTGTTAATGGGCTAATTGTGGATTTAACGTAAAGGCTTGATTCAAATTAGGTTTGAGAATTTGATATGAGAAACTGTTGGCTGGAAACTTGAATAAAAAAATAAAAAAATAAAAGTAATTAAAAAATAAAAGTAATTAAAAAATAATATATAAAAAATAATATATAAAAAATAATATAAAAAAATATATAAAAATATTTTAACCAATGCAATAACCAATGATGATGATTGAATAGCGGATGCTAACTTCAATGTTGTTTGGATCATAAGGGTTTATTGAGTAGTCATGTGCTAACTTGAACCCTGTGCAACGATGGGTTTGTTTTCAAAATAAAATCCATTTTCCAAAAATATTTTTTAAATTAAAATCAATCAGCTCACACTTATTTTTTAAAGAACTACGTAACTTTGAGTTCTTCGTTGCACCTGGGATACGTAGGAGCAGAATCTTTATTCTGTCAAGACAAAATTTAATTTTTCACAATTTGGTTATTTCTTTTCTTTCTTTTTTTAAAAATAAAAATAAAAATTAAAAAAAATAGTTATAAAATCTTTTTAATAGAAGTAAAATAAGTAAATTTGAGATTATCATGTTCTTGCACAATTGACTTAAGGTACCGTCTTAAGACGGGTACGTTAGGGGTGCTGTGGGATTAAATTTTCACCATTTCCTATCCATAACTGACTCCCGAATCCAATCTGGTTTTCAAAGACTATTTTCTAAGAAAAGTTTTCTAATTTTTTCTAATTCAAATAAAATTGGTGGCGACTCCATTTTCTTTTTTAAAATCTCGTGAGCTACTATTTCGCTGCGATCCCGGTCACGACCAATGGTGACTCCGCTGGGGAAGCTTGGATAGTCAGGCCTGTTGTTGTTAGTTGTGCAAATTATTAATAATCTTTGTTCATTTATTTTACTCTTTTTTTGTCCTTGGTTTTGTCTTCTTATTTGTTTGTAAATATATTTTTTCGTACTTTTATGTAAATATCTAATAGCATTATCCTGTGTATATCTTGACTTGTATATATATTTTATGTTTAATTGTTTAAACCATAGGGTAGATGATTGTTAGCTGGCTGTTGTATATATATTTTTGCAAGTTAGGGGCAATTTTGGTCTTTTAAAAATTTTATACAGGTTTGTATGCTCCCTCACATATGTCACTATCACTTACCTCACACACTTTTTTGGGCTCTATACCCCAGTCTGTGCGAACCCAAGGAATAGGAGGAGTCTCGACTTTTGTTATTGAGGGACTTTATGCTCACTTGACATTGGTTGAGACACCACTCAGATTGTTACCAATATCATGGACTAGTCATATTGAGAGGGTTTATCCCTACTTGTGATTAATTCATAAATTGGGTCTCTGTCTTTCGAGATATGGGCAATATGGGGACCATGACTTTTAGAGGTCTAGATCTGTCCTAAAAACCTTGCACTGATAGATTGAACATAGTGGCTGCCGAAATTAGAGTCGTAACTTTAAGAAAATCTAACCTTTAAGTTTCACCTGATTAGGGTACAAATGGAGTGTACATCTTCTTTATCTATTCATTTCTCATATCATTCATTCTTGCATTTTTTTGAAACAAGAAAAAAGAAAAATCATAAAAAAGGGATGTTTCATCTTGCATTTTCATATCATTCATAAAAGAAAAGAAAAGATATGTATTATCTTGCATCTGCATGACATTCCCAAAAATAAATACGCCATCTTACATTTTCATGTCATTTTCTTGCATTCTAAAAAAAAGAGATAAAGAGGGCATGCATTAGCAAATCATACTTAATCCTTTGGGTTTACGACCCTATAAGGATTTCTTCATGTAGGCTGTTAGGGAACATTTTAGAGTTACCTCAATAAAGGGTATCCCTAAAATGCATTGTTCATTTTTCTGGTTTGCTTACATTCTTTTTTAATTTTTTTTATAGGGTGAGTTTACTTGGTAAAGTGAAAAGATTAGTACTCATTCAATAGCTAGGAATAGAAGAGATATGTCGAAGGAAAAACACCAGTAATGCAATTGATCTCAAGAGGAATATAAAGATTATAGTAAATGGCAGTGATTTGAGGCGTGTGAAGGACATTACTCAATAGATGACTCCTAAGGCTCAATCAGAGTTTTCATGCAGTTATGGACAGATCTTAGATTTGTTGTGCATCCCTGTTGAAGAACCTGTCTTAAGTGGCCTTGCCCAGTTTTGGAATTGTTCTCTGAAATGTTTTGAGCTGCCCGATTTGGATATTGCACCGACCATAGAAGAGTATGCCATCTTGTTTAGACTCCCAATGAGCAAGTACCCTAATGTTTATCTTTATGGAGGGCATTTTGTGTCAGAAAGAAAAATAGAAGAACTCATAGGGGTTTAGGCAAATCAGTTAGGCATGGAAAAGAGAGGAGGAACATAAGATTGAAGAAAAGTTACCTGGAAGCACATCTTAAGATATTAGCACAACAAGGAAGGTGGGATCTCTTTAACAAAACATTGACGCTAACCATCTTTGGATTAGTGTTATTCCCATTCACTTCAGATGTAGTGGACCAAGCAGCAATGGATGCTTTCTTCAAATTTGAGAATCATAGGGTAAATCCAATTCCTGTTATTCTTGTTGATACTTTCTTGACCATGGAGATTTGCCACAAAAAAGGAGGAGGGGTGATCTGATGTTGCACACATATGTTGTATGTTTAGATCGTGACGCATATGGATGTACACAATCATCTGGGATTCCTACCTGATCCGCTAAGAAATTTTGGTCCATACTAGTGAAGTAACAGAAAGCTCATGAATGGAAAGATGAGTTCATGAAGATGGGATCAAACTCTTTCAAATGGGTTCATTCTTGGTATCATGGGGAAGAGATAGTGCTCAGTTGTGGTGACTTTTCTAATGTTCCTTTAATGGGCGTGAGAGATTGTGTATCCTTTTCACTGGTCCTTGTGCTCAGACAACTCCAATGGACTCAGCACATGCCCAGCGAAGCACAACTTAGAGGATTCAACTTTTTATATGGGAAAGATAGAAGCACTACCAAGCAAGAAAAGGAGGTCAAGGACGTTTGGAAAAATATTCATAGGGCAGGGGCGAAAGAACTGGGAAAACGTGTGGTAATTCCTACTCCTGAGTACCTACAATGGAGAGAAACAAGGAAAGTATAAAATAGTACCCCTCAGGCGGTGTCAAGCGATGAAAATCACTCCTAGATTATATCTCAAATGACCACCCAGATAGAGATGATGAAAGCGCAAATGAAGTTTTTGAAACAAGGGAAGGAAGTCGTTGAGTTAAAAGTTGTCATCCATACAAGTCGATTCCAGAAGTTATTTAACAAGATTAAAGACTTAAAGGATGCACAAGCTGATGCTGCTGAAGTCCCGAGCTGAGTAAAAAGGGCAAGGAAAGGAAGAGAGGTAGAATCAAATAAGACCACATTAGAAATCCAAGAGCTACGGGTGAAGATAAGTGCTCAAGAAAAAATGATAGAGAAGGTTTTGCAAGAAAAAGAATAATTAGAAGCAAACACTAGAGCACAAGACCAAACGATGCAAGCTCTACAAGAAGCTTTGGTTGAAGTGAAACGACACTCTAATCAAAGACAAGTTTTGGATGTAGAATATTATGATTCACTAAAGGAAGTAAACAAGAGAGCGAGACGTTTAGAGTTGAAAACTCAAGAGCTAGAGCAAGAAAATGAGCAATGGAGACTCAAAGCTTAAAGGCAATGGCTGCAAAAAGAAGAAAGAGAAGGCGCGTGGCAATAAGCAGCTCAAAATGAATAGGCTCAAAATGAATATTGGATCAAGAAATATGAGGACATGTCCAACAGCTTGCAGTATCACACTACGCAACTGGTTGGTCGTTTTGATGAAGTAGACCTTCAAATTTACCTGAATCCATTGCTACGTCTACCACAGAAAATAGATAAGTTTATGAAGTATTGTCGAGGTCTTGCTAAAGGTTTTAGGAAGAAACAAACAAAGTTGTTGATGTAATGTAGTTTATGTTACACTTTGAGGAGACTGAGACCTTGTACTGATTAAATTTGAAATGAATATGAATGACCAGTTGTAATGTTTTGCTTTGAATGTTGATTTTACTGTTTTTCATTCAGGCACTATTCATTGAGGGGTGAATTCCCCCTTGAATAGGTTGTCAACTGTGCTTTCACCCTGAGATAATTTGTTTCAGCGAAAGTACATGAAGCTTAGTACTCGGTGAAAGAATGATTGCATTGTTTGTGAACATCCATGAAGATGGCACCATTAGTGAACTCGTTAGTGCTAAATTCGGGATCCTGCCTTGCTATTGAATGATTATGCGAATCTTTCTACAATCGCCAAGCATCCTCATAATAGTGCTAACTTTTTTTTCTTTCCTTTTTCTTTATTTAATGTGGTCTTGTTTTAATAAATCAATTTGGTTCAGGAATCATTGCACGGCCTAGGAAAAAAGAGACTAATCTAACCCAAGTTCACAATACCAGATCTCGGACCCGAATAGCTGCTGATAATTCTGAGACAGGAAGAAACTTGAGTAGGGAGGTCGATGAAATGACAGGGAAGATAAATGAAATGCTAGAGAACTAAGCGAGGTTGGAAGCAATATTACAAGATATGAGGGAGTCTCTCCACTTAATCAGTGGAAATAGAAATGCAAATGGGGTTGAAGCGTATGTAACTGTGCCATCAATGTCTGTCCCGATATTCTCGGCTATAACCTCAAGCATCGCTGCAGGGATCTATGAGCAACCACCTCAAACAACATCAATAGTCATGCCTATTGGGGAGAGATATCGCGCCTTGGAAAGCACTCATAATGAAATCCCTGGTTATGCGGGCCCTACTTAGGAGGCACCTCATGTGTCTATTTAGAGGCAAGCGACAATGCCTTATTCTAGGAATAGTCACACCATGACTGAGAAAGATAAGATGAAAGAAGAATGGATGGAGAAAATGGAGGAACAGATCAAGGTGATAAAAAGCCCCAGTACTTATGGACCTCTGAGAATAGAGGAGTTGTGTCCTACCACGGATATAGTAATCCCTAAAGACTTCAAGATTCCTAATTTTGTAAAGTATGACGGGAACGGCAACCCTCGTTTCCATTTGATCAGTTTTGGCACTAAGATGGTTGTTTGGTCCAAGGATGATAAGTTTCTCATCAGTTTTTTCCATGAGAGTCTTACAGGTCCCGCTCTAGAGTGGTATCTTCAGTTAGATCGCTCAAAGATCTCACGTTGGATGGAACTAGCTGATCTATTTATAGACCGGTACAAATTCAATCTAGACACAGCCCTAACCCGGGAACAGTTGAGTTCTATGCAGAAAGGTAATGAGGAACCTTTCGAGTAATATGCACAGAGGTGGAGAGCCTTGGCGGCTCAAGTCCAGCCCCCATTAACACTGTGTGAGATGTGTTCGCATTTCTTGAGGACCTTAGGAAATCCTTTTATTGGGGCGATGGCAGGGGCAACCTATAAGGATTTTGCATATTTAATAACTACTGGAGAAAGAATTGAAATTTTGGTCAAAGCTAGGAAGTTGCCGATGAGTAGCACAGAGAATACTGCTTTCAAGAAAGGATTCCAGCTGAAGAAAAAAGAACTTGAGGTGAATTATGTCCAACTCCAACAGAATTTCAGACCTCGATATAGCCCTAATCATCAGCCACTATACAACCCCAACCCTCTCTTTTCATACCAAACACCTCCACTTCCTCATTATCCACCCTACCAAATTATACCGGTCGCAAATATTACCCCAACCCTATAATTCCAAATTAACAACGTTCCCACGTCGCAACCATATACACTAACTCGCCTAAACTATACCCGATACCCACCCGCACCTCTGCAGAATTACCCAAACCACCCATAATCTTGGCCGAACCTCTAAAATCAAAGCCGTTTTCATCCCCAAAACCTCCCCTTTTTTCCAAGGTTGTCCATTCCGAATGCAGACCTATTCCAAAGGTTGTTTGATGCTCACCTTATTTTGAGAATTCCTGTGTGCCCCTTAGAACCACCATTAGCATCATGGTACAACCTGAACTCAACTTGCAAGTATCACATGGATATCCCAGGACATTCAATTGAAGATTGCGAGGCTTTTAGTAAGAAGTTAATTAGCTATGGGAAGCTTGATATTCAAGAAGAGGTTGGACCCAGTATCGTTAGCAACATAATTCCTAATCATGATGAAAGGAATGTGGTGAATGCTTTAGAGATGGAAGGATCATCTAAAAGAAAGGTCATGAGCTTGCATACGCCGATGGCAAAGATATTCGAAGAGTTGAAGAAAGCTGGTTACAGTATCATTGCACCAGCTGCCGTGATGAAGGAAGAGGAAAAGCACGATTAAGAGTCAAATTATGCTTATCATTATGGGGGAATGGAATATGATATTGAGGATTGTTGGGACTTCAAGGTTTGAGTCCAAGGATTGCTCACTTTGGGAGTAATACATGCAAGACAAGCGTTAGCTTCCACCGAAGAGGTCAATGTGGTCGAACACTTTGTGCTTAAGGTGCCACCTCTCAACCAAGCCTCGACATCAGGGAAAGTAGTGGTAACAATTAAGAAACCAGCGCCATTTACTTATAATGATACTCATTCAGTGCCATGGAATTATGAAAACCAAGGTAGAGACAAAAGGAGTCGAGGAAGAGACTTTGAAGGCTCGGGTTGCTGAAGTACATCAAGAGGAAGAGTCAGTGACTAATATAGTCGGGGTAGGAGGAATTACAAGGAGTGGGCGATGTTATAGCCCATTAAAAAAGGGGAAAATTGTTAAAGAAGTGAGTAAAGAGGAAACCTCAAAGGAAGAGGAGAAAGGGAAGGAAGAGGAAGAAAAGTTCTTGAAGATAATGAAGCAAAGTGAATATGACATGATGAAACAGTTGAAAAAAAATCTAGCCAGAATATCTTTATTGTCACTCGTCTTAACATCTGAGATGCATCAGAAGGCATTATTGAAAGTTCTGAATGAGGCCTATGCTAACCCCGATGTTACCCCAGAAAATGTTATTAACATGGTGGACCTGGTGAAACGTGTCAACATGATCATATTTACTGATGAATAGATCATCTCTTAGTCTGAGAAAAATCCAAGGGCCTTGCACATAACCCTCAAATGTAAAGGGAATATAGTCAAAAAGGTATTGATTGACGGGGGGTCTGTGCTGAATATCATTCCCAAGTCAACTTTAACCTCATTATCAATAAGTGAAGATGAACTAGTGCCTCGAGAAATGGTGGTGCGAGCCTTTGACGGGAATAGGAGAGGCATTATGGGAGAGATAATGTTGCCACTAGAGACTGGTTTGAGTATTTTTCAAGTGTTGTTGTCATGGATATTGAGCCTGGCTACACCATGCTCCTGTGGAGACCATGGATCCATGTCGCTGGTGCTGTTCCTTCCACCCTGCATCAAAGTGTTAAATATATTGAGAATGGGCTGGTCATCACCATACATGGAGAGGAATAAATTATGTTGTCAAAACTAGTTTCAATGCCATATATCGAGAGTGCAGCGAAAGAGGAGGAGAATTTGTGGCACAGTTTTGAAGTAGTTGAAACTGGACTTGGTAAGGATGAATCTCCAACACAGAGTGTGAATCAGGTGGTGGCCCAGATTATGGCTAGTAGTGGATACCAGGAAGGAAAAGGCTTGGGCTCAAAGCTGCAAGGTACTCAATCGCCAATGTCATTCCCAGAAAAGTCAGACAAGTTTAGGATAGGGTACGAAGCATCTCTAGAGGAGAATATGAGGAGCATGACTCTTAGAAGAAAGGGTGACAAGGGCAAGATGAAGTATATTCCCTACCTGAGGGAAACATTCCCAGCACCGGCAGAGGTAATCATGCCTGACGAGGTCATTCGCCCCCGATGCCATCACACTATTAATGCATTGCATGAAGAAAGCCCAGAAGAGCGCAAGGCAATCCGTCTTCTTACTAATGAGGAGCCGCTGAAGAACTGGCAATATGAACCAATTATTGATGTGATTGTTTCAAAGTAATTGTCTAGTCATATTGTGTTAAGCAGATGTTCAAGTTGTTTTGAGCTTATGGTTTATGTTATTTGAGACATTAATTAAATGAATTTGCATGAATATTCAACATTTCTCTTCGTTACACCTTTTGACTTGTCCTTTTGCATTTATCAGTCTTCTTTGTACATTTTTGTACAATATCTTGTTCTTCTTTTGTCGTTCTTACTCTATTTTGCTTTTCCAACTCTACACAAATTGCTTTCCAGGGATCTGAGTTTCGTAGAAAGTTAGCCTCATGAAAGGGACCTCAGAAACTTATAAATTGATTCCCTTGCAATGTTTACTGAAAAAGACCCTAGATCTAGTGAAGAGGAAGAAGTTGTTGAAAATTTTGCAAAATTACTAGAGTACTCAAAGATGGGATTTGACTTGAATGGCGAGGAAGTAGAGGTGGTCAACATGGGGACAGAGGAAGAGAAAAAGGAATTAAAAGTAGTGGAAAACCCGAAGTTTGAAGAGATGATCGCGCTATTCAAAGAGTATATGGATGTTTTTGCTTGGTCTTATCGGGATATGTCTGTGTTAGACCCAGAGATAGCATCGCATAAAATCCCATTATACCTGAATATTGAAGCAAAGAAGCAGAAGTTAAGGAGGATGCATCCTGATATGTCTCTGAAGATCAAGGAAGAGGTGACTAAGTAATTGGAAGTAGGATTTGTGGAAGTGTTAAGACACCTAGAGTGGGTAGCCAATATCGTGCCAGTGCCTAAGAAGGATAGAAAGGTCAGAATGTGTGTGGATTACAGAGATCTGAATAAGGCCAGCCTAAAGGATGATTTCCCACTCCCTCACATCGATGTGCTGGTTGATAACACTGCTAAGAATCATAGGTTCTCATTCATGGATGGATTCTTAAGGTACAACCAAATTCCTATGGATGTCAAAGATAAAGAAAAGACTACTTTCATTACTCCTTGAGGAACGTTTTGCTACACAATGATGCCGTTTGGATTAAGGAATGCTAGGGCTACTTACCAATGCGCTATGGTGGCACTGTTTCATCACATGATGCACAAGGAGATTGAAGTGTATGTGGATGATATAGTAGCCAAGTCTAAAGAAGGAAAAAGTCATGTAGCGATTTTGCGTAAGTTGTTTGAAAGACTCAAAAAGTACAAGCTAAGGTTGAATCCTGCTAAATGTGTTTTTGGAGCATCTGCTTGGAAATTACTCAGATTTATCGTTAGCAAAAAAGGAATAAAGGTGGATCTAGATAAAGTGAAAGCAATACAAGAGATGTCTGCCCCTAAGATAGAGCGAGAAGTGAGCAATTTTCTTGGAAGACTCAACTACATTGCTAGATTCATTACTAGCTTAACCAGCACCTATGAGCCTATATTCAAGCTATTGAAGAAGCATTAACCAAGAAAATGGGATGAAGAATGTCAAGAAGCTTTTGACAAGATAAAGGCTTATTTAATGAATCCTTCTGTTTTGGTACCTCCTACGCCGAGTCGCCCTTTGATTTTGTACCTAACTATATTGCCAACCTTGATGAGGGCAATGTTGGGGCAGCATGATGAATCGGGAAAGAAGGAGCAGACAATTTATTATCTTAGTAAGAAGTTTAACGACTATGAAGCCCGTTACAGGGCTATCGAGAAGACTTATTGTGCTCTAGTATAAACCTCAAAACGGCTAAGGCAGTACATACTCTATTATACCATATGGTTGATCTCCCGAATAAACCCTCTGAAGTACATATTTGAAAGTCCTCATGTTTCATTAAGGGTTTCAAAATGGCAAGTGATGCTATCAAAATTATATATCAAGTACATGACTCGAAAATCCATCAAAGGAAGTGCGATTGCTAATCATTTAGCTGAAAACCCTCTTGAGGGTGGACAATTAGTGACATCTGAGTTCCCTGATGGAGAAATACGATGGCGAAGAAGAAGAAGAAGAAGAAGAAGAAGAAGAAGAAGAAGAAGAAGAAGAAGAAGAAGAAGAAGAAGAAGAAGAAGAAGAAGAAGAAAAAGAAAAGGCTATTTGGAAGATGTATTTTGATGGAGCAGTTAACATACATGGTAGTGGCATAAGAGCTGTGGTTGTTTCACTAACTAGAAAACAATACTCAGTCTCTATCAAGCTAGATTTTGAGTACACCAATAATGTTACGGAGTATGAGGCATATGCTAATGGTTTACAAGTTGCAATCAACTTGGAGATCAAGCAGTTAAAAGTATTTGGAAACTCAACACTTATCATTTATTAGGTGAATGGTGAATGGTAAACCAAAGATCCAAAGTTGGTGCCTTATCAAAAGTATTTGATCTAGTTGATTGAGAAATTTGAGGAGGTGACCTTTTCCCATTTGACTTGAGACAAGAATCAGTTTGCAGATGCCTTGGCCACCCTGGCTGTTATGACCAAGTTGGATATTCATAATAATGTCTAACCTATCCAAGTGAAGGCACATTGTAGACCTGCGTTTTATGTCAATGTGGAAGGCGAGTCAGATGGTAAACCTTGGTATCATGATATCAAGTATACATTCAACATAGAGAATACCCAACTAGGGCAAATGAGGTGAATAAGAAGACTATCCGCCGATTGACGATGACCTTTTTCTTGAATGGAGAGGTTCTGTACAAAAAGAGTCATGATGACACTTTACTTAGATGCGTGGATGCTCGTGAAGCTCGCATAATCATGACTGAAGTCCATGAAGGAATCTGTGGAACTTATGCCAATGGTCATATGATGGCTCGAAAAATTCTAAGGAGTGGTTATTATTGGTCCACTATGGAAACAGACTGTATAGAGTATGTACGAAAATGCCAAAAATGCCAGATGTATGCAGATCGAGTCAATGCGCCTCCTTTCCCTGTGCATAATTTGGTATCTCCATGGCATTTCTCAATGTGGGGAATAAATGTCATCAGACACATTAATCCCATGGTCACTGCTTCATTTTGGTGGCGATTGACTATTTCACTAAGTGGGTAGAAGCTTCTTCTTATGCCAACATTACTCAAAAAGTGTTTTTGAGATTCCTCAAAAGGGATATTATCTGCAGATATAGAATTCCAGAAAGGATAATCACAGATAATGGTACCAATCTCAATGGTGCGGAGAATAAAAAATTATGTGAAAATCTCAAAATCAAGCATCATAATTCAGCTCCCTACAGGCCTCAGATGAATGGTGCAGTTGAAGCAGCAAATAAAAATGTCAAGAAAATTGTTGCTAAAATGGTCGTGAACTACAAAAACTGGCATGAAATGCTACCCTATGTTTTGCATGCATATCGTACCAATATACGATCAAGTACTGTGGCAACGCCTTTCTCTTTAATGTATGGGATGGAGGTTGTCTCTCCTATAGAAATCGAGATCCCTTCTCTAAGGGTTTTGATAGAAGCAGAGTTGGAGGAATCCTAATGGGTGAATACTAAGTATGAGCAATTGAATATGATATAAGAGAAGATATTGACAGCTATTTGTCATGGACAATTGTATCAAAGTAAAATGACCAGAGCCTTTAGTAAGAAAGTTCATCCCAGGGAATTTTGTTCAGAGGGTTTTGAAAAAGATTCTCCCTAACCAAGAGGATGCCAGAGGAAGATGGGCTCTGACTTACGAAGGCTCGTACATAGTCAAGCAAGCAATTTCAAGAGGAGCGTTAATTTTGCAGAATATGGATGGAGAAGAATTGCTAAGGCCCGTAAACACTAACGTTGTCAAGAGATTATATGCCTAAAAAAAAGAAAAAAGAAAAATGAGGCTCATTAGGTTGAAAATCTGAAAGGGCAACCTAAGCAAAAGTTAGAGCAATCAAAAAAGAAAAAAAAAAGACTCGTTAGGCTGAAAACCCGAAAGGGCGACATAAGAAAAAGTTAGGGTAAATAAATAGACAAAATCTCAAAGAAAGTAGGCCTGAAACTTCTTGAAGGATTCACCAAACTGGGGTAATTTTTTGATGTACGTCCAATCAATTACACAGGGGGCAAGTTCATTTGCATTAAATTAGCCATATTGGGGCAAATTTTTTTGAGGAATTAAAGAGGACTTGTGTTGAAAGAAGTATCAGCAGAGACAATGGTTGAATTGTCAAGCATTTGTGGTGAATCAATTAAATGAGGAACAAGGAACCAATATTGGGGTAATTTTTTTTTCTTGCAATTTTTCTTTTGTCTTTCAAGTATGTGCCTTGTCCAAAGTTCATGTACGATTACATTACCAAAGTAATAAAAAGAAGTTTGTTCATTCAACGAATTTCTGTCCATTTATGAATGTATGTTTACTCATTAATTTATGTCTCAAATAAAATAAACTTAAGGTCAACAATTTAATCTGACAATTTTGCAGCAATCCTTCAATGATTGATTTGGATTAAAGGATCTCAGTAACTCAAGATGCAGATTGCAAAGTGTTGCTAAGAAGAACAAGGTGGTCGAAAAAATGAAAAAAAATGAAGAAGGAAAATAAGCAAATCCAGAGGATTCCTAGCCAATAAAAAGGTCTGATGAAGAAAAACACTTGAGCAAAGAGTTTGATTAATCAAAGTTTTTCGGAATCACCGTTGGTTCAGACAACCTTTAATGAATAAATGGAAAAAAAATGAAAAAAGAGTGAAAATAAGAGGAAAAAAATGAAAAAAGAGTAAAAATAAGAAGAAAAAAAAAGAAGAGAAGAAAGAAAAGATTTTCATTCCATGTTTAACTGCACAAGTACAGTTTTCATGCACTTTATTTTCTGTTGAGCGTATCAGCTCCATGCATTTTAATTTCTGTTGAGCGCATAGGCTCCTTGCATTTTAATTTCTATTGAGCGTAATGGCTCATTGTATTTTAATTTTTTGTTGAGTGCATCGGCTCCATGCATTTTAATTTCTGTTGAGCGCATAGGCTCCTTGCATTTTAATTTCTGTTGAGTGTATTGGCTCCTTGTATTTTAATTTCCTGTTGAGTGCATCGGCTCTATGCATTTTAATTTCTGTTGAGCGCATCGGCTCCTTGCATTTTAATTTTTAATTTTCTGTTGAGCGCATCGGCTCCATGCATTTTAATTTCTGTTAAGCGCATCGGCTCCATGCATTTTAATTTCTGTTGAGTGCATCGGCTCCTTGCATTTTAATTTCTGTTGATCACATCGGCTCCATGAATTTTAATTTTTGTTAAGCGCATCAGCTCCATGCATTTTAATCAGCTCCATACATTTTAATTTATGTTGAGCGCATCTACTCTTTGCATTTCATTTTTCTTGCCTTGTTTTACATTTATCATTTTTTGCATTCCCGAGCAAAATTCGAGTTCATATCTTTAATTGTTTCTTACAAGATAATAAGAATAACTGTGAATATCCAATTTTACCCGAGCCAAAAAAAATGAAAAATAAATAATTGTGCATATTCTTTTATTAATTTCTCTAATCATGCCTTTGTCTCATTTATTTTATTTGCTTTGTTTTTTTTAATTTAATTTAATTTTTCACAAAAAAATTATTTAAATTAAAAATAATAATAATAATATATATATGTTGATTTTCATTTTATTGAAAAAAAAAAAAGAGAAAGCGAAAAAAAAAGTGTTGTTGCTTACGTGGGTGGTTTGGCTTCTGCCAGCCACCAATCCAATGCTGCAACTAGAAGAAAAAGAAGCCAACCACCAATCCAATGTTGCAACCAGAAGAAAAACACAAGGCTCAAAATGAGTAAAAATGGCAAATTTGCAGAGATTTGAAGCTTGGAAAGGGTCACAGGTCTAAGGAATATACATAGAAATGGAAAGCACATACAACTGTAGCAGCCATTCTACCTAAGCTGCTGTTATGGGGAGGGGGTGGCAAAATTTTTTCTGCTTACAAGAGGGGGAATCACATTTTCAGACGAGGTTTTTTTTTTCAGAGAGCATTTTTACAAGGAAGGGGATGATTTTGATAGAGGAGAAAAATAGAGAGATTTTCGTTTGATGAGGATTTCATTTGCGCTAAAAAAACCCCTTGTTGCCACCTTTATTCACTATTTATCATCTTCTCCAACTTCCCATTCCACTATTCATCATCCTCTCCCACAACCACCACTTCTTTCACGTACCTTAACCCACTGAGTTGACTTACCATCATCCAAACCAACAACCCACCACCCACAACCACCTTGCAACCACCATAAACCCACCACCCATAACCAAGCAACTAAGACCAAACACCACCATCAACAATCCCATCACATTCAACTTCAACCCAACACCCACAACCACATAAATCCAAAAAAAAAAATCAAAAATCACTCACCTTCATCATCCCACCACCATCAATAACCTCCACCATTTTCAAAACCACCACCCACAACCATTAACAACCAAACAACTACCATCAATCCACCATTACTCACCACCCAAAAAAAAGGGCAGTAGCAAACTCGACTAGCATTCCACAAAATTGATCGACACCGTAGCCCAAACTAGATCGCCATCTAGCTCTGCCGAGCTGCACCGCACCAAGACCCTGTCGCCGCCGTCAGCATGACCAGACCGAACCGTTCGTGACCCGCTTGAGCCACCGTGACCTAATCTGTCACTCCCCCAGTTGCAAGATGCCGTAGCTAAACCAAAAAGACTAGATCCATGCTGACCAGCACTGTTCGAAGCTGTCGGACCTCACCCCGCACCAGATCCATCATTCCCTGCCGTGTCTGCGCCGCACTACCAGATCCGAACCAGTCTAAACCATATCACCCTCCTTCGCCATCCTCCGCAAGCATCTTCGCCACCCCGCTGTCATCGTCGTCATAGCAAAAACTGCCGGCGACGCTTCGTCTTCGCTCTCTGATAGTTTCGAAACCCAGATCCCCACCCATATGTGCAGGGCATTCTTCTCTCTCTCTTTATTCTTAATATTTAGTTTCTGAAACATGCCTTAAGTTTGAGTTTTGAATAGATTTTTTTATTTTCTTTATTATTGATCAAAGTTTGGTTTTGTTAATGGGCTAATTGTGGATTTAATGTAAAGGCTTGATTCAAATTGGGTTTGGGAAATTAATATGAGAAACTGTTGGTTGGAAACTTGAATAAAAAAAATAAAAAAAATAAAAAAATAAAAGTAATTAAAAAAGAATATATAATAATAAATAATATAAAAAATATTTTAACTAATGCAATGACCAATGATGATGATTGAATAGTGGATGTTATCTTCAATGTCGTTTGGATTACAAGGGTTTATTGAGTAGTTCTGTGCTAACTTGAACCTTGTGCAACGATGGGTTTGTTTTCAAAATAAAATCCATTTTTCAAAAATCTTTTTTAAATTAAAATCAATCAGCTCACACTTATTTTCTAAAGAACTACATGACTTTAAGTTTCTCATTGCACCTGAGGATACGTAGGAGCAAAATCTTTATTCTGTCAAGCCAAAATTTAATTTTTGCTAATTTAGTTGTTTCTTTTCTTTCTTTTTTTAAAAATAAAAATAAAAAAATAGTTACAAAATCTTTTTAATAGGAGTAAAATAAATAAGTTTTAGATTATCATGTTTTTACACAACTGATTTAAGGTACCGTCTTAAGACGGGTGCATTAGGGGTGCTGTGGGATTAAGTTTCCTTATTTCCCTATCCATAACTAACTCTCGAATCCAATCTGGTTTTCAAAGACTATTTTCTAAGAAAGGTTTTCTAATTTTTCCTAATTCAAATAAAATTGGTGGCGACTCCATTTTCTTTTTTAAAATCTCGTGAATTACTATTTCGTCGTGATCCTAGTCGCGACAAGTGTCTTTTATTAGAGAAAGGATTTATAATTTGGTTTTGAGCTTTTTAGATCTATCTCATGCTATAGTAAATCTAAAATTTTAAGCTTCAATTTTCTCATATTGATCTCATGCTTTGGACCAAGATCAAAGACGTTATATTCTCTTCATACGGTAACACATTATGTGTTAGTCTTTATAATAAAAGATGTATCGTCATCTGTAGTCTACGAATCAAGAGCAAAGTTATAGATTGAAAATTTTATTTATTTTTTTTCTTAATAGATTTGTTGTTTTTACTAGATTTGTAAGTGTTGTTATGCTTTTGTTTTAATGAATTTCAATTTATGATTAAAAAAAAAGACACCAAGTATTTTTGAGATAATATTCATGTTGTAGTTTAATTTTTTAAAGTTTGTGATTTAAGTACATTCATGTTTTTTAGCTTATGAGATTGATCCATGTAATATGTACTTTGATTCCTTTTAAGGTTTTTTTTCGCTTTATTTTTTAATATATCAAATTTCTATAAGTTGTATCTTCAAGTTAGAATCATAATTATCTTTATGTATTTTATGTATATCGATGTAATGTGCGTATAAGTAGACCAAAATTTATTATCACAAAAGTTAGAAATATGAAAGTACATAAACTTTAACTAAGGTTGAGAAATGTTATGAGATATTTATTTTTTTTAGAAATAATTTTTTTGTTGGTAATTTCTTGATTTTACCTTGTTGGGAAATACTTCATCCCTTTCTTCATGTGCTTGTATAAATGCAAATAATTAAGAAAAGCATTATAAACACATTAGACACAAATTTAATGTGATTCGGCCCAACATGTCAATATCCACGAATGAGAAGAGATTAAATCCACTATGAACAATATTACAAATATAACTTTTGTCACTAGATAAAACTGCAAATCCTCCCACAATATAACTGTTGCACGGATAAGGCTACAAACCCTCTTTCAATTTTTACAAGTTTTGTGGACAAAGCTACAAACCCTCGTTGATGCAACTTTTTATGACAAAGTTGCAAAACTTCTGCCACAACATTACTTACAATTTCATCTCCCTCATTCTCATAACCTCAACAACTCTCTAATACAAGTATTTATAATCTACAATAATTTACGTGACAATCAACCACTCCTAATCTTATCCTTATCTCAATCCTTATCAAGATAAGATCATTCCTAGTTTCTTGTTTAAAAACAAATATATCATATATATCTCAATTATCTTAGCATTAATTACAATTTAAAATTCAAATCTCCCAATAGAATAGAAAACTATCAACACTTATCAAAATAGGAATTTAGGTCAATCTCAACAATCTCTACCTCGATCCAAATTCCATAATCACAAACATTCTTCAAGATCAATAAACCTATAAATCAACACGCATCTCCACCATCATAAAAAATAACAGCAATAAACCACATCTTTATAATATTCAAAGCACGACCAAATTGCCAAGTAAATCTTTCAATCAAATTAGGTCTTCATGCTTGCACCGCCGTTATATGGAACACACTGTATGACCTCCATGTTAAGAAGACTTTTGACACACATGTTGTCATATAACGAGACACGACACCTAATCTTCACCAAGAAGACTTTCGATGCAAAGGGCCAAAGGGACACCATATCATAACACATCTCCTTGAACCATCAGCTCTGATACTACTTGTTGGGGAATACCTCATCCCTTTCTTCAAGTGCTTGTATAAATACGAGTAATTAGGGAAAGCATCATAAACACATCACAAACAAATTTAACATGGTTCAACCTAACATGCCTACATCCACAGATGAGAAGAGATCAAATTCACCATGAACAACATTACAAATACAACTTTTGTCGCTGGATAAAGTTGCACACCCTCCCACAGTACAACTTTTGCATGGATAAAGTTGTAACCCTCTCCCAACAATTACAACTCTTGTGGACAAAGCTACAAACCCTCGCCGATGCAACTTTTGAGGACAAAGTTGCAAACCCTCTACCACGACATTACTCACAATTTCATCTCCTTCATTATCATAACCTCAACAACTCCCTAATATATACTAGTATTTATAGCCTACAATAACTTACATGACAACCAAACACTCCCAATCCTATCCTTATCTCAATCCTTATCAAGATAAGATTTTTTCTTGTTTCCTATTTAAAAACAAATATATCATATATATGTAAGCACCAAAGCCCTCTGGTGGCTAACTTTGTAAGTTGTGTTTTGATGATAACAACTACATTGAAAATTATGAACATTTGTTCTTAAGTATCTTGATCATGCTAACATGATCTTTGTAGAGTTTTCTTGTTAGTAATAACTTTTTAGGACTAAATCAATTATAAGGAAGCATCCTAGATGATTAAAGAGGGCCAAGAAGACCAAATTTTGCCTTGAGAAAGTTCGAGGTACATCCTGAAAAAGTTTCTGAAGAACTTGAGAGAGTTCATCTTGAGAATGTTGTTAAAAAGTTCAAGAATGAGAGGATTCACCAGAAGGACCAAATCAAGAGCAAATCAAAGTTAAAAGGAGTTTATCATTATCCAAGTTATCAATATTAAACATGAGGATGATGATGGAATCAAAGATCAAGAGGTGTTGAGAAACTTCAAACTTGAGAAAGTCGCTAAGAAGGTTGGTTGGTATGAAGCTCGAGAGAGCTCGCATGCTATAAAAGGCTCCAAGCTTAAAATAAAAAAGGTTGAACGATTGGAGAACAATCTGAGAAAGAAAAAGCTTATACATGAAGAACAACTCTCTCACATCTACCTACTTTATTCTGAAACTTCTGAAATCCTTAGTAGGTGTGTTGTAGGTTCTGCAAAACTGAGTTTATACACTCTTTGAGTGGTTTCGAGATCTATCCACTTGTATCATACACTTAAAACCTATCTGTGATTGTTGAGTGTGTGTGGTGAGCTTGTAGGTTGTGCAAGTCACTTGTGAGTTTAGTTAAGCTATTTGTAAGAGCCTAAAGAGGCTTGGAAAGAAAGAATACTCGTTTGTAAGAGCCTGAAGAGGCTTGGTAAGAAAGAATACTTTGATATAGTGAAAATCTTAGTATTTGCTAGGTACTAGACATAGCCTCAAGTGGTTGAGGGGTGAACCAGTATAAATTATGGTGTCTTGCTTCTCTTCCTTCACTCTAACTTTTTACAATCTGTGTTGATATTGATTTTTAGTAAATCAAGGTTCTTTTCTATAAGAACAAAAGTTTTTTTGAGTTTAAGTGAACTTAACAAGAATCTCTCCTTATAAAGTATAAATATGTGTTTCTAGAATTGATTCTTGCTGCTAAGAAACGTTTTTCAAAGTATAAGTTTTACTACATTAAGTTTTTAATCAAAAAAGTATTCTGTGTTGTAAACTGAAAGTATGGGAGAGTTCAGTTTCACTCAACTAGTTAAATCTCTCACGAACTCTTTCACCTTGTAATATCTGTTCTTGTTTTCTATTATTGTGAACTCTCTTACCTAACCCCTATATTTTAAAGAAACCTTCTCACCTCCAAGTTTGTTAAACTTGAGAAAGGTATGAAAGTCTGAATTTTTCAAGTGAAAAACAACACAATTCAACCTCCCTTTCTTGTATTTCTGTCACCTTTAATATCTCTCTATTATCTTAACATTAATTACAATTTAAAATTCAAATTTCCTAATAGAATAGGAAACTATCAACACTTAACAAATAGGAATTTGAGTCAATCTCAACCTAATGTATTTGAGGTTTTTTTAGTATTATCTTCTCTTATTTTTAGAAGAAATAGTCTGAATTAATCAAGCAAATATATAATTTACTAAAAATAATTTATGATTAATTTGGGATATTTACAAACACTATGGATGCATAATTGACAAAGTGTGTGAGGACTAGAAGAATATAATTGAAAAAAAGTAAATGAATGAAACAAATGAGAGTATTAATTGATAAATAATGAATCTATTCAAACAAATACTTATCTTAAAATAGTCTTTTTTTCTTTAAATAACAAACACAAATATTAAATTAAATTATTTAAACAAAAATTCCTCTAAATTTGTCTATTAATTATTCTATGACAAGGACATTTTTTTTACGGTATAAGATGAGTACATTTTTATTCTAAATCTTCTGCATGTGTTAATGATAAGTACATCTTACTCACACTTAAATTCTCATTAAACATTAATACCACTCGCCAAAATTCTAAACACCCAATATTCTTATTAAAAAAAACTCCCCTTTCCTATCTGATTCCTTTTTTTTAAAAAAAAAACCTAAGTTTAATTTTAAAATTTGAGTTCTAGTATTAAATAAATGTTTTATACAAAATAAATTTTTTGACACTAATCATGTATTAAATTATGTGTAAAATAATATTGATATATGTTTATGAAATGCTACAAAATTTGAACTGGGTGATTTTGCAACTGTTATTGCACATATAACTGTAAGATTAACATATAAACATAACTTGATCATTTTCATGTATTGATAATGTTATATTAATTAGTTAAAGAAGTGTTTTGGGGCACTCGAATGTTTGTTTGTGCGCATATATGCCTCCAGCCTTCAAAATTCATTAAAGAAAATGTTTTCAAACATCATTTACCTTAATATCTCAGCCCATCAATGACTGAGGGGCTCAAATGTACAAAAGTTCAAGTGTCCCTCAACATTCTCCTAACGAGTAATAGATTTATGCATTTTATATGAATGCCTCAAATCTCTTAAAGAAGAAGATGAACTGTACATAAAAGTTTTCACTATAAACTTAGAAAAAATAATTCATGTATACGAACAAAGAATATGAATCAAATGTAATTAACACATGTCAAAATTTATATTGTTGTAAACTCAAAAAGGCACTCGTATTAAAAAAAAAGTGGGACTATGAAACTAAGTAGTTGTAGAGTCTCAAAAAATTAGTTTATTAAGATTCATCTTCTACATAATATAATATATGACATATGGGCTCTCCCTTCCCACATTGCCTGATTAGTAGGAGTGATTACTGATCGGTCAGGTCGAATACTAGAGAAAATAAAATTCAAACCTATTAATTTAGTTCAAGTTGGTTGTGTCAATTTTGACAAAAAATAATAAAAAAATCAACCAACCTGAACTGAACTAACAACAAAAGATGTAGTAACATCAAGTTGATAATTTTTTTTCTTTTTTGTTCAATTCCTGAAGATCCAATAGCAAAATTAAAGATGCAACGATTCTTAATCTATACTCTGCACAAACAACACCACACTCAATATTCCATTGACCTAAAAATCACCCTCAAATGCTTATGTTTCCTCTCAACAAAATCCACACTCTTCATTTCAAACAACCACATAAGCATTCCCACCCAAAACCAAATGCCACAACAACGAACAACATCAACCTAGAATTTCATCCCTAAAATTTCATGCTAGAAATAGAAAAATCAAAAGTCACCTAAACAACCACTCAATAGCTAGAACTCAACACAAATCCACCACACAAAACCCACAACATCCACTCATTAGAGCCGTGACATTCTTAGGCCTCACATGGGTAACTTGGTCTTAGGCATTGCTAATGTTAATGGCTTCACTAGCCTTGCACTCATAGGTTAGGGATGGGGGAAAATTAGGGCATGCCAGTTAGGGTTGGGAGAAGGCTTATCCATATCGCGACCGCTGAATGACTGAAGTGAACTACTAATTGCGTTGACCAGAATCGTTAATCACTCCTACTAATTGTTGGGATTGACCTAAGTTTCTTAATTTAAAAATTGGTATTGACAGTTTCCTATTTTTATTGGTATATTCATATTTTGTAATTAATATTGAGATATGTAAAAGATATGTGATCAATATGGAAGATATACATGAGAGATATACAAGATATAGGAGAGATTTATTTTAAACAGAAAACTAGGAAAGTATTTAAGTGTAAGGGTTGCTTGTCAAGTAAGTTCTTGTGGGTTATAAATACTTATATTGAGAAATTAGTAGAGTTATGAGAAGGAGTGTGAAGATTGGGTGTCCTAGTAGACATGTAGGGATAATGGTAATGAGTTGTGAGATAGAGAAGATTGAGAGTGTTTATAGACATTATCCTATAATCTTATTGTGATTGTAAACTCTTCTCATCTGTGGATGTAGGTATATTAGGTTGAACCATGTTAAATTTGTGTATGATGCTTTCCCCTAATTACTATGATATGATCCAAGTTGGATGTATATTATTTTTACAGATCGTCCTTGAGTTGATTTCGTGTTTAAAAGAATTAAACGATGAATGGTGAATAGTAATATGAACAGTGACGTGAACAGTACGTGGACAATGATGTGAACAGTAAAAAAATAGAAAAAGATGGAAAAAGACAAGGAATGGAAGGAAGAAGATGCCACACTCTTGGAGAGTGATAAGTCAAGCGAAGATTCATCACAAAGGTAAGGAAACCTTTGATAAGAACCAAGATGGTTCTTTTAAGAACCCCAAGAGAACTAAACTCTCAAAACTCACAAAGGATTGCAATAATATTCTTCAATTCAAAAGTGTCAAATGCAGTAAACACAAGCTTATTTATAAGCATTAGGTATGCAGTTAGGTCTAGTTAAAGGAGGCAGCAAGCTAGTGTATTTTTAATCCTAACCCTAGCGCAAATGTGGCCCAGGCCTAATTAGAAGGTAGCACCTATCCTTAGCTATGCTATGCGCAAGTTAAGCCCAAACATTAGGCCATTATTACAAAACTATCCTCAAAAGAAAATAAGAACCAAAACTGAGAAAATTAAAAAGTTCAAATACATAATTAAATAAAATTGACCAAAAAGAAATCATGCCCCCACATTGGGCCTTTCATCAACTTGGATCATTTGGACTATCTTGAGTGCTCCTTTTTCTGGAATGGACTTAAGTAAGAGAAAGTAATTGACTTCTTTATCCAAATCCTCCTTAGTCTTCTTAGCTCTTGACCTTGTCATTGGGCCTCCAAGTCCTCGTAGTGCATCTTTGGGCATTGGACCCGTTGGGCTGTCACTTGAGCTTCCTTGGTCTCCATCATGCCCTCCCCCTTCAAAAGAATTCGTCCTCGAATTTGATCCTTCATCACCTACATCAAAAGGACTTAAGTTAGTCACATTAAATGTTGCACTAACCCCATACTCACCTGGTAGGTCAACTTTGTAAGTATTGTCATTGATTCTTTCTAAGATTTGGAAGGGTTTATCTCCTCTAGGTAAGAGCTTAGATTTCCTTTGCAAAGAAAACTTTTCTTTTAGCATGTGCACCCACACCCAATCTCCTGGTTCAAAAATAACTTGCCTCATTCCCTTGTTTGCTTGCCTAGCATATTGCTCCATCTTCCTTTCAATTTGAGTCTTAACTTGTTCATGGAGCTTCCTTACATATTGATGGGATATAATTATATAGTTTCAAACCCAAGTGTAGGTTGTCTTAAGTAATAAATTCTCGGGAGTCCGAGGTCGATCCACAGGGAATTGATGAAGGAAAACTAATTAATTGAGGTAAAGAAAAGATGTGTCACAAAATTAAAGATGATATGAGTTGTTCACAAAGGAAAATGATTTGCTTGGTTAGGAGATCCACTCTTGGTAATAAATTAAAGATAAGATTATTTCGTTTTATAACTCAATTGAAATCATGCATAATGAAGATTCCAATCGGAAGATTTAACATTCAAAGTTCAATTATGTAATCATATAATGATTCCAATAACTATCTACCAATACTTGTAAATCGTCAAAAGCATCCACTGTGTCAATCCTATTATCTACAATGGATCAAGATATTCATTATACAAGAAAAGTTTCTAAATTAATTGGAAACAACATACAACTCATATAAAGATCACATAAAAATATATCATTTAAAGCACAAGAAAGAAATTAATCTAACCTTAACTTATTATCAAGAGCTTCACCTTTTCACCCAAGCAAGATGAAAATTTAGTTACTCATAGACAAGAAGAAAGAAAGAGAGAAGAAGAGAAAGATGAACATAACTTCACTTAAGAACAAGAGAAAATTACAATAAAGGAAGCAATCAACATACAAATATTAAAGTAAAATCTAGACTAACACTAAGCTAACACCCTCAAATGATCAGCCATTGCCTCTTTTTATAGAATTAGAAGAGTACAAATAGCCAAAAGAGATGATGGATGATGATAACAAAATGATAAAAGAGATAAATGGTGGGTGGATTCTTGTCTCCGAAATGTTTTCCTTCTGAACTCATGGCATGCGTCATTTTTGAGTCAAGTGGTCTTCATGAAAGTTCTAGCACATTGTCTCAGCTTTCCAGAGACACCAAATTTAGCCAAATCCAATAACCACAGCCCAAGATATGGCCCAATTACTACTCATGGGTCAGGCCCAACGTCAGCACCTCTGTTCTGACTTCTAAGCCCAATATCACCTTCAAGGAATCCGAACTAGCTTTTGTGTTCTTCATGAAAGTTGTAGATATGGGTCTTAACCTTCCACTGTCAAAATTTCAGAATTATTGAACTCCAATAGCCCGAGATATAGCCTAATGAGTGCATAAAGGTCAAGCTGTCAGGTTCAAAACACTAGATTTTGCTTCAACTCCAATTTGAGTTATCCAAACATGTGTTTCTGGTCTTGAGGCCTTCATAAAAGTTGTAGAAATTTATCTTAGCTTAAAAACAAGACTAAAATCACATCCATCGGATATTTGTAACTCAAATTATAGCCAGTTTACTGAAAAAGCCAAGTAAGAAGGTTATACAATGAATGAAATATATTGCTATTAATGTGGTTCTTGTTATCAAGTGAATAGTTATTAGAGAATTATCTTAACTTTCCAACAAGACCAGAATCACATTAATCAGATAATTACAACTCAAGTTGTGGCCACTTTACTTAAGAATGCAATCACCCAAATTAATGATAATTCAAGCAATAATTTCTTCAATGATCCAATTAAGCTTAATTTCATAAAATGTGACAAAATCAACTTAATTAAGCCAAATTGAACCTTAAGAAGCCTAGTTAGAGGATTATAAAATGCATAAAATACATTGTTATCACATATTCAGCTTTTACCTGTCCATCCCTATGAATTAAAGAAGAGACATTAGGTAGAGGCAATAAATCAAGGGAGGTGAGGGGATTAAAACCATATACAATCTCAAAAGGAAAAAAGCTAGTAATAGCATGCACAATCCTATTATAAGCAAAATCAACAAGAGGTAAGCATTCCCAGGTTTTAATGTTTCTCTTGATGACTAATCGCAGCAAAGTCGATAGGGTCCTATTCACCACCTCAGTTGGCCCATCGGTTTGTGGGTGGCAAGTGGTAGAGAAGAGTAGCTTAGTCCCAAGCTTGTTCCAAAGGGTCCTCCAAAAATGGCTTAGGAACTTTGAGTCCCTATCTGACACTATGCTTTTGGGCATTCCATGAAGCATCACCACTTCTTTGAAGAATAAGTCCACCACATGAATGGTGTCATCCATCTTATGGCAAGGAATGAAGTGTGTCATCTTGGAGAATCTGTCCACTACCACAAAAATAGAGTCTCTTCCTTTTTTTTGAGTGGGGCAAACCCATCCTTTTTGCATCAAATCCTCCACTTGTTTTTGAATTTCCTTAGTTTCCTCAGGATTTGTCCTATAGGCGGGCCTATAGGGCAAAAAGGCTCTCGGGATGAAGTCCATTTGATGTTCAATCTCCCTCAATGGTGGTAGTCCGGGAGGGACACTCTTTGGAAAGACCTCTTCAAAGTCCTGCAAAAAGAATCAACTTCATTAGGTAGAGTGTTAGAGTTATAATTTAAGTACAAGTCCTTGTATATGTAAATGTACATATCTTGCTTTGCAAAGCAAGCTCTCTTAATCTCACTCTCCCTAGCAATTAAACATTCATTTTTTTTCTCATTTACAAGTGCTTGGTCTCTATTCTTTACTTCCCCTTTTAATTTTACTTTTATGTCTTTCTTCTCTTACTCCGTTCTTAGCTTCAAGGCCACTTAGTCTTCACAAACCTGTTTGGGAGTAAGGGATACAAGGGTTACCTTTAAGGTATTATGAACAAAGGAGTACTTATTAGTGAAACCATCATAAATAGCATGTTTATCAAATTGCCAAGGCCTTCCAAGCAAAATATGTCCAGCCTTCATGGGAACAACATCACACAAAACATCATTATTATACTTACCAATTGACAAACTTACCAACACTTGTTGATTCACTATCAACTCACCATTCTCTCTTAGCCATTGAAGCTTGTATGGTCGGGGGTGAGGAGTAGTTTTAAGGTCAAGTTTTCTTACCAAACGAGTGCTTGCCACATTGGTGCAACTTCCTCCATCAATGATTAATGAGCACATTTTGCCTTGGATGACACATCTTGTGTGGAAGATGTTTTCCCTTTGGTCTTGGTCCTTCGCCACAACTTGGCTACTCAAGAGTCTCCTTATCATTAGCAAGTTGTCATCATGAGCATAGGTCTCACATTCTTCTTCTCCTTCACTTGAGGGAGGGGAATTTGGACATGAATCACTAGAGAGGTGTCTATTTCTTATCACCATTGCCCTTTTGTTTGGGCATTAAGAGGCTATGTGTCCACTCCCCAAGCATTTAAAGCACTTGATGTTCCTATTTTTAGAAGAAGAAGAGGAAGAAGCATTAGTGGAAGGAAAAACATTAGAGTTTTTAGAAGTCATATCTCACTTGGGTTGTGTAGAGGAGTCTTCCTTTGGTTCCTTGTCCTTCCAAGTGGGAGGTTTGAGGTTAGAAGAAGGCTTCTTCCATGCACCATTTCTTTTGAGTTGTTGTTCCACCTTTATGGCTTAGTGGACTAACTCATCAAGCTCTTCATAGTTGTGCAACTTCACAATGTCTCCTATCTCACGGTTTAAACCATAAAGGAAACGTGACATGGTAGCCTCCTTATCTTCAATGACATTGGCCCTCATCATGGCCACCTCTATCTCTTTGTAGTACTCATCCACACTCCTACTTCCTTGGGTAAGTCTTTGGAGTTTATTGTGTAATTCCCTATGGTACCATGAAGGGACAAACCTCCTCCTTATCAAACTTTTCATCTCTTCCCAAGTATCTACGGGGTACTCCCTATTCTTTTCCCTCTTTTTTTGTACTTAGTCCCATCAAATTAGGGCATAGTCAAAAAATTCTAGGGCAACCACCTTCACCTTCCTTTCTTCATTGTAATGGTGATAGAAAAAGATTTGTTCTACCTTGGTTTCTCATTCTAAGTAGGCTTCCGGTCATTCTTTTCTTGGAAAGAAGGTACTTGAGTCTTTACTCCTCCTCTTTCATCACTTATATGCCTCCTATTCCTTATTTCATAACTCATTTCACTCCTCCCATGCTTCTCCTATCATGGTTCCTCCTAGTCCTCTTTTCCCTACCCGAATCATAGGTATCTTCATCCTCATGAAAGACTTCATGTTGAGAGTCTCTCCCCCTTTCATTATCAAGCCTTGTGTTTAATTCCACCCTAAACTTCTCAAGTTCTTTAGCTAAGGCTTACATAAGGTTTGCAGTCCTAAGGGATGGGGGTGTACTTCCTTCACTCATCTTTGCACAAGTAATAAGAATAATTCAAGATTGAAAGGTCCTTACCACTCTTCTCACATGTATACACTTTTAGATTGATTTCACTCGTGTTTCACATAATTAGGCTTTTGTTTAATGAAAATGCTCTTGTCTTTTACCACTCAAGTTCTCTTTGCAAGTTCTTAATGAACCCTCTCGCGTTTCAATTACCAAAAGCTTTTACAAAAGTAGCGGTCCTCACTAGAGTAAGCACTCAGAAGTTGAAGAAAGGATGAAACTTTAGACAAAACTCAAAGGAATTTAAAAGACAAGCAAGAAAAGCTAATTAAAAAGAAAGGTAAAACTCAAAAGAAATAAGAAGAAAAAGAAATGCGCAAGGTATGTAGAATAGCACCGCTTAATAAAATTCATAAGGCATTCAAAGTTAATCTTGCTTAAGCGCAAGGGCGGTCTCTTTTAATTTTTTTGGAATAAACTTTTTTCTCCTTTTTTTATATTATTTTTCACGCCCTTATTCTCTTTTTTCACTTAAAAAAAATTAGTTCTTGTAATTTTAGTTCCAAATGTTATGCCCAATTATGTATTTAGGAGTTTCCTTTCAAATTAAGGTGCTATAAAACATGTAACAACAATGGATATAGAGTTGATAAGATCAAAACTATAAATATTACGCAGAAATTAAAGAACAGAAACTAAAGACAGAAAATAAAAGGACTAGAATTTAAATGAAAAAAAGTAAAGAACGAAAAGTAAAGAATGTTGCCAATTCTTAGGAATGACAGAGATCAATGATGATCAAGGTTGTGTACAATTATGACATTCAAGTAATGGTGCTTGATGTTTAGAAAGTAATAAGAACAAGTACAAAAAAAAAATAAGAACTCTATCAACTCTAGGATCTGGGCTCTAGATACCACATGATATGATCCAAGTTGGACGCATATTGTTTTTATGGATCGTCCTTGAGTTGATTTCATGTTTTAAAGAATTAAATGATAAAGGATGGACAGTAACGTGAACAGTGATGTGAACAGTAAAAAAATAGAAAAAGATGGAAAAAGACAAGGAATGGAAGGAAGAAGATATCACACTCTTAGAGAGTGATAAGTCAAGCGAAGATTTGCCACAAAGGTAAGGAAACCTTTGATAAAAACCAAGATAGTTCTTCCAAGAATCCCAAAAGAACTAAGCTCTCAAAACTCACAAAGGAGTGCAATAATATTCTTTAATTCAAAAGTGTCAAATGCAGTAAACACAAGCCTATTTATAGGCATTAGGTATGCGTCCAGGTCAAGCTAAAGGAGGCAACAAGTTAGTGCATTTTTAATCCTAACCCTAGCGCAAATGTGGCCCAGGCCCAATTAGAAGGCAGCTTCTGCTATGCGCAAGTTAAGCCAAACAATAGGCCCTTATTACAAAATTATCCCAAAAAGAAAATAAGAACCAAAACTGAGAAAATTAAAAAGTTCAAATATATAATTAAATAAAATTGACTAAGAAGAAATCATGCCCCCACATTGGACCCTTCATCAACTTGGATCATTTAGACCATCTTGAGTGCTCTTTCTTCTAGAATGGGCTTGAGTAAAAGAAAGTGATTGACTTCTTTGTCCAAATCCTCCTTAGCCTTCTTAGCTCTTGACCTTATCATTGAGCCTCTAAGTCCTCGCAGTGCATCTTTGGGCATTGGGCCCGTTGGGCTGCCACTTGAGCTTCCTTGGTCTCTATCATACTAGTACTTATGTAAGCATGTGTATAAGGGGGATGAAATATTCTCCAACAAGTAGTATCAGAATTGTGGTTTGAGGAGCTGAGCAATGATAAGGTGTCCCTTTGACCCATTGTGTTGAAAGTCTTCATAATGAAGATCAGGTGGCATGTTTCGCTATGATGACAGCAGGTGTGTCAAAATTCTTCTTGATATGGAGGCCAAGCAACATGTTCCATATAACGACAATACAAGCACGATGTGTTGATCGGAAGATTTGCTTGGCAATTTGGATCTAGGTTTGAAGATTTGGAAGATATGGTTTGTCAAGATTTGTGATGATGGTGGAGAGTGCATGAAGATTGACAGATTTGAAGATGATAGAATTTGGATCAAGGTGGATATTATTAGGACTGACCCAAATTCCTAATTTAAAAATTGGTATTGATAGTTTCATATTTTTATTGGTATATTCATATCTTATAATTAATATTGATATATGTAAAATATATATGATAAATATGAAATATATGTGAGACATATGCAAGATATGAAAGATTTATTTTAAATAGGAAATTATGAAAGTCTTTAAGTGTAAGGGTTGCTTGTCAAGCAAGTTCTTCTGGGATATATACTTATATTAGGGAATTGATATAATTATGAGAAGGGGTATAAAAGATTGAGAGGCCTAGTGAGATATAGGGATGATAGTATAGAGTTGTCGGATAGAAGAGATTGAGAGTGCCTACAAACATTATCTTGTAATCTTGTTGTGATAGTAAATTCTTCTCATTTGTGGATGTACATAGGCATGTTGAGCCGAACCAAGTTAAACTTTGTACGTGATTTGTATTATACTTTTTCCTAATTTTAAGTATTTATGCAAGCATGTGAAAAAATAAATGTGTTATTCGCCAACACTAATTAGTATTTAATCTCGTGAGTCACTTGTGTAATTTTATAAATCACAATAGATGCATACACAAATTTCTAAGTAGTCAAATTTTTTTTTTCAACAATTGGTCACTTTAACCTAATGTGGACAGTTTCTTTTACATGGAGCAAATTAAAAGGCTTTAACTCTTGTTATCTAATATACCATGAAGTGTGACTTAGTTAACAAATTAAGTTTCATGTGTGTGGATTTTATCTACAGATTATACTGTAGGAGTTTGAAATTAACAAAAGCACTTTGTTGTTAGAGTCAAGTCAATATCCAAATAAGAATTAGTTTCACACTTAAAGAATGAAAAACACCTCATGATATTACAAAAATAAATTATTAACAATTGATACCGTACAATCACCCGAACTTTGTACGAGTTATGCACATTATTCTCTGTGTACATCTTTTTGTTTGTGGAGTTTGGCGAAGGAAGGGTATTACAATATCAAAGTTCATATCATTTTTTAAAAAAGAAAAAAAAATCTAAGTTCATATCAATATATGATAAGGGAAAATAAATATTTTTGAAAAAAAAAAAGAAGAGAAGTAAAGCATGAACACTTGACACCTATATTTTTTTTTAAAAGTTCAAAATCAATTCTAGTTATTAAGAAACGAACTCTATTTGCCTTCTTAAGAAGAAAATCGACACAGAGTATCTTTTACTTGTATTGATGTACACATTTTTTAGACCATTTAAAACATTATTATTATTATTATTATTATTATTATTATTATTATTATTATTATTATTATTATTATTATTATAATGAGTAGCATCAAGAGAAAATTAACTAGTGCTAGTTCAAAAACAGAGCATGAACAATTACTTAAGAAGGTAAATGACAATATTTAAGTTGTTGTTTTCACTCTGTTTAAGATTAACATATATCATGACAATGAGTTATTATAAGAAAAAGGATGTAATATCTGCAATGATGATTGAAAGGCCTTGAAGAAGAGAATGTCCTAACTTTGTCATCTCAAATAATCATTTTTTCTGTCATTTTAAGAAGGTATAGCTATTTCTTATTGAAAAATGATAGTTGCAAGCACATTGTCTCACATCTTTCATATCAGGGATTATTTGACATAATTATAATATAAGTGTATAAAAATAACATAAGACCTATTGCAATTAGATAAAAATTATATAGATATAAAATAATGTATGCATAAAAATGTATATGTAGCATTATTCTTCTACTATATTGCACAAATACTAATACATATATCTGATCAAAAATACTAATACATATATTTAGTATAATACAATATAATACGATACAATACATACATATGATAATTTTTTAAAATATTAAGATAGAGACACGACAATATATATTAATAAAGTATTTATGTTTATATTTATATATGTAAAAATGATAAAAATTAAATTTATTCACTTGCAAATTATCCCAACTTAAGTCAAATGTTTTCTCTAACACATTTAATGAAGATAAAGTCATTCTTTAGGATAATCTTGAGGAGGTTAAAATTTCAAGGGTGAGAATATACTTTGAAGGAGATAATTAATAAGAACGGGACTTAAATTCAAATTTCAATTTTTTTAATTAACAATACTTTAAGGTCCATAGATATAAAATAAATAAATAAATAAAGATAGTAAGGCAACAATATCGTATCAGTATTTTGAAGATCAAACTACAATTCATGTACGTCACCAATTTTAAAGTATCTCTTCTGTATTTTGAGCAATGTTTTGGAATTTGTTATCATCATGCAAGCGTTCAAATCTTTTCCTTTTCCTTCTGCTGATGATGCCTCAGACTTTTCTTTTTCCTTTTGGTGAAATGCCTCAGACTTTAAAGAAGAAGGGGAAAAAGTCAAGAAAAATATATCCATGGTTGAAACAATTGCACAAATGCACATGATTGTCGTGCAGTTGCCCCTACGCTAAAATTAAATTTCATGTGTCCATTGTTGTCCCCTTTTTCCTTCTGCTGAGAAAGGGAGAGATAAAGACAGTTACAGCAAAATTAAAAACGAAAAGAAAACACCAAAAAATAAATGAGGCAGAGTGCTCAAAAAGAAGGTTCAAAAAAGTAAGAAAAAGCAAGATTTTTTTTTGAAGAATAAAAAAGGAGGTCAATCCTCAAAGATCCATAACACACATTCACTTTCAGTGGCTCACAAACTCTCTCTGATTCTGCGTGCGTGTGTGTTCCTTTTCAGGCTGCATCCGCGCAAGCCTTACCTTAACAAATCCTTATCTTTCATGTTTTCTTAGGAACATAGAAAGAAACAATGAAAACGAAGCTTGTTCTTATGCTTCTCATGCTGCTTCTTATTCTTCACGAACCCATTTGGATTCTTGCCTCAGCAGACCCTCTTGTTTCCTCACCTGAAGTCTCACACTTTTCTCCAAATTCCACATCAATGCCTGCTTCCTCCCCAGGTACTCATTCAACTCTCTCTCTCTCTCTGTGTTCCATTACCTTTGTCTTTGTTCCATTTGCTGTCTCTGTCACTACCTGTTTCTTCTGATGCGTTTCAAATTTTAAATTTGAAAATCATGACAAGCACTTAATGCAGATAATGAAATAATGTGGTAGTAACTTTTTTATTAATTGCCGGTCTTTGTCTGATATTTCTCATTATTTGGATCCCACCCGTTTGCTTAAACTCTCTTAACTTGCTTTAACTTAATGGTTTGAAATTTGAACAAATAAGTTGAGATTCATTTTTTTTACCCATTTATTTGATGCTTACTGCTATTGCTATCTACTGCATATTGATTAGCTACTCTGGTGGGGAATGAACAGCACCAAAGGGAGTCACACAAGAAAATGGTAATAGCTTTGGTTGTAGCCAGCACTGCACTTGGTGCAGTCATTTTGTGTTTGTTATGCTTCTGGATTTATTACACCAAGTATCCTTCAAAATCCATTAGGAAAAATGTTCAAAGTTCAGGTATTTATTTTCACTATTACATTTCTAAGATTCCTGTTTTTGCTTCACAATTCTGGGGATGTCAAGAAACTTCAACATTAAATTTGCTTCCTTGTTATTGTCTGAGATTTCCTTTTCTTTGTTCTCTTTTTGAATGCAAAGATGCGGAGAAGGGGATCGCTTTAGCTCCATTTTTGAGTAAATTCAGTTCTAACAAGATGGTTGGTAAGAAGGGCTGTGTTCCAATAATTGATTACAAGCAAATAGAAAAAGCCACCAGTAATTTCAAGGAAAGTAACATCTTGGGTGAGGGTGGGTTTGGATGTGTTTACAAGGCTCGGTTGGATGATAACTTGGATGTTGCCGTCAAGAAACTGCACAGTGAAAGTCAGCATGCTGAGAGAGAATTTGAGGTAATGCCTCCTAATAATTTATTCATTTTGCTGCTTTTCTGTTTTTAAATTTAGTTTTCTTTTTTTTTTAAAAAAAGAGTATATTAATAGTTGAATGAATTTGCAGAACGAGGTGGATTTGTTAAGTAAAATTCAACATCCAAATATAATTTCTTTACTGGGTTGTAGCAATAATGGCGATACGAAGTTTATTGTCTATGAATTGATGCAAAATGGATCTTTGGAGACTCAATTACATGGTAAAACCTTGTATCTGATGCTTTATTACCTAGTAGAGGACACAAATTGAAAGATAATGAGGTCAATTATAAAATAAAATACTAATCTCTTTATTTTTCCAAAAATTTGATTATTTGAAGGACCTTCTCATGGCTCGGCGTTGACTTGGCATATGAGGATGAAGATTGCTCTTGACACAGCAAGGTGACCTTCCCTAATCAGTTCTCTATCTTCCTATTGTGCTCTATTGCCTGTTTATTAACATGCTATTTATTAATGTTAACCAGAGGATTAAAATATCTACATGAGCACTGTTACCCTCCGGTGATCCATAGAGATCTGAAATCTTCTAATATTCTTTTAGATGCAAACTTCGATGCCAAGGTAAAAAAAGACCATTTTGAAATTACTGTATAAATTATTTCCTCTTTCTACTATACATTTATTGTTTTCACCAAAGCTTCTTTTCTGTTTGCGCCCATGACTTCCTTTCTGGGGGATATCAGCTATCTGATTTTGGTCTTGCCATAACTGATGGGTCCCAAAACAAGAATAACATCAAGCTTTCAGGCACCTTGGGGTACGTAGCCCCGGAGTATCTTTTAGATGGTATGCCAACTGAACTTGTCATAATTTCACGCCATATGGTCTGACAAGTTGCTATATGTTTAATATATTGTTAAGCTTTCAACAAACCAGATCCAAGATTGTTTCTTTTGGACCCTTGATGATGCATTCAATGATGTAATGAGTTTAAGGTGGGTTTAAAACGTATGATCTGTGTATCTTGTGCACATGTTGGGCATGTACCTGCCCAACTGACATGGCAAGTCATATAGATTATTAAATACAATATGCCTAGTTACAAGTTCCTTTCTTGGGCATGTTGTCAGTTACACGTTGCAATCTCATATGCCTCGTTTGCTCCAGTTGCTTCTTGTCAGTGATTAAAGAAAATACAATATCCTGAGAGTGGGAACTAAAATTTCTTCACAACTAAGCATCAGTGAGGTGGAATTGATTCTTGTCTCAAACATGGGAAACATTGGAAGTTTTCCTCAGGTCGAACGCCTATGAGCTTTCTATTATTCAATTGAAAACTTCGATAATTTTGGCGGGGATTGTTTTTTTTTTATATATATATTATTAAGAGATTCTTTGTGAATTAAAGTAGATATTAAACTTGAGACATAAATGAAATGGATCACTTCTCCAATGATGTTTGAAGAACGTGGAGAAATAGCTAGGATCCATACGGTTTTAGTTCACGGAACAATGAGAAATTATGTGTGAAATTCATCTATAGCAAAGCTTAGATTATTTACTGAGGAGATTGCAATCAAATTATTTTTACAGGTAAATTGACTGATAAAAGCGATGTCTATGCTTTTGGAGTTGTGCTTCTGGAGCTTCTATTAGGAAGGAAGCCTGTGGAAAAACTAGCACCCGCTCAATGCCAATCCATTGTCACATGGGTATGGGTTGCTTTTAATCTCAAGAGATAAAATTTAATAGGGTGTTGAATATGGGAAATGACATAGCTATTTATGATGATTGCAGGCCATGCCACAGCTCACAGACAGATCAAAGCTTCCAAATATTGTGGATCCTGTGATTAAGAATACAATGGATCTAAAGCACTTATACCAGGTTTGAGAACCTCAGAACTCAGACACATTTCCCAGTTTTATACTAACCCTTTTTGGCAATTATACTACTTGTACTAGGTTCCTTCTGGAATTATGTACACACAGCCTCTTCAATGTTTTTGCATTATTATATTCTGCTTAACTATAACCTTGACTATGTACTTTGTAGGTTGCTGCTGTGGCTGTGTTATGTGTGCAACCAGAGCCAAGTTATCGCCCACTGATTACAGATGTTCTCCACTCGCTCATACCTCTTGTATCCGTTGAGCTTGGAGGAACACTGAGAGTTCCACAAGTGACACAGCAAGTCTTACCTGCTTATCCACCAGTGAATTCTAGTCAATGATGACCTATCCATTCGAGACAGTGAGAATCCTGGGCATGTTTTGTGATGCTGCTGCTGCCAAACCAGTTAGACTTTATCAAGGCTCGAAATTACGGACAGATCCATAACAACTACACTGTTTCTGTAATACGCGCAGCCTAGGAGTTTGACCTTGAAACACAAAGACACGTTCTTAAGAAAAGAAGGTAAGCGTTTGGCCTAAATGGTGTAGAAGAGCATTAGATTGTTAATGACAAATGTAAATAAAAAAAATTAATTTCACTTTTGTGAAAATATTTGTGTATAGAGTGGTGATTTTGTGGAACATTGAACCATCCAGAGGATCTGATTGTCTTTCATTCCCTCTTTTGGCTGGATGAAATTGAGCAAATCAGGCTACGAGTTATTAATATGTAAATTCTACTAAATCGGGAGAAAAAAAATGTAGTTCGCTTATTCTGTGCTTTCTCTGCAAACCAGTTCCCGGCCACATGACAAATTAGGAAACTGCTTCAAATGAATTTCAACATGGTAACGTGTCCTCACATACAGATGACTAGGCCATTCATCAATTCTGTTAGAAAACAGCGTCCATGAGACTATGATCCTTGTGATTTTAATTGAGCTATCAAACTCAGTAAGCCAGCATATAGTACCTCTGTACTGACAGTAGATTGATACCTCTATGCCCTCTTGGCACCATTTGGCAAGGTATACCTGAAATGAGCTGCTCTCCCTCTCTCTGTCTCTGGATCCTGTGGTTATGTCCCTCTTTTTAGTTCGTCTTTATTTTTTTGGTCCAAGTTGACACCCTGTAATGTCTTTTTTTTATTTTACTTTTCTCTCTCTCTCTCTCTCTCTCAATAAATGACATGGGTGAACTCTCAAGGTTTATCTTGTTAGAGAGATATAGACAAATTTTGTTATGCAAGAAGAAACCACCATGTTGGATTATAGGATCCACTAATTTTATTTTAAACAAATTGTGTCTTTCTCTCCAACAAAACCCTCTCATGTTATTCCACTAACAGGAGACAATCTTGATCCAATATAAATGATTCGATCATATTTTAAGCAGGATTAAAAAAGAAGAAAAGAAAATGACTAGCAACTGAAGCACATGCACCCAATAAAACTATTGTTAGCATGCTTTATTCAATCTTATCCACAAGAAATTAGAAACAGACTCATTATGCATCAATACTTAGATTCAATCTGTTTCAAGTCTGAGAAGCAGACTCATTGTGCAACAATACTTTGATTCAACTTGTTTCAAGCCCAAGGTTACAAAATTTCCTAAGAGACTTTCAGGTACATATGTACGACAATCAATACATACATACATACTTGAATTATTTTCATGTATGCCAACCACTGTGGTTGGGTATAATACTCACCAAAAATATAACTTTGGTTCTAACGCATATTTCATTGAGTTTCAGCTGACATTATGAAACGAATCAATAATAGCATCTGCAAGGTATTCACATTTGGCCAACGACAATCCTGCTAGGGAAATCCTTCCATCCTTCGTCATGTATACATGCCACTTATTTGTCATATTGTCACTCTGATCAGACAAAAGATATCATCAGTTAAGAACAACACAGTCAATATTGCAATACGGAAAAACCAAATTACAGATTCATAATATGTTAATAGAGTCAAAGAAATAGAAGGACACAAGATAATGTAATGTATATAAGACACAAGTTGATCACAAGCAAGAAGTCATAAGGGGAGTCAATTACCTGGTTCTTGTTCAAGCCTGTGTATGAGAACATGCCTATCTGCTTAAGTATGAATGACCAATCCTTTCCACTCTTGTCTTTTGAAGAAATACTATCATATAGCTGCTGTCTAACATTCTTTATCCTTCCAGCCATCATTTCCATCTCTGCTTTCCATTCATCAAAGAGAACAGGGTTTCCAACAATATCGGCAACAATCCTAGCCCCGTGAACAGGTGGATTAGAGTACATTGGTCGGGCAAGCCTTTTCAATTGGCTCTTTACCCTGAAATACATAGTTATCAAATTGTTGATCAAGACAGAATTTTTACTGAGGCGCTCACGTTGAATCTGAGAAATCTTCTTCTTTGAAATGAAATTTGAGCATTTTGTCATGATGCTAAGACAGTCTATCATAACAAATATTATATCAGATTCCAACTATTTCATGCTACCAGAACTTATTTGATAAAATGATCCCTTCACCTTTCTAGAAAAGGAATAAAAATGCATGAGAAGAAGAAAGTAGACAGATTCAATCTTAGACATGTCCGTTCAACTTCAGATATGAGAAAGCATGGCATCCTAAATTTACCACACCTTGCAGCAGATTCTGGTGATGAGGAAATGACATTGATTGCTCCAATCCTTTCAGCATAGAGACCAAGATTTTTACTGTATGACTGAGCAACAAAAACCTCCATGCCACGTGCCACAAACAATCTCACTGATGCTGCATCTGCATCAAGGCTTCCACTAGCAAACCCCTAAAATTTAACAAGGAGTTCAGGTAATATTTATATTGAGAAATAGATTCAAGGTGACTGTACAATATCTACCAGTTTTAAGATGTATCCATATCATTCTCTATAAAGATTATTTGTCATAATTTCAAATGTGTATACGCTATCCAGAATGTTACTAAAATGATAGCTTATTTACCAAAAGATCTGTACCTGGTAAGCAACATCAAAAAATGGAATCTGGTTCTTTTCTTGAATTACATCAGCTATTTTCTCCCACTGTTCAGGTGTTGGATCAATACCAGTAGGGTTATGAGCACATCCATGAAGTAGCACAAAAGTTCCTTCAGGAGCTGCCTATGAAAGTGGAGAAACGTACAATTAGGCAGAGTTCAATTTTATCTAGAATTGAACTAATCTTCAAATTAAATGAGAATTTATGTTTCTATGTTTGCCTTCATAACAAGATGCTCAAGTTACTATTACTAATTCAATTATGCATCGAACATAATTCCACTGCAATGGCATATGTTAATCAAAACAATGATGTCAGTTGTATTTCGAGTGAAAGGCATATTTGAAAACATGAATTTTGAGAAAAAATGACAGGTGTCAAGACCTAAGATGAAAGATCAAGAGAGGAAAAGTAAAGATCAAATAGAACATTCTTGCACATCAGTTTCTAATCCAAAACAGTTAAATGAAACACTGTTCATAGTCCATAGAAAAGTATAAAAAGTTTTGCCTTCTAAATTCTGGATCAAAATGCAACCTTTATATCTTCTATCATGCCCTCAAAATCCAAACCAACTGTTTTGGGATCATAATATCGGTACTCGGACCACGGGACTCTAGCATCATTGAAAATATTCTTGTGATTACCTGCAAGACAATATTGTTACCAGGATGTATGAATTCCCTCAAAATAAATATCATGACCAAGTTAAACAGGGAAAGGAATAAAATGCACACCCCAGGTAGGAGCTGATATCAAAACTTTTGCCCCAGGAAAATATCGTTCTATCAAAGCTGCACCTAGTCGCAGAGAACCAGTTCCAGAAAGACCTTGGACAGTGGCAACCTGGGTGCATTTGAATAATATAAGTAAAAAATGAAGAAAAAAAAGTTGATTATTTGTTGTTTCTATTCACTCAACCTAATATTATATCCTTCAAGAAATCTATATTTTCTGAATCCACTACATACTCTTTGTTGTTTGATTGCTGGGTTGTCTGCTCCAAGTAACAACTCTGCAGTTGCCTTATTAAATGCAGCCAAACCCTCAATAGGGAGATACTGCATATAAAAGTTAAGTCATAGTCAATAATCTAAAGGGCAATAGTTCCATGCCACACATAAAGGCATATGATGTAAAGAAAAGTACCTCTTTGTTTTCCCCTCTCTCCAGCATAAGATTCTCTGTCTAAAAGATAAGAATTTCATTTGAATCAATATTGACTCAATTTAAAAATAGTCTTAGGTTTCTGAGCAATAAGTAAATTTAGGAACAATTAATATGAGAGGGGTATCATGTAAACTGGGGACAAATATAAGCCGTCAAATCATTGCACACGCATCAAGTAAGGAACAAAGACCTTCTTAACAACATTAAGCACATATGGCTGCAGTTCTTCCGTTCTGTAGGCCCCAACTCCAAGATTGAGCTTGACATCACTTGTGTCTGCTCTAAATGCTTCAGAAACTCCAAGAATTGGATCAGGAGGAGCCATTGGAATGCCCTCAAATCGAGAAACATTAACCGCAACAGCCATAGAGATCCGACCAGAAGACTGTGAATTAAAATCGGCAGACATCATATTAGAACACAAAAAAACACATTGATCAGGGTAGGGGTTATTGGCAATTCCAATTGTCTATTTACACTTACTATTAACTACTTATAATTGCAATTTTCTAAATTGTCTTCAATTAAATATCAACAGAAAAATAGGAATATAATTAATTACAGTTTGAATTGAAGAAAAAATTATTAAAGCAAGGATAATTTAAATAATCACAATTAAAAGCAGTTAGTGAAGAACATAAATAGGTAATTGGGAGTGCCAATAGTCCTACCCAATTGATCATACAGTAATATCTAATCATAGTGGACCAGCCAACCGAGAAAAATAAAAATTAAATAAATTGACAATTACATTTTTTTCCCAACATTGCTTATGCCTCACTTCACTATACTAAGTGCATGCTTGGTTTTCAATAATTTTTACTCAAATAATTATTTTTTTAAAAAAAAGAGCAATTTAGCGAAAAACTCTCTATCGAATATTCTGATTATAAGCGTTTCTGAATGTAAAATAAGTTAATCAAATCAAAACCCGCAATAACTTGTTTGCTGAATTAAAAACAGAAGTAAGAAGCTCAATTCCTTGGACATACCCTTGCATTTGAGAAGGGATTGGGTCCTTCCTTGCTAAATCTCAAACTGTTTCCTCCAAGCTTGGGCTTTCCCTGTTCAACACCAACGTTAAATGCTAATTTTAAACCATAAAAAAGTGATTATTGAAATGTGTGAGGGGGTGTTTGTGCATTTCTCATCAAACAGAAACAAGTTGTAGGCACATGCACCTTGTGGGTTTCATGCATCGACAGTGAAGCAGAGGGAGAGACAGAGTGTGAAGCTATGGAGAGCACCGAAGATGCCATCTGCCACCGAAAATATCAATCAAACAGAAACAGAAACAGAAACAGAAACAGTTGATTAGGATAATTAATAAAACACAACTCTTTGAGTTCGAACTATATATACATAATTGCTAGATCTACAATTAAGGAGCTTTGACAGCGTACCGAATCGAATTGGATTGAAGAGGATACGATAAGATCAAAGTAAGTTTACGAGAATCACTCAAAGAATGAAGATAGAATAGCGAAGGGGAAACAGTGGGCGACGAGTACGAAGTGAATGTGATGCCTCTGCACATTGATTTATCAGCTATGTGTTAATAATGTTGATGTTTCAGCTGGCATAAAAATATTTTTTCATTCACATAATTTTGAGGTGTATTTAAAAGTTTAGGGCCTATAAAATTTATTATGAAATACTTTTGTGAATTTGAATAGTCCTAAATATTTTGATTGAAGTCGAATTGAAATTGTGAAATTTAAGTTACCAAAATGATAATTTGAGTTGATCTCAAAATTTGAGATTTAGAATTCAGTAATTATACGTCGAGATTTTTGCTGAAAATAGAAGTGGAGACTTTAACCAAAGAATAATAGTTGTTTGAAGATTTAAAATTTAAATTCAGATAAGGCAATTTGAATTTAAGTAAGAAGTTAACACTAGTTAGAAGTGTAAGATCTAGACAAAACGAGAATTACTGACAATGATTAAGCAGTTAATTTAGTTTTAAATACTTAATAGAATCATGTAAAGGAGTAGTTATTTAGATTGTCTATAAATACTAAGACGATGGAAACATTTAGATGTTAGAATTCACTTACTTGCACATATTTTTAAATACGCTCCTAGTCACTCTGACACACGAGCAAATAGAAATTAGTCAAGTATGTTTTCATCCCATTTCCTTTCGGTAAACTTTAAAATTCTAATACAAATTTAATTCAAGTTCATTTCCATTTTCAATCATTTACATCCCTACAAATTATCTTCTACTCTTGATCGAATGATTTTCTCGAGATCATTTGATTTCTTTTACTTACTTTTTTTAATTGTTTTCTTTGTTCTTTTGCAAGTTTATCTTTCTTTTTACTTTCTTGCACATTTATTTTTTCTGCATTTATATTGCTTTCCTTTAATTGCTCTCATTTATCATTTTGCAATTTATTTTCTCTGTCAAGTTTACTTTGTAGTATTTTATTTTTATGTACTTTACTTTCCATGCAATCTAATTGCTTTCCTTTCATTGCTTTCTTTATTTTACTGTAATTTTAACTTTTGAGCAAGTTTATTTCTTTGCATCTGTACTAGTTTTATCTACTTTCTTTACTTTTACTCAGTTCTTTCCTACTACAAATCTGTTAAGTTTTCATTCGATATTCACATCTTTTGAGTTTTACTCGAAATTCTTTCTAACATTCTTACTAATAAACAAACTAGTAAGTACTTTAGAATCCCTTGAGGAAGAGATTCTCTTCCCAAATTGAGAACTCTAATCGAATTTGTCTTTAACAAAAATCACACTAAACAAATTTGCACACCAGTGGGACATAGTCGAAAGACTGGTGTATAAAAGAATCCTTTTAGTTGTTTATGCGATTAAGAAATGGAAAATTAGTGCCAAGAATGTCAGACAATATATCATTCAATGCTTAAAGCCCTCAGATAGGGAATAATGGAGCAAATGACAATAGAGACATTGTAGTGTCTGGAACTTTGCCATAAACTTTAGATCCTGTGGTGAGTGAAATCACATCAACTACATGGATTCTTGTTTCTAACTTGGAGAACACGAGTGTTGGGGTGAATTGAACAGCACCTTTGTTACCAAGTGGTCTCAAACTTAAGAGAGGAGTGAATTGAGTTTATAAAACTTTTCGTAAATCTTTCACAAAACACTTGTATATTAATTTCCGTTGAAGCTATTGAATGATTGAAGTGAATAGATAGATGAGATTGATCACTTCACTCACAAATAAATAAGCTAAGATATAAAGTATTTAAGCAAGCATATAAGATTAAAGCACAAATATAAAGAGACGGAGTTGAGAAGAGCAAACATAAGGATTTATCCTAGTTCAGCTACCTCTTGTGACCTACGTTCAGTCCTCAAGTGAACCACCCGATATTTTTCACTAAACCTTCAAGCTTGAATATGTGCTTGACAACCTTTACAAACTAGAGCACTCACCACACCTTGGGATACCTTACCCTTTGTGCTTGAGCCTCAAAACAGAGATACCTCACCCTTTGTACTTGAGCCTCAAAATAGGGATACCGCACCCTCTTTACAACCTTTGAGGGATATCTCACCCTCTTTACAATCAATGGATACCTCACAATTTTCTCTAGAGGGATACCTCACCCTTTTTACAGGAAAACAATGAAAGATAGAATGATAAACTCTCAAAATAGTAGATATTACAAATTGAAGCCTAGTGAGTATCAAGGATTTACACTTTGAAACTCAAAATAGAGTATGTAATGAAATGATGAAAAAACTCGTATTTAATGCTCAAGAATGATTTTCAGATTATTTCTCAACTTTTCTTTGATGCCCAAACACTTTCATTTATAGCCCAAAGATTTTTAGAGCCATTGGTGGTTGATGGGGGCATCAAATGCTCCAATAGAGCCATTGGGAAATGTTTTCTGCTATCCCAGATAATAGGTTATTAGTTTTGCCTAACATGTGTAGTACAAAAATAACAAGTTATTTGGCCCCCCTAATCGGTTAGGAACATTTAAAAAAATATGAGGGAATGTTCCCAACATACAAATAACCTGTTATGAACTTTCCATAACCGGTTATTCATTTTAAAAACATTTAGTGGGACATTTCTGCCAAGGTGAATAACCTATTATGGATTTCAAATAATCAGTTATTTGAAATCACATAATCAGTTAGTAGTTTCAGATATCCTGTTATTTAAAACACATAATCAGTTATTGACTCACCAAAAAAATAAGATTTCTAAAGGATTTCAAAACTAAACTTTCCCAATTCATTTTCAACCTTTCTAAAATCATTTTCCACAAACTTGATGAGTATTTTCACAAGTATAAAACATTATTTTCTTTTCATCCTTTCTAAAAACATTTTGCTCAAACTTGATCAACATAAAACATGATTTTGCAAATAGATTTAAGTTGAGTGAAAAACAAGACATGAGCTAGTGTGATTCCTATTAACCTTAACATAAGATCTAAGTCCTAAAAGCTATACTTGAAGAGCCTTGGGACTTGATCTTTGCACAACCATCACTTCTCTTATTTGTTATCATCAAAATCATTGTCATTGTCAATGCTAATCACAACCTTTATATGGGTTACCTCTTGGATTCACACCCCAAAACATTACACAAAGTATAAGAATTGCCCAGGCTACATACACAATCACAATACCAAAAGTTTCACTAAGAAACCAAGTGGTAGGTACCAATGGCCAGGGGGCGGGAATTAGTGTAATTAGAACTGATAGGTTGAAATGGGAACAACACATATCTTCCCAAATTTGCCAAGGGATATATGTCTTCGATCCCTTTTGGGAACATGAATACAACCCTTAATAACATCATACAACAAATCGATGAGAGTAATCATGAAATGATCCATATGCTAAGTCAACAGATGACTACTGTCATTACCCCACTTATAGAGTCAACAAATAAGCCAAATGTTAATAACCAAATTGATGATAATCAACCAGGAGAAAATCAACGTAGCCAAAATATAGATCTTTGATTAGTTAATCAAAACCAGAATGCTAACAACCTCCTAGAGATTGGGGACATCAAAATATTAATCAAGTGGTTGAACAAGTGTTGAATATGTATGATTTTAATGTAGGATATGAAAACCAACCTTATTTCGTGTCAACATTCCCAAAATTTGTCCAACAGGAAGAATTGCCTAAGGGATGGAAAGCCCCAAAAACCTAAACTAAGTTTGCTGGTGAAAGTGGAGAGTCCACAGTCGAACACATTGCTCAATACATAGTTGAAGTGGGGAATATAGTCACTAATGGATATTTAAAAATAAAATATTTCTCTAGCTCTTTAACCAAGAATGCATTTACTTGGTTTACAACTCTCCCACCTAATTCAATCCATTTTTGGAATCAACTTGAAAAAAGCTTTCATGAACAATTCTTTAGAGGAGAGACGAAGGTAAGTCTTATGGATCTATTTAACATTAAAAGAAATAATGGTGAATTCATAGATGACTACTTAAGTTACTTGTGACAGTTGAACTTGGGACATGAATGACCTTTGTGATGAAATGCATTATATCATTAAACTACACATTTCTATTAAGTTACATTCTGAATTTTTCAATTTATATTATTATCCAACTCATTTGATTTTTTAACATAATGTTAGACTATTATTACTGCTAGTTCGATTACATTATATAATACCTTTTTCATATAAGTATTTTTCATATAGTATTTTTAATAGAATATTTTTTATATTAAGTATCTTTTCATATAATATTTTTTTTTTAACATTTATCTTCTTTGTTTGGGTTTTCTGGTTCAGCCGCTTGATTCGCAATCAAACTGATGGCCCGACCTTCTAACCGGGTTGACTTACAATTTAGGTTATACAACTATGTTTATAGGTTAAACTAATCAAGCTTCAGGTGGCTTGATAAGATTAGATCGAATTACTTTGTATTGTTAGATCAAGTGCTTACCACTAGGCTAAAAGTTATAGCTGTTAGTTAAAGCATAATTTTATTTCCTTGTTGTTGTAGTGCATAACCTCACATCTATAATATGTTGTTGGTGGGCAACAACAAGTTGGGCTGTCAAGCACTTTTAATGTATGCTCATGTGCACATACAACTCCAAGGGTGATTGCTAGCTTCCCATAAAACCAATAATCTTCCCCTAGTGACTTCCAAGGACTCGAACCTGTAACCTCATTCTGATACCACTAGTTGGGTCAAATGCTTATCACTAGGCTAAAAGTTATATTTGTTAGTCATAGTGCAACTTTATTTCCTTATGTGGCAGTGTATAACCCTACGTCTATAACACGTTACGACTGGGCCTTAGGGGCTTAGCAGTGCCCACGTGACACACCGACAAGTTGAGATATCAACTACCTTTATGTATGCTCATACACACATCTATTTACAATAACATGGAAGCTATTTTGAGTCCACTATAGATTTCCTATGCATTCCACGTGGAGGCTTTTCATTAACTTTGACCCCACTTTATTATAACCACACCATTTGCACGTGAAGTAGTGGTGGTTCAATTGAGGTATGGATGAGGAATGCTCTAGAAAGGTTTAGCCGAACTTCATCTTCATTTGGAAGAAATGCAATAAGATTTACTCTGACTTTCGTGTCTTACAAGAAAATCAATGTGCTAGCCAGTTATGGTAATGTTGGACTGCATTGATTTAATATGAAAATAGACTAATATTAGGTAGCTTTTTTTTCCTGAACCTACTCTATCATTTTCTTGTCATATCTAGCTTTCTACATAATGTCTTTCATCTATAATTTAATCTTAACAAAATAGTTTTTTAATAATACACAATAATATACTACATTCTTAATCATATATCATGTGGTGGGGTGCTTTTAGTGCAATTGATGTGAATTGGATGTGAACTTTTAAATATATTATTCTATTGTCAAAATAAATGAGATATTTTTTCACTGTACATATATGACATTGTTTTATTTATTTTTTATCTGTTTAGGTTACTATTTTGTTCCCACTGTTTCTTCAAAGTCCAAATTGAGCCAATAACTTTTACTTTCTTTTTTTTTTTGGAATCTCCTACCTATTCGTATCAGTTGAAGCATTCCCTTCATACTTCTTTTCGATACTTTTATATTGTGTGATTTCATTGAAGGGAATTACATCTATATTGCTCTTTCCAGTTATATGCTTTGAATTGCAGTCAAGTTTCATGTCTGTATAGAGATGTTTCATACATCAAATGTTGTTAGGAAGGTTTAGCCGAACTTCATCTTCATTTGGGAGAAAATATCAGAGTGAACTGTCTTTGTGCTGCGAAATATGTGAAATTCTAAGCATTTGATTTGGCTTATATTACGCAAGATTTTTGCACTCACCATTCCATCTGCTATTTACATGGTATGAGATTTTCACCTAATGTTATGTTTTTTTATGAGAGGCTGTAGTGATGGGGTTTCAAATTTGATTGTCGTGACTTTTCTCTCTATTGATTATAAGGATGAGTAAGTGGTGTGTAATGATTATTGCTTATGTTGATGGAATGGTTTTATGTTTGAGAAGGTTTTTGCTATTTCTAAAATTATTTTTAAGAGGGATTGTTGTACGAGTTCTTTACCTGGGGTGGTTGGAGGTCCATGTCGATTTGTACTACTTTGATGGGTATAATCAACTTTGTGATTGTACTTTGTGGTATAGGTAGTTTCAGATGATATGTTATAGACGATTGGTTTATGTTTCCCACTCATTTATTTCAAAATTGAAATATGTTGCTGAGTTTTTTCAATTTTTTAATGTTCACTATATGAAGGTTTCATTATATCAAAATTGAAATATGTTGATAAGTTATATATATGACTTTCATATGAACTTAATAAGTTTGTGTTCTTTTTTCAACATCTTTTCCTATTAGTTGATTATCTTCTTCAACCTGCTTCACATTTTTCTTTTGGTCTTTTGGTATAATGAACTTTTTGTATGATCCAATTAGTGCGATAAACCCAAGCAACACTAGATGGAAGCTTAAAGTTTGAGTGGTTAGTCTTTGGGTTATTCCTACTTTTAAAAGTCCAATGATTCCTTTATATGTAGATATGGTATTGATGGATAAATCAGTAAGTCTCACATGATTGGTTTTTCATGTGATTGGTTTTTCATTTATTTAGCCTTCTTTTAAAGCTTTTTTTATACTTCATATGTTGTTAATTAGTTCTTATATCAACTTTTGGTTTGTTTTATTTGTCATAGGGAAGCAAAATCCAAGCCTCAATCAGGACACCATTGGCATACAAGTATTTGCTTCTATTGAATAAGGGTGGTGTTTATATCATGTCCAATTTCACTATTATTCCAAATGACGCTTCCATTTGATTTACTCATCATAAATAACACCTAATCTTTCAGTTTAAGACCTCTATTACAGATATCGTATCTGAGATTATACCTTATGATGGATTAAGTTTAGTATCCTTCCATGATATGTTGAAGTCTAATAGTGAAAGTGATTACTTAGTTGGTATACAATTTTAATATTAATGTTTTTTATATAGTTTATTTTATTCTTCATTTCCTAATTTTGTAATCTTTCAAATTTTCAATAAATTGTTGAATTAATTCAGTTATTTATTTTTTTTCCATTTTTTTCGTATTAATAATGACTACAAATGTAATGGGCTTATTAATTGATGTTTCACATGAAAGTAGTTACATGGTTGATGGAAATCAAACAAAAATGATTGTGATGGAGCTTTTGGCAGAAAGGTATTAGTGCATTTAATTTTTTTGATCTATAATATCTTTTATTTCAATATCTATGCATGTGATGGTTTCAATTTATTTATGGATATGTACTGATACAAATTTATCCAATGATAGAACTATATCTCTATATCATTGATCAGCTAGAAACTTGAATGTGTTTTGTTTGGTCAATATGTCGAATATTTGAAGGCCTTTGTTGCTTCAAATGATTTGAACCAACCAGTTGTCGTTTTGCAACATGCAAAAATCAAGATTTTAAGGGGTTAGTATTTAACATGATGCTATTATGTTCTTAAATTTTTTTATTTATGTGTTGTGTTTCATTTGAAGGCAAGGTTGCCCTTAAAAATGTCATGAATGCCATCAAGATTATGTTCAATCCTAATATAATAGAGGTGACCAAGTTTAAGAAGGAGTAAGTATACTTCTCTTAAAAAATGTGATGTGTAGCTTATTATCTATTGTGAATGTTGAAACTCATGTTCATACTGCACTTGATATTTAACATCTAATCTACTTTGTGATATTTGTAGACTTACTCAAGAGGATATACTTGTTTCTAAGGTTGTTTCTATCATGTCTATTGTTGCTAATATACCCATTGAAATTGATTTCATGAAAGTTACTCCAAGAAGTACCATTGCAGAATTGATTATCAAGCAGGAGGTTTTTTTTTTCTTTAAATTTTCCTTCAAATGTTTTCTTCTTTCATTATCTACACATGTTATAGTCTAACCTATTTTTACTTTAAAGTGGGACAATTATATTGTTCATACATTTTCTCTTATTTGATTCATTATTTTTTGGTCCAACTTTGTTATCTAGAATGGCTTCTTCATTTTCATTGCCACTGTTAAAGAAATTCTAAAATAGTTTGATTGGTGGTTCAATGCTTGCCAATGCAATAATGCTGTGATAGCCGATTCAGGATTTTACTACTGTGTATCTTATTGCTGCCATGTTGTACTTGTAACCCCTAGGTGTGTTCCAATTTATCAACTGAATTATCCAAATTGCTAAATTTATAAATTGTGTTTCTATATGTTTATAATTATTTAGTTTATCATATTTGTGATTAAAAGGTACAATGTACAAATTAGAGTTGAAGATGAAACTGGGAGTGCTCTTTTTGTTTTTACTAATATTGATGCACAATACCTGTTGAAAAGATCATGTGCTAACTTAGTCGCTGAAGTTGAAAAGGACTTATAAACATACTCATTGTTTTTGAAATTTGTCTGATGTTGTAGTATACTACTTGAGAATCTTATAGTAATATATTTTTCGCAATTTTTTTCAGTCTCGACTAAGTGCAAATCCCACACTTGCCTTAGAAGCATTGGTTGGTGCAAAACTTTTATTTAAAGTTTATTCAACCTAAAAAACTAGCTCATTGTTTCATCCTTATTATCATGTTAATCGAGTTTCTGATGATGAACACATTCTTTCAATGTTTGAGCTTGATGAATTGGTGGATATTACTCCTGAAAAGTAAGCCAAACATTTATAAATATGTCTTATATATTGATATTCAACAATTATATTATTAAAAAATATTTATTTCTTATTCCGTCATGTATTATTAGACTTATATAGATTAGCATTTGTTTAATGCAGTATGTATTTGCCCACCATTTCTTGAATTGTTCAACGCTGATCATGACAACTTTACCACGCATCCTCTTGATGGTGCTTAGTATTCAATTCAAGATGATTTTCTATAATAGAATCTGGCGAGACGATTTCAAAGAATCGATTGGACCAGTACCGAGGTTATTATTATTATTATTAATAGTTTACTATTTTTCTATTTTGGATGTATTTTGAATGTAGTGTTCAAAGTTATTGAAAGTTGTTTTGTTTGTTTTTTGACAAGAAGGGCTCTATATTGTTTTGGCTACTATCAAAGAGGTCATTAAGGATGAGGACTGGTTTTACCCTGCATGTAGGTGTAATAAAGTTGTGGTAGCTGACTCGAGCATGTATTATTGTGATCGTTGCTTCTGTCATGTAGTGAACGTGGTCCCTAGGTATTTATTTATATTTACAAATTTATTTACATTTACTAATCCTAAGTTAATTTTGGATGGTATTATGTACTGCAAGTTAATATTTATTTTTCTTGACATATTATACTATGTTTGAATTTCATATATAGGATCAAGTTGAGGGTTTGTGATAACACTGCAAGTGTGGTCTTCGTTCTTTTTTACCGTGATAGTTATTACATGCTGAAAAAGTCATGTCCCGATATGGTTGCTGAGCTGAAGAAGGTATTCTTTTAGCCTATATATTGTTGCTTTCTTGTGGTTGAGATCTTTATGTTACATGGTATTTGTCCACTTCTACATTTGAAATATTCTTCATATTATTAGTTATTTCTGAGTTGTTGCGTTTTGTATTTTTTTTTTAGCCTGGAGTTATGTGCAACTATCCATCTGAGTTGGATAATTAGGAAGGGAAGACTTTACTCTTCAAAGTTGAGATCAAGAGTGGCTCATCATCTACATTTGATAGTTCCTACACTGTTAGGAGGGTATGTGATGATGAGACTATGCTCACTCTTTTTTGCTTCGACGATCGTAGCTTCACTCATGACAAGGTTGTGAAATCTTTTTATTTTTTCTTATTTTTTACTTATTAAGGATTGATATAGTAGTTAGTTCTTTATTGATATATGTTTACATGTTGTTTATATAAATTTCTTTATATAAATAATCATTTGTTTAAATTTTTTACATTTGCTTTATTAACGAAGGATGATTTCCCAACTTCATTTACTGAGGTCTTTGACTTAAAGCGTAATGGATTTGATGATATAGCTGTGCTGGGGAAGGTATCTTTATTCCTTTAGTTATGTTCACTTTCAATATGGTATTCTTAATTGTCAGTGGTTACTGATTGAATTTATGCTTTTACTTTATCGTAATTTTAATTTCTACATATTTCCATGCAGAGTTTGATGCCAAATTTCGATGAAGTTGGAACATGTGGCGGGTCTATTGCTGAATCATCAATTATTGAGGTAACATCAGCCAAAAAGGTTGTTGTGGTAGATATTGATTCGACAAGTAGTGGTACCAGACTAATTGTGTTGAAGTGTGTCAAGATTGAACAAGTATAAGTAGTGGTGATCAATTAAGTTTGTCTTTTTTTGGTGTGCATTTAGGATGCTACTTTTGCAATCTTTTTTAGAGTGTTGCTATCAAAAGTTATACAACTTAACAATGTACTAGGGATATGTTGACTTCTCAATGACTAGGGATCTGTAGTCTTTTGTCTTTCTGGGACGTAGATATTTAAAGTTGATATGGTCCATGGAATCCTATTCTGGCATCATTAGATACCTGGGTGGTGTTCAATGTATTTTATGATCCTGAATATGTTTTGTATTTAAACTATGATGAATGACAATATAGGGTGTAATCCCTCTTTGCTCAATTGATTGCTTTAGCTCATAACACATTGGTAATCGCTTTATTTTATTAATTTTATTGTATATTGTTGTTAGTTTTATTGTATATATGGTTGGATAATGCTCAACCATAATTCATAAGCTATTAAATTTGTTATATTGGATTATACATCAATATTGTTGATTTGAAATTGTTTGAAAAATTAAAGAACCTTAATAATCTATATAAATTTGTTTTCAAATATAGTTGAATAGTTAGGAAATTAAACATATAATATGAATATATTTAATTTAAAATTTTTATGGCTCTACATTATGAGTTCCAAAGTCTTGCATATATTCAGATGTTACATATAAATAGCATCCTTTGTCCCACAATAGTTCCAATTATATATAATTCACAGTGGTTATTATTTTTTTAATGTCAATTGTTTTGTTTATATTTTTAGTAATGTTAGTCAAATGATTCGTACCTATCAATAGTTCAACTTCTTTTAAATAGTTGTTTAATTTCTTATTTTCCTTGATGTGGATAGTTATTTGTTTCCCTTATACTTTATTCGTCAATTATTTAAGTTTATTTTAATATATGTGGATCACTTACTTATTTTTTTAATCTTTTATGTGAGTTTTATTACCTTATTCTTTATTTTTATATTTTTTTGACTTATTTCAAATTTGATTTTATTTCTTGTGGATAAGGATTGAAGCAATCAATACTTTATATTTCTATTCTAACCTAATTGTATAGTTTGCATAAAATTGTATGATGGAGGTTATCTCGAGAAAAACAAATCATTTTTGTTTGATGTGGGTTAAAAATTATATATTTATATTCTTTGTATTTTGCATTTTTTATTAATATGTTGACATTGATAAAAGATTTTGACTAATGTTATTATCAATTTGTATAATGCATTACTATGGTTGTTATCATTTTATTCCATTATTTAGATTGGTTAAAGGAATATTGGTAATTTTATATTAAATATCAAAATTATGTGTATATTATTATTTTTTTTATATTTATTGTGATAAATTTTATTTGTCTGAAGTAGTAGTACTTTCGATTGTCATTATTACTATTACAAGTTAACTTTGGAGGCAACTTTAATAAGTTGGTATTATTTGTTTTAGGTTTTAATCACATCATAGTTATAGAAGTGGTTTGATATTAGCTATGTAATTGATGAGGAAGCAAAATTTTGACACAAGGGACAGTTATTTTTTTATGAGTTATTATCTATAGATAGTTGGTCATAACATTGTCCACTTATTATTAATATATTTATCGTTATTTCCTAATAAAAAAATTATTCTTATTAATTATTATTTAGGTGAAACATTATTTTACAAAATAAATAAATTTTTAATCTTTTAAATTCATTTATTAAGTATACACATTTTTTTGAAAATTATTTTGAATTTGCAAACTAATTTTAATATTTTAAATTTAGAAAAAAACTATGCCACTTATGTAATAGTTATTTATATATATTGATTATTATAAAATACCATTGAATTTAGTATGTTATTTGTGATATTCTTTTAATTTTGAAAGAATCTTATATTGTTAAACAAAGTTGTGGTATATAATATTAAAATTTAATTTATTTATATATTTTTTAGATTATTAATGATTTGGAGATACTCAAGAATACCTATAGATACTCGCCTACCCATGGAGATCATAAATGGGTATTCGTACCAGGGACTTTGACATCTCTAATTTGGGGACATATAAGAAATGTAGATAGGAAAATAAAAATCAGAATAATATTAATAATGCATTCATTAAGATTTTTTATTTGTTGTGTTTTCATTAGAGGAAACTATCTTTAGTGGATAGAAGTTAGTTTTAGGAAATTCAGTGCATGTGAAAATTTAATTTATTTTTAAGTTTTTATTCTGAATTTTTAAATTTTATATTTAATTATTAAATATGCTCTAATACTCATAGGTACATGCCTTCCTCACAAGGATTATAAATGGGTACTATGATTAGTACGTGGAAAGTACTATTCACCTAAAAATAAGAAGAAGCTTAGTAATGTAGTTAATAAGAATTTTTATTCGTTATTTTTGTATTAAAAGAAGTTATCTTACATGGATATAATTTATCTTCGGTAAATTCAATTCATGTCAAAATTTATTTTTTTGTTATATTTTTTTATATTCGATGATACCTGTGAGTACTCTTTTCTCCTTGGGTTGGGCCTAGCCGACCCATTGGCCCGATTTAATTTTTAATTTTTTTTTATGTTTTTAATACTAAAAAAATTTATCCTAATGTTTTATCATTATATTTTTCTTTTGTTTACTTTAAATACTAACAAACATCAAATAAAATTATTTTGTAACACAAATATTAATTTATATTAGCAAAATAATAGTAAAATCCTTTAAATATTATAAAATTTATTAATTAAATAATTAATCATATGGACAACGGGCCTGGCCAAAATCAGGTCGGCCTACTCGGGTCAAAATTGATTTTTATGCCAATGTTTTTGGTCCAACCTACTCATTTTATCGGATTATTCAGGTTAAAGACCCATCCAACTAGACACATTTTGACACCTCTAAATGGAGCCTATGAATGCATGGTTAACGACCTCCGGATTATTCTGTTTGGACTAATAATCATTGACCATTGGTTAAGTCTAATTTTAAAAATAGGGTTGGATGTTGTAATCAGAAAAAAAAAATTTCAAAGAAATGCAATAAGATTTACTCTGACTTTCGTGTCTTACTAGAAAATCAATGTGCTAGTCAGTTATGGTGATGTTGGACAGTGCATTGATTTAATATAAAAATAGACTAATATTAGGTAGCTTTTTTTTTCCTGAACCTACTCTATCATTTACTTGTCATATCTATCTTTCTACTTAATGTCTTTCATCTATAATTTAATCTTATCAAAATAGTTTTTTAATATTGCACAATAATATACTGCATTCTTAATCAGATATCATGTGGTGGGGTGCTTTTAGTGAGTTGATGTGGATCGGATTTGAACTTTTAAATATATTATTCTATTGTCAAAATAAATGGGATATTTTTTCACTATACATATATGACATTATTTTATTTATTTTTTATTTGTTTAGGTTACTATTTCGTTCCCATTGTTTCTTCAAAGTCCAAATTGATCCAACAACTTTTACTTTCTTTTTTTTTTGGAATCTCCTGTATATTTATACCAGTTGAAGCATTCTCTTCATACTTCTTTTCAATACTTTTATATTGTGTGATTTCATTAACGGGATTTACATCTATATTGTTCTTTCCAGTTATATATGCTTTGAATAGCAATCAAGTTTCGTGTCTGTATGGAGATGTTTCATGCATTAAATGTTGTTGGGAAGGTTTAGTCAAACTTCATCTTCATTTGGGAGAAAATATCGGAGTGAACTGTCGTTGTGCTGTGAAATATGTGGAATTCTGAGCATTTGATTTGGCCTGTATTACACAAGATTTCTGCACTCACTATTCCATCTGCCATTTATAGGGTATAGGATTTTCACCTAATGTTATTCTTATTTGTGAGAGGCTGCAGTGATGGGGTTTCAAATTTGATTGTTATGATTTATCTCTCTGCTGATGATAAGGATGAGTAAGTAGTGTGTAGTGATTATTGCTTATGTCGATGGAATAGTTTTATGTTTGAGAAGGTTTTTTCTATTTCTAAAATTATTTTTATGAGGGATTGTTGTACGAGTTCTTTACCTAGGGTGGTTGGAGGTCCATGCCAATTTGTACTACTTTGATGGGTATAATCAACTTTGTGATTGTACTTTGTGGTATGGGTAGTTTCAGATGATATGTTATAGACGATTGATTTATGTTTCCCACTCATTTATTTCAAAATTGAAATATGTTGATGAGTTTTTCAATTTTTTAATGTTCACTATATGAAGGTTTCCTCATCTATAAATAGATGTTGGTTTAAGTTGTTTGATGTGCTGCTTCATATGCTATCTGATACCTTTTACATATTGTGTTTTTCGTTGTATTCCTGATATTTCTATGGCTCCCCAAATTGATGCTTTGGAGAAAATTACCCCTGACCGTGAGGCTTGGAGGGTCAAGGCCCGTATTGTTTGCATGTGGCTTCTGCCCAGTTATACCATCCCTTTTGTCTCTGCTGCAATGGAGATGGTTTTAATGGATGAATTTGTAAGAGTTACACTTTCATTTTTTTTAGCTTAATTTGTTGTTATCATATTTTTAATGTATGTTTTTTTTTATGTGGTGATACATGGTTGTAAGATGCAAGCAACTATCAAGAAGACATTGATCTATAAATTTAATGCTATATTAGTGGAGAGTGGTGTCTACCAATTTGCATACTTCATTGTCGCACCAAATATTGGATTTTATATAACTACAAAGCATGAATTCCACCTTATTTTCTAATTCAAGACCATTGTGAAGCCATGTGATTCTGTGTTGATTCCTTTACATGGATTTACATTTACTCCGTAGGAGGAAGTTATCCACATTGATCCTGAATATCCATTTTTAGTTGGTAATATCTTATATCTTATACTAATTCTGATATTCATATTTTATAATTTAGTAGTTATTTGTTTTGTAACTTTGTTGATATTTTGTTCACTGATATTTTCCTTTGTGAAGATGTTATTGACTTGCTGACAAGAATTAGGACTGAAAAGTTATATGAAAAGAATGGCAAGATGACTAAGATGATAGTAATTGAGATATCTGTCGAGGGTAAACATTTTGTCGACCTTGGGATGTCATATCTTTTATATAAATGATTATATTTAACAAAGTCTAATGTTTTTCCTTCATGGAGTAAAGTATTTAAATTTAATTACTGTCATTATGTCTTTTATATTGATGTCATTTTGTAATGTGATGTTGAACAATGTGAAGCTTGAGTGTGCTCTTTTTAGAAACTATGTGGATGAGCTTATATAACGGCTTTATTGTTGATGAAAATCTTAATCGTCTTGTTGTTGCTATACAATTTGCCAAAGTAAAGAGTTTTAAAGGTTTTTACATATTTATTTTTAATGTAATCCGATTGTAGTTGATTTGATTTGATTTGACTTAGATTATGTTCCATTAAATTTTTTTTACCAAAGCTTCAGGTAAGATAGTTATTCAAAATGTTCTTTACCCAAGCAGAATTATGTTCAATTCAGACATAAAAGAGGCTACTGCCCTCAGGGGACCGTAAGAATATTTCTTTTTTAAAGTGTTTATTATTTTCATTATTATTCTTTTTGAATCTTATGGCTGCTGTGTGTGCAAGATTATCGAAGACAATGTTGTGGGTTTCTAGAATATACCAGTGTTGGGTGATGGTGCTTAGTATTCAATTCAAGATGATTTTTTGAAATTGAATCCTAGTAGGACTGTTCAGCAACTGATTGATTGTACTGATGTTATTATTACTATTAATAGTAGTTTCCTATTTTCCTATTTTGGATGTATTTTGAATATAATGCTCAAAGTTCTTAAAAGTTAGTTTGTTTGTTTTCTGACAGGAAGGACTCTATATTGTTTTGGCTACTGTCAAAGAGGTCATTAAGGACAAGGACTAGTTTTACCCTGCATATAGGTGTAATAAAGTTGTGGTAGCTGACTCGGGCATGTATTATTATGATTGTTGCTTCTGTCATGTAGTGAACATGGTCCCTAGGTATTTATTTATATTTACGAATTTATTTATAGTTACTAATCCCAAGTTAATTTTGGATGGTATTATGTACTGCAAGTTAATATTTATTTTTCTTGACATATTATACTGTGTTTGAATTTCATATATAGGATCAAGCTGAGGGTTTGTGATAACACTGCAAGTGCGGTTTTTGTTCTTTTTGACCATGATGGTTATTACATGCTGAAAAAGTCATGTTCCGATATGGTTGCTAAGCTGATGAAGGTCTTCTTTTAACCTATATATTGTTGCTTTCTTGTGGTTAAGATCTCTATGTTGCATGTTATTTGTCCACTTCTACATTTGCAATATTCTTCATATTGTTAGTTATTTCTAAGTTGTTGTGTTTTGTATTTTTTTTTTAGCCTGGAGTTGTGTGCAACTATCCATCTGAGTTGGATAGTTAGGTAGGGAAGACTTTACTCTTCAAAGTTAAGATCAAGAATGACTCATCGTATACATTTGATAGTTCCTACACTGTCAGGAGGGTATGTGACGATGAGACTGTGCTCACTCTTTTTGGCTTCAACAGTTGTAGCTTCATTCATGACGAGGTTATGAAATCTTTTTATTTTTTTCTTATGTTTTTGCTTATTAAGGATTGATATAGTAGTTAGTTCTTTATTGATATGTGTTTACATGTTGTTTATGTAAATTTCTTTATGTAAATAATCATTTGTTTAATTTTTTTGCATTTGCTTTGTTAACGAAGGATGTTTTCCCAACTTCATTTAATGAGGTCTTCAACTTGAAGCATGACAGATTTCATGATACAGCTGTGCTGGGGAAGGTATCTTTATTCCTTTAGTTATGTTCACTTTCAATATGATATTCTTAATTATCAGTGGTTACTGATTGAATTTATACTTTTACTTTATCGTAATGTTAATTTCTATATATTTCCATGCAGTGTTTGATGCTAGATTTTGATGAAGTTGGAACATGTGGAGGGTCTGTTGGTGAATCATCAGGTGTTGAGGTAACATTTGTAACACCCTCCTAGAAGATGTCACATTTATCAAAAACAATAATTAAAATATAAACCCTTACCCAAGTTATAAATCATTTCGTAATAAATATTTTTTTTTTGTCCGAAACATTATATTATAAAATACACGGAACATAAAATAAAACAACTATTACATACACACCATAATTATACATATGATTATGTTTTTAATAGGTACAAATAATTCACATAATATAAAATATTTAATAAAACAAGAACCTGTCGGTTTAAAAAACCATAAACTAAATTTCAAGCATAACACTAAAAGTTTTGATTCTCCAAAGGATCTTCCTCGGAAAAATCATTATAATACGTAAAAACCTCGGTCAATGTTATCCCACGTCGAAATCAATCCATATAATATGGGTGATCTCGAGGCTCACCCTCCTCAAACTACTCGTTCGGTTGTTGCTCTCCTTCGATCGAAAATCCAGCGGTTGTTCCTCTTCTACTTTCTCAACTATTTTACGAACATAAATAATAACACGAGAAAATATACACAAAAGAGGTGAGACAATCTACATCATTACCAGGTATGGCAAGAAAGAAAACGACAATACAAACAGATAAGAAACACAAACAGATATAACAATTAATATAACAATTCATATTATCAGATCATACATAATATCAAACATAAATAAACTCAATCATGTTATAATGCAGACTACATATGCAAATACACACAGACACATACCTACTCCATGGAGCTAAACATAACCATAACATCAACATTGACATCAACATCTGAGAGAATAATCCAGGATAGACATGTGCGCACATCAAAAACAATGGTGCCTCAACCAACGTTACTACGGTCAAATACGTCGTGTAAACAAAGACACGGTCAAATACGTCGTGTAGATGGTACACGGTCAAATACGTCGATACGACCCAGGCAATGCGCACCAGGCGGTACCCCCATGGATTTCGATTAAGACGAGTATTTGTCGAGATCATCGTGTGTGATCGATTACCACGGCCCGGAGGAGCTACCATCCATTCACATGTGGAATATCGCACACTAACGCCTCCAAGTTCAAACACACGAACAACTCGCTTATCACACCGTAACACGGTGTCATTCATCTCATCAGTCAAATGCCTTTTACAACCAAATTGGCATGTTCAAAAATACGTAATGAACCAAAATCTCCAAAATACGTTCATATCCACCATAACTCATAATTACAAAAATACCCTTGGTATTGATAATTTCCAAATACAGTACGTTTTCACTTGACAGTACCATTTCTCAATACGTCCGGGTCCACCACTTTGGCCCGACAGTAAAAACTCGTTGTTTTCATAAATCACATAAATAATTTATCGTTTTTTTCATAAATATGTTACCTTTTACAAACGTTTTTCAATCGCGTAAATATTTTCAAACGTTTTCTCAATTGCGTATTTCAAAAATTACTGTTTTAAATACGTGTAAGTTATTTCTACTTGTTTTTCACTGTATAAAATTCATTTGTTTGGTTATATCCATAAAATACCCTTCAAAAATTATGAACATACTTTATAACTCAAAAGTAAATATTTTTCAAGAGTCAAAAATTCATTTCTTTTATATACTAGACTTCTACAAAAATTCATTTACTTACTTGATTCTTGAAAATTTATTAAAAATTGAATTCTTTTTAGGTTAACAAAGTCATTTACACTTAGAAAACAATTTTTGAATCAATTAAACTCCAAAAATTCTATGATGGCCGAAAATCACCTTTCCTTAAAAATCATTATTCAAATTATTTTTCATCTATAAAATCATTGTAAAATCCTTTAACTTAATTAGATAAATCAGGTCATCCTTTTAAAAAAAAAGATTGAGAACACATTGGTTCTCTTTTTCATAATAAAACCATAAACTCATCATCTTGTGTTCTTTGGAACATTTTTACAAATCTCAACATAATATTCATATGCAACCAATTATCATAAACTCATAAACACATACATATATTTATGAACACATACCATATAATAAAGCAATAGACATACTTGCAATAAACAAGAGAATAAACATACACACAAAATTAATCACAAATAAAAAGACATCAAAGCAATCAAATGGATGAATCCTTATGGATTCTTCACCATAAACAAATTCCATTCTCCCACCACCACACATGGTTGATGAGATTAAATCTCCTCTTACCGATTTAGATGACAAAAATCTCCTTGAACTCCTCCTTAGAAATTCTTGTGTAGCTTCAACAAAAATCCTAATAAGCTTAAACAAATTTTAAAGATATGAACTATGGATGAAAAAGATAAACCATGGATCAATCATGGTTTAGAACATCAAAAATCAAATTAGAAACAAGAAAGAAGAATTTTCACCTTATAGGAAAGAAACTTCAAAGTGATTTTCCAAGCTCCAAATGGATGATTTTGCAAAAACTCACAACTAGAGATGTTCTTAGAATATGGTTTAGGATTAGAAAAGTAGGTTGGATAAATTTTTTGATGGGTGGAAGTAGGATTTGTGGTGCTTGGCCGAATGGGTGGTTTTTTGTGGACTTAGGAAATTTTCTTTGGTTTCTTGTTAGGAAGAGAGAAGAATGAAAGTTTAGAGTGATAGAATCATTGATGTAGGAGTGAATGATGGCCTTAAGACTTAAATAGCTCTCCTTCCAAGTGCAGCCCCCATTTTTTTATGGTTTTGTTCCATTATGGGTTTGGTAATTTGCATGATACATTAGTTAAGTAATAAAACATCTATTGATTGCTTAATGGTTTGCATAAGCATGCATTATGGCCATAGAATACTAATGAAAAGAAGCCCTCCTTTTGACATTTCTCTTAGTGCTAATTTAGTGGATGCATAATAAAATATATATAGTTTAGTGCTTAATTAATGGATGCATAATAATAATAATAATAACCTAGTGCTAAATTTAGTGGATGCATAAATAAATATATAATAGTTTAGTGCTTAATTAATGGATGCATAATAATATATAATAGTTTAGTGCTTAATTAATGGATGCATAATAATAATAATAATAACCTAGTGCTAAATTTAGTGGATGCATAATAATATATAATAGTTTAGTGCTTAATTAATGGATGCATAATAATAATAATAATAACCTAGTGCTAAATTTAGTAGATGCATAATAATATTAATAATAACCTAGTGCTAAATTTAGTGGATGCATAAATAAATATATAATAGTTTAGTGCTTAATTAATGGATGCATAATAATAATAATAATAACCTAGTGCTTAAATTTAGTGGATGCATAATAATATATAATAGTTTAGTGCTTAATTAATGGATGCATAATAATAATAATAATAACCTAGTGCTAAATTTAGTGGATGCATAATAATATTAATAATAACCTAGTGCTAAATTTAGTGGATGCATAATACATTAGGACAAAAATGCTATAGGAAATCTATTAAGTTAAAAAAAATAATAATTAATGATTAGGACAAAATTGCTTTATAGGGAAAATCCATTAAGTAAAAACAATAATTAATGATTAGGACAAAATTGCTATAGGAAAATCCATTAAGTAAAAATAATAATTAATGACAGACAAAATTCACTTTATAGGAAAATCCATTAAGTAAAAATAATAATTAATGCATTAGAACAAAATTGCTATAGGAAATCCATTAAGTAAAAATAATAATTAATTGATTAGATAATTTAGAAATTTACAAGTATTTTTACGTTGGTAAACTTTCCCTAAAAGTGGGTCCCACAAAACAAAAGTGGGTCCCACAAGACAAACGTGGGTCCCACAAAACAAAAGTGGGTCCCACAAGACAAATGTGGGTCCCACAAAACAAAAGTGGGTCTCACAAGACAAACGTGTGTCCCATAAAATAAAAGTGGGTCCCACAAGACAAACGTGGGTCCCACAAAACAAAAGTGGGTCCCACAAGACAAACGTGAGTCCCACAGATTTTCCGGTATGGTAAATATTTTATTACACCGAAAAATCCGCAAAAATAAAAGATTGATATACGCATTATTCGGATTGGGTTTAGTAAGATCGCCCCAGCTCCAAATAATTCAAACAAGGTTTTCCCTACCAAAAATTATTATTTTCTACGGTTTCGGAAGAAATCACACAAAACAATCAAATACAGTCACAGAACAGTCAAATTCATTGCATAACACACAGAAAACAGAAAAATAGCGCAATAAGGGCAAAATTGTAATTAGTCAAAAATTGGGGTGTTACAACATTTTCCAAAAGGGCTATTGTGGCAGACATTGATTCTACAAGTAGAGGCACCAGACTGATTGTGTTGAAGCATGTCAAGATTGAACATGTCTAAGTAGTGGGGATTAGTTAAGTTTGTCTATTTTGGTGTGCATTTAGGATGCTGCTTTTGCAATAGTTTTTTGGAATGTTGTTATCAAAAGTTATGCAACTTAACTATGTACTAGGGATATGTTGACTTCTCAATGACTAGAGATCTGTAGTCTTTTGTCTTTCTGGGACGTAGGTATTTAAAGTTGATATGGTCCATGGAATCCTATTCTGACATCATTAGATACCTGGGTGGTGTTCAATGTATCTTATGATCCCGGATATGTTTTGTATTTAAACTATGATGAATGATAATATAGGGTGTAATCCCTCTTTGCTCAATTGATTGCTTTAGCTCATAATACATAGGTAATCGCTTTACTTTTATTAATTTTATTGTATATTGTTGTTAGTTTTATTGTATATATGGTTGGATAATGCTCAACCATAATTCATAAGCTATTAAATTTGTTATATTGGATTATACATCAATATTGTTGATTTGAAATGGTTTGAAAAATTAAAGAATAATCTATATAAATTTGTTTTCAAATATAGTTGAATAGTTAGGAAATTATACATATAATATGAATATATTTAATTTAAATTTTTTATGGCTCTACATTATGAGTTCCAAAGTCTTGCATATATTCAGATGTTACATATAAATAGCATCCTTTGTCCCACAATAGTTCCAATTATATATAATTGACAGTGGTTATTATTTTTTTAATGTCAATTGTTTTGTTTATATTTTTAGTAATGTTAGTCACATGATTCGTATCTATCAATAGTTCAACTTCTTTTAAATAGTTGTTTAATTTCTTATTTTCCTTGATGTGGATAGTTATTTGTTTCCCTTATACTTTATTCGTCAATTATTTAAGTTTATTTTAATATATGTGGATCACTTACTTATTTTTTTTAATCTTTTATGTGAGTTTTGTTACCTTATTGTTTATTTTTATATTTTTTGACTTATTTCAAATTTGATTTTATTTCTTGTGGATAAGGATTGAAGCAATCAATACTTTATATTTACATTCTGGCCTGATTGTATAGTTTGCATAAAATTGTATGATAGGGGTTATCTCGAGAAAAACAAATCATTTTTGTTTGATGCGGCTTAAAAATTATACATTTATTTCTTTGTATTTTGCATTTTTTATTAATATGGTGACATTGATAAAAGATTTTGACTAATGTTATTATCAATTTGTATAATGCATTACTACGGTTGTTATCATTTTATTACATTATTTAGATTGGTTAAAGGAATACTAGTAATTTTATATTAAATATCAAAATTTTGTGTATATTAATTTTTTTTATATTTATTGTGATAAATTTTGTTTGTCTGAAGTAGTAGTACTTTCGATTGTCATTATTACTATTACAAGTTCACTTTGGAAGCAACTTTAATAAGTTGGTATTATTTGTTTTAGGTTTTAATCACATCATAGTTATAGAAGTGGTTTGATATTAGCTATGTAATTGATGAGGAAGCAAAATTTTGACACAAGGGACAATTATTTCTTTATATGAGTTATTATCTATAGATAGTTTGGTCATAACATTGTCCATTTATTATTAATATATTTATCGTTATTTCCAGATAAAATATTATTCTTATTAATTATTATTTAGGTGAAACATTATTTTGTAGAATAAATAAATTTTTAATCTTTTAAATTCATTTATTAAGTATACACATTTTTTTAAACATTATTTTGAATTTGCTAACTAATTTTAATATTTTAAATTTAGAAAAAAATTATGGCATTTATGTAATAATTATTTATATATATTGATTATTATAAAATACCATTGAATTTAGTACATTATTTGTGATATTCTTTTAATTTTGGAAGAATATTAGATTGTTGAAAAATGTTGTGGTATGTAATATTAAAATTTAATTAATTTATTTTTTTTGCATTTTTATATTATTTTTTAAATTATTAACTGTTTTGGGATACCCTAGTATACCCGTAAATATACTCGCCTCTAGTTGGGATCATAAATGGGTATCCGTATCTGAGACTTTGACATCTCTAATTTGGGGACATGTAAGAAATGTAGATAGGAAAATAAATATTGGAATAAATTAACAATGTATTCATTAAGATTTTTTATTTGTTGTGTTTTCATTAGAGGAAACTATCTTTAGTGGATAGAATTTAGTTTTAGGAAATTTAGTGCATATTAAATTTTAATTTATTTTTAAGTTTTTTTTTCTGAATTTTAAAATTTTATTTAATTATTAAATACCCTCTAATACTCATAGGTATATGCCTTCCTCACATGGATTATAAATGAGTACTTATGATTAGTATATGAGAAGTTAGGGATGGCAATGGGGCAGGGGACGGGGACGGTGTGACCCCGCCCCGCCTCTATATCTGCATGGGTATCCATTTATCATTCTCCCGTGGGTAAATAGATACCCGTGGATATTCGCGGGTACCTAATAAATTTGAAAAATAATAATAATAAAATTCAAAAAATTCAAAAAAATAATATTTTGGTAATATTTGAGTAATAAAATTCAGAAGTACTATCCACCCTGCCTTTGCTCTCGTTATATGGTATTACCAAGTGGCTTCAATACTCAAGAGGGGGAATGAATTGAGTTTATAAAACAAGTTCGCAATTTTTTCGCAAAACACTTGACTATTGAATTTCGTTGAAGCTATTGACTATTTAAAATGAATGAATAGATAAGAACGATAGATATTGCTCAATAATTAACCAAGAGGGAAGTAAACAAGCAGGAATATAAGCAATGCACAAATGTAAAGAGAAGGGCTTAGAAAATCAAACACAATAGTTTATCCTAGTTCGGCCACTAATCCATTTGTGACCTACATCCAGTCCTCAAGCAACAACTCGAGATTTTCCACTATATCTTCAAGCTTCAATAGGTGCTTGACAATATTTACAAACTTGAGCACTCAACTCCTTGGGATGCCTCACCCTTGAGCTTGAGGCTCTTCAAACAAAATGATGCCTCACCTTTTACAATTTGGAGGGATACCTCACCCTCTCTTACAAAGCAATCAAGGTTGATTGAATGAAACTCTCACTAGAGTAAATGATACAAATTAAAGCTCTAAGAATGCTCTCAAAAGATGTCTCAAGTTTTTCACAAAAACAGAGCAAGATTGGGATTCAAAGATTGATTCTCATTTTTATGTATTACTAAGATGTTTCAGGTTCAAGAACTCTCATTAATAATGCCCCAACATCTGTATTTAAAGAGATATGCAATTAAGGAGCCGTTGGGGGTGATTAAATCCAAGCATTTAATGCACCTAATATAGTCATTGGGCAAGTCTAAACACTGGTAATCAATTACAAGGTTCCTAGTAATCGATTACATGGTAGCTAGAACGTGTTCTTGGCTTTCTGGGCTTGTGGTAATCAATTGCAAGACTTGTGTAATCGATTACACGCCCTCTGACTTGATGGTAATCGATTACAGTATTGATGTAATCAATTACATTGCTGTTTGAACATGTTCTTGCCTTTCTGGGCATGTGGTAATCGATTACCAACTGGTGTGTAATCGATTACATGCCCTCTGACTTTTTGGTAATCAATTACATGGATGATGTAATCGATTATAAGGCTTCTGTTTAGCTTGTAATCGATTACCACACATGTGTAATCGATTACATTACACTTTAAACACATTTTTCAAGCCTGAAAGAGGATTCATGTCATTCCTAACTTTAGAAAACATGGATTTGAACAATATTGACTTTGTTTGGCATGATCCAATATTTAAAGATATCATCTTTTTAGAGATGTGAACTTTGAAAAACATTTTGATTAAAATATCTTTGGAAACTCATTTGAGATATCTTGAGAGCATTTAACATTGATGTTCTAAGGCCTATGTCTAAGCCTCTTGATTTCTTTCTTTGATCTTAGTTTTCTCTTTTGCACTTGATCTTCATCTTTGGCTTTGTTATCATCAAAAACCAATTGACATGCTTCAAGACACATGCATTCACATTCTCCCCCTTTTTTGATGATGACAAACTAAGCATTAAAAGGAAGAGAAATAATTACATATATATATATATATATATATATATATATATATATATATATATATATATATATATATATATATATATATATATATATATCAGAGATTTAAGCGCTATTCTCCCTTGTAATGTATGCACGAGATAGGGTTAGTAATATGTTCATGTAAAACTTTAAATCAAGCTCCCCCGTACTTATGTAAGTCACTAATCTCTCCCCCGTTGGCATTATCAAAAACATATAAGCATTCAGCTAAAATTTTGGTAGCATTTCCACTGATTCTCATGATTTCCCAAATTTTAAACAGCAGAAAAACAACCAGTACAGTCCAGACAAACAGAGTATGAGCAGCTGATAACCAATCAGATCAATATCTAAATGTATATTAGAATCAATATACTTAGTAATCATATCAAGAAGATAGAAAATCAATAAACATATATTAAACATAAAAAATACCAACTAATTTTGTATAAATTGTTTCAATATCATATACAACAAAATATCAAAGAAATACAAAGAAAATATCATGGCAATGGTCCATGATCACTATCAGTCATCTCACTATCATTGTCCACGTCCGCAGCAATGTCTATAAGGTCTACATCATCGTCACCGGGTTCGAGATCGTCCTTGGAGCCCAGGAGTTCCTCATTGTCAGCAGGAACTCCAACGGGAGTGGCAGAGGGATCAGCAAAAGATAGTGGAGTAGGTGGGGCAGAGAAGGTGGCAAGTGCAGCAGCAGGTCTCTGTGAATTGTGTCCGGGGCCCTGCAGGAAAGAGCGAATAGAAGTAAGCTCTTGATCGGAATAGTCCATCCTCAGCTCAAGGTGATCCACCTTCTGCTCAATCAGGTCCATTCAAGTTTCCACCGTAGTTGCCAAACTTTGCATTTCTTGAAGTAGAAGATCCAATATGGCTGGAGCTGGTGCAGGCTACTGGTCCTCATCCTCATCATCACTCTCCGAACCATGAGGGATATGCCCGTAGCTGCCATGGGCCAGATAGTATCATCTCCCATCAACCTTGCTCAGCTGAAGCTTCTTCAGAGCATGCAAGCCAATTGATTGTGGTCCCTTGGAGCTGGTATCCTTGGATTCGTTAGACAAGGAGATGTGACAATGCTCTAGGATAGCTGTCACCAGCATGGCATAGGGAAGAGTAGAGTTCTTCTTCTTTTTCACATCTAGCATGTGTTGAATAATGTAGTTAGCCCAATTGATTGGCCGCCCTGTGGTCATTGCCCATAAAACCACCACATCGTCGCGTAAGACTTGGGAGTAATTCTCGCCTCTGGGAATTAAGCCTAGAACAACTAAATAATGGAGCACTTTGTTCTCCATTGTCAGGCCAGTTGCCATCACTCTTTTGTTATTCCTCGAAAGCACGTAACCAGATCGAATTAGGGACGTCAAAGCACTCTTATATTCAAACTCAGCTCCCTAAGCATTCTCATTGCCATAGAAGCTTGTCCCAGCATAGGTGAGCTTTGTGAACCTACACCATTCCTCGCTAGAGATCTTAATCTGAGTCTTCCTTACTTCAGAAATCAGGTAGTGATCTTCATACCTCAAATTTGTATAGAACACATGAACCAAATTGGGATATATGGCCTTCTGAGTGCTGAAGAACCCAAGCAATTCCAACCTTTCAATCAATTGAAAACTCTCCAGGGGTTCACTTGTGCAAAATGATTAAGTGAGATACCTGGGCGAGATTAACTTCCTCAGTTGGAAGTTTTTCCTGAAAAGTTTAGCCTTCTTGGTGGTGGAGAAATGCCTCGTGAGGTCCAACCCTGAGATGTTACGTGGAGGAGCACTCGAGGATTCTCCAATAATGACCCCTGTTCTTGCACGTTTGGCATGTTGGGATGGGTCAGCCATTTGATGTTTGGAGGAGTATGGGTGAGTGTTTGGAGGTGTGTGGGTGAGTGTTTGGAGGTGTATGACTCGTGGGGGATGAAGGGGAGAAAAACGAAGGAAAGGGTGAATTTTAGGTGGAGATTGGGGTGGATTTGGATGAGATTTGATGGTTGGGTTTTGTTAGGAGATGAATTTCGAGTGGTAGGGAGGTGAAATGAGGAGATTTGGTGGAGAATGGAGTGAGAATAAGGGATTTTGGAGGAGAGGTCTTCGTGGGTGTAGAGGAGAAAAAGAAATGGTTTCTAAATAAGTGACCTTTCGCGCATTAGAAAACCTTTTAAAACTCCTGTATAATCGATTACATTGGTTGTGTAATCGATTACCAGCCTTCTATTTGCCCCTATAATCGATTACAATATTAGTGTAATCGATTACCATGCTTTTGGGAACCTTGAAATCGATTACATTATTTGTATAATCGATTACCTGAGTTTTGAGTTCAATGTAATTGATTACCAGTGTGATGTAATCGATTACTTGCTTGACAGAACCTTTGTAATCGATTATAAAGGTTTTGTAATCGATTATCAGCCTACTAAAACTCAGATATTGCATTTCAAACAGTGAAGGATCAATTTTAAACCATTCAAATTAGTTCCAAAGCATCTTAAATCAATTTCAAACATCATGTAGGCATATAATCCAAACAGATTATGATCCAAAACACATAATCATACAAGATTGCTACTTTTACCAAGAATTACCCCATTTGGATGGATTTGGGATGTTTTTGAGTTTCTTAGTGGTTTTTGACATAAGGAAGCACCTGCAAAACAACTTAAGGGGAATCTCCGACGCTCAAGTCAGTATTGGATTAAAAATTCAAAAATTATGCAGCAAAGAGTCATGATTATGCAGAAAAATGCATGTTTATGTAGCAAACAGTGTATTGTGCAACAATTTAGCCTATGCATGATTGATCTAATATGCCAAGTTCATTTCTTATATAATAAAAAGCTTCTTTTGCCAAAGGCTTAGTGAAAATGTCAGCTAGTTGCTTAGTGGTTTCCACAAATTCAAGCATGCAATCACCTTTTTGAACATGATCTCTTATGAAATGATGCCTTATTTCAATGTGCTTTTTTCTTGAGTGTAAAACGAGATTTGTAGACAAATTGATTGCACTAGTGTTATCACATCTTATGGGAATGTGATCCAGCTTAAGACCGTAGTCTAAAAGTTGTTTCTTCATCCAAAGGATTTGAGCACAACAACTTCCAGCTGTAATATATTCAGCTTTAACTGTTGACAATGTCACACTATTTTGCTTCTTGCTATGCCAAGAAACTAATGAGCTTCCAAGCAAGTGACATGTCCCACTAGTACTCTTCCTATCCATTTTGCACCCAGTAAAGTCGGAATCAGAATAACCAATTAGGCTACATGAAGCACCCTTAGGGTACCACAATCCCATTTGTGAAGTACCTATTAGATATTTCATAATTCGTTTCACAGCACTTAGGTGTGATTCTTTAGGATTTGCTTGAAATCTAGTACACATGCATACACTAAACATGATATTCGGTCTACTTGAGGTAAGATAAAGGAGTGGGCTAATTATACCTCTATACTTAGTGATTTCTACCGATTTACCTCCTTCATCCTTGTCTAAGTAACAAGAAGTTCCTATTGGTGTTGCCATTTGCTTGGCTTCTTCCATTCCAAACTTCTTGAGCAACTCCTTGCAATATCTAGATTGACTTATGAAAGTCTCATCCCTTATTTGCTTGATTTGAAGACCAAGGAAGAAGTTGAGCTCACCTATCATGGACATCTCAAACTCACTTTGCATAATATTGGCAAATTCTTTACAAAGAGAGTCATTAGTAGCACCAAATATAATGTCATCAACATATATTTGAATAAGTAAAATGACATGCTTCTTATGCTTGATGAAAAGCGTGGTGTCAACCTTTCCTCTAGAGAATCCTTTTTCTAAAAGAAACTTACTCAACTTTTCATACCAAGCTCTAGGAGCTTGTTTCAAGTCATACAAGGCCTTTTTAAGTTTTAAAACATGGTTGGGCAGTTTAAAGTTTTCAAAACTGGGAGGTTGATCCACATGCACTTCGTCTTGTATAAAATCATTTAAAAAGGCACTTTTGACATCCATTTGAAAAAGCTTAAAATCCATGATACAAGCATATGCAAGTAACATTCTAATGACTTCTCATCTAGCTACGGGAGCGTAAGTTTCGTCATAATCTATGCCTTCTTCTTGATTATAACCCTTAGCTACGAGCCTATCTTCGTTTCTTATTATTAAGCCCGTTTCATCAAGTTTGTTCCTAAAGACCCATTTGGTGCCAATTATGGGATGATCATTGGGCCTTGAGACTAATTCCCAAACTTGATTCCTCTCAAATTAGTTTAGTTCATCTTGCATTGTCAAGATCCAATGTTTATCGTTAATGGTCTCATTTATGTTTTTAGGTTCAACTTGAGAAACAAAAGCCATATGGTTACATGCATCTCTAAGAAAGTTACGAGTAATTACCCCTTTTGATATGTCACCTATCACTTTATCAAGAGGATGATATCTTGATGTTCTCCATTCCTTGGGAAGATCCATGATTTGAGAGTCTTCTTATCTTGGGGAACCATATGAGCTTTCTTCTTGCTTCATGACTTCTTTTTCTTGATTTTCTAGGTGAGTTCTTGCAAGGATTTCCGTAACATTATCAACAAGCTCCTTTCTCAGCTCATTTGGGTTAGTTTCATCAAATGCAACATGTATGGACTCTTCTATGGTCATAGTTCGTTTGTTATAAACTCTAAAGGCCTTACTATGTATAGAATAACTAAGAAATATTCCCTCATTAGATTTTGCATCAAACTTTCCCAAGTTATCCTTTCCATTATTTAAAACAAAGCATTTACATCCAAAAACATGAAAATATGAGACATTTGGTTTCCTTCTCTTGTATAATTCATAGGGAGTTTTCTTTAAAATTGGTCTTATTAGAGCCTTATTCATCACATAACACGCGGTGTTAACCGCATCCGCCCAAAAATACTTAGGAAGGTTGGCCTCATTGAGCATAGTTCTTGTCATTTCTTCCAAAGATCGATTTTTTCTTTCTACAACACCATTTTGTTGTGGTGTTATAGGGGCTAAAAAATTATGCTCAATGCCATGTTCATCACAAAAGGTTTCAAATTCATAGTTTTCAAATTCACCACCATGATCACTTCTTATGGATGCAATACAAAAATCTTTTTCATTTTGGATAACTTTAGCAAGCTTTTTGAATGAATGAAAAGCATCATTTTTGTGAGAAAAAAATAATGTCCATGTAAACCTAGAAAAATCATCCACAATTACTAAGGCATAGTAATTCCCATCAAAGCTCATAGTTCTAGAGGGACCAAAAAGATACATGTGCAAAAGTTGTAGAGGTCTAGAAGTTGAAATCACATTTTTAGCTTTAAAAGAGACCTTTACTTGTTTTCCCTTTTGATATGCATCACAAAGTTTATCTTTTTCAAATTTGAGCTTAGGAAGACCAATTACTAGTTCTTTAGAAACCAATTTGTTTAAGTGATCCATGTGAATGTGAGCAATTCTTATATGCCATAACCATGAATCATTTTCTTTAGTCATAAAGCATTTAGCATCATTTGAGGAAATGTCATCAAGGCTAATCATATATCTGTTATTGACCCTATGACCAACAAACTTAACATGCTTATCATCCTTACCTTTAATTATGCAGCAAATTGAATCAAATATTACTCTATTCCCATTATCACATAATTGACTAATGCTAAGCAAGTTATGTTTGAGTCATTCAACAAGTAAAACATTATCAATGGATGAGGAAGAGATCTTACCAATTTTACTAACTCCAAGAATCTTTCCTTTGTTGTTGTCACCATAAGTCACATGACCACTCTTCTTGGGTACAATAAAGGAAAACCTGGAGCCATCATGGGACATGTTCTTGGAGTATCCACTATTAAGATACTAACTTGAGCTTTTGGACTTCAAGCACATCTACAACACACATTCAAGTTTTAACATTTGGTCTCCAAATTGTCTTGGGTCCTTGTGTGTTAGAAATAGGCATGGTGTCCTTAGGAACCTAAACCATTTTAGTTCTTACTTTGGTGTTTCTTTTCTTTCTAGCATTACATATAGATGCACTATGTCCTTTCTTTCCATAATGAAAGCATTTGATAAAGGGGCTACTTGATGTTCTAGATGGAACAAAGAAATTATTGTAAGATTTTTTATGGTTATTTGGATTATATCCCAAACCGGCTTTTTGAAAAACACACATTTGTTTCCCTAGTAACATATTCAAATTATCCCTTTCTAAAGTAAATTTTGCAAGAGCATTTTTCAAGTCATCAATTTCATTTTCAAGTGCTTTACATGAAGAACAAGTTAAGGGTGCGGGTGTATTATCATATGAAGAACAAATCATGCATGATGAGTTAGCATCAATAAGTTCAAGGGTCTCATTTTCAACTTTAAGTTCTTCCATCTCCTGGGTTAAAATAGAGATTTTGTTTGTCATTATGGAGATTGTTTTGTTGGAAGTTAAAACCATTTTAGTGAGCCTCATGGATTCATCATGCAATTCTTGAAATTCATCTTGCAATTCACTATATGAAGGAGATAGTTCAAGATTAGATGAGATTACCTCGGTTTCACTTTCTTCTTCTTCTTCTTCTTCTTCTTCTTCTTCTCCATTTGCCATTAGGCAAAGATGAGCTTCCTCATCCTCTGAATCATCGGTGGAATCCATATCGTTATCTTCCCATGCAATGTATGCTCTCCTTCCTTTTCTTTCCTTGAAAGGCTTCTTTTCAAATTTCTTCATCTTCTTTTGATAAACCGGACATTTCATCTTCATGTGCCCCAGGTTTCTATATTCATAGCAAGTTGGAGTGGATGAAGTTTCTTCTCCCTTTTGATATGACTTCTTAGGAGGAAAATGAGGTCTTCTTTGATTTCCTTTCTTCTTGAGAAACCTTCCAAACTTCTTCACAAGGAGACTGAAATTTTCTTCATTCATCTCAATATTGTCAAGATCATTTCCATCATCTTCATCTTCATATTTAATTGAGGATAAAGTAGCTTTGAGAGCAATCCCCTTTTTCTTCTTATCTTGCTCCTTATTTTGATTTAATCAATTTAGTTCCAATTCATGCTCTTGAAGCTTTCCAAAGAGGGTGGCCAAGGTCATTGTGGCAAGATTTCTTGACTCCGATATGGCCGTCACTTTGCGTTGCCAACTCCTGCTCAAGCATCTCAAAACTTTGTTAATAAGATTTTCGTTGGCAAAAGTTTTTCCCAATGAAGCAAGATGATTAACTATATGAGTGAATCGTTTTTGTATATCTTGAATACTTTCCTCTTGATTCATTCTAAACAATTCATATTCAAGGGTGAGTGTATTTATTCTAGATCTTTTTACCTCACTTGTACCTTCATGGGTTACTTGCAATGTATCCCACATTTCTTAAGTGGTCTTACATTTTGACATCCTAAAGAATTCATCATACCCTAAAGAAGTAGTAGTGATATTCTTGGCTCTCAAGTTGTATTGAACTTTTTTCTTCTCATCATCGGTCCATTCATTTCTTGGTGTATTTGTTCTAACACCATCAACTAGACGTGTGGGGACAAAAAGACCATTTTCAATAACATCTCACACATCAATATCAATAGCTTTAATAAAAATCTTCATCCTTTCTTTCCAATATGCATAATCATCCCCATCGAAAAAGGAAGGCCTATTTATAGAAGAACCCTCATTAGAAAAACTATTTGAAGCCATATTTACTCTTGAAGCGGCTAAGCTCTTTATACAAGAGTCTAGCTCTGATACCACTTGTTACCAAGCGGTTTCAATATTCAAGAGGGGGGTGAAGTGAGTTTATAAAACACGTTCGCAATTCTTTCGCAAAACACTTGATTATTGAATTTCATTGAAGCTATTGACTATTTAAAATGAATGAATATATAAGAACGATAGATATTGCTCAATAATTAACCAAGAGGGAAGTAAACAAGTAGGAATATAAACAATGCACAAATATAAAGAGAATGGTTTAGAGAATTAAACATAATAGTTTATCCTGGTTCGGCTACCAATCCACTTGTAATCTTCGCCCAGTTCTCAAGCAACAACTCAAGATTTTCCACTATATCTTTAAGCTTCAATAGGTTCTTGACAACCTTTACAAACTTGAGCACTCTACTCCTTGGGATGCCTCACCCTTTACAATTTGGAGGGATACCTCACCCTCTCTTACAAAGCAATCAAGGTTGATTGAATGAAACTCTCACTAGAGTAAATGATACAAATTGAAGCTCTAAGAATACTCTCAAAAGATGTCTCAAGTTTTTCACAAAAATAGAGTAAGATTGGGATTCAAAGATTGATTCTCGTTTTTATGTATTACTAAGATGTTTCAGGTTCAAGAACTCTCATTAATGATGCCCCAACATCTGTATTTAAAGAGATATGCAGTTAAGGAGCCATTGGGGGTGATTAAATCCAAGCATTTAATGCATCTAATATAGCTGTTAGGCATGTCAGAACACTGGTAATCGATTACAAGGTTCCTGGTAATTGATTACATGGCAGTTAGAACGTGTTCTTGGCTTTCTAGGCTTGTGGTAATCGATTACAAGACTTGTGTAATCGATTACACGCCCTTTGACTTGATGGTAATCGATTACAGTATTGATGTAAACGATTACATTGTTGTTTGAACGTGTTCTTGCCTTTCTGGACATGTGGTAATCGATTACCAACTGGTGTGTAATCGATTACATGCCCTCTGACTTTTTAGTAATCAATTACATGGATGATGTAATCGATTACAAGACTTCTGTTTAGCTTGTAATTGATTACCACATATGTGTAATCGATTACATTACACTTTAAACACATTTTTCAAACCTGAAAGAGGATTCATGTCATTCCTAACTTTAGAAAACATGGATTTGAACAATATTGACTTTGTTTGGCATGATCCAATATTTAAAGATATCATCTTTTTAGAGATGTGAACTTTGAAAAGCATTTTGATTAAAACATCTTTGAAAAACCATTTGAAATATCTTGAGAGCATTTAACATTGATGTTCTAAGGCCTATGTCTAAGCCTATTGATTTCTTTCTTTGATCTTGGTTTTCTCTTTTGCACTTGATCTTCATCTTTGGCTTTGTTATCATCAAAAACCAATTGACATGCTTCAAGACACATGCATTCACATATGGGAACATGTATATAATGTAGATAGTAAAATAAAAATAAGAATAAGATTAGCAATGTAGTTAATAAGAATTTTTATTCGTTATTTTTTTTATTAAAAGAAGTTATCTTACATGGATAGAATTTATCTTCGGTAAATTCAATTCATGTTAAAATTTATTTTATTGTTATATTTTTTATATATATTCAATGATACCCATGAGTACTCTTTTCCCTGCGGGTTAGGTTGGGCCAGTCTTTTGGCCCATTTTTTTTTCCTAATGTTTTTAACACTTAAAGAAATTTATCCTCATGTTTTTTCATTATATTTTTCTTTTATTTACTTTGAATACTAACAAAATAAAACTATTTTTGTAATACAAATATTAATTTATATTAGCAAAATAAGAGTTAAATCTTTTAAATATTATAAAATTTATTAATTAAATAATTAATCATCTGGCCAGTGAGCCAGTCCAAAATCAAGCCGGCCTACTCAGGTCAAAATTGATTTTTATGCCAATGTTTTTAGTCCAACCTACTCATTTTATCAGATTGTTCAGGCTAAAGGCTTATCCGACTCGGCACATTTTGACACCCCTAAATAGAACTTATGAATGCATGGTTAACGGCCTCCGAATCATTCTATTTGGACAAATAACCATTGACCATTGGTTAAGTCTAATTTTAAAAATTGGGTTGGATGTTGTAATAAAAAAAAATTAAAGAAATGCTATAAGATTTGCTCTGACTTTCGTGTCTTATAAGAAAATCAATGTGCTAGTCAGTTATGGTGATATTGGATAGTGAGTTGATTTAATATGAAAATAGACTAATATTAGGTAGCTTTTTTTTTTCCTAAACCTACTCTATCATTTGCTTGTCATATCTATCTTTCTACATAATGTCTTTCATCTATAATTTAATCTTATCAAAATAGTTTTTTAATACTGCACAATAATATACTGCATTCTTAATCAGATATCACGTGGTGGGGTACTTTAAGTGCAGTTGATGTGGATTGGATGTGAACTTTTAAATATATTATTCTATTATCAAAATAAATGAGATATTTTTTCACTATACATATATGACATTATTTTATTTATTTTTTTATTTGTTTTGGTTTCTATTTCATTCCCCTTGTTTCTTCAAAGTCCACATTGAGCCAACAACTTTTACTTACTTTTTTTTTTTTTGGGAATCTCCTACCTATTCGTACTAGTTGAAGCATTCTCTTCATACTTCTTTTTGATACTTTTATATTGTGTGATTTCATTGAAGGGATTTTCACCTATATTGCTCTTTCCAGTTATATGCTTTCAATTGCAATCAAGTTTGGTGTCTGTATAGAGATGTTTCATACATCAAATGTTGTTGGGAAGGTTGCTAGAGATAATAGAAGACAAATTTTGAAAGATAAGAGAAAAATAGGAAACAAAGAAAATGAACGTATGTATTTAAGATTTTATAGCATTCTTTAGCCATACGACATTCTTTACTGAGTTATCCTGATCATATTATGTTCGTTTGTCTAGCTAATATCATCAAGTTGAACTCCAAGTCAAATAAGAATGGTGTTGTGGTTACTCCATCATCTAATCTGAGGGCTCCTTTGTTTTCTATATCTAATGGTTAGTGATTTGATAATTATTCAAATATCTGAAATACAATTTGTATATGTGTCTTTATAAGTCATTGATGTTACTCTATTTTTTTGTTTTATTCTGCACATAGTGTTCTTCGTCTGACTCATGCGAGCGTCGTATTCCTATGGATCCATTTATTAGAACTACATCTGCCATAGGTATTATATAAGATTTAAAAATGATTCCAATTTTTTATAAAATGATTCATATCTTATTACCTGTATGCTTTGTATAGATGATGTTCCAAATTCTAGATCATGTTCCAAATTCTAGATCATGTCTTCAATTTGATCCTTTATTAGACATTCAAGCAATATGATTACATTGCAATTCTCTTTTACATAATGTACTTAATCTAGGTATTGAATTTTGCCTACAGTGTTAGGACAAAAAAAAAATTGAAGCTTCAGATTTCATTTATATTTGATATTTTTATTAGTATATTAACTTAGTACCGACAAATTCATTGGTTGTGCTTTTAATTAATTCTTTATTTATCCTTATTACAATGGACTCATTCTATTGATAATTATAAATACCTATATAAATGAATTTGTTACTCATCTAACTATTTATTAATTCACATAGTTTACTTCATTTGTTTCTTCTAAATGGTGATTTTTATGGTTTCCATTTCGATTCATGTTTGTAGGAATAAAAGGAAATTCATCGTATTGCTATTATGCAGATTGTAAGTTGAGTTGTTGTTTATTTGTGGTTAATTTATTTAACTAGGCATTTACTTTATTTAAGACGAAATGGTGTTGTTTTCTTATAGTTGATGGTTGGTCTAAAACTTCTTTTGCTGCTAATGTTGATGAGTGGTCTAACTTGGTTCTAGAAATTGAAGTATCAAATGAATTTATTTTATATGCTGAATGTGAGGAACAAGGTAAGTTTTTGTTGGACTGACCTAATTTGAATATTTAGTTTAGTTGAATTTTGAACTAAAATTTATTTGACACTATCTATATATATTTTTTTAAAGAATGCTTAAATTTTGGAGATTGTAATGTTTTTATGTAGAAATTGTGGTGCTATGGTATGGTATGAAGAACGTTCTGAGAAATCTCATAGATCATCCAATCCAAATTTTTCAGTTTGTTGTATGAAAGGGAAAGTTCAACTACCATTTTGATCAATCAATTTTGAGCCATTCATTATTGCTTCATATTTGGCCTAATTGATGTTAATTGTGTCCAATATTATGTTTGTAGATGAGTTTTAGATGATTGGTCTTCATTGAGCTTAATTGTAAAAACTTCATTAATTTTCGGATTTTAACTCATTTTGACCTTTCTGTCTTGTACAGGCCATAACTTGGGCTACAAATATCGTATTTGGATGATCTTGGAGTCCCCTGAAAGCTGAGATGAAGATCTATAATCTGGTGTCTAATGCAATTTTTCTAATTCAGCTGGATTCAAGGCAAAATTGGGCCTCAAAGTCAGGATGCTGTTGCTGTCACAATGCTTGGACCTTTCCTCAATGATTTGGGCCTATCTCTCTCAATTTAAGCCCAATTAAGGCAAATGATATGTCTCTGAAAAGCTTATTCAGAGGGCTACAGTTTGGGCTAGGGGTAGATTAGGAATTACAGAAGAACTTTCAGTTACAAATAGGTTTAGGCAGATTTCGAATTCAGCTTTTTGGTGGTGATTCAGTTTTAACAGATTTACAGAAACCCTTTTTCTCTATTCTCTCTATTCTCTCTATTTTTCGTTTTACTCTTTTCTCTGCAATTTTCGTGATGGCCATGGAAGGCTAAAGCTCCAATCAATCCAAGGAATTCAATGATGGTGGTTAGAATTTTGAGTTCTCTTGTTTGATTATAAATTCTGTTGTGTTCTTCCCTCTTCTCCTTCTTCAATTGAATTCTGATTGGAATTTCGAAATTGAAGTTAGAATTAGGGTTGATTAATCTGAATCTAAGGGAGAATAGATCATCGATTGATAATCTATGTTAATCTAAATTTGTTCCTAAATCAATCTTAATCAAGAATTGCGATTGTGATTCTGTTTGAATTGATAAATTCTTTGGGTGATTATCTAGTTGATTTCGGATTAATAGAGGTGTAAACAACAGAAATTCTCTTGAACAATGATTGATTCTGCCACTTGAATTGAAGACCTTGGATTGGTGTTTCCTTAATTGAATTTTCTCAATTTAAATTCGTTTTCTGTTATTGCAATGAACAAAACCCCCTACTTATTGATAATTTCTAATATGCTTGAGAAATCCGAATTGGTCCTTGGGAGATGACCTAGGTTATGCATTATGCTACATTCCATAAATCCTAGTCTATTTTGAGGCGAGTGCGACATCGCTGATCAAAAATTTCACCATTTCTACACCAGCCTCCATATCTATTGTTAAATCTCATATTTGGTATTGATTCAAGGAGTTCACATTTTATTGAAAATATAAGATGATACAATAGTATGTTCTCTTTCACATCAATTGGAGGAAACGTTGAGTCATCTTTAAATGATGGTTTTGACCCTTCACGATTTGTTTTAAATGGGCAAAATTATCATCGGATGGGATCTTTGCTTCCGAATGATGGGGAGAGACCCAAATTTGCTCAATTGTATATCTATGATATTAGGAATCAGATCTCTCATAGGATGAACCACTTCAGGTCAGAATCATTACTATTTTCATTTTATTTGCATATATATTTGGTTAATATTAATACTGATGGATTTCTGTTCATGTTAATATTATTTAAACAGTGTTTTGCATTTTCAATTTGGCATTCTTGAACATTAATATATTGATATTTTAAATTTGGTTTTGTGTATTTACTTAGATGTAAAAATGGAAAAAATTGTATTGACTCTTCATTGGTTAAAGATCTAAAGCATATGGTAGATGAACACAATGTATTAGCTCAATCGTTTAGTAGAGTTCGAGATTATTTTGAGGCTGGTGATTGCTTAAATTTGTCTTTGAGATTATTTAGACATTGATCTCGTGATGCTAGAGTATATAATCTTCCAACAGTAGATGAGGTTGCAACACTAATTGTTGGTGATTATGATAGTTCTGAATGTGGCAGAGATATTGTGGTTGAATGTTGTAATGAGAAATTACAAAGGATATATGAGACACATACAACCTTTATTCCTCTTTAATATCCATTGTTATTTCCTTATGGAGAGGATGGTTACCAAGAAAATATAAAGTTGAGTTACTCTTTTGACAAAGATTGCAATAACAAGCATGGAAGAATGAGTTTCAAGGAATTCATTTCATTCAGGATTGAAGAAAGATTAAATGAACATGGGATGATACTAAAGAGTAGGAGATTGTTCCAACAATTTGTGGTTGATTGTTATTCTATGATTGAAGTGCAAAGATTGTCATTTATTAGAAATAATCAAAGTACTATCAGATCTGATATTTTTAAGGGGTTGGAAGAGGCAGTTAATCGAGGTGATGTTGATCCATCTACATCTAGCATGCGTGTTGTTTTACTTTCTTCTTTTACTGGTGGGAAGTGATATATGTTTAATAAATATCAAGATGCAATAACAATTTGTAAAAGATATAGTTATCCAAATTTATTCATGACAGTCATATGCAATCCTAAATGACCTGAGATTCAAAGTTTTGTAGTTGCAAGAGGTCTCATGGCTAATGATCGACCAAATATTGTTTGTAGGGTGTTTCGAATGAAGCTAGATGAAATGATAAATGACTTTAAAAAAAGTTGTTTCTTTGGGTGAGTCATAGCTGGTAAGAATGTATTTTTATGATTATCAATAATGATATTTATTATTATTGTTATTATTATTAATTTTTTTATGTTAATGTTATTTGTTTATAGGCATGTACACAATTGAATTTCAAAAGAGAGGGTTGCCACATGCACATATTTAATTATGGCTGCATCAAGATGACAAGCTAGAAAAAGTAGATTTAATATATCATGTGATTTCTGCTGAATAGCCAAATAACAAAAAATACTCAAAGCTTCATGATGTTGTGTCTGCATTCATGATGCATGGCCCATGTGGTGTGTCTAATGTCAATTCTCCTTGCATGAAGGATGGAAAATGCAACAAGTTTTTCCTAAAGAAATTTGTTGATAAAACTTCTTTTGACGAAGAATGTTATCCAATTTATGCAAGGAGAGATATGGGTGTGACAACAATAAGGAGAGGTATGAAATTGGATGACAGATTTGTTGTTCCTTATAATCCAAAAATTTTGATGAAATATCAAACACATTAATTTGGAGTTTTGTAATAAGTCCAATAGTATCAAGTATCTATTCAACTATGTTAATAAAGGTTCAAATTGTTGTGGTATAGATAATGATTAAAATTAAGAACAAATTTCAGTTTCTAAGTTCCACCAAAAATATAAAAACCTTGCAACCAATTATAGTTAGCAAAGATCAATCCACAGAGAACTAATTCAATTAACACTATGAATTGATTCCTAATTTAAACTCCAAAGGTTAATACACAGAAAAATGGGGGTTTTGGGGTTTTGATGAATATTAAATCAAATCAACAACAATAATAATAAAACAAACTAGAATTAACAGATTAAATGAATTGGTTAAGAGATGGAATCCACCATTAGATTTATATGATAATGCTAGCCCACATATCCTTTTATTCCAACATGATCAATTATGTTTCTAAGCAATTGTGAGATTAAATCTCTGTTTTCTTTAGGTTTTGGTCAATTTAGCAACCACTCAAATCAACTCCTAATCACTAATTAGCTATAAAGCAACCGCTCTTACAACTATCCAATAATTGCCTTAAGATTTAGATAACTAATCACGCTAAGATCTAATCACACACTGGGATTAAATTACTTAGAACATATATTCCTCTAGATCCATTACCGTAACCACGCATAATAAACCCAGATTTACCACTTTTGTTATTTGGCAAAGAGTATGAAGACTTTTATACCGTAAACATATAGTCCTCTAGTTTTATCACCACAACCGTGCATAATAACCCTAGATCTACCACTTTGAAATTGGCAATGAGTATAAAAACCTTCACACCACATCAATGTTCAGAAATATATGAATAAAAACATAACTGTGTTAAAATAAATGAATATGCAGGGTTCACAAGATGAAAACTAGGGTTTCATCTTCCCTTAACCAAATGAGAAACCTAGCCACACATAGCTAAAACGAAATCAAGAGAAAAACAACATAAAAACATTGTCTAGAATGAAAGTGCAGAAGAAAACTAGAGATCAAACTAGTTTCCAAAGGTTGGGGATGATTGATCTCCAATTACTCGAACCCGAGACTCCAATCTTTGATCCAATATTTTTCTCCTTTGTTCTTGGTCTTCTCATTAGCCTCCTGGCAGCTCTCAAGCTAGAACTCTGGTTCTTGAGACCCTAGGCATCCTTATTTATAGGCCTCTTGACCTAATTCCTCTCAAAGTCACGTGTTTCACTTTCTGACACAAGGACACGACCCGTGTCAAATGACACCCCCCCAGTTTTAGGCTTTGTCATCAACTTTTCATTAATTTTACAAGTCAGAGAATGACACTGCCCCCCATGTCTAGGGACACGAGCCGTGTCACTTGGTTTCTTCATTTTCAGCCTGGATTCTTCGCAAACACTCTTCTTTCCTTGCTTCAAGAGTTGGTATTGATCTTCATGAATCCTTGGCTCCTTCTTCAAGTGGATAACAAGCCTAGTTTGAGGCTAATGGATTTCAACACTCATGGGTTTCCTAAAAAGTGTAATTCAATTATGAGTGTTTATGAACACATTTAAGCAAAGTTTCACAATATGGTTCCAAATAAGCTAAATATCAGAAACTTAGTTAAAAGGTAGCAGTTAAGCACAAATGGAATCCAATTGAATCAATTATAAGACACTCAAAATATAGGAATAATCGACAAATCAAATACCCCCATACTTAGCCTTTTGTACTCCTGGGCAAAAAAATATATATATAATCAAGCACAGATTCCCAATAACCCATGAAAGTGCAGAATAATGAGCAAAGACCTATATGCTTTAGTTTTTTTGAAGAACCTAAGCAATCATGAATTTTCTTTCTTGATAATTCAATTTCGTAAGTAAAATCAATCAAATATCAGGGTTAAATTAATATGATAAATCCTCACTGATATGCTTTTCACTCAAGTGATTCAGGCTTGTGTTTACTCTCAACCCACTCATGAAAACATGCCCTACTATAAGCTTGTCAAGCCTCTACTTCTCTACCACTTAGACCACATGCATACAAAGATTAAAAGGTCTTTAGTTAGATTGTAATTGGGTCAGGGTCAAGGTAGGATACATCAAGGATAAGCAAAACTAGACCATAGGAATTAGAAGAGCAAAAGGGAAAGATATTCAATAATTACAATAAGAATTTTTCAGCAATCTTCAAATTCTAATTTCTTTTTTGTATCTTTTCCTTTTTCTGACCTTTCTTCATTCAATAATTAACTGTTAACCTTTTTCTTTCTCATTTCTTTCTTTTTTTATATATATTTAAACCTTGCATTCCATTCACATCATATTTTGCCAACAATATACTTGTTTATATACTTGCATAGCAAGACAAACACATCATTGCTTCCCCCCACACTTATTCAAAGACCAATTCCCAACATAATCATTAAGATCTTCTACTCCCTAAGATAGGGTATCAAAATGGTTTTTTGCTTTTATGCTTGAATTGAGCTTTGATAGAAGGAAAAGAGGTCAATTAGGCTCAAAGGGGTAAACAATGGATAAAAATGTAAGGACGGTTATTTGGCCAGTGGTTATTTGAAAGAAATGCCTTTTTCATATCAATTGCATGCAGTGGTCATTTGTAACTTGAAAAAGAGTCAAGACAAGTTCTAAAAAACATATAATCAAGAGTGGAATCACACAATCAAACTCACTAGGTCTTGATTCATCACTTTTTGAATTAAACCCTTCAATTTTTCAAAATCCTACTCAACAAAATTGAAATCAAGAAAGTTCATTCTGTCAAGCTTAAAGTTTTAATGAATTTTTCTAAAAAAATTTAGTCATATGCTCATCATTCAGGTCACTTGAAAACTTATTGGAAACTGAAAGCCCTTTGGAAAAATATCCATAAGAAAAAAAAATTCCATTAAGATCATCATTCATACCCCCACACTTAAAGCAGGCATTGTCCTCAATGTCTAAGCACACACACTAGATAAAATATCCATAATAAAGGCATCAGTGCAAGACAAAGACAATAAGAAATGAGATCTATAATGAAATCAGTAATCAACAGTCGTAGTGCAATTGAAGATCTAAGACAGTGCCAAAATATCCACCCAAAATCAAGTTAGAATCCAAAATTCAATGGTAATACATCAGGATGGGGGGGAACTAATCTCTGAAGCATAATATCCAGTTTGCTGTCAGTGCTATCCATTTTCTGAGTGGAGAAATCCTCCAAGGCCTGGAAGCGGGCATCTAGTCTCTGGAAACGAGCAGCATAGTCTAACTCTAGGCAATCAATACGGTGCAGGATGTCATCATAAGAAGCAGTTTGTGAGGATCATTGTCCAGCCTCCATTGTAAACTGAGAACCATACTGTGGATGGGCTGGGTTTACCTCGTGCTCCTAGGGCTCAGGTGCTGGAGCTCTTCTAGGTACAACATTTCCATCGTGGCCAACCAAAAGCAGGACACCATTCTGAAGCTCTCATAAACCCATGGACACCAAGATGGGGCCATCAATAGCAGTGGGGCCCTTCACAGGACCCTCGTCAAGCAAATCCAAATCTAAGCCACACTGCTCAGCAATGACAGTGACATATCCACCTAAGAGAATATGGCCATCCCTAGTCGATCCTGCATGTTTGAAATGGTTGCACAACTAATACCCCCCATTCATAGGCTCCCCATGAATCATACAATGTAAGAAAAATAGTTCAAATCGACTCATGGTTCCCTGACTCTCCGCCCTGCCACAAATGGTGTTAGCCATCCATTTCTAAATGTACCTATGTACAAGTGACCTAAGTTTGGAGCCCTTAGATGATTTAGGGTCATAACTACTAGTTCTAGCAACAGTTAAACTAGACCAAGCACGGTTCAAGTTTAAAATTACAGGGCACAACATTATATTGTGCCCCACAGGAAAACCAAAAATGGCACTGAGCTGATGAATGTCAAGTGTATGAAGTGTTCCTAGCAACTTAAATGTAATCTCACTAGGCCACTCATCTTGGTCACTCAAAGAGTGCAATTTGCAATCAAATGTGAAAATAAATTCTCTAGTCAGTTCAGCATAAGTTGGTGCACACAAATTTACAAATGTGTCCCACCCTATTCTATGCAACAGAGTGAAAACTCATCATACAATCTAATTTGGTGCAAGGTACTAGCATCTAAGAACCTAGTAGGAACAACTTCTTTGGCCAATAATGGGTGAATATGTACTTGAGGAGGAGAAGGTGCTCGCGGAGGTGGTGGAGGTGGAACCATCTTCCTAGCAGTTATCTTAATGCGCTTCTTGGGAGGCATTTTGGAAGGTGAGTAAGTGGTGATTTTGTTGGTGCCGTTCACGGTGGTGGTAACGATGGTGAGAGGGAGGAGTGTTGATTGTGAAGAAATGGTGAGGGAAGTTGATGTTTTGGTGAAAATAGAAGGAAGAAGGAAGGAAATGGTGGTGTGGATGGTGTTTAGGAGCAAGAAGAATGAAGAAAAATGATGATAGAGGTGGAGAAGATGGTGGTCTCGTATAGAGGTGAGGTGACAAGTTTGGTGGATTGAGTGGTGAGATTTAAGGTAAAATGAAGGGAAAAAGGAAGAAAATGGAGGAATATGACTTGAATGGGGTTTGATGTTGAAGAAAATGGTAGATTTTAGTAGTGGAAAAGGAGGATTCTGGTGGAGGATAGGGTGGTTGTGTAGGGGGAGAGAGGATTTGGGGAAAAGGATGAAGAAGAGAGCCCCAAATTGGGGTTTTGGGGGTTTGTCACGATGACACGGGTTGTGTCATATGACACGCCCCCCCCGTGTCCATTCTTTGCCACAAGAAACACCCTCAAAGACAATGTGACACGAGCCATGTCAATTGGCATGGCCCCTCTGTCCTTTGCTGCCAAAAACTCATAAAAACACGTACAAAATGACCTATTTTGCATTAGAATGATAGGGGGATCCCATTTTATCAACATGAATGGTATTGTGCTTTGGACAACATATAAGAAACCTATGTTAACAACATAGATCATGTCATTAAACACGGCCCAAGGTTTTTTAAAGTCAGATTCCCAAGACTGTACACATTATCGTTCTTGAAGAGATTTCATAAACGACGAAGCTCGTGATGCACAAATCCATAAGAATGCGTCTCAAAAGTCAATAAGGTATAACCTAATGACTCTTTACTCAGTCCATTCATAATGAAATAAAATTTAACTTCTCAAATTGTGGCAATCATTCCCAAAGAACTTGACTTGATAACTCGGAAAAGCACTACAACACCACCAATTCTCAAAGTTTCTCATCCACCACACCCTAATCAAGGTTCTAAACACTCATTAACCAATCAAATAATGCACTCAAGCACAAACCTAGCAATCCAAAACACAAGGAATTCCAAGGATTCAAGAACAATTATGCAGAAAACTGTAAAGAAACATAAAATAAAAATGGAGAAAGAGGGCAAATCTGGTTGGGTTGCCTCCCAACAAGTGCTTGGTTTATTGTCCTCAACTCGACAATGTGACATCCTCAATGTTCTTCATGTTGTGGAAGGAGATGGGTCATCTCTTCCATTTCTGTACTTTCCGGAAGCTCATGATAAAGCTTGAGACAATGTCCATTGATCTTGAATGTTTTACTAGTTACCTCACTCATGATTTCCACTGCACCAGAAGGAAAAACATTAGTTGCCACAAATAGTCCAATGCATTTAGAAAATAGTTTACCTAGAAACAGTTTTAGTCTGGATTGGTATAATAGCACTTTTTGTCCTTTGTTAAAGTTCTTCCTAGAGATCATGTGGTCATGAAATGCCTTAGTTTTTGTCTTATAAATTAGGGTATTTTCAAAGGCCCCATTTCGTAGTTCTTCCAACTCCTATAATTGGAGCTTCATCTACTTCCCAGCACCTTCCAAGTCCAAATTGACTTGCTTGATGACCCAATAAGAGCAATGTTGCAGCTCAACGGGCAAATGACAAAGCTTTCCAAATACCAACAGAAATGGGGACATACCAATTGGGCTCTTATATGTAGTCTTGTAAGCCCATAATGCATCATCAATTCTAAAACTCCAATCCTTGCACGTTGGATTAATAGTCTTTTCAAGGATTGACTTGATTTTACGGTTGGATACTTCAGTTTGCCCATTTGTTTGGGGATGATAGGGAGTAGAAATTTTGTGCATCATTCCATATTTCTTCAAAAGAGCATCAAATGAGTTGTTGCAAAAATGCGTCCCTTGATCACTGATTATGGCTTTCGGAGTTCCAAACCTGGAGAAAATATGTGATTTTACAAAATCCACAACAGTTTTAGAATCATCAGATCTGGTGAGTTTTGCTTCCACCCATTTAGATACATAATCAACAGATAAAAGAATATATGAAAAACTAAAAGAAGAGGAAAATGGTCCCATGAAGTCAATGTCCTACACATTAAATACTTCCACAAAGATGATCGGGGTTTGAGGCATTTGATTCTGAGGACCTATATTACCTGTTCTTTGACAGCGGTCACAAGACTTACAGAAGTTATAAGTATCCTTGAAAATTGTTGACCAATAGAAACCACTATCAAGTACCTTGTTGGTTGTCCTTTTTATTCTAAAATGTCCTCTACAAGCATAAGTGTGACAAAAGGCGAGAATGGAGTGAGTTTCTGAGTCTAGAATGCACCTCCTAATTACTTGATCTGCACAGTGTTTCCAGAGGTAAGGATCATCCCATATGTAATATTTATAATCACTCCTTAGTTTATCTCTTTGAGCCTTGTTCCAGCCTTTCGGAAAGTCTTTGGTGACCAAGCAATTTACAATATCAGCATACCAAGGGATTATAGCCTTGATGGCCATCAGATACTCATTTGGAAAACTTTCTATGATTGGTATTTCCTCCTCCTCAGTCACCAACGTACTCAAATAGGCTGCTACCAAGTTTTCGCTTCCCTTTTTGTCTTTTATTTCTAAGTCAAATTCCTGGAGCAGTAGAATCCATCGGGGTAATCTAGGCTTCACTACTTTTTTTGTGAGAAGATACTTCAAGGCTGCATGTTCTGAAAAAATAATTTTAGAACCAATAAGATATGATCTGAATTTTTCTAAAGCAAACACCACAGCTAGAAGTTCTTTTTCAGTTGTAGAGTAATTAAGTTGAGCATCATTTAGAGTCCTTGATGCATAATAGATAGCATAAGGCACTCTATCAACTCGCTGTCCTAGGACAGCCCCTACCGCGAAGTCACTGGCATCACACATCAGCTCAAATGGTAGTTCCCAATTTGGTGGCCTTATGACAAGCGCAACAATCATCAATTCCTTGAGCTTAGTGAAAGCTCCCATACATTTCTCATCAAAGTTGAATGGAACATCCTTTTGAAGTAGTTAGCAAAGGGGTAATGATATTTTGGAGAAATCCTTGATGAATCTCCAGTAGAAACCTACATGACCAATGAAAAAATGAATTTCCCGCACACTAATGGGTGGGGGTAAAGAATACATGAGTTCTACCTTAGCTTTATCTACCTCAATTCTCCTAGCAGAAATTACATGACCCAACATTATACCTTCCTCTACCATAAAATGACATTTTTCCTAATTTAGCACAAGGTTAGTGTCAATGCATTTTTTAACACCAATGTTAGGTGTTCTAAACAGTTCTCAAAACCATTTCCCAAAACACTGAAATCATCCATAAAGACCTCTATAATGCTTTCAATATAATCAGAAAATATGCTCATCATGCATTTCTGAAAGGTCCCTGGTGCATTGCAAAGTCAAAAATGCATTGGACTATAAGCAAAGGTACCAAATGGATAAGTGAAAGTGGTTTTGTCCTGATCTTTTCGAGCAATGGCAATTTGATTATGACCTGAAAATTCATCCAGAAAATAGTAGTGAGAATGACCAGCTAATCTTTCCAACATTTGATCAATAAAAGGTAAAAGAAAGTCTTCTTTTCTAATGGCAGCATTCAGCTTCCTGTAATTAATGTAAGCACGCCACCATGTTTGTAACCTAGTGGGGATAAGCTCATTTTCAGCATTTCTTACCATAGTCATTCTAGATTTCTTTGGTATTACCTGGACTGGACTTACCCACTTGCTGTCAAAAATGGGGTAAATCAACCCCACACTTAGGAGCTTCAGTATCTTCTTTTTCACAACCTCTATCATAGGAAGATTCAACTTTCTCCAGAGATCTCTCACAGGCTTAACACCCTCCTCCATTAAGATTTTGTGCATGCAAATGGAGGGACTAATACCCTTGATGTCAGTTATCAACCAACCAATGATTGTTTTGTGCTCTTGCAAAACAACCATCAATTTCTCTTCTTGTTCTTGGGTAAGTGACTTTGCAATTATCATTGGAAGTGTGTCCTTCTCTCCCAAGAATATGTATTTAAGATGATCAGGTAATGCTTTTAGTTCTAATTCGGGTGCCTGCACAATAGAAGGTCGAGGTACATCAGTAGTAATTGGTAATTCAACAAAAGAGACCTCATGTTCTTCTGAAGTGGAAGAGAGCTTTTGCAAAGCAGCTACGACATCATCAATGTCTTCATCCTATGGTTCTCCTTCATCATCTTTCTTTTCTTCCTATATATCTAAGCTTTAAGTCAAAACTATATCAAGAGCATTAAAATGGTCAGACTCAAAAGCTGCAGAAATTAAAGAAATAAAAGCATAAAAAAAGTCAATTACACAAGCAGAGTGCACATCATTCGGGTATCTCATAGCCTCAAAGATATTGAATCTGGTCAGTTCCCCATCAAATTCCATTGTCAATGTCCCAGAGTGCGCATCAATTTTTATTTGAGTAGTCTTCAAGAATGGTCTCCCTAACAAGATAGGAGCAGAGTTGGGGGATTGTCCTCTTCCATGTCCAACACATAAAAGTCTATCGGAAACACTAATTCATTCACCTACACTAAAACAGCTTCAATAACACCCTTTGGGTTTATATTAGATCTATCAGCTAATTGAATTATAATACTGGTTAGTTTCAAATGACCTAGATGTAAAGATGCATAAATGGAATAAGGCATGACATTTATAGATGCACCTAAATCTAGCATTGCCCTCCCAAACCTTATGTTACCTATAGTGCATGGTATGGTGAATGTGCCAGGATCCTTACATTTAGTTGGGAGTTTCTTTTTAATTATAGCTGAAACATTCTCTCCCACTTGGACCCTTTCATTTCCTTTTAATTTCCTTTTGTTAGTACATAATTCTTTCAAAAACTTTGCATATCTAGGTACTTTCTTAATGACATCTAACAAAGGGATGTTAACTTCCACTTTCCTAAAAGTCTCTAGGATCTCTTTTTCTGCTTCTTCTTTCCTAGTCTTTACCAATCTACTAGGAAAAGGTGCTTTAGTGACATATTTAGGAAGTGTTCAAGGAGACTTATCTTAAGGGCTTTAGAACTTTGCCCCCTCCTCATTTACTTCCTTGGGTGTTTCATATTTCTCTTTAGTGATTAGTGGAGAAGATGTAGGTTCATCCAACGTCTTCCCACTTATCAATGTGACAGTACTAGCATTTTCTCTCAGATTTACTTCAGGTTGTGAGCGAAGTTTCCCCGAAAGTTGAATCTGAACCTTGTTGAGTTCTATGGCTATCTGGCCTACTTGATTCTGTAGGTTGTTGATAGTGGCCCTTGTCTCTTATTGGAAACTCTGCATAGTGGCCTTCTGCTCTTGCTGAAATTGAAGGTTATTAGTAGCCATTTGCATCATTAACTCTTCCATTGAAGGTTCAGGTTGCCTTCGTACTTGAGCTTGCTGCTGTCTTGGGGGAAAATATGCTTGTCTTTGCTGAAACCTTGGAGTTTTATAAGCTTGAGGTTGAGTTTGGGGCTGCTTTGCATAGCTAAAGTTAGGATGATCCTTCCACCCTGGATTGTATGTATTGGAGTAGGGGTTGTAGTTCTTAGACGGTGCAGAAAATCCCCCACTACCTTTGCTTCTTTATTGTGTCCTCTTGAAGAGTGGGACACATATCAGTAAGATGTGTAGGAGAGCAACAAATACCACAAGCATTAACTGACGCTTTCCCACTGTCCATTAGCTTCTGAACCATGGTGGTCAACTGAGTCATTTGTTGCTGCAAGCTAACTGTTTTCGCCTCTTTAACTGCTCGCACTCTTGTGTCATTCCTAATGAAGAATTGTTGAGTGTTCGTAGTCATTCTTACTATCAAATTCCTGGCCTCTTGTGGAGCCTTATCAACCAAAGCTCCTCCACTAGCAGCATCAATCATGTTGCGATCCATCACTAGCAAACTCTTATAGAAATACTGAATCAGAAGCTGCTCACTGATTTGATGTTGAGGGTAGCTAACACACAACCTCTTAAACCTTTCCCAATAATCATGAAGTGATTCCTCATGCCTTTGTTGGATGTTGCAAATTTCTTTTCGAATGGTGGCGGCCTTAAAGGCAGGGAAATATCTATCCAAGAAAGCTCGAGCCATGAATTAATGGATCCGGGTGGCAAATAGTATAATCATTCCTTTGCAGAATCTTTTAATGAGAATGGAAAAGCCCTAAGCTTGACTTGTTTTATTGAAACTCCTGCAGGCTTCATGTTGGAACAAACCACATGTATCTCTTTTAGATGCTTGTTAGGATCCTCCCTAGCTAATCCATTGAAAGATGATAAAAGGTGGATTAGACCAGACTTTAACTCAAATACCCCTTCAGTTTCTGGAATTTCTATGCAAAGGGGCTGTTGGTCTAAATCTAGAGCACCCAATGCCCTTAAAGTATTCTTTGCCATCACCACTTCTTAAGATGTTTCAGAAAATGTCTCAGAATTGGATAAATCTATATGGCGGGTAGCTTCGACTTCAGCAGGTGTGAATTGAAAAGAAAACTGTGAGCTGACTTGTTCAAAGTAATGTCTTAGATTCCTCGATTGCTCGTTCACTTCACCACTGGATATGAACACCTGCAAAATAGTTAGAAAAAAGGAAGAAAATAATTAAAAACTGAAAAAAAAAATAGAGTGAAAAATAAGAAATAAATTAATAGCCCAATTGGACAATTAATTCCTTGGCAACGGGGGCAAAATTTGGTATGGTATGGATAATGATTAAAATTAAGAACAAATTTCAGTTGCCAAGTTCCACCAAAAATATAAAAACCTTGCAACCAGTTGTAATTAGCAAGGGTCGATCCACAGATAACTAATTCAATTAACACTATGAATTGATTCCTAATTTAAACTCCAAAGGTTAATACACAGTAAAAAAGGGGGTTTTGGGGTTTTGATGAATATTAAATCAAATCAACAACAATAATAATAAAACAAACTAGAATTAACAGATTAAATGAATTGGTTAAGAAATCGAATCCATCACTAGATTTATATCATAATGCTAGCCCACATATCCTTTTATTCCAACATGATCAATTATGTTTCTACGCAATTGTGAGATTAAATCTATGTTTTCCTTAGGTTTTAGTCAATTAATCAACCATTCAAATCAACTTCTAATCACTAATTAGCTATAAAGCAACTGCTCTTACAACTATCCAATAATTGCATTAAGATTTAGAAAATTAATCACGCTAAGATCTAATCACACACTGGGATTAAATTACTTAGAACATATATTCCTCTAGATCCATTACCGCAACTGTGCATAATAAACCCAGATTTACCACTTTTGTTATTTGGCAAAGATTATGAAGACTTTTATACCGTAAACATATAGTCCTCTAGTTTTATCACTGCAACCGCGCATAATAACCCTAGATCTACCACTTTGAAATTGGCAATAAGTATAAAAACCTTCACACCACATCAATGTTCAGAAATATATAAATGAAAACATAACTGTGTTGAAATAAATGAATATACAGGGTTCACAAAATCAAAATTAGGGTTTCATCTTCCCTTAACTAAATGAGAAACCTAGCCACACATAGCTAAAATGAAATCAAGAGAAAAATAATAGAGAAACATTGTCTAGAATGAAAGTGCAGAAGAAAATTAAAGATCAAACTAGTTTCCAAAGGTTGGGGATGATTGATCTCCAATTGCTCGAACCCGAGACTCCAATCTCCCTCCCCCTTGTTCTTGGTCTTCTTCTCAGCCTCCTGGCAGCTCCCAAGCTAGAACTCTAGTTCTTGAGACCCTAGGCATCCTTATTTATGGGCCTCTTGACCTAATTCCTCTCAAAGTCACGTGTTTCACTTTCTGACACGAGGACATGGCCCGTGTCAAATGACACCCCCCCATGTTAAGCTCTGTCATTAGTTTTTCATTAATTTTACAAGTCAAAGAAGGACACTCCCCCCCCATGTCTGGGGACACAGGCCGTGTCACTTAGTTTTTTCATTTTCAGCCTGGATTCTCTGCAAACACTCTTCTTTCCTTGCTTCAAGAGGTGGTATTGATCTTTATGAATCATTGGCTCCTTCTTCAAGTGGATAACAAGCCTAGTTTGAGGCTAATAGATTCCAACACTCATGGGTTTCCTGAAAAACGTAATTCAATTATGAGTGTTTATGAACACATTTAAGCAAAGTTTCACAATATGGTTCCAAATAAGTTAAATATCATAAACATAGTTAAATGGTACCAATTAAGCATAAAATAGAATCCAATTGAATCAATTATAAGACACTCAAAATATAGGAATAATCAACAGATCATAGATCGTGTTACTGTTGCAGTTACTTCAGAGGATCAAGGTGATGATAAAGCAGTTGTTGTTGATGAGATAAAGCAGTACTATGATTGTAGATATTTATCACCATGTGAATCAATACGGAGGATATTTGCTTTTGACATACATTATAGGTGGCCTTTTGTTCAAAGATTGACATTCCACCTCCAAAATCAGCAATCAATCATGTTTAATGATAATGAAAGGATTAATGATGTTGTACTTAACAATAAGGATAATAAGACAATGTTTTTAGCATGGATGGATGCAAAAAAGATTTATTCTGAAGGGAGAGATTTGACTTATGGTGAATTTCCTTCATATTTTGTATATAATAAGGATAAGAGAGAATGATTTCCTAAGAAGAGAGGTATATCAATAGGAAGGTTACATTTTGTTCCTCTTGGAACTGGAGAGTTATACTATATGAGGCTTTTGTTAACTATTCAAATGAGATGTACAAGTTATGCAAGTCTAAGAATGTTCAATAATGTAACATATGAATCTTTCCAAGATGCATATTATGCTATGGGTTTATTATCAGATGATAAAGAACTTATTGAAGGCAATGTGAAAGTTGCAGCATTGGCATTTGGTTTTTATTTAAGAAGACTTTTTCTTACATTATTAGTGTCAAACTCTATGAGTCAACCTTTTTTAGTGTGGCAACGAACTTGGGAGCTTTTAGTTGATGGAATTCTTTATGAAAAAAGGAAGTTGATGAATAATCCAGGTAGTTATAAATATTCAAAATATGTTATTTATGTTTTTTTTTATTTGGGGATTTTTTGATATATTCACTGATATTCTCTTCTAATTCTTATTTTAAATTTATTTGTTATTAGTTCAATGGTAGGATTATTGATTGACAACGATGAGTTGAAAAACTTATGCTCGATAGAGATTGAGAAGTTGCTTTGGTCAAACGGTAAGTCTCTAAAGGACTTCGGTTCAATGTCATACCCAGAACAATGTCTTTTAAATGACTACCAAAATATATTGTTAGTGAATGAACTTGATTATAAAAAGGAAGAGATGAATAAAGAACATGAACAACTTTTTGCATCCCTTACAAATGAGCAAAGAAATATATATGATGAAATTATAAATGTTGTGATTACTGACAAAGGAGGCTTTTATTTTGTTTATGGATATGGTAGTACTAGCAAAACATATATTTGGAAAACTTTATCATTCAAGCTTTGTTCAGAGGGAAAGATTGTTTTAAATGTTACATCCAGTGGTATTGCTTCACTTTTGTTACCAGGTGGAAGGGCTGCACACTCGAGGTTTTCTATTCCATCGTCTTTTTCAGAAGAATCTACTTGCAATGTGAAACAAGGTAGTCCAAAGCTGAATTGCTTCATACACAAGTTTGATTATTTGGAATGAAGCTCCAATGATTAATAAATTAGCATTTAAAGCTTTGGATAGGACTTCGAAAGATATTATGAGATTCTCAAACGGTGGTAGTGTCAATAAATGTTTTGGTGGGAAAGTGGTTGTACTTGGTGGCAATTTTAGACAATTTTTGCCAATTATACCAAAAGCAAGTAGAGAGGATGTTGTCATAGAAACCATTAATTCATCAAAACTATGGGCTCATTGTAAAGTACTTTCTTTAACAAGAAATTTGAGATTGGATTTACATGGCTTTGGATCTACTATTGATGAAAATAAAGCATTTGGTGAGTGGATTATTAGTATTGGTGATGGTGAGTGGGAATTGACAATGATGGGGAAGCTGATATTGAAATTCCAAAAGATCTTTTCATATTGAACTCAACTAATTACACGGAAAATATGGTTAATTTTACATATCCTAATTTGCTTGAAAATATGCAAGATTTTAGATTCTTTGGAGAAATGGCTATTCTTGCTCCAACACTTGAAGTTGTTGAGAAGGTTAATGAGTATATTCTTTCATTGATTCCTGGTCAGGAACATGTATACCTTAGTTCAGATTCAATATGCAAAGCAAATAAGGATATTGGAATTGATGTTGAATGGTTGACTATTGAGTTTTTGAATGAGATCAAGTGTTTTGGGATTCTTAATCATAAATTGGTACTTAAAAAGGGAGTTCCAGTTATGCTTCTAAGGAGTTTTGATAATGTTGCTGGCTTGTGTAATGGGACAAGATTAATTGTTAAGGAAATAGGAGTGAATGTCATAGGTTGTAAAATTGTTTCAGGAAGTAGCACTGGAGATAAAGTATATATTCCTCGATTATCATTAATTCCAATTGATGTAGGAATTCCTATCAAATTTGAAAGGAGGCAATTTCCAATCACATTAAGTTTTGCTATGACTATTAACAAGAGCCAAGGGCAAGCTTTGTCACATGTTGGATTATTCTTATCAAGACTTGTATTTTCATATGGTCAATTGTATGTAGTTGTTTCAAGAGTTAAATCAAGAGATAGAATCAAAATATTAATTATTGGTGATGACCGTAAACTTTGCAACAACAAAGAATGTTGTTTACAAAGAAGTTTTTAAAAAATTTGGAATTGAGGTTAGTAAATTTATGCTTATTAATTTTTTTTTTACAATTATGCTTAATATTGCTCAATAAATTATTGGTTGTTGTGTCCATGCACACATTTATTTTTTTATTTTTAAATCTTTCATCCTGTTGATCTTGAGATATTTATTTTATTGGTATATGACCTTGTCATGGGTTTTTTTATTATTATATTTTTTATTTCTGTTTTATTATAGTATAGTATTAGTTCATTCGAATCACGCCATTGGAATTGTCTTTCTTCCCTTCAGGTTGTGATTTTGTGTCTAATCTAAACATTCTATTGTATGGAAACCATATTATTGTTAGCAATGCTAGCTTAGATGCTTTACTATGGTAGATTTATTCCTCAATTATTAGGTGTGGCATGCATGGGTAAATCAAACCAAATATAGAATCTCACCTCCTATATATACATTTATATAATTTAAAAATATTACCATATAGTTGGAAGAGAAATTAATACTTATATATTTTTAAATTGAATATCTCTATGTGCTTATATGTGAGATATATATGTTCTTTAAATTTGGAAATTTTATTGCATGTAAAATGTTACTACAAAGTGACTAAATGTGTTTAGGTAAATAAAAACTATACAAAAATTTGGTTACATTAGTCATTCCTTTAATTTACTATTGTCAAATAATTCACTTTAATGTTGAGATAATTGTTATAAATATTATATTTTATTTATATCTTTTTTATTGTTAAATGGATAAGTTCCACAAGCTTTTGTATGTTTTTTCTACAATTTTTGTTTTATCAGTTAGCGAATAATATCATTTGAAATATATAATGTCTATTCACATTGATTCACCTACCTACAATGTCATCCTTTAGTTTGAACTCAAAGGCCTATAAATTCGCATGTCCTATGTGGTTTTAGCGATAGGTTATTGTCGACTATATACTAAGGTTTCTTATATTTGGCTGTAATAATGTTAGCCTCCGCATTTGGAAGAAGAAATGTCCATCATTGAATTCCAATTGTCTAGAGAAGAGTCTAATTCTATAGCTGAATAGGTCCTTTGATAAAGGTGTAGCTTCTTCAGGTGATGAATCATCTTTGAAAGTGCTGAAAGAGGTTAAGATTGAGATTGAGTGATGTGTGGATAGGATGTATAGATTCCATTTCAATTGTATTTGTTTTAGTAATATTATTAATATTTATTTATTTAATTATTATTATAAACTTGTCTTAATTTTCATTACCTTGAATCCCATGTTATGGTAGTTGGATTTGCTTTTGTAACTCATGCTTTGGTATGAGAGGGTGTACTACTTTGCAAATGAATATACTGTTTATTAGTCATTGTGATGTAACTGTGTTCATTTCTCACGTTTCCTAAACTTGTATTTTTTTACTCAAGTATTTAGTTTTTGTCAATACAAAAATCTTGAGTCATTCACATTTATTTACATGATTTTAGTTTAACTTATTAATATTATTATTCAACTCTCGATTTTTTTCCTTTTTTTTAAAAAAAAAGATATGTGATGTGTTTTTAGTGATTGTGACAATTGATATATTTAGTAAGTGAATGATGCATCAGGCATGGTTTAGTAATGTGTGGTACTTGGAAGTTAAGGGAGGGAGTTTTCCCTCTCATTTGTGCAATTCAAAACCACAACTTTGAGTTATATATATGACTTTCATATGGACTTAATTAGTATGTGTGCTTTTTTCAACATCTTTTCCTATCAATTGATTATCTTCTTCAACCTGCTTCAGATTTTTCTTTTGGTCTTTTGGTATAATAGATTTTTTGTATGATCCAATTAAAGAGATAAACCTAAGCAAAATTGGGTGGAAGCTTAAAGTTTGAGTGGTTAGTCTTTGGGTTATTCCTACTTTTAAAAGTCCAACGATTCCTTTATCTATAGATATAGTATTGATGGATAAATCAGTAAGTCTCATGTGATTAGTTTTTCATTTATTTAGCCTTCTCTTAAAGCTTTTATTATATTTCATATGTTGTTAATTAGTTCTTATATCAACTTTTAGTTTGTTTTATTCGTCATAGGGAAGCAAAATCCAAGCCTCAATCAAGACACCATTGGCATACAAGTATATGCTTCTATTGAATAAGGGTGGTGTCTATATCATGTCCAATTTCATTATTATTCCAAATGATGCTTCCATCCAATTTACTCATCATAAATGCCGCCTGATCTTTCAGTTTAAGACCTCTATTACAGATATTGTATCTGATATTATACCTAACCATGGATTAAGTTTAGTATCCTTCACTGATGTGTTGAAGTCTAACAGTGAAAGTGATTACTTAGTTGGTATACAATTTTAATATTAATGTTTTTATAAGGAGTTTTAATTTGTTTTATATAGTTTATTTTATTCTTCACTTCCTAATTTTGTAATCTTTCAAATTTTCAGTAAATTGTTGAATTAATTTAGTTATTTAATTTTTTTTTCCATTTTTTTGTATTAATAATGACTACGGATGTAATGAGCTTATTGATTGGTGTTTCACATGAAAATAGTTGCATGGTTGATGGAAATTAGACAAAAATGATTGTGATGGAGCTTTTGGCTTAGAGGTATTGGTGCACTTAATTTTTTTTTATCTATATTATCTTTTATTTCAAAATCTATATGTGTGATGGTTTCAATTTATTTATGGATATGTATTGATACAAATTTATCTAATGATGGAACTATACCTCTTTATCATTGATCAGTCAAAAACTTGAATGTGTTTTGTTTGGTCAATATATTGAATATTTGAAGGCCTTTGTTGCTTCAAATGATTTGAACCAACTAGTTGTCATTCTGCAACATGCAAAAATCAGGATTTTAAGGGGTTAGTTCTTATACTTCTTTATTTAACAAGATGCTATTATGATCTTAAGTTTTTTGATTTATGTGTTGTGTTTCATCTAAAGGCAAAGTTGCCCTTCAAAATGTCATGAATGCCACCAAGATTATGTTCAATCCTAATATAATAGAGGTAACCGAGTTTAAGAATGAGTAAGTATACTCCTCTTCAAAAATGTGATGTATAGCTTATTATCTATTGTGAATGTTGAAACTCATGTTCATATTGCACTTGATATTTAACATCTAATCTACTTTGTGATATTTGTATACTTACTCAAGAGGATGTACCTACTTCTAAGATTGTTTCTATTATGTCTGTTGTTGCTAATATACCTATTGAAATTGATTTCATGAAAGTTACTCCAAGAAGTACCATTGCAAAGTTGATTGTCAAGCAGGAGTTTTATTTTCTTTAAATTTTCCTTCAAATGTTTTCCTCTTTCAATATCTACACGTTATAGTCTAACCTATTTTTACTTTAAAGTGAAACAATTATATTGTTCATATATTTTCTCTTATTTGACTCATTATTTTTTTGTCCAACTTTGTTCTCTAGAATGGCTTCTTCACTTTGATTGCCACTGTTAAAGAAATCCTAAAATAGTTTGACTGGCGGTTCAATGCTTGCCAATGCAATAATGTTGTGATAGTCGATTCAGGATTTTACTACTGTGTATCCTGTTGCTGCTATGTTGTACTTGTAACCCCTAGGTGTGTTCCAATTCAAAATATGTATTCAATTAAATTATCCAAATTGCTAAATTTATAAATTGTGTTTCTATATGTTTATAATTATTTAGTTTATCAAATTTGTGATTAAAAGGTACAATGAACAATTAGAGTTGAAGATGAAATTGGGATTACTCTTTTTGTTCTTACTAATCTTGATGCACAATACTTGTTGAAAAGATCACGTGCTGACTTAGTCGCTAAAGTTGAAAAGGTCTTATAAACATACTCATTATTTTTTTAAATTTGTCTGATGTTGTAGTATACTGATTGAAAATCTTATTGTAATATATTTTTTGTAATTTTTTTTAGTCTCGACTTAGTGCAAATCCCACACTTGCCTTAGAAGCATTGGTTGGCAAAAAACTTTTATTTAAAGTTGATTCAACATTAAAAAAATAGCTCACTGTGTCATCCTTATTATCATGTTAATTGGGTTTCTGATGATGAACACATTCTTTCAATGTTTGAGCTTGATGAATTGGTGGATATTACTCCTGAACAAGTAAGCCAAACATTTATAAATATGTCTTCTTAGATATATCAATATTTAACAATTATATTATTAAAAAATATTTATTTCTTATTCCATCATGTATTATTGGAATTATATAGATTAGCATTTGTTTAATGCAGTATGTATTTGCTCCACCATTTCCTGAATTGTTCAACGCAGATCATGACAGCTTTACCACGCATCTTGTTGATGCTAAGGTTAATAATCTATATATATATATATATATATATATATATATATATATATATATATATATATATATATGTGTGTGTGTGTGTGTGTGTGTGTGTGTGTGTGTGTGTGTGTGTGTGTGTGTGTGTGTGTGTGTGTGTGTGTGTGTGTTTTTCTTTTTAAATGAATGTGTTGTTGTTAATTTAACTATTCAATGTGTTTTTTTGATGAATGTGTTATCATTTTTTTAGTTTACAAAGATTCCTATCAAGAGAAAGTTGGAAGATGTGTTCATTTCGGACATAAATGATGACTATCCTCATAATCTTAAGATGATTAAAGCTAAGAAAGATTGAGCCAATCGGATGGCGTGTTTTGTGGCTTCTACAATGGTTTCATTAGATTTTATATATGATTTTGTTATATGTATTAATTTTTGAAACAATATTGTAATATATTAACGATTTTAACATGTTTCTTTGCTCTTTTTTTTATTTATAATATGCTATGTACTTTGGGCTAAACAAACGTAGTTTGCATTTTGGTTTATTGTTTTCACTACTTTTCCCATTTACTTGATGTGCAATAAGTTATCCTTGATCTTTAATCATATGATTACTAAAATAAGTAAAAAGTACTTAATCCTATCTAATTATATGGGTGGTTTGTTAGCATTAAACCTTAACCCAATCTTTATGCATGTCACATTTGTATTTTTATTTAATAAACTGACAAAACCATCTCCATTAGCATGTATTATATCTATGATAATATTAATAGACAAATGTCTTTGTAAACAAGATAAAAATAACTTACTACACACTTATTGAATGTTATTCATTTCAAATATATTGATTATTTTGATACATCAATTTTGTCGTTATTCTCACCCATACTTATTTGAGTAGTCATATCAAACTTGGTGGATACTTTTTCTATTGACACTTCACACATTTCTCATAGATTATACCCACTCCATAGCTGATAGACTCAAATATTAGGATAAGGTCTACTAAGAAATCATTTCTATTATTTTTGTGATACATATGAATATGAATATGAATACTTAATGTGGATTTTTCTCTCCTCAAATATAGTATATATGCGTTGATGTGTTTGAGTGGGCCTTTGTGTTTGAATAATCTTACCAATTAAATACTATAGTATTTTTTGATGTTGTTTCTTATATTTGACCCCAAAAATAAAAGAATGAACTCTCACTTTAGTCTTTAAAATTATATATTTTGGTCATTTTAGTCCTTAACTTTAAAAAATTGATATATTATTCCTTGAAATTATATTTTGTCAATTAACTTGGTCATTTTTTCAATCAAATTGGTCCACAAAATTACCAATTTGATTGACAAATTACAATTTTATTGACTAATATGTTAATTTCCTAAAGTTAGGAATTAAAGTTACTGATACATATAATTTCAAAAATTAAAGTGAAAATTTACTGAAAAAAAACATTTCATACGCATAATTGATTTCTCACTCAATAATAGTACACACTTATTACTCATTTCTATCACAATTAACCCATTATTGGATTATTTGCACACACACACACTCATGCTAATAAGCTACAATTGGGAAAAGATAAACCCATGTCCAACATTTTTTATTCATAAGTAGAAGGTCTAAGTAAGATTTAATCAAATCACTTTGAAAAAAACGCACAAATTTTTCTAGCTATCACCAACCATATAGTGTGTGTTTGGATTACAGTTGGTAAATTTAAGTTTAGTTGAAAGTGTGTTTGCAAACTTAAGTTTGGTTAAAAGTAAGTTTGTAGTAACGTAATTTATGTTTGGAAACTTTTATTTAAAAAGTAAGTTTGATCAAATTTTTATCTCAAATTTCAACACAAAAGCAAGAAAATCTTGCTTTTGGTGAACGTACGTTGGGAGGCAATTTTTCGTTGAATAAAATGTCAGTTACAATTTGCCAAACAAAATACACGTCGTTCAAAGCAGAGCAAACTTACGTTTGAAGATTGCAACTGCAATCCAAACATGCTCATAATCAAGTAAATATCCAATAAAAAAATTAATAAAATATGGTTTCAATTGCCATTCAAATTCCATTAAGATTTTATAAAATAAGTTACTTTAAAAGATTAACCCAAAACAAATAAAATCTTATTTAATAAAAAAATAATAGAATTTAATGCAATGATTAGTATTAATTTATTAACTCTATTCATTGTGAGTGACAAAAACTCTACCGGCGACAATTTATTATTCCAACTACATTGTCCTTTCATTTAATTTTATTTAAGCAAAAAATCTCTTTCTTCTTTCTAACTCTTTTATAATTTATATGGACGTAAGTTAAATTAAAACACTAAAACTTATAGCTAACCAAATCACATTTTAAATAACTACGTTACACATTCTGAATTTTTTTGGGATGTTCAATTAATTGTATTGCAATATATTGCAGTGTAAAATTTTCACACATTGATAGTGTAAATTTTTTTAATATTGCCATTTAATCATATATTGTAGTGTTATTAAGAATACTTAAGTATAACAATAGATACCTTCAAATTCATACCTGTAATAGTTTTTAATTGTTTCATAGTGTAAAAAACTTTACATTCTCAGTAGATTAAAATTCAACTCTTTAAAAATTACATTGAATAAATTAAACTTAAGATTAAATAAATACACAATACAAAACTTATACTTATTTAAATCAACAAACAACATATATGTGGAGTTTATATACATCTTTACATGAATACATGTAATATTCTTAAGTATGTATAATTGTTTACTTCTTTTGGATTTATTAAACTTTCTTGGTTAAGTTGCTATTATGTATGTTACCATAGACAATTTGTATTGTAGTTTTTAAGAAGCCTAATAAGTCACTTTGTATTATGAAAATCTTTGTACAATATATATTACCGTCCTTCAATATATCAACAGTTTTATAATGCACCCTGCTTAATTAAAGTAATTGTTTATTCTTTGATTGCAACCATTATCAGTAGTAATTCTAAACTCATATTTCTCATGCTTTTCATCCTTTCATAAGTTTTTTTTTTGTTGTTAAATATATAATACGATAATCAATGCTAGAAGTTTAAGTGGTATAGTTGGATAGTTTAGATGAATTACTGTTTAATATAATCTTAATAATATAGATTTAATAGCATGACAGATTTCCATTCACGGGTAATTTAGCTAGTACAAATCTAAAGGTGATTGATGACTTCCTATAAAAATAAAAAATACAATACTCCAATTCCAAATCAACCTTAGCCCTCACCCTTATGTTCATCTCCCACAGTCACCATCTTGGGCTTTTTGACCAAAGTGCTATTTTTGACAAAAAATATTATCAAAATGTCATTTTTCTCAAATTAATTATCGAAATGCCACCGTTTTAATCACGGTGGCATTTTTTATTTTTTGTTGGGCCACGTGGAATACGCCAGAGCACTTGGCGTATCCACGCATGGAGGCACATACGTAGATTCAGGAGCAACTACCAATGGAGGGACTGGTTGTTGTATATTTACTTCAGGGTCGGATTCATCTTCTTCTAAGTCGGTGTCTGTATCTTCACCCTCAGGCATCTCCCCTTCATCATCGCTTGTGTCAGATAATGCATCTGCCATAAGCGGGTTATCGGTTTCAAGATCCAACCTAAATGAGCTCCCTTCAGGCATTGCAGACGTACCAACTTCTTGAGATTGTACTAGGACAGGAGCATGTGTCATGGAGAATTGAATGTTGATAAGTACGATGATTCAGCAAGATTAGAAGGACCAGCTTGTAACCCTGTTTCAGAAGGAGCTTCAGCATGCTTGATGGGATTTAATTATAATTAAAAGTTTTAACCCAAGTGTAGGTTGTCTCAAGTAATAAATTCTCGGGAGTCCGAGATCGATCCACAGGGAATTGATGAAGGGAAACTAATTTATTGAGGTAAAGAGAAGATGTGTCACGAGATTAAAGGTGATAAAAGTTGTTTACAAATGAAAAGGATTTGCTTGGGTTAGGAGATCCACTTTTGATAATAAATTAAGAATAAGATTATTTCATTTTATAACTCAATTGAAATCATGCATATTGAAGATTCCAATCGGAAAATTTAACATTCAAAGTTCAATTATGTAATTATATTATGGTTCCAATAATTATCTACTAATACTTGTAAATCGTCAAAAGCATCCAATGTGCCAATCCTATTGTCTACAATGGATCAAGATATTCATTATACAAGAATAGTATTTAAATTAATTGGAAACAACATATAATACATATAAAAGTCACATAAAAATATATCATTTAAAGCACAAGAAAGAAATAAATCTAACCTCAATTTATTACTAAAAGTTTCACTCTTTCACCCAAGCTAGATGAAGATTAATTACACATAAGAAAGAAGAAAAGAAAAAGGAAAAGAAAAACAAAGGAGAGAGCGAGAGAATTTCTCTCCCGGCACAGGCACCTTTCCTCTGCCTCGACGCTCCCTATTTATAGAAAATTTGGAGGTTACTGTGCATATGCACAGTAACCTGCATAGTAATACTTAACGATTAAGTATTGCACAGTAACTTGCATAGTAAAACTTAAGAAAAACGTAACGGATGACGTTTTTCTTTTTATTTTATTATTATTTTTATAATAATACTTGAGCAAACGTATACATCCGTGTCTCATATTTTCTTCATTTTTGAGAAAAGTGGTCTTCATGAAAGTTGTAAGCCTGGATATTTGCTTTAAAATGGCTTTGGTCTGAGTCCAAAATCATGCCTAAAACTCAAGATATGATCCAATTATTGCAGAGTATTTAGGCCCGGTTTCAACTCCTTTGTTCGACTTCAAAGCCAAATATCACCCATTAGACCTTAGAATCTGACAAAGTGTTCAACATGAAAGTTGTAGGGAATCGTCTTAGCTTTCCTACAAAACCAAAATCACATCAAACAGATATTTGTAACTTAAATTCTAGCCAGTTTACTAAATATTGCCAAAGAGATAATTAAGGTTAATTTATGCAATAATTTGTTTAATGATCCAATTCAGCTTAATATCATAAAATGTGTCAAAATGAACTTAATTAAGCTTAATTGAACCTTAAGAAGCCTAGTGAGAGGATTATAAAATGTATAAAATATAGTGTTATCAAATTCCCCACACTTAACTTTTGCACTCCTGGGCAAAACATAAAAGACAAAAACCAAAGAAAAACGACACAGACTCAAAAACTAAAAACTCTAAAGGATTTAATGACTCAAGAAGAGCAACCAAACATTCAAGGGATCAAAACAATCATGAGGTAACATATCTTCATATCTCAAACGAACAAGCAAAGAAACTTCAGTTGAAAAGAATGAATCAAGAATGATAGATCCTCACAGAAGTCACACTCAATCTCTCAAGTGTTTAAAAAGGTTAGTATTTCACTCTATTCAACCCATGAACAAGTACTACCATAAGCTTGCTTATCTTCTACTTCTCCACTACTCAGAACACATGCATACACAAATCATGAGGACTTTATTCAAGGTTGTAATTAGGCCATGGTAAAGGAGAGGGGAATATGGATTTGACAAGTTAAAAACCAAAGAGAATAAAAGAACATGAGAGCTGAGTCCAATTAACAAGCATGAAAGTTCATCCCAACTCTAATGCATATTCCCTTTACATATTTTTCCTTTCCCTTTTTGCCTTGTTGGCCCTTGTGAACACCCAATTTTGTCTGGATTATAAAAAAAAAAAAAAAAATTTTACGTAAAATAAAAATAAAATGTAATTATGCTAAAAAGTCTTATTTGTTGGTTTGGCCCATTTCTTTTAATTTTATTTATTTATTTATTTTATTCTTGGCCCAATTGTGTTTCAGCCCAATAGGCATTGTGTTAAGAAAAAAAAAGCAAATAATGATAATAATAATAATAATAATAATCAAAAGATAAATAATATTTTTTTTGTTAAAAAAAAAATAAAAATAAAATAAATAGGAGTTTGCCGTTGAGCCCCATTGCTATCTTCTTTTGTTTTTTTCTATTTTTGAGCATGAGCCCATTCTACTTTCTCTTGTTGCTTCTTTTGTTTCTTTTTTTACCAGCACTGCACACAAGGCAAAACACCCCACTACTCTGCACACACAGCACCAACATTGCTGTTGTGCTCCCCATTTTCATCACCCCGGCAGCTCCATTGCACCACCTTGCACACACAGCTTTTGTTCCCCAGAAGTTGTCTGTATTCACACAGACTTTGGCTATATAAGAGGGAGAATGAGAATTTGAAGGGGTTGGCATTTTTTTTCTTTCGAAAATTTTGTGGAGAGAAATCAGAGGAAGGCTTCGGAAAAAATACAGAGAGTTTGGAAATTTTTTGCAAGAAAACCAGAGAGGAAGCAGAGATAGTGTAGTAAAGAGAAGAATCTCCTGGAAAAAGATTAAATCATTTCTACGGAGATTGATTTGTTCTTCATCAACCATCTTCAAATCTCTAGTTCCTGAAGGTAAAAAAAAAAAAAAAAACAAAAAACAAAAAGACTATTTCATTCCATTGATTTCAGCTCAAAAACGTGTGAGTCCTTGGGTCTTTTCTTTCTTGACTCTCTTATTCATTTTCCTATGAACCAAAACAATACCCTTTGCCTCATAACCAATACACCCACCCCACTTTCAACCTTTCACTCATTCCTCTCCAATACTCAAACAAATTCAAGCTTCCACCACTTGTAATCCATCAATCAACAACCAAAGCTAAACCGAGAAAACACCCAAGCCACCACCGTCCACCAAGTTCAACCCACCAAACCACCATAACCAGCCGTGTGCGCTTCAAACAGAGACCACGAGCCCAGCCCCCCAGCCACCGTGACCGTCCATGGAACCCCTTCCCCTTCACCAGAAGAAACAGAAACCACCAAGTTCAGCCCAGCCGTAACCCCCTCCCATCGTGAAACCACTCTGTTCTGGAACCAGAAAATCACTCCACAGCCGTGGACCTCCGGCAACCACCATAACCGCCGTCCGCGAAGCCCTCTTCTTCAAGCCCCTCACCCAGCCGTAAAACACCACCCCTTTCCACCGTAACCATCCACAAGCCCGGCCTCCACCGAACCCCACGACGGCCACCACGAGCCTAGGACCGTAAAACACCACCCCCGTTCCTCCGTGCCGGCCACCGTAAGCCACCATGGCGCCCGGCCCATTCACCCCTTTATCCCCTTTTCGGGCCTCCACCGCCGTACACCACCCCCATTCCACCATGCCCAAACCAGAAACGAGAGACCACCGGCCATGACAACCGTACCCCACCGAACCAACCACCGTCTTCTCCCCCACGAACCCCAACCGCTCGGATCGGAAGACTCAAACCCCACCGTCCCGGCCTCCATCAAAGCCCCTCCCCTTGTATTTCTCTATTTCGTAAATGGGTCGGAGACAAAGTGTCTCTCCTGCTTTTGTTCAATCTATCGAAGCTTCCTTGATTCTTTTTGGTTTCTCTTTTGCTTTTTTGTTTTACGTTTTACTTCAACAACTTTTTTCTTTTTCTTTTTCTTAGTTGTTTTCACTTAATGGGTGGGTTATTATCTTTTTTTTTTTTGGGCTTTTTTTTTTTTTCGGTTAACTTTTTTTATTTTATTTTGAATGAGCTTTTGATTAGGATTTAATTTTTGTGTCTTGGATTATGGTTTTTTTTTTTTTTTTTTTTGGTTGTCTGGGCTCTAATTAATGGCTTGCATTAGTTTTCTTTTTTGGTTTAGTGGTAAATTTGTTAGCATCAGATTTTTTTAAGCTTTAATGTGTATCGAGTTTTTATTTTATTTTGGGCCAAGAACTCCTTTGTGGGTTTCCTCTCTTTAAGTTTCGAGTCTCTAGTTTGTTGATACAATAAAAATGTTGAATATTTGACTTTTTTTTATAAAAAAAAATAATATTTTGTTTTTTCTTTGTTTTTTTTTCTTTACTGACATGTTTATTATTTTATTAATTTTTTGTTTTGTTTTGTTTTAAATAATAACCTTGTTTTTTTAATGAAAGTTTTTAATGGGATCAACTGAGTTGTGACAGCTTGTTGATCCTGTGACTTTTAGAATCGTTTGAGCTGTGACAGCTTGATGATTCATTTTCTAAAAAAGAGAATCAAATGTTTGAATCTTATTAAGAAAAAAAATAAAATTAGATTAACTGAGTTGCGACAGCTTGTTAATCTTGTAACCTTTAGAATTATGCAGTACAACAACTTGACGATTCTTTCCTTTCCAAAATAATATATATATATATATATATATATATATATATATATATATATATATATATATATATATATATATATATATATAAAATCAATCAAATGAATTTTCAAAATAAAATATTTTAAAAAATTAAAAATAAACAACCCACAATCGTTTTCTAAAGAACGACGTGGCTTTGAATTCCTCATTGCACCCGAGGGTACGTAGGAGCAGAATCCTTATTCTGTCAAGCCAAAATTAAATTTTAATTAATTTGTTTGTTTAGTTTTTATTTTTTTTATTTTTTAGAAAAATGGGTAAAATAAATATTTTTTAAAAGTTACAAAAATTGCACAATTAATTTAAGGTAACCGTCTTAGGAAGGATGTGTTAGGGGTGCTGTGGGGTTAAGTCCCCACCCTTCCCTATGCATAATTAGACTCCCGAACTTGAGTTTTTGAACGTGGACCAACTCTTTTAGGTTTTCCAATTTTTCCAAAGGAAATAAAATTGGTGGCGACTCCCTTAACCCTTTTAAATTTTGTTAATTTAAGTCGTTATCCCGCCACGATCCCGGTCGCGACAGTTGGCGACTCCGCTGGGGACGTTGAGAGTCAAGCCTTTGTAAATTAATTGTGCGAATTTTGTGACGTTTATATGTTTGTTTTACCTTTTTGTTTTGTTTTGTTTAATTTATTTATTGATTATTTTAATTTTTATTATGCAAACCTTAGGGTAGAAGCTTTTTTAAAATTTGTTTTGTGTTTGTTTTGCAGAATATGGGTAGTTTTTAGGATTATAAGGGTTTGTATGCTCCCTACACACACCGCACTTACACATTTATCACGCATTTGAGTGAGGCCCTATACCCGGGTCTGAGTGAAACCTAAGTTTAAGTAGAGGTTGCGTAGTGGTAGCCATTTTGGATGTACATCCTGTTTGGTTATTGCGAAAACCTCGTCTAGAGTGTGTCTTTTTCATAAATGTCCCGCACTTGGTGGTTTACCCACTGTTTGTGGTTAACATTATGAAACGGGACTTAGCTCTAGAGACCTTTAGAATCGAAGAACCACCCGATGAGAGTTCTCACGAATCAGAAAGACTCATAGATCCTTAGGGTAGAACTCCTCAGATTTAAGGCAACCCCTTAGGGCACAAAGGGAGCATATCTTCTTCTTACCTTCAAATTTATCCATGTCATATTTGCTTTTGTACATATACATAATAAGTAATGTGGTCCATTAATGTGATAAACTTAATCACATCCTGCTCAAAAACAAGTTTTACTTGGAAATAAAAGGAGAGAGAAGTTTTTCTTAAAAAAAAAAAAAGAGAGAGAGAAGGGTGCAAGTCACTATTAATGGACCAACTAGTTATCATTGCATTCATTTTAAAGAAAATAAAAATACTTTGCATCCTTGCATCATGCTTCACTCTAATCTCTTTGTCATTCTTCAGGAAAATTTGTTAGAGAACCGTTAAACTCAATCAAGATTTGAAGTGAGTACCTTTGATGGAAATAAATATGGGATCAGATCACAAGGATATGACTTTGAAGAAAACTCTGCGACTCAAGGCCAAGAAAGTTAATACTGAGAGCTTGGTGGTCATGGGCCGAATGCTGAAGAAGACCCAACGTTTGACGCTCGCAGCGAAGTATGGGAAGATTCTGGATCTGTTAGAAGTGAATGTGCAAGTGGAAGCGATCACTGCAGTGTCCCAATATTATGACCCGCCTCTCCGATGTTTTACCTTGCAGGATTTCCAGCTAGCCCCCACTTTGGAAGAATTTGAGCAGATTCTGGGTTTGCCGTTGGAGGGTAAAAAGCCATACTTTTATATAGGACACTATGCATCCATCCAGACAGTAGCAAGTGTTCTGAAAGTGCACGCTAGAGACCTACAAGGTGTGCAACAAAATAGGAATGGAACCAAAGGGTTCTCGAGAGAATACCTCGAGGGACATATGCGTCACTTAGCCAAAAGTGAAGATTGGGATGCTTTCATAGATGTGTTGGCCCTCACCATCTACGGCCTAGTCCTATTCCCTAACATTGATGACTATGTGCATTATGCAGCGATTGATGTGTTCCTAGCTTGCAAGTTCAACACCAATAACCCGGCTCCAGCCCTTCTCGCAGATGTTTATTGCACCTTGAACTTTTGCCACGAAAAGAATGGCAAGAGAATCCTCTGTTGCTTGCCGATGTTATATGTTTGGCTCACAAACTCATATTTTCAACAGATCATACTGAGTAAGCAGTGTCCTATCGCTGACTTCAACATGTACCAGCTAAAGAATAAGAGCAGCCGTGAGTGGGCAGACCATTTGGCGGAACTGGATGAAAAACAGATCAGATGGTATCCTCGATGGAAAGATATGGAGGCTATCATCTACCAGTGTGGAGGATTTCCAAACATACCCCTCATGGGTACACGAGGGTGTATTAACTACAATCCAGTCTTGGCACAACGACAACTTGGTTACCCTATGATGGGACCACCTGCGGAAGTCCAAGTAACACCTTTTGTTCTTTATTATGATGACATGGAAAACATCGAGTCACTTCGAAGATCCGAAGTGCTTGGGACGAGGATCATCCGAAGAGGAAAAGAAGTGGGAGTTAGAAGCTGTGCAGCCAAGGAAAGTTACCGCCAATGGGTTAAAGACAGAGTTCAGGAAATCAAGTTGCCATTCAAGGCCCCAACAATTCCTTTGGTTAATGGGTTTTCAGCCTCAGCCTCGATTGAAAATGAAGAGACAAAAGAAATGAAAGCTAAGATCACAAGAATGGAAAAGGAAAGGGAGAAAATAGAAGCTGAGTTGAGAGAGATCCGCCATGAATGTGCAGCCTTGAAGCAAGAAAATGTTGAAAAGGACCGCATTCTCGAAGGGGCTAACAAAAAGATGAAGATGGAACATGATTACCTGTTGAAGACCAAGCATTGTCTGGGGGCCGCAAACAAGGAGTTAGGGCTCCGAAGGCAAGAAAGAGATAGAGCTATGACTGAGAACCAACAACTTAAGGAGCAGCTCAAGAATGCCAAATTAACTCAGGGCAACGCGATGCGACTGGTAGAAGAAATGAAGCAACAGATGAAAGTGACATCTGAGCAATATGAAAATGTGATAAAAAACAAGAAACTCCACATGAAAGAGACAATCTCAGAATATGAAGCGGCATTACAACAAGAGCATGAAAAAATGAAGGAACTAATGAATCAGGTGGAACAACAAAGAGGCGACATCAGTGGATGGAAGGAAGAAGCATATGTTTGGAGGAGTCGTTTTGCAAAATTAGCATGCTTGGCTAATTCGGCAATTGCAGATACCCCATACCATTTGAGGAAGGCCGATAAGATGATTAATCCTTTTGAGACACCAGTAGAAATTAGTGACTTCATTGAGTACTGTAAAGACCTGATAGGGCAGATGAAGCAAATGGCCAAGGTGTATTCAAATAGGGATTAGTTTTATTCGGCTAGGTCATGATGTAGTCAGATCGAAGCAATGTACTTAATTGTCATATCTTTTCAGTTGAATGAATGAAGTATGCTTGTCTCGACATTTGTTTTCTGATCCCATATTTCACTTGAGGCTCAATACTTTCGAACGAGACGTTCTGGGTAATAGTCATGACAAACAAAGATCAAAGATACTCGCTTCAGATCTACTTGGCATCACTAACGGTCCTCTAACAAATAATGAAAATAATCTCTTGAATAATAATGATTTGACTTTCACAATTTTCAGGTAAAAGTTTTGAACCATTGCTCGTCCTCGGAAAACGCAGATCGCACAAACCCGGACCTACGAAACCAGGCTGCAAACTAGGCTAAGAGAAATGTCAAGCTCAGAAAGAAATTTGAATCAAGAGATGGATGAAATGAGGGAAAGAATCAATACGATGGCAGAAGGACAATCAAGGGTCGAGGATTTACTGAGACAGTTAACTGAGACCCTTAAAACAACAAATGGAGCTTCTTTTGGCCCTGGAGTTAATGCAAATGCAAACAACAACGTGAATGAAGAGGACGATTCTATGAATGGAAATCATGAAGGGGGAAATAACAATGCGGAGGGTACTCATGAGCGGCCAGTAAAGATATTCCTTAACAGCAACTCAGAGAAAGAAAAGTTAAGAGATGAACTGATTGAAAAGATGCAAGAGCAAATCAAAGCTATTCAAGGCCCTAATCTATATGGCTCAGTGGGAATTGATGAACTGTGCCCGGAGGTTGAAGTCAATATTCCTAAGGACTTCAAGATTCCGGATTTCTCAAAATACGACGGAAGCACCAATCCCAAGTTTCATCTAAAAACCTACATTACTAAGATGGCTATTTGGTCACGGGATCAGAGATTCCTAATCAATTTCTTCCATGAAAGCTTGACCGGGCCAGCTTTGGAATGGTTCATGCAACTTGACCATTCAAGGATCTCTTGCTGGGACGACCTGACCAGCCAATTCTTGGGGCAATATCGATTTAACATCGATACCGCACCTACCCGAGAACAACTTGGGGCAATGCAGAAGAAACAGGGGGAAACTTTCAAGCAATACGCCCAAAGGTGGAGAATGTTGGCAGCTCAGGTTCAACCATCATTGACTCCGTCAGAAATGAGCTCGTACTTTATGGGAACCGTAGGAGCACCGTTTATTGGGCTGATGGCAGGGGCTACCTACAAGGATTTTTCGGACCTGATCGTGGCTGGAGAAAGGATCGAAAATCTTGCAAAAGCCGGAAAATTACCTACTGGAAGTACAGAGAGCAATTTTCCTAAAAAGGTGGCGCCAGTAAAGAAAAAGGAACCAGAAGTCAGTTATGTGCAACCCCAAAATTCATACTTCCCCCGCAATCCACGACCATACCCTTCTTATCAAGCCCCTCCACCCACTTTTCCAGCTTACCAAACTTCATACCAAGTCAACAATATCCCACCACCGCGTCCATACGTTCCAACCCGTCCTGCCTATACCAATCGTCCTCCCGCACCTCGAAACCATGGAAACCAAGGGTATACTCGACCCAGGTGAATCTACCCCCTTTTCCCAAGTGCCAATCTCCAATGCCGATTTGTTTCAACAATTGTTTGATGCACACCTGATCGCACGCGCGCTGCGCCCTATGGTCCCTCCGTTCCCAGCTTGGTACAACCCTAATGCGACTTGTAAGTTCCATATGGATAACCCAGGCCACTCAATTGAGGATTGCGAGGTATTTAAAACAATAGTTAGAAAACTGATTGCCTGTGGAAAATTAGACTTTGAAGAGGAGAAAGGGCCTAGCATTACTAGTAACCCAATTCCGGATCATGGGAAAGGGACTGTAAACGCGTTAGAAAGAGACGAGGAAGGAGTTCAAAGGGTCGCAAATGTCAGAACTCCTATGAAGCTAATATTCCATGGTCTGGTCCAAGCCGGCTACTGTTCTTCAGTAACCTTTGAGAAGGTAGGGTTTGAGTATGATACTGAAGTTTACTGTGAATATCATATGAAGAAGGGGCACGATATTGAAAGCTGTCAAGAATTTAAAGCTCAGGTGCAGAGGTTCATGGCTTTGGGGGTAGTGGATGTTACTCGAGCAAAAAGGCTCACAAGGGAAATAGATACTGTGGAGCGTCTTGTCCTCAAACTGCCGCGTACTGGTAAAGTCCCAAATTCTGGGAAAGTTGTCATAGCAATAAAGAAGCCTACGCCTTTTCCCTACAGTGATTCTCGTGCCGTGCCCTGGGAGTATGATGTCAAGGTAAAGATGCAAGGTGATATAGGGCAAACTTCTTCAGCCCCTATTACACAGATAACAGAGCCCACCCAAGCAGTGACAAATGTCGTAGGCGTGGGAGGGATTACAAGAAGCGGTAGGTGCTATGGGCAAGAAGATAAGACTGGAAAAGGAAAAGCAAGCCTCTTAGAAACGAAAGAGGATGAGGAAGAAGAGTTCCTAAAGATCATGAAGCAAAGCGAGTATGACATTGTAGAACAACTCAGGAAAACTCCGGCCCGAATCTCTTTATTGTCACTCATCATGAGTTCTGAACCTCATCGCAAAGCTCTGCAGAAAGTGTTAAATGACGCTTATGTGAAGCCAGATGTTACCCCAGAAAGCTTGGTGAGCATGGTGGATCCGATAAGGCACATCAATGTGATCCCTTTCACTGAAGAAGAAGTGGTACATTCAACAGGGAATAACCCACGTGCTTTGCACATCACTTTGAAGTGTCGGGGATATGTGGTTGCCAAGGTTTTGATTGATGGGGGTTCCGCCTTGAACGTCCTCCCAAGAACAACCTTATCTCAGCGGCTATGAGTGTAGAAGATCTGAAACCTCAAGAAATGACGGTGCGAGCCTTCGATGGAAGAAAACGAGGGATCATGGGAGAAGTGACCCTTCCACTGAGATAGGCCCGAGCTTCCAAGTCTTGTTTCAAGTAATGGAGATCGAGCCTACATATACTATGCTCTTAGGAAGACCATGGATCCATGCTGCCGGTGTTGTTCCCTCAACTTTGCATCAATGCTTGAAGTACATCAATAATGGATGTCTGGTTACCATTCGAGGAGAAGAAGAGATCTTGTTAATGAAACCTACTTCAGTGCCTTATGTTGAAAATACGGACTTGGAGGTGGAGAATTTCTTGCACAGCTTCCAATTGGTGGAATCAAGGGTAGAGAAAGACGAGTCGCCTTCCAAAGATGTTCATCAAATTGTGACTCGCATCATGACAAAGAATGGTTATCAAGTCGGGAAAGGTTTAGGAATTCAGCTACAAGGAACCAAGTCCACAATCACCCTACCAGAAAACAAGAGCAGACATGGCCTGGGATATGATGCATCTTTAGAAGATATGATGAAGCAAGGCATGACCCTCGATGAGAAGAATAAAGTGAAAAGGACTATTCCTCATTTGAAGGAAACATTCCCTGTTCCTGCTGAAGTCATCAATGGAACCTCCAGTCCTCGGGTCCGGCTAATCATTAACAATGTGGAGGAAGACTCAAGAGAATACCATGCTATTCAGCCCTCCGACAACTTGAAACCTCTGGACAATTGGCGATCTGAGGCGTTAATTGATGTGATTGCCATAAAGTAATTGTTTAGTCATGAGGTTATCCTAGACTTTTGCGATGTTGGATTTATGTTAACTTTTATTGAAGCTTTAATGTAATGAACTTGTGTGTTTTTGTGGGCTTATGTGATCTTTGATCAAAATTTCAATGCAATGAACTTTGCGTTTCTCAGTTGTTTCCCTCTTTTGTTTCTTTTTATCATTAATTTATCTTTTTCTTAGCCCTGTCAATTGCCATATTTTTTTCTTTTCTGTTTTTTTCTTTTTGTCAATAGTTTCCAATTTGGCATAAATAAATCTTCCAGGGATTTGAGTCTTGTAGAGTCATTATCCCATGAAGATATTCCTGAAAGCTTAAAGATGGATTCTCATTCAATGATGGATATAGACACCTATGACTCGGATGAAGAAAGGGATTTCTTGAGGAGTTTGCCAAGTTGGTAGAAAGGTCTGAGAGAGAATTCAGCCTGAATGAAGAAGAAGTGGAGGTAATCAATATGGGAACTGATGAAGACAAGAAAGAGTTAAGATTGGTGGATAATCCAGAGCGGGAATGCATGATCAAGTTATTTAGAGGCTACATGGATGTCTTTGCATGGTCTTATCGAGATATCTTGAAATTTGGATCGAGTATAGCTTCCCACGAGAATCCCGCTATACCCCAATCTTTGAAGCAAAAAGCAAAAGTTGAGAAGAATGCACCCGGAAATGTCCTTAAAGATCAAAGAGGAAGTCACCAAGCAGTTGGAAGCAGGATTTTTGGAAGTATCTAGACACCCAGAATGGGTAGCGAACATCGTCCCTGTTCCGAAGAAGGATGGAAAAGTCAGGATGTGCGTAGATTATAGGGATTTGAACAAAGCTAGCCCTAAAGATGATTTCCCACTGCCTCACATTGATGTCCTCGTCGACAATGCTGCAAGGGGTCATAGATTCTCTTTCATGGACGGATATTCCGGATACAATCAGATTCCCATGGATACGAATGATAAAGAGAAGACCACGTTCATCACGGCATGGGGAACTTTTTGTTACACAGTTATGCCGTTTGGTTTGAAGAATGCTGGGGCCACCTATCAGCGTGCCATGGTTGCTTTGTTCCACGACATGATGCACAAAGAAATTGAGGTATATGTGGATGACATAGTCGCCAAATCCAAAGAAGGGGAAAGCCACGTGGAAGTGTTGCAAAAGCATTCGAAAGACTCGAGAAAGTACAAGTTAAGGCTAAACCCAGACAAAGTGTGTTTTTGGTGCATCGACTGGAAAAGTGCTTGGTTTCGTCGTTAGCAAGGAAGGGATCAAAGTAGACCCTGACAAAGTCAAAGCAATACAAGAGATGCCTGCTCCCAAAACGGAAAAAGAGGTAAGAAGCTTTCTCGGGAGGCTGAATTACATCGCTAGGTTCATAGCCAATCTGACTAGCACCTGCGAGCCGATCTTCAAGTTATTGAAGAAGCAACAACCAGGAGAATGGGATGAATGTTGTCAGGAAGCTTTTGAGAAGATCAAAACTTATTTGCAAAGTCCTCCCATTTTGGTGCCACCAACGCCTGGTCGTCCTTTGATATTGTACCTCACAGTATTACAGACATCCATGGGAGCAATGCTAGGGCAACATGATAAGGCAGGAAGGAAAGAACATGCCATCTACTATTTGAGCAAGAAGTTCAATGAATGTGAGTCTCGCTACATGACAATCGAGAAGACTTGTTGTGCCCTAGCATGGACATCAAGAAGGTTGAGGCAATATATGTTGTACTATACAACTTGGTTGATCTCAAGAATGGACCCGATAAAGTACATATTTGAAAGTCCTCATGTTTCCACACGAGTCTCCAAGTGGCAAGTGGTTCTCTCTGAGTTCGATATAAAGCACGTGACTCGGAAATCCATCAAAGGGAGTGTAATTGCAGATCACTTAGCTGAGAACCCACTTAATCACAAACAACCTGTGATATCCGAATTCCCGACGGAGATGTTTTAGCAGTCGAAGAAGAAGAGTCGGATGAAGAAGACATATGGAAGATGTACTTTGATGGAGCAATCAATATGTATGGAAGCGGCATAGGGCGTAGTCACATCACCAAGTGGGAAGCAATACCCTGTCGCCATCAAGTTAGAGTTCGATTGCACCAATAATGTTGCCGAGTATGAAGCGTGTGCTCAAGGATTGAAAGTTGCAATAGAATTGGGAGTGAAAGAATTACAAGTATATGGAGATTCGGCACTGATAATCTATCAAGTGAATGGGGAATGGCAAACTAAAGATCCAAAGTTGATCCCATACCAGAAATATTTGATGCAGTTGGTCGAGAAGTTTGAAAGGATCACCTTTTCGCACTTGACTCGAGATAAGAACCAATTCGCAGATGCCCTGGCCACTTTAGCTGTAATGACCAATCTGGATATTCATGCTAATATGCAGCCCATCCGAGTGAGGGCGGAAAGCGAACCGGTTTATTGTTCTAATATTGAGGAAGAAGAGGACGGCCAACCCTGGTTCCATGATATCAAGCAGTACATTAGGTTCAGAGAATACCCACCAGGGGCAAATGAGACAAATAAAAAGACCATCCGTCGGCTTTCCATGGCTTTCTTTTTGAGCGGGGAGGTACTGTACAAAAGGAATTATGATGGTACACTCCTCAGATGTGTGGAATCTAAAGAGGCTCTCACCATTTTAACAGAAGTTCATGAAGGGATTTGTGGAACGCACGCGAATGGTATCATGATGGCTCGCCAAATCCTACGATGTGGTTATTACTGGTCCACTATGGAATCGATTGCATAGGATATGTTCGAAAGTGTCATAAATGCCAAGCATACGCGACCGCATTAATGCACCTCTGTCCCATTGCATAATATGGTGGCACCCTGGCCTTTTTCAATGTGGGGAATTGACGTTATCGGGCCAATAAATCCAAAGGCTTCCAATGGCCATAGGTTTATCCTGGTAGCAATTGATTACTTCACCAAATGGGTAGAGGCTGCCTCATATGCCAAGGTCACTCAAAAGGTGGTTCTCAAGTTCTTGAGGGCAAACATCATCTGTCGATATGGAATCCCTGAAAGGATTATTACAGATAATGCCCCTAATCTCAATAGCGCTGAAATTAAGAATCTATGTCAGAGGTTTAAGATCAAGCATCACAATTCTGCTCCTTACAGACCTCAGATGAATGGCGCGGTGGAAGCAGCAAACAAGAATATCAAGAAGATAGTAGCCAAAATGGTGGTCAATTACAGAGAATGGCATGAGATGCTCCCCTATGCTCTCCATGCGTATCGCACTAATATCCGATCTAGCACTGGGGCAACGCCATTTTCTCTGGTATACGGCATGGAGGCAGTTTCCCCTATAGAGGTTGAAATCCCATCCTTGAGAGTGTTGATGGAAGCCGAGAATTGGAAGAGGCAGAATGGATAAAAACTCGGTATGAGCAATTAAATATGATCGAAGAAAAGCGATTAAAGGCCATTTGTCATGGGCAACTGTACCAAAGAAGAATGGCAAGAGCTTTCAACAAGAAAGTACGCCCTAGGGAATTTCAAGCAGGTGACCTGGTTTTGAGGAAAAAACTTCCAAACCAAGAAGACGCCCGAGGCAAATGGGCACCGAGTTATGAGGGGCCTTACATTGTTAAGCAAGCATTCTCTGGAGGAGCCCTAGTTTTGACAGATATGGATGGAAATGAATTGCCAAGGCCGACAAATGCTGATGCAGTCAAGAAGTTCTATGCCTAAAGAAAAAAGAAAGAAAAAGAAGAAAGAAAAGAAAAGAAAAGAAAAGAGAGAAGAAGCCCGTTAGGTTGAAAACCCGCAAGGGCGGCCTAAGCAAAAATTAGGGCATGTCACCTGAAGGACCCACTGAAACGACATAAAAACTGGGGCAATTTTGAACAGTAAAAAAAAAAAACTGGGGCAATTTTGAGCAGTGATGAAAAAAAACTGGGGCAAATTTTGAGCAGTGACGGAAGAGAAAAACTGAGGCAAATTTTGAGCGGTGATCAATGGAAGAGGATTTGTATCATTGGCGGTCAATAGTTGTAATATCCATCTGAGAATTAGGTCCTATCCGAAGAGAATAAAGGAATCCTAACTGGGGCAATTACCTTTCGCTTTGTCTATACCATCCTTTGTATTCTTTATCATTCTCAATGCCTGTATGTGTTTGTGAACATTCAAATAAATGAAAGTACCTTTTTCTTTCTTTTCTTTTCTCTTATTCTTCTGCTTTCTTTTGTTTGTTCCTTTCATATGTGCGAAATCACACAATTTACTACAAAATGCTTCAATCAAAAGGAATATAAGTTCAATATCATTTGATTTGACGATTTAATGGCAATCCTGTGATTGATAAGTTAGACCAATAATGGTTTAGAAGTTTCAATCGAGGGATGAAAACTAGGTCTACCCCATATTTGACCCACCTTGTCAGGAAGAGGACGGGGAACTGTGTTCCTGATGACCAAAAGAGAAAAGAAAGATACACGGATGTTTGAGGAGTCCAAGGAATTTGAACAAGCTGATAAGCCTTAGTTTGCAAGAGCCTGCTCCCGGGGTTGATGGATCAAAGTTTTCCGAGGAAGCAATTAATGCAAGAGAAAGTTTTGACGATTTTGGCATGATCTTTAGATTTTGAGTTGCAGGAATGAATCGTACAGTAAGCTGCAACAACTTTGAAAGTGACGTCTTCGGCTTTCACGCCAAGCTTCACTATATATATATATATATATATATATATAAAACATAAAAAGCTTAAAATAAATAAATAAATAAACAAATTAGGTCCAATGATCTAATGATCTTTCCTAAAAAAAAAAAAAAGAAGAAAAAGAAAAAGAAGAAGGAGAAGAAAAAAAAAAAAAGAGAAGAAAAATTTCTTTTGGGCCAAGCCCATCGCATTTTAATTTTCGGGACACAGAAGCCCATGGCATTTCATTTGCGGGACACAGAGGCCCATTGCATTTTTATTTTCGGGACGCAGAAGCCCATCGCATTTTAATTTTCGGGACACAGAAGCCCACTTAAATTTCGGGACACAGAGGCCCATTGCATTTCATTTGCGGGACACAGAGGCCCATTGCATTTTCATTTGCGGGACACAGAGGCCCATTGCATTTTCATTTTCGGGGCGCAGAAGCCCATCGCATTTTAATTTTCGGGACACAGAAGCCCACTTAAATTTCGGGACACAGAGGCCCATTGCATTTCATTTGCGGGACACAGAGGCCCATTGCATTTTCATTTTCGGGACACAGAAGCCCACTGCATTTCATTTCGGGACATTAGAGACCCGTTGCATTTCATTTCGGGACATAGAAGCCCACTGCACTTTAAGTTTCGGGACATAGAAGCCCACTGTCATTTAAATTTCGGGACACAGAGGCCCATTGCATTAAATTTCGGGACACAGAAGCCCACTGCATTTCATTTCGGGACATTAGAGACCCGTTGCATTTCACTTCGGGACATAGAAGCCCACTGCACTTTAAGTTTCGGGACACAGAAGCTCACTGTCTTTTAAATTCCGGGCCTGGCCCATTACCTTTTATAATTCCAGGTCACAAGGTCACCCAATGTCATCTAAGTTCCTTTTTAATGAACGTCAATTGAGCTGTGACAGCTTATTGACAACATAGTGACGTCTCTAGCTTTACGCTGAGCTTCACCCTGGTAGAATTTGCGACGTTGTGACAGCTCGTAAATCTGCGTTTGAGCTCACTAGTTTTCTACAGGCATGATTTCATTGTCGGACAAAATTTAAGTTCACATCTTTACTCGTTTCTTATGACGATAATATGAAAAACTATAGTTATTCCTAATATCTAGTAAGAAACAAGTAAAGAGGGGCAACTGTGAACACCCAATTTTATCTGGATTATAAAAAAAAAAAAAAAAATTTACGTAAAATAAAAATAAAATGTAATTATGCTAAAAAGTCTTATTTGTTGGTTTGGCCCATTTCTTTTAATTTTATTTATTTATTTATTTTATTCTTGGCCCAATTGTGTTTCAGCCCAATAGGCATTGTGTTAAGAAAAAAAAAGCAAATAATGATAATAATAATAATAATAATAATCAAAAGATAAATAATATTTTTTTTGTTAAAAAAAATAAAAATAAAAATAAAATAAATAGGAGTTTGCCGTTGAGCCCCATTGCTATCTTCTTTTGTTTTTTTCTATTTTTGAGCATGAGCCCATTCTACTTTCTCTTGTTGCTTCTTTTGTTTCTTTTTTACCAGCACTGCACACAAGGCAAAACACCCCACTACTCTGCACACACAAAGCACCAACATTCTTTGTTGTGCTCCCATTTTCATCACCCCGTGACTCCATTGCACCACCTTGCACACACAGCTTTTGTTCCCCAAAAGTTGTCTGTATTCACACAGACTTTGGCTATATAAGAGGGAGAATGAGAATTTGAAGGGGTGGGCATTTTTTTTCTTTCGAAAATTTTGTGGAGAGAAATCAGAGGAAGGCTTCGGAAAAAATACAGAGAGTTTGGAAATTTTTTGCAAGAAAACCAGAGAGGAAGCAGAGATAGTGTAGCAAAGAGAAGAATCTCCTTGAAAAAGATTAAATCATTTCTACGGAGATTGATTTGTTCTTCATCAACCATCTTCAAATCTCTAGTTCCTGAAGGTAAAAAAAAAAAAAAAAACAAAAAACAAAAAGACTATTTCATTCCATTGATTTCAGCTCAAAAACGTGTGAGTCCTTGGGTCTTTTCTTTCTTGACTCTCTTATTCATTTTCCTATGAACCAAAACAATACCCTTTGCCTCATAACCAATACACCCACCCCACTTTCAACCTTTCACTCATTCCTCTCCAATACTCAAACAAATTCAAGCTTCCACCACCGTAATCCATCAATCAACAACCAAAGCTAAACCGAAAACACCCAAGCCACCACCGTCCACCAAGTTCAACCCACCAAACCACCATAACCAGCCGTGTCCGCTTCAAACAGAGACCACGAGCCCAGCCCCCCAGCCACCGTGACCGTCCATGGAACCCCTTCCCCTTCACCAAGAAACGAGAAACCACCAAGTTCGGCCCACCGTAACCCCCTCCCATCGTGAAACCACTGCGTTGCGGAACCGAGAAAATCACTCCACGGCCCGTGGACCTCGGCAACCACCATAACCGCCGTCCGCGAAGCCCTCTTCTTCAAGCCCTCACCCAGCCCGTAAAACACCACCCCTTTCCACCGTAACCATCCACAAGCCCGGCCTCCACCGAACCCCACGACGGCCACCACGAGCCTAGGACCCGTAAAACACCACCCCCATTCCTCCGTGCCGCCCACCGTAAGCCACCATGGCGGCCCGGCCCATTCACCCCTTTATCCCCTTTTCGGGCCTCCACCGCCGTACACCACCCCCATTCCACCATGCCCAAACCAGAAACAGAGACCACCACCATGACAACCGTACCCCACCGAACCAACCACCGTCTTCTCCCCCACGAACCCCAACCGCTCGGATCGGAAGACTCAACCCCCACCGTCCCGGCCTCCATCAAAGCCCCCTCCCCTTGTATTTCTCTATTTCGTAAATGGGTCGAGACAAAGTGTCTCTCCCGCTTTTGTTCAATCTATCTGAAGCTTCCTTGATTCTTTTTGGTTTCTCTTTTGCTTTTTTGTTTTACGTTTTACTTCAACAACTTTTTTTTCTTTTTCTTAGTTGTTTTCACTTAATGGGTCTGGGTTATTATCTTTTTTTTTTTTGGGGCTTTTTTTTTTTTTCTGGTTAACTTTTTTTTTATTTTATTTTGAATGAGCTTTTGATTAGGATTTAATTTTTGTGTCTTGGATTATGGTTTTTTTTTTTTTTTTTTTTTTTTGGTTGTCTCGGGCTCTAATTAATGGCTTGCATTAGTTTTCTTTTTTGGTTTAGTGGGTGTTAGCATCAGATTTTTTTAAGCTTTAATGTGTATCCGAGTTTTTATTTTATTTTGGGCCAAGAACTCCTTTGTGGGTTTCCTCTCTTTAAGTTTCGAGTCTCTAGTGACATTTGATGATACAATAAAAATGTTGAATATTTGACTTTTTTTATAAAAAAAATAATATTTTGTTTTTTCTTTGTTTTTTTTTCTTCTTGACATGTTTATTATTTTATTAATTTTTTGTTTTGTTTTGTTTTAAATAATAACCTTGTTTTTTTAATGAAAGTTTTTAATGGGATCAATTTGAGTTGTGACTTATTGATCCTGTGACTTTTAGAATCGTTTGGTGTGATGACTTGATGATTCATTTTCTAAAAAAGAGAATCAAATGTTTGAATCTTATTAAGAAAAAAATAAAATTAGATTAACTGAGTTGCGACAGCTTGTTAATCTTGTAACCTTTAGAATTGTCTCAGCGACAGCTTGACGATTCTTTCCTTTCCAAAATAATAATATATATATATATATATATATATATATAAAATCAATCAAATGAATTTTCAAAATAAAATATTTTAAAAAATTAAAAATAAACAACCCACAATCGTTTTCTAAAGAACGACGTGGCTTTGAATTCCTCATTGCACCGAGTAAGACGTAGGAGCAGAATCCTTATTCTGTCAAGCCAAAATTAAATTTTAATTAATTTGTTTGTTTAGTTTTTATTTTTTTTATTTTTTAGAAAAATGGGTAAAATAAATATTTTTTAAAAGTTACAAAAATTGCACAATTAATTTAAGGTAACCGTCTTAGGAAGGATGTGTTAGGGGTGCTGTGGGGTTAAGTCCCCACCCTTCCCTATGCATAATTAGACTCCCGAACTTGAGTTTTTGAACGTGGACCAACTCTTTTAGGTTTTCCAATTTTTCCAAAGGAAATAAAATTGGTGGCGACTCCCTTAACCCTTTTAAATTTTGTTAATTTAAGTCGTTATCCCGCCACGATCCCGGTCGCGACAGCCCTTCTTTACACATTTATTTTTTTTTATGAACATAACTATACACATATATTTTTTTTCAATTAGGCACTCTTTCCTCTTTCAACAACCATTTTGCACACACACCCCCACACTTGTTCAAGAACTCATTCATTAACAAAGCTAATGTTCTCTTATTCCCTACGGTCAAGTAAAAATATGATTTTTCATTTAAGGCACGTAATGAGCTAAAAACAAGGAATGGTTAAATAAGCTCAAAGGGGTTAAGCAAAGGAAAATATACAAGGTTGGTAGGAATCAGAGAATTTTCAAGAAGTCATAAGAGTGCTTGATATCATATTGAAATAATATAGTACTGAACAAGGCTGGTTATTTGGTTAAAGTAGCTATTTTAAGAAAAATGCCTCAATCATGTTTATATAAGCATGTGAAAATGTAACTTCAAAAAGAATCAAAGCAAGTTCTAGAGTAACAATTCCATGAGTGAAAAAAATATCTCACAAGAAAGAAGAGAATAGAACAGATATTCAATTCATTCATCGATAGGCTTAAAATCTCATAAGGCATATATCTATCATTCTCAATCTACAAAAATTTCAACATCCATAACCAAGCATGTGATGTTTAAGAAATAAGACAATTTACTCAATCATGCCAATTTTCCTGAATTAAAATTGCTACTTCTACACAAAATAGTTACCTACCCCAATCTAGATGCGTCTCAAGAGTAAAATTACCACCACAGCAAAATTTACTCGTTACTCTGTCATCCCTAACTGGTTTAGCTATTAGTAAATTGCTGACAAACATATAAACACAGCAAACATAAACACACTTCCAAATTTTTTTTTAAACAATTTTTTTTAAACAATTATTCACACAACAATTATTAAAACAATTATTCACACAACAATTATTCTCACTATCCTTCCCCCCAACCAGATCACAACATTGTCCTCAATGTTAAAAATTAGAAAGGTAAAGGATAGAAGATAGTACCTGTTGTTGCAATTACTGAAAAGAGAAACCTCACATAAATTTAAACAGAAACAAAGTATGACCAAAGATTGAAATTATTTAAACAGATGGAGTGTCTTGACTGACTTCTTTTTCTTACTGCTTCTCGCAACATTTCCTTCGGACCACTTCTTGCTCTCTTTTTTTAAATCATTTTTTTTTGTTGGCCGATACTATTTACATCCCCATACAAAGGCTCCGAAATCTGGGAGGCACTTAAGCTGACTCAATAAAAATACAAACGAAATACTAAAAACTTACCTTAGCTTTGGTAGACAGGATCTTCTACCAAAGTCTCGACTACATCTGGATCTTTGAACTCAAGTTATGGCTTCAACTGCTGACCATTTACCTTCCTCCAATTTAATTTCATGAGAACAGACCAGGGGACGACCACATTTTTTATCAGGAAAATTCCAACCTTTATTAAGCAACTCCTTAAACTTTGGACTCCATCCCTGAGTGTCATGATCCTGAGTTAAATAAAAGTTAGTACAATTATCAAATACATTAGATGGATTACTAATAAAATTAAACTCAGAATTCACAAGAAGATTCTCAAGGGGATCAAAATCAAAGGTTGTAGAAAGTCCCTTCTCCATGATTGAGTCAATCATGTATGTATGGTGACCTTTGTCTTTATTTTCTGGCTTAACAGGATTCTTTGTCACCTCAGGTTCCTTAGGTAGTTTGACATCACTACTATCTTGATTCTTTTCACATCTTCTAGCTCATTCACACTCAAGGAGTTTATCATTCTGAACACTTGGTTCTTTATCTCCTTGCTTTCTTCAACAACCTTTCCATTCCTAAGAGTTATCACTGACTTGACTTGATCTATTTGTTTGCTTTCAGAACAACCCTCATTTAGACAGTACGGACCTTTGGGATTTAGTTGAGGTTGAGAAGAAAATTTTTCTTTCTCGTGAATGGTGAGTGTAGAAGCAAGTTTAGCAAGAGTTTCTTTTATGTCAATCATGGTTTGATTGGTTTGTTTATTGATGACATCTTGCTTTTCTATAAATGCATGCAAAGTTCCTTCAAGGTTTTTCCTATATGGTGGGATATAAGGTGCATATCCTTGAAAATTTTGAGAATCCTGTTGTTCCTGAGGAGGTGGTGGTTGCATGAATTGTGTTTGATTATTATTCCTCCAACTGCAATTTGGGTGATTTCTCCATCCTGGATTGTAAGAATTTGAAAAAGAAGAGGTGAATGACTTTTTAAAATTGTTCATTGCATTTACTTGCTTATGCACAACTTCTTTAAAAAGAGGAATATTAGGACATTCATTTGTCAAGTGTCCTAATTCATCACAAATATCACAAATATCTTCAATTTGCACAGATTTGACTTCTTTTACTTTTCCTAATTTCATTGCTTCAACTTGTTTAGCCAAACTGGCAATCCTAGCATTTAGATCTTCTTCTTGACTAAGATTATATTTTTCTTTATTAGCATTTGCAAGGTTAGATCTAATTGAATTTCTAGAAATATTAGTATCATGCCAAGATTTAGAATTTTCAGCCAACTGGTCTAAATAATCTAAAGCTTCATCAGGTTCTTTATCAAGAAACTCGCCATTACACATCGTTTCCACAAATTGTTTAGTTTCAAGTGTTAAACCTTCATAAAAGAAGCTTATAGTCTGCCATTTTTCAAAACCATGATGTGGGCAAGAATTTAACAAATCTTTAAAACGTTCCCAACTTTGAAAATACGCTTCATTTGAATTTTGGGAAAAATTTTGGATTTGTCTTTTCAAAGCATTGGTTTTATGTGTTGGAAAAAATTTCTTTAAAAATTCACCTTGCATTTCTTGCCATGTGCCAATTGATCTTGGTTTCAAAGTGTTAAACCAAGTTTTTGCTTTATCTTTCAAAGAAAAAGGAAACAGTTTAAACAAAATAATCTCTTCAGTGTAATTTTTATCATTGAAAGCAAAACAGACTTCCTCAAATTCTTTTAGATGTAAATATGGACTTTCAGATTCTAAACCATGGAAATTAGGAAGTAAAGAAATCATACCCGACTTAAATCTAAAATTGTTAGCATTAGTTGGGAAGACAAAACATGATGGACTAGAATTTCGGGGTGGTTGCAAATATGCACGCATAGTTCGCAATGGTTGATTTTTATGTTCATCATGTACACTTTCATTTTCAGCTAATGGTGGCTGATTTTCATCTATTATGTCAATTATGTGTGATTGTGATTCAATCGAATCAATATAAAAAGTACTAGGATTAATTTTAACTAAACGATCAATTTGAATCACGATACCAAATAAACATAAATAAGTGACGTAAAATAAAATAAAAGTAATGTCATAAGTGACAAGATAAACTATCCATTAAATATTAACAAGGGTGTGGTATAAACCGCCACCCATAATATATATATATAATAATAGTAATAATAATAATAATAATAAGTAAAAAGTTAAATAACCGATAAAATAAAAAAAAAAAGTTAGATAGTTAAAGAGTTAATAATATACGAGAAAATAAAATGCGAGGAAATAAAGTGCGAAAAATAAAATACTGAGAAAATAAAATGCAAAAAGTAAAGTGCGGAATGTAAATTTTAAAATATGAAACCAAGAGTGGTGAGCCCCACAAAGCGGCAAAAGAGAAAAAGAAGAAGAAAAATTATTTCATTAAGTTAGAAGGCAAAAAAAATGCCAATTTAAAAGTTAGATGCGAAAAATAAATGACATTTAATTTAAAAGTTAGATCACAGTAAAATAAAATGAGAAATTAAAAGTTAGAAAGTTAGAAGCATAAAGCGTAAATAATAATAATAATAATAATAATAATAATAATAATAGAAAGCGTAAATAAAAAAATGTTTACAAAGATGGGGTAATAAACCAACCACCAACTAAAAGCAAAAAAATACAACAAATAAATTACAGGAAAGTAAAAGGGAGAGTTACCTCCACTGAGTTAGTACGTAAAAATAAAAGGGAGAATTAACCCCACCGTAAAAGAAAATAAAAGGGAGAATTACCCCCACTGAGTTAATTTATACAAAAGGTTAATTTTTTTATTTTTTAATTTTTTTTATTTTTTTACTATTCACCATCACTATTTACTATTTACTATTTACTATTTACTATTTACTTTTTACTATTTACTATTCACTATTTACTTTTTGTGTTACTATTTATATTACTATTCACACTATTCACACACACAAAAAAATACTAGTTAGTGCGTTAGTAAATAGATAAATAAAAATGAAAAGAGTAGAGGAGGAATATACCTGATAGTGAAATTTACTTACAGAAAAGAAAACCTCAATATATTAGAACTTCAAATTAATTCAATTAAGAACGCGCTATCAAAAACTTGATGGGATTTAATTATAATTAAAAGTTTTAACCCAAGTGTAGGTTATCTCAAGTAATAAATTTCTGAGTCGAGATCGATCCACAGGAATTGATGAAGGGAAACTAATTTATTGAGGTAAAGAGAAGATGTGTCACGAGATTAAAGGTGATAAAAGTTGTTTACAAATGAAAAGGATTTGCTTGGGTTAGGAGATCCACTTTTGATAATAAATTAAGAATAAGATTATTTCATTTTATAACTCAATTGAAATCATGCATATCAAGATTCCAATCGGAAAATTTAACATTCAAAGTTCAATTATGTAATTATATTATGGCTCCAATAATTATCTACTAATACTTGTAAATCGTCAAAAGCATCCAATGCGCCAATCCTATATTTCTACAATGGATCAAGATATTCATTATACAAGAATAGTATTTAAATTAATTGGAAACAACATATAATACATATAAAAGTCACATAAAAATATATCATTTAAAGCACAAGAAAGAAATAAATCTAACCTCAATTTATTACTAAAAGTTTCACTCTTTCACCCAAGCTAGATGAAGATTAATTACACATAAGAAAGAAGAAAAGAAAAAGGAAAAGAAAAACAAAGGAGAGAGCGAGAGAATTTCTCTCCCTGGCACAAGCACCTTTCCTCTGCCTGACGCTCCCTATTTATAGAAAATTTGGAGGTTACTGTGCATATGCACAGTAACCTGCATAGTAATACTTAACGATTAAGTATTGCACAGTAACTTGCATAGTAAAACTTAAGAAAACGTAACGGATGACGTTTTTCTTTTTATTTTATTATTATTTTTATAATAATACTTGAGCAAACATATACATCCGTGTCTCATATTTTCTTCATTTTTGAGAAAAGTGGTCTTCATGAAAGTTGTAAGCCTGGATATTTGCTTTAAAATGGCTTTGGTCTGAGTCCAAAATCATGCCTAAAACTCAAGATATGATCCAATTATTTGCAGTATTTAGGCCCGGTTTCAACTCCTTTGTTCGACTTCAAAGCCAAATATCACCCATTAGACCTTAGAATCTGACAAAGTGTTCAACATGAAAGTTGTAGGGAATCGTCTTAGCTTTCCTACAAAACCAAAATCACATCAAACAGATATTTACAACTTAAATTCTAGCCAGTTTACTAAATATTGCCAAAGAGATAATTAAGGTTAATTTATGCAATAATTTGTTTAATGATCCAATTCAGCTTAATATCATAAAATGTGTCAAAATGAACTTAATTAAGCTTAATTGAACCTTAAGAAGCCTAGTGAGAGGATTATAAAATGTATAAAATATAGTGTTATCAATGCTCATTGTGCTCACTTGTTTCCGTCTCGACATACAACTCCATAGAAGTTAAGTTAGGATGCTGATCAAAGCAATCAATCATGCAAGCAACATCTTCATCATCTTCTAATGGAAGAGCTATCCATCTTAGAACATTACTCCATTGTGGAAATCTGTACACAATACTAGACACAACTTGATTTTCTTGGAGCCTTAATTTTAAATGAATTCTCCTTTTTAAAAGCTCAATAGTCGTATCACGTTGAATCATGATAGACTTGGGACGAGGACCTTTGTACATTAGACCCTCTTCACCTTCATACGTTCTCCCATTGTAGTAAATGAGAACAACAAGGTGTTTGCTCATCTTGCACTTCTGAATAACAACAACACAAATAATTTAATTTTGTACAAACAAATACTAAAAACCTACTAAATAACAATAAAACATATATCATACATACACAATTCGTAACAATAATAAAAGACATAATAGTAATAATAATAATAACAATAATAATAATAATAATAATCAATAATAATAGTAATCAATAATAATAATAATAATCAATTATTCTAACAATTAAACAAATATACATAATACATAAATAATATAGAAACTAAAAAAAATAAACAATAATTCTAATAATTAAAATATTTAATAATATATATAACAATAACAATAATAATCTAACGGTAGAAATACTTACGAATATGATTCTCGGACAACTTATAGCCACAGGAGAGTTTTAGAGAGAGTTTAGAGAGAATGAAATCTAGAGAGAAGGTGAAAATTTGATAAATGAAAGAAGTTGCCGAGATAGGGTGAGGGGAGGGGCGGGTTATAGGGGTTTAAGTGGAATACGCCAGAGCGCTTGGCGTATCCACGTGGAATACGCCAGAGCGCTTGGCGTATCCTACGTGGATACGCCAAGCGCTCTGGCGTATTCCACGTGGATACGCCAAGCGCTCTGGCGTATTCCACGTGGCCCAACAAAAAATAAAAAATGTCACCGTGGCCAAAACGGTGGCATTTCGATAATTAGTTTGAGAAAAGTGGCATTTTGATAATATTTTTTGCCAAAAATGGCACTTTGGTCAAAAAGCCCACCATCTTGCTTTGGACTCGACCCACTACTCATCGGCACAAGCCTTTAAGCTCAAAGCCCCCACAGGACAAAATCACGTAGGAGACTCCATCGTTGCTTTCGGGGGTTGTTTATTTGCATCTCGCCTTAGCTTGATAGCCTCCAAATCCCTTTCATTGTTGACCAAGACCACCCATAATCGACCAACCTGCACCTCTAACCCTTGCATGGTTGACCAAACTGCCCCCCACCATGGCTAACCAAACTGCAACCACTATGCCCAACCATCGACTTCCCCTTTTCTCTCCCGTCTCCCCTATTCCCCATTCTGCATAAATCATTAGGCCTTTTCTTTTATTCATACATTACTTTTTGTGGTAGCATGATATTTTTATCATATTACATCACTTTCATTATAGATTTAAAATTGAATTATGGAAAGAAGAAGAAAAAAAAAAAAAGCTTACCATGGGAGGACTCAACATCGAAAACTTAATCAAGCATATAATCATAGCAAGGTTTCAAATCTCGTTCCGTTTTGTCAGTAGTGGCCGCAACAAAACGGTTGTCGCAGGCACCATTTCTGCTTCAGCCCGCGATACGGAAGAGACTGAAAGCATGAACAATAGCCGTGACGTAACGGCGTTGCGGCCACGACGTAATAGCATTTCAGCCACAACACAACGCGGTTCAAGCGAAGATGACCACCATAGCTTCTTCTTTGCCACCACTTGCAGCGAAGACCACCACTTGGAGTTCTGCCAATCCATTCGACCACATATCCAACGCAGTCCACTATCGGAGCTCCGCCATAGATCTGAGAGGAGTGAGGAAATAGGAACGGAAAGGGGAAATTTAGAGGAGTGGGCCAAACCCATGGCAACTTCCACAACACCACCATAGCCTATGCTTTGCCACCACTTGCAGCGAAGACCACCACCTGGAGCTCTGCCAAGCCGTTCTGCCATAGATCCATTGCAATCCACTGCCGGAGCTCTGCCACAGATCTGATGCGTGTAGGGGTACGACTTCATGGAGAGAGAGACAAAGAGTTGTGTGTGTGTGAAAAGAGTGAGTGCCGTGGAGAAGTGAGGGAGGAAAAAAAAGTGTGGTTCTGGTGAGGTGAGGAACAGATAAGAGAGGGAAGAAAAATTAGAGGGCATGGGGGGGGGGAGAAATCGAGGGAGAGGAAAAATTCAGATTGGTTAGGTAGAGGGAAATTTTGGGGAAGAGTGAAAAGGAAAAAAATTAAGTGGGTTGAATGAAAAAAATGAATTATATAAGTGAAAGAGTGAAATTGTGAGAAGAAAATTAAATATTTAAAATAGAAAATTGAGGGTGAGAAAAATTTTGTATTGTACATTTTTAGAAAAATTTAGAAATTTTTAAGAATTAAATTAAAATTTACTTTTAATTAATTTGTTAGTTAACAAATTTTAAGAATTAGCTTGAAGTATATGTTATAATATTGGTCAATTAATTTATTACTTTTGAATATCTCTTATTAATGAAAAATTATTAATTATTAATTATGATATATTGTATAATAAAATAGATAATTTAATGTAATTTGTGTTAAGTTGTGAAAAATTCATGCCGCAACAACTGCAATCTACATCGCAACACTCACAACACCCACAATAACAAAAATTGCAACTCAACCGCAACCTCAACCGCGACCGCAATTTTAAACCTTGGATCATAGTAAAGCACTTGACTGCTCAATTCACAGAGGTTGAAGTCGACTTGCATTTAATCATCATCAACTTTGCAAAAGAATTCATTTTTTTCTCGAATTGCAAGACCATGAGATCCAAGATGTGTCATCCCCTTCAGAACCACTAACCTATGATTTTTTTACTATTTGTTTCTAATTCTTTTGCAACCAGCGCACATAAGATAAAGATCAGCTAATCAAAGTTAGCCTCAGCAGTTCTATATCAAGTAAATGTGTTCTCTCTCGCACTCTATCATGCTCTACAATTGCTAGCTTCGATAAGTGCAGATGATTTTTTGTTTTCCTTTTACTTTGTAGAACCAACAACTTTAACAAATGCAAATAACCAAAAGCAGTTTGAACAGTAGGTAAAATTCTGCCAGGAGCATTTTAGATAATAAATCATCAACTATTAGACCAATCTATCCTCCTCTTGCCTTTCTATGCCTTTCATTTCCAATAATGAAATTTGAATGATCAGGCTTCACTGCTATTAGAAAACGACAGAGTAATGGAATTAGTTGTACCAATAACATGAATTAATCTTCCAATTCACAAAAATAATTTTATGCAACCTTCCATTTCCAATCCTGTATTAGCATCCAAATTCAACCATGAAATATAATCACCAGCTAGTTCCTCTTGTGTACCCATTGAGTTGCTAATATCATTATGCAACAAAGCTAGTCGTGTGCTTATGTGAAATCCCAAACAAGTCTATTTATTTTGGGATTTAAAGGTGAACATAGAGTTGTGAATGGTTTGCTTGATAATATGCGGTAAGCATGATATGTGTGTTAGCTTTAGATGGCAAGTATTTCAAAACTAAGAAAATAGTCCAAACTTGTCAATATTTTTAGTTTAATGGTACTTTGGCTTAGAACTTTTTATAATGTGTTGATAAATCTTGTATGTTTGGTTGTGAATTTGGATAAAATATGCTTGCTCAATGGTACTTTTTGGTTCTTTGGCTTTTAGCATAGAAGGTGTATCTTTTTTTATTTGAGACTACAGATGTGGAGTTGCCATATAAGTTATGGATCGAAAATATTTACAGTATCTCAAAAATTTTAATTAATTTCAACAATTTTTTATGCAAAGATAAGTTTCTAACTTTTTTATGTATAAAGGTTTTTTGCCTATACATTTTTTTTTATCTAATATGAGCTTATACGGTTGCCCGTCCAACAAATATTAGATATGATAAAATTTTTTAATCATGCGTTCACATTAAATATTGGATAGTATTAAAAAAACTTATAAAATGTATAATTTATATTATATTATCAAAACTTAAATTATCATGTCTTATATTATTAAATCTTATCTTATCTAATATACCAAACAGGGTGTAAAGGTTTCTAACGAAGTTAATTTTAAAATTGCCTTAATGTGAAAGAGATTATTATCAATAGGAGTACTTTATCCGTTTTTGTTCGATGTTGAGGCACAAAGAGGAAAAGAAAAATAACTCAAGAAATCTAGAGATCAAAGAAAATACTAAACTTTTTTTTTAAAAAAAAATTACAACACCAAATATAAACTCCATGGAAGTATATATTTTCAGTTCCCATGTTAGCTCGTATAGTAAAGTTATGATGCTCATTGCCGGGGATCCATGAAATTTTTCTGACTAATGTTATTTTCATATATAAGAATTCGAACAATAGGGTGAAGCTGGACAATTCAATCTACAACAAGAAGAAAATTATCATTAAATGGAATATTTTTCTTAAAAACTTGCATATAAATCAAAGGCTTTTTAAAAAATTGGGGTGAGGGAAGGGAAAGCTATGTGAACACTTAATTTTATTTAGGTCAAAAATTAAAATATAAAAATATACAAATTAAAAAATAATAAGAAAAAATATAAAAAAAATTATAATTATAAAGAGTCCAATTGTTCATGTATCTCAATTTTAGCCCAAAAGTCCAATATGCATTTGATTTTAATGTGATTCCCAACATTAAAATTCAAAAGAAAATTAAAAAAATCAAATTTGTTATTTTGTTTTTTAAAAAAGGATTCCTTTTTCTAGACATTTCCCACATGGTCAGCTAGAGATGACACTAGGACGAGACGAGATAAATAGTGTTTCTTTCGCCTTCCGTCACGAGTATTTATTTGTGATTTTTTCGAGTAGGTGAGAGTATTTACGAATATTCATATATAATTAATAATTTAAAATAAAATATTAAAAATTATTAAAAAAATATAAATAAAATAAATTTTAATATCACATACTACAATCTCGTTTAACAATTTAAAATTCTTACAAAATTAAAAAAAAAAATAAAAATAACAAATTAAATTTAATTATATTTTATAATAATTATTACATAAATAACATATATTTTTTAACAAATTTTATTATTATAAATTCATTCAATAAAAAAATTATTTTAAAATAATAAAAATATATATATTTTTATCTCATCTTAAAATAAAAAAATTATAATATATAATATATATTAAATAAAAAAAATATTTAATAAATTAACAAATACTCGTAATATAAGTATTATAATTTCCACTTTAATTCCTATTTATTAAATGAGTACTCGTTTTCATCCCAATCACCAATAATTCCTACAAATCGTTGTGGGTATGAATAATTTTGACTTCCCATTAGTCAGTACACACATTCACAAGCTGGAGGGGCATAACGGTTTTACTTTGGCGGTGGTCGCTCTGCATTCTCTAACCTTCATCTTTCATTCCTAACCCTTTACTCTCGTCACATACACACCTTCACTCTCATCTTTCATGCTGACTCACCTTCACCCTCACACAGATACTCCCATTTTTGCATTTTGAGAATTCACTTAACAGAAACCAAATTCCCCAAAAATTTCCTTTCCACGGTGTACATCCACAAGCTTCCATGAACCTACACACTCAACCTCCATCCAAAAATTCCCATTCTGCATCTATTCCTCCACCAAACCTTCATACCAGCAACTCAAAAAAAAAAAAAAAAAAAAAGACAATTCCAAAGCTCCATCATCATCCAAAATTGAACTAAACAAGCATCAAACCTTGATACACTGACACAAACAGCTTGACCCCATTCTTCCCCATCAAAATCAGAAAACCACCTCTCTCAAGTCGTCACAAGCCACCCAGACGACAGAGTTTCCACCGGAGGTGCCGTTGGAGAGCCCCATTCTGCCAAGCCGCGCAGCCACGATCTTCTTAATGTTCAGTCGTCGGCAACACGCAGCACGTCATGGTCCCTGTACACTGCCGCCATCCAAGTTTGCCGTTCAGTCACAGCCAGAGTCACCCTTGCAGATCCTCGCACCGGCAACTCGCAAGCCACCACCGCCGGAGCTTTGCCACCAAACCACAACCCCATCTCAGCCACCAGATCAGAACCTCCGTTGACCTGCCTCACCAGCCTGTGAACCTCCATCAACGACTAGTCACTGCTCCGCCTAGTCGTGCCACCACCGGAACCACCATTGGAGCTGCCACCTGCGACGTCCATAACTGCCATGAATCCCTTGCTCCTGGTGCTGCATCCTAATACCCAGATTCATTTTCTGTTTTTTTTAATCATAATTTGTTTGTATAATCTGGTTCTTTATTATTTTATTTTTAATGTTTCGTTTAGGAATTTTTTTTTTTTAACTAGTTGGAATACCCGTGCTTTGCACGGATTAGTTATGACAAAAAAAATTGTGTCATTGTAATTTAAAAATATTTGAGAATATTATTAAAAATGATATGTTATAATGAGAGATGAAATTTGAGTGAGAATTATTACTACAGTGATTGTTGACAGATTTTATAGATTAAGTAGATTAGGAGATGAGGAGGCGGGTTTTGTTTGTTGAAGCAATTGGGTTAAGTGTAGTTGTTGGGTCTATGTGAACATTTGGTTCCATAGGTTTAGTTTTTTTCAAATGAAAATAATATAAAATAAAAAAAGAAAAAATAACTAACGGTGAAAAAATTAAAAACATAGATAATAAGAGAAAGAAAGGAAAAATGAAATAATGTGGTTTTTTTTTCATACCTTGCTTTCTCACTTTGTTTTATATAGCTTGTTATCTTATGTGATTTGATCATTTTTTTTTCAAATATAAAAAAAGAAAAGAAAATCTTATTTCTTTTATCTAGATAATAGCTAATAGTATTAATTGAATAACAAATGTTATTTTTAGTATTATTTGGTTTATAAAGATTTATTGAGTATATAACTTGATGTTAACTTAAATTTTGTGTACGAATATATTTTGTTTTATATTTATAAATTATTTTGTTTGCTTGTTAAACATGATAAAATTAGCATTGTTAAAATTATTAATAAATTTACACAATTAATTTACGGTAATTATACGAAGACAAGTATATTAAGATTGTTGTGAAATTTAGTTTTTATCTTTACTTGTGTACAATTGATTTTTAAACTTAATTTTATTTCAAAGATTAATTTATTTTCAATTTTTTTTGTAATTTTATTAATTTAAGTAAAATTGATAAAGACTCTATTTTCTTACATTTCTATTTTCGCCATTTTGTGGTGATTCCGATCGTGACACCTCCCATAAGCCTAAAGACGTGCCACCCTTGTTTATAGATAAAATCATCACCATTTTTTTTTTATCTTTTTCTTTCTTCCTTGTCGAAAGCTCACATTAGAATTCATGAGTTCAATGAGACAAAAGTCTCTGTAAAATTCATTATCGAAATATTTCTATTTTAAGTCAAAAGAAAGTACACAACAGAATAAGTAGAGATATATAATATTAGTACGAGAAAAGTTTAAATCATACATCCATTATCAAAGACAAAAAAATCTCCATATATTTATTTGCACATAATTTGTCCAACAAAATTGTATGATACAAACTTTGCATATTGTAACAATTCCTTATTTTATATAGTTCACCTTATGCTCAAGCGGTAAACTGAATAGGATAAAGTTTATTACGAATTATTTCTATAATCTTTTACCAGTTTGGTTACGTGTATAACTTATTTGAACTAGTTTGTATTTTAGATTTATTTGTTTTCCTTTTAAATGATTCATTCCCTTACCTAGTTCTTAACTTTATTTTAATTCTAGATTAGGTTATTTAGCTCCTAAAGTGAGCTAGGCCGGAAGCCTTTAATTAGCATGCAATGGAAATCAATTGTATTGAGCTTGTCTAACATATTAGAGTAAGTCCTAGCTAGAAGAATTCTAACTCTTTTCATGTGTAATCTTTTAAGTTCTATAACTAGAAGCATACATAAGTCAAGATATTGGGTCGTCGGGCCTTCCACTAGTCATTATTTTTATTAGTTTAAGTACAACCCGTTAAAAAAAACACAATGGGCATTAGTACCCATACATACAGTCATCTAAAGGAAACAACTCACATAAGCAGAAAGTGATATAAGATTAGGTAATTAAACATCTATATCCATATAAAACAACTAAGCACAAATGCATATACAACAAAATAAGATCTAGATATCTATTTCTACCTTATTCTAATCTAGTCCTATATAATGAAACTCACTCACTACAACAACTTTGCCTTATGGCAAGGGCTGAAAAACGTTGCCTTTAGCTGAAAACCGTTGCCTAAAGTCTATGGCAACGTTTTTCAGCCCTTGCCAAGCCGTTGCCATTTCCATCGTGGCCTATTATAATAGGCAACGCTTATCTAACTTTTTGGCAACACTTTACGAAAAACGTTGCCTATTCTCATCTTCTGGCAACGCTTTTAAGATGTTGTCTATGGATAGTTCTGGCAACGGTTTTCACACGTTGGTTATAGGTGCCACTTTAGGCAACGTTTTATCACTGTTGCTTTTAAGTTCGACCTAAGGGAACTTGTAAAAAACGTTGCCTATAACTTAAGTCTTTGGCAACGGTTTTCACACGTTGGTTATAGGTGCCGCTTTAGGCAACGTTTTATCACTGTTGCTTTTAAGTTCGACATAAGGCAACTTGTAAAAAACGTTGCCTATAACTTAAGGCTTTGGCAACGTTTTTCACATGTTGGTTATAGGTGCCACTTTAGGCAACGTTTTGTCACTGTTGCTTTTAAGTACGACCTAAGGCAACTTGTAAAAAACGTTGCCTATAACTTAAGGCTTTGGCAACGTTTTTCACACGTTGCCTATAACCATTGTTTTAGGCAACGTTTTATAAGTGTTGCTTTTAAGTTTATCATAAGGCAACTTATAAAAAACGTTGCCTATAGGTTCAGATTTTGGCAATTTTTTCTGCTTTAAGCAATAGTTTTGAAACGTTGCCTAAGCTATTTTTTCTTAAAAAAATTATCTATGCATACCTACTTTTTTACTTGCATATTAAAAAATCACATATTAAAAACTAATAATACATTAAAAAATTAATTCTTCTCAAATGAAATATATTAAATTATGTAATGTAATTACTGTATATACACCAAAATTAAAAAAAACTCATTTACTACTATTGAACAAAAAAGTAGTACAATTGTTCTTGATCATATAATACAAATGAAATAATAATAAAAAAGTTAAAGCTAAATATCCTTCACAAATTTCCATAATTGTGAAATGCAAGATGTCTTTGTTTCGCTTTATCTGGTAGATTCTCACTGCAAAATAATAATAATAATAAATAAATAAATAAATATAAACAAATATTCTAAAACACATAAATATTTCTCTTAAGGCAGGTATGAAAATTTTTTTCAGCATTGAATAATGTGATGTGGTTTGAATTCTCACACCAAACAGTAGTTGGTATATAAGCATATAATAAACTTTTCCATCCCACTAGTACTAGTCATTGCATCCCATTATTTTTTACATTCTTTCCATGCAACTAATATCTAGTACCTAAGAAAAATACAATGGAATACAGTAATTTTACGAGTAATGTCTTTTCTTCTTCAAACAAATATTGATAGAGATCTAATGAACGAAGAAGTTCAAGTTCATTCTCAATTCTAATGATTGAATGGTTTTGCTTTTAATTTTCTCCTAATAATATCTTTCTCACACATACCAACATGTTTACACATTGAGAATTTTGAATCTTCTGATATCTTCTTCTAAAATGGTTAAAAATGCACATTGTAGTATGCATGAAATACAATGGTTCTTTAGCATATATGTATGTATAGCCAAAAAGTAAGAATTTGTATATAATAGGACCCTATGGTTTGGACACATGATTAGGTTCAAAAGTTGGCATGAATACTCTGCTCAATGTAAAAATGAAATTCTATATAGCTCGTGTAAAGAATATAGCGCTCGTGTGAGCCATAAATTAGAAACCAACTGGTACATTTTTCCAAAAGCATTCAACTTTGAAATTTTGAAGTAAGAGCATCAGCTTTGTATATTATTTGACCAATTAAGTCGTCAACCTGAAGATCTTTTTAGCAGGATGCCTTATTCAATTAATTTGCTTGATAGTATAAACACTAAACATGATTGCTTGAATTTAGCATCAAATATTGAAGCTGAAATCAAGTAAGAAATCCCAGTCACTAGCTAGTACCACCAATTCAACCAACAATCAACAATAAAAGAACCCTGCTTTGCTTGGCCTGCAAAACTAGCTAGCAGAATTGTTCCAAACAAAATTGCTGCCATTCCTACTAGTCTACACCATAAGCTCTTAAATCTTTAGTCATATATGTAAACCCACCAACCTTAAAAGTTAAAACCATTTGTTTAACATGAAATCAGAATCATCACCAGAAAAATCCACCAAACAACAGAATCAACCAAAAGAAAAAGCTGGAATATATACCTGGAGATGGACAAAACCAATCGCCACAAATGCAAAATGGGTATATTGGAATCAGAATCAAACCCACACTGGCCACCAGAACCAAGACACTCTATGCACTCTCTGTCATAAAGATTGCTATAACTCACATGAAAACCCTTCATCAAAACCTCCCTAAGTAAAAAGAGCAGTTGCCGCTAGACAAGGACATCATCATAACTGATTTCAATTTCATTTTTCAGTTGCTTCAGTAAACCATTTTGAATATTCAAGACTAGAGGTATTGTTAAGGACTAACTGAATAAAGAAAATAGGTTCTGACAACATTTTCGTTGAATTTCAGGCCCTTAATTTCTTAATTTCAAGCCCATCCATTCATATCAAACTAAACCTGAAACAAAATTCAAATCACCATTTTAAATCAACATATGTTATTACCTTTTCTTGGCTTGGAATATGCATCGATGTAGAAGAGTGTGGAAGACCACTTTTATCCATGTTAGGTGCACTATTCGCATCAGCTGGAGATGAACGCATTAAGTGTGTCAAGTCTTCCAAGTTAACACCAGGGTTAGCTCTTTGAAGCAAAGCCTTCACAAGATTTTCTAATCCCTCTACTTGTTTCTTCATGTTATTCATCTGATTGTCAGTGTCCTGCTTCTGATTTTCCATCTCAGTTTTCAGGGTTAACATTTCTTGAGTGCTTGCGCTTTACAGCGTCAATCTCAGCATCCATTTTTAAACTAGTTTTAGTGACACCTCTTCCATACCCTCGAACTCTCCCTGGTTTTTCCTTACCGAACACAGCTTGAAAGGCTTCATCAGTATTCTCTCCAGAGTTTTCAATTCGATCTTTAACTTCATTCTGCAAAAAGATGGAGCACTCATCACAACATAATGTTAAACATCAATAAAAGATTTGCATTTGTTATAATTTTACATTGTATAACTTACAATTGCACTCTTGGTTTCTAAATCCAATTCCTTTCCTTTTGTTCCCGTGCGAGTTATAATAAATAAATCAACTTGGGTGACATCATCATTCTCATTTGCCAAACGCTTCAACAAATTTAAAAAAGATAAGTAAAATATTTATCAATGAGTAAAATTCACAAGTTCTCAAGCACAATACCAAACGATTCGAACTCTAGCAAAATTCACAGGTCCCATTCGATGGTTCCACCTTAGACGCTTTCTATTTTCAGAATTCATCTTCTTTGATTGTCTATATTCCATAAAACAAAAAAAGTATAATATTATGAAAAATACATCTCATAAGTAACATGAGATTGAAATATGACTTTATAATTTAGATCTTACTTGAATGGCAGGAAGACTCCAATAGACAATTAACTTTTTAAAAATTGAAATTGGTACATCTCTTGGACGATTCTTTAACATATCTTCGATGTTGTCATAAGGCTTAAAATGTTTTTTCTTGATCTTACACTTGTGCCTCTTCCAAGCTTCCTTTACTCCTGAAAGTACCCAATCTTCTCCTTCTTTTGGAATGATGAATTTTGACTAAGGAAAGTATCACAATGATGTTAGCATCGTTAATATACTAATATTGCATTTAAAATGATAGAAATTAATTCTACGCATACCTGGACATATTTCATAACATTATCTGTGTAGCTTTTTGGAATAGCCTTAAAATTGGTGTAGTTCAAGGGACAAAATTTAGAATTTCTAGCAATTGTGCCCAAGAACAAGCTTAAATTAGAAATACTTTTATCAGTGGGCCCAATTGCTACTCTTCTCTCAAAAATGATTTCTTCTCGTTCTTCCTCAGATCTAGCATGTATTTCTTTGCATTCAGTCTTGCCTCGAGTTTTTTTCTTCTTCACTGACCCTAATTTTACATAAGTAGAGGCATAAGTTTTATAAGTCAATGCATACAAAGTATTTGAGAAATATTTGTGAAAACTAAGTAGTTGGAAATATAGTTGTTGGAGACAATGATGTTACCTTCTGGATTATTGTCCATTTCCTCAACTTCCTCTCTGTCAACATCTTGGTCAATTAAGTTATCATCTACCTGATGATTTTGACCTACTTCTCCAACTTCTTGAACTACTCTTTCATTTTTAGCTTCTTGTTCTTCATCATGTACTAATTGATTTTCTTCTTCATACACACCATTTTCTTCAAGGAAGTCATCAACAGACATTGCTGGGCAAACTGCATTCATCCTCTTAACTTTAGGACCATGATCATTTTGGTTCGACCCTTGGTTCACACTTGTGGTGATTGATTGTCTCTTTTTTTCATTTGGAACTTGTTTTCCACTTGTTTCTTTCAATAGAGGTAAACTTGGTGTTATAAGACAATCACCTTGGACTTCCATTTGAGTGACTCGTGTTTGAGTCATATTTGTAAATAAAGGTTGTCTCATTGCCATTTCACTAGAGCCTCCAACTTGTGCAGTCATTTTAGTACTCTTAGGTTGCCTCTTTTCCATTTGAGTAACTTGTGTTTGAGTTACATTTGTAGGCAAGGGCTGCCTCATTCCCATTTGAGTAGCTCCTCCAACTTGTGAATGCATTTTAGTGCTCTTATGCTGCCTGTCTTCCTTTTGAGTGACTTGCGAAGGAGTTGCATTCATAGGAAAGAGTTTTCTTTTTAAAGAATTAATATTTCCTTCACTTTAGGCTGTATGTGTAGCATTCAACTGCCTAACATCTACTTTATTCTTTCCAATCTTCTCAACTTCTTCTTGCTTGATTTTAAATATTTTTGACAATTCAAGACTTGACCTTGCACTGAAATTGAGATCCAAATTGGCTCTCTTATTGGGACCTTCACATCCCTTGTTTAAAGTCGGCACTCTTTTTTTGTTGCTTTCTCCCTTGTTCATTTTGTTTCAAAGTGAAGGTCTTAATCTGAAAAATTAGCAAATTGAAATTCATTAGCTTATAACATTATATTTGCCAAGTTAAATACTACAAGCAAAAGCTTGGAAATTGCAGAACAAGCAAAAAGCATGGAAAATGAACAATAATAGATTCTGTTGATTTAATAAATTGCACCAAAATGGATTGGCAATACAAGACATAGTAACAATATATAATGTCATACTCAAAGAAGGAATTACTATCAGTTATAATGTGCAACTGCCATCACCATTCAGAAATTTGCAGACATAGCAACACAGAGGACAAAAGAAATATAGGGTACATAAAAGCATCAAGTGAGGTTATATCAGTTGTATCAATTCACTATTTTTGGGTATTGAGAAGTTAAGTGATTTTGGTGATGTTTGATTCCCTTCTATTTTATGCAAGTCTTCTTGGTCAATATAAAGGGTTTTATAAGGAATTTGGTGTTTGGTTTTGAATTTTGAAACTCCACAAGTATAAATGAAGGTTAAACTTGATGAATTATATACCCCTGAAGCTAGTGTGGGGAGAAATGAAAGTGATCAAAGTTACCCTTTTGGGACTACACTGAATTTGGGTTCTTGACGGATGTGATTGAGAAAAGTCTTGCTTTATATGGTATTTGAATTTCACTGAATTCAAATGCTTCATTCAATGTTTGTGCATTTTTACATTTCTATGATGCTACTGAGTTGGAGGTTGACATATAAATGATAGTGTTGTTGTTGTTTTCCTTTTATAAATTCATTTGATTTATAAGGTATATTTATCTATCTGCTTGTATAGCATTAGTCTATTTTTCCTATTTATCTTTTTTCTCATTGGTTAGTTCAATTCTGATTTATGTAGGTATTGTATCTGCTGAAGTGTTCATTATTCTCAAAGACCCCCTTTGACAGACATTTTCTTAAAAAAAGAAACAATTTGTTGAAAATTTCAGTCTAAGAAACCAATCTCAGGTTGTGTTTAGAAAGGTACCAATACCATCTAATGGGTGTAGAAAGATGGATGTGAAAGTACTGGTCAGGAAATCAAATGGCAAGGTTTTTTTGGCTCAAGCAGAGGAAGATTTGTGTATACAATTTGTGTATACAATTTGCGTTTGTAAAATGTTCTGAATGCCAAATTGCTGTGTTACTTTTTCTTTTTCACTCATTTTTTTTTATTGCTAGGTGAGGCAGCAATTCTTTCTTCAAATATTCACCTAAGCAATTCTTTCTTCAAATAAAGAGAAAATGGAGACGGAGTTCCATGGTAAAGAGCTATAGCACCAGTACCAAAACTTTAAAAAAATTATATTCTGAACTTGTTCAATTTGATTATTATATGCTGGAAAATGAAAATACTCCTATAATTAAATAGAAACACAGACCCATAACTAAAAGTATAACCATAAAAATTCTACTTTCAAAGGTTGTTTGGGATGCGGGTTCCTACCTAGATATAACAATATAATAACACTTGGTCATTAATCAATAACCTATTTCTTTTTTATTCTTATGTTTTTTGTATTGCCAGACAAGTTAAAAGAAGCCAAATAATTGAAGTTGTTTGGGGTGTTTCGCTTCACTTCTTTTTATGCTATTAAAATGTAAAAGAAGTTTCTCCTCCATGAAACTTTTTCTTAAACAGAGGCAGAGGGATAAGATCAGGGGGAGACATGTTCCCTTTCATTTACAAATTCTTCATTAATACATATAATATATAATTAGAAACCTCATAAATCAAATACAAATTTGTATAAACAGAATATTCATATATAACCTTAAATACTTAAGTTAAATGTAATAATTTCTTACTATTTTATATTCGAGTGATTTATGTTATATTTATATATAATGAAATAAATTCACTTCATTTAGTGTCTTACATTTTTTTTTGCTTTCTAAATTAAATTTCAAGTTCTGCGCCTTTTCCTGTAAATCACACGAATTAAGGTTTATTACAGAGGTGTGTCACATGAATGGTCCTTGGTGAACAAGCAGAAGCCTATTTGGATGAGGAAGCCAGAAGAGATCACGAAAGAGGAATATGTTGTTTTCTATAAAAGTCTTACCAATGATTGGGAAGAGCATTTGAATGTCAAGAACTTCTCTGTTGAGGGTCAGCTGGAGTCTAAGGCTATTCTATTTGTACCCAATAGGGAACCTTTTGATCTCTTTGACACAAGGAAGAAGCCTAACAACATTAGGCTCTATGTTCGCCGTGTCTTCATCATGGACAAATGTGAGGAGTTGATTCCTGAATATCTTGGCTTTGTCAATGGTATTGTAGACATTAAAATGTACAGGAGGCTACTAGGCCAAATTTTTGAATGCCTTCCAAAATTGTAGACATTTTCTAATTGGTTTGAATAAGATTTTTTACAAGATATGCACAAAATGAGATAAAAAATTGCAGCACCTCAAAATTGATAACATTTCAATATCCTATATACAACCCTATATACTTGCATCAATGTCTTACATCATGTCCTCAAAATCAGAATCTATGTCTTGTTCAATTTCATCGGACAACGGTTCAGCCATATCAATAATGGTTTCTGGAACATCTCTTCTCACAAGTTCAATGTCACCATCATCATTGGGCATAGCAAGACTTATAGAATGGTTAGACGACTCATTACCATAAATTTCTTGAGCATCAGAAATTGGTTCATCACTTAGGCTAAACAAGTCTCTTGGAACTGTCTTCATGACATAATGCTTGCTTTCATCAATGGGGTCTTGGATATAGAAGCATTGGCGTGCTTGAGATGTAAGAATAAAAGGTTCATCACGGTAACATCTCTTATAAAAGTGAACATAAGTAAGTCCAAACATGTCTTCTTGAGCTTCAAACCAATCACATCTAAACACCACAACTTTAAAATGGCCATAATAATCTAATTCGATTATGTCATTTATTCTTCCATAATAAGTTACATTTGCTGTGATTGGGTGCTCATCCTTAGAGCTAGCAAAGCTTGTAGTTAATGCCATCAATGTTACACCACTGTTTTGAGTCTTCCGTCTCGCATCGCGCCGCATTGTATGAAATCAATATCCATTAATAAGATACCCATCAAATCTTTTTGCAACAGAATTAGGCCCTCTAGACAAAGCTTTAATGAAGTCTGGAGTATCCTCTTTCATGGCACGAGTTTCAAACCATTCAATGAAGTCTTGGCTTTGAATTTTTGCTTTCTTCCACTTTGTCCTTCTAGCTTGATTTTTAACAACATTCTCATGCTCTCTAAAGTGGAAAAAAATTAAAGGCGTTAATATAATTATAATCTTAATCTTTTTATGAAAAAGAAAGATAATGAAGGAAAGCACCGTACCTAAGGTATTCTTGTACTTCATCACAATTGATCAATATGTATCCATGTGCTTGGGCTAGTGACTTGTGATCTACCGAAATTAGAACACCTTTCTTTTTCCTCCTATAGGACGTCCTTTGATAGGAAAAAGATCTAATGAGTCAGCCTCACTATTGCATTCATCATTGTTTCTCAATTTATTTAACCTAGTTTGCACACCTTCATGTAAATATCTTGAGCAAAATGTCAAGCATTCTTCAGCCAAATAAGCCTCTGCAATTGAGCCTTCTGGACGACTTCTATTGCGAACATAAGACTTCAACTTACACATATATCTTTTCGGAGGGTACATCCACCGAAATTGAATCTGAGCCACCTAATCTCACTTCATTTGCTAGATGTATAGGCAAATGAACCATTATATCAAAAAACATGGAGGAAAAATTCTCTCCAATTGACAAAGTATTTCTGCAATCTCTGCTTCCAAGCGATCTAATTCTTCTAGTGTAACAACTTTCTGACATAAACATCGAAAGAAAGAACAAAGACGGATCAAAGGGATGGCAACAGGATTAGGCAGTATGCTTTTTATTGGTATTTGCAATAGGTAATGCAACATGAAATGAGCATCATGGGTCTTAAAGCCTGAAATTTTTCTTTCACCAACTTGAACACATCGAGAGATATTTGAGGCACTACCATCTGGCAATTTTGTTGACTTCAAGACTTCACAAAATAAAGATTTTTCTGCTGATGTCATAGAAAAACAAGCTTTTGCAAACTTAGTGGTTTTTCCATCTGTTGTCTCCTTTGGTTGAAGGTTCTTTCTTATGCCCATTTCTTTTAGGTCAAAACGAGCTTTTGCATGATCCTTTGTCTTCCTAGAGATATCTAATAGAGTTCCAATAATATTATCACATATGTTTTTCTCTATATGCATCACATCAAGGTTATGGCGCATGATGTTATGCTTCCAATATGGCAACTCAAAGAAAATTGACCTCTTTTTCCATGGACCATCATTCTTTTTCTTCTGCTTCTTTCCGAACACATTGTTAGAGTCTTCTAATTCAGCTAAGATTTCTGTCCCACTTAATGTTGGTGGTGGAGATCTAAATTCTGTATCTCCATTAAAAGACCTTTTATTAGATCTCCATGGATGACTCATGGGCAGAAAAATTCGATGATCCATATAGCACATCTTTCGCCTATGTTTCAAATAAGTAGAACAAGTCCCATAATTACAACAAGGACAAGCCAACTTTCCTTTGGTGCTCCAACCAGAGACAAAGATAGCATAAGTGGAAATCACTAATAGTCCATAAAAGAGCTGCTCGCATTTGAAAAGTCTGGTTGGCTGAAGCATCATACGTCTCTACTCCCGAATCCCATAACAACTTTAACTCCTCAATCAATGGTTCTAGATAAATATCAATGTCATTTCCAGGTGAATGTCTTCCAGGGATTAATAAGGATAACATGCAATATTCTGGCTTCATGCACAACCACGGAGGTAAATTATATGCCATCAACACCACAGGCCATGTACTATGAGATATACTCATGGTCCGATATGGATTGAATCCATCGCTAGCCAACCCAAGCCTTATGTTGCGAGAATCCTTTGCAAAATCAGGATGATCCTTATCAAAGTCCTTCCACGCTTGACCATCAGCAGGATGTCTCAACTTTCCATCCTTTGAACGCTCGTCTTCATGCCACCTAAGCGTATTGGGTGTCCTTGAAGACATAAACATCCTTTGGAGTCTAGGAATCAAAGGAAAGTGTCTCAAGATCTTAGCATTTACATTAGGTTTCTTGGAAGATTCAGCCTCACAATCGATGCTAGGATATTGAATATATCGTGAAGCTCCACACATATGGCAAAATTCTTTATCAGCATAACAACCCCTATATAGCATGCAATCATTGGGACATGCAGGGATCTTCTTGTAGTCAAGACCCAAGTCCTTTATCATGGCCTTGGTTTTGTTGAAAGATGGAGGAATATTCAAACTAGGTATAACTTCTTTCAACAACTCAAGGAGAGATGTGAAAGATGCATTGCTCCAGCCATGAAGACACTTCAACAAATAAAGTCGAATGGTGAATGACAATGTAGAGAAGTTTTCACAACCCGGGTATAGTTCTTGATTTGCCTCCTCAACCAATTTATAAAACTTCTTTGCATCTTCATTAGCACCTTCATGAAGCCCATCCTCTTGCACTACATCTCTAAACCTATCATTCAATAAGTTATCAATGTCATCACGTGGGTCTTCAACATCCATATCAACATCAACACCGGTTGTGCTTAGCCCCTCTCCGTGGTTGATCCATTTTCGGTAGCCCACAACAAATCCCTTACATATTAAATGTTCGTACACAACATCTCTTGTTCTCCAATAAGAATTTGCACATTTTGCGCAAGGGCATAATATCTCCTCTTCATCAGGTTCTCCAATAGTAAATGCAAAATCTAAGAAAAAATTGACACCATCAATGTATTCTTTGCTAAACCTCGGTAAATCCATCCACTCCTTGAACTCATCTTTTAATTCACTGATAAGAAAGTTATTTTTGGTGTTAGTGGTCAAAAGTAAAACACGAATGTTCATAGTACTAAATTAGTCTAAAAATTGATATCATATAAACCAGTTCAAGTAAATAATGCGGGATAAAAAGTAAGACTTAAATAGAAGAATTTTATGTCTAACCAGGTAAAAGAGTTGGGATCAGCCATCTTTTTTGGTTCAAACTCTAGTGGCTAATTGAGTACCTTTATCAATCCTAGAAAAAACAAAAAGAGAAGTGAAAAGTTGATGAACAACCATATTGGAGTTATGTGCTACCATTACTCATTAAACTTATATGAGGTTACATGTGTTGTGTACAGTTGTGAATACATGAGTTGTATAAATTTTATTTTATTTTTTATCTTTGACTTTATTTTAAAAAGAGAGTAAATTAATGTTAACCAGACCTATTACTGTAAATATAATTTTTGAAAGATAAAGACATCAATTTACTCTAAAAAAGAAAACATTGATTGAATGTAAATATAATGTTATATTTACTTTAATTTTTCTTTAATCTGAAAAATTTCCATTTGGATGCATTTAACTGTCATTCATGAGGTGCTACTACTTTAAACAGGTTACACTATGTTCAAACTTGAGAACATAAATAAGTGCATCACAGATTGCACAGATTGCACAGGTACACTCTGAAGCAAAATAGCAAAGGCAAATCAAGAACTTGATATGAAGAACATGTTAAGTTCCCATATTAATGTGGCACAATTTCATTAGGTGCACCCCACACTGAATGCATTGACATAACAAGAACAAGAAATATGAACGAATCAACATGTGTAACACAAAGTATACCTGAAATTTAGCAACAGTGTCAAGAGTACGAAGTATTCCTTGTGGCAATTCTGCAGAACAAGCTCTCTTATACTTGGTTTGAGCAAATAATTCTTGAAAAAGCTGAACAACCGAGAAAAAAGAGAAACTTAGCAATCAGTAAGGGTAAATAAAAACTATTGAAAAATATATGAAAAGAAAATAAAAGTCATGCTACCCATAGCTGAAATCAACTTAGGAAGAAAAAATGGTGGTTTAGGCAAACTATATACCAAAACAATTTAAGTTTTCTGAAGTTTAAATCCAAAGTGCATAAAAAATCATGGTTGTTGTGCACAAATTTCACCAATATTATACTTCTCTCGCACATACATTTGACCAAGATTCCCTCAAGTAATGTTGAGTTTACAAGTTGTATATATGTATTCTTCTAGTTATATTGGTTTTGGATATGTTTGTTAGCTCAACTAATTAGTTTTTTGTGTCAAGTGCAAATACTTAGCATTAAATCTCGCCTTCACCAATGAGTGAGAGGTCAGAAAAATTACATCTAAAACATAACTCATGCCAACTCTATAATAATCTAAAGTCTAATTGTATTAAACATAAACAGAACATCATATACTTAAATCATAAATTTTTCAATTTCGAATTTGTTTGAGAGTATAAACACCATCATATGAGATCTAAAGAGAACAGGCAGCTTTAAAAAGGTAATGGAGTCTGTGGAACTGTGCAATATTTGCTACTCGGTGGTGTATTTTGTTGAAGAGGAATACCCAGATTTTTCAATGTGTTTTAGGGTCTTTAGAATTGTTGTGGGATAGACTAAGGTTTTTTACTTCTCTTTGGTGCTCAGCTCTTTGTCTTTTTAAGGAGGTTGTTGTTTCTGATTTGCATAGAGAATAGAGATTGGGCTGCCATTGTCCATTGTTATTCTTGAGTTTTGCTTTCTTTGGTTCTTTGCAATTTTATTTTTTAGTAGTTTTCGGTGGAGGACATCTTATTCTCCTGTCTTTGTAATTCTCTTCTTTCTTAATGAATTTCTTTTTCTATCAATAAGAAAAGGTAATGGATTCACAAGAAATAGATAACATGTGAATTTTTTGTCTATTTATAAGCCAACTATTTGCCAAAAATGTCTTCGAAGGACCAAAAGGTGCCAAAATAATATGAATCATTTCATGATTCAGTCCAAGAAGTTTGGACAGAATCTGCATCAATATGTGATGAGAATTACAAAATAAATTGTCCTCAACAATGCAAACCATGGCATAAGAAAATGACAAAGAAACACGACATTGGTAATTTATAGTGACAATCAACATAGAAATTGAAATATTTAATTGCCATGCTCACCACTTGGAAGCATTAAACACCAGAACAGTGAACTAACCACTGAATGGAGTATTTCCTCACAAAAGCTGCTGGTGAGTCAACTAAAATATTATTGTTCACAAGCCATATCTCGGATATTGAGGCCAAGAAATATCCAATGGATATCCTCTGCAAATCATACACGGAAATACTTATCAAATTGAAAACACATATATAAAACTAAAGTAACAGGCAATTGATTATTTTCTTATTTGCCACCTTTTCCTCAGTTGTAGTTCCTATCCATAACAGAACAACCAATTTCAATGACTATTTTTCTTTTCCGATGAAACAATTTCAATGACTAGATGAGTCTTCTAATTACCACAAATTTGCAACCATCCTTGAGTTAAAACTTATCAGTAAGAAAACTTTGTATTTACTTCCTCAATACAAGACACCAAGCATCGACATTATAGAATTTGAGATGATTTGAGGAATTGTGTGTATCTTCCTTCACACACAAATAAACTAGTATTTATATACATAGTGGTACATGAATGACACATGAATGAATTAAATACAAAAACTAAGTCCTATGAAGTGGTGATTACAATATTTTGTAATCACTATTATGATTCAGCTATGACACGTGTCTAACATGTGAAACATGGGCTTTATTCTAACAGACATTAACGAGCATGAAGTGGCATTATAAAGATACTCAAGTGCATGTCGCATGTTAGCCATTGATCAAACAAATAAGTGATTTCACAAAGCATCATTGAAACTGTTAATTATCAGTGACACAAAGTAAAACACAGAGAAAATAATATGTACAACAATAATATCAAACCTACTGAATTAGAAATAATAATTAAAAAAAACTATAAAGTTAGAAAGCAAGGATAACAACTTTACCAGTTCCAGCTACCTGAAGTACACCAAGCCAGCGTATCTTGCTCAAATCAACTCCATATGTTAAATTGCCACACCCATGGAAATACCCACCTATGAATAAGTTTCAGAAAGAAACATTAAAGCTACGGCTATCAATTGCATCATTTTTAAAAATATTATTGCAAAGCTACATGATCAGCCCACTAACAAAGCATGAGTAAATTATGCATATTGCAGTTACATAGATAACAAAACCAGGATTTAATTCGCTGTGAATAACAAGAAGCACTACGTTACTGGTTTCAAACCAGAAAAATGACACACTTAACCATCACATTTACTGGTTTTAAACCAGAAAAATGAAGCAGCCACATTACTGTTTTCAACCCAGAAAATAAAACAACCACAAGAAACATAACCATCATCTTGGTTTCAAACCAGAAAAATGAAGCACATAACCATCACATTTACTGGTTTTAAACCAGAAAAATGAAGCACTACATAACCTGGTTTCAAACCAGAACAATGAAGCACATAACCATCACATTTATTGGTTTTAAATCAGAAAAATGAAGCACTACATAACTGGTTTCAAACCAGAAAAATGACGACATAATCATCACATTTACTGGTTTTAAACCAGAAAAATGAAGCACTACGTTCATTTTTGGTTTCAAACCAGAAAAATGAAGCACATAACCATCACATTTACTGCAAATAAATCCACTGCCTGAAAGCGGCAGAAATCACATTATGCCCTTCCAACACAAGAAGAGAAAAGTGGTATAAAGCTGAGGAAAAATGAAACACGTAACCATCACACGTTTTTAAACCAGAAAAATGAAGCACTACGTTCTTGGTTTCAAACCAGAAAAATGCGCGACATAACCATCACATTTCTTGGATTTAAACCAGAGAAAAATGAAGCACTACGTTCTTGGTTTCAAACCAGAAAAATGAAGCACATAACCATCACATTTCATGGTTTTAAACCAGAAAAATGAAGCACTACATAAGCTGGTTTCAAACCAGAAAAATGACGACATAACCATCACATTTACTGGTTTTAAACCAGAAAAATGAAGCACTACGCATCATGAATTGGTTTCAAACCAGAAAAATGACACACATAACCATCACATTTACCTTGGATTTAAACCAGAAAAATGAAGCGACCACATTCTGGTTTGTTTTCAACCCGAAAATAAAACAACCACAGAAAAATGCACACGCATCATTTTGGTTCAAACCAGAAAATGAAGCACATAATAATCACATTTTTGGCTTGCTTGCTTTCCATTAATAACTGTTATGTTTTGCTCTCAAACTAGAAAACTTAAACATATAACAACCAACCATTGTAACTCTTATACTCACAGTACCCTTGACACTAAAGCTATCAAAAATTTTAGTTAATTGGATTATCAACCCACTGCAAATCCAATCAAGCACACATAAAAAAATTTGTTTACACTATAAGCAAACTTGAAAAGCTGCAACAGTAATTTCTCAAAAGATTTTCATACATGAATTGGTAAACTGCAGGATCGAATTCCAAGATAAAGTAAATAGAAAACCTTACACAGAAACCAAATAAATCCCCTACCTCACTTGTGAAATCAAGCTTCAAATTGTGCCTTTCCTTTGTCTTGCTTGTTCCTTTCCTTCTTCTCTTGTTTCTCTTGTTTTTGTTCTTCGTTGCCCTTCCAATTTTCTCTTGTTCCACCCTTTTGTTTTGCTGCTGCAATACCGTATACAAGAAGAGAAAAGTGGTATGAAAGTCAAGATATCAAAAGGAAAAATGAAGCACTACATAACTGGTTTCAAACCAGAAAAATGAAGCACATAACCATCACATTTACTGGTTTTAAACCAGAAAAATGAAGCACTACGTTACTGGTTTCAAACCAGAAAAATGACACACTTAACCATCACATTTACTGGTTTTAAACCAGAAAAATGAAGCAACCACATTATTGTTTTCAACCCAGAAAATAAAACAACCACAACAGCCACGTTACTGGTTTCAAACCAGAAAAATGAAGTACATAACCATCACATTTACTGGTTTTAAACCAGAAAAATGAAGCACTACATAACTGGTTTCAAACCAGAAAAATGAAGCACATAACCATCACATTTACTGGTTTTAAACCAGAAAAATGAAGCACTACGTTACTGGTTTCAAACCAGAAAAATGAAGCACATAACCATCACATTTACTGGTTTTAAACCAGAAAAATGAAGCACTACATAACTGGTTTCAAACCAGAAAAATGATGCACATAACCATCACATTTACTGGTTTTAAACCAGAAAAATGAAGCACTACGTTACTGGTTTCAAACCAGAAAAATGACACACATAACCATCACATTTACTGGATTTAAACCAGAAAAATGAAGCGACCACATTAAATTTGTTTTGTTTTCAACCCGTAAAATAAAACAATCACAAAGATCCACGTTATTGGTTCAAACCAGAAAATGAAGCACATAATAATCACATTTTTGGCTTGCTTGCTTTCCATTAAAAACCTGTTATGTTTTGCTCTTAAACTAGAAAACTTAAACATATAACAACCAACCATTGTAACTCTTATACTTGTTGTTTCTTTAGCTTTGTATTGTGATATTTCAAAAAGTCCCACATTGCTTGGTATTCAAAGTTTTAAAGAGTTTATAAGGTAACTTATGTTTTTGGCTTGTTAAATAAGCTTGTGAGAGGAATGAGCTCGCGCGCACAAGTTGGGCCTCGATTAGGCCAAGTCAGTGCAAATCATGCGATTTGCCCCCCCTGCGCACACAATAATGAGGTCTCACAAGTTTTTTGCTCCAGATTTATTTATCTTAATTAAATTGCGGTAATCATTAATTATCTTTTATGAACCTTATCCGGAAACGGTCATAATAACGACGCAAATACACGAATCTAATAAAATTTTAGTAAGAGATGTATCTTCCTAATATTTTAGTAAGAGATGTATCTTCCTAATGTAAATAGTGACTAGTAATTAATTAGCAACAGTGAACAGGGAATGAATGGTAAAGGCAAACGAAAGAAGGCAATCTCACGGAATCCATAACCAAAATCTTCTCATCTATGATCTCTATGTATTCTTGTAGCATCACAAAAGCTTTATTGCATATTATTTGAGAAATTATATCATGCAAAAACCAGTCTTTAGCATATTCTTGTGTTCTTGACCCTCTTAGGATTAGCACTTAGCAGTTAGCAGAGAAAGAGGGAAAAGAAAAATTAGAATAAATCATGGGATGTTGTCAATCGTTGTTGCTAAGAGTGACAAAGACTCACCCGGAAAAGGAAAATGAAAAGGAGCAGAATCAGCAACCCTATCCCAATCTCAGACTTAGACTCAGAAAGACTCTGTCTCTATTGCTAGTTCTACTGATCGTTCGTCGTTCTCCTTCTCGGAGTTTTTGTTGTCGGACTTGAAATCAGCGACCAACAATTTCAGCTCAGAGTTTATCGTGTCGGAGAGTGGAGAGAAGGCACCTAATCTCGCTTAGACAACGTCAAGATATTAACGTCGAGATAGAGATCAACCAGATCAGTGAGATTTGAAATCTGTGTAATGCAGGTATAAGGCTGACAAGCATTTGAGTTCAGCCACCACTGGAGAGACCCACCCCGAAAGGCCCTTTCGGTAGTAAGCCGAAATCTTAGGAGAACCACAAGCACAACCCTGAGGACTCACCTTCGGACGAGAAATTTGAAGATGGTGAAGCCTCTATACACTCTCGTAGGTACGGGGAAAAGCTAGGTTTTTCTGGGGTTAAACGAGAAGTGCGAAAAATTTTCACACTCCCTTTGTATATGAGCGCCTTTCGAATAAGAATTTTGGAACATAAAAACTAATAAGCAACGTTTTTCATCGGTTTTAAAAATAAATATAATGGGAACAGCTTTACACCGTTGCTTATTCCCTTTAAAACAACGTTTATTAAACGTTGTGTAAAAAAATGTTGTCTAAACATCTACAACTTTAGACAACGGTGGTAAAGGGTTGCCTATAGTAATTATTACAACGTTTCTTAAACGTTGCTTAAAACATGTGGTCTAAAACTATAATTAAAAGCAACTTGTAAAAAACGTTGCCTATACAAGTTTAGGCAACGTTTTTTGAACGTTGCCAAAAAATCCGTTGCCAGAGGCCAATTTTGTTGTAGTGACTCCAACTCCATCCCTTGGCAAACTACGAGTATACATAATGTGCACTCTGATGATCCCCAAGAATGAATAGATGTTGGTGTCAGCAGAGTATAGCCACTCACCTTCTATAAACTCAAAGTAAACACTAAATAGATGTATCTTCAGGGTCTAGATATATCATGAAAAAATATAGAGTGGTGAAAATTTTAGGATTTTTCAAGAAATATATATGAAATGACGTCATAATAAATTCAACTGCCCCCGATTGAAAAGTAGATAATAGATATAAGTTAGAAGATTTATAAAGTTATTATCTAGAGGTAGAAGTTCATTTTAAGCCAATTTTCTTCATATGATCATAAAATAAACAATATATCATTTATAAATTTGTCTTAATGCAGTATGAGTGCAATGCTTATGTTTTGGCTATTAAACATCATTTTTAGCAATTTCCTGTATGAGGCAACATTTGTCCTATGAGGGGGAATGACTCATCTCTTAAGGGGGAAAGACCCACCTTCTGCAAGATAGTCTGTTTGTCAGACATGAACTAGCCCACTCTCAGTAGTCGTATATGCTACACAATGCTTATCCAAGTAAGGTGAATTCTATTCTTGCACTTATTGATAAGGACCTTACTTTCTTGGTATGATGCACTTATCCATCAATTAGGAATGCTTACTCTTTTAATGAGTTTTTGTATAACGCATCACATAACACATTTCATGTATATACAGCTACTAAGAGTCTTACATTGCATTATCACAATTCTCATGTCATAATATCAGGATAACAACCAGTGCAAGGTATGCATCATCATAATAAACAATTAACAATACCAAAATACAATCGCAGACACATATATCATTTGAGATAACTTGACATTCAAGTAACACATCATACATAGCATTTATGCATACATATGAGTATTGTCTTACATCATTTAAATTCCCTACAAGGATAGGACCTTAGGGATTAACTCAATACTTAATTTGCATCAATTTGAGACTTGTTAAGTCTCATTTGACTTTAATAATCAACTCATTGACCTTTACGGTCTTAACTAACTTGTCCTAGGGTTATGGCCAACCCTGACTATTGAGTGCAATTAGGGTCATCCTAGTCGGGGGGGGGGAATCTAAAGCTAGAGGCCACCTGGGCCCGGCCTTGACCCAACTTACTTATCATCATCAAGTGCTAGTCCTTGGAGGTCAAAACCACCTTAGACCACTGTGGATGGCTACCCATGGTGGTGGTCTCCACCATGCCCCAAACTCCATGAAAAATCCCCAAGGTTGGAGCTTTCAAGTTGGTGGCTCATGTGGTGGCCCTTGGTGGCCACCACCACCACTCCTTGGACAAGATTCTAGCCACCATAGATTGCTCCAAGCCTAACCAAGGCAACAAACAACCACCTTAGCCTCATGTTTGTCCCTTTATTAGACCGCAAGTGCACGGGTCATACAAGTAATACAGATACAGAGTATAAGTTCGTTCCCATGAGGATAAATAGTTTCCATTACTAAATAACAATCGATAGTTTAGCTAAATTCTATTCAGGAACATATAAAATAGGTGAAAGTATAGAAACTAAATCTAAAGTTTACAAAGCAATAAAGATAATAGTTTAAAGATTTAGGAAATCCTTTTTCACCTTCTACTTCAACTAATGACATGCAATCCTTATAAGCAACATTAATAATTAGTTAGGTTAGCTTGAAAATATGATTTAGTTAAAAGCCTATGTCTAGCGCAATTAACCATAGTTTCATTTATCTAACTCCTTAGTTAGAACCAAAATCCACTCATGAACGATCTATTCTCAATCACATGATATACATGGCTAAAAGGTATATTTCTATTCAGTTAGAGAATCAATTCATCTAAGCTAATTGAACTCATCGAACATGCATCACTCATACCATATCTATATCCACAAATCTCTATGTCTAGTTCATTTGCAACACTAAGATCATGCAATTATTAGCCAAACAAGAGCAAGCATTAAGCATAGGTATGGAAGAACAAAACCAAACATCAATATAAACTCAAAGTAAGACAATCATTAATATCCATACAAAAATTCAAAGTAATTCCTAAATACAGCTTAGCTAATCATTGAACACGAAAATATACATCAAAACAGTGTTCATCAGATAGGGAAGAGAAGAGAAACAAAGGGAGAAGAGGAAGGAAGCCATAGATGTGATCCTTGAAGCTTGAATTTCCTTCCAGGAAGAAGATGGCCTCTAACCAGGCCTCCCTAGGCCTCTAATCAGTCCAGAAATGAAGTTTCAGCTGCAACCTTTCTAAAACCTAAAAAGCTATCTTTAGAAAATCTATTAAATTTCTATTTATAGACTCAGAAATCAGAATTACGCCGCAACATTCAACTTCTCGCGCCGCGTCGTGCTTCAATTTAGGTCACCACGCCGCGACATTCAGTGCCTGCGTCGTGGCATACAAATCTTTGAGCTCTCTGACTTTGAAGCAGGGGATTCACCACACCGCGACATTGATATGCATGCGCCGCGACGTTAGCTGTCAGAATACTTCTTTGACTTTCGCTTCCAATTTTAGCTCAAATGCTCCATATATCCGCTTACTTAGAGCCCTTCCTACGATAGAGAAATCACTAAATCAATAACAGTTTCAAATCCACTTAATCAATCAAATAATATGCATAGTTTGTTCAGAATCATATTGGAAGGTATCATAATTGAATATAGCAAATATAAGTACAAAACCTTCTAAATATGCATAACAACAAGGACTTAAGCAATCAATGAACATAGATATGAGGCACAAATAACTACACATTGCGGAATTATCACTACACCTTCCACTTCCCTCTACGGTGGCCACCACCACCTCAAATCCAACATTTTCACTACCAAAGGGTGGTGGTTTCCACCCAAATAACACCTCAACTCCACCAATAGCTCTTACTCCTACTCCTAGGGTCACCATCATGGAGCAACCAAAATCCTCCACAGCCGCCTCAAGGGTTGCGGCCATGGATGGCCACCCATGGCCATCCATGGTTCTCCATGGGCTCCAATCACTTCCCAAACCATTAATCCACATCAAAACAACAAGAACCAGGAGAAATCAAAGAGGAAAAGTGGACGAGGAGGATGGGAAATCCCTCTTGGTCCTGTGGTGCTCGTGATTGGGGTTATGGAGGTGCAACTAGTGCTGTAAGCTTGGTGACAAGGTGGAGGAAGATGATATAGTTCAAACTCCGGCGACAGTGAAGGCATGCAGCAAGGTGGTGTCTTCGGCAGAGGGTAGTTGGGTGGTTTTATAGAATCAAGGTGGATCAGATTAAGCGTTGGTGGCTTGCGAGGTTGATGGATTTGTAAGGGCGTGCATAGGTAGTAGTTGCGCATGAGATTTGGTGTTGGTTGTTGGGTCTCTTGTGTGCGTGGGATTTTGTGATGGCTCTGTTTGGATTTGGTCTGGAGATTTTATGTTGGGTTTCTGTTTGAGCTTGAGGTTGGAGGGAGCTATGGGTGTCGGCTCATGGGTTGCTTGATGTTGAATGATGCTATGGAATGGGTTTCTTGGTGTGGATCACTGTAAAGTTTGGAGTTGTGGACTTGGTGTAGTGAATTTTAGGGGATGATTAGGTCTTCTGCTTGTGGATTAGTAGTGTCTGATTCTGCTGGATTTGGTGCGTGATGGTCTGTATGGGCAGATCCGGATGGTTTTGACTATGAGCTTGGGTTGAGATTCTGAGGTTTGTTGTACTATGGCTGTTTGTGGTTAATTGGTACGTAATATTTGGAGTTGCAGGGGATAGTTTGTAAGGAACCTGAAAATGACACTTTTTTTTTTTAATTTATTAGTAAACAAAAAAGACACCTGTTAGGATAAGTCATTAAAGTCATATGTTGATTTTTGAATGCCAAATGAACAGTTCAGATGCCACATCATAGATTAATGTTCCACGTATACAATTTTGTTAAGTTAAACAGAGCTTCATTAACGGAGGTAGCTAATAGATTTATTTTTAGGGACCGTGGTTTTTATTTTTTATTTTTTTGGTTTAGGGATTAATATGTTCCTGCCAAAATAAGTCGGCAATGAAAATAACTATTTACTCAAGTAGGAGACTTTTCCATGCTCTACATTTTAACCATAATTGTATTAATTGGAGTGAGTTGGTTTGCTTGGTGCCCAATCGGTCTGATTGAAAAAGGTCAACTATTTTTTTTTTTACCTGAAACCCAATCAACTTGGCATAACCTGTACACCCTGGCCGTAAGAACCGGCTCATAGACATGGAAAATTCTAATATAAATTACTTTTAGGGTTATCTATGAATGAACTAAGTATAAATTAGTTATTAATTTATTATTAAAATAAATTCATAATTGAGATTAAAAAATTAAATTAAATTAATAACACTTAGATTTGTATATAAATTTAATCAAATCTATTTTTTTGTAATGAATAACTGTATATACAAAAAACTTATAAATTTTAATTAATAATTTTTATATGCATCTAAATCTGCATATAAATATTTTCAGATAAAAAAAAAATACTTCATCCATAGATTCAAATAAAATGGACCCATGATAGCCTTCTCCTAATAACAAAAGTAAAATGGAAACATGAAAAATGTTATTATAGACTATTTGATAAGTAGTTCACGGATAAACCATCTTCTTTTTTATATGACAATATTTATATGCAGTCTTATGTATATATAAATATTATGGGTTGAAATAAATCAAATTTTTTATATGTATATTTATTTATTAAAAAAATTAATTAAATTTATGTATCTAATCTAAATATTATTAATTAAATTTAACCTTTTAATCTCAATCATAAAATTATTTTAATAATAAATTAATAATTGATCTATACTTAGTTCATTCATACACCATCCTAAGAGTCATCCATAATAGAATTCTCTTGAAAACATATCTGGTTCAATGAGATGAGATCACTATGTGTTAATGTCTACGTTACCATCTACCGGGGTTTGAGGTCACCGCTTGCTTCCTTGATACAATAATGAATTTTTCTATATGTGATTTTTTGGTTTTATGTACCATTTCTTCAATCTCCATTAACTCTAGACTTTTTTATATAAATAATGTTTATCTTTTATTTTTCATTATACCATAATTGGAATATTATTTATCAAAATATGGTGTTTTTTAAACAGTTGATAAGTCAGTTTGATAAAAATTGACTTCTCAACGTGAATGTTAATTTTTTTAATGCACGTTGAGAAGTTGGTATGGTAAAAACCCAATTCCAAATGTGAGTGTTTTGTTTTTCGTTTTTTAATGTAGTTGTAAAGTTGGAAATTGACTTCTCAATTGATCCTTTTTTTAATTACAATTTTACTATTAAAAGAAAAAGGTGCTTCTATATTGTCACAATCGTAATCACAAGAAATTGATTTTCATAGTGTTTATGGTAAATTTTTATCAAAAGACAAATTTGATTCTGAAAAGAAAAGAAAAGAACATGTTTTGAAAGTTAAAGATTGTTTTTAAAATAAAGAAAACAGTAAAATGAAATCAATTAAATAGCATCAAACGTAAAGAATAAGAAAGTAAAGTACAATAAAATAAATTAGACAATGTAAAGTGCAAAAAGATAAAGAACAAGAATTGAAAGAAAGTAATGTAAAGACAATGAAAGTAAAGTTGCAGATATATAAATGTGCAAAAAAGTAAACTTGCAGAAAAATAAAGAAAACAAGTAAATGAAAATAATAAAAGAACTCAAATGATTTCATTGGAATCACTTGATCAGGAGTAAAAAAGAGTTTGCAAGAAAGTAAATTGAGAATGTAAATGAAATCGAATTTAAACTTGTATTGAATTTGTAAATGATGCAAAAATAGAATTAGTTGGAAACATACTTGACTAGACTTACATACTTTGTTCGAGATGTCAAAGTGACGTGAGAGTGTGAATACAAGTGTTTCTAAGTAATGAATTTTTAACAACTAAACATTTCCATCCTTTTGGTATTTATAAACATTCTAAGTAACTATCATTTCTATATGATCTTGACATATGTCTAAAATAAAGAAGACTGCTTAATGAATATCAGTGATCTTCGTCAAGTAATTGCCAGATCTTTATCAGCAATTCTCGTACTACAAATAACAGCCTAATCTTTGTCAGCAATCCTTGTATTATCTTGATCTTACACTTATAACTGCTGCTAACTTCTGTTTCAAATTTGAATCCTTTTGTATGAATTTGAATTTGAATCTTCAATCAGTTGTTGGCTTCTGGTTGAGACCCTTTGCTTCTTTCTTTAGAAATTTCCAAGTGTACCTACTTCTCAAGTCTCAGGTTTCGATTCCAACTCGAAGTCATTATTTCTGACATGAAATCAAAATTACTATTTCTAATGGCAAATCGAAATTATCATTTTGATAACTTCAACTCTTTACCACAATTTCGATTCTAATAAAGTTAGAGTATGTGCATTTTTAAGACTTAGTAAACTTCCCTTCATACTAAGCTTTGTAACACCCCGAACTTTCTATCTTAGGAACAGTAATTTTGACAGTTAACAGAATTCTACTGTTTAGTGATTTCTGTGTACTGTAAAATTATTTTGAATATTCCGTCTGTATATTTGATCGTTCTGTGTGATTTGCTCCGTGTCAGGAAAATAATAATTTTTGGGCCGAAAAAATTTACGTAAATTAATTTTTACTATTTAGTCTTAATTAATTTATGTAATCAGATTTTATATTTGTGAGTTTTCTAATTTTTGTGATTTTATGTGTGATTTTGGAATCTTTACTGTTTTGTGGGCCCCACGAGGTGTATGTGGGCCCAGGTGGCCATACGTGGGCCCAGGTGGGTCCCGCAAAATGAAAAATTTTTTTACGTACAGAAAAATTTGTACTGTTTAGATAGAGACAGGGGATCTTACTAAACCTAAATCCGAAAATAGTTTTAGAAAATTTCCTTTACTGTATTTTGTACTGTATTTAATTATCGGACGATAAAAATACAGTAATTATATATATATATTTTTTGGGTTATAACAGATAAAAATAAAATTCTATATTATTAAGTTAACATTAGTGGTTTGGATCACTATCAATTTAAGTATCGTTGGAGAAATAATCTAGATTTAATTAACGGTGGAGATTTGATCTTAAAAATGAATAAGATCAATTATAACCGTTGGATAAAAAATTAAATCAAGGGTATAGATTTAGTCTTATAAATGACTATGACCATTATGAACCCTTGGATGTAAAATTAATCAATGGTGAAGATGGATCATTAATAACCATTGGATTTGAATTTAAATCAATGGTGGAGAATTGGTCATCAAAAATGACTACAACCATTTTGGACCCTTGGATTAAAGATTGAAGGTGTAATCTTGACCCTTCATTTTTGAGACATATTCAATGGTTAGGATTGCAAGCCAAAAATGATCCAATGGCTCAAATGAAGTCTTCTATCTATAACCTAAACCTAGTAGCTAATTTAAATCCAAACCATTCTTTTAATCAATGGTTAGGATGGCTTATAGTGATGGTTATGTAAATTGGCACATTTGAAATGCATGAAGAAGGGGGGACGGTTTGGAGAGCAAGGATGAAGGGAGACAACTTAGTGTAGGCTTTTTAGGCCAAAGAAAAAAAGAATGAAGACAAGCCAAGTGTCAAGACCATTTACTATTGCTCATTAATGCTTTTGTTCTTCAAACTTCACTTTCCATCCTCTCTAATTGCATGCTACGACAATGCATTCCCTTGAAGGCCAAAAACATTCATTTCTATACTTCATAATATCATTTCTTCACTTTTCCACTTATGTTTCAAGATCAAACCAAAGAAAATTTCATTCTTTCTCCCAAAAACATACCATTCGGCCAAGCACTCCAATTCACTCCTCCATCACTCTTTAATTTCATACAACCTAGTTTCTTGAATCTTTACCTCATTCTAAACAACTTTCATGTTGAAGACTTTCTCTAAATCTTCCATCTTGAAGGACTTTTACTAAGATCAAGTTCTAGAATTTTTGTTGGTGAAGTGTAAGAAAACTTCATTTATTCTTTTCTTTTGCATGTTCTAAACCATGTTTGATCCATGGTTCTTCTTATTCAAGCTTGATATACTAATTTTCTTGTATTTGTTTCATGTTTAAGAACTTGTGTTGGTGGAGATCTTGTTCAAAACACAAATCAACAAGCTTTTTGGTGGTTCTTCAAGAGGTAAGAGGAGATTCATCTCACCAACCAAAGCATGGTGGTGGGAGATGGTTTTATATTTGATGGATGGTGAATCCATGTGAGGATTCCTATCCATGGTCATGTAATATTTTGTATGTGTGTTATGTGTTTTTAATTATTTTGCTTATGCTTGATATGCTTTGCATGATTTACTTATGTATGCATGCTTAGTATGATTTTTATTTGTTTATATGATATGCTTATAATATGCTTAATGATATATGTTGAATATATTATGATGGATGTATGTTGAAATAAATAAAATTTTGGCTCCAAAGGCCATGGAGGAGGTCACGGTTTTGGACTTCTAAAATAAGGATTTCTATTGAAATTTTTCAAGAACAATGGAGTTAATTTTTGGTCCTTAAACTTAAGAAAATTTTTGGTCAAGACATCAACTAATTTGGTGTTCACAAAATTATATTTTCATAAATGATAGAATTGAATGATTTAAGGAGTAAAGAAATTAATCAAAAGAGTTTATTTTGCAAAAAGAGTGCACACGACTTTTGAGTAGTATTTTCATAAATTTATTTTGTGTAGAAACAAGAATGACATTTGTTTAAGTTAGAAGAAAAATATTTCATGGTTCCAATGGCCATCTATAAGGTTTTGATAATTTAGAAAAAAAAATGTTTTGATGTTATAAAATATAAGAATTTTCAAAAAAGGATTTTGGAAAGGAATTAAAGTGTTGTCAAGTGGAATTTCCATAAATAAAAGAAAAAGGGGATTTAAAGTGTTGAACTTTAAATTATTTTAAAGAGAATTAATTTTTAGAAGTGATTTAGAAATATAAAAGAAAACGTTTGTAACTTAAATTTACTAACGTAGAATTTATTTATTGAGTTTTGGAAAATGTTAGGGAATTTAAAGTTAGAAGCAGTGATTAAATCAATTAAAGGTGATTTTATAAGATTAAATCAATAAAAAGTGATTTTGAGAAAATATATTACGGAAAAGAATTTTTGACTAAGAATAGGAAGAAAATGAAGTAAGAAATTATATTATTGTAAGAAAAGTACAAAATAATATTTTTTAAAGTTAAGAAATATTTTACGAAGGGTAAAAACGCTGAAAAACGATTTACGTAACTCAAAAACGTAATTTTTAAGTTACGCGATTTAAAAAATGTTAAAATATTTCTACACGATTTTTAAAACGTTTAAATATTTTACACGATCGAAATGTTGTAGAAAAATATCGCTAGGCGATTTAAAAATGAAAGAATATTTTACGCATTTTAATACAGTAGAAAATTGTTACGCGAATTTTTAAACGTAACAGAAATATTACAAATCATTGTTTACGTAATAAAGCATTACGTGACCGGGAAAACGTGACAAAAATATTTTACGAATGAGAAAAACATGGTAATGTGATTTTGCTGTTAATTATACAGTAAACGTTACAGTTAAAATCAGTATACGAATACTGTACAAGAAATTGAGAAGTTTGCCTGAAATTAACATTAATACATGAACGTAAAACAGTATTTGAACCTCGTATGAGAAATTATGTGATTTACCTTTGGGTAGTAATTGGTGCATTACATGTGCATTGAAAATGGTTCGATGGACTGTATATGACTAATTGCCTAGGAGAAACGTACACCTCTTGAGTGGGTGCGAAACGCGTAGTGTAGGTCACTTGTTGACCTCGGGGGCCTCGGGATGCGAGTTGCTCGCAATAGGCAGTTGGTAGCTCTTCTGCACCGTGAGTTAGACTGATGCAACACACCGATGATCCGGACCAAGACACTATTCTTAATCGAGATCTGATAAAGACTGTCGTGTATGTGCTAGATGTTCAAGATATAATTATAGCACTTGGTCTGAGGCACGTGGTACCGGCAGATCTTTTCGATCAATTTCTCCGACATGAGTATTAGCTCCATGGAGTAGGACATTGAGTCTATGTGCGCATGCATGAAACTGAGCATCTATATCTATGTGATGGTGTTATTGTAATTATTTTGTGATTTAAACAGTGATAGTGGCATGATGGCAATTATTATTTTACACTATGATGATGGCATAATTGTGATCATGACATGATATTTTTGCATGATATGTTGTTTGTATTATCTCTGTGCTATCATGCTGGTATTGGCGTAGGTGATCTCACCTCTTTGTATGTATATTTGTATATGGTATTTATAATTGGTTGAAGACGTTGAGGAAGAAACAGTACAAGAAGGAGAAGAAGAACTACTTCTCACGTCTGGAAACGCAGAATTTTGAAGATAGAGATGCTGACTTCCTAGGATACGTGACATTACAGTTTCGTGGAGGTTCGGAGGCGTGGCATGTTCATTTGGATCGACAGTGTATATTTTATATAAGGGATCTGAACATTACCTATAGTAGGCTTGATCAAGGGAACCCCTATTTTAGTGTCAATATATATGAACAGTTAGAGTTTCCAATATCCATTAGGTAATATTGGGGAGCCTACTACCGTACTCCTAGTGAGATAAGTATCGTGTCGTCTGCACGGACACCTATCCGTAGAGCTTCACGTAATAACGGATTCCTATCTGCTGAGGAATCTGAGGAGGACCCACCTGAGGGTTCTGCTATTTAGTCAGACTTGGGCAATATGTGAGTCTTAAATTATGTTTAATTACTTTGAGAACTTAGTTTGTATATAAATAATCTTGACAGTACTTCTGTTATGTATAATGATGTACATTATGTGTAATGATGTATAATAGTTTTATTTTCTACTAAGTTTATTTTATTGTCATAAAAAAAAATTTACAACTCGTAATTTTATCACAACATCACATTTTATAACTTAGGGTAATTTGGTAATAAAGTAACATAAATGTGGCACCCTACGGTGGGTGTTACACTAGTTGGTATCAGAGCCCAAGTTAGAGTCTTTTGGGGTTGTGGTTAGGTCTGTCTTGTTTGTGTTGTGTGATTCTCTGTTATTGTTTTCTGAAAAGAAACAATATTGTTTGAAGATTGACCTTGCTTTCTTTGTATTGCCCAGTTTAAGTAGAGAAAGTAATGACTGGACGAGGACGTGGACGTGGGAATACTAGCACAGATATGGAACTTAATGGGAATGATAATCTGAATATGGCTGCAGCTGTCGCAGCAATGCAAAGAATGGCGGAAGTGGTTGCACAACAAAATCAACGGGCTAATGAAAATGTGCACAGTTTATCGGAGTTTCGAAGGAATAATCCACCGAAGTTTCATGGAGAGTTTGATCCGGAGAAAGCTGAACTTTGGATCCGAGAACTTGAAAAGATATTTGATGGTATGAGATGTACTGATGAATGGAAACTTACGTTGGCAACGTTTGTGCTGGTAGGAGATGGTGAACGTTGGTGGACAGGAGCTAGAAGGCTGCTGTAAGCTGAAGGAAGGATGGTGACATGGCAACTTTTTAAGCAAAGATTTCTGGAGAAATATTTTCCAGCAAGTGTGGGGCATATGAAGGAGATGGAGTTTCTGAGTTTACGACAAGGATTGATGTCCATCAGTGAAGATGCGGCAAAATTTGAAAGTTTGTCTCAGTTTTCAAGATATTTACAGATGAACCCGGATGATTTGGAAATGCAGGAAATTTGAAGAAGGATTAAAGCCTGGATATTAAGAGAGAAATTCAGTATCGATCTTTGGAGATTAATCAATTTCCAACTTTGATTGAAAAATGTCGTAAAGTTGAAGAGATTGATTATCAACGTGAGGTAAGAAATAAGAATTTTGGACCCACACGGTTCCAAAAAGGAAAGGGTAGTGGAGGAAACCGTTATCACGTAAACCATATGCAAAACCTGAGGAGGTCGAACAAGAAGCGGTTGTGGGAGGAAGTTCTAGCGGCAATAAGGCAAGTCAATTTGGGACTCCTATTCGATGTTTTAAATGTGGGAAGGATCATCTCACGAAGGATTGTCAACATAAGGAAGTTGTTTGTTTTAAGTGTGGCAAGCTTGGACATTTCTCCAAAGACTGTGATCAGATAAAGAAGGAATCCTCTGTGGGAAACGTCCGTACTACCAGGCCACAAGCGGGTGGTCGTGTCTATACAATGAGTGGGGAGGTAGCTGCTAAATCTGAGGATTTGATAATGGAGGAATGCACTATTAAAGGTAATCCTTTAACCGTACTCTATGATTCAAGAGCAACACATTCTTTCATTGCATGTAATTGTGTTGAGCGTTTAGGATTGATTGTGACTGCTTTGCCGTATGATTTGAGTGTTGCTACTCCTACTGATAAGCCTGTAGTTACCTCAACAGTATGCCTGAATTGTCCTGTCTGCATTAGGGATAGAATCTTTTATGTGGATTTAATCTGTTTGCCTCTTTTCAAGATTAATGTAATCTTAGGAATGGATTGGTTGTCTTCTAACCATATCCTGATTGATTGTTCGAATAAGATATTAGTATTTCCTGAGGCTAAGGATTCTAGATTTCTAACGGCTACTCAAGTGGAAGCTTGTCTAAAGGAAGGAGATCGTGGGTATTTATTATTATCTTCTTTGGAAGGGCAATGTGAAGATGTTTTGAAGGATATTTTCATGGTCAACGAATTTCCTGAAGTGTTTCCTGAAGATATACCTGGACTACCACCAGAAAGGGAAATCGAGTTTGCTATTGATCTTGTACCTGGAGCTAGACCGATATCTATAGCACCCTATCAGATGTCGCCGGTAGAATTAGCCGAACTGAAGAAACAACTGGAGGATTTATTGGAGAAGTAATTTGTGAGACCTAGTGTGTCACCTTGGGGAGCTCCAGTCTTATTGGTTAAGAAGAAGGATGAAACTTCACGTCTATGTGTAGACTATCGACAATTGAACAAGGTTACGATTAAGAATAAATATCCACTTCCAAGGATAGATGATCTGATGGATCAATTGCGAGGAGCCGCAATATTTTCTAAGATTGATCTACGTTCTAGATATCACCAGATACGTGTAAAAGTGGAGGATATTCCCAAGACTGCATTCCGGACGCACTATAGGCATTATGAGTATCTTGTGATGCCATTTGGTGTAACGAATGCACCAGCCATATTCATGGAGTTCATGAATAGAATTTTTCGTTCATACTTGGATAAGTTTATTGTAGTCTTTATTGATGACATTTTGATCTATTCTCGAAATCAGGAGGAACATGTTGATCATCTCAGGGTGGTTCTTCAGATTTTGAGGAAGAATAAGTTATATGCCAAGTTATCCAAATGTGAATTTTGGTTGAGCGAAATTCAATTTTTGGGACACGTAATATCGAAGGATGGAATTGAGGTTGATGCTTCCAAGGTGGAGGCAGTTTTGGAGTGGGAAAGACCAAAGACTGTAACAGAAATCCGTAGTTTTATCAGATTAGCTGGTTATTATAGATGGTTCATTGAGGGGTTTTGAAAGATCGCAGGACCTCTCACCCAACTTACACGAAAGAATCAACCGTTCGTGTTGACTGATGCATGCGAAGAAAGTTTTCAAGAGTTGAAAAGACGATTGACTACTTCACCGGTATTGATTCTGCCTGATCCAAACGAACCTTTCGAGGTATATTGTGATGCTTGATACCAAGGATTGGGTTGTGTACTTATGCAGAATCGTAAAGTGGTGGCTTATGCTTCAAGGCAATTCAAAAATCATGAGAGGAATTATCCAACTCATGACTTGGAGTTGGCAGCTGTGGTGTTTGTGTTAAAAGTGTGGAGACATTTTCTCTATGGAGCTATGTTCATTGTTTTTAGTGATCATAAAAGTTTAAAATATTTGTTTGACCAGAAAGAGTTGAACATGAGGCAAAGGCGTTGGTTAGAGTTTTTGAAAGATTATGACTTTCAATTGCAGTATCATCCCAGAAAGGCGAATGTCATAGCAGATGCGTTGAGTAAAAAAATACTTAGTGCTTCTGTTATGATGATCAAAGAGGAGTTGATAGAAGAATTTCGGGATATGCGATTATCTGTGAAATTGACGTCGGGCAAGATGCGTTTAAATATGATCACCATTTCAAATGATTTGATGGATAGAATTCGTGAAGGACAAAGTAGTGATCAATATTTGCAAGAAGCAAAAGAAGCAAAAAGCCAAGGAGCAGTGTTGGAATTTAGCGAAGTGCTAAAGAAATTCTGAAGTTTCAAAGCAGAGTTTGTGTGCCTAACGATCCAGATCTTAGGAGATTGATTTTGGATGAAGCTCACAGGAGTAAGCTGAGTATGCATCCAGGAGCCACAAAGATGTACCAGGATTTAAAACAATTATATTGGTGGCAAGGAATGAAGAAAGATGTTGCTGAATATGTATCATCCTGTTTAGTTTGTCAGAAGGCTAAGGTGGAACATCAAAGACCTTCGGGAATGTTGCAACCTTTGCCTATTCCTGAATGGAAATGGGATGACATGGCAATGGATTTTGTAACGGGACTACCAAAGACTCGCAAGGGTCATGATGCCATTTGGGTAATTGTGGATCGGCTTACAAAGTCGGCGCACTTTTTGCCGATTAATATTAAATACTCAATGGAGAGGTTGGCCCAAGTGTACATCAGTGAGATTGTCAGACTTCATGGTGTACCATCTAGTATTATTTCGGATCGAGATCCGAGATTTACGTCGAGATTTTGGAATAGTTTGCAAGAAGCGATGGGAACCAAACTACGTCTCAGTTCTGCTTACCATCCACAAACAGATGGTCAGTCAGAAAGAACAATTCAGTCTCTAGAAGATTTATTGAGAGCTTGTGTTCTGGAGCAGACTGGAGGTTGGGATGAATTCTTGCCATTGATAGAATTCACATATAACAACAGTTTCCATTCAAGTATAGGGATGGCACCCTATGAGGCTTTGTATGGGAGGCGATGCAGAACACCGTTGTGTTGGTATCAAGACGGTGAGAGTGCTATATTAGGACCGTAGATTGTCTAACAATGACAACAGAGAAAGTGAAGATGATTCAAGATAAAATGAAAGTGACCCAAACTCGGCAAAAGAGTTATGCTGATAAAAGAAGAAAATCTCTTGAGTTTGAAGAAGGTGACCATGTATTTTTGCGAGTGACGACTATGACGGGTGTTGGGCGAGTGCTTAAATCCAAGAAGCTCACTCCAAAATTTATTGGGCCGTATCAAATTTTACGTCGAGTAGGTCTGGTGGCATATCAGATTGCATTACCACCTTTTCTATCAAATCTTCACAATGTATTTCACGTATCACAACTACGGAAATATATTTCTGATCCTACTCATGTTATCAAGCCAGACACAGTACAGCTGAAGGAAAATTTAACCTATGAAACCTTTCCAGTAAAGATTGAAGATCGTAGGACAAAGCAACTTTGAGGTAAAGAAATTTCATTAGTTAAAATCGTTTGGAGCGATGCAAGTGGAGAAGCCACATGGGAACTAGAAGAAAGGATAAAAGAACAGTATCCCTATTTATTCTGAGGATGTGAACTCAAGTTCATCAAGTTTCGAGGATGAAACTTTTGTTAGAGGGGGAGAGTTGTAACACCCCAAACTTTCTATCTTAGGAACAGTAATTTTAACAGTTAACAGAATTCTACTATTTAGTGATTTCTGTGTACTGTAAAATTATTTTGAATATTCCGTCTGTATATTTGATCATTCAGTGTGATTTGCTTTATGTCAGGAAAATAATAATTTTCGGCCGAAAAAATTTACGTAAATTAATTTTTACTGTTTAGTCTTAATTAATTTACGTAATCTGATTTGATATTTGTGAATTTTCTAATTTTTGTGATTTTATGTGTAATTTTAGAATTTTTACTGTTTTGTGGGCCCCACGAGGTGTATGTGGGCCCAGGTGGGCATACGTGGGCCCAGGTGGGTCCCGCAAATGAAAAAAATTTCTACGTACAGAAAAATTTGTACTATTTAGACGGAGACAGGGGATCTTACTAAACCTGAATCTGGAAACAGCTTTAGAAAATTTCTTTTTATCAGTATTTTTGATCGTATTTAATTATCGGACGATAAAAATACAAGAATTATATATATATATATATATTTGGGTTATAACAGATAAAAATAAAATTCTATATTATTAAGTTAACATTAGTGGTTTGGATATCCACTATCAATTTAAGTATCGTTGGAGAAATAATCTGGATTTAATTAACGATGGAGATTTGATCTTAAAAATGAATAGGATCAATTATAACCATTGGATAAAAAATTAAATCAAAGGTATAGATTTAGTCTTATAAATGACTATGACCATTATGAACCCTTGGATGTAAAATTAATCAATGGTGAAGATGGATCATTAATAACCATTGGATTTGAATTTAGATCAATGGTGGAGAATTGGTCATCAAAAATGACTACAACCATTTTGGACCCTTGGATTAAAGATTGAAGGTGTAATCTTGACCCTTCATTTTTGAGACATATTCAATGGTTAGGATTGCAAGCCAAAAATGATCCAATGGCAAATGAAGTCTTCCATCTATAACCTAAACCTAAGTAATTTAATTTAAATCCAAACCATTCTTTTAATCAATGGTTAGGATGGCTTATAGTGATGGTTATGTAAATTGGCACATTTGGAATGCATGAAGAAGGGGGGGATGGTTTGGAGAGCAAGGATGAAGGGAGACAACTTAGTGTAGGCTTTTTAGGCCAAAGAAAAAAAGAATAAAGATAAGCCAAGTGTCAAGACCATTTACTATTGCTCATTAATGATTATGTTCTTCAAACTTCACTTTCCATTCTCTCTAATTGCATGCTACGGCAATGCATTCCCTTGAAGACCAAAAACATTCATTTCTATACTTCATAATATCATTTCTTCACTTTTCCACTTAAGTTTCAAGACCAAACAAAAGAAAATTTCATTCTTTCTCCCAAAAACATACCATTTGGCCAAGCACTCCAATTCACTCCTCCATCACTCTTTAATTTCATACAACCTAGTTTCTTGAATCTTTACCTCATTCTAAATAACTTTCATGTTGAAGACTTTCTCTAAATCTTCCATCTTGAAGAACTTTTACTAAGATCAAGTTCTAGAATTTTTGTTGGTGAAGTGTAAGAAAACTTCATTTATTCTTTTCTTTTTCATGTTCTAAACCATGTTTGATCCATGGTTCTTCTTATTCAAGCTTGATATACTAATTTTCTTGTATTTGTTTCATGTTTAAGAACTTGTGTTGGTGGAGATCTTGTTCAAAACACAAATCAACAAGCTTTTTGGTGGTTCTTCAAGAGGTAAGAGGGAGATTCATCTCACCAACCAAGCATGGTAGTGGGAGATGGTTTTATATTTGATGGATGATGAATCCATGTGAGGATTCCTATCCATGGTCATGTAATATTTTGTATGTGTGTTATGTGCTTTTAATTATTTTGCTTATGCTTGATATGCTTTGCATGATTTACTTGTGTATGCATGCTTAGTATGATTTTTATTTGTTTATATGATATGCTTATAATATGCTTAATGATATATGTTGAATATATTATGATGGATGTATGTTGAAATAAATAAAATTTTGGCTCCAAAGGCCATGGAGGAGGTCACGGTTTTGGACTTCTAAAATAAGGATTTCTATTGAAATTTTTCAAGAACAATGGAGTTAATTTTTGGTCCTTAAACTTAAGAAAATTTTTGGTCAAGACATCAACTAATTTAGTGTTCACAAAATTATATTTTCGTAAATGATAGAATTGAATGATTTAAGGAGTAAAGAAATTAATCAAAAGAGTTTATTTTGCAAAAAGAGTGCACACGGTTTTTGAGTAGTATTTTCATAAATTTATTTTGTGTAGAAACAAGAATGACATTTGTTTAAGTTAGAAGAAAAATATTTCATGGTTCCAATGGCCATCTATAAGGTTTTGATAATTTAGAAAAAAAATGTTTTGATGTTATAAAATATAATAATTTTCAAATAAGGATTTTGGAAAGGAATTAAAGTGTTGTCAAGTGGAATTTCCATAAATAAAAGAAAAAGGGGATTTAAAGTGTTGAACTTTAAATTATTTTAAAGAGAATTAATTTTTAGAAGTGATTTAGAAATATAAAAGAAAACGTTTGTAACTTAAATTTACTAACGTAGAATTTATTTATTGAGTTTTGGAAAATGTTAGGAAATTTAAAGTTAGAAGCAGTGATTAAATCAATTAAAGGTGATTTTATAAGATTAAATCAATAAAAAGTGATTTTGAGAAAATATATTACGGAAAAGAATTTTTGACTAAGAATAGGAAGAAAATGAAGTAAGAAATTATATTATTGTAAGAAAAGTACAAAATAATATTTTTTAGAGTTAAGAAATATTTTACGAAGGGTAAAAATAGTGAAAAACGATTTACGTAACTCAAAAACGTAATTTTTAAGTTACGCGATTTGAAAAACGTTAAAATGTTTCTACGCGATTTGAAAAACGTTAAAATGTTTCTGCACGATTTTTAAAACGTTTAAATATTTTACACGATCGAAATGTTGTAGAAAAATATCGCTAGGCGATTTAAAAATGAAAGAATATTTTACGCATTTTAATACAGTAGAAAATTGTTATGCGAATTTTTAAACGTAACAGAAATATTACAAATCATTGTTTATGTAATAAAACATTACGTGACCGGGAAAACGTGACAAAAATATTTTACGAATGAGAAAAACATGGTAATGTGATTTTGCTGTTAATTATACAGTAAACTTTACAGTTAAAATCAGTATACGAATACTGTACAAGAAATTGAGAAGTTTGCCTGAAATTGGCATTAATACATGAACGTAAAACAGTATTTGAACCTCGTATGAGAAATTATGTGATTTACCTTTGGTTGGTAATTGGTGCATTACACGTGCATTGAAAATGGTCCGATGGACTGTATATGACTAATTGCCTAGGAGAAACGTACACCTCTTGAGTGGGTGCGAAACGCGTAGTGTAGGTCACTTGTTGACCTTGGGGGCCTCGGGGTGCGGGTTGCTCGCAATGGGCAGTTGGTAGCTTTTTTGCACCGTGAGTTAGACCGATGCAACACACCAATGATCCGGACCAAGACACTATTCTTAATCGAGATATGATAAAGACTGTTGTGTATGTGCTAGATGTGCAAGATATAATTATAGCACTTGGTCTGAGGCACGTGGTACCGACAGATCTTTTCGATCAATTTCTCCAACATGAGTATTAGCTCCGTGGAGTAGGACACTGAGTCTATGTGCGCATGCATGAAACTGAGCATCTATATCTATGTGATGGTGTTATTGTAATTATTTTGTGATTTAAACAGTGATAGTGGCATGATGGCAATTATTATTTTACACTATGATGATGGCATAATTGTGATCATGACATGATATTTTTGCATGATATGTTGTTTGTATTATCTCTGTGCTATCATGTTGGTATTGGCGTAGGTGATCTCACCTCTTTGTATGTATATTTGTATATGGTATTTATAATTGGTTGAAGACGTTGAGGAAGAAACAGTACAAGAAGGAGAAGAAGAACTACTTCTCACGTCTGGAAATACAGAATTTTGAAGATGGAGATGCCAGCTTCCTAGGATACGTGACATTACAGTTTCGTGGAGGTTCAGAGGCGTGGCATGTTTATTTGGATCGAGAGTGTATATTTTATATAGGGGATTTGAACATTACCTATAGTAGGCTTGAACAAGGGAACCCCTATTTTAGTGTCAATATATATGTACAGTTAGAGTTTCCAATATCCATTAGGCAATATTGGGGAGCCTACTACCGTACTCCTAGTGAGATAAGTATCGTGTCGTCTGCACGGACACCTGTCCGTAGAGCTTCACGTAATAACGGATTCCTATCTGCTGAGGAATCTGAGGAGGACCCATCTAAGGGTTCTGCTGTTTAGTCAGACTTGGACAATATGTGAGTCTTAAATTATGTTTAATTACTTTGAGAACTTAGTCTGTATATAAATAATCCTGACAGTACTTCGGTTATGTATAATGATGTAAATTACGTGTGATGACTGTTATGTATAATGATGTACATTATGTGTAATGACGTATAATAGTTTTATTTTCCGCTAAGTTTATTTTATTGTCATCAAAAAAAAAATTTACAACTCGTAATTTTATCACAACATCACATTTTATAACTTGGGGTAATTTGGTAATAAAGTAACATAAATGTGACACCCTACGGTGGGTGTTACAAGCTTTATAACACATCCTCGAAATAACCTTGGATCAAAAAGTGGTTATTTTTATACCAACACATAAATTGAGTCAACAACATACAACTTGTTGGAGGATGGCCTAACTGATGTCCCAGGTTGAGGAGAATAACATGCAGCAGGAGCTGCCTGAATTATTGTAAATGTCATTTATTCATCCTTCACTACAACAAGAGGATGATCATTGTAAGTGATCACCATTCATTTATTGGCATTGGGCATGAATTTATTAATAACATGTTTAGTACAAACTTAAGGATCCTAAACCCTAATGTCTATATGTCAAATCTTTACTTATTTGGTACTCCCTCAATTTTTGAAGTACTTGATGTGGATCCTTTGAGTAGTGTATATATATTTATAGCTACACCATATGCATGCTTCCTGAGCAATGTCGAGCCATATTATCCCATCATGCTTAATTTTAAGGAAGTTATTGAAAAAAAAATGGTTCCAAACTTAAGCGGACTAGTAAGACAAGGACAAGGACTTCATCAAACTGCTCTACTTGAACGTGCCCAACCACCATATAGAGAGTATGAACACTCGATTTTGTTTGGGTCATTAAAGAAATTCAGAAAATGGCACTACAACAAAATTGACCTATAGTAACCTTTCAAAGTGTACTCTAAAACACACTGAAGTGTAGCCTTTGATGAATGCTACACTTCTTGGGCTTAAGGAAACAAGTGGCCTATTCAGGCATGATCTATTATCTAAGACTACGCGTTTTCAAAGTCAAAGGCAACGCTTTTCTTCTTCACTCTATCGGTATGCTTTTAAAGCGTTGCTTTATGTCAAACCCTATGGGTACGCTTGCAAAACATTCCCTTATGTCAAACTTTATGGGTACACTTGCAAAGCATTCCTTTATGTCAAACCACATGGGTACGCTTGCAAAGTGCCCCTTTATGTCATTTTATTCACCTAAGGCTCACTTTACGAGTGTTCCTTATGTTGCTATGTTTTTTTAACCTCTTATAATAATTACTCTTTTATTTTGTAAAAGTACCATTTGTTAATCTATATTACATGCCTTCTAATTAAATTTAGTAAAACTTTAAAAATGTTTCATTTTTGTAACTTTTTAGTGCCAGTTATTTTATATATTATTTTTATAGAATTTTAATTTTAGAATATACACAAATTTATATAGTATAAAATTTCAAGCAATAATATAAACTAATTTTAATATTTTACACATTATTCAAAGTATTAACCAAGTATCCACAATAACACATTGATCAAATTATTAATCAAATAATCCAAAGTACTAGAATTATCACCATCATTATAATCTAAAGTACTTAATCAAAATAAAGATATATATAATTCACAATATATGAGAAAAATATCTTCATCAGGCTCTCTTCTTGAATATCAAATATACTAGGTAGCTCTATTGTCATCCTCAAATGTAGTACCAATTGTCCTATAAATTTGAATTAAACTAAAGGATTAGTAATGTATCAAAAAATCTCAACAACTCAGATATATCAAAAAAATAAAACCATTCAAACACATAGCCTATCAGTTAGACATTAGGAAAGCACAACACTATTATTTCAAGAAATTGTCACTGGTCAAATTGAAATAAATAAACCAAAAAAAAAATGAAAGGAGCAGGCTTTGTAAAAGCTCAACACTATAATTTATCTCAGCTTGTGCAGAAAATTTCTATTTCCTAAACCATCACAACCAAATTAACTGAGAAAGATTTTCCACTCCAAATACAAAGTACAAAGTAGCATATAAAGGATATGATACTAAGGAGGAGCAACCAAAACCAAACACCCCAAGCATGGACAAGGGTCAAATGCGAAACTAGAGAGTACAGATAACAATGTGCAAAACCCTTAAAATAAGAATGCAACATGAGCAAGCCACTGAACAATGGAAATATCACTCCCCCCCTCCCCAAAAAAAATCAATGCATGCTAAAAATATGGCCTTAAAGTAAATGGCACCAAGCATGCATAATGCAGTCCATCAACAAAGCAAGGAACACCCCAAAACCTATGCATATGCATTACTAACAGACATGCATCAAACCAAGCAACCATTAACAAAATCAACAAGCACCCCCACGAAGCACACACCTAGCAACACATGAAGGGATCCCACACCAATCAATAAGCACAAAATCAACATCAAGTACCATCAATTCTCCTCCCCCCCAACAATAAGCAATCTCACATCAAGCAATCCCTCACTAGAAAAAGTAACAAGAATAAATCGTAGATGGCCAAATATCAACGCCAGTAACATTAGCATGCAAGGTCTTTTTATAGTGACATGACGGTATTAGCAAATATATGAATTATTACATGACGATATTAATCCCAACAATAACAAGAAAACAAAACATGACCCATCTAAGGTAAGAAAATAGAACATGCGAATTAAGGAATTCTAAGTAGAACATTACCACTGAGCACATTCAAAAGGTATTCTTTTTACACTTTTAATCCCAATGTTCTCTTTGTAATAATAGTCAATGAAGATCTCTAGCCTGCATGAACATGATAACATAAGATAAGTCAAAACAAGAAACAAAATGTAATTCAGTAGAAGAAAAAATTTACATATTGTAAATCTGTTCACAAAAAATACATGCATCAATTGATGTGTGTGAAATAACATCATGTTTTGTTCTTGTTTTGCATGCATTCTTATGCATTTTAGGCATTTTAGTTTCCCTTTTTATTTGTTTTTCCCTTTAGTTTGGATAACTGCGGTGTTTTTGGTGTTGTTGTGTAGGATTGGTGCTTAATTGGCCTTGAAATGGATGGAAAGCTTGCACAATTGAAGTTGGAGCTTAAAGGATAGCAATTTGGGACAAAAAGCTCACTCCAGAGGGTACCACGGCCTGCCCGTGGACTAAACCACGGCCATGGATCGAGCAGCTGCGTAAAAAAGCAAAGGGGAAGTCTAGAGAAGACCACGGCCTGGCCGTGGAATGAACCACGACCATGGTTGTCAAACAGAGACAACCACGGCCTGGCCGTGGACTAAACCACGGCTGTGGTTGTCAAACAGAGACAACCACGGCCTGGCCGTGGAATGAACCACTGCTGTGGTTCGGGATACATGTCAGCTGTTTAAGTCCGTTTTTCTCTTTTCTGATGGGCTTGGACCAGTTTTAACCCATGGGGTATATATAGATGTTCTGAAGATAACATTAGGGTTCCAATGGGGTTTGGGAGAAGGCACATAGGAGGCTCTTGATCTTCATCTTCCTCTCTTCTCTCTTGGATTATGGGTTTGGATGTTCTTGAAGTTGAATTTCTAGTTTCTTCTTCTCCATGTCTGAGTAGTTCCTTTTGTTTTTAGGATTGGGCAATGCCCTTTAATACATTGATGATGATTAATTGATATTGTTTACCCCTTTTATTAATCTTGAATGTTGTTGATTCGATCCTTATTGCGATTATTCATGTGAATTACCTGGCCACTTATTTGCATCTCATAGATATCTAAGGACGTACTGAAAGGTGAACCTAGGTGTTGGAACCATAAGAATTGAACTTAAGGTCTAAATCACAAGAGTAGATTTAGCTTTTCGAGGATTAATGAATTACCAAAAAGCGTAATGGGTTCAAATTAGATTCAATTACCCCGAGAGTAGGAATTGGTTTAATTGGGCACGGTTCTTGTATCTTGAGAGGGAACATTAACTAATTTAGGGTAATTCACCTTCAATTGAATTTCAAGTGTTAATAAGAGGATTGTCAATTAGAAGTCTTGTATCATTGTGGTTAACCCCAATCCTGGAAGCTTTCTTGAATCTGAAAACCTTTCCTTAACAATTGCTATTTTTGTTCTCAATTTGCATTTTGATATTCATTTATTTAATTGTTTGCTTACTACGTTCTTGTTAATCAACAATTATATTCCCTTTTGTTTAATTTAATTGAATTAATTAATTAATTGGTATTCATAGACGTAGTCCCTGTGGATTCGATCTTTTTATTACTTGATGACGAAACCGTACACTTACGGATTTCACGCACCAAGTTTTTGGCGCAATTGCCGGGGACTGTGTTTTTCTTGAATATCAGTTAATTTTTTATTTAATTATTTTAAACCTTTTTACTACTTTCTTGGTTTCTTTTTGACTCTCTACAGGTAATTTCTCTTGTTTATGCGAAGTACTAGACGTTCCGGGACTCTTATTGAAGCAGATCCTAAAATTGAAAGAACTCTTCGTAGAAGGAGAAGACAACGAGAGGAAAGAGCAAGAGAAATACTTGAACCAACGCTTGTCATGGCTGCACCTGCTGACAATAAACCTCTTAAAGAGTATGCAGCCCCTAACGCTCAGGGTTTGCGTTCTGGAATTGCTCAGCCAAACATTGAAGCTAGACAGTTCACCATACCACCTGCTTTACTCTCCATGATAAGGCAGAACCAGTTTGGAGGACTGCCATCAGAGGACCCAAAGGATCATGTGGATATGTTCTTAGAATTCTGTGAGACCCTCAAGATTGAAGGTGCCTCTGTTGATGCTATTCGCCTTTGCCTATTTCCATTATCATTGAGAGATAGAGCTAGGGCTTGGTTGAGGTCAGTTCCCGCTGAGACCATCACTTCTTGGGACCAATTGGAGCAAGCTTTCCTAAACAAATTCTTTCCACCATCCAAGACTGCTCATTTAAGGACCCAAATCATGAGTTTTGTTCAGAAAGATGGTGAATTATTGTCGGAAGCTTGGGATAGATATAAGGCTTTGCTGGAAGCCTGCCCACACTATGGGTTAGAAAAATGGTTGATCGCCCACACCTTCTATAATGGGCTAGAATATTCTTCGAAGGTGTCTCTAGACTCCGCAGCTGGTGGAGCTTTGATGAACAGAAGACTGACAGAAGCTTATGAAATCATTGAGAGTGTTGCCACAAATCATCACCGATGGGCAAATGAAAGAGGTAATAACCCAAGAAAATTCTCGAGAGGTAAGTTTGAGGTAGACGGAGTTGATTTAATTATGTCAAAATTTGATTCTTTGAATAAACGTTTTAACATGCTTGAAAAAGCTCATGTAAATATCATAGGTGCTTCTAACAATTTTTGTGAGATTTATGGAGCACAAGGACACATCGGTGCTGAATGCCAAGTTGGAATTGGCTCCTCACAAGGTGCTTCGATGGAGCAAGTGGAATCATGCCACAATTTCCATGACTTCAACCAAAAGGGAGGAATGATCCATATTCTCAAACTTATAACCCCAGTTGGAAGTCACATCCCAACTTCTCCTATCGGAATAGTCAATACCAAGCAGGGCAAGGTAGTGCTAAACCCTCTTCTGGATTCCAACAGGTACAAAACTCTAAACTTGAGTCTCTTCTTGAGAATTTTGTTGAGAGTCAATCGAAGCAAAATGAGGAGTTTAGGCAACATGGACAAGTTGTGACTGAGGCCATTAGAGAGTTGTCATCTAAGGTTGAAAATTTGGCCATTCATAATAAGTTGTTAGAAACTCAGATTGCCCAACTTGCAGGCACTTCATATAGGCAACAAGGTAAGTTTCCTGGTCAGCCTGAAATGAATCCAGGCAATGAACACTGCATGGCTATTAGTTTGAGAAGTGGTAAGAAATTAGATGACCCCAAGGGTAAAGAGGTGAGTGACAAAGATGAGGGGAATGAGGAAAAAGACACTAAGACACAACCCTTAGAGGTAGATGAAACTAATGAAAAGGTGTCTAAGTATGTACCCCCTGAACCATACCAACCCCCAGTGCCATTCCCTCAAAGATTGGCTAAGGCCAAGCTAGATATGTAATTTAGGAAGTTCCTAGAGGTCCTTAAGAAATTGTACATTAATGTACCCTTCACTGAGGCATTGAAACAAATGCCTACCTATGCTAAGTTTCTTAAGGACATTTTGTCTAATAAGAAAAAACTTGAGAAATATGAGACCGTAGCTCTAACTGAGGAGTGTAGTGCTTTAATTCAAAATAAATTGCCTCCTAAGCTAAAAGATCCAGGTAACTTCTCTATTCCTTGCTTGATTGGTAACACAAGTTTTGATAAAGTTCTATGTGACTTGGGGGCTAGTGTCAGTCTTATGCCCATTTTTGTATGCAAGAAGTTGGAGGTGAGTGAGCTGAAACCCACAATTATTTCACTTCAGTTGGTGGATTGGTCCATCAAGTACCCCATAGGCATCTTGGAGGATGCTCCTATTAGAGTGGGTAAGTTTTTTATACCCGTTGATTTTATTGTGCTTGACATGGAAGCAGATGCTAAAATGCCGCTCATACTTAGGCGACCATTCCTCGCCACTGGAAGGGCAATTATTGATGTCCACGAAGGGAAATTGACTTTGCGATTGAATGATGAAGAAGTAGTTTTTAATGTTTTCAATTATGAAAAAAATCCTAATTCATGTAATCGCATAGATGCTACTGATGTTGTGGACAGAGTTGTACTTTCAGATATGCAAGAATCTGTGACTCATGCTATGTTAGAGGAGACCTTGGCCAAGGTTGCTTCCAAGTTCGAGAAGGTCAAGCCCTGCAAGAAAGGACCAAAGAAGCAGGATGACAAATGTGTCAAGAAGCGTGAATTTAAACCAGGGGATAAAGTTCTTGTTGATAACTCACTTCTACGTTTCTGTCCAGGTAAGTTGTGGTCGAAATGGTCTGGACCATATGAGATTGTTCGAGTCTTATCCTATGGTGTGCTTGAGGTGAAGATAGAAGGCTAGAAGACATTTATGATAAACGGCCAGAGAGTGCAACACTATGAAGATAGAGTGGGGACTGAGTACCACTCTATTGACATCACCTGAGCATAGAACAAACTCACAGTCAAGCTAGTGACTATAACTTAGCGCTTCTTGGGAGGCAACCCAAAATTTTCTCTCTCTTTTCTTTATTTTCTTATTTTTATTGACTAACACTTTTCTGTTTTTTTTGTTTCATAGTTAGCTAATGTTGAGTCGACTTTGGTGCCTCCCTAAGTTCGGAGCCTTTGTAGGGGGATGTATATAGCTGTCGGCCGCAAAAAAAAAGGAGAGTTTAGTCTAGATGTTCGAGTTCATGGCTACACGCCTCCCTTTTCCACTACCGCAGTGAGTTCTTTTCATTTATTCCTTCCATAGTTTTAGATTTTTACATTGGGGACAATGTAAGGTCTAAGCTTGGGGGGTATTTTTCATTTTTATTTTTATCTTCATTATCATGCATTCCCATGTCTCATTTTGCATTGTATCTTCTTGTTGCATTTTCACACCATCTTATTTTTCAACTTTTTGGTTGAACTTTGTGCCCCTCTCTTTTGAGGATTTTGAGATGATATTGATTTGGAACCCAATTTGTTGATTCTTGTGGTAGGCAACAGGCATTGTCTTTAATTGATAGTGGAGGTGATTTCTTGATAGTTGATAATTAGCATATGTTCTCTGAATTTGTGCTTTTCATTGATTTTTGAACCTCTAAAAGTAAGTTTTGAGCCTGTATGGGATTTATACACTATATGATTTTTCATCCCATTCTTTGTGTTGAGTGGTCATTCCTCATTGATTTTGTGCTCTAGAACTTGATTTGAAACCATTTTGAGGCGAAATCTTGGTTTGCATGCTTGAATGTGATTAAGGCATCTTAGGTATTTTTCTGGCCTTCTGAATTTGTTACACTTTCATCCACTAGTTGCCCATTTTGAGCTTATTGTATAATTATTTTCTTGATGCCTATGATGATACATTATCGGTGATCATTTAGAATATTGAATGGAGCAAATTGAGTTTGAATGTTGTATTGGTAATCATGTGTTTTGAAAATGAAGTCTTTCCCTTTAAAAAAAAAAGAGAAGAAAATGAAAGAAAAGCATGAGATGAAAAGAAGGAAAAGAAAGGGAGAAATTGTGGAGTTATGCTCTTGATTGAAAAATACTTTTGCTCCATTTATGTTCTATTGGGTTCTTGTGCTTGTTGAAAACATTGTTAGCCCTTTGTGTATTCCTTCCTTTCTTTATCCTTCTTGACATCATTCCCATGGCCCCATTATAACCCTTGAAAGACCTTTTGATTCTTGCATGCATGCTGATTATTAGTAGAAATTTGGTTTCTTATCAAGCTTATGGAAGTGCTTTTTCTAAGAGGAATTTTGAGTGCATTGTCTTCACCCTTAAACACTTTGAGTGTGGTTAGCAGTGTGAACTTAATTCTGTGAGGATGCATGGTTTCTGAGAACTTAGCCTCTAATTGGACTTGATTTTGATTACCTCTCTGCTTCTTGGTTTTCCTTTGCCTATTGCTTGGTCGGATGTTTCCTCGGGTTCTTCATTCATTATTGTCTTTTGATCCCACTCCTTGGTTTGGTCTTAGTTATTGCTTGGGGACAAGCAACAATCATGCAAAAAAATGAATTACAAAGTAAATAAGCCACATTTAAATTATACAAAAAAACGATGTCTTATGATGCGTCCTCAAAACCAGTCTCTTCTCCCGATTCTAATTCATGATATTGGGTAAGAAACACTTATGGAGCCACATCAATAATGGTTGGTGGTACATCATTTTTCTCTAAAACAACTTCACCATCATCAATGGGTATAGAAGGACCCATTGAATGTTCAAATGACTCATTTTCATAAATATGGTAGGTATCATACTCAAGTTGGTCACTTATGCTAAACAAGTCTCTTGGAATTGTCTTCATGACATAATGTTTGTTTTGATCAAATGGGTCTTGAACATAAAAGCATTGGTGTGCTTGAGATGCTAGCACAAAAGGCTCCTCTTAGTAGCATTTCTTGTTGAAGTGAACATATGTAAGGTCATAAATATCTTCTCCAACTTCATACCAATCACACCTAAATAATACAACCTTAAAATGGCCATAATAATCTAACTCAACTATATAAACTATTCTACCATAATAAGTTAGAATTGCATCAACTGGATTTTCATCCTTTGAGCTTGCAAAGCTTGTAGTTAATGCAATTAATATGACGCCACTATTCTACGTTTTTAATCTTGCATCATGCCGCCTAGTATGAAATCTATATCCATTGATCATATGCCCAAAATATCTTCTTGCAATTGAATTTGATCCCTTAGATAATTCTTTTATCTAATTTGGCACATCTTCATCATAGCATGAGTTTCAAACCATTGAGAGAAGTTAACTATAGATTTTGGCTTTGCTCCATTTTGATCCTCATCGTTGATTATTAACTTCATGCTCATGCTTTCTAAAGTTGACAAGTATTGTTATAGGTGAGTTAAAGTACCTAATATATTCTTGAACTTCATCACAATTGTTTAGTATGTATGCATGGACTTGGCTATGTGACTTATCATCCAGAATAAATGGAGCACCCTTTTTCCCTCCTAAAGGTCATCATTATTTCAAGGTCTTCTATTAAATTTGGTCTGCATACCTAAATGTAAATATCTTGAGCAAAAGGTCAAATACTCGTCAACCAAATATGCCTCCGCAATAGATCCTTTTGGACGACTTTCATTGCAAACATATGACTTTAATGTACATATATATCTTTCTGTAGAATACATCCATCGAAACTGAACTGGGCCATCTAATCTCACCTCGGTTGCTAAATGAATAGGCAGATAAACCATTATATAAAAAAAACTAGGAGCAAAAATCCTCTCAAGTTAACACAGTATTTCTACAATCTCTTTTTCCAAACAATCTATCTCTTCCAGTGTGATAACTTTTTGACACAAACGACTAAAAATGGACACACAACCCATACAGTAATAATACACATTAGGGAACCTGAAATCAAATCAAAGAGAGGTACCTGAAATCAACACAACAATTGAGAGAAGTGAGAAGATGAAATCAAAATTAGGGAATGACATGATTGCAACTAAGAGAAGTGAAATCAATGTTGCAGTTGTACCTGAAATCAACGCATCCTCATCAATTAATTAGTCTTGTAGGTGGTGAGAGGGTAGAGGATAGACAACAAAGAGAAACACTTATTTGAAGAATAGTGGCACACATCATAAATGGCACGCAACAAACCCTAACAGAGAGAAGGGAGTGGCAAAGAGACAATGTCATGGAAAGGGAGAGAATAAAGAATGTGGAGACGAAGAACAGAGGCCAACGAAGTACAGAGGGGTGGGTCATGGTGGAGACATACAGGGGAGTGGCTTTGAGCCTTTGAGGTTATGAAAGTAAGGGAGATGATTTTGCTTTTAGGTTCTGAAAGTACAACAAGAAGAAATGTATTAGAATCAGCAGTTATTTCGAAAAGTTTGCAAAAAAAAAATTAGTGGGAAACAATATGCTGCACGCGTCATAGAAATATATTAGAGCACGTTTAGGAAACTTTGCCTCTGATTGTTAAATGAGCTACGCTTTATTAGTTCTGTATTTTATTAGAAAAAGCGTGCTCAAATGTATAATATGACAACGCTTAAAAAGTGTACCCTTTACACTTTAAAGGTACACTTTTCAAGTGTTGCCAAAAAAATCATTGCCAAAACCACTCAAAAAAGGCTACTCTTATAAAAGTGTTTCCTATTAAGACTTTGGACTACACTTTTTAAGGGTAGCTTAAAAAAATGTAGTCATCGGCTAATTTTATTGTAGTGTGAAAAAATATAAAATTTCAAAAATTACAATTACAAAGCCCAAGTGCACTAAAATAATAATAATAAAAATGATAACATAATAACTAAAAAATAAATATAGAGTTATGAAAATAAAATAAAAAGGAAAAGGACCCAAACCTACTAGAACATAAACAAATCAGGCTCAAATCTCTTTATGTCTTGCATTTTGGACTTAAGAAGACCTAGATCCTCCACCCATAACCTGGATCCGCCCAAACCAATCTCCTCCTTCCCCTTTAAACCCTAGCCGTGCCACTCTATCCTCCATCACACTCTAATTTTGCGTCAAGTTATGCCCACGACTCAGATCCTTTCATTTTCTGATCATGCACAACCCCTCAATTATAAGAGCACGAATCAGGTAAGCATGATTCCTTCCTTTTTTTTTCCCTTGTCGTGAGAGTAATTCCCTTTTGGTTTCATTTTTTTTTCAATTAGGATCAAGGGAAATCGTACGGATGGAATAGGGAAGAACGCGAATTCAAACCTATAAAAGCCCTAGCAGTGAAGCTGCAAGGGAACACAAATTCATACTCAGAAGCAACACCCTCAGAGGTTGAGAAAGAACAAGATTGAGAGAGAAGCGTGTTGTTGTGTATGATTGAGAAAGCAAAAAACAAAAGAGAAATAGATGAAAACGCACTCTTTGTCACGACTGGGATCGCGGTTGGAGCGGCGAACAAATAAATTTTTAGGAGTCGCCACCAATTTTATTTGAAATAGGAAAAAATAAAAAACCTTTCTTAAGAAATAGTCTTTGAAACCAGAATGGATTTGGGAGTCGGTTATATGTAGAGAATGATAGAAACTTAATCCCACAACACCCCTAACACACCTATCCTAAAATGGTACCTTAAATTAGTTATGCAAAATTGATAATCTTAAAATTTAAAAAAAAACTAAAAAAAATAAATAATTTATGAAAATTTAATTTTTGGCTTGACAGAATAGAGATTTTGCTCCTACGTATCTTCAGGTGCAATGAGGAACTCAAAGTCACGTCGTTCTTTATAAAATACTTATGAGTTGATTATTTTTAATTGGGAAAACTCTAAAAAAATCATTGTACTATATGTCATGTGCACTTTGGTCCTGTTGCTTTAAAAATATGCAAAAAGGACCTGTTACTTTGCGTTTTGTGCAAAGAAGTCCAAAATGGTAACAAATGTTACATTTTGGATGGAAACGTGCACGTGCGTTGCACGTGTGCGAACGAATTTCTGAATGCCAAATGCAGTCTTCTTCAACCTCTAGACCATGGGAAAACCTACAAAATCGGGGGGTGAAAATTGGGAGTTTCAATTTCCTCAGGATTTAGGGCTTGAGATTTCAATGTTCGCACACAAATCTTAGAAACCCAGATCCAAAATAGAACCCCCAAAAATCCAGATCCACCTAGCTCGCGAGAACCACCATCGCGCACCACCCGCGAGCCACCCCGCACCACCTACAAGCCGTACAATGGAGAAATGGGCATGTGAGAGGGGGTAGATGGGTGTTTGCAATGTGGATCTGGGTTTGGTAGAGATTTTTTGGTGCTTAGGGTATGGGTGAGATAGAATAGACGAGAGAGAGACGAGAGAGTGATGGTGGGTGAAGGGTGTGCATCTGGAGGGGTTAGTGTATGGTGGGTGAAGAAACAAAACTTGTTTGCAGAGGGATTTGGTGTATGGGGAAGCGGAGCTTGCAAGTTGTGACGGAAGGAGCAGCTCTGCTATTGCTAGGGTTCATATTTTCCCACAGTCCAGAGGTTGAAGAAGACCGCGTTTGGCCTTCAGAAATTCATTCGCGCATGTGCAACGCATGTGTATGTTTCCATCCAAAATGTAACATTTGTTACCATTTTGGACTTCTTTGCACAAAACGCAAAGTAACAGGTCTTTTTTCCAAATTTTAAAGTAACATGACCAAAGTGCACATGGCGTATAGTACAAAGGGTTTTTTTTAGAGTTTTCCCTTTTTAATTTAAAAAAAGAATCATCAAGCTGTTGCAACTCAAATGATTACTATAGTTATAGGATTAACAAGTTGTCACAACTCAGTTAACCTTATTTTTTAAAAAACTTTTACTTTCTATGTTAAAAAAAAACTAAAACTAACAAAATTTAAAAACAAACAAAAAAGAACAAACAAAAACCAATTAGAAGCTTATGAAAAAAAAAGAAACAAAAGGGGGGTCTGTTTCTTTTTCTTTTGTTATTTTGCAAGAACAAGGATGAAGAAGATGAAGGTTGGTCAGTTGGCAAGGCTGCAGTTTGTCGATCTGGTGGTTAGTAGGTCTTGGGTTCTGGGCGGTTCGGCTAGGCGAAGTGGACGATCCGTGTGAAACAGCTGGGCCCGTGGTTGTCGGCTAGGTTCTAGATCTGGTTCAACAGTGCTGGTTCAGGCAACAGAGCAGGCTGGAGAGATTTGGTGCAAGTGCGGGACTGCGACGGTCCGGTTCTGGCAACTGGCTTCGAGTTCGTGTGGCACTGAACGAATCTACTGGTGTGGTGCGGCCGCTACGTGTGGGTCGACGAGGCTAGGTCATGCGGATCGGCTCTGACACAGTGTTGTTTAGGGCTTACGAACGAAGACGACAGTTAGGACGTGTATGACTCGAACTTGATTTGCGGCTAGAAGCTGGCTTGCAGGGGGTGTTTTGAGTTGACTTGGTTGAACGGTTGGTGAGGGGTTGATGGGTTTTGGTTTGGTATGGTGTTGGTGAGATTGATGGTGGGTTTTGGTTATGGCATTGGTGAGGTTGATAGTGAGTTTTGGTTATGGAAAAGGTTAAAGATGAAGTGGATGAAAGTGATAGGGGTTTATGGTGGAGTATGGAATGTGGGTGATGAAGATGGTGGTGGGTGGTTGCGAAGTGGTGGTTTGTGAGCTGGTGAGGAATTTGAATGTACGAAGTCAGTGTATTCAAAAGAAATGACTGAAATTTAAAATGCGTGGAGTTGATGCGCTCAAAATAAGTGACATAAATTTAAAGAAGTATGGAACTGATGTTCTCAAAAGAATTTAAAATGCATGGAGTTATTTCGCTCAAAAGAATTTAAAATGCATTGAGTTGATACGCTTAAAAGACTTTAAGATGCATTGAGTTGATATGCTCAAAAGAATTTAAAACTGCATAGAGCTAATACGCTCAAAAGAATTTAAAACCGTATAGAGCCAATGTGCTCAGAATGCATGGAGTCGATGTGCTCAAAATGCATGGAGTCGATGCACTCAAAATGAGTGGAGCCGATGCATTCAAAATGCATAGAGCCGATGCGCTCAAAATGCATGGAGCCGATGCGCTCAATGATGCATGTAGTCGATGCGCTCAAAATGTATGGAGCTGATATGCTCAAAAGCATGGAGTCGGTGCAAAGCATGGAGTTGATGCGCTCAAAATGCATGGAGCCGATGCGCTCGATGATGTATGAAACTGATGCACTCAAAATGACATGAAACCATTTGTGGACTTAATATCTTTTTATTCTCTTTCTCTCTTTTTTTTCTTTTCTTTTTTTCTCTCTTTTTTTTTTCTTCACTTTTTTTCCTTTTGTCTTTTTTTTTAGTCTTATCAGCAACGACTCAGGAAAGCTTTAATTAATCAAACCCTTGTTCATGTGTTTTTCTTCATTGGACCCATCGTTTGACTTGGAATCCTATTGACTTCTTTTTTTATTTTCATTTCTTTTTTTTTCTTATCTCTCTTTTTGAGAAGTGAGATGATCATCGCTTGTTGTGAAACCTTTCTTTGAGCTACTAAGTCTTTGTGAGAAAATTTTTGTCCTAGTATTTGTTCCTTGATCCTCATCCAATTGATTTTCTGCAACAGCTTGATAACTCAATCGTTGTCTTTGTTGCTACTTCCTTCAATATATATTCTCTTTAATTCTTCAAAATTTTGCCCCGGTGTGGCCAATTGAATGCAAACAAAGTTGCTCATGTGTAGCCAATCAAATGCAAATAAAATTGTCCCAGTTTAAGCAATTCTAATTTATTTTTCCTAACTTTTGCTTAAACCGCCCTTTCGGGTTTTCAGCCTAATGGGCTCTTTTTCTTTTTTGCTCGGGTACCTTTTATTTCTGGATTATCCCTTGGGATATAATTTTCTCCTTTAATTAAAACTTCTAAGTTCTTTTCGATCTGAATTGTTCATCAGGGGATTGTCATCAGATGGTCAAATCATAATGTTGTACTAATGTTTACCTTGCTTGAAGCATTACATAACAAACAATCATAGATTCAAAAGTATAACAAAAAAGAAATTTACTAAGTGAACAACTTCCAGATTGGTCTTAGAAGTTTGACTACACAAAAGGGTATATATATGGAAAAAGACATAAACGATGGGATGAGATTCGAAGAAGTGTTACCCCGATATGGATTGGTTTGATCCTCATGAAAATGATCTTTATTTGCCTACTAGACATTATGGCCAAGGAATTTATTCTGCTGAAGACAAATTGAACCAAAGAGAAATTTGTCCCAGTCTAGGACTGAATTGAGTAGGACTGAGACTCGTTCTAGTGACTAAAAGATTTGTCCCTGTGTAGATCAAATTGAATCAAGAAAAATAAAAATTGCCCCAGTTTAGAGCCGAGTCGAACAAGGTATAAACTTATCCTAGTGTAAGGTTAAATTGAACTAAAAGATTTGCTTAGTGTAGGTTAATAATCGCATATTTGATTCATTAATAAACCCTCATGTTAGACAATTGCACTCTTTATATTCTTAATTGATTGAGTTTGGACATGATTTGTGAGTTTGGGCTCAATTTGGCCCTAATTGAATTTTTTCAGCATTATTGAGCTTTGACACTATTTCTGTATTTTGGACATAACTTGAGTTTTAGATATCTGATAATCATGAATTTTATGTTGTAGGAAAGCTAAGAGGAAGCTCTACAACTTTGATGAAGAGCTCGAAGTCTCATTCAGATGTCTAGTGGGCCTAATTTTGCATGGAAGTCAGAATACGAGTTTAGAGACCATTTGATGTTGTTTCGGTCATAACTTGAGTTATAGACCTTCAAATTGCATGGGGTTTGGGCCCAAATATTCATAACTGACCCAACTCTGTAATTAATGGGTTTTTTTATTATGTAAAGCCAAAATAGGGGGTAGTTTAGGGGGTGGCAAGTGAGAAACCGAGGTACCTCTCATTTTGTCATTTTTCTTTCTTCTCTCTAGAACCCTCTTCCTCCTCCTTCTTTCGAATTTTTGTTTTCTTCTTCCTTATTTTATTTTTCTGAGTTCTCCCATTCTCATGGAGGGGTAGAGCCTTTAGATCAATCCAAGAGATTGAACATGCTTGGTTGTTAATCTTGAGATTCCGTTTTTAATGTTTAAGTTCATCTATTAATCAAGTTTCTCTTCTTCTTCTTCTCATTGATAATTCTGGTTGCTTAATTAGAATTTTCATATATTAATTGCTTAATTATCATGTGCAAAGAGATGAACTCAAAAATTAAACAAGGCATTAAAGGTGTTTGATGAAATGTTTAACTTGGTTGGATCTTGGCTTTTAAGTTAATTTCAGTTTTGATGAATGTTTAACTTATCTAATCTTAATTAATAAAAATCTAGGAGCATTTCTAGTAGAAGATCCATGATCATTGAGAGGCTTCTTGATGTGGTCTAAGACCAAGGACTTGATTAATAATTGAATGGACTTTTAGTAATCAAGGATGGATTAAAATCAAGTTTGGACAATTTTCTTGGGTTGGTTGCTTTCTTAATTTTGATCATTTTGAATTCTTTTTGTTGTTTGTTAATTCTGCTTCTTAATCTCGCCTACCCTCCCCCCCATTATGTTAATTCTGTTTGTTAACTTGACTTGATCAAATTGTGTTTTATAATCCTTGAGAGACGATCCGGTGTTGCTTCCTATGCTACAAGCCGTAGGCGTAACTTGGTTATAATTTTGGTGAGTTCGGCACTCGTCAAAGGTCAAATTGAACCAAAGAGAAATTTGCTCTAGTCTAAGGCTGAATTAAATAGGGTTGAAATTTGCCATAATGAGTAAAAGATATGTCCTAGTGTAGAACTGAATTGAATAGGGCAAAAACTTACTATAGTGACTAATAGATTTGCCCTGGTGTAAGACTGATAAGCACCTCATTTTCCTTTTTTTTTTCTTCTTTTTTTAGGAGCAAGGAATTGAAAACTAGGAAAAGCATAAACCTTTTGTCTTAAAATTAAAATTATTGAAAATGACAATAACCCTTCATTAATCAAAATTGACTTTTAAAGGCTTGTAACGTGACAAAGGTTAAGGGTTATAAAAAGATATAAGGTTCAAATAAGTGTTTAAGGGTTGAATGAGACCAATGATCTTTAGCAAGTTTTGTCAATTAACTTTGGCATTATTAAGAGCACTGATTTTTCCTTCTTCTTCTTTTTGTTTTTACCATTTGCCTTTGCTATCTTATTTTTATTTACTTTTCCTTTTCTTTTTCTTCTTCTTCTTCTTCCTCTTCTTTTTTTTTAGAAATCGCCCGTTTTTACTTTATGCTAACCCCTAGCGTAGAGGTGATCCATGTCCAAGGTTCTTTAAAAAAAATATTTGTTTTAAAGCTCAAAAAGGATAACAAGAGATAATAAAGATGATGAAATTTGTAAGAGAAAGATGAGTAATCTTCATTTTCAAATCTTAACATGATTGCTTATTTTCAAAATTTTAATTTCGAGACGAAAAGATAGTGCACTCCAACTGATTATTTATTTGCTCTTTTTTTTTTCTTTTTTTCTTTTTTTCTTTTTTTTTTGTTTTGCAAAAGGCACTTGTACATGCATATTTTATTGACATCTACCAAACTGAGAATTGCCAAGAATTGGAGTTCAATGGGGTCCTAATGCAAGGAAAACACTTTGAATAAATGAAAAAGAATAAATGTCAAAAAGATAATGAAAGGAAACAAGGTATCCATGCAAAATTCATTACATTGATGCTTCAAGAAAGTTAACATAAGTTCAGCATCACTGATTATTTTATGGCAATCACTTCAATTAATGCCTCAGATCTCCAATTGTTTAGAGGTTTCGAGTTACTGAAGGGCGAATGACTTCTTCAGATATGATTATCTCGACTGGTGCTGGAAGTGTTTCCCTCAGGTGAGGAATGTGTTGTATCATTTTCTTTTTCCAGAATTATACTCTTCATTTTTTCCTCTAACTCTACATTGACCTCTTCAGAGGAAGCTACCTCTTGTCTAGCTTGTATTACCCCTAAAGAAAGCAATTATTGGATTCGAATCTTAAAGTCCTGACAGTTCTCGATATCATGTCTTACTCCTCCACAACGATAAACACAACTTGACTCTTCATCCTATTTTTCTTATTCTTTCATCGTTACAGCTGGTGCAGTGATACTATAACCTACTTTCTTCAACCCGTCGAATATTCCAGCCATTGGCAAACGCAAGCTTATGACCTTTCTTATGGGTGATCCTTCCATCTCCAAAGCATTTACCACATAATTAGAAATTGGGTTGTCAATAGTACTGGGTCCAGCTACTTCTTTAATGTCAAGCTTTCCATAAGCAATTAGTTTCCTTACTACAATCTTGAAGAATTCACAATCTTTAATTGAGTGCCCTGGGATGTCCATGTGGTATTTGTAAGTTAAACTCGGGCTATACCACATTGGGAATGATGGTTCTAGCGGACATACATGATTTTCAGAAATGAAGTGAACATCAAACAACCTTTGGAATAAGTCTGCAATTGAAATGGATAATTTTGGGAAAATGGGTAGGTTTTGAGAATGAAAGTGACTTTGATTTTGGAAGTTTGGCCGATATTGTGGGTGGCTTGGGTAATTTTCCGGAGGTGTAGGTGGATATTGGGTATAAGTTAGGCGAGTTGGTACGTATAGTTGTGGTATGAGAACATTGTTAGTTTGGAATTGTGGAATTGAGGTAATGTTTATGGTTGGCATAATTTAGTGAGGTGGGTAATGAGGAGGTGTAGGTGCTTGATATAGAAAGTGAAGGTTAGGATTATATGGTGGTTGATGACTTAGGTATTGTGGTGAATAATGAGATTTTAAGGTCTGTTGGTGTTGGACATAATTCACTTCAGGCTCTTTCTTTTTCAGCTGGATTCCTTTCTTAGCAGTGATATCCTTTGTATTGCTCGCTGGCAACTTCCCAGCTTTAGATAAAATCTCGATCCTTTCTCCAGCAACGATTAAGTCAGCAAAATCTTTATAGGCTGCTCCGGCCATTACCCCGATAAAAGGATTTCCCAAGGTTCCCAAGAAATATGAGCACATCTCATATAGTGTCAATGAGCATTGAACTTGAGCCGCTAAGACTCTCCACCTTTGTGCATATTGTTTAAAAGATTCCTTATTTCCTTTGTGCATTGAACTCAATTGTTCCCAAGTTGGGACTATTTCCAAGTTAAATCGATATTGTCCCATAAACAGGTTTGTCCAGTTATCCCAAGAAGAGATTTTGGAGAGGTCTTATTGGATATACCATTCCAAAACAGGCCCTGTCAAGCTTTCATGAAAGAAGCTGATAAGGAACTTTCAGTCCTTTGACCAAATTGACATTTTGGTAATGTATATTTTTAGGTGAAAAAATGGGTTGTTACTCTCATCATATTTGTCGAATTATGGAACCTTAAAGTCTTTTGGGATGATAATGTTAGCAGTAAGACACAACTCTTCTACCCCAAGGGGACCATAGGTACTGGAACCCTTAATTGCTTTGACTTCTTCTTCTATCTTTTCCATCCATTATTCCTTCATCTTATCATTTTGAATGGTTGTATGACCAGTCCCAGTAAGAAATTTTGTTGACACTACAATGGACACATGCGGTTGTTCCCGTGTGAACTTAGTGTTACCATGAACCTCATTTTGAGTACCTTCCAATGAATGATACTTTTCTCCTATAGGAATCACTAGCGATATAGTATTTGATGTTCCTCTCACAAAAGGCATCTCAGTGGCGACCCTAGGATTTGTTCTCATAGAATTAATAGTTGGAAGGTGCAAATGTGCTCCAGTTACTCCCACACTTCCGGCTGCCCCGATCAAGGTGAGGGTCTCCCTCAAGGCCAACAAAATTTCCTCTATTTTTCTCTGAGACTCTGTCATTTCATTTATCCTCCCTTTCATCTCATTTATTTCTATACCTATATTTCTTTCTTTATTCTCGGTTGCCATAGCTGCAGGCTTTGTTCGAGCCCTTGTATTATGAACTCGGGTTTGATTGATATCTTCTTTCCTTAGTTGCGCAATGATTCCTTAACACGGTAACATCAAACAAAGAATGAGATGAAATAAATGAGATTCATGAAATGCATAAGATGAAACGAATGAAATGAAAACATTTTTTTTAACTTTAGAAATGTCAAGAAAATGCAAGATGATATATATTTTTTAGAATGCTAGGAATGAAAATGCAAGATAATGTATCTTTTTTTTTTTAGAATGTTAGGAATGTCACGAAAATACATGATTTTTTTAAAGAATGCTAAGGATGCCATGAAAATGTATTTTTTTTATTTTTTTTTTTTTTTTAAGAATGCTAGGAATGTTATGAAAATGCATTATTTTTTTAAATTTTTTTAAAAAATGCTAATGATGCCATGCATGATTTATTTTTTGTTATTTTTTTTAAGAATGCTAGGAATGTCATGAAAAAGTAAGATGTTGATTTTTTTTTGAAAAAGAACGAGGGATAGCTAGATAAAGAAGAAATACGCTCCCTTCGTGTCCTAAAAGATTACCCTAAATTGAGGGATTCTGTCCAAAGGATCTAAGGGTCTTTTTGATTCATGAGAACTCTTATTCGGTGGCTCTACTGATCTCTAGAGCTAAGTCTCGTTTCAGAATGTTGATTACAAATAGTGGGTAAACCACTAGGTGTAGGACATTGATGAAAAAGGTAAACTCTAGATGAAATTTTCGCAATAACCAAACATGAGATACATCCAAAATGGCTACCATTATGCAACCTATACCTAACTTAGGCTTTACTCAGACCTGGCTATAAGGTCTCACTCAAATGTGTGTGATAAACGTGTAGGTGCGGTGGGTGTAGGGAACATATCAACCTTTATAATCCTAAAGACTACCCGTATCCTGCAAAACAAAAACAAAAACAAAACAAAAATTTTCAAAGCAATTCTCTATCCTAAGGTTTAAATAACAAAATAATTAACAAAATATTTAAAAAATAATTTAAGAGAAAAAAAAAAAAAAATAAAACATATATACAAAAATTACAAAATTTTACACAATCAACTTATATAGGCTTGACTCTCAAATATCCCAGTGGAGTCGCCATCTGTCGCTACCAGGATCACGGCAGGAGTGACGAACAAATAAATTTTCAGGAGTCACCACCAATTTTATTTGAAATAGAAAAAATTAGAAAACCTTTCTTAAGAAATAGTCTTTGAAACCAAATTAGATTCAAGAGTCAGTTATGCATAGAGAATAATAAAAACTTAATCCCACAGCACCCCGAACACACCCATCCTAAGATGGTACCTTAAATCAGTTATGCAAAATTGAAAATCTTAAAATATATTCGTTTCATCCCTTTTGTTTAAAAAAGACTAAAAAATAAATAATTTGTGAAAATTTAATTTTTGGCTTGACATAATAGAGATTCTGCTCTTACGTATCCTTAGGTGTAATGAGGAACTCGAAGTCACGTAATTTTTTATAAAATACTTATGAGTTGATTATTTTTAATTTTAAAAAAAATTATTAAGTTGTCGCAATTCAGATGATTATTATAGTTATAGGATTAACAAGTTGTCACAACTCAGTTAACCTCATTTTTTTAAAAAAAAATTGTTTAATCATTTTATTTTATCTTTATCATTTTTTAAAAACTTTTGCTTTCTAAGCTTTTTTTTTAAAAGCAAAAAAGGCATGCAAAGGCATTACTGCAATGCAAGAAATCCCAACTAGGTTGGCACCTCAGGCAATGCCAATCATCTGCAGCACACCTAAATTAAAATTAAAAAAAGAAAAGAATACAAAAACATGGGGGGCATTAACCAAACCCATGGCAAAAAGAGCATCAAGAGAATCTATAACAAGGGAGTCTTACCCTATCTCGAAAGAAATCTCCCTTAATAAAGTTAGCAATTAAATCCCACCACAATAAACCCTAAATGGAAGTGGCATGATTTGCCAACTTATCAACACACACATTTCCTTCTCTGTATATATGCGAACAAATGAAGGACATTTTCCTTGTCAAAACTAAACAATTGAGCCATCTATTTCTTAGTTTCCGAGGCACAATCTTCAAAGATTTAAAGGCATCAATAACAAGCTTGGAGTCATATTCTAACCAAAGCCTATTCTATCCTTTACTGAAAGTAATTTCAATTGCAATAATAGTACCAAGAAACTCAGCATATATAGCATATGAGACACCGATGTTAAATGCGAAATAGCCCAAAGTTGCAAAATTTATACCTCGGAAAATACCTCCACAAGCAGTACCTAGAGAACCCTTTGCAGCCCCATCAGTGTTAACTTTGATCCAATAAGTATTTGGAGGGTTCCAATTGACCTCAATAATCCTAGGAGCTGCTGAACGATTTCCTTGAACATTAAACTTATTCAGAATGATAGAATCCAAACTATCCGAAGAGATGGAACCCTTTGATAAATTGCCTATGTAGGAGACATTTGCTTGAATCATGTTAATAGCAGAATGCAAAGAGATTTTTCTACTTTCAAACCTTATGCAATTTTTGATATAGCAGAGAGTCCAAATGGAATACACGATACAAGCTAAAATGACTTCTTTTGTTTGAGATCCCCAGCTTTTATTACACAAAGATAAAATAGAGAGGACAGAACTTGTATCAATAGGCATACTGAGACAGTTACTAAGCCATAACCAGATTTGAGATGCGAAGTGGCATTGGAAAAATAGGTGGTCTGCAGTTTCATAGCTAGACTCACATAAGCAGCACATAGAAACCAAGTTGCAGCTCCTTAACCATAATTGATCATCAGTAGGGACCTTCCTATTAAGTAACCTCCAAAGAACAAAGGATTTAAAACTGCACAAAAATAAAAACAAAAACCAATTAGAAGCTTACGAAAAAAAGGAAACAAAAGGGGGGGTCTATTTCTCTTTCTTTTGACATTTTGCAGGAACAAGGATGAAGAATATGAAGCCTGGCCAGTTGGCAAGGCTATGGTTTGTCAGTTTGGTGGCTAGTCAGTCCTAGGTTCTGGGCAGTTCGGCTAGGCGAAGTGGACAGTTCGTGCGGAGCAGCTGGGCACATGGTCAGTCCTAGGTTCTGGTTTGACAGTGCCTGTTCAGGCGACAGAGCAGGCTGGAGCGATTCGGTGCAGGTGTAGACTGCGATGGTCTGGTTTCGATGACTAGCTTCGGGTTCGTGTGGAGCTGAACGGATCTAATGGTGTAGTGCGACCACTACGTGAGGGTCGATGGGGCTGGGTCGTGCGGATCAGCTCCGACACAGTGCTGGTCAGGGCTCGCGGACGGAGACGATGACTGGGACGTGTGTGGCTCGGACTTGATTCGCGGCTGGAAGCTAGTTCGCGTAGGGGGTTTTGAGTTGACTCGGTTGGATGATTGGTGAGGGGTTGATGGGTCTTTGTTTGGTTATGATGTTGTGAGATTGATGATGGGTTTTGGTTACAATTTTGATGAGGTTGATGGTGGGTTTTGATTATGGAAGAGGTTGAAGATGAACTGGATGAAAGTGGTGGGGGTTTATGGTGAAGTGAGTATGGAATGTGGGTGATAAAGATAGTGGTGGGTGGTTGTGAGGTGGTGATTTGTGAGCTGGTGAGGAATTTGAACGTGATGGAGTGGTGATAGCAGGGGTTTGCTGCAAAGAAAGCCACGTGAAAAGAAAAATTAAGGCCGAGGTATTAAGTTAAGTTGAAGTCTAGTTGAAGTGTGAGTTATTGGTTTTTATAGAAGGGGATTAGGTTGAAGTGTGACTATGATTTGTTTAGGATGATAAGTTATGGTTTGTTTAAGATGAGTGTTGAGGTTTAAGAAGATTGTTGGGGTTTGTTTAGGATAAGTGTTGGTACATGGGTTGTGGGTTGGATGATAGATTATGGATTAATGGGTTGGATAATGGGACATTGAGTGAAAGATGGATCATTTTCCTCTTTTTTTTTTTTTTTTCTTTTCTTTTTTTTTTTAATTTTTTGCTTTTTTATCTTTTTATTTTTTTTAAAAAATGCCCCTTAGAAACATTAAGAGTGAGATTGAGGTTGAGGGAAAGGCAGCACGTTTAGAGCTTGAAATATCGGCGAGCAAAAGCCACGAAGTTGAACTGAACGTGAATCAAAGCTCTATTTGGGACCACAACACATCAACTCGTCCATGGGTGATCCATTTTTCCCGCTTTCAGTTCTAATGAGGATGCATTTGTAATTAAACATGACTTGTATTATTAATTTCATCATTTTTTGGAAGATCCTATAATGATTGTGATAGTTGAGTGTACTCTGTACCTATGCCTTCAACCTGTTTGATGAAAGTTTTGAGACACTAATATGGGTTGTGTATTCACCATTGCGCGACCAAGGAAAGAAGACACCAACCAAACCTGAGTTAACAACACAATGGCTTGAGTAAGGCTTGCAGCAGTGACAACTGATAACGAGGGAAGAAACCTGAGTATGTAAGTCGATGAGATGAAAGGAAGGATGAATGAAGTGACAGAGTCTCAGAGAAGAATGGAGAAAATGTTGTTGGCCATGAAGGAGACCATTACCTAGATTAAGGCAACCGAGGGTATAGGAGTGATTGGGACACATTCGCCCCTGCCAACTATCACTTCTATAAGGACAATGCTTGGGGTCACCACTAAGATGCCTTTTGTGGGAGGAACCTTGAATACTGCACCGCTAGTGATTCCTATCAGAGAAAGAAATTGTTCATTAGAGGATACTTGAAATGAGGTTCATAGTAATGCTGAATTCATATAGGGACAACTGCATGTGTCCATCCTAGTGTCAATAGAATTTTCTACTGGGAGTGGTCATGCGGCAATTCAAAATGACAAGATGAAGGTAAAATGGATGGAAATGATGGAAGAACAAATCAAAGCAATTAAGGTCCTAGCACCTATGGTCCCCTTGTGATAGAAGAGTTGTGCTCTACTACTAACATTGTCATCCCAAAGGACTTTAATATTCTAGAATTTGACAAATATGATGGGATACTAACTCATTTTTTCACCTAAAAACATACATTACTAAAATGTCAATTTGGTCAAGGGACTAGAAGTTCCTTGTCAGCTTCTTTCACGAAAGTTTGATTAGGCCCACTTTGGAATGGTGTATTCAACAAGAACTTTCTAAAATCTTTTCTTGGGATGACTGACAGACCTATTTATGGGACAGTATCGGTTCAATTTGGATACAGCCCCAACTCGGGAACATTGAAAAAGAAAAACAAGGAAACCTTCAAGCAGCATGCCCAAAGGTGGAAAGCTCTCACAGCACATGTTCAACCATCGTTGACATTGACAGGAATGTGTTCATATTTTCTGGGGACTTTGGGAGCTTCCTATATTGAGACAACGACAGGTGCTGCTTATCAAGACTTTGTTAAATTAATAGCTACTGGAAAAAGGATTAAAATTATGGTAAATGCTGAAAAATTATCAACTGTCAATAATGAAAGTGGTTTCAAGAAGGAGTTTTCCCTTAAGAAAAAAGAGTCATAAGCGAGCTACGTGCAAAACCAACAACTTTTACAACCCTGTTATCCACTATCTTACCCTGCCTATTGACCTCTTCCATATAACCTAAACCCTTACCCTTATTATCAAGCTCCTCCACCCACTCCTTCAGCTTACCAAACCTCATACCAAGTCAACAATGTTCCCTCATTGCGTCAATGTATCCTAACTTGTCATGTCCATACCAATCACCCTCCAGCAACTCGAAACCTCTAAATAATTGGCGATATGAGGCGTTAATTAATGTGCATAAAGTAATTGTTTAGTCGTGATGTTATCTTAGACTTTTGTGATGCTAAACTTATGTTAACTTTCTTAAAGCATTAATGTAATGAATTTGCGTGGATTTTAGCATACCTTGTTTCCTTTCATTTTCATCATATTTCTTTCTTGACATTTATCTTTTTCATTTATTCAAAGTGTCTTCCTTGTATTTAGACCCCATTGGTCTCCAATTCTTAGTAATTCTTAGTTTGATATATGTCAGTAGTCATAAAATTCACGTGTACAAGTGTTTTTTGCAAAAAAAAAAGAAGAAAAGAAAAGAAAAAGAATGAATAAAAAAGAAAAATAATAAATAGAGCAAATAAGTAATCACTTGGTATGCACTATCTTTTTGTCTCAAAATTAAAGTTTTGAAAATAAACAAATATAATTTGAAAATGAAGATTGAACTTCTTTCTCTATCCTTTACAAAATTTCATCTTTATTATCCCTTGTTACCCCCTTTTTTAGCTTGAAATTTTTTTTAAAAAAACCTTGAACAAGGATCACTCCTACACTAGGGGTTAGCATAAAGTAAAAAATGGTGATTTCTGTGGAAAAAAAAAGAGGAAGAAGAAAAATTTAAAAAAAAAAAGAAAAAAAAAAGGAAAATAAGAAAAAGATGATGAAAAATGAAATGGCTCATAGCAAAGGAAAATGATTAAGTGAAAAACGGAAAAGAATTAGTGCTCTTGATAATGCCAATGACAATTGACAAAGCTTATTAAAGATCCTTGGTCACTTTCAACCCTTAAACACTTGTTTGAGTTTTATATCTTTCTTTTCATAACCTTAACCTTTGTCATGCTACAAGTCTCAAAAAGTTCATTCTAATCAATGAAGGGTTGTTGTCATTTTCGTTAACTTTAATTTTGAGACAAAAGGTTCGTGTTCTTCTAACTTTTCAATTTCGTGCTCCTGTAAAACAAAACAAAAAAAAAGAGGACGAGGAGGTACTTTCTAGCCCTACACTAGGGCAAATCTTTTGGTTCAATTTGACACTACTTTGGAACAAGTTTCTACCTATCCTATTCGACTCTAAACTGGGATAATTTTTTTTCCCTGGTTCAATTTAACTTACATTGGGACAAGTTTCTATCCTATTCAATTCAATCCTAAACTGAGGTAAATTTAAACGGTGATTAATGGAAGAAATTTCTTATCACTGGCAGTCAATGGTTATAATGTCCATATGAGAATTAGGAGCTATCTAACGACAACAAAGGAATCCTAACCGGGGCAATTACCTCTAACTTTGTCTTAGTACTGTTGGTCTCTTTCAGCGTCTTTCTGTTCTTATGAATGTTCAAATCAACGAAAGCACTTTTTCTTTGCTTCCTCTTCTTCTTTCTTTATTATGTTATTCTTTGTTTCATTTCTTTTTTTCATACATGTGAAACCATGCATGTTTTGCTTTGATAAAAGGGAATATAAATTCAGTATCATTGATTTAATAATTTAATGGAAAACTTCTAATTAACAAGTTAGATCAAGAATGGGTTAGAAGTTTCAATCGAGGGAAGAAAACTAGACCTGCCCTCTATGAAATCCACAATGCTAAAAAAGAGAGAAGAAAGAGCCTATTAGACCGAAGACTCGCAAAGGGTGGTCTAAGTAGAAGTTAAGGCACGTAAAATAGGTGAAATCTCAAGAGTTTGTTTAGAACTCATTGAATGGCTTACATTGGGGCAATTTTATTTTCAAATAACCATAATGGGGCAAAATTCCCAAGAATAGAGTCAGAAACAAAAGAAGCATCAGAGACAATGATTACTTAATAAATTGTCGCAAGAAATCAATTGACAAAAATCAAGAAACAAATACTGAGGCAAAATTTTCTTGCAAGGACTTAGTAGCTCCAAGTAAGGGTTCACAATAAGGGATGATCATCTCACTTTTGAAAAGACAAACTAAAAGGAGAGATAAGAGTGGAAAAGAGGAAAATAAGATGAAAAAAAAAAGAAAAACAAGAAGAATGAGAGAAATGATGGGTCCAACGGATGAATAAATGTGAACAAGGGTTTGGTTGGTCGAAGCTTTTCAAAGTCACTATTAGGTTTTATTCTTCTCCATTCATGAATTATAATTCCATGTCCAGTTGACTCGTAAGTCATTTTTCCTTTTCAAGGTTTATAATCCCATATCCAGTAGGTTTGTAATTATCTTAAATTCTATAGGTGACGTCTCCAGTGTGACGTTGAGTTTTACCTTGCAAAATTTAAAAGGTTTAACTAAGCCATGACTACTTGTTAATTCAAAATTTCAAGTTAAATTAAGACATATCTCAAGATCCAATGCATAAAGCTTTTTAGGCTCACGACCCATTGTGTTCAATTTTCTAGCTCAAGGCCTATTACATTCAATTATATGGCTCAAAGGCCTAACCCGTTTAGTTTTGAGCTCGGAAGCCTGACTCATTTAGTTTTAGGGACTCAAAGGCCTAGTTCTTTTTAGTCTTCAAGGCTTTCAACCCATTACTTTTAAATCTTTTGTCATTTGTAATCGATGGGTGATGTTGCTAACGTAACGCAGAGTTTCACCTTTTAAAATTCTTTTGGATTAATGAAGCTGCTTCTCAAGGCTTACTACAAAAAAAACTTTAGGCTCAAAGGCCAATTTTGCTTTGTTTCGGGACACAGAAGCCCATTGTTTTTTAAATTTCAGACACAAAAGCCCACTGTCTTTTAAATCTTGGGATACATAAGCCCATTGTCTTTTAAATTTTAGGATACAGAAGCCTACTATTGTTTAAATTTTGGGACACAGAAGTCCACTGTCTTTAAATTTTTAGACACAGAAGCCCACTATATTTGAAATTTAGGGATACAGAAGCCCATTATTTTTTAAATTTTGGGACACAGTAGCCTACTGTCTTTTAAATTTTGGGACACAAAAGCTCATTATCTTTTAAATTTACAGACACAGAAGCGCACTGTTTTTTAAATTTTGAGACACAGTAGTCTATCGTCTTTTAAATTTTGGGACATAGAAGCCCACTTTCTTTTAAGTTTTGAGACACATAAGCCCAATATCTTTTTAATTTTGGGACATAGTAGCCCATTGTCTTTTAAATTTTGGGACATAGAAGCCCACTGTCTTATAAATTTTGGGACACAAAAGCCTATTGTCTTTAAAAATTTGGGACACAGTAGCCTACTTTCTTTTAAATTTTGGAACATAGAAGCCCAATGCCTTTTAAATTTTAGGACACAGTAGCCTACTGTTTTTTAAAGTTTGGGACACAAAACTCCAATGTCTTTTAAATTTCAGGACACAGTAGTCTATTGTCTTTTAAATTTCAGACACAGCAGCCCACTATCTTTTAAATATTGGGACATAGTAGCTTACTGTCTTTTAAATTTTGGGACACAGTAGCCCACTGTCTTTTAAATTTTGGAACATAAAAGCTCTCTGTCATTTAAATTTTGGGACATAAAAGTCTACTGTCTTTTAAATTTTGGGACACAAAAGCTTACTTTCTTTTAAATTTTGGGACACAGTGGCCTACTGTCTTTTAAATTTTGGGACACAAAAGTTCAATGTCTTTTAAATTTCGGAACACAAAAGCCCAATGTTTTTTTGAATTTTGGGACATAGGAGCCCAATGTCTTTTAAATTTCATGACAGAGAAGCTCATTGCCATTTAAATTTCAGGGCAAGCTCACTGTCTTTTAGATTTTAGATCATAAGATCACCCAATGTCATTTAAGTTCCTTTTTTTAATAAACTCTTTTTAATTAATCAACGTCAATTGAGCTGTGATAGCTTGTTGACAAGGCAGTGATGTCTCTACGCTGAGCTTCACCCTAGTAGAATTAACGATGATGTGATAGCTCGTAAATCTGCAATTGAGCTCATTAGTTTTCAATTAGCATATTTGTTTTGTCAATCTAAATTGTCCTATGCATTCCCGAACAAAATCTGAATTCATGTCTTTACTCGTTTCTTACAACGATAATTCAAAAATTATTGTTATACATATTCTCTTGTACGCAACAAGTAAAGAGGGGCAATTGTAAACACTTGATTTTGTTAGGATCATTAAAGAAATTTAGAAAATAAAAAAATATAAAATAAAAATAAAAATTACAATTACAAAGCCCAAGTCCACTAAAAAAATAATAACAAAAATGAGAAAATAATAAATCAAAAATAAATATAGAGTTATGAAAATAAAATAAAAAGAAAAAGGACCCAAACCTATTAGAACATACGCAGATCAGGCCCAAATTTCTTTATGGCTTGTGTTTTGGGCTTAAGCAGACCCAGATCCTCCACCCATAACCCAGATCCGCCAAAACTAATCTCCCCCTTTCCCTCCAAACCCTAGTCGCGCCACCCCACCCTCCATCACACTCCAATTTCACGTCAAGTCACGCCTACAACCTGAATCCTTTCCTTTACTTATCACGCACAACCCCCTCATTCATGAGAGCACGAATCAGGTAAGCATGATTCCTTCCTTTTTTTTTCCCCTTACCGTGAGAGTAATTCCCCTTTTGGTTTCATTTTGATTTCAATTAGGATCAAGGGAAATCACATGGATTGAATGGTGAATAACACAGATTCAACCCTATAAAACCCCAAGTAATAAGGCAGCAAGGGAACACAGATTCATACTTAGAAGCAACACCCTCGAATGTTGAGAAAGAGAATATTGAGGGAGAAGCGTGCTACTGTGTTTGATTTAAAAAGCAAAAGAAAAAAAAAAGAAAAAAAAAGAGGCATAGACGAAAACACACTCTTAGAAACATTGAGAGCGAGATTGAGGTTGAGGGAAAGGTAACGCGTTCAAAGCTTGAAATATTGGCGAACAAAAGCAGTGAAGTTGAACTAACGCGTTAATCATTTTTTGGAAGATCCTGTAATGATTACGATGGATGAGTGTACTATATACTTATGCCTTCAACTTGTTTGATGAAAGTTCCGAGACAATGATATGGGTTGTGTATTCAGCTTAATCATCTTGTTAAGTTGGCATTTGCTTGAAATATGGTGAATAAGAAATTTGTGACTGTGCTTAGTAAGGTGGTTGTGGTTTGATGTCTTTTGCATCACTACACATGACTTATTTGATGAAGAGGATGAGATTGATTTGTGCTTGGTGTTATATGATGAGGGTTGTCTTCATTTTTTTTTCTTGAGCATGCGTTATTTGAATCTTCTGGCTTGTTTGCGAATGTACCTCGTTCAAATGAGAATGTTCATAGGGTATACTCATTTGATAAAATAAGGTCAAGCTTTTGGGGTCAAGATCAATAAGTCCTGTGGTGTCCCTCTTATGAATTTTTTTTAAAAAAAATGAAATAAATTTTATTCCTTTGAAGGTGAATTCGGTGCTTAAGTTGCTTTTCTGTGCTAAATTTGGTAAAATGGGTTTTTGGTTGCTATTTTGTACCGGGAAGCTATAATTGTTGATGATCAATGAATTTTTGTTATGATGGACTACCAGAGTTTTTATCCTTTTGCTGCACTTTGTTATTTTGACAGAGATGGTTTTTAATATGTTGATTTATCTTATTAGTTAGTATGTTCTCAGGTGGTACCCAAGCTATTTGATTAAATGTCTGAGTTGTTGTTAGGAAAAGTGAGTACAATTCGCGTAACAAGATTCTTGAAGTTGAAATTCTTGTCATTTCCTGAATATAAGAGTTTGGTTCCTAACCTTTACTGCATAATTGGGAATATTCTAATTTAATAGGGTAATTAGTGATTTTTGTTACTAATGTGTTGTGTGGTGACGTTGGCTAAAATTTGGTTCATTATTATACTTGTTTGGCGCAACCAAAGCTTTACTAGTTTTCCTGAGCAATTGGTTCAATCATGGTGTCTTGAAGAATATGGCCCAATATCTTTGGTTGGTTGTGTTAGATTTTCGGGTAAATGGATGGGAAGTTTTATTTTATTTTATTTATTTATTTTTCTCTCCATAATAAACAATCTTGTGACGTTAGGACATAGAACCAATTTATTAGATCCTTGACTTTCCTTTTGTTGTCACTTTTATGTTTTTTTATTTAAATAATTTAAATTATAAAAATTTCATTTAATTTTAACGAACTCGATACTTAATAGATGACGTCTTTAGCGTGATGTTGAGCTTCACCTATTTAAACATTAACATAATTAACTAAGGTGCAACGACTTGTTAATTCAAATTTTTAAAATAAAAAATTAAATCAAATTTTTAATTAAAATCAACCTAACTCACAAATATTTTTTAAAAGAACTACGTAATTTTGAGTTTTCTATTACACTAGGAGATACATAGTCGCACAATTTAAGTCAAAAATTAATTTTACTTAATTTAGTATTTCTTATTTTATTTTATTTTATTTTATTTTATTATAAGGGGTAAAATAAATATTTAAATTTTTTAAATAATTTCCTAATTATCTTAGAATAACCGTCTTAGGACAGATATATTAAGCGTGTTATGAAGTTGAGTCTCTATTCTTTTCTATGCATAATTAGAATTCAAAATCTAAATTTTTGAATGAAGACCATTTTCCTTAAATTTTTTAATTTTTTATAATAAAAATTAAAATTAGTAACAACTGATACTTTGTTTTGTAATTTAAGCCGCGATTATGGTTATGACAGAGAGGAACCTCTATCATGTAGAACCTAAAGTTATTTAAGAAAATAAATGTATTGTAAGTCCTATTTGTAATGAGTTAATCAATTAATGAAAGGGCTTCTCTTTATACATTTTCTTTAATTATTTTCAAATAATAACGAATAAAAGAACGGAAATTAATTCTTTTTTATGTGTTAATAAAAAAATTCCTTTTCTTTTTACTTCTCCTTATTCTTTTATTTTTTTACTTTTTCCTTATTCTTTTATATAAGTGATTGCGAAAATTATAAATTTTTTATTTAGCATTAAATTGGTATTTCATTTTAATATTAAATATCAAAAGTAATTTTTAATAATTATCTTATTTACTTTTTCTGTTTTAAATTTTTTGTTATTATTATTTAATTATGATTTTCATTTTTAAAACAATTTCTATTAAATTTTCTTTTTGGGTGAATTTTTATAAAATCTAACTAGATGTTTACTCGCGCATTGCGTGGATAGTAGAGAAAGAAATTTGTTTACATTTTTGTTTGATTAGTAAGCATTACCTGACTTTTATATGTTATTATTAAAAGAAGTAAACAAATAATTATATGTACATTCTATATAAAAATGAGATAATAAAATAATTAAAATGGTATGCGCTACCAGTGTTTAGAGTTTTACACTGACGTCCATTAATATCTTGACATAGAAACTTTTGTTTTGATTACAAAGAGAAAAAAAAAAACAATAAATACTGATTTGTTAAAGTATTAGTAGATGTCAGCATAAAATTCTTTCACTTACGATGCATACCAATTAAATTCATAATAGAAATTGTCTTAATAAGTGTAATTAACTTTGATATATATAAAGCATGATAAATGTTTAACGTATAATTCAAAGTAAAAATTGTACTAATAATAATTAAGAGTAAATTACTATTTTGTTTCCTGAAATATTATGTTGAAATCCATTTGGTTCTTGACAGATAGGTGATATCAATTAAGTTCCTAAAAGATGGAGAATGACATTAATTTAGTCTTCTAAAGAAATTAACATTAATTTAGTCCTTCATTATTAGAAAAAAGATAAATGCTAGCAATACCATCTTTTGAATACTCATTTTAACATTTATTTTATTATTAATCCAAAAATAAGTGTTGTTAGTATTCTTTCCCTAATAATTCTTTTAAGTATATGAGGTGAATCAATAGTAAAATAAATGATGAAATGAGTGTCTAAAAAAATATGTTACTAGTATTCTTCTAAAAAAAATGATGTTAATTCAATCCATCAATTATAAAAAATTGACATCAATTTAGTCATTTAATAATAAAAAAATGACATCAATTTAGTCCTTAAATTACACATTCTGTGCATAAGAAAATGATTTTGATGTTACTTTTCATGATTGAGAGACTAGAATGATTCCACATATCTTTCAAGGACCAAATAGATGCCAACCACATCTTTTGAGAACCAAAATGGTAGGTTACCCAATAATTAATATGAAAAAGAAAAGTTGTTTGGTTGTTTTGTAGACTTTTTGTCAATGGACATGTGGCTTACATTAGTAATTAGCAATCGTTTTTAGGGGTGTTTAAGACCTAACTTGACCCAATAATTTGACCAGCACCAAAGTTAATTGGGCCAGGTTTGTATATAAAAATTAGACTCAATATATTTTTTAAATTGGATTCGAGTCATATTTTAAGTTAGCTTAACCGGATGACCCGACATCACATGATATTTTAAAAGATAATCTTTTTTAAAGTTAGTAATAAATTATAAAGTTTCTTGACTTAAATTAATACTTTTGCATTATGTGATAATATTTTTATATTGCTATAATTTATTTTGACATATATATTATAAAACATCTTTTAGTTTTAGTTTCTTATTCTTAAAATCTGATGACTTAATTATGTATAATATTTAAATTTATACATTTTATTTAAATATTAAGTTAGCATTGTCTCTACTTAGTCTTTCATTGGGCCAAAACCGAGTCCAGTTCGAGCCTTAGAAATTGACCCAATCTAAATTCAAGTAAGTTTCAGATAAAGTTAAACTCGGCCTTCGAGCATCCCTATTCTTTTATACCATTTTGGTAGATGGTGTTGCCCAAAAGCGCTTCCGTGTTTTTATGATAGGTATAATTCCCATTATTTCCACTTGTCTCATATAAAGTTTGCCAAAAGATTTGAAATTTTACATTACACATTCTCATAAACACTCACATATATAATGGAAATACATAACATGCATAGCTGCATTAATGTGCGCATAATTAAAATAATACATGCATATTGCTACAAAATCCAATAAATATTGAAAATAGAAAAAATAAGGTGCTCAAGCGATACCTTTCATCTAATAGGAAAAAGTTTATGTAACACCCTCCCTAGGGTATCACATGTCTGACTCCCGACTCAAAATCTGAAAAGAAGTTCGTACAAAGTTTGAGTTATAAAATATGAGTTTTAAAATTTCTTTTTTGCTGAAACATAAACTTTCTGAAATTCATAAGTAATACGGAAAAATAGATTTAACTGATTTAAAATCATATAACAAACATCACTTAATATTTAACAATTAAAGAGAAATATAAAACTAACAGACTCTTTTTTTTAACAGTAACAAATCCCATGACGGATCCTACTTAATAGCACGGTACAACACTAACGAGAAACTTTAACATACTTATTTCTTTTTCTATCCGTCTTGATGTATCGGACATCTGTTCCTTTGTCAACACTGCACACCTTCAAGTCCTGAATGTCCACTCCTTATTGTTGTCACCAATCTCAGAGTATCTATCGCTCGTTATGTCTAAGACAACTCATTCTTTCTATTGTTTGATTTTAACAGTATAGACACAGTAAAACAACATAACAAAGAGGTGAGATCACCTACACCAATACCAACATGGCAGTACAGAGATAACACAAACAACATATCATATAGATAGATCATACCATAATCATGTTATCGACATTAATCAACTATCATCATCTAATCATTTATTAGTTCAATCATCATCCAAGTACTCAAAACAATTGTCATAGCCAACATTCCTCAATTAATATATCATACAAATATAAATGCTCAGATTTATGCATGTGCACAAAGACTCAGTTTTTCAAAAACAACTCCATGGAGATTTTCACAATTTCGAGAAGAATGCTCTGGTTAATTGTCATCCTTAACCCAAAGACAATCTCCCAGTCGTAGAAAAGAATCGTGTTCTTGTCGGGTATCGTTAATGCGTTGCAACGGACTGCATCGCCAAGTGGCACATGGTCCTCAGACAAATGTCCACTGGTCGACCGCCACACCTCGACGCCCCCAAGATCTATCATAGACCTCACTATCAATTCTCATTCCCTCTTCAACCACAAGGGCCAAAATAGCTTATTAGCTATACTTTATACAATGCACGAATATATCAGTGCAAGTCCAACCCCAAAGGGCCAAATCTTTTTAATTTCATTTGTTCAATGTAATCATATGCCTCAACGCATATTTTTCCAATGCATGTATAATGCACCAAATGCCAATCACAGGCAAAACATGTCATTTTCTCACACAGCATCCATATACTGGCTCTACAGTATTTATACTGTATTTTTAACAGGAAAATCATATTATCACATTTTCATAGTTATAAAACACTTTTGTCGTGTTTTTACAAAATTGCACAACATTTCCGTTTCGTTTTCACAATTCCAAAACGTTTCTGTTACGTTTTCACAATTCTAAAATGTTTATATTATGTTTTCAAAATACCGTAACACTTCTGTTACGTTTTCAAAATTCTGAAACGTTTCTGTTATATTTTCACAATACCGTGACACTTCTGTTACGTTTTCAAAATGCCGCAACTCTTCTGTTGCACTTTTAAATCACATACTAATTTTTCAACATTTTTCTCCATCGCATAAAAATATACGTTTCTCAATCGCATATTATTTTTCCACTGTTTCAAAATCACGTATCTTAAAAATCATTCTTTTACGTTACGTAAATCATTTTTTTTATCATCCTCAAAATATATAAAACACTTTTCAAATCTCATAACAATTTTCCTCCATTTTTACAATCACGTAAAAATATTCTATCGCTATTCAATCACGTAGTGATTTATTAATAGTAGTTCAAATCACATAAAATATTTAAACGTTATTCAAATCGCGTTGAAATATTTTAACGTATTCCAAATCACGTAGCTTAAAATCGTGTTTAGTAAAATACTTAGAAACTTTTTACATAAAATAAATCAATAAAAATCCTTCTAAAATCGTATTCATGTATTCTTTAAAAAATAAACTCTTTATTTATTTTCCTTGCTTTTTCTAAACATCCATTTTCATCATTCAAGAAAATATTAATTTTGTGAACACCTATCTTGAAGTGTCTTAACCGAAATTCACCATGTTCTAGGGATCAAAAATTAATTCCATTGTTCTTGAAAAATTTCAACATGAACCCTAACCAAGGGCATCAAAACCGTAGCTCTTCCTTGGTCATTGGGACCAAAATTAATTTTCTTTCCATCATCAAATCATGCCATACACATACATACACAATATATATATATATATATATATCAAAAGTATGTCATATTATCATCATGCATAGTATAAGCATACCATCAAAATTATAAACTCATGCAAAGCATATTAAGCATAGGCAATTATTCAAAGCTCATAAACACATATAAATTATTACATGACCATGATATGAATCCTCACATGGATTCAACACCCATCAAATATAAGACCATCTCTCACCACCATGCTTGGTTGGTGAGATGGATCTCCCTCTTACCTCTTGAAGATCCTCAAAAACTCTTTGTTTTGCTTCTTTTTCCAAGTCCTTCACCACAAAGGGCTTCTTAAATACAAAACAAAATACATAAAAAAATTAGTATACTAAGCTTGATTCAGAGGAACCATGGATCAAACATGGTTTAGATCATGAAAAAGAAAAGAAGAAATGAAGTTTCCTTACACTTCACCTCAAAAATCCAATAACTTTGATCTTGAAGAAAGTCTATGAAGATGAATGATTTAGAGAAAATCTCCAACATGAAAGTTGCTTAGAATAAGGTAAGGATTCAAGAAATATGGTTAGTTGAAATTAAAGAGTGGTGGAAGGTAGATTGGAGGGTCATGGCCGAAACCTAGAGGAGAAGAGAAATGGAGAGAAAATTTGCTAAGTTTAGCTTCTTGAAATTGACAAAGAAAGACCAAGAATGAGTAATAATGGTGGTCTTCAACTTTGCTACTCACTTAAGCCACCAAAACCGTAGCCCCCCCTCCAATGCATTCTCCTTGAATACAAATTGATCAATAATGATCAATAATGATACACCATTGACCATGACATGTAATAATGGTCATAAAGTTTTGTTTCTTTGTCTCCTAAACAATCCAAAACCATCCCCTTCCATGCATGCTTCTCCTTGTGCATTTAATTATTTGTCATCATTATTAGCCACCATCTAGAGCATTCTAAGCCATTGATTAATTCAATGGTTAGGATTTAGGTAGACTTTTGATTTTAGAAGACTTAATCTAGGCCATTGAATCTTTTTCCTTTAAATTCTAGTCATTGGATGTGTCTCCAAAATTAAGGGTCAAGATTACTCCTTCAAACTTTTAATCCAAGGGTTATAATTAGTCTTTGTCACTTTTTAAGACTAAATCTTCACCATTGATTAAATCTAAATCTAATGGTCATAAATGGTCCTTGTTACTTTACAAGACCAAATCTCCACCCTTAATCAATTCTATATCCAATGGTTACAAATGGTCATAGTCACTTTATATGACCAAATCTCTACCCTTGATTTAATCTCCATCTAATGGTTATAAATGATCTTATTCACTTTTAAGATCAAATCTCCACCGTTGATTAAATCAAGATCAAGTCTCCATCGTTAATTAAATCAATGGTGGATATCCAAACCACCAAGGTTGTCTTAAGCAATATAATTTCTATTTTTATCTGCTAAAACCCCACAAAAGAATATATTTACTGTATTTTTATCGCCTGATAAATAAATACAGTACAAAACACAGTACAATAAAATTTTCTAAAACTGTTTTCGGATTCAGGTTTAGTACGATCCTCTGTTTCTGTCTAAACAATACAAATTTTTCTATGCGTAGAAAAATTTTCACTTTGCGGGACCCACCTGGGCCCACGTATGGCCACCTGGGCCCACATACACCCCCTGAGCCCACAAACAGTAAAAAATTTCATAATCATCTACAAAAATCACAAATATTAGAAAACACACAAATATCAAATAGATTACGTAAAATAATTGCCTAACGGTAAAAATTAAATTACGTAAAGTTTTCTCCAGCCCGAAAATTTTTATTTTCCTGACACGGAGTAAATCACTCAAAACGATCAAATACGCTGATGGAATAAACAAAATAATTTTATAGTGCACAGAAATTACTAAACAGTAAAATTCTATTAACTGTCAAAATTACTGTTTAAGATATACGAAAATTTTGGGGTGTTACAGTTTACACCCATACGTTGCAATACACAAATCATTACCACTAATTCCAGATAGTCATGAAGAAATGCTTCCAAACCAAAGGCTATGGTTATGGTAATGGCAAAATCAATGGCAATTCTTAAGCTTATTTGAATAGAGCAATCAATGAAGCAAGTAGGCCGCATTGGCTGAACAGCTCAACTAAAGTTGGGTAGGGATTTGAGTAAAGGTTATAGACTCAAGTAATGGTAACAATTTTCCATTGTACCAAACTGAAGCAAGTGATGAGTAAATTGATGGGTGTACCACCAAGGAGATGAAATCAAATGGGAACCTGAGGAGAGAATTCGATATTGATGAGTAAATTACTAGACCTAAAAGAAATACAACAACCAATTGATAATATATAGTTCTTTGTTTATAAAGGCCATTAATCGATTTCATAACTATTTTAAAATGGATAATCTTTTGTTTGTTTATAAAGTCTATTAAATGACTTCATAACCATATTGTTGTTGGTATAAAAATAAAATACATTTCGATTTATACTATTTCGATAGTTTAAATTGGCATGAACATAATTCTTGATGAATTTACAAGTTTTTGACTGGAATTGAAGCTGATCGAGACATAGATTTTGATTGGTCATTTTCATCTCATATTAAGAGTAATAGTTTTGATTTACAATCGAAACAATAGGCTTGGAGAGTAGCTACACTTAGCAGAATTTCTGGAAGGAAGAGACCTCGAGTAAAGATCAATGGATGTTCGAGCATACAAGTTTGGATTCAAAAGAAAGAAGTTTTTGAATTTAAAATAGAAGGTAGCAGCAGTTGGAGATGTGAAATCAAGACAATACATGGATTGCTGACAAAGATCGAGCAGTTGTTGATGGCGCGAGGATTGCTGACAAAGATTTGGTGGTTACCAGATAAACATTACTAATCATTTAGGCGGTTATCTTTATTGTAGACACATGTCAAAATCTTGTAAACTAGGTAGTTACTTAGGAAGTCTATAAACACCAAGAGGATGTAAACATTTAGGCATTAAAAATTCTATACTCACAAACACTTGTAAACTCATGCTCTCACGTCTATTGAGATCTCGAGCAAACAACACGCAAGTCTAGTTCAGTATGTTTCCATCCACTTTCATTTTCACTTTCATTCATGTACTCTTTACAAATTCAATGCAATTTTAAACTCAGTTCATTTACTTTAGTCTTTATTTTCCTTTGCAAATTCTTTTCTACTCCTGATCAAATGATTCTTTTAAAGATCATTGAGTTTCGTTAATTGCTTTTCTTTAATTGCTTTCTTTACTTTTATGCAATTTTATTTTCCTACAATTTACATACATGTTCATTTACTTTTCATTGCATTTACTTTGAATCATTTTTACTTTATGCTATTTAATTTACATTGTCATATTTACTTCGAATGTTTTCTTTCGTTTCAGTTATTTTAACTTATTTTCGTTTATATTACTTTTACTTTATTTCTCGAAAACAAGGCTTTTATATCTTCGAACTTGTCTTTTATCAAAGCTTGACATTTGCATAAAATTTTCGATTTTGGATTAACATAACATTTTGTGAAATCGAAATCATTAATTTAACTCCTTTAAGATATTCAGACCATAGTGTCAAGAGGAAGCGATTCCATTCCTCGAATTGAGATCGAGAATCAAACTTTGTCCATAGACAAAGGGTTTGCCATAGTCTAAGTAGTGATATTCGAAATATTTTGGTAAACAAATTGGCATGCCTGGTCGGATGGGTTAATTGAATAAAATCTTAAAAGATTTTTGCTAAGTATATATGTTTGAGAAGTGGTAGAGTACTGCTAAATATGTCTAAAAATACATCTTTGAGTGCTTAGAACAACAAACAGGGAATAGTGGTACTAGTGCAGTAGAGACACCATAGTCTCTGCAAATTTACCATAAGCCTTAGAGCCCGTGATCAGTGAAATCACAGGAGCTCCTGTTTCGAATTTAAAAACCAAGACTCTTGGGGTAAACAGAACTACACCCTTGTATGGTTTGCCTCCTGGGTTTGTTCCCCAAAATGTTACACAGAACATAGGGACTGCCAAAGTCATATACACAAGTCCTATCCATAATATTTCGCTAAGAAACCAAATGGTAAATGTTGGTGGCCAAGGTGCAGGAACAAGTACCAGTCGAACTGATAGGCAAAATATGGGAATACTAGTGTTCCCTAATATGTCCAGGGATATGTCTTCGATTCCTTCAGGGAATACAAACACAACCTTGAATAATATCAGGTAACAAATTGATGAAAGTAACCATGAGATGGTTCATATGCTGACTCAGCAGATGACTATTGTGATAATACCATTCATAGAATCAACCAATAATACCTACACCACATTGGCTAGGCAAATTGGTAGGATTGCAAAAATTTTTGGTAACCCAGAAGATTCTGTAGGAAATCAAAGGGTAAACAATCAACCTGTTTATCAAGAAAATGCCTGATTGGTAAATAATCCTAATGTTAACAATACAGTTGAAGATAACCAGCCAAGAGAGATTCCACAAGGTCCAAATGTAGGATTTCGAATAGTCAATCGAAATCAAGATGTTGATAATCTTCTAGAAAGGATTAGACTTAATAATCTTGGAGGGCAACAAAATATCAGCCAAGCAGTGGAACAAGTGCTGAATAGGTATGGTTTTAATGTGAGATATGCAAATAGACCTTATTTTGTGTCAGCTTTCCCTGAATTTATCCAGCAAGCAGAATTACCTAGAGGGTGTAAAGCACCTAAAATTTCTAATAAATTTGTTGGGAAAAGTGGGGAATCCACTGTAGAGCATATTGCTCGATACACAATTGAAGCTGGAGAAGCAGCCACGAATGAATATTAAAAAATGAAATATTTTCTTAGTTCTTTAACCAAGAATGCCTTTACTTGGTTTACAACCCTTCCACCAAATTCGATTCACTCTTGGAACTAATTGGAAAGAAATTTCCATGACCAGTTCTTTAGAGGAGAAATAAAGGTAAGTCTCGTAGATTTGTTTAATATTAAAAGAGGCCATGAGGAGTCTATAGATGATTACGTGGCCAGGTTCAGGCAAATGAAGGCTAGGTGCTTTACTGTTGTTCTTGAATCTGAGGTGGTCAAAATGGCTGCTGATGGATTAGATTATTCCATTCGAAAGAAACTAGTAAACCAGCAAATCCTTGACATGTCTCAACTTGCTGATAAAGTAAGACAAATCAAACAATTGAAACTCAAAAAGGAAAGATTTAGGAAAAATTTGATAAAAGAAAAGATTGCTTACGTTGAAACTTCAAGAAATCGAAGCATAATAATATGTCTACGTTGAAATCGATGAGGGTGTTGATGATGAGAAAAATGAGGTTAATATAGCAGAATTAAAATCTAGTCCTCTTTATACTTGTTCATCTTTAGTACCTAATCGAATCAAGGATAATATAAAATCCTCTACTAGGCCAGCTTATGCTTTCAATATTCCTAAATCAGATTTAATTTTTGATGTCTTGTTAAAAGATAAGCAAATTAAACTTCCTGATGGACATAAAATCCCTTCAGTAGAAGAGATAAAGAGTCAAAAATATTATAAGTGTCATAATAGATATGACCACTCGACTAACAATTGTATACGTTTCAGGGATTTAATTCAAAAAAGCATCATGGAAGGAAGACTGATCTTCGATAACAAGAAAATCATGAAGGTGGATGCTGATCCATTCGAAATGAATGCCAGCTATGTAGAGCCTGTTGGCTTCGCTGACATTAACATGGTGGAGCTAGGGGAATCTGGCCCCATCCACACCGCTGAGGATAGCCTCGAAGTGTTTAAGGCTGAAGAACAAGAGGTTTTCCCAAAGGCTGGGGAAACATTGGTAGAGTTCCTTCTTCGAAAGAAGGAAGATGAAGGGAAGTGTCTCTTTGCCCTCGATGCATCGCCGTTTTCGACAAGTTAGCTGCTAAGTCTTACTAGGAAGCTAGGAAGCAGAAGCAGAAGAAGGCTCCTACAGGAAGTTCAATTAGTATAAATAATCAATCAACAAACCACAATTCTGTGGTGGTTCAAGATTCGGAAAGGATCGAGAAAGGCAAGACCAGGGTGCCCCATTCAAGCGTGGCACTTAATCAATGGGTGAGAAATAGTCCACATCCCCATAAGTTTCAGAATAGGCCATTTTGGCCCAATTTGGAATATCAGATAAGTCCTTTTTGGGGAAGACTAAACACTTGGTCTCGAGGAGAAGGTTCGAACTCGAACTAAAGCTTTAACCCATTTCTTTCAAAGTCTCAATGGCGGAAAGCCCACAGGCTTCAACAACAACAACAATATACATTAGCCAAGTTATAGTAGCAGCAAAGGTCCTATGCCAGGGTGGTCCAAGGACCACCCTTGAGAGCAGAAAAATAGAAACCTCCCAGTCCAATTGAGGAGGACGTCATCACAGATTCTTTCGAATCTGGATTTAAGGATAATTTGGATACCATGTTTGGCGTCAATGTAGTGTCCCTTCTCCTTTATAATTTTTCTATTGCAAGAAACTAGGAACTAGACCAAGAAAAGGACTTTGAAGATAGTTCAAAGGAGAACAATTAGTACTTGGTTGAGGAGGATACGGTTGAGGTATTGGAGAATTTTGCAGTCTTCAACATTCCCTCTCTCAAAATAAAGAGTCATCTGCATCCACTATTTATCCAGACAATAGTGAATGGTAAGTTTGTGGGCAAGGTGCTGATAGAAGGAGGGGCTGCTATTAATCTGTTGCCAAAGAATTTGCTGAAGAAGTTTGGCAAAATAGAGGCAGATTTGTTACCTCACAATATAGTGGTGACATACTTTAATGACAGATCCTCCACATCAGAAGAGGCTATTGTTCTTGACGTCAAAGTGGCCTCAGTCATGAGGTCAACCTTGTTCATAGTGGTTCCCTCAAAGGCCAGTTATAATCTTTTTTTTGGTAGAGAATAGATTCATGTTGCAGGTGTTGTTCCTTCAACTATTCATCAGAAGATGTTCTTATGGAACCAAATAGGAGAGCTCGAAATGGTGAAAGCTAATGATACTCTCTGTCATGTAAACTAGAATTGTGCAGATCTGCAAATTTATGTGCCTGGTGTCAGACCATTCTGCATATGGGATTCGACAGCTCTCAACAGCAAGGGAGTCGAGATGGTGGCCATTACACTAATAGGTTTTTCTGTTATACCAAAGGCTGATTCATTTCAGCTTCGAAATTGTAATGATTCCATGGCCTATAGACAACTATTTAACATTCCAGGCCGAGTGTATTCAACCTCAAGTTATAATTTAAATGGAGGAACTTAAGAGCCACATGACTCGAATTGTAGCCTATATGACTGAAAACTGCACTGAGAGTGCAATTTCAAGTCATGAGACACGAATCTCAGCCTATATGGCTGAGAAATTTGGTGTTATTAAAGACACTAACTTGGATTGTATTTATGATTACTATTCTCTACGATTTGAACAAGGTCTTTTATCTTATGATGTTAAAAAGATAGGGGTACAAGATCTTTTGGAAGATATTAATTTAGGGAATGATGTAATATATAGACCTACTTTTATTAGTAGTTTAATAAAATCTGATTTCAAGTATGAGTTGATTCACCTGCTCGAAGAATATAAAGACAATTTTGCATGGGAATATGAGGAAATGCCTGGGCTCAGTTGAGATTTGGTAGAACACAGACTACCGATTCGAGCAGGATAAAGACCAATCAAGCAAGCTCCAAGAATATTTGCCCCTGAAGTGGTCTCGAAGATCAAGGAAGAAATCAAAAGGTTATTAAAGGTTAAGTTCATTCAAACTACCAGGTATATTGACTGGATTTCTAACGTTGTTCCTATTATGAAAAAGAATGGTAAGTTAAGAGTATGTATTGATTTTCGAGATTTAAATTCTACTACTCCTAAAGATGAATATCGTATGCCTATTACTGACATGTTGATTGACTCAGCCTCAGGCCATGAAATTTTAAGTTTCATGGATGGTTATTCTGGGTATAATCGAATTTATATTGCAGAAGAAGATGTGCTAAAAATAGCTTTTCGATGTCTTGGAACAATTGACACTTTCGAATGGGTAGTCATGCCATTCGACTTAAAGAATGCTGGAGTCACTTATCAAAGGGCCATGAATACCATTTTTCATGATATTATTGGGAATTTCATGGAAGTTTACATTGATGATGTAATGATCAAATCGAAATCAGAAAAGGAACACATTTCGAATTTGAGACAGTCATTCAAAAGAATGAGGAAGCATGAATTGAAAATGAATCCTATTAAATGTGTTTTTGGTGTTTCTGCAGGAAATTTCCTTGGATTCCTGGTTCAGAAGAAAGGAGTAAAGGTAGATCAGAACAAAGCTAAAGTTATTCTAGAAGCAACACCTCATTCGAATAAGAAGCAGCTCCAGTCTCTGCTTGAAAAAATTAATTTCCTGAGAAGGTTCATTTCGAATTTGTCTGGCAAAACCAAAGTCTTCTCTTCACTCTTGAAGCTTAAAGCTGAAAAAGAGTTTCGATGGGAAGAAGAACATCAAGAGGCATTCGATTAAATCAAGCATTGTTTGGCTAATCCTCCAGTAATGACGCCTCTAGTGCCTGGACGCCCCTTGAAGTTATATATTTTAGCATCAAATGAAACTATTGGGTGTATGTTAGCCCAGGAAAATGAAAATGGAATCGAAAGAGCCATTTATTAACTCAGTAGAGTTTTAATAGATGCTGAAACTAGATACAGTGCAATCGAGAAATTACGTTTAGCTTTGTATTTCTCTTGTACCAAGTTAAAGTATTATGTAAAGCCACATGATATACTTGTTGTTTCGAAAACTGATATAATAAAGTATATGTTATCCAAGCCTATCTTGCATGGTAGAATAGGAAAATGGGCTCTTGCTTTAATAGATTTTTTCTTAAAGTACGTACCACAATAGGTTGTGAAAGGCCAAGTGTTGGCAGACTTTTTGACTGACCATCCTTGTGTTGACATCGAAGAAAAAGATATTATCTATGTGGGTTTAAAACCATGGAAGTTATATTTTGACGGATCGAAACACAGTGGAGGTATTATCTTAGAGTTCTAATTGTTTCGCTAATTGGAACTCCAACTAAATTTTTATTCAAATTGAAACATGAGTGTTCAAATAATGAAGCTGTGTATGAAGCTTTAATAGCTAGCTTATAGATTTTAATTTCACTTAAAGCCAAAAATATTAAAGTATTGGGTGACTCTCAGTTAGTTATTAAGCAATTAACTTGAGAATATAAATGCATGAACCAGAATTTGTTTAGATACTTTGCTTTTGCAGCAATGTTATTGTGTGAATTCGATGAGATTATGTTGAAACACATTCCGAGGGAAGAAAACTATGAAGCTAATGAGCTTGCTCAAATAGCTTCAGGTTACAAAATTTCGAGTTTTACTTTGCTTAAATTAATCAAAATCAGAGAAAAGTTGTATCCTTTCGAGAATTTATAAGTATGTCTAATAGAGAATATAGATGATTCTGATTGGAGAAAGCCAATTGTGGATTATTTACAAAACCCAAATATAGCAGTCGAAAGAAAATTAAAATATAAAGCCTTACACTATGTTATATTGGGTCAATCACTTTATAAGAAGTCAGTATATGGGAATTTATTGACATGTCTATGTGAGAAGGAAGCATTCATAGCTTTAGCAGAAGTTCATGAAGGCATTTGTGGTGCTCATCAAGTTGGTGAAAAAATGAAATGGGTATTGCATAGGCAAAAGGTCTATTGGCCCAAGATGGCTAAGGATTGTCATTCATATGTTAAGTCCTGTGAGGAATGTCAAAAGCATTGAAACATTCAACATATGTCTTACAAGTGATTTACATTCGATTATAAAACCTTGGCCTTTTCGAGGATGGGCTCTCAATCTGATAGGTCAGATTCATCCACCATCTTCGAAAGGACACAAGTATATATTAGTTGCCATCGATTATTTTACTAAATGGGTCGAAGTTATTCCTTTGAAGGATGTTACTCAACAAGATATTATTAATTTTGTTGAAGTAAATATTATTTATAGATTTAGTATCCCTCAAACTTTAACTACAGACCAAGGTACTGTGTTTACTAGTCGTTATATTATTGAGTTTGCTAAGACAAGGAATATCAAATTAGTTATTTCGACTCCTTACTACGCTCAAGCTAATGGACAAGTCGAAGCAGCCAATAAGATTTTAATTAGTTTAATAAAGAAACATGTTGGTCGAAAATGAAGACGTTGGCATGAAACTTTGAGCCAAGTTTTGTGGGCTTATCAAAATTCTCCTAAAGATGCTATTGGTACTACACCTTATCATTTAGTTTATGGGCATGATGCAGTGTTACCAATCAAAATTAATTTTCAGTCAATTAGAGTACAATATCAAGATGAAATTCCTACTCGAGATTATTGGGACTTGATGTTTGATGAAATAAATTAATTAGATGAGGAAAGATTAATTGCTCTCGAGAATCTGATTCGACAAAAAGAAAGAATTGTAAGATTTTATGATCATCGAGTCAAGAGGAAAGAGTTTGTTTTAGGTGATTTAGTTTGGAAGGTTATTTTACCTATGGAGAAAAAGTTGAAATCATTTGGAAAATGGTCTCCAAATTGGGAAGGGTCATATCGAATTGAAAAAGTTTATTCCGATAATGCTTATTCGATTACGAATGTTAACACAAACGAAAAGATCGCTTCGATAAATTGTAAATATCTAAAAACATACAAACCAATCCTTCACGAAGTTAAAATCTCACTCTAAAAATCATGGTTTCGATTCAAAGTAATTGAAAATTAAAATTGTCATTACAGAATAAAAATACAAAGTATTTATTAGAGTCTCGAAAACAAGGAGACCCAAGTATCTAAGATCCTATCTTTTTCTTTGGAAGCTGCCTCGAGGGATGGAGCTAATTCTTAAATGGCTTGCTTCACTTAGTTACCCTCAGTTGTCAACTATGAATACTCTTTATCAAGAGTTTGTTCTTTACTAGCACAATCGTTGGCAAGGGCTCGAAGTTCACATTGTTGATCTTCCAATAGTAGTAGTTCTTGTTTAAGTTTAGCAATTCGTTCTTCGTTTTGATTAATGTTTTGCTGAGTAGCTAAAAGAACAAAGGTGAGCTTCAAATGCTTTCTCTTGACTTTAGCAATAGTCACCATCAATTGTTTCTTTTTTTTTAGTAGTTGCTGATTGCTAGTGATGATTTGATCGAGATTAGGAAGCTGGATTGGAAAATCTTTAGTAAGGGTAACCAAGTTTTGAATAACTCATTGGGCATTCGAATCCAGTAGATGTTTGTTTTGATTCAGTTAGTCAAGAAGTCCAAATAGTTTTTCTTGTTTGTCCTTGGCAGCTATAACTTGATCTATCCCTAGAATGGAAAGATCAACCAGCTCTTTTAATAGGTTGGGGGCAGAAATGCTTTAGATTTCGACTTCAGAATGGGTTGTAGAATAATGAGACTTTGAAGATATAGATCCAGACACTTTTGGACGTCATCCTCGACTTCATCATCATCAAGGCATATGGCTTCTGCTTCTTCTTCGAAAGAAATTTCCATTTGTCCTGATTGGACTTTAGCAGAAGTAGAAGGGATAACTTCAGAAATGTGGATAGTCTCAATCGAGATAGCAACTTCGATTTCTACGGGGATGATGGTTTCAGGGGGAGAAATGTTCTCCTGAAAATAAGAAAATTTGATTTTAGAAATAATCGGAGTAATTCATGAATATTTAATTTCGATAAATACAAACCTGAGCAGTTGTCTCTATTATGGGGACTTTAGAACTGGGTCCAGTTGCAGAAGCTATGTTTCCCAGAAAAATGTAAGAACAAAATTAGCATTTCTTTTAGATTTATACAAAATGAATGTATTAGGTGACAAACCTCAGCATTAGCTTCGACAGGGATATCATGAGCCCCAGTGCTAGATTCTTTTTTAGCCTGAGTTTCAGTATCAAATATCTTATCGAAACGGGAACTCAAGGCTGAAGTTGGTTCTGGCCTAGGAGTGAGTTAGTCTGGAATGAAATTTGAATCCTTTGGAGGAGAAGGGATAGGAGAAGGAATCCTGAATCTTCTTGTAGAAATCGGGGCAGATTACCTATGTTCTTTAGGAGATGATTCCTATTCAAAATAGAAAACATTAGCTGTGTTTTAAATATTTTAAAAAATAATTAAATACTAGTGATGGGTTAGCTCTTTGTGCGTTTGATGCTAGTCTTGCATCCTTTGAGGAAACAGGCTCTTCCCCTTGTTTCAAGGATTCATTAGAGCTTTCGGATAAAATGCTTTGCGTCTGTTTTGATGCGACATGCTTTATATGCCTAATTTTTATTGGGCTTTTAGCAATTGTTTTTTCCTAGAAAGATGAAAGGAAATCAAAATCAGGAACATGACAAGTTCATTTAAAAATATATAACGATAATAAATAAAATCAGAAATTAAAAATCCTTTACCATGGATTGTTGGGGAACAACATGTGTAGTTTTTCGACCATATTTTTCCTTTTCTCAATAATCTTTGCTTTTGAAGGTACTGGAGGAGGTTTTTTCGATATATGAGATTATGAAATTGCCCTTGGGACTTTTGATTTCGTTTTCTGAGCTTTGTTGGGTCTCTGAGGTTCATTATCCTAATCTTCTTCAGCCTTCATTACTTTAGTCCTTTTTGAGACTACAATATATAAAATATATATAAATTCAGTATGAAGATTTGGATTGAAAACAAATAATTATGAAGTGGTCTCTGGTTTTTACCATATGGTGGGTATTTTATTATTTGAGTATATCCATTAATTGGAACTCGACAGGTGTCCAAGTAGCAGTTGGCAAAAGTTATTTCTCATTTCTTCAATTCCTTAAAAACACCCAACGCTCCACCTTTGGGGTCTGGATATTTGTTAGCTATGCTAAAAGGAGCATTGGAGAGTGGAGGAAACTTTAGTGAGGTTTCGAATCGTTTGAACGAAGCCAAAGGATTCGAAACCAACGCACCAATGAAACAAGCATAACAAAGTTGATAATGTTCTACTCTCTTTTGTTTTAAGACATGCTCAGCCACTCGAACCACCAGTCTTAAGTGTTTAGGATCATATTTAACTTTAAAGAATTTCTCGAATTTGGAGATTTCTTTAAGATGCATACCTTTGGATTTCTTGGTTGCTACTCCAGTCTGCACAGATGAAGTGGAATTAGTAAAACGTTGGAAGCATTCTTCGTTTGTAGGCTTCTGAGTAAAGTAATATTCTCTCCACCAACTTTCGAAACCTTAGGTCGAGTAAGAGGATGAGAAACACTCAAAAGGATTAAAACCCTCTCTCCTTTCTATATTTTGCTTCAAGAAAAATTTATATTGCTCGAAATCCCGAGCTTCAAACTCACATATTTGGTATTCATCTTTTAAGGCAATAGGAGATGGAATGCACTGGGAAAACCCAAGTTGCCTTGAGGCGCATGCAGGGAAGTAGAGTTGAAGGTTGAAGTCATTTGAGCTTGGAAGGCTAGGGGATAGTATTTGAGTGGTCAAAGTATGAGCCCAAATATCTAAGTTTTCGGATTGAGCCCCTGGAGTCTCACAGAAAAAGGGTTCTCGAAACCACTCAGGACCACAATCACGAAGAGCAAAAGGTGAAAAGTTGAAATTGTCAGATTGGCATTTCATGGTCATAAATAATGAGAAGAAAATTTTGAAGTCTTCAACCTCGTTGCCTGATTTCAAGGAATATTGAAGTTGGGACAATCGAAGGCCTTTGATCTTTGTGTGATTGGTGATCGAATTTGCAATTTGGAGGTGCAACTCAAAAATAGAATTAATCCAAAGTTGCAATAGCCAATAAAGCCCACCAAGGTTGTTGAGGGGTTTATCACTTGATCGAAGTAGGCCTACTGCTTCTAACATCAAAGAATAGAGTTGAGCAAGGATTAATTTGCTCAAACAGAAAGAAGTTCCCTCATAAAGAAGAATGGCTAAAGGAAGGAAAGACTCTGGGATTTGAAGTGATTTGGTACAAAATACAAAAGCACTTAGCCAGAAGATAAGGAATGCTACATGCTCTTCATCAGAAATTGTAGCTGTTTCGAGATGATTCCTCCGAATAAAAGCAGTATAGGTTAATTTGGTAAAATCAGGTTCGATTAAGGTTTTGGGACTCAAGGTGCTTTTGATTATTCGTCCGACTGGTTTTAAGACCAGTGATAGCAGCCATATCAAAAAGAGTTGGAGTCAACATTCCATAAGGGACATGAAAAGAGTTAGTAGATCTGTTCCAGAAAAAGAAGGAACTTATCAGCATAGGAGCATTATAATCGAGATGCTCCTTGCTCAACTGGATGAAATCGAAGATGCCAACTACTTTCCAAACAGATTCCTCGATATTGTTACCCAAGTGGCTTCAGTACTCAAGAGGGGGTGAATTAAGTAATTAAGAACATTTTAGCAAACCCTTTTTAATACAAATTTCTTGAAGCAATGTAATGAATTTATATAAAGATGATAAAATGCCTTAAGAACAGTAATAAATAATTAAGCAATAATAAATAAATTACTGAAAATAAAGAGATAAAGGAGAGAAGAACAGGCACAATATTTATCCTGATTCGACCACCAACCACTTGTGGCCTACGTCCAATCCCCGAAACACAGTTCGAGATTTTTCACTATTCAATACAAGCTTAAAACAGGTGCTTGCAACCTTTACACAACAGGGATACCTTACCCTATTTACTAGAGGGATACCTCACCCCCTTTGAAGGATTCCTCACCTTCTTTACAATAAGGGATACCTCACCCTTTTACTGAGGGATACCTTACCCTCACAAAATTACTAAGGGATACCTCACCCTTTTACAAAAGCAAAAAATAGATGAAGAGAAACTCTCACTTAGAGCAAATGTTACAATTTGAAACACTAGGAAACTCTCTTAGGATATCTCAAGGTTTTGGCGAAAAGAGCACAGAAAATATGTGAAAAATGAAAATCACGTTTTGGCACAAGCAAAAAATAATTCAGATCATTGGGCAACATTTAGAAGAGACCCAAGGTCTCTATTTATAGAGCAATGAAGAAAAGAGCCGTTGGGTGCCATTAAATACATATTAAATGCAAAAACGTTGGCTGCCATTTTCAAAATCTAAAACAGAGCTTCGTGGGTTATTCGAATACCATCGGGGGTATTCGAATACCTCTGATAAAAGGTATTTTTAAAAACAGATCAAAGGGGGTTTATTCGAATACCAGTTAAGGGTATTCGAATACCTCAGTTTAAAAGGTATTTTCTGAAATTAGGTTATTCGAATACCACAAAGGTTATTCGAATACCTATCACTTAAAACAGGTTTTTAAGAAGCACTGTATTCGAATGCCATGAAGGGTATTTGAATACCTCTGATTTGGAAAACAGAAACGTTTGTAAAGGATGCAGGTTATTCGAATACCATGGAGGTGTATTCGAATACCTCAGTTAAAAATAGTTAAAAAAACTCTTTGTAATTGCTTCGAAAAATCATTTCCAATCTCTAAAACCTTTGATCTTTCAAAACCATTTTGAAAACCTCAGTTTGATTTTAAGAAACAGATTTTTAGATCTTTTAAATTTAGCCAATGAGATATCCAATAAAAGCTCTCTTACAAAGATCCTAAGTCCTAAAGCTAAACTTGAAGATCTTGGACTTGGTCTTCTCATCATCTTCATATTTGTTATCATCAAAACTATTGTCCATGACAGCTAGCTAATTACATTCTCCCCCTTTTTTATGATGGCAAACTAACATTTGAGAAAAGAGTTAGTTCATATAAATTGGAATTCACAAAGTTGTTTAGAGATACTTACTCCCCATCTTTTTCATAAGAAGTGATTTATATCAGAGATGTGTACAGCAGCTCCCCCTTACTTTTGGAATCCAATTTCCATTTTTGTCTCACCGAACTTTTACATTTTCTTGACTTTTCTCAAACAAAGAATTCAAGCTTTTTCTCCCCCTTTTGTCATGATCAAAAAGATGGGGCAAGAGAACAACATAGAGGTAAACAGAGTGTATTCCAGTTCAACAAGATATATTCATGCAGAGCATACCAGAATAGTAAATAAAATATAATTTTATAATTTTAGCAAGACAAACACAATATTCATCACATTAGCAAAGATATATTCATTCATTTGATCAACTAATTGAATTGTATTATCATCAAAATAGTCATTACATTTACCAAGAGATTCATTTATATTTGATACCACTTGTTATCAAAAAGTAAAACACTTGTTACCAAAATATAAAACATTTACCACTTATTATTAATTTCTTATAAATCTGTCATATATCAAGAGAAACATAGATATTAAACATTTTATCTTGATGGAATATGCTATAGGGATCATAGAATTGTATAGAACTAGCATTATTTACCCTATATGCAATGACAAAAAAAAATAATATCCAATTTGGCACTTTTGTCAATGCTAAGCATACTACTCATGAAAAAAAAAATTAATCATTTAAGATAGTCTTGAGCTTTCTTTCATTGAGTATTTCAATTTAATGTGCTTGAAGAAAGTCTCTTCATATCCTCTTCATTCATTTCCCTCAAGTTGAATAATCTTTTTCATTTAAGAGTTTGCTTGAGGTAGTTATAACCCTACAAAACAATTCAAGGTACTTTCTTTGGTATCAATTAATTTTTGGATCAATAGAGGTTAGCCAAACTCATAAGTCAATAAGCATTCAAAATAATAAGGCAAAAACAACAAATGAGTTCACAAAAGCAAAAGATATTTTATTGATTAATTTGGCCAAGTAACCACTAGTTTGATACCACTTGTTGCAATTGTTATCACGTTCATATATTTATCAAAACAGTAGCCAATTACATTAAGCATTTGCATTTACAAAGAATTTAACATAAAAAAAATTTTTTGAGAAAAGAAGAGGCAAGAGCAAGCTAAAGCAGAAGCATTTAAGAGCATCATGTAATTTTTATTTAAGACTTAAATTTAGGCTCAAAAGAAATAAGATGTACTTCATCAAAAACATGCCATTCATAGAGTCAAATATATTTACATTGCATTTGTATCAGAAAAGACATAAACGAAATAGAGATCACGACGTAAATTTGATTTTCAGCGATGTGTTATTCGAATACCTCTTACTGTATTCGAATACCCACCACAGAAAAGAAGACAAGGCAAGTGCAAGTATTCGAATGCCTTGTAGAGTATTCGAATACTCCAGAGGTAAGAGAGAAGCACTGATATGATAAGTATCTGGTTATTCGAATAGCTATATTAGTTATTCAAATACTCTAGCTTTATAGAGACATAATATTGCTGTACTTATGTATGGTATTCGAATACCTTATGATGGTATTCGAATAGACCTATCAGAAAAGAACATATTTTAAACGTACAAAGCAATGGTATTCAAATACCATAGGAAGGTATTCAAATAACTTAAATATAAAAACACATATTTTACGTCCAGAAAGGTATATTTGAGATATGAAAACTTACCTTTTGATGGAAACACTTTAAAAAAAATGCAAGTCCAAGCCTCATAGAGACAAGAAGGAGAGCTTGGAATTATTTCTAGTCTTGTGCTTGCAGCAACCACTTTCAAAATGCCAAAGTCAGCTCTTGGCCTTCAAGCACACCTGTAACACATTTCAATTTTTGGCTTTTGGTACCTAAATTTTCTTGGGTCCTTGAATGTCAGTTTTGGGTATAGTACCCTTGGGGACCCATACCATTTTAGTTCTAATTTTTGTATTAATGTTTTTCCTTACATTACATGTTGATGCACTATGACCCTTCTTCCCACAATAGAAACATTTAATAAATGGGCTACTAGAAGTACTTGAATAAACAAAGAATTTTTTATAAAATTTTTGTTGATTTTTTGGGTTATATCCTATCCCGGCTTTTTAAAAAATAGCTCTTTGTTTTCCTAATAAGATATTTAAATTATCTCGTCCAAAAGTGAATTTAGAAATAGTATTATTTAAATCTTCAATTTCTTTTTCAAGAATATGACAAGATGAACAAAATGAAGATGTAGAAGCATGTGAAGAATAAGTTGAGTATGCATCAATTAATCCTAATGTCTCATTTTCAATTTTTAATTCTTCAATTTCTTTGTTTAAAAAGAGAATTTGGTTTTCTAAAGAAGAAATTGTTTTCTTAGATGAGAAAATTATTTTAGTGAGCTTAAGAGATTCCTCATGCAATTCTTCGAAGGCATCTTGTAATTCATCATAAGAATGAGATAATTCATAATTAGAAGTTACCTCAATGTCGCTTTCTTGTTCTTCTTCTCCTTTAGCCATAAAACATAGATGGGCTTCCTCACTATCTGAGCTATCAGCAGAGTCCATATCATTGTCATCCTATGCTATGTAGACTTTTCTTTCTTTGGAGGGTTTCTTTTCAAATTTCTTTGTGGAAAAAGACGGTCTTCTTTGAGTTCTTTTCTTTTGAGAAACCTTCCGAATTTCTTCACTAGAAGACTGAGGTTCTATTCATTTAACTCAATGTTGTCCACGCCATCTCCATCGTCTTCTTCTTCATTATTGATAGTGGAGGTGGTGGCTTTAAGTGCTATCACTTTATTTTTCTTATCATTTTCTTCACTTAGGTCAAGCTTGTTGAGTTCTAATTCGTGCTCTTGAAGTTTTGCAACAAGCGTAACTAATGTCATTGTTGACAAGTCTCTTGATTCAAATATAGCTTCACCTTAGGCTGCCAAATCCTGCTCAAACATCTCAACACTTTGTTAATTAAATCTTCGTTAGAAAAATTCTTTCCTAATGATGCACGATGATTTACAATGTGGGTGAACCTTTTTTGCATTTCCTGAATGCTTTCAGCATGGTTCATTCTAAATAATTCATATTCTCGAGTAAGAGAATTTATTCTCGATCTCTTTACTTCACTAGTACCCTCATGGGTAACTTGTAAAGTGTCCCACATTTCTTTAGCAGTTTTACAATTTGAAATTCTAAAAAATTCATCATGCCCCAAAGTTATGGTAATGATGTTTTTGGCTACTAAGTTATATTGAACTTTTCTTTTATCATCTTTAGACCAATCATTTCTAAGTGTCTCGGTTTTTACACCATCAACAACTCGTATAGGTATAAATGCGCCATTTTCGACAGCATCCCACACATCTAGATCAATAGCCTCGATAAAGATTTTCATTCATTCTTTCCAATATGCATAACCATCCCCATTGAAAAATGGTGGTCGATTTATGGAAGATGCTTCTGAAAAGCCATTTGATGAAGTCATGTACTCTTGAAGCGGTTAAGCTCTTTATATAAGAGTCTAGCTCTGATACCACATATTACCCAAGTGGCTTCAGTACTCAAGAGGGGGGTGAATTGAATAATTAAGAACTTTTTAGCAAACCCTTTTTAATACAAATTTCTTTAAGCAATGTAATGAATTTATATAAAGATGATAAAATGCCTTAAGAACAGTAAATAAACAATTAAGCAATAATAAATAAATTGCTGAAAATAAAGAGATAAAGGAGAGAAGAGCAGGCATAATATTTATCCTAATTCGACCACCAACCACTTGTGGCCTACGTCCAATCCCCGAAACACAGTTCGAGATTTTTCATGATTCAATACAAGATTAAAATAGGTGCTTGCAACCTTTACACAACAGGGATACCTCACCCTATTTACTAGAGGGATACCTCACCCCCTTTGAAGGATACCTCACCTTCTTTACAACAAGGGATACCTCACCCTTTTACTGAGGGATACCTCACCCTCACAAAATCACTAAGGGATACCTCACTCTTTTACAAAAGTAGAAAATAGATGAAGAAAAACTCTCACTTAGAGCAAATGTTACAATTTGAAGTACTAGGAAACTCTCTTAGAATATCTCAAGGTTTTGGCGAAAAGAGCACAGAAAATATGAGAAAAATGAAAATCATGTTTTGGCACAAGCAAAAAATAATTCAGATCATTGGGCAACATTTAGAAGAGACCCAAGGTCTCTATTTATAGAGCAATGAAGAAAAGAGTCATTGGGTGCCATTAAATACATATTAAATGCAAAAAGGTTGGCTGCCATTTTCAAAATCTAAAACAGAGCTTCGTGGGTTATTCGAATACCTCTAATAAAAAGTATTTTTAAAAACAGATCAAAGGGGGTTTATTCGAATACCAGTTAAGGGTATTCGAATACCTCAGTTTAAAAGGTATTTTCTGAAATCAGGTTATTCGAATACCACAAGGGTTATTCAAATACCTATCACTTAAAACAGGTTTTTAAGAAGCACTATATTCGAATGCCATGAAGGGTATTAGAATACCTCTGATTTGGAAAACAGAAACGTATGTAAAGGATGCAGGTTATTCGAATACCATATAGGTGTATTTGAATACCTTAGTTAAAAACAGTTAAAAAAACCATTTGTAATTGCTTTGAAAAACCATTTCCAATCTCTAAAACCTTTAATCTTTCAAAACCATTTTGAAAACCTTAGTTTGATTTTAAGAAACAGATTTTTAGATCTTTTAAATTTAACTAATGAGATATTCAATAAAAGCTCTCTTACAAAGATCCTAAGTCCTAAAGCTAAACTTGAAGATCTTGGACTTGGTCTTCTTATCATCTTCATGTTTGTTATCATCAAAACTATTGTCCATGACAGCTAGCCAATTACAGACATTTTCGATACGGTTAAGCCAACAAATATAATTTGGTTTCATTTGGTTACCCATAGGTGTTGAGCTTCGAAAGACCTTTTGAAAATGAGCAAAGAAATCAGTTTTGAGAGAGGAATGGAAAACAACTATTTTTTCTCCTTTTATGCAAGGGAAAAAGGATCGAATGGGTTCGTACTCATTTATGGGAAGAGTTGGACCTAAGAATGCAAATTTCTCTTTGTCAATAGTGAATGGGATCATTACTTGAGACTTCCAGAGCTCAGAATAGTCCGTAGAAAGATCAGGGGGCGTAAACGATCCCGTCTTTTAGTAAAGGGGCAATCACAGTGGCAGCATCTGGTAAAACTACCATTTCTTGCGTTTCAGAGCTTGAGTGTGAAGCTTTGGCAGAGGTAGCAGTTTGGTTGAAAGAAGAGGCCATTGAATCATGAAATTTATGAAAGTTTCTGAGAGAAAAAGAGAAGACAAGAAACTAACAAGGGAGCTTCAGGAGACAGCAATGGCAGAAGATTGCACAGAGCGAAGGGGAAAAGAAAGTAAAAAAGGCAAAAACCCTTTTTCACACACATATATATAGGGGTTTACGGAGACAGGAAAGAGAAAGGGAGGGAGAACGTGCATAGTAAACTCCCATTAATGCTGACGTAATGGAGTATAGCTGAAGCTTTTTTTATCCATTAAAAGCCATCATTGGCTTTGTAATTCCCTAAAAAGTGGAAATTGGTTACTTAATGGGGAATGACCACGTAATAACCGTTCAGGTGAGTAAGGATTTGGTTTTCAAATTACAGATATTGCCATTGGACCTTTTAGTTGCTTGTATTACAGTAGACTGAGATAAAAAGACAAAAAATATCTAAGTCCAATTATAGTCGAAGAGTAGTATTCAAAAAGTTAAAATATTTATCTCTCATACTTCGAGACTAATTATTGGGGGGCATCTATTGGTATAAAAATAAAATACTTTTCGATTTATATTATTTTGATAGTTTAAATTAGCATGAACATAATTCTTGATGAATTTATAAGTTTTTGACTAGAATTGAAGCTGATCGTGACATAGATTTCGATTGGTCATTTTCATCTCATATTAAGAGTGATAATTTCGATTTACAATCGAAACAATAGACTTGGAGAGTAGCTACACTTAGCAGAATTTCTGGAAGGAAGAGACCTCGAGTAAAGATCAACGAATGTTCGAGCATACAAGTTTGGATTCAAAAGAAAGAAGTTTTTGAATTTAAAATAGAAGTTAGCAGCAGTTGAAGATGTGAAATCAAGACAACACATGGATTGCTGACAAAGATCGAGCAGTTGTTGATGGCACGAGGATTGCTGACAAATATTTGGTGATTACCAGACAAAGATTACCAATCATTTAAGTAGTTATCTTTATTGTAGACATATGTCAAAATCTTCTAAACTAGGTAGTTACTTAGGAAGTCTATAAATACCAAGAGGATGAAAATATTTAGGAGTTACAAATTATATACTCACAAACACTTGAAAACTCACGCTCTCACATCCATTGACATCTCGAGTAAACAGCACACAAGTCTAGTTCAGTATGTTTCCATCCACTTTCATTTTCACTTTCATTCATGTACTCTTTACAAATTCAATGCAATTTTAAATTCAGTTTATTTACATTCAGTCTTTATTTTCCTTTGCAAATTCTCTTCTACTCTTGATCAAGTGATTCTTTTAAAGATCATTTAAGTTCTGTTTATTGCTTTCCTTTAATTGCTTTCTTTACTTTTATGCAATTTTATTTTCCTGCAATTTACATACAAGTTCATTTACTTTTCATTGCATTTACTTTGAATCATTTTTACTTTATGCTATTTAATTTACATTGTCATATTTACTTTGAACATTTTCTTTTATTTCAGTCATTTTAACTTATTTTCGTTTATATTACTTTTATTTTATTTCTCGAAAACAAGGCTTTTATATTTCCAAACTTGTCTTTTATCAAAGCTTGGCATTTGCATAAATTTTCGATTTTGCATTAACATAACATTTGTGAAATTGAAATCATTAATTTCACTCCTTTAAGATATTCAGACTAGAATCCCAAGAGGAAGCGATTCTCTTCTCTGAATTGAGATCGAGAATCAAACTTTGTATATAAACAAAGGGTTTACCATAATCTAAGTAGTGATATTCGAAATATTTTGATAAACAATTGTATATTAGTTAGATGATATTGAACAAAATAGACAGAGTGGTGATTTTTCTGACTAAAATTCTAGATGATTTAGAATTATTTGCAAGAAGTTAGAGTTGTAGTTTTGCTGCAAAGGATCGATGTCAATTTGACCCATATGAGGAAAAAAAATTGTCTATAATCAGGACAATCATTGACATGTAAATCGTCAAATACTTGTTGGACCTCCTCCTCATTCCCATGCTATAATAAGCAATTAATGGCTCTAGAATTAGATTTTAAGTTCTAAACTTTTTGTTGGATTTTTATTTTTTAATATATGTGGACTAGTATAGTCATCGATTTTTTAAAATTTGAATTAATTAAATGTCAAATATTATAAAGTATCTATTGTTTAGGTCATTCGTGATTAATTTGCTATTGTGCTTTTATTAGCACTTAAACTCATGTGAATAATATTGTTTTGAGTTTTGTAGGTCTTGTGTATAGGTTTTGTTTATGATTGGTAGGTTAACCTATATTGTGAATACAAGGAAATGTCCCTATTCTCATTATATATATATATATTGTGATTATCTCATTGAGACTACAAGAGTTTTACACATATAGAGAATGAGAGTAATTTATCTCTTAAATGACAATAATAATTCTCGATTATCTTTTTCTCATGATATCTCCTTAAAGATGTGTTCTTTCCTTTAGTGTAAGGTAATTTAATATCCTAATTTTTAATTATCATTTATTTATATATATGACATAGATTAAGATTAATGGTAAATCTATTAATTTTATTGTGTGAGTATAACATTTTCTAGCAATTGGTATTAAAGCCTTCTTTAATCTATCTATGACTGCATTTCGTATGATCTCATGGAAAATTATCATCTAATATATGAAGACAAATCGGGTTCGGTCACTCGCGATCTCAGCTTTGCATGTTGTAAACTTCTACACACATGCTCAAGCTATCGATGAATGAGAGAAAAGGGTAGAATTCAACTTGCTTGAATTGAGAAATCTCATTCATGAATGAATAAACTGTGTACATCAGAAATATATATACACACTATGATAGCTAACTAACTAACAGACTAAGCATAATTAGTTAAATAACTAACTGAATGCTAATAACCTAACTAACTGATTAAATATATCAGTTAACACCCCCCCGCAAGTTGGAATGTATATCAATCATTCCAAGCTTGGCATACAAATGTGAGAAAGGACCCAAGTGCAGAGGTTTAGTTAAGAGGTCAGCAACTTGGTCCTGAGTATCAATAGGCAAGAGGTATGTTATTCCAATAATGACTTTGTCTCGAACCAGGTGGCAATCAAGCTCAATGTGCTTGGTTCACTCATGAAACACCGGGTTAGCAGCGATGTGTAGAGCAGACTGATTATCACAGTATATTACTATTGGTTTGGAGTGATCAACATAGAAATCCTGAAGTAGATATAGTAACCATTGTGCTTCACAGGTTCCTTGAGCAAGAGCTCGATATTCAGCCTCAGCTGAAGAGCGGGAGATGACAGTTTGCTTCTTGCTTTTCCATGAAATGGGAGCATGGCCAAGGAAGAAGCAAAAGCCTGTGATGGATCTGCAGGTATCAGGACAAGCACCTCAATCCGAATCTGTGAAACCACGCAGGCAAAGATATGAATTTGATGGGAATAGTATGCCATTGCCTGGAGCAGTTTTCAAGTACCTCAGGATTCAATGTGCTGCTTATAGGTGAATATCAGTTGGAACATCAAGGAATTAATTGAGCCTACTCACTGCATAACATATATCAGGGCGTGTATGAGTGAGGTATAAGAGCTTGCCAATTAATCTGCGATATGAGGTAGGATCAGGGAGTCGATTTCCAACATCTTTGCTAAGTTTTAGTTTTGGATCCATTGGTGTGTTACATGGCTTGCACCCTAAAAGGCCTGAGTCTTGAAGTAGATTAAGAGAATATTTCTGTTGGTATAAGGAAATGCCTTGAGAAGACCTGGCCACCTTAAATCCCAAGAAATACTTCAACTCACCAAGGTCTTTAACGCTGAACTTCTGATCAAGTAATGCCTTGATGTGTTGGATTTCATTGAGGTCATTTCCAGCCAAAACTAAGTCATCCACATATACAAGTATGTCAGTGAAACCTATGGAAGTTTTCTTAGTAAAAAGGGAATAATCAGCCCGAGATTGAACATAGTTGGAGTGGATTAAGGTTTCAGTCAATTTTGCATTCCACTAGCGACTTGCTTGCTTAAGTCCATAGAGTGACTTTTGTAATTTGCATACTAAAGTGGGATCAGGAACCTCAAGCCCTGGTGGGACTTGCATATACATATCTTCCAATAGATCACCATACAAAAATGTCGTGTTTACATCCAATTGGTGTATGTACCAATTCAAGGATGATGCCAATGCAAGCAAAAGTATTACTGTGGTCATCTTGACCACTGGACTGAATGTCTCAAGGTAATCCAGTCCTGCTGTTTGTGTGAAACCACGAGCCACTAAGCGGGCTTTGTGTCTCTCTACAGTGCCATTAGCATGAGACTTAAGTATGAATAACCATTTGCAGCTAATGGTTTGCTTATCAGGTGGCAAGGGTGTTAGGATCCAAGTATGATTATTGTAAAGTGCATGCAATTCAGATTGAATTGCAGCTTTCCACAGTGGGTGTTGGATGGCCTCTTGGTAGGTGGTAGGTTCAGTGGATAAGGAGATTGTGAGAGAGAAGTGTTTATGAGTTAAAGATAGATGGTCATAGGTGAGGTATTGGGATAATGGATATTTGGTTGGTAGTTGGTTGTTTGTGATCAGTGAAGTGTGGTTATGAGTGGTGAGTGTGCAATGGTAATCTTGAAGGTATATGGGGGGTTTCTTTGGTCTAGTAGATACCCTGCTAGGTTGTGCAAGGTGTTGAGAGGTATTTATAGGTAGTGGTGAGAGTTGTGGGGTAGGAGGTTGTGGTGAATGTGGTGTGTTTTGTTGGATAGGTTAAGTGAAAGTATGATGTGGTACAACTGATGGTGATGTAATGTGCCAAGGATCATATGGTGATGAGTGGGGTAATGGCAAAGGATTCATCTGTGAGCTGTTACCTGCAGGAAGATTCTCTTTCATGAACGGAAAAACATCTTCATGGAAGAAAACGTTCCTTGATAAGAACACTTCTCTGGTTTTAAGATCAAAGAGTAGATATCCTTTGGTGCCAAGTTTGAAACCAATGTGGACACACTTTCTTGATCTAGTGTCCAATTTCTTTCGATGGCTTGGGAGAGATGTTGCATAACTTAGGCAACCAAATACTCTCAAGTGCTGCAAATCTGGTTGTCTGTTGTACAATGCTTGAAATGGTGATTTGTTGTTCAAGTATGGTGTTAGGATTCTGTTTATGAGAAACACTGCATGACTGGCTACTTGAGTCCAAAAACATTTTGGAACATTTGACTGAAAGATAAGAGCTCGAGTCATGGTCATGATATGCTGATGTTTTCTCTCCACAGTTCCATTCTGCTATGAAGTTTCCACACATGTGGTTTGATGAAGAATCCCTCTTTGATTATAGAAGTCATGTAATAAGAACTCTTTGCCATTGTCAGTCCTGATACTCTTGACCTTGGCCTGAAATTAAGTCTCTACCAAAGCTACAAAATTTTGAATATGAACTGCTGTTTCTTATTTCAGTTTCATGAAAAATATCTAGGTATGCCTAGTACAATCATCCACCACTGTTAGAAAGTATTTATGACCAAACATGGAAGAGGTTGAAATAGGCCCCCATATGTCCATATGCAGTAAATCAAATGGTGCATCAGATTTAGATGAGCTAAGAGGAAATAGAAGTCTTTTCTGTTTTGCCATATAACAGATATCACAAGGATATGTGATTTTATTACATTTGATAAAAGGGAAAGATTTATTCAATTGAACCAGCCTCTCATATGAGGAATGTCCTAATCTCATGTGCCAAATGCAACTCTTACTAGTATCTATAGCATTTACTGAATGCTAAAATGTAAAAGAAGTTCCTGCCCTTGAGTTCAACATGTATAAGCCATCTCTCAATCTAGCTGTACCAATCATCTTCAATGTAATGTTGTCCTGTACATGACAGGCATTACAATCAAATATTAGCTTGCAATCATTTACCTTAGCCATTATTGACACTGAGATTAAGTTAAAAGTGAACTGAGGTATGAAAAGCACATCAACTAAGTACAATTTATCAGACAATACCACAGTTCCAGCAATAGTTGTGGATACCTGAGATCCATCTGGCAGCTAAATGAGGACAGGTCTTATTCTTTTGTAACATTGAAATAAAGACAAAGAATGGCACACATGATCTGTGGCCCCTGTATCCAAAATCCAGCTATCACATTCTAGAGAATTAATGACAACACACAAAGTACCCGGCTTCTTAGATAACTGAGTGACAATGTGATTGGCATTGTGAGTTGTTGTAGGTTGCTACAGCATGGCCAGGATAGCTTTGTGTTGCTCTGGTGTGAAGCTGAGCTTGGAGATGTCATCAACATCCTCTTTCATTTTCATTGATCTGGTTCTTCTTATATCATCTTCAATTTCATTATCCATCATACAGTTATTAGTACTTGTGTTTCTCTGAAAGTAGCCAGGTGGATAACCATGCTTTTTGTAGCATGTATCCATCATATGTCCACTCCTGTTGCAGTAAGTGCAAAATTTGGTACTTCTGTCTCTACCACTACCACTTCTGTCTCTTGAGTATGATCCTCTTTCACGATTTCTATATCCTCTCCCTCTATAATTTCCATCACTAGTATTCATCAAAACTTTTGATTCATCAATTGGCATTCCCATCTGTCTCTCTTGCTGAATAAGCATTGAAAACACTTCACTAATGTCAGGAAGAGGTTTCATCAACATAATTTGGGATCTAACGGCTGAATATTGTTCACTGGGGCCTTTAAGAAATCTAATTACATAGTCATCTTCTCTATATGACTTAATTGCAGGAATCAAATTGCATGTACAAGTAATCTGACAAGTGCATGATGGAATGGGCCTAAAGTTATCCAATTCTTGCCACAAACCTTTTAGGTGAGTAAAGTAAGTGGTTATTGAAGCATCACCTTGTTTGTGCATAAAGATTTCCTCTTGTAAATCTGAAATCCGAAATATATCTCCCTGATAATACCTTTTCTTGAGATCCTTCCATACTTCATTGGCAGTCTCCATCCACAATACACTTTGCTTGATAGAAGGCTCCAATGAATGTATAAGCCATGAGAACACAAGTTTGTTGCATCTGCACCAAATCTTGTAATAAGGATCTATGATTGGTGGCTTAGGCAGGGAATCATCTATGAACTGTTCCTTATTCTTCGAACTCAATGCCACCATCATTGCTCTAGACCATTGATGATAATTCGTACCATCCATCAATTCAGAAACAAGAATTGCTCCAGGATTTTCATTCTGAATCATATAATAAGGACTAGTAAAATCAAAAGTCACATTTGTCACAGTGACTTGAGCTGCATGGTTCACATTTGCATTTACAGGTTCTGCCATTTGAAGAGAATTTCAGAACTTCATGCACTTCAGAATCTCGAATTCACCAGAAACAACAAGATTTTCAAACACAACTGAATTAACAATCTCAACTGCACCACAAATTGAGATAAAGCAAATCGGAACACAAATCAGATTCAATGATAAAGGATTGAATCAATTGAAAAATTCAAAACCTAGAAATCGCAAGATGAAGAATAACAATTCAAGAATTCAGAATCAAACACCACAAAAAAAAAATCAGAGTAGTTTGCAGCAGTAGCAGAGCCCCTAGGAAAGGAGCTCTGATACCAAGTAAACTTCTACACACATGCTCAAGCTATCAATGAATGAGAGAAAAGGGAAGAATTCAACTTACTTGAATTGAGAAATCTCATTCATGAATGAATAAACTGTGTACATCAGAAATATATATACACACTATGACAGCTAACTAACTAACAGATTAAGCATAATTAGTTAACTAACTAACTGAATGCTAACAACCTAACTAACTGATTAAATATATCAGTTAACACATGTGTAAAAGGGTTCCTTTAATTTTAAGTACCGTAGCCTAAGGTGGGCAACTAGATTCTATTGAATCATATTAATATGCTTTTGTCCTTTTCCTTTCGTTGAATTCTTGGTCTTGATTACTCATAATTAGTTGTGCTTTGTTGGTTTACCCTTTTAATTTCATGAAAATGTGATAGGACTTCTATTAATTAGTAAAAATATATTTCAAATATATTTGGTGAGATGAGTATTTATTATAAGAGGTGAAAGAAGTGAATTTTGACCATTGAATCTTACATGAATAATCAAGATTAAAACATAAATATATGTGACTTTTTTAAATAGTCACATGACTTTTAAGTAACTTTTAATCTTGATCATTTATGTATGATTATATTATCAAGATTTACTTCTCTTACCCTCTCACAATAAAAACTTCTCTTACTATATATGCCCCTTATATATATATATATATATATATATATATATATATATATATATATATATATATAGGACTTCTATTAATTAGTAAAAATATATTTCAAATGTATTTGGTGAGATGAGTATTTATTATAAGAGTGAAAGAAGTGAATTTTGACCATTGAATCTTACATGAATAATCAAGATTAAAACATAAATATATGTGACTTTTTTAAATAGTCACATGACTTTTAAGTAACTTTTAATCTTGATCATTTATGTATGATTATATTATCAAGATTTACTTCTTTACCCTCTCACAATAAAAACTTCTCTTACTATATGTGCCCCTCTTATATATATATATATATATATATATATATATATATATATATATATATATATTGATGAAGAAGTAATTATATGTTATGAAATTGTCAGATGATATCTCCTTACAAGTTAAACATTTTGGCTCCTACCGCATCCACACCATGCCACATGCAGTGGCATGCACCTTTCACGTTAGCTATTATATGAAAAATGTTAATCAAATGTGTATGTGTTGTTGACATTTTTTTTAAATGTGTGTAATTTAGTAAGAGAAAGTGATTAAAAAATAATATGTATGATAAATGGTATTAAAATGAGTGTAAAAAGTGATATGAAAGAAAAATAAGTAAGAATATTATTGTTGCTATTATATTTCCTTTCTTAAGGCAATTGCGTCTCATTAGTATATTTAACGAAATAAACTTTTGATCTATCAGCCAGTTTTATTATTATGGGAAATTTTAATTTTAATTAATTTTTGGAGGCTTGAAATTATTTATTGGAATTTTGTATATTTGTGATATTACTAGGCATGTTATATTTTGGTATACTTAGAGTTGTTTTAAATAATTTTGCTCATAACTACTATTTATATCATGGATAAATGAATAAATAAAAGATCAACTCCTCATGCCCTGAGTGCATGATGGGGTAAGGGGTCTTATTGAAATTATGGAATAAAATTTTGTAATTAATTCTCACATAGTTATGGACACTTTGTTGTTAAATATTATCTTTTATGATACTTGATAACTATTGAGATTATTTTCACTACATATAGTAGATAAGTAAAAATTATAATTAAAATGATATTTTTGGATAATTTATTATTTAGATAAATTTTGTGTGATAAAGAACATTGATATCGATAAATATATTATTTCGATATTATTTTGATTACAAGAAATTTGTGTTGATTGTATCCCTTATTGTTGCTAAGAAATTTTTTTATGAAAGACTAATTTAAATAAACTTGGGCATATTAAAATTTATTTATTTATGCATATTTTGCTCCTCTTTAATTGTCAACGCTAATTATATGTTAATTTTGTAAATTACTTAACATTCAATAAGAATTGAAGTTCTTCATTTCTTATAAGAAGAAAACGATTTTGGAACGATTGTTCCTTTTTAAATACTTGTAATATTTTTAGGCCTGTTATATCATAACAAGAATTTTACAAATTTGTTACCAAATTTAACTACGGAATAAATTTCTCTAACTAAATTTCAAATGTATGAAGAAATTTTTTTTATCAAACAAATAGTTACATATTAACTACAATTTCGCTATAAAATTTAGTTACGACTATTTTTTGTAATTAATCCGTACTTAATTAACTATAAATTAATTGTGAAATAAATTTCTCTAACTAAATTTTAAATGCATAAAGAAATTTTTTTTTTCAAACAAATAGTTACAACATATCTACAATATAACTATGAAATTTAGCTAGTTTCATAGTTAATACGTAACTAATTCATATAACATAACTAATTAACTACCAAATATTTCCATTGCTAAATTTCTATCGCATAATTTATTTATTTTTTTTACCAAATCGCCCGTCTTTAATCCCTTACCTGCCTGCGCGCCCAACCCCTCCCTCCCACTTTCCCAAATCTCAGATTCTCAATCTCTATTCTCAAATTTCTCTCTCTAATTCTCGAATCACCAGCGACGCTCAATTTCCTTTACTCCGTTCATCCCAGATCTCCGGCATCGCCTCCGTCGCTGCTCGCACTCTGTTGCCGCTCGCACCACCACCGGGTAATGTTCTCATCCCAGATCTCAGCATTGCTCTGTTATTGTTCTCATTGTTCGTCTTGCATTTTCTGTTTGTCTGTTTGGAAGATGAGGAAGTTGCAGACTTCGCCGCACACGGATGAGTATATGAAAATAATTGAAGACGATAAGATATTTTGCTATTTCATTCAATAATATTTTTTCATATAAAAATGGCCATTCCCCCCCCCCCCCTTTTTTCAGATTATACAATGAAAATTCTCATAATCTTTCAGCTACTTGATCTGCATTGTAACTTCGATACTGCAATAGGGATAATCTTTTTATTTTTTCTGAAATAATGAACAGATCATGATAGTCATTGAAGTTGGACGTTATGCTGATAAGGTTTCCTTCTCTCGTAGTCTCTAACTCTCTATGACTATGCTGAGATTCTGCAATCAAAATGACTAGTAGTCTTGAAATATATGGTGGCCGAGGTGGCTGGTCCTTTGTAAAAATGACTAGCGGGAAAGTATTTTGTTTCTATGTTATGATCAGTCTTTTAGCTTCTTGATCTGTATTTTGACTTTGATACCACAATAGGGATAATCTTTTTCTTTTTTCTGAAATAATGAACAGATTATGAGAGTCAGATATAAAGTTGGACTTACAGTTTATTTTGATAAGATTTCCTGGTCTCGTAGACTCTATAATTATGTTGAGATTCCGCAATCAAAGTGACTGATAAATGGTCTTGAAATATATGGTGGCTGAGGCATCTGGTCTTCTCATTGTATTCTTATGTCTGTAAAAATGATGTGCTGGATGAAATATTGTCTCTATGTTATTATTAATCTTTCAGCTACTTGATTCTTATTGTAACTTTGATACTACAATGGGGATAGTCTTTTTTTTTTTCCTTTCGAAATAATGAACAGATCATGAGAATCAGATATAAAGTTGGACTTAAGAGTGTATTTATTCTGACAAGATTTTATCTCAATTCTTATATGTGGTTGTAAATCTTGGGTATGCCTTTATTTGTTTAGCCTAGGGTTCATATTGAGTCAGGTGAGTTGTGACCATCAGTTAATGAAGGGCATATGTTTGACTTCATTCTCATTTGACTCCCTCTTGATAGACATTCTGTCATGCAACACCGACTTGGTTTGTATTTGAAATAATACAGTCAGTAGGAATATAGACCAACTGACTGCCCCAGTTTGCCTGAGCTGCAAGCCTGTGCAATGTAAGATATCTCAAAGAAAAAATTCTTTGCTAGACATAGTCTGTCTGGCCTGGGTATACTAAACCAGTAATATACTACCAGTGCCACCTCAGGTGACTTCAATTCAGAGCTTGACAAGGAAAAGTCCAAGTGAGACCAGCTGGACTAACAATTTATAGTGATTAGATTTTATCCTGATTCTTATATGATTGTGTATCTAGGGCCGAGTTGGGAGACTTCTCTTCTCCTTTTATTTGTCGTGCATGTGATTGACTTGTTAATGAATTGAAATGAAATGAGGTTTGGTTTCATTTTCATTTAAGTTTGATGCCCTTTTGATTCACATCCTGTCATGCAACGTTGACTAAATTTGAAGTTGAAATAATATGATGATTTGGTATATAGACCAAACTAATTGGCCTCAATTTGCCTTAGGCACAGCTCTAGCGATCATTGTGAGAAGTTCTTATGAAGACATAGTCTATTTAATCTGGCTAGACTAAACCAATAAATGGCTGCTACCTCAACTAGCTTCCATGATTTTGGAAAAAGTAAAGGAAGTTAAAGTTGGAACAATTGTCCTCATCTCTTAAATTGGTCTCATTTGAACTAATTTTCTTTCAAGCTCAAACTGGTTATAATCTTTCTGAGTTTCTCAGTCACTGGTCTATGCTTGTGAGGCTAATCATGGTTTCAAGCTTAGTTACTTTTTCTTGGACTAATTTTGTTGATCTTAAGCTTCATTATTTTAATTTCACATTAGATTCTTAAATGACTTATGCATTGAGGTCATCTTCAGTTGTATCGTCTGTAATGTAATTCTAAATTTGTTGTAAATTTACTCACACTTATGAAGGAAGGTAACCATATAATTCTTTCTTTCTAAAGTGCTCACTCGCTTCTAGACTGGTGATGAGTGTGCTTTGAACCCAGTACACTATAATATCATTAATTTCCTCACCTCTGAAATCCATCTTCTGTTTGATTGAACTCCATTTAAAAATTTCCTTTTTTCTTAAGAAATTGTTCTGTTTGATTGATTTGTCCTTTCTAGTTAAGGTTTTCCAAATTTGTTCTTGACTGTTGTTAAAAATTCTCTTATCCCTTTTTTTTTTAATAATAAATTGCATCCCATCAGTTTATGGAGTCTCTACTCAATAATTGGCCATCATACGTGTTTAATAGTTGGATGAATTTTAATTTCGACTTTGGAAAAACATAAAGGGAACGATTTCCTAAGATTTTTTTTTATAAAAAAATATATATATTAGGATTCATCTTATACAAATTTTATTTATTTATTTATTTATTGGTACATTGAGAAAGAGCAAAGACTAACTTTACCTTCAAATTTCTACATTTTAGAATCAAATTTCAACATTTCATAATTTTTTTTATTCTTTGATTTTGTAGGAAGCAAGTGTCATTCCTTTTATTGCACTGATAGCTTAGTGTTTATTGTGAAATTGACAAGTACACTGAATCGCAAAAATAATAAAAAAGTGAGTAAGAGTATCGTTTCACGATGATTAAGTTGTTAATTATTGAATTCGTCAAATTAACACTATTCAAGTTAACAAATAAAGAGAGTTGTTGCTAAAAAAATATAAATAAACAAAACAATAAATCAAATGGATGAAAAACAATGGTATTAAAGCGTTAGAGTTCAAACTTCTCTTGAACTCTTTACATGCAAATTCAAATATTAGTTTAATTATGTTCTATTTCAATGATTTATGGTCAATTCTCAAAATTAATTAATACACAATCTCCTATTATATTAATCATTTTACATTGTTTAGAATTAACTAATCTCTTAGTCTAATCTCAAATAGAAAGACATTATAAAAAACGAGGGAATTAAAAGAAAGACCACATAACCCACGTCTATTCCTAACGATTGCAGAAATTATAGTGTTTATCACATGTTTTGGATTTATGCAAATTTTTTCAAATCATACATCAATCCAAAAGATCATTTTTAAATTGATCATGTTTAGAAAAAATATTAAAAATAGAGATAAACACGTAAATCATGAAATAGAAACATAAATTAAACTCATAAAAGAAGTTATATCATTAAAGTATCAAGATTCATCATCATCATAACAAAAGAAGTTTAGTTACACATAGAAAAAGAACACAAATGGAAGAATATGACAAATTCCATTGTTGCAAGGTGGAAATGTTGAAGAAAATTCTTAATCTTCAAGCCTAATTGCGCCCACACCACTTTAGAGTTTGTGCCTCTTGACGACTGCTGCGTTATGTCCAAGCGTATAAGCGTGTATTCAATTTGGCATAACTTTTCTATTTATAAAGAACTAACGTGCTCAGTTACGCATTCAACGCTCAAGTGGTCGGTTTACAGTGCTCAAGTGTTGGCCTAATATGAAAGGATGAGTTGTATATGCTTTGCGCGCTCAAGCGCTCAACTTCCAATGCTCAAGCACTAGGACACTAAAAAGAATTCTTCAGCGGTGGACACCCGGCGTTCAAGTGTTTGGCTATTGAATGGATTTTCTTCTTTTTTTTCTTGCTTGCTCATTCAGCCCATCTTCTCTATTTGCAATTACCTAAAAAAAACACATAAAAACACGTAATAAGAACATGATTAAAATACTAAAAATATAACAAGACTTGAGAATAAAACTCAATCAAAGAGATTAAAAGAGGATGAAAACCCAAGATTTTGAACTGTAAAAATATGAATTTTTGCAGGTTCATCATTCCTCCAAACTTAAAATTTTGCTTGGCCTCAACCCAAAAAAACAAAAAAAGAACAAAACAAAAGACTAAACAAATAAAAACTCAAAACATACAGACTCAAACAAGGCAATACAGGTTAGTGAAAATTATTCATATCCTCAGAAATTGTTTCACAATCTAATTTCAAAGTAGTCACGCATGCACAATCCATTTATCACATCTTCTCTCACATGCAACTCTTATGCAACAATAACTTCCCAAAAGTATGACTGAAAGACCAAATCTACTCCTAAAGTACAAGCCTTGATAGGTTTATAAAAATACAAATGCACATCAAATCCACATCCATATGGTTGTTCTTCATCTCTCTCTCCACTAATGTAAACAACACATAACTAAGGATCAAAAGAGACTTTATAAAGCTTGTACTGTAAGGCCAATGATGAGGGTTAGGAAAGAAGGGATATGATAATGAAAGTAAAAATTGAGATACATAATTATGCATATTTCAAAATTCAAGCCATAGAATGTAGAACAAGTACAAAATGAAGCAAAAGAATCAACACTTTATTCATCTTTTTTTCTCTTTTCATCAACCTCCACCCCCAAACTTATTTCTTTGCAAAACTTTGGGTGAACTTTCTCTTTTTGACTTTTTGAATATTTTGAATTTTTTTCCAACTCCATAAGTACTCTATGCACAAAAATAACGAAAGCTTGAATAATAAAAAAACACACAATATGCACTCAATAAAGATTATGTAAGAGAGAATTTTTTTTATGTGGGTATAGGAAAGGTAAATGTGGGTAAAGAAAAGAAATAGAGGCCAAACAATATCAAGGCTGCAAAAAGGGACCTAAGGATATACTGTGTTCACAGGTTGGCTTAAAAGGTTCAAACGGTCCAAAGAAGACCCTCTTAATTATGCACTACCTAGGATTTCGCATCAAGAGATAATCTAACAATTTCTAGATGCAAATCATCCACACACGTGCATTCTCATAAACTTTCTCTAAGCCTAACATGCAACTAAATTTCAAGGTCTATCAAACATAAAGATGTGAAGAACATCTATACACAATTGAAACAATAGAGATAAACATAACTCAGATTCTCATGTGATATCCCAAGAAATTAAATCAATCCAGAATTTATGTAATCATTGGATATTCAATTCAGCACACTAACATGCACAATTTCAACTCAAAACACAAAATAGGTGCTGAAAATAAAACACACAAAAAAAATACGAAAATAAAATATTAAAGAAAGGAAAAGAAAAACTCTTTTTGGTGGCCGATAATTATATACATCCCCTTACAAAGACTCTAAACTTAGGGAGGCACTTAAGTTAACTCAACATTAGCTAACTACAAAACAAAAAAAAATGTTAGTCAATAAAAATAACAAATAAGAAAATAAGAACAAAAATAAAAATAAAAGAGAAAAAGAGAGAAAACTTGGGTTGCCTCCCAAATGGTGATTGTTTAATGTCATTAGCTCGATGTTGCCTTTTATTTATGGTGGCTTGAAGCAAGAGAAATAAGAAGACAACTTTCTTTTGTCAGATCTTTGCCTCCATACTCAGTCACTACACTTGGAATCCTTTCCAAAAATATTCAAAACTGGCTTAGCATGTGGAATCTCATTAGGCCATAGAGGTCTCAAACTTTCAACAGATGACAGATCAGGTTTTAGTTCATCAGAAGATTTCAACCCTTTTTGCAACGAATTATGAGAGATGATAAGACCTTTTTCTTTACCAGCAATCTCAAAAGTAGGAGGATCTTTCTCCTTTTCATCAATAATCTTAGAAGTGAGAGAATCAACATTAATCAATGGTGCAGAGTTCTTACCAGCTGACTCCTTTTGAACTTTACCTTGAATGCAATTAATAGGGGCATGAAGATCTGATGTTGGGACAGACTTATCAAAGACATTAATAATCACTTGATCTCCATTCACCCTCAAAATAAGCTCTCTTCTAGGCACATCTATCAATGCTCCTGAAGTGGCTAAGAATGGTCTTCCAAGAATTAACGGGATATCAACATCCTCGTTCATATCTAAGATCACAAAGTCAACTGAGAAAATGAATTTGTTAACCTTCACTAGCAAATCTTCCACGATATCGTATGGATGTTTGATTGATCGATCTGCTAATTGAAGGGAGACCATTGTAGGCTTCATTTTTTCAATTCCCAACTTGCGCAAGATTGACAATGGCATCAAATTAATACTCACACCTAAGACACATAAAGCCTTGTCAACATTCAACTTTCCAATAGTACAAGGGATACTAAAACTTCCTGGATCCCTTAACTTCAGTGGTAGCTTCCGTTGAATTATGGCGCGGCACTCCTCAATAAGTGGTACAGTCTCATCTTCTTCTAACTTCCTCTTCTTAGATAGCAAATCATTCATGAATCTGACATGAGAAGGCATCTGCTCAAATGCCTCAGCAAAAGAAATATTTATTTGTAATTTCTTAAACAGATACAGGAACTTCGAGAATTGTCTTACTTACTTCTCTTGAGTGTTTTTCTTCAATCGTTGAAGGAAAGGAAGCCTAGCATATAAAGAAGGATCAATAGGTTTTTTCTGCTCAAGTTCCTTCTTTTTTCTCCGCCACTTTGGTAACTCCTCTTTAGCTTTTTCCTTCTCAATCTCATCTCCCTCATTATCAGCTTGCATTGAGACATCTTGAATTGAGGCATCTTCAATGAGGATATCATTTTTTCCTTTTTCATCTCTTGAAGAACTAGGTGCTATTTTCGCATTTTCTTCCAACTACTTACCACTTCTCAAAGTGATTGCATGACATTGCTCCTTAGAATTAACCAAAGTATCAATAGGCAAAGTGCCTGGAGGTCTCTCTTGAAGCTGTTTCGCTATTTGCCCCATTTGGTTCTCAAGACTTCTGATAGCAGCTTCATGATTCTTGAAATTAGTTCTTGACTCCTCCATGAAAGCTGAAGTCTGCTACATAAAAACAGAGATCTGTAGAGAAAGTTTCTCCATTGCAATCTCAAGAGGAGATTTCTGTTCGGGCTGAGCATTTAATGGAACAGCCTGATTCTTCCAAGAGAAATTGGGATGATTCCTCTAGCTTGGATTGTAAGTATTAGAGTAAGGATTACCTTGTGGCCTTGAAAGGTTTCCCATATAGTTCACCTGCTCTGGACCAATGACACTTGAGTTCCCTGCCTCACATTGACCATTGACATGGTTGCCTCCATAGAAATCGCAAGTCAGGCCTTGGTGATTAATTGAATTTACCTGCAAAGTTCTAACTTGCTTAGTGAGGTTGACAATGTATTGCATCATAGTTTTGATTCTGTGCAAGTATAGCATCAACATTGCCCAGCTCCAATACTCCTTGTTTGACTGTAGATCTTCCACTAGGAACCTGTTACTCATTAGTAGCCATGGTCTCAAATAATTCTTGAGCCTCTTCTGGAGTTTTTGTGTTTATAGACCCACTTGTAGATGCATCGACCATTGCTATAGTAGAATGACTCAACCCATTGTAAAAGATCTATACCTGTTGCCAAACCTCGAAAGCATGATGAGAACATTTTCTATGCAGCTCCTTGAAGCTTTCTCATGCTTCATAAAGAGATTCTCCCTGGTTTTGAGTAAAGTAAGCAATCTCACTGCTTATCTTCACAAACATCGATGGAGGGAAATACCGAGTGAGGAATTTACTGACCAGATCATCCCAAATAGATATGCTTCTTTGAGGCTGGGCTTGTAGCCAACTCTTGGCCTTATCTTTCAAAGAAAATGAGAAAAGTCGTAACCAAATGGCATCATCACTGGCTCCATTATACTTAATAATATCACAGAGCTGCAAGAAATTGACAATGTGTAAATTAAGATCTTCTGCTTGACCTCCCCCAAACTGATTCTATTGCACTAGCTGTAAAAGAGCTGATTTAATCTCAAAGTTATTCGCTTGGATAGCAAGTCGCATAATACTAGTTGAGACAATTTCAAAAGATGGAGTGACAATGTCAACCATAGTGTGTCTTCTCTGTGCATTATTATTCTTAGCCATATTTGCTTTTTTAATTCTCTTTGCTTCTCTGATCGCTTTTTTGATTGGTCTTTTTGTTCTTGTTATTTTTGGATCAAAGAGTAATACTTCTGATTCCAAAGAACTTTGCATAAACAAGCAAACCAACGTGAAATAAAGAAAATAAAATAAAAAAATAAATCAAGAAAACAAAAATGAATAAAAAGAAAAAAATTAAAAAGAAAAATAAAAAATAAAAAATAAAATTAAATAAGAAAAAATAATTATCTATAAATAAAATAAAATTTAAATAAAAATAAAAATAAAAATAAAAATAAACAAAGAAAAATAAATGCTTAAATTAGTATCTTTTCAACTACTATTTAATATTAATAACAATAATTCCCGGCAACGACGCGAAAAACTTGTTATGAAATCGGCAAGTGCACCGAATCGCAAAAGTAATAAAAAAGTGAGTAAGAGTATTGTCCTACGAGGATTAAGTTATTAATTAATAAATTCGCCAAATTGACAATATTCAAGCTAACAAATAAAAAGAGTTGTTGCAAAGGAAATATAAATAAATAAAACAATAAATCAAAGGGGTGAAGAACAATGGTATTAAAGCGTTAGGGTTCAGACTTCACTTGAACTCTTTAAATGCACATTCAAATATTGGTTTAACTATGCTCTATTTCAATGATTTATGGTCAATTCTCAAAATTAATTAATACTCAATCCCTTGGTATATTAATCCTCTTACACTGTTTGGAATTAACTAATCCTTTTAGTCTAACCCCAAATAGAAAGACATTATAAAAAATGAGAGAATTAAAAGAAATACCACATAACCCACAACGTCTATTCCTAACTATTGCAAAAATTATGGTGTTTATCACATGATCTAGGTTCATGCAAATTTTCTTAAATCATACATCAACCCAAAAGATCATTCCTAAATTGATCAGGTTCAGAAAAACATTAAAAATAGAGATAAATACGTAAATCATGAAATAGAAATATAAATTAAACCAATAAAAGAAGTTACATCATCAAAGTATCAAGATTTAGCATCACCCTAACAAAAAAAGTTTAGTTACACATGAAAAAAGAAGAACACAAAGGGAAGAATATGACAAACTCCATTGTAGCAAGGTGGAAAGGTTGAAGAAAATTCCTAATCTTTAAGCCTAATTGCGCCCACAACACTTTAGGATTTGTGCCTCTTGATGACTACTGTGTTCTGTCCAAGCGTATAAGTGTGTGTTCAATTTGGTGTAACTTTTCTATTTATAAAGAACTAATGTGCTCAGTTACGTGTTCAGCACTCAGGCAGTGGGTTTATAGCGCTCAAGCACTGGCCCAATATGAAAGGATGAGTTGTATATGCTTTCCGCGCTCAAGCGCTCAACTTCCAACTCTCAAGCGCTGGGACACTAAAAAGAATTCTTCTGTGCGCTTTGCGCGCTCAAGTGGTGGACACCCAGTGCTTAAGCGCTGGGCTATTGAATGGATTTTCTTCTTTTTTTCTTGCTTGCTTATTCGGCCCATCTTCTCCATGTAAAATTACCTAAAAAAACACATAACATGTAATAAGATCATAATTAAAATACTAAAAATATAACAAGACTTGAGAATAAAACTCAATCAAAGAGATTAAAAGATGATGAAAACCCAAAATTTTGAACCATAAAAATATGAATTTTTGCAAGTTCATCAAGGGTAATCAAAGGAGCTTTCATTTATCAGAATTTCCTGGTAAGTTTTTGTGATCTACGTATGCATAGTTATGTCATGAACTAAATTGTAGTTTTGGACTATTTTGGATTTGGGACTCTTGTTTATACTATGTAGTTCTTATAATTAAGTCAATATTACTTTTCTGTATATTGTTGAGAATTTAGTTTATTTTTTGTGGCATTCTTTGTCATATATTTGATGCAAGGGGTAAGTCATTTTGGTGAGTGAAGCCTTAGTTTTCCGTTTGAGATTCAATATTAATGAGCACATGTACTTTTTGAAGGTACTGCTCATTGTATTGAATCTTGAATTATCCAAGTAGGACAGTTTGTGAAGAAACTTTTCCTTCACTTGATTATAATTACTCCTTAAATCTCATCTCATATACTTGATGAAATTTTGTTGTGCAACATTTCCTTTTGTTCTCTGGGTATACAATTGATCGCGGTAGATGTCACCACTTTCTAAACATGTACTTGGAAACTAATGGGAAATGTTGCCGAAATTTTGTCAAGTATACAATGTGTGATTTTTGTGAGTACTATCAACCAAGTACTGAAAAAGTGTCTTATCGAATGGGATAGGGCCATATCATGTTAAGAGATGAGGATTTTGGAAATAATAGTGCTAATGTGTTAAATCAACTTCAGCAATCAATTTCAGTAAGTCTACTCACTAACTTAGCTATTTAATAAATTTCCAATTACATTATGTTCAATATTAATTATTGTATTTATTAGACAATTCAAGGATTTGCTAAGGGAGGCAAATTCTAGTATCTCTGAAGATCAAATATTGGAACTTCGGGATAAGGACTTCAATAGATGGCTAAAACATCTAGTGAGTCCTTTATGGTAAGTAATTATGTTTCTATCCTCATTGTATTATACAATTATCTATATAGAGAAATATATTGACATGACTTTGTTTTAGAATAAATATCAATTTGCATCAGATTATGATCGTTGCATGGCAAGAACTGTTTCAGAAAAAACATGCATGGATTGTTATTCTGATGATTTGAAGAATCATAGAAAGACATTCATAAAAATGTTAAAGTCATCAAACATGGCTAACCTTAAGGGCCATGGGCCCCCAGCTTTGAAGTCAGAAGTGTGGGATGGCCTAGTTGACATATGGTTGACACCAGAGTCGCAAAAGAAGTTTGTTGCTGGTTGAAGCAACACAGCGGCCTTGCTTGATGCTATGCTGCACACTACAGGCTGAATAAGCTTTGGTCAACATAAGAAAAAGATGGTAATATAGAATTTCTTATGTGATTGTTGCAACATCCAATAATTCTATCTTATACTATTGTATAATTATAATACAAGTGAGTTAAGGTTCTAGCAGCTTGTATGTTTTGTGTTATAGCTTTGGCTGTATGAATCTACATTGCATGAGGTTAGTCCTATTTTATAAATAAGACACAAGATTTCTTGTAGTAAAGATTTTATAATTTTATAATTTTATATTCTAATAGATGTTGATTACAAGAGGCAAAGTTGAAGCGTCCAGTCCCTTTAAGAAATTTGTATGAAAGTGTTCATGAGAGGAAGAATGGAGAACTTGTCACTCAACGCTCAAAGAACTTCATTGTAGGTGTTTTTAAAATTAAAACTAATCATATTTGTTAAGTTGTTGATTATTTTGATAAAGTTTTCTACATTTTTCGTTTCAGGACTCTTATGACACTACAATGTTTGAGAAGTATGGAGAAGACTCTTCAATGCATCATATGGTTGATCAGGAGGTGTGGCTGGAGGTGGCGGGTCCTAACAAGAAGAGGCGAGTCCATGACATGAGTCATAGCTTAGATATTGACATTCATGGATCTAGTTCTGCTTCATCCTCACAAGTTGCTAGTTCCTCCAGCACTGTTCCGACACAGGAAGCTATAAAGGAAGTTGTTAATGAAGCGATGACTTTGTCCAAACACAACTGATGTCTATGTTGGAGCCTATCGTATATAGGATTGTGAGCTCCCAAGCAAAAAGTGGTGTGCTGCAAACACCATCATAAGGTGACGTAGTTGGGGAGGATCATGAAGTTGATGATGATAAGGCTAACTTAGATTAATTAGCTGTGCTTATTGATGATGGGGCTAACTTGTTTTGAACTATTTGTATTAACTTAGACTTATTGATTAACTATGCTATCTTTGTAAAATATATTTTGAACTTACTAATGCAATTATGATATTTTGTTGTTTTGCACAACTTATTTGTTGGGTTTTTCTGTTTGGATTGAAATATGTATATTGGTATAATTTTAAAATATAATAATTATTATTATGAAATTAATTTTGGTTAGCTTCAGAATAGTTACAGAATTGCTACGAATTTAGCAACAGAATAGCATAATAGCTAGGAAATAGTTACGAAATTGCTAGGGATTTTGTAACATAATAATTACAGATTTGCTACAAACTTGTTACATATTGTTAAAAATTAGCTACAGAATTAACTACAAATATTTCATAGCTAATTGGCTATAGAAAAGAAGGAAGTTTTGAATGAGAAATAATTACAGATTAGTTTTAGATTAGCTATGAAAATTTAAAAATTAGTAACAGATTAGCTACGAAATTTTTTGATAGCTAATTAGCTACAAGAATTTGACCAAACCAATCCGTAGCTATTCCATAACTATTCTGTAGCTAAATTGATTATAGACAAATAAAAGCCTAAGTGCAAGTTAAGTTGACTTAATATGAGCTGTCAAGTATTATTGTTTAATATTGGTTTTGGTGTTGTTTACATCAATAGGTGTTTCCATAAGTGGGAGTAAATTTATTATTAATGTGCTTTATGCTAGTTGTATATTGTTGGCTAGTATTACTATTGTTGTTAAATGAGAGACAATATTCTATATTGAATTGTTTCTAGCATATTAAAAATCTTGGTGATGTCATTTTGTGTCTAAGGCAGACGGATTGTCTCACAAGACATATTTTGTTATAAATTTTGAAATATGTTTGTGTTTGTTCTAGACCGTGATCCGAGATCTCATTCAATAGGATCAACCCGGCACGCGTGCCACCAGACTTCGCTATCAATACCCCGATCAAGGCCTTAAGACAATAGAATGTGACATCGGATCATAATAACGGATCACTAGATCTATGCAGATTCTCATAATTGCCAATCACGATCTTGCAAGATTGTAGGATCCATAACTACCTCTAATGGTGTATAATCACCATATCTACGTTCCTACATTATAGGGATGCTCTCCAATGCTGAAAGGAAGACAATCCTTAACACGATACCAATCTTGTATATTTGCATTCAATACTGATCTTATTACAATTCCAGTCACACTCTATAAATACCAGGCTAAGTCAGCCTAATCAAGATCTATTATTTCATTGCATAAACCTTACTTGTGTACTGTCTGACTTGAGCATTGGAGTAGCTTTGCAGGTACCCATCCTCTGGTTCAATACTCTTAGCAACAGTTGCGTAAAGAGAAAACCACCATATACGTGTCTATCTCAGGTATTCTCTAAATCCACTTCAGAACATTGACACCGTTTGTGAAAAAATCATAAACTTCAATTCCCACGTCAAATATGGTGAGCAAAAGACAAAACCAAAGGAAAGGAAACGTTGCACATGTTACCCCTGGCCAAGCGTAGGGCCCAGTGGCATAGCGCGACCCTCTTTCCGTTGCACCGTTAAAAACTTTTACCGCTAGAAGCAGACCTATCGTCGTGGAGACTCTCAATGAGGGACACGAAACTTCAGCTTCTACCGAAAGCCCTGCTCCATCGCGAAGGGTCTCTGTCCAGGACAAGTTTGTTTTCCTTGGTGGGGGAGCCAACAATGCAAATCAAGGAGTGAGGATCCTCGTGCATGCACGTCTAGGGATATCAAATAACAATACCGACCATGCATCCCACTATGAGGACAACATCTAGTCCGAGATGACGAGGAACAACCTTCGAGAGTTATTGCACCAACAAACAACATTGATTGATGATAAACGTCGTCAATTAGAAGAACAACGTCGTCAGTTGGAGGATCTCAAAAGATTCGTGAGGGCGGATAATAATGACGGAGAATAGGACGTAGTCCGTAACAAACAAGGGGCCCAGTGTGCCGATGTCGAGATTGTTGGAAACAATACCCCAGCCATCTACCGCCAACAACAATTCTTAATGACTTGATGGCGTACAAGGTCCCAAGGAACTTCAAACCTTCGAGCAATTTGAAGCCTTATGATGGGACAATAGATCCTTAGAAGCACTTGGAAGCTTATACTCAATCCATGCAGGTCTACGAATACACCCCGGAATTGCTGTGCCGGGCCTTCCTTTTCTTTTTGAAGAAGGATGTTCTTCGTTGATTCGTTACTTTATGCACAAAAAATATAAGATGGGAAGACCTCACACAACGCTTCCTACTGTACTACACCACAGCTAAGGAAAGGCCGAAATCGATTAATTCTTTTTTTGGAATTCGCCAAGGGAGTAGTGAATCCCTGCGCGAATACATTAAGAGGTTCAGTCACACTTGTGTAGGCATAAAACACCTGGATGACAGGATAGCCCTCTATTATACCAGGGACGGTTTTCAAACTGACTCAGGCTTCTTTCGGTCGTTGGCAAAAAAGAAGCCGACAAGTTTAGATGAGTTTTACCTACGTGCTGACAAGTATGTCGAACTGGAGGAGATTATCAAGGCGAAAGAGAGCTTGGAAAAGGGCGGACCAACTCACCAGAAAAAGAATCAGAACTCCAACCAGCCTTGTGATTCCTTTAAAAGAGAACAATATCGGCCCAAGTATTCTGAATACACTCTTTTGAGCACTCCACGAGAGATAATCTTGAAGGAGGTCCTTCAAACCGAGTTCCAGGATATCAAGAGGTCATCACCTCTGAAGAAGCAATCCCAGAAGGACCATTCAAAACATTGCAGATGGCATAAAAGTTATGGTCATGAGACAGAGGACTGTTACCAACTCTAGGATGTTATCGAGTCCCTGATCAAGGAGGGACATTTGCAAAATACATTAGCAGTTTCCAAAGCAATGAGGACCGTGGAAGAGGTAGATATCGGAGTCGAAGCCCTAGTCCCAAGCGGAGTCTGAACCAAAGTCAAAGAAGAAGAACCTAGAGCCCCACCAGAAGATCCCAGACACCACCACGCCGTGATACTGAAAACAGGCAAGATCAGAACCAGGATAACCAAGGTGGGGCTAACAAGAAGGACAGGCTTGTCAGTACCATCTCTAGAGGGTTTGCAGGCGGGAGTTTGTCTAATAATTCCCTGAAGAAAGCACTCCAAACAGTGATTTTGAGCGTCTCTAATTCCTCAAGAAGGCCCTATGCCAAAGACAAGAATGCACCGCCCATTTCCTTCACTGACAAAGACTACGATGATATTATTCGAGATCATGACGACCCACTGGTCAGATCAAGAATAATATCTAATGCTGAAGTCTATCGTATCTTTGTGGACTAAGAAAGTTCAGCGGATATTATGTTCATGGACGCCTTTGAAAGGCTAGAGTTCCCCCTATCCGCGTTAACACCCTATGAAGGTGAACTCACTAGTTTCTCTAGAGAGAAGGTTACCCCAGTAGGTTATTTCGAAACTTTCTTAATCCTGGGTCATGACAGTATGTACAGAACTATTAAGGTGAGATTCTTGGTTTTGGATTATCCTTCAGCTTACAACATCATTCTGGGTCATCCTACATTGAATGGCATTGCCACTGTATTGTCTACTGCCCACCAGGCTATGAAATTCCTCAACAGGAATAATGAAGTGGCCACAGTCAAGGACGATCAGATTACAACTCGTAAATGTTATAACGAAAGTTTAAAAATCAGTAGGGCTTCTAGGAAAACAAAAGCATACATATTCAGCCTGGCCCGTGATCAAGTCAACATCCTAATGATCGAGCTGGATGTACGTGAGGAAATCTGAGGTATCTGACCCCAGTCGGAGGGGGAATTAGTCCCACTTCAGCTTGGTGACAGGCCAGACCAAGTCACCAGGATAGGTGCAAACCTTGAAGAATATGGGAGGATCTAACTTGTAGAGCTCTTGCAGAAAAACAAAGACTTATTTGCTTGGACGTCCTCTGATATGCCTGGGCTTAACCTCACTTTTATCTGTCATCGTTTATCTATTAAACAGGATGCGAAGCTAATCTCCTAAAAGAAAAGAAAAGTTAGCACTGAGAAGCAACAGATTAATGAGGAGTAAGTCAAAGAATTACTGAGTGCTAGCTTCATTAGAGAGATTTCGTATACCACATGACTCTTAAATGTGGTCCTCATAAAAAAGTCAAATGAAAAGTGGATGATGTGTTGGACTACACTGACCTGAATAAGGCGTGTCCTAAAGATCCATACTCCCTCCCAAACGTTGACAGCTCCTCCAGCTTCCGTCTACTGTCTTTCATAGACGCTTACTCCGGGTACATCAGATCCTAATGTACCCTAGAGATGAGGATAAAACTCCCTTTACCACTAAAAGGGCGAGTTATTGTAACATCCTAATACTGAAATCCTAAACTATCAAACATATACATGGATAAACAATATTAGCTATGTTACTTCTAACTAATTCATTAAACTAATCCATAACATTTATATAAATAAATCATCATGGAGAGCCTTGTGGAACAATATTCACTTATATACATAACTTTGTCATATTTGACATAAAGTAAAACTAATGCATACATCTTTTTATTTTACAACTTTAAACTTATATATATGAAAATATAAAATCTATTTATTAAACATAAAGATAACTATACTAATCTTTATTCTTCATCTTCTACTTGTCCTTGGAGCTTCAACCTGGATTTACATGGAACACACAGGGTGAAAATTTATAATTCTCTATAGTAGTATACAAATACCAGCAGTCGTAATATTCACAATGAATATATATAACCTAATAACATCATAAGTAAAATTGTATCTAGTAACCAAACTATAATCCAATAATCTATAGAAATAAGTTTGCCCTAGTGATTTAATATGTTAAGTTTTGATGATGACAAATACAAGCCAAAAAGAAGGATGCTTATGCTACATAGATGCACTTAATAGATTATATGAAGATATTGAATTATGAGTTTGGACTAACTATGTTTTAAGTGAGCAAAACTTTGTAGGATAGATTAAGTACTAAGAGTGAGCATTGCAACAAGAAAGTAAAGATCTCAATTATGTTCAACTCAAGGAGAATGTGCATGCCTATCTCATGAAGGTGTTGACAACAACAAAGACATATCAAAGACCAAGTCCAAAGGAAAATTAAATGGTATAACTTATAGGACTTAGGGTCTTTATGTAAGAAGCCTTCTGGATATCTCAAATATGTTTTCAAATCTTTACAAATGATTTTCACATGCTAAAATACCCAACAAACATGTTTTGAAAAGTTAGTCAAGGTGGTAGTTCAAAACTATGAAAAATAGTCAAGTTTGAGTTTTGCAAAACTGAAATTTGGTTACTCTTTTGATCATAACTTTCAAAATACTTTGAGTTTGGTTTTGAAACTTATTCCATTTGATAATAGACTCAAAGATCTTTCCAATGAGTGGTCATTTGCTTTAAATAGATGAAAAATGAAGAAGTTATGATCATTTAAAGTTAATTTTTGAAATTAGAGTGGTTTATTCGAATAAGGGATGTGTTATTCGAATAACACACCCCAGAAAATGTTCCAAATCATGTTTTTAAAGATTTATTCGAATAACCAAAGGGATATTCGAATAACAAGTTCCAGAAAACACTTCTTGGTGTACTATAAGTGTATTTATTCGAATAACGAATGTTATTCGAATAACACGACCCAGAAAATACGTAACAAGTATTTTCTATGCATTTAATGATGAAATAAATGATACCTAACGGCTCTTTTTCAAAGAACTCTATAAATACATATTTTTTGGACATCTTTTACATACACCCAACAATCTGAAATCATTCTTTCTTGCTTTAATTCGTTATTCATATTTTTACATATTTCATGTGCTTTTTTTCACTAAAACTTTGAGATATCCTGAAAGAGTTTCATATTGTTTTAATTTGTATCATTTACTTTTGTGAGAGTTTCTCTTTTCTTCTATATCTTGATTCACTATAAAGAGGGTGAGGTATCCCTCAAAGAAATTGTAAGGGTAAGGTATCCCAGTTTGTTGAGGCTCAAGCACAAAGGGTGAGACATCCCAAGGTGTGAAGAGTGCTCTAGTTTGTAAAGGTTTCAAGCACTTGTTCAAACTTGTAATGATAGTAAAAAATCTCAGGTGGTTTACTTGAGGATCAGACGTAAGCTACAAGTAGTTGGTGGCTGAACCAGGATAGATATTGTGTTTGCTTGTCTCAACTCTATCTCCTTTACATTTGTGCTTTAATTATATATGCTTGAGTTGAAATTGATACCTAGTTTATTTGCTTGATTTATCTCATAACCAAGTTGTATTTGGGTAATCTACAATAGTTGTATCTTTGTTAAATTTATTATGCTGCTTGTGCTGATTAAAAATATCAAAATGCATAATTTCTTAATATTGTTTTAAAAATTTGTAATCACCCAATTCACCACCCTATTGGGTGATGGCTGCCATGGCTAACATAATCAACATAGGTAAAATTAAACTAGTAATCAAGAAAATACTCGTCAAATATTATAAATAAAACTGTAACAACAACTCAATATTTAAAGAATAACTATATTCTCGTTCTATGTAATGTTCCCTGGCAACATAATCTGACCTGTTTCACTCTTAGCTATCTTGTACTGAACTATTTTGTACAAAGGATAAGGCAATTGTCCATACAGTTGCCTGTAAATACAAGATAAGACAACTGCCTATATAGTTGCCTAAACATGCATATATTATGTTATGATGTATGAGTATAATAATGAGATGCAATATAATTATGTGTATACGATGTCATGGATGTCATGAATGTCATAAACTTGTTATTCCTCTCTGCAGTGGGGAGAGAATATGTTACCTCCTTAACCTACCTTCTGAAGTGTGAACTGGTCTTTTCCTCAATTTTCCTTGTCTTAACTTTTCTTAGGAATAACTAGTATGTATATGCATGAGTGTTTGTGTATAATGTGGTGTTATGCCTAACTCTTGCATAACCACCACCTGATCTTTGTCCTTGCACTACTAACTTTACCTCAACTCTCTGAGAGCATTCATATCACTCTTACCATACAAATATAGTATACTTCCTTTTCTTGTATTGTTAACTCTACCTCAAGTCTTTGAGAGTTTTCATGCATTATAATTCCTTTCTTGTCAAACTTACTTAACATATTTTCTATCCTTGCATTGTTAGCTCTACCTTAACTCTATGAGAGCTTTCATGTACTATAACACTCTACTATTGTCAACTAGGCACTATGGCCTTCAACTTTTGCCAACTAGCTTGTTTACTTGCATCTAGTTTCTCAATACTCTTAAAATGCTTAAACAAGAAATCCTATCCATAAAAGAGCAAAAACACTTCTACTACACTTTCATAACTCAACTTTAACTATTAAAGGAGCTACTAGTGTTCCTAGGGCTTAAACCATCCCAAAACACCTCAACATTTGCATCAAAAAGGCTGATTTTCAAGAATGCACCAAATATGCATCCTAACTTCTAAAATTCTGAAATTTTATGGGTAAATAGCCTTCCCTCATATCTTTCAAATGCTATAAATCTCACTTCATTTGGCCAAGTGAAGCCAAAGTTATGCAACATTATGCAGAAGTTAAAATAGGGCATTCTCTGTTTTACCTGAAAATGACCTAACTTTAAAATGAAACTGGGAACAAACTAAGATCTCAAAAATTTTGAAATTTAATAGTCAACTAGCCTTACATGTTAGCTTTCAAATTCCATTGGTTTTATGCAAATACGATATCAGAGTAAAAAATTATGCAATCTGGTTTACTGGCTGCCAGAATGCCTTTTCTGTAGAATCTACCTTGGATTTAAACAGAAACTGGTATTGATTGGCTTGCCCTGAAATTCTGAAAATTTTTTCACAAGAAGCCTTAAATCTTAGCTTTCAAATGCTACTGGAATAATGTCAATCAGATGTTTGTAGCTCAAGTTATGCAACCAACTCTACCAGCTGCCACTGGATTTTGCAGAATCTGAGAATCATTTCCAATCATTCAAGATCATTTTTTATGTAATTTCTAACACCAATTTAGGCCTCTAAACTTGTTGTAACTCTTTTATAACTTATTGATTCACTAGGGCCTAGATTTAGATTCCAAATCACACTAACCCCAACCATTTACCAATTCCTGATCTATGAACCAACATGGTTTGGGTTAAGCCATAAATGACCATCTAACACTCATTGAGCTAAAACTAACCTAAAACTAGGATTTGACTCTCCAATTTGTTGTTTATAACTATTCAATAATATTTTTATTTGAATTTTTACAATAATATGTTGTTAATTGGGTCATGGAAAGAAAAAAGTGAAGTTGGTTTAAACTTTTTTAGAAAAAAGTGTTTAGTTAAAATCTGATTAAACTGAACCAACCAAACTAATTAGGAATTGTTAATTCAGTTTAATTTGGTTCTCCAATTAGAAACAAATTGACTGGCTACTAACAAAAGAATACTGATTGGTTTGATTTGGATTACTTTTCTCCTTAAAATTGAATTAATACAAACTGTGAACTCTCTTAGTAAAATGTGATTTATGGTGGAGTGAGTAATGGTTGCACTTTATTCTAGTAAGACCACGTTTTCACATTCTTTGGGGCGTTTCATTCAGGAGTTATTTTTGCACTCTCAAGAATCTTGAGATGTGATGAAATATTTCTAATTTTAGTATATGATATGAAAAAACATTCTCATCTAAGACTTATTCTTGGGCATCTTTTTTAATTAGTATTCCCTAGAGATGACAAAACGGGTTAGACCTAACTGATCGACCCATTTAACCTGCAAAAAATGGCCGGTTGGATTGCATTTTTAAACACATTTTTTAGGCAAGTTATTTTAACCCATGCTAGTATAACCCGAAGGTTGTGGTAGGGTAGGGTAGGATGACTCGTCGGGTCATTTTTTTTCACCTTTTTGTTAGATTTTAGGGCAACAGATTAGATAGTTGTTTATGGTAAACTTTTATCAAAGGACAAATTTGATTCCATATTTCAATTCGGGGAAGGGAATCACTTCTTCTAGGAATTTTTTGTTAAATTTTAATTCAAATATATATGTTATGTGGATTAGCATTAATCAATAATTAAAATATTATTTAAATAATTAATATATTAATTATGGAATTATGTTTATAACATAGCATTTGGTCAGCTTATGAATATTGTATTTGGGCCTTTGTTGTGAGTAGCCCATGATGGGTTTGGGCTGTTCATTTTAGTAGCCCGTTGAGAAGTCCCTACTCTCATCTGGTAAGTTATAAACTGTTTTTCCATTAGGCAGTTTCTAGCACGCATAGAAAACCTACCAGGATTGAGGGCAGTTTCTCTCACACGCGAATTCTCTTGATTTCTTCACTAAACAACAATGGATTGTGGAATCATGTCAGGTACACATTCTTGATCAATTTCTTGAATACAATATGTTTAATATGCTATAATCTTGTATCTATAATTGATCCAAGTTTATAAAATTAAATCAAATCCTTCAATTGGTATCAGAGCCAAATAAATACATATTATAGTTATTATTATTATTTTTTAATTAAATTAAAAATTTGTATTATGAATCCTAATTTCGATGGGCGAAGAAAAGAACACCTACGCCGTTACTTTCCTATTTGTAAATCCATCAAGTTCTGATTTAATGAGTTGTTTTGACAAAATATTCAATACAATCATTGCAAAACTAGAGACCCAATTCTCGATTGTCAAAAACCCATCTATTTTTTTTTTTTACTTTGTAAAAAGAAAACCGTGGCTTTATTGACTTTATAAGCTTTATTGGTTTTGCAAATTAAAGAATGTGTTTATGTGGCTTTATTAGCTTTATTGGGTTTTGTAAATTAAAGAACGTGTTTCTTGGTGTTTTTTGTTTTATATGTCAAGTTTGTGACTTTTATATTTTTATCAAAACTGTATTAAAACACTTTGCATGATTATGATACTATTGAGAGTATCGTACAATCTGTACTTTTAGATTTTAAGCTTGAAAGTTTTTTTTTATGACTATTCCTTATTTTGTTAGTATCTCTTTAATATACGATACTCTCTCTCTTAATGTGTTATAGTCATGGAATTAATTTTTGGTCTATATAAGAATTTTTTTTATTATTATACATAATATGAGTTTATCATATTCTATTAAGTATAATTGCTGATAATTTGTATGACTGTGAACTCACCTATCGTGGGTACAATTGTACAAATTTTATGTATTGAATGATTAATTTTTTTAATCATAATTTTTATTGCATTAATAGTAATTACATCCTATCGGTGTGTTGTTATTAATGTAATTTGTTATTGTACAATGTGCTGTTAGATTTATGCTTATGTCAATTATCTTTCGAGTACCCTATCGGTATTAGAAATTTTGGTGATATAAGATTTGTGCATTGTATTATTATATTTCTTATTTATTATGGTTCGGGACCCTTAGGCGGGATCATGATAAGTAAGAAATTTTCTAAAGGGCTTGTTTGGCTGTGCATATGGAACCATTTAATTCTCTTGTTGCATGATAACATTGTGCATATTAAATGTTTCCTTTTGTTGTTTTCATGTCAGCCTCTTTGCCTATGCAATTGACTTCTGTCAAGACTTTGAATGGGACTAACTTTGAGGATTGGAAAGAGTTTCTGGATCTCTATTTGGCTATCACTAATATGGACTTGGCTTTGAGAGAAGAAGAGCCTGCTGCTCTTACTACTGAGTCCACTACTGCTGAAAAAGTTTCTCGTGAAAAATGGGAGCACTCAAACAGGGTGTCTTAAGGTGATGAAATACACTATGGAGAAGTCAATTAGACAGAGCATTCCAGACAGTGAGAAGGCTAAGGAATTTCTGAAATCTGTTGGTGAGAAATTTACGACTTATGATAAAGCTCAGAAGGGTCAATATCTTTTTTTGATTGAGAAGACTAAGTATGATGGTGTTAGTGGAGTTCGTGAGCACATCATGAAGTTAGTGCACTATTTTAATAAACTGAAGTCTCTCAAGGTTGATCTCGGTGAGAGTTATCTGATCTGGTAGGTTCTGGAGTCATTCCCTTCTCAATTTGATGTTCTGAAGACCTCTTATAACAGTCAAAAAGATGAGTGGATAGTTGATGAAATGATTGCTATTGTCTCTCAAGAAGAGGAATTTATAAGGAAAGGGAAATCACATAGTGTTCAGTTTGTTGCTTCTACTTCTGGTACTAAAAATGAGAAAAAGAAAGGTTACAAAGGCAAGTTTTAACCTGATAAGAAGAAAAGAGGGAATGTATCTCAACACTTAGAGCCTAAGAAGTATTTCTTCAAGGGAAATTGCAAGTATTGCAAGAAGTATGGCCATAATGTGGATAATTGTTACATTCTCAAGAAGAAACTTGAGAAGCAAGGTACACTCCTAGCTCTAACTTGTTTTGAATCAAATGTGATTGATGTTGCTCCCAATACTTGGTGGTTTGACTCAGGTGCAATTATTCACGTTGTGAATTCTTTATAGGGGTTCACAAGCCTGAGAAAGCTAAGTAATGCCGAATCCAAAATCATTGTGGGAGATGGAGCTAGAGTACCAGTGGAAGAAATAGGAGTAGTTACATTATATTTACCTTTTGGACATACTTTATTGTTGAAAGATGCTGTTTATGTACCTTCCATGAGAAGGAATTTGATTTCAGTTTCAGCATTGGATAAATGTGGCTACACTTTTGAATTTGGTAATGGAAAAGTTGTTATTTGTTTTAATTCTATTGTCGTTGGTTCAGGAGTTTTGTGTGATGGGCTATATATGCTAAATTTGAATGATATGTCTGTTAACTCCATTATTAGAAGTAAGCGCAGTAGGACTGATGAAAGTTCTTCTATGCTATGGCATAGACGCTTGGGGCACATCTCTAGGCCCCGGATTGAAAGCCTGATTAGGGAAGGTATTCTTCATAATCTTGACTTCTCTGATTTTGATACTTGCATTGATTGTGTTAAAGGCAAGTTCACTGTCAAAACTAGGAATAAAGGAGCAAACAGGTGTGATGATGTGCTACAGTTGATTCACATAGACATGTGTGGACCCATTACACCCACTACCATGGGTGGATATATGTATTTTATTGCCTTCATAGACGACTTCTCCAGATTCTGTTGGATAGATCTTCTCCAGGAAAAATTTGGTTCTTTGGATGCCTTCAGATCCTTCAAGGCTGCTGTTGAATTGAAGACAGGAAAGAAGATCAAATGTGTGAGGTCTGACAGAGGAGGTGAGTATTACGGCAGATATAATAAAACTGGAAGAAATCCAGGACCGTTTGCCAGATTTCTCGATGAATGTGGAATTGAAGCTCAATATACTATGCCTAGTACTCCTGAGCAGAATGGAGTTGCAGAGAGACGTAACCGCATGCTTATGGATATGGTGAGATGCATGTTGAGCCATTCGTCATTGCTGAATTTTCTTTGGGGAGATGCTTTGATGACTTCTGTGTATATTCTTAATCAAGTACCCAGCAAGTTTGTACCAAAAACTCCCTATGAGCTGATGACTGGAAGGAAGCCGAGTTTGAAACACTTCCATGTGTGGGGTTGTAAGGCAGAAGTTAGACCTTATAATCCCCAGCAGAAGAAGCTTGATCTTAAGACTGTTAGCAGCTTCTTCATTGGCTACTGTGTGGGCTCTAGAGGTTGTAGATTCTATTGTCCTTCTCACTCCATGTGAGTTATCGAGTCTGACCGGATGATATTCTTTGAGGATGATTTAGATAGTGGGAGTCATACACCACGACTAGTCACTCTTAAAGAAGATTGGACCGTAGTTCCTGTACCGGTCGTTTCACTTCCTACAGATATCATGGTTCCAGTCAATTATTATGATGATCAGGCTCTTCGAGGAGAAGATGATGTTATGGCACCACCAGCTAATGAACAGGAACCAGATGACACTGCTGAAGTAGTCTCATTAAGACGATCTCAGAGAGTATGCAGGCCTTCTATACCGGATGACTATGTAGTGTATCTTCAGGAGCACGATTTTGATCTTCATGATGACGATGATCCTATAACCTTTAAGGAGGCAATCTCTAGTTCTCATGCTTCCGATTGGCTGAATGCTATGCAAGATGAATTGTCTTCTATGTCTTATAATGTTGTTTGGGATCTCGTGGAATTGCCAGTTGGTTGTAAATCCGTTGGGTGCAAATGGGTTTTCAAAACCAAGCGTAGTCCAGATGGTAGAGTTAAGAGGTACAAAGCTAGACAAGTAGCAAAAGGCTATAGTCAAAGAGAAGGCATTGATTATAAGGAGACTTTCTCACCCGTCTCTACAAAAGATACATTTCGAGTTATTATGGCTTTGGTAGCTCACTTTGATTTAGAACTTCACCAGATGGACATGAAGACGGCTTTTCTGAATGGAGATCTAGCCGAGGATGTTTACATGGTTCAGCCTGATGGTTTTGTTGAAACAGGTAAGGAGCATTTGGTTTGCAGACTTGAAAAGTCCATTTATGGACTGAAACAGACATCCAGGCAATGGTATTTGAAATTTGATCAGGTTGTCACTTCTTTTGGCTTCAAAGAAAATGTCTCAGATCAGTGCATTTATTTGAAGACAAGTGGGAGCAATTTTATAATTTTTGTTCTATATGTCGACAATATTCTTCTTGCTAGCAGTTGCGTTAAACTTTTGACTGAAACAAAACTGATGTTGAGTAGCCACTTTGATATGAAAGACCTTGGTGATGCTTCAGTTGTTTTAGGTATCCAGATTTACCGTGATAGGCCACATGGCATTCTTGGATTATCTCAGAGAGGATATATTGAAAAGATTCTCAAACGGTTTAATATGCATTCTTGCTCCCCATGTGCTACACTTGTTCAAAAAGGTGATAAACTCTCTAAATCTCAATGTCCTCAAAATGATATAGAGATAGTTGAAATGAAAAAGGTCCCATATGCTTCCGCTGTTGACAGTTTAATGTATGCTCAAGTTTGTACTCGTCCCGATATTGCTTTTGTTGTTAATGCTTTAGGGAGATACTTGAGCAACCCAAGTTTGGGTCATTGGAAAGCCGTGAAAAAGGTCATGAGATATTTGCAGGGAACCAAGGATTATTTGTTGACCTATAAGAAGTCTGATCAACTTCAGGTCATTGGTTATTCTGATTCTGATTTCGCAGGTTGCCCTAACGACCGAAAGTCTACTTCCGGCTCTATTTTTATGATGGCAGGAGGAGCTATCTCTTGGAAGAGTGTCAAACAGACTCTTACAGCTACTTCTACCATGGAAGCAGTGTATGTCGCTTGCTATGAGGCTACTTGTCAAGCGATGTGGCTAAAAAACTTAATCTCTGGCTTTCATATTGTTGAAAGCATATCTAGACCACTTGTGATATATTGTGACAATACTGCTGCTGTGCATTTCTCTCAAAACAACAGAAGCTCTTCTCGCTCAAAGCATTTTGATATTAAATATCTGTTTGTTAGAGAGAAAATTCTGGAGTTTCAGACTCGAATTGAGCATCTTGCTACAAAGAACATGTTAGCAGATCCATTAACTAAAGGTTTAACTGTTGGAGCTTTTCAGAATCATGTAAATAGGTTTAGTTAAGTCTTTTGATGTTTTGGGTTAGTGGGAGTCTGAAATTTTATATTTATTTATTGTTATTCTTATCAGATATGTATGAGATGACGTCACTTTTATTATCATATCTCTTATAACATTTTCAGATGCTTAGATTATTCTTGGATTGCATATTTCTCTTAATTAATTATGTTTTTTTTCATATTCATTATTCTTTACGTGAAATATGAGCATTTAACATGTATGATTGATCAGCGATGTCGCACTCGGCTCAAAATAGACTAGGATTCATGGAATGTAGCATAATGCATAACCTAGGTCATCTCCCAAGGACCAATTCGGATTTCTCAAGCATATTAGAAATTATCAATAAGTAGGGGTTTTGTTCATTGCAATAATGTAAAACGAATTTAAATTGAGAAAATTCAATTAAGGAAACACCAATCCAAGGTCTTCAATTCAAGTGGCAGAATCAATCATTGTTCAAGAGAATTTCGTTGTTTACACCTCTCGTTAATCCGAAATCAACTAGATAATCACCCAGCAATTTATCAATTCAAACAGAATCACAATCGCAATCCTTGATTAAGATTGATTTAGGAACAAATTTAGATTAACATAGATTATCAATCGATGATCTATTCTCCTTTAGATTCAGATTAATCAACCCTAATTCTAACTTCAATTTCGAAATTCCAATCAGAATTCAATTGAAGAAGGAGAAGAGGGAAGAACACAACAGAATTTATAATCAAACAAGAGAACTCAAAATTCTAACCACCATTATTGAATTCCTTGGATTGATTGGAGCTTTAGCCTTCCATGGCCATCACGAAAATTGCAGAGAAGAGAGTAAAACGAAAAATAGAGAGAAGATGAAAAGAGAAAGGGGTTTACAGTAAATGTTAAAACTGAATCACCACCAAAAAGCTCCATTCGAAATCTGCCTAAACCTATTTGTAACTGAAAGTTCTTCTGTAATTCCTAATCTACCCCTAGCCCAAACTGTAGCCCTCTGAATAAGCTTTTCAGAGACATATCATTTGCCTTAATTGGGCTTAAATTGAGAGAGATAGGCCCAAATCATTGAGGAAAGGTCCAAGCATTGTGACAGCAACAGCATCCTGACTTTGAGGCCCAATTTCGCCTTGAATCCAGCTGAATTAGAAAAATTGCATTAGACACCAGATTGTAGATCTTCATCTCAGCTTTCAGGGGACAACAAGATCATCCAAATACGATATTTGTAGCCCAAGTTATGGCCTGTACAAGACAGAAAGGTCAAACTGAGTTAAAATCCGAAAATTAATGAAGTTTTTACAATTAAGCTCAATGAAGACCAATCATCTAAAACTCATCTACAAACATAATATTGGACACAATTAACATCAATTAGGCCAAATATGAAGCAATAATGAATGGCTCAAAATTGATTGATCAATGATCGACTTCCCTATCAGATACTATTTCTACAACGTTAAAGCTTATATTTCTAAGACGGTTGGTTGACACGTGCTTTGACCATAGTTAGTATTCTAGTGTTAATGATTCTTGTATTTTAATGATTGACTAATGCTATCCAAGTGGGAGAATTGTTAAATTTTAATTCAAATATATATGTTATGTGGATTAGTATTAATCAATAATTAAAATATTGTTTAAATCATTAATATATTAATTATGGAATTATGTTTATAACATAGCATTTGGTCAGCTTATGAATATTGTATTTGGGTTTTTGTTGTGAGTAGCCCATGATGGGTTTGGGCTGTTCATTTTAGTAGCCCGTTGAGAAGTCCCTACTCTCATCTGGTAAGTTATAAACTGTTTTCCCATTAGGCAGTTTCCAGCACGCATAGAAAACCTACCAGGATTGAGGGCAGTTTCTCTCACACGCGAATTCTCTTGATTTCTTCACTGAACAACAATGAATTGCGGAATCATGTCAGGTACACATTCTTGATCAATTTCTTGAATACAATATGTTTAATATGCTATAATCTTGTATCTATAATTGATCCAGGTTTATAAAATTAAATCAAATCCTTCATTTTCTTGATACTTTAGAATTTTTAATCAAGAAAGAGAATAATGATTTCGAATATCTCAAAGAGATAAGTGAATCGTAAATATGAAAAATGCAACATTGTAATTAACTTTGTAAAAATAGAGGAATGTAAATGGAGCGACAAGAATGTAAAAAAAAAGAACTTGTTCTAAAAGTTAAAGATTGCTTTTAAAATAAAGAAAACAATTAAATGAAATTAATTAAATGGCATCAAACGTAAAGAATAAGGAAGTAAAGTGTAACAAAGTAAACTAGACAGGTAATGTAAAGTGCAGAAAGATAAAGAACATGAATTGAAAGAAAGCAATGTAAAGACAATGAAAGTAAAATTGCTCATATGTAAATGTGCAAAAAAGTAAAGAAAGCAATTAAAAGAACTCAAATGATCTTAGAAGAGTCACTTGATCAGGAGTAGAAGAGAGTTTGCAAGAAAATAAAAGATTGAAAGTTTAAATGGAATTGAAATAACTTTTCATTGAAAGTGTAAATGGTACAGAAAAGAACAGGATGAAAACGTACTTGACTAACTTGTGTTTTGCTCGAGTTTGTCAAAGTGACATGAGAGCGTGTATACAAGTATTTGAGTATTGAATTTTCAACCCCTAAATGTTTCCATCCTTTCGGTATTTATAGAATTTCTAAGAAACTACCATTTCAATAGGATCTTGACATGTGTCTAAAACAAAGAAAACTGCCTAATGATTATCAATGATCCTTGTTAAGTAACTGTCAAATATTTGTTAGTAATCCCCGTGCTACAAGTAATTGCCTAATCTTTGTCAACAATCCTTGTATTGTCTATATTTACACTCATAATTGTTGCTAACTTTTGTTTTAAATTCAAATCCTTTTGGATGAATTTGAATTTGAATCTTCATACAATTATTGGCTTCTGATCGAGACCCCTTGCTTCCATCTTCAGAAATTTCCAAGTGTAGTTACTCTTTAAGTCTCAATTTTTGAGACCAAATGGAAGTTACCATTTCTGATATGAAAATTGAAATTATTATTTCTGATGTCAAATTGAAATTATCATTTTGATAACTTCAAGTCTTTTCTACAATTTCGACTCTAATATAGTTAGAGTATGAACATGTTCACGACTTAGTGAATTTCACTCATATTAAGCTTTATAACACACCCTCAAAATTGTCTTAGATCAAAAAGTGTTAGTTTTATACCAATAAATGCCCCACAATATTTATTCTCGAAGTATGATAGATAAATATTTATTGTTTTGAGCAATACTTTTTGATGAAAACTTGACTTAGAGCCTTAGTTGCTCTATATCAACTTATCATGAGTAAATAACGAAGGGTCAGAGGATAAAAATATTTAAATTTAATTTAAATTTAAATTGTTTTCAGTCACTATGTGACCACTTCCCCATTAACCAACTGTCGCATGTTTTAGGGAATCCCAATTCCAATTATGGCCTTTATGGATAAAACAACTTCAGTCGTCTTCTCAACAAGTCATCATTTATGAAGGAAACGCACCTTTTTCCTTCCTTTGCTCTTTTTTTTTAAATTTAAAAAAGGTCTTTTAAGGATTGAAAAGGATTTTTACCTTTTCACTTTTCATCTTCCTCAGCAAAGACTATCTTTTATGTGTTTTCTCTTTTTCTGTGCGTTCTTCCCCTCTCTCTGAGCCTTCTCTTTCTTTGAACTCCTTTTATTAACTCTTAAGTATTTGAAATCATTCTTTTTTTATACTCTCTTTGATTTCAAACAAGAATCTTGACACGTGCAAAAGTTATACTAAGAGCAAGTGCACTCTATCACCAAGTAATGTAGGACTTTGAGTCTAGTTATCGATCCAACGAGGAATAAGTGATAATTACTAAAATTGTAAAACTGTTTTGTTATTTAGACAGCTGAAAAGGTATGCAAGATTCAAATTAAAATCAGAAAACTAATAAAGAAAATAAAGAACAATAAAGAAAAGATAAATAAATATAGAGAGGTACTAGGGCGCAAGGTTCACTTGAGTTTCATTATTCAGATCTTCTTTCAATTATGATACAGGTAATTTTTTTTCCAAAATTCTCTTATTTGCTATTGAATCCCAATGGTCATGGATGAAACATATTCTATTCTTAATTTAACCCATCTATTTGGTCATTTAGTTGAATTAATCAAGAATGCATTAAGCTTCAATTCAAGAGATGAACCAACATCTTGTCAATTCCATTGGTAGGGAAAATTAATGTTTAGTCATTCACCAATATAATCCTAGGTTTATAATATAGATCCACTCATTGAGTGCGGATGGTCACCGGTCAAACAATAAATTAACAAATGCCACAAGTGATCAAGTTATGACAAGAATGCAAGCAATATAATAAACCCACAATGAAATTACCACAATCAAATTAGAAATCAGATCCACATAATTAAGAACTTAAGATCCCCATAGCCCTGGCTATGAGTTTAGCTACACATATTAACTACAAACAAACTCCAAATAAGATATAATTCCATGGCAAGAAAATTAAAGAAAAGAGAAAAAGTAGAGAGAAAGAAATATCAAAATCCCTTTGCAGATTAAGAACTTCAAACCTATAAGAAATTCTCTATCTGAAGCCTTCCTACCTTCAGATCTAACTCTCAAAACCTCTCATAATAGAAACTATTATACAAAGTAACTAAGGAAATGAACAACTATCTCAGAAACTAAAAGAAAATGAAAAACTAAAAACTAACTTAAAAGAGAATTTCAGAATTCTCGGACCTTCTTCCTTCAGAGACACAGTGGAGACACGATTGTGTGAGTGAGAGAATGGTTGTGTCTTATTAAAATATAAACTCGAAAGCTTCCCATACTTCAGACACGGCCATGTGATTTGCTTGAACAATGGAGACACGGCCGTGTGAGTGAGAGACACGGTCGTGTCTCAAGTCAGAAGCTTCATCCAAGTTAGACATGGCCACGTCTAAGTCCTTAATCGCTCATGAACTGACACGGAACCCTACCAAAGCCAGAATGGATCTCTTTTGCCTTGAAAACTCGGTATCTTCGTTTGCTTTCATCCAAATGTATTAAATCTCTCAATTCTGCAAAAACGAAGATAATGATAAGGATCCAACTAAAACTCATCCAAAAATACAAACAAATCACCATAATTTGTTTAATTAAATGTTAAAATATAGGCTTATCAACTCCCCCATACTTGAGCTTTGCTTGTCCTCAAGCAAAGAATAGGAATTAACAGCAAGATTAAACTCAGCATCCAGAAACATGAATCAAGGAAAATTTCACAATTAAAAAGTCCAAGTTCAGCAATCAAATCCAATCAATCAAGATCATTCAGCATTTAAAACGATAAGATTCTTTAGTCTAGCTTGTAACTTTTCTTTTCACCAAACATATGAGATTACTCATCTTTCCATTGCTTAAGTGTTTAAGGACAAAGAGATCACTCAAATTTCTCGAGAAAAATGCAAAAACATACGCTTACCTATCAATCTCATCTTCACTTCCAAGTTCACATATATAGCAAGAATCAAAAGGACTTCATTTGGTTGTAACAGGGCCAAGGGTAAAGAAGGTAGAAAAAAGACAAATAAGGGTAAAAAATGTTCATGGATAAATCAATTGAAAGCAGAATCAGGCTGAAAAGATGAATAAAACATGATGCACAAGGATTTTACCAATTCTCAATTTCAACTCAACATTTTCATCATTCTTTACTGATAATTCTTTTCATTTTTTTCATATATATATATATATATATATATATATATATATATATATATATATATATATATATATATATATATATATATATATATATATACCCTTGAAGATAAAACAACTTTTCAAGACTTTTAATTCAACACATTAGATGCTCCAAGTAATTTAACCTGATTATTCAATTGGATATTCAAAGAAAAAAATTTCAAACTCAAATAGGGTAACTAAGGTGTTATTTTATCAACACAAGTCTGAAAGTCAAGAAAGAATAAAGCCTAATTGCCCTAATCATATTCAAATATGTATGTGAATTAATAAAGTTTTAACAAGATATTAAGACAAGTTGTAGCACACATTAATCAAGAGAAAACTTACTCTAGAAAAAAAAAATCATTAAAGCTCAAAACTCACTTTCTGGCTAAGTTGATAAAGAAAACAAAAGCAAGCAGACATGACTAATTTTTAAATAAGATGTTAAACTTCACTTTTCTTAATTGAAAAAGATCGCTTTACACAAAATCATCTCATGATCATTGGATTTCCCTTTTCAACAAATCTCTATCAGCTTAGAATAAATCAAGCAATTAACACACAATTCTAGCTCAAATATCAGCATTATTCAAGCGTTTATCAGTTGTGCATTTTTTTATTTTTATTTCTTATAAAATACAATACCCTCCACACTTAAGATAAACAATGTCCTCAATGTGGAAAAGAAAGAAATGAAGGGACAAAGAAAAGAGCAACACAACCTGATGAATAGTAAAAAAATGTCAGGGAGACAAGAAGCGCAAAAGTCAATGCCGCAACAGATCCTAAACAACCAAAATCACAAAAATAATAAAAACAACTAAAGCATGTATGATTGGGTTGCCTCCCAATCAGTGCTTGTTTAATCGTCACTAGCTTGATAATTGCTGAAGCTAAGCCTAAGTGAGGCAAATAGAGTGGTTTTCAGTCTCCACTCTTTTTTCATAATGTTTTGCTCTTTGCCCATTTATCTTGAAAGGTTGTTGGCCTTCTTTCATTACTTCAAGTACACCATATGGAAATACTCTAGCAACCGTATATGGTCCATACCATTTTGACCGTAGTTTTCCTAGAAAGAGACGAAGACGTGAGTTATAAACAAGAATTTGATCCCCAATCTTAAACCTACATTGTTGGATACGCATGTCTTGCCATTTTTTCATTCTCTCCTTATAGAGCTTAGCATTCTCATATGCCTCAAGACAAAGTTCATCCAACTCATTAAGCTAGTCACATCGTTGTGCACCTGTAGCATTCATATTAAAATTCAAAAAATTTAAGTGCCCAATATGCTCTATGTTCTAGTTCCACAGGTAAGTGACAGACTTTACCAAACACAAGTTTATAAGGGGACATGCCAATGGGTGCTTTGAAAGCAGTTCTATAGGCCCACAATACATCACCCAACTTTAAAGACCAATCTTTGTGAGATGCATTAATAGTCCTCTCTAAAATCTTTTTCAATTCATGGTTTGAAACCTCCACTTGGCCACTTGTTTGTAGATGATAAGGAGTGACGACTTTATGGGTAACAACATATTTGCTCAAAAGATTGTCAAATTGTTTATTGCAAAAATGAGTGCCACCATCACTTATGATTGCTCAGGGTGTGCCAAATCTAGTAAAATTGTTTGATTTCAAAAATCTTACCACCACTCGAGCATCATTAGTAGGCAATGCCACTGCCTTAACCTATTTAGAAACATAATCCACAGCAACAAGAATGTATTGGCTAGAAAAAGACTTTGGGAAAGGGCCTATGAAATCAATGCCCCAGACATCAAAAAGTTCACAAACCAAAATGCCATTCAATGGCATATCCTGTTTCCTAGAGATGTTACCACTGCACTGACATTTGTCACAAGATCAAATATATTCAAATGCATCCTTAAACAAGGTTGGCCAATAAAATCCACATTGCAACACCTTGTGTGCAGTTTTAGTGAGACCAAAGTGGCCACCAGTTTCTCTAGCATGACAATGTTCAAGAATGGAATGACTATCACTACCATGAATGCAACTCCTAATAACATTATCAGCATAAATCTAAAACAAGTATGAATCCTCCCACAAATAATGCTTAACATCATACAAGAATTTCTTCTTTTGTTGATAATTGAGATACGGTGGAACGATATTACCTACGAGGAAGTTAACAAAATCAGCATACCATGGTAAAGGGGAGACTACAAAGAGGCGCTTATCAGGGAATAATTCATTTATGACTCGCTCAATAGAGGGCTCTAACACCTCCTCATCTAATCGAGATAGGTGGTCAATTACAAGATTCTTTGTCTCCTTTTTATCACGTATCTCAATTTCAAATTCTTGTAGTAAAAGAACCCACCAAATCAGCCTCGGCTTAGCATCCTGTTTAGCAAGTAAATACTTAATAGTAGAATGGTCAGTATAATAAATAACCTTAGAAAGAATAAGGTAAGGGCAAAATTTATCAAAAGTAAATACTACCGCTAGCAACTCTTTTTCTGTGGTAGTGTAATTTCTTTGTGCCTCATTCAGAGCATGGCTAGCTTAGTAAATAGTTTGAAAAATTTTACTTTTCCGTTGGCCCAAAACAGCCCCAACTGCTATATTACTTGCATCACACATGAGTTCAAAAGGTAAGGACTAATCAGGGGCAACAATGATGGGTGCACTAGTTAATTTCCTTTAAGAAAAGAAATGCATTTAAACAAGAATCAGAAAAATCAAATGGTGCATCCTTCATTAGGAGGTTAGTCATTGGTTTGCCAATTTTTGAAAAGTCCTTGATAAACCTCCTTTAAAAACCTGCATGTCCCAAAAAACTTCGAATGACCTTAACAGATTTAGGTGGGGCTAATTTCGCGATTACTTCCACCTTTGCCGGATGAACCTCCATACCTTTGGGCAGAATTTTATGCCCCAAAAGAATACATTATTGTACCATAAATTGACATTTTTCCTAGTTCAGAACAAGGTTAGTGTTCTTGCATTGTTCCAAAACCAAATTGAGATTATGCAAGCATTCATCAAAAGAAGGGCCAAACACAGAGAAATCATCCATGAAAATTTCAATACAATCCTCTATCAAATCAGAAAAAATGACCATCATACATCGCTGAAAAGTAACCGGTGCATTACACAATCCAAATGGCATCCGTCTATATGCAAATGTACTATATGGGCATGTGAAAGTAGTTTTCTCTTGATCCTCAAGTGCCACAGGTATTTGCATATAGCCAGAATATCAATCCAAGCAATAGAAAAATGCATGACTTGAAAGTTTCTCTAATATTTGATCAATGAAGGGTAAGGAAAAATGATCTTTTTGAGTGGCATCATTTAATTTCCTATAATCAATGCATATATGCCACCTAGTCACATTTCTAACAGTAATGAGTTCTTTCTTTTCATTTTCCATGACCGTTGTACCCCTTTTTTAGGTACCACTTGCACTGTACTTACCCAAGGACTATCAGAGATAGGGTAAATGATACCTGTATCAAGCAACTTTATTATCTCTTTCTTTACAACCACTTTCATGTTTGGATTGAGGTGCCTTTGTGGTTGCATAAGCGGCTTGTTCTGCGCCTCTATGTGAATTATGTGGATGCATATGGTGGGGCTGATGCCCATAATGTCATGAATGGTCCACCCAAATGCTTTCTTGTTCTCCCTTAACACTTTCATGAGTTTCTCCTCCATTGGATTTGAAAGTAAAGTAGAGATAATCACAGGTAAATTTAATAGAGGATCTAGAAAAGCATAGTTTAAATTAGAGGGTAGGGGCTTGAGCTTAATTTCAAGAGGCTCCTCAATTGAGAGTTTTGGGATAGGAATGTTTTTCCTATCCAAATCCTCATAATACCCCTAACTTCTTTTATTATCAACAGACATACCAACTTCTAACCGCGTTATCATTTATGTGACTTCTTCATCATTCTCAAGGTCATCGGTGACCATAGTTAAAACCCTTTCTAGAACATCATCGGTCAACGAATCCTACAAACATGAACTCACAACACTATCGACAATATCAAAAGAATTAATGCAATTACATGAATCATAAGAACTAGGATGCTTAACAGAATTAAAAACATTAAAAACAACTTCTTCATCATTTAATCGTAATGTCAACTTTCCTTGATGGACATCAATCATAGTCTTTCCAGTAGCGAGGAATGGTCGCCCAAGTATGATTGGGACCTCAGAATCCTCCTTCATGTCTAACATAATAAAATCGGCTGAAAAAATAAATTTGTCCACCTTTACCAAGTTACCAAGACATCCTCCAACACACCACGAGGATAAGTAATTGATCTATCAGCCAATTGCAAAGAAATGTTTGTAGGCTTTGGTTTCTGCATTCCCAATTTCTTAAAGACAGAGAAAGGCATTAAATTTATACTAGCACCTAAATCACATAATGCTTTCTCAAAATAAGAATTACCAATAGAGCAAAGAATAATGAAACTCCTTAGATCTTTTATTTTCGGTGGTAGTTTCTTTAAGAGGATGACAGAACACTCCTCATTCAGTTTGACTGTCTCGTAAGCTTGCGTTTGTTTGAAAGAATCTCTTTCAAGAACTTTGCATAATTGAATGTAAATCACTAACTGGAACATGTTGAAAATTCTCATGCTTTTGACATTCTTCACAAGACTTACCCATTGTAGGCCAATATATCTTATGCCTAAGGAGAACCTATTTCATTTTCTCACTTGCCTGGTGGGTACCACAAATGCCTTCATGCACTTCTGCCAAGGCTATATATGCTTCCTTTTCACTTAAACGCGTCAATAAATTTTCATCTATTGACTTCCTGTAAAGTGAATCATCCATAGTATAGGGTTCTGTATTTTATTTTTCTTTTGATTGATGAGCTTGGGTTCTTTAAATAATCAACAATCGACTTTCTCCAATCCGAATTATCCGTATCTTCAATTGAACATATTTCTATATTCTCGAATGGATATAACTTTTCTTTGATTTAAACTAACTTTACTAATGTCTCGCTTGAAACCTTATATATTGAAGCTATTTGAGAAAGTTCATTAGCTTCATAATTCTATTCTCTTAGAATATGCTACATTATGACCTCATCAAATTCACATAACAACCTTGCTACAAAAGCAAAGTATCTGAATAGATTCTGGGTAATGCATTTATATTCTTGAGTCAATTATTTAATGACTAATTGGGAGTCACCAAAAACTTTGATATTTTTGGCTTTAAGTGAAATTAATGTCTGTAAGCCAATATCAAAGCTTTACATTCACCTTCATTATTCAAACATTCATGTTTTAATTCGAATAGAAACTTAGTCAGGATTCCAATAGGTGAAATAATTAAAACCCCAAGGCCAACACCTCCACAGTGTTTTGAACCATCAAAATACAACTTCCATGGTTTTAATCCCACGTAGTTAATATCATTTTATTCGATGTCAACACAAGGATGATCAGTCAAAAAGTCTGTCAATACTTGGCCTTTCATAGCCTTTAATGGCATGTATTTCAAAGAAAACTTATTTAAAGCAAGAGTCCATTTTTCTACTATACTATGCAAGACAGGCTTGGATAACATGTACTTTATTATTTGTCTTTGAAATCACAAGTACATCATGTAGCTTTACATAAATACTTTAACTTTGTGCAGGAGAAATACAAGGCTAAACATAGCTTCTCAACTACACTATATCTACTATTAACATACATCAAAAGCTTACTAAGATAGTAAATGGTTCTTTTAATTCCATTCTCATCTTTTTGGGCCAGCATACACCCAATGGTTTCGTTTGATACTGAGACATATAACTTCAAATGATGTCTTGGCATTGGAGGCGTCATCACTTGATGATTTTCCAAACAGTGCTTGATTTGGTCAAAGGCCTCTTGGTGTTCTTTCTCCCATTGAAACTCTTCTTCATCTTTGAGCTTTAAGAGTGAGGACAAAACTTTAGTCCTTCTAGACAAATTCAAAATGAATCTTCTCAGGAAGTTAATCTTTCCTAACAAAGACTAGAGTTGCTTCTTATTCGAAGGAGGTATGCTTCAAGTATAGCCTTAGCTTTGTTTTGATCAACCTCTACTCCTTTCTTATAGACCAAGAATCCAAGAAAGTTCCCTGCAAAAATACCAAAAGTACAATTAATAAGATTCATTTTTAATCCATGTTTTCTCATTCTTTCGAATGATTGCCTCAAATTCGACAAATGTTCCTATTTTGACTTTGATTTAACCACTACATCATCAATGTAAACCTCCATGAATTTACCAATAATATCATGAAAGATAATATTCATGACTCTTTAATACATGGCTCTAGCATTCTTCAAATCGAATGGCATAACTACCCATTCATAGGTACCAATTGCTCCAGGACATTGAAAAGTTGTCTTCGATACATCCTCTTATGCAATATATATATAATTATACCCAAAATAGTCATCCATAAAACTCAAGATCTCATGTCATGATGTTGAGTCAATTAACATGCCAGTAATTAGCATAGGGTATTTATCTTTAGGAGTAGCATAACTTAAATCTAAAAAATCTATGCATACTCTTAACTTACCATTCTTTTTCATAATAGGAACAACCTTAGAAATCCAGTTAACATACCTGGGTAGGAGCAAACCTTCTTGGAGCAAACCTTTCGATTTCTTCTTTGATCTTGAGAACTACTTTAGGAGCAAACCTTCTTGGAGCCTGCTTCACTGGTCTTTGTCCTGCTCGAATTGGTAGTTTGTGTTCTACCAAATCTTGATTGAGTCCAAGCATTTCTTCATATTCCTATGCAAAACAGTCTTTGTATTCTTTGAGCAATTGAATTAACTTGAACTTGAAATCTTTATTTAGTAATCTACTAATAAAAGTAAGTTTAAATGTTACATTACTTCCCAAATTAATTTCTTCCAAGGGATCTTGTACCTCTATCGTTTTAATTTTAGAAGATAGAAAGGCCTATTTGAAGCCTAAGGAAGAATCATCATATATACAATCTAAGTTGGTACCTTCTTTGGTACTAAGTTTTTCAGCCATGTAGGTTGAGATCCGAGCCAACTGACTTGAAATTGCACTTTCAATAATGCAATTGTCAGCTATATAGACTGATAAATGAGCCAACTAGCTCTCAAGTATCATTTAAATTACAACTTAAGGTTGAATCTACTCGGCCAAAAATATTAAACAGGCTCCTATAGGCCCTGGCATTAGAATTATAAACTTGGAGCCTATTCGAATTAGCCTTTGGTATCAGAGAGAAGCCTGTAAGACTCAAGGCCACCATCTCGACCCTTTTGTTGTCCCAAGTTGTAGAATCCCAAATGTAGAAAAGCTTGACACTTGTAACATAAATTTGTAAGTTTGCATGGTTTTGTTGGGTCTGACATAGAGTATCATCAACTTCGACCATCTCTAATTCCCCTAGCTAGTTCCATAAGAACATTTTCTGGTGGATAGTCGAAGAGACAACACCTGCTGTATAGATGCACTTTTTTCCAAGCAGTAAATTGTAGCTGGCTTTCAAGAGTACTACAATAAATAAGGTCAACCTTGTAATCGAGGCCACCTTAATATCCAGCGCTATTACTCCCTTTAAGGTCGAAGATTTTCCATTAAAATCTGTTACCACCATGTTGTGTGGCAGCAAATCTGAGTCTGTCTTACCAAATTTCTTAAGCAGGCTCTTTGGCATGAGCTTTATAATTGCACCTTTATCGACCAAGACCTTCCCTACCTGCTTCCCATTCACTGTTGCCTGGATGAAGAGGGGGCACAAGTGATTCTTCATCTCTGTAGTGGGAACATTGAAGACTGCTGAATTTTCTATTATTTCAACAATATCCTATTTGACCAAATACCTTCCTGATTCCTCAGAGTCCACAACTTTATTTCCTATGGCAGCGAAGTTGTAAAGGAGCAAGGATACTATATTCACTCCAAAGATAGACTTGAGATCATCCTTGAAGCCTGATTTGAATGAATTTATAATTACATCTTCATCCATGGGACTAAAAGGTTTTGCTTTTCTTTATGTCTTAATTGGTGGTCCTTTTACCACCTCAGAGTATGTATGACCTTTGCTGCATCTGCAACTGTGACATTGCATGTTGTTGTTGTTGTCTCATCCTCTGGGCCTTGCACCACTGAGTCTTCGACATATATGAGCTTAAGCCCTGGGTCGAGGCCTAACCTGAGCCTCGCACCCAAGTGTTAGGATTTATAATCCCATCAATGGGATGCTGCACCCCTAACTCAAACCTATGCTAGTTTGGCTTGGTTTGAGGAGTTTTGTAAGCCTGAGGACTATTCCTAATCCATTGATTATAAGCCACGTTGGCAACTGACAACCTCATTTTTTCATTTTTTGATTCTGTGAAAAGTCTCACCCATCACCAAAGAGTTATGGTTTATGGGTTAGTTGTTAATCTGAATCGAGCTTCCCATTGGAGCTCTCTATCTCTGCCTCTACTTTATTGAAGCCTGGTAAGACTTGACAGCTAGTTTATTGAAAACAACACTGCACTTGGGACATAGTGATACCTCCCTTTCTTCTTTCTTTTTCCTTAGAAGGAATTCCACTAAAGTCTTCCCAGCCTTGGGGAAGATTTCTTCCTCATTTGCCTCAAAGGCATCGAGGTCATACTCAATGCTAGTAACATGGGTAGTTTCCTCCACTACCTCAACCATGTTAACTTGGGCAAAACTAACTGGCTCTATGTAGCTTGACTTCGAATGGATCAACATCAATCTTCATATCTTTTTGCTTGTGATCAAATTTTAGTCTCCCTTCATTGATGTTAGTTGAATGACCACGCCTATTATTGTATTTATAGTATTTTTGACCTTTTTATCTATTTAACAGAAGAGATTTTATGACCATCAGGGAATTTAAGTTGCTTATCTTTCAATAGCACATCATAGATTTAATTAGCTTTAGATATGTCAAAAGCATATGATGGCCTATTAGGATACTTTACATTATCTTTAGTTCGATTAGGAATTAAAGATGAACAAGTATAAGGAAGGCCAGATTTTAATTCTGCTATATTAACCTCGCTTTACTCATCATCTTCAACCTCATGAATTTTGACAAAGGCCACTTTATCATCTTTCGACTGAGTAAAATATTTCTCTTGCCTCTTAGGGGTTTCAACTTAAGCAATTTTTTCTCTTCTGAGATGTTTCTTAACTCTCTCCTTCTTGAGTTTTAATTACTCAATCTGTCTTATCTTATCAGCAAGTCAAGACATATCTAATAATTATCAGTTTATTAGTTTCTTTTGAATAGAGTAGTCTAAACCACCAGCAGCCATTTTGACTACTTCAGATTCTAGAATTACTATAAAGCTCCTAGTCTTCATCTGCCTAAATCTTGCTAAGTAATCATCAATGGATTCTTCATTGCCTCTTCTGATGTTAAACAAGTCCACAAGACTTACCTTAGATTTTCCTCTAAAGAATTGATCATGAAAATTTCTTTCAAGTTAGTTCCAAGAGTGAATGGGATTTGGTAGGAGAGTTGTAAACCAAATAAAGACATTCTTGGTTAAAGAACTGAAGAAGTACTTTATTTTTAAATGTTCATTAGCAACTATATCCCCTGCTTCGATTGTGTATCGAGCAATATACTCTACTGTGAATTCTTCATTTTCACCTACAAACTTAGTTAAAATTTTAGGGACTTTCAATCCTCTAAGAAATTTTTCCTGTTGGATGATTTCAGGGAAGGTTAATATAAATTAAGGTTGGTTTGAGTATCTCACATTGAAATTATACCTATTTAGCACTTGTTCAACAACTTAGTTAATATTTTGATGACCCCAAGATTGTTTAGCCTAATCTTTTCTAGGATGTTATCAACATTTTGGTTTTGATTGACTAATCGAAGACCTTCATTGGGGCCAAGTAGGTTTTCTCTTGGCTAATTGTTCTCAACTTGGTTATTCACGTTTGGATTGTTTACCAATTGAGTATTATTCTAGTAGAATGGTTGAGTGTTTCCCCTTTGATTGCCTATAGATCCTTCTGGGTTGCCAAAGACATTTGCAATCCCTTTTGGTTACCTATAGGTTATTTTGGGTTACCAAAGACATCTGCAATCCTTCTCATTTTCCTAGCTAACGTTGTGCAAGTATTATTGGTTGACTCTATGAGTGGGGTTATAACAATGGTCATTTATTGAGTTAGCATATAGACTATCTCATGGTTGCTTTCATCAATCTATTACCTGATATTATTCAGAGATGTGTTCATATTCCTTGAAGGAATCGAAGACATATCCTTAGGCAAATTAGGAAAAACTAGTGTTCCCATATTCAGCCTATCAGTTCGAGATACACTAGTCCCTACTCCTTGGCCATTAGCACTTACCATTTGGTTTCTTGGTGAAATATTGGGTAATGTGCTTGCATATATTGCTTGGGCAGTGCCTATGTTTTGTGTAATGTTTTGGGGTGTAAAACCTAGAGACAACCCATATAAGGGTGTTATCTTATTCATCCCAAGAGTTATGTTTTCTAAGTTGGAAACAGAGATCTCTGTGATTTCACTAACCATAGGATCCAAGGATTGTGGCAAAGTTGCAGACACTATTGTGTCTCTACTTCCATTTGCTCCATTGTTCCCTAACTGAGGGTTTTGAGCATTGATTTTTGTACTATCAGACATTCTTGGCATAAATTTCCTACTTCTTAATTGCATAAACGACTAAAAGGTTCTTCTAAACACTAGTCTTTGGACTAGGTCCCATTGGGCGCGTCAATTTGTTTATGGTAAACTTTTGTAAAAAGACAAATTTGATTCCATATATCGATTCGGGGAAGGGAATCACTTCTTCTAGGGATTCTCTTAGTACTCTAGATTGATTTTTGATCAAGAAAGCCAAGAATGTTTTCGAGTATCTCACACAAATATATGAATTGAAAATATGAGCAATGCAGTGTTGTAATTAACTTTGTAAAAATCAAGGAATGTAAATGGAGCAAGGAGAATGTAAAGAAAAGAACTTGCTTTGAAAGTTAAATATTGCTTTTAAAATAAAGAAAACAGTTAAATGAAATCAATTAAATGGCATCAAACGTAAAGAACAAGGAAGTAAAGTATAACAAAGTAAACTAGACAGGCAATATAAAGTGTAGAAAGATAAAGAACATGAATTGAAAGAAAGCAATGTAAAGACGATGAAAGTAAAGTTACTGATATGTAAATGTGTAGAAAAGTAAAGAAAACAATTAAAAGAACTCAAATGATCTCGAAAAAGTCACTTGATCAGGAGTAGAAAAAAGTTTGCAAAAAATAAAAGACTGAAAGTTTAAATGGAATTGAAATAACTTTGCATTGAAAGTGTAAATAGTACAAAAAAGAACATGATGGAAATGTACTTGACTAACTTATGTTGTGCTCGAGTTTGTTAGAGTGACGTGAGAACGTGTATAAAAGTGTTTGAGTATTAAATTTCCAACTCCTAAACGTTTCCATCCTTTCAGTATTTATAACATTTCTAAGTAACTATCCCTTCTACAGGATCTTGGCATGTGTCTAAAACAAAGAAAACTGCCTAATGATTATTAGTAATCCTTGTTAAGTAACAGCCAGATCTTTGTCAACAATCCCCGTGATTCAAGTAACTGCCCAATCTTTGTCAGTAATCATTGTATTGTCTTGATCTTACACTTATAATTATTGCTAACTTCTATTTTAAATTTAAATCCTTTTGGATGAATTTGAATTTGAATTTTCAAACAGTTATTAGCTTCTTATCGAGACCCCTCTAAGTGTAATTACTCTTTAAGTCTCAACTTTCGAGACTAAGTCGAAGTTACTATTTCTGACATGAAATTGAAATTACTATTTCTAATGTCAAATAGAAATTATCATTTCAATAACTTTAAGTGTTTTCTACAATTTCAACTCTAATACAGTTAGAGTATGTACATGTTCATGACTTAGTGAATTTTACTTATATTAAGCTTTACAACACACCCTCGAAATTGCCTTAGATCGAAAATTGTTATTTTTATACCAATAACAGGTCAACCCTAACTCACTTTTTTTGTTCAAATTTGAGTAGGTTGACCCGCCTAACCAACCAACCCACTTTTTTCTTTAAAAAAAAAATTAGGTTGGTTGACCTACCAACCTGTCAACCTAACACTAAATGGGGTGGGTTGTTTACTTCAACCCACATAAGAAAAGTGGGTCAACCTGCCCCACACTATTTTCGACTGACCTGCGGCGGGTTGGGGTAGGTTGATCTGTTTTACCATCTCTAGTATTCCCACGAAATTATTCCCACAGAGGAAGGTGGGTTAAGTTTATTCCTATATGATGGGAATGATTCTAGTTTTATAGAAAATAATATATTGCCTAACCCAATCCCTATCTCCCATGTTCTTCCATTGTAACTGCCATTACCACCGTCTTCGTCCTTGTCACTAGCGATGGGTTGGTCGAAGTCTAGACAATAGAGGCATCAAAGGCAACATTCAAAGCATCGATAACGATAACATTTAGAGGCAACAACAATGATGTTTAGAGCTTCGACACTATTCACCTTAGTGATTCGGGGCGAGCCATGACGATAGAGCTTCAATGCAGGCAAAGAGATTAGTTCAGAGGTGATGGCAATGATGACATTAATTGTTGGCCCCTTCCCTTTTCCTATCGCCAGTTGCCATGGTTGATCGAGGTGACCCTTTCCCACACCTAACCCCAGTCACCGCCATCGCGTCTATTATTGCTTGTGTTCATGTTGATCTATCTATGTTTTAAACTAATTGATTTTTAATTGTGTTTGTTGTCTATGTTGATATGTGATGATCTATGTTCATGTGAGGAAGCTACAAAATAGAGAACAATGAGACATCCCTTCATGATTTACTGACTCAATTGCTTGTTGGCATTCATAAAATAAAATAATTATATTGTATTGATAAATCATCAATGTAAACAAATTATTCCCAGTTAAAAAAAATCATAATCTTATGAGTAAACCATCAAAGCAGTATAATCAAAAGGAAAAGCTAGTAATATCAGGGCCAGAAAATATAAAGAACCTGTTTCCAAAAAATCAAAAGGATTTGTTGGATTGGTTTTCAAGAATATTTTTTTAAATATTGTCTCAAACCAAACATAGAAATATAAGATTCTTGATAGTTGTTTATAATATTCTTAGGAATAGTCAAAATCAACTAAACGTAAATTTCCTAGATTCCTAGGAATACTATTCCTGAAAGTCCTATTTCCAAGAATGAAAAACCAACTTTTGAACCAAACACCTCCTTTAAGTATAAGACTAATCCGTGTTAGGGGAAAAGGCATTTGTCCTAGCCACAAAATGATTAAGTGGGATTCAAACCCTTACACTGTAAGTAAAGTTTGCCTAGTTAAAACTCGGTCTACTAACTGAGTTTCATTTTATGATTTATGTGATCGCACTTTCACCAATGGAAAATGTAATATCCCATTTTTCATAAAAAAAAAATTGTAGTGTAATTCTTAATTTCCTTATTAGAATATTTTATTTGATTTTATTTTACAATGGTTGTTACTAAGTAGAAAGAAATTAGACAAAGTTTGGAAGTATTTAAATTGAAATCATAGAAACTAACTTTCTAGATAAATTAGTAAGGGTGAGTTAAAAATATATGATACTAAAATGAAAACAATAGTATAGAAATTATGAAATTAGAAATGGAAATTTATTGAAATAAGATCTAGTATTTAATTTTTGTAATAGAGATTAAAGATAGTCTTATGAGTTAAGATAAAAATTAGAACGATATTATTATAGTGCTTATTTACCATAAGTCAAATAATAAAATACTAACTGGGAAAGGCTATAATAGGGGAGAGTTGGTGAATGTTGAAACTTGAAATTGAAGTGGAAAGAAACAGCAAGAAAAATCGAGAAGTAAGACGGAAAGAAAAGAGAGAGAAAGAGAAAGAGAGAAGGAAAGAGGAAGAAAGAAAGGGAGAGAAAGAAGAAGGAAGGGAAACGTCTACAAGAGATAGGGAAAAAACTTTCCTTTCTTTTCACATTAAAACTATAGCATTGCAGATGAGGCTTTGTCTCAGTAGTTTGTACCGCATTGATGCAAGTAGTGTGGCAGGGGTTCGATCCCCTGCCAATGCACTATCACCCCTTTCCCCTTCCCCCTCTCCCTCCCCTTTCTCCTGGGGCCCCTTGTGGGGCATACCTTGGTCCCACCCTAGTGGTGGGATCCCCTTAGGCCTGTGGGGCCTAGGTACAAAAAAAAATTATAGCATTAAGTATGTTTATAGTTAATTGATAATGGGTATTGCTATATGCTCTAATAATAATTTCATTTATAAAGTTGATTAATTTCTTATTTTAGTGTTTTGTGTATATTATTATAATATCCTTTTTATGTTAATTTAGTTGTTCTCATGTAATGTTGAAAGGGATATAGTTAGACTAAAAAAACTTGATTTGATTTGTGTTTATGTTATGTCTTTGAAATCTTCATGATGCTTGACAAAGTTTAGATTTATTATGATTTGGATGTTAACTTTTGACCAATATTATAATTTATAAAAGTTTAAATATTATTCAAAACTTAAGTTAAATAAATGTTATTGATGTACATGAACTTTCTTACATTAAGCTATTGTCACTTTGGCTTGGGAATAAATTTTAAAACCTTTACAATGACCTTTGCAAGAAATAGCTATATAATGAATGAATATATGTGATTTACATGGACTTTCTCACATTACGTTATTGTTACATTGGCATGGGAGACAATTTTATGACTTTTATACAGACTTTTATAAGGAAATGACTCTTATGTAATAAACTCACTATTGAGACTCAGACAAAATTATGAACTATGATAAGGGTTATGACAATGACTATGATGAGAACTATGATGAGGACCTTTAAAAGAATTAATGAAATATTCTTAAATTAAAGTTGGTCTCTTGAAGAATTGATATTTGAATTTAATGACTCTAAGTTTTACGAATTTTTATGCCATGATTTATTTGAAGTTTTATTGTATGTTTGCATATGATGAATTTAGTTTGTGACATATTAAGTGTTTTATATTACTTGTATTTGTGTGTAACGGTAAGTAAGTAATTTATCGAAAAGACACTTAAAACGTTACACTTAATTGCTAAGAAGGTAGAGTGATAGATGTATAATTATTTTATGTTACCTACCTTGGTTAGTATAGGAATGTCTTTCATTGTCGTCATAATGTTAAAAATAACACCGGTGATAAGGAATTTCCTAAAAAAGAGAAGATATTCGAAAAAGATGTGAGATAAGTAGACATAGAAAAGAAAGAAAATTAAAACAAAAATGATATAATATGTTAAGAACTTACGTGATGATAATGCATTAAATGATTTATTTAACAGTTATTTATTCATGTTATTGTAATTTGGTTATTTTACTTGAAATTAGTCTTATTTTATCACAATTAGTTGACGTATGATTTTATGTGACTTTACACAATTAAAACTCACCATGTATTTCGTAAAAGATTTTTAACTTTTTATTTTTTACTGAAAATTTTAAATTCTCATTTTGTTTATGATAATTTCAGATTAACACAAAACACATAAGAATTTATCGTTCAGATCAACTATGCTTGGACTCTGATCCTCAATAAGAAAAAATATATTAGAGTTATTAGTGATATACATATTTCTATTATATGCTTAGCTTGCGTAATTAAGGAAGGGTATCTTGACAATGACGTATATAGAATTTACTTGACAAAACACATAAGAATTTACTTGATATTCACTCTCTACAACTAGTAATGATGTATGTATTTAGAATTGATAATAAGATTTTGACAATGACTTATTAATTTTTGATGAAATAATATAAATAATTATTCTCCAATTCGTATTGCATGTTGCAATGATAATAGTTTTAGATTTTAAAAAAATTAACACTAATTTAATTTAAGTATTAAATCTAAATCATTGAAAGGTAAGAAAATAAAATTTTATTAATATATTAAACTTATGAAGGGGGTTTTAAAAATACATGGTTGCACTTAGAGGCTGCAAACTCCTTGGTCACATAATACTGTTAAGATCATCGGTTCCGTAGTATCAACACCAACTTGTGTGCAGTAGTGAATAGAAAATAGTAACTCGTATCATCAATAAGAAACCAGGCAAATTTCCCTTCTTGTTTGTTATTAATCATATTTTCAATTTCAATAATCATTATGCCCATACTCAATTGACTATCATTTATGTGACCAATTGACTAGCAAATAAAGTTGGCGGGAAAGACTTGTATGGTCACGTGGCCATAGCCCATAGGTGTGTCTAGATCAACTTCCTTTTAGAAATTTTTTGTATAAATTTGTTGTACCTTTGGGTGAGTTATGACAATAAATTATTAATATATTATTAACTATATTAATTAATTATCAATTAATTATAATAATTAGTTATTAATTAATAATATATTAATAATTTATTAGTTAAAAGATTAAATTTTGAAATCATTATTTTAAAAAAAAATTATCTTACTACTTCCCTATCTTAAAATTATGTGAGTAATTTGTTATATTATTAGCATAATACTCCTAACTTGAACGCACTAGTTTATTCAATAATTTCTCATTTCTTCTTAGTCTTGGCTGCTTTCCTTAATTATTGCAATTAGTCTTTAAATTTCAAATATTTGCGCGTTATGCAAAGCCATTTACAGGCTGTCATCTCGCGGAATATGTCATTCGAACATGTTACATAGTTGGTTTCTGTTACCAAAATCTACTTAGGATATTTGCATAGACCGTTTCCTTAGGTAATTCAAAGTTTTGTTGATTAATTTTCTTTTACATGCCAAGAAAGTAGCTGCTTAATCTTGCAATTATTTGTTAACTTTATAGCTAGCTTTGACAACTAGAAGATGTTAGAAATAGAACAGTAAGTACAGAAGCATTACTTAATGCACATGCCAAGGTTTAGTTGTGTTTTCTTAGTCTTGGCAGTAAGCAGTTTCACACAGTACTCCAAGCATGTGCTTCACCTACCATAGGGACAAAAACTGCGTCTCTAGTACATTTAAAAGTGTCCTTTTTGCGATGCAACAGGATAGATTGTTTTCAAAATTACCAATCTTGAAAATTAAAACAAACTAAAACTAATAAAATATCTATCAGTAGTGCTAATAATGAACTGAATTAATTTAAGATTAATTTGAAATTCGACTTATTAATTAATTTGATGAATCTAATTTATGAACTAAATGAGTTAAATTTGAGATAAAAAATAAGCTTGTTAAGTAAATTAGATGAGTTGAACTTGAATTAAGTACTGTTTAAGTCAATTGATTCATAAATTAACTCAATAAATATAAATATAAATATATAATTTTATATTTTCAACAGTGTAATGAAAAAATTAATTAGTTGAACTAAGTTATAAATTAAGCTAATAAATCACAGTTAGCCAAAATTCATTTTGTTCATATTCTCTCATTTTGACATTTAGTTTATATAATTCGAATTCAAAAGTCAAATTGAATAACTCGCAAACTTAATTCAAATCGAGTTTGAATTACAAAAAAATGTTCATATCAAACTTAAGTCAAATTTTAAATTGCATCATTTTTTATTGTGTCGAGCCGAGCTGAACTAAGTCCATCTTAGTTCAAGTCAGTTTACGCTCTAATCATGAGATATGACTCAATTGGTAACTTGAACTTTATTTAAACAAACTTTACTGATGAGCAAATTTACATTGATAATAATTGAATTTGACTCTTCTAAATTGAGGGATTCTTTTAGAGAATAAAATGAGGAATTTCAACCATTAATAAAAAAATTAAGGGAATAAATTTTCATAAATCATGACTTACTATGTATGTACGTATAATATCAACTGTTGAATTTATCATCAATAGTTGATATCCTTTACTTTTCTCATAATGGAAGGGTTAGCTTTAGCAAAGTCAAAGAAGGCACGTGTCCCCATTCAATTTTAAAAAATTTCTATTATCATTGTGATAATTTATAATATATTAATTCTGGTTCCATTGTTTTTTAAATTTGAGAAATTTTTATTTAAAAATAATGTATTATAGTTAAGTATATTAATTTAATTAAAATTTAATATTTTTATAAATTTTTATATTTTATAATTAATTTTATAATATTCTAAAAAATATTAAATTTTAATTAATTTAATATATCTAATTAAATGTACTATATTTAAATAAAAATTTCTCTTAAAATTTTGCCCCCATCACATAGTAATCAAATAAATTACATCACTCTATTTTTTTCTTAAATAAAGAGAACATATATTGCCTAATTCTTGCCCCACTACCAGAAATTTTTGGATCCATCACTGACTTTACTTGCGATGCAATGGTTTGAATCTTGAAATATCGATCTGTGACGAAGGTCATGCCATCAAACACCCAAACGGAAATTAGTGCCACATCCAAAGGTAAAAAGTATGGGAGTACCTTGAAAGGGCAAAAAAATAAAAAAATAAGAAAAAACATAAACTAAAAGTTTTATCTTCATGTCAGTACAAAATGCAACCAAAATTTCGAAGACCAAATTATTAAACCTGTTGATATATAAGAATTTAGTGACATCAGCTCCGTAAACTCACTCATTGAAAATCATAATAAAGACGCAGGTTGTAACAAAAATATGTATTGCACATATTGGAACATGCACATGGAAGTTGCATTTATCTTTTTCGTGGCAACCTAATGATGATCAGTTGTTTGGAGAGCCAACAGTACCGGCATATAGTTCAGAAGACTAGAGAGGCAGCGTAGGATACGCAAAATCCCGTGGACTGCGGTATGGGGAGTTAGAAATCAAAAAGTGTTTTCCAGTATAAGTAGAACAGGAAAACTTTCATCCATATAGTATCACATCATTTTTAATATTTGGTATTATTTATGAGATTCACCTGTAAATAGTATTAAATTAATTTTTATTTTATTTTTTTAGTATATATTCATTAATTAACCTTTTTACATCGTTAACTATTTTTTTTTTTTTATTAATTAATTTTTTTATAAACATAAAAATCATATGATAAAATTTTATGTCATTAATAATTTTATGCGTAATTAATCACTTATTTGTTCTTCATTAATCAATTTTTTTCTATCTAGTGAAAAAATTAGTTAATGAAGAATAAAAAAGTAGTTAATTACGTATAGAAATTGATTAATGACACAAAATTTTATCACATAGTTTTTATGTTCGTAAAAAAAGTTAATTAATGAAGAATAAAAAAGTGATTAACGATGTAGAGAAATTAATTAATAAATATACACTTAAAAAAAATAAAACAAAAATATGATTTAATATTATTCACAAGTGAGTCTTATAAATAATATCGAGTATGAAAATTAATGTAAATACTATACGCGATAGGAATATCATCATTGAATAGAATATAAGGTGTGACAAATGTCCTATATGGAAAAAGAATGTATAAGGTGGGAATCATATAAAATAGAAGGAGCTGTAAATCACATACCTTATAAATTAGGGTTAAGGCTGGTATTAAGTCTATTGTTGTCGTTAATCCTTAAGCCTATTAAATCATATCTCCCTGTTGTTTTCGACTTGACCGTTAATATTTGTGAATAAGAAAAAAAATTAGAGTTATATATGTTAGCTAGCACATCAACTTGTGAATCTCATTTCCAGCCTGTTTCATTGATATGTAATTGAAAATCATTTCACTGAATTAATAGGTACAAGTCGATATCAATCACATCTCTTTATTTGCAAAGGGGTATATACCAGACTACCAGTGGTCAAATATTGGAAACTTTAATTACATTGATTTAAGTCCAAGAAAGGAATTTCAGGGGCGGTTTGCCGATAAACGTCCTCGATCACATAAATATTCATTCAACAATAGGAAGGGAGAAAACAAAACAAACAAGTTAAAGAAAAGACAATTAGTGCACGGGAATATCGTATATGTGCATGCATGTGTCGCGCGATGTGTGTATTCAAGGTAGGACTCATCGTTAGAGAATTGACAAAAAGACATAAGGTGCTCAATTTGTTAGTAGATTGATAGAAAATTCCCACGTTATACTTGTCCTCAAACCACGAAGCTGACCCCTACTCTTTTTTTAGTTGAATTCAAAGGATTATGCATATTGACAACAATGGCAAGTTTGCATGTGAGGCATGTGTGCTTTGTGAAGAGAAAATTGAGTCCATGACATGGACTGGATATGGGTGTCATGAACTTAAAGATGAGGGCAAAATATTAATGGAAGGTTTAGGCTTCATTTTTTTTCGTTGCCCGAGTATGGAAGGTGTTAGAAATAAAAATAGAGAGATAAATATTAATAAATTTGTGTATATTTTTGAATTAATATATACAGAAAGATTAGTCTCTATTTATAAAAGAAGACTGTTGTACAAAAAAAATATAATTATGTACTAAAGCAATATAATTTTATACTAAATCAATTACAATCATTACTAAAATTAATCATAATCTCAATTATAATTAATCATGCTGACATCTTCTTTCAAACTCAAGTGAGTATAGAAGAAACTAACTTAAGTTTGAAAATCAAAGTGCAGAATCGACCAAGATGATGATTGAGTATGGAATCTAGAATTTGGAAAATAAACTAAAAATAATCTAAAAATACAACATCGAGATCTTGGAGAAGTCAATAAACCTAAAAAGTATTTGGGATAGAACCATCTGCATCTAAGAAAATTTACAATGGGAACAAAGTCTGAAACGGAGTCTTGTCATCAGAACGAAGTCAAGAATCTAGGACGGTATCTGAAACAGAGTCTTGTCATTAGAAAGAAGTCTGGAATCTAGGACAGAGTCTAAAATGAAGTCTAGCATCAGAACAAAGTTTGGAATCTAAGACGGAGTCTAAAACGGAATCCTGTCATCAGAATGAAGTCTAGAATCTAGAACAGAGTCTAAAATGGAGTCTGGAGTATGGAATCTGGAATCTAGGAGTCTAGAGTATGGAATCTAGAGTCTGAATGGAGCGGATAACAGAAAAAGTTTAGGTTTGATAGTGATTAGTAACGATTCTAACGAGTTCTATGAACTCTATATAGCGAAAAGTGAAATCTCTCCTTAAGGGGGGGATGTTAGCTTCCCTAGAGAATTATGAGCAAGACGTTGGTGCCACAATTGGATGGAGGTGGATACCACACAAAGATTTGAGGTAGGCAGAACATGAAGGTTGGTAAGTTCAAACAACCTTCTGAATTTACATTCAGTCCCTATGACTTGTCCTGGATCCTGCACACGACAACCAAAAGAAGAAAATATGACTTTATAACCAAGGTCACATAGTTGACCAACGGAAATGAGATTAAAGTTTAATTTGGGAATGAGATATGTATCAGGTAAGCTAAGAGTAGACAAAGAGCCAGAACCTTTATGACTAACATTCATAAGAGATGCATTAGTTGTATGTATAGAATATGTAGTGTCATTAATAGACAGAGATGAAAAAGACAGAGATGTAGACATCATATGGTTATAGCAAGCAGAGTCAAAGTACCATTTAGTATTATATAGTGTGGTTGATAAAGCAGAAGAGGTATTATCAGAATTGGATAGTAGACGTTTAAGGAGAGACACAAGATCATTAGTAGAAAAGACAATCTAGGGTGTGGCTGAAGAACCTATGGATCCTTTAGCAACAGTAGTAACAAGCACATGTTTAGAAGAACTGGGACGAGGTTGAAACATGTTCTGATTAAACCTTTGGAGGACATGTAGGGTAATTCTCAATTAAGTGTCTTAGGTCTTTACAATATCTGCAACATTTGGGGGCAGTAAGCACAATTAAAAGAGACTGAGCAATATCTAGTTTCTCCATTATCAAGAAAGAACGAAAAAATTTGAACTTTCGAAGCTAAATTATCAAAAAAAAATCTCAAAAAATGAAAAGATCTCACAAAAAAAACTTTTAGAAAAGATTTGATATCACATCAATACTATCACAACAGCAAAAATATTGCTAAATCAAGTTGAGCAGCACACGAATCATTCTAAAAACACTGAAACGGTCAACTCGTCGTACGAAGGAAAAAAATGGAGAAAACAATGCACAAAATAAACTTGATATCAAGTAGGAATAGTGTGGAGGATATCTGAAATTTAAGATTATACCGAGAGCCTAGACTCTCTGTTATCATGTTAAAAATAAAAATAAGAAGATAAATATTAATAAATTTGTATATATTTTTAAATTAATATATACAAGATGATTAATTTCTATTAATAAAAAAATTTATTATATAAAAAATAATAAAATATAATTATATACTAAATTAATATAATTTTATATTAAATTAATTATAATTATTTTTAAAATTAATTATAATTTTAATTATAATTAATTACTTTATCAAAAGATTTAAGTTATTACTCAAACAAGCATGGAGAGAAATATGTGGCATACAAATTTGCTCTCATCACCCATGTTATGCTTTTGGACCCACTTCACGCGTATATATGTATGGGTGGGTCCAAATTAATTAGTTTATATTAATCTCAACTTTCTTGACCTTTTGTGCATATATAAGTTAATTTGATGTTAGCTGGAACCCAAAAAAAAAAGTCCCTCTTTAAAAAAAATAGAGACATAGATAGGATGTTGATAATGATAAAGTTCCAAATCTTTCAATTCGTGGCATATATACGTCATACATGCTGCCTGTTCCCTTGTCTCCCTTCTATTCTTTTTTTCTTGTCTTTTTTCTTTCGCTTGTAAACTGACTGGTAAGTTCTTTTTTCACAGCTAAGAAAGAAACAAAAAGCAAAACTATATACCAAAAACTAAAAAGTAAAACAGTTTTACTTTCAATCCTCAGCTAGGTAGCTTTGTAAACCAACATAAACTGAGCCAAAAAGATTTTTCAATGAAAGTGATTCTTCAATCTTCAGCAGTAAATAAACGGCACACTATTAACCACCGTCTAATTGTCTTAGTTACACGTGGCGCACACAGGCAGCAGAACTTCATCCTCTGCGGTCTGCATATATGGACCCCATATGGTTTTATTCCAATAAGAAGAATTTTACATTAGCAGTTTAGCACATGGGACAGATGAGATGAGAGTGACCAAAATTAATCCTTCCATTCAATGAACACACAAATAAACTTTGTTGTAAAATAAAACACATAACAGGGATCATCCCTTCAACAAATGAAATATAAATAAGCTAGCATGCTGCTTCTTTTCAGCAGAAAGAGAGAAGGGAGAAGTGTTTTTGCAATTAACCCTGTGAATTTTTTCGATTTGTATAATTTTTAATTTTTTATTATTATTTTTTTATCTGAAATTTTTTATAATTTTTTTGGTCTGAGAATTACCCTTAAAAATTTATTTTATACTGTGTAAGATTTTTTTTTTTAATTTGTCTCAATCTGTAGCTTGGTGAATGAATTCTCTAGCCACGTTGGGGGTGAATAGTAGCTAGAAGAAGAACATGGGCCATACCAACCAAAATCCTGAAATATTACTGATGTCCTCACACATAAGCACCGTATGCCTTTGTTTCTCTTTCGACCATCCTAAGCTCAAAGCTGTACATTACCCGCAAAATCAATAAAACAAACTCAACTTCATGCCAATTGCTGATCAACTATATGTCTTGTACACTACAATTTGCTTGAAGGTGAATAAAAGCTTTATGACAGACAAGCTCTATGACAGACATCGATCACCAGTAAATTTCAGCCACCTTGTTTAATAAAAAAAAGTTAAATATAATTGTTTATAGCTTCTCCCAAGTACCGATACTTTATCTCCATGACTAGCACACTCCAGTATATGCCCTCACCCCCACAGAAAATAAAGAATAAAGGAAAGGGATTTGTTGCTCTGATGGGTTAGTGATCTGATAATAGTGATAAAGATTTGATTAAATTATTTTATATGTTAGGGTAATATGATGGTCAAAGAATCTTTGATTTTAACCCCTATGTGTTCCGACTTGGGATTGACCCAATTGTAAAATATATACATTGATACTAACATATAGATGCAGAAAATGCAAGGGTAAACAATATTTATTGATGTTTGTTATGTGTGACTACGGATCACAGCAACAATTTAAACATATGATCGCTATCTTGGTCTCCAAATGGTCCAGACGAAGGTCTAAAATTTGATTATCTGACAAAGTTTAACACAGAAGCTCCAATTAAAGTGCCTTTTTTTTTTCTCCATTAGGCAATTGGGGTTTTATATATCTGATAATGATATGTTCAAAGATATTGTAGTTCAAACTTTACACCATTGGAGACTACAGACCAGTCATTATCTACAATTTGCTGACCACAGATTTAATATTTTGTTCGAGAAGAAAAGGACGGCCAATAAAGCCACAAGTAATTTTGCTTAGACAAAAATGTTATATATATATATATATATATATATTGTTAGAAAAGAAATAAAGAGATAAATATTAATAATTTGTATATATTTTTAAATTAATGTATACAAGATGATTAACTTCTATTTATAAAAAAAAATTGTTGTATAAAAAATAAAATAATAAAATATAATTATGTATTAAATTAATCTAATTTCATACTTAAATCAATTACGATCATATTTAAAATATCAATCATAATATCAATTATAATTACCACGCTTAATATCCTCCTTCAAACTCAAGTGGGTATAAAAAAAACTAACTTAAGTTTAAAAATCAAAGTGCAAAATTGACTAGAATGAAGATTGAGTCTGAAATTTGGAGTTTGAAAAATAAACCACAAATATTTACAAGTAAACATACGAAAATAAAATAAACTAAAAAAAATCTAAAAACATAACATCTAGATCTTAGAAAAACCAATAGACTCAAACTGCATTTGAGATGAAACCATTTGCATATGAGAAAATCTACAATAGGAAGAGAGTTTGAAACGGAGCATTGCCATCAGAACGAAATTTGAAATCTATGACGTAGTCTGAAACAGAATTCTACCATCAAAACGAAGTCTGGAATTTAGGACGGGGTCTAAAAATAGAGTATTGCCATCAGAACGAAGTCTAGAATCTGGGACGAAGTCTGAAATGGAGTCTTGTCATTAGAACAAAGTCTAGAATCTAGGACGGAGTCTAAAACATAATCTGAGGAGCACACTGAAAGGGTGGAAGGATTGGACAAGAGTGGACAAAGATGAAGAGAACAACAAAACTAAATCTAGATTTAAAGGTCATGAATAACAATTCTAACGAGTTCCACAAACTCTACGTGATAACTCTATGAAAGTAGAGTTATTTGAACTCTATTTGATCTTTAAATTGTGCTAAATCCTTGTTTTATTATCATGATGAACATTGGAAATACTTTTTCTTTGTCAAAGTTGAGTATGGTTATCAATCTTTAAGTATCTATGATTATATGTGATGAATTTGAATGATTTCTTTATCATAGTGCTTTGATTACTGAGTTTCTTTTTACTAATGGAAAGGTTAAAAACTTCAACGGAAAAGAAGAGATTGAGAAGACATCATTGACAATATGAAGATAGTCTTTAGGACATAAAGAAGTTGTTTGATCATGAACGTAACTTGTTTGATGTATTGTCTCATAGGAATATAGAGATTACAATTAAATGGGTTAAATTTTGTGTTGTCATCGAAAGATGGATACAATTATATTAGAGCTTTAGATTGATATTTTGAGTAAATTAGAATAGGAAAAAGTTGTTTTAACTGCAATTCAATAAGAGTTCTAATTAAATTGTTATTTTTAATCTAATTAAATTGGTCAAAATTAAATTGTTATATAAATAATAGTAAGAGTTCTGAATGTTAGTAGTTAACTATAAAATTTAATAACAAATCCTCGTGAGAATAACTTTTATTTACTATTTTATTACTTGATTGACACGTACACTTGCGTTATTGGTTATTTCCCATCAATAGCGAAAAAGAGAAACGTTTCTCAAAGTGAATACGATGATACGATCTTATGTTAAAATAAAAATAAAAAAACAAATATTAATAATTTGTGTATATTTTTAAATTAATATATACAAGAGGATTAATTTCTATTTATAAAAAAAAATTGTTATACATAAAAAAATAAAATATAATTATATACTAAATTAATTTAATTATATACTAAATTAATTATAATTATTTTTAAAATCAACTGTAATCAATTATAATCTTAATTATAATTAATTACTATTGTGTGGTGGGGGATACTTACCTTCAACATTTCATGCAAAGGTTAGTACCCTTTATTCTTTTTATGGACAAAAAACTCCTTTTTATTTTTTCTTGTCAAACACCAATCATAAGGTTATTTTAATAAATATGAATTTTGTTAATTAGTGCATCTTCTGTCATAATAATTATCAATTTCATAAATTATTTTCTCTCCTGACAACTATGAACCTCATAATGTTCTCAGTATTTTTTAAAATGATAATATTAACTAATTTTTAAAAATAAAAGTATGTTGCAAATTTGTCCAAAAACTAATATTATTTAAAAAATACCAAACTGATACTTCTTGATCAATTTATAATATATATAATTTAAAACGGAAAAGTACCTAGCATAGACAGAAAGACACGTGAACACTGTCTATTGAATTCAAATACTTATTCAGTAGTCATGGCTTGCAAATTTCCTTGCACAATATAGCGGAAGTTATAGCTGATGGGGAAAGAAAAAGAAGGTTAGACTTCGAAATCCCTGTGGGACCCCTGTGCTTAACTGGGTGCCAGATTGTTTAGAAAAAAAGAGTGCCATGTCTGTGAATAATCCCAACTACAAAAACCCACCTCCCCCTTCCTCCTTCATTTGGTACCACTCACACTCAACATTTTCACAAACACACTTTCTGAAAAGAATACGTTTCTTTTCCCTAACATGGCCAGACCACAACAGCGATACCGAGGTGTCCGACAAAGGCATTGGGGTTCTTGGGTCTCTGAGATTCGCCACCCTATATTGTAAGTGCACATTAGTTTCCACGCCCATGCACGTTTTCACGCCTCTTCACAAAGCACATTAATTCAGTTTCACTTGTATTAAATGAAAAAAAAAAAAAAACTTTTCTTTTTGTACAGGAAGACTAGGATATGGCTTGGTACTTTCGAAACAGCTGAGGATGCTGCTAGAGCCTATGATGAAGCAGCTAGGCTAATGTGTGGTGCGAGGGCAAGAACAAATTTCCCTTTCAATCCCAATGTGTCTCAGTCATCATCTTCTTCAAAGCTTCTCTCAGCAACTTTGACTGCTAAACTGCACAGATGCTATATGGCTTCTTTGCAAATGACTAGGCCAACTTTTCCAGAGCCTCAGAGGGTACCTTCAGTACCAAATGTCATCTCCACAAGCAACTTCACTCTGAAAAGTAGTGAAACTGATACAATGTTGTCAAAGAAGAGAACAAAGGAGGAGCAAGAATCAGAAGCCAATAACTGGGTTGTGAAGAAGGTTAAAGCTGTGGAAAGTGCTCCTCAGCAGTTCAAGCCTCTTGAAGAAGATCATATAGAGCAAATGATTGAGGAGCTTCTTTATTACGGCTCTATTGAGCTCTGCTCTGTCATTCCACATCAGGCTATGTAATTGATGCATAAGCAACGCCACAACACCCAAGATGTTAAACAAACCATTTGGGCATTCTGCTGGTTCACATTCTTCTTGGCAATGCCGCTTAGTTGTTCTGATAATTTAACCCATTTTTCTCGACATTCCCAGCCTCTTTTTTAGTGCTTTAATTAGCTCCTCTCAAGAGTCTCAAACTCTCAAGGTCCTAGATATCTTCTACGTGACCCATTAGACAATGCCATATGTACAGCCAATCATGTTGTAATCTGTGAAATTGTTTGTGTTTCCTGGCCTTGTTCTAAGATTATGACCTCTTCCATTAGTGTTTGTAGTTGCAGAATTAGTGTTTTGTCTGAAATGTAAGGGAAGGTTTGTCAAAGGACACGGCTTTTTAGAAAACTGGCTAGAACCGTTTATTTCAAAGATTGTAGAATTTTATGCACTGACATTGCTCTTGATTCTGACACAAGCATTTGAAAAAACAAATCTTGTGAGTTAAATTAAAAAGAAAGAAGCTTTTATAAAATGAACTTGTTTCTAAATTTAGTAAATAAAGGTTTATCTATCAATAAATTTTATTGAATTAAAATTATAATATATTTTATATTAAATTAAGAATAAATATATCTTTATTTATTTACTTTTAAATAAATTTTCTCTAATTAAAATAAAAGATCCGCAACTTATCCTGCATTGTCATAGTCACACAAAGACCAGATAGCACTTCACCACGTGAATGATGAATCTGACGTTCCCCTTCAGAATCCCTTTTCATAATTCACATCGTCGGTTTATTTGATGTCTCTTCTTAATCAATTACAGAAAAAAATTCTTAGATAGTCACTCCTTACCTAAATCATTTCTTAAACAGTTAATTCAATAACTGACATGTATATGAGTATTTTTAAATATTAGTATATTGTTAATATAGGCCCACAATTAACCATACACATGTTTAATATTAAATGAAATTACAGTGCGGTAGACCCCTAATAAAAAATTACTCTAAATCACCCTACAATTTGGTCAAGTAAATAGCATTATCATGAGCCCTGAGTATTGAAGTAACAGTCAGTTGTGGAGGTACTTCGATACAATATATTCTAATGCTTTTTTAGAAGTGAGACTATTAATACTTTTAATTGTTTATTTATATTTTTTATTAATTAATCATAATTTTAATTTTTTTTCATTAAATTGTGATTAGTTAATGAAAAATATAGATAGATAATTAAAAGTGGTAATAATATCACTCCTTGTTAATTTTTTTTTGACTCAATTACGCCGGTAAAACCATACTACATTTTATTTTTATATATTGAAAAGTATTACCTTTACCAAATCACGAATTTGAGAATTTTATCACGATCCTTGCTTACCTCAAGTAGGCACCATTGAAGTCTTTACTGTTTAGCAGAAATTGCTATTTCCGCAACTGCCAACTCTCCACGGCTATTCATGTTTATTACTTTGACCAACATTTAATAACAGATTTAATAATTTTGATGTATTGTAGTAAATCTTTAGATTATTATCAAATCATGTATTGCAAAATCATTAAAAAAAGTTTGACTAACATAATCACTATCTAAAAAGTTTGATTTTGTCAATGAGAAATGATTTATCCTCCTACCAATTCTCCTACTAATTTTTTTAATTATTAAATAAAAAAAATATTAAATATTTTTTATATTTTTAAGACATTAGATACATTTATTTTTTTATTTAATATTTTTTTATTTAATATTAGAATGATTATTAAGATGATTGAGTATAATGATATAACATTACTCTTTGTCAATACATTGTTAAATGCCTATAAAAACTTTGGGCCCATCAAATTTAATCTCTTAATAATAATAATAATAATAACCTCAAAGTTTTTTGTTTTGTGCTGACTAACAACTATTTTTGCATGTCACTAAATTGCTAACTAATTACCAAAAATTAGCAACTCACACAAGATAGTTGTGATTTTTTGTACGAAAGGAGTCATTGGCTTAGCATTACTCAACCAACATTTTGTTATTAAAATATTTTCTTCCATTTTTTTAACAGGAATAGATTGATCAGGTCCAAATCTAGAAGGTCCTTCATGTTTTGTTTTAATAACAACATAAATAAAAAGATTTAATTTTAATGAATTGTCAATATAAATCTTCATTCAATCCTGTATTATCAAATCATTAAAAAAAGTTTGATTATCATATTCACTACTTAAAAAGTCTAACATTTTAATGACATATCAATACATCATTGAATAATAATGCAAAATTATTTTGCACATATAGTGTATCACATTTAAACCCAAAACACTCGTCTTGAGCTTATTAAAGTTTGTTTTCTGAGTCTTCATCTAAAGAATCAGGTGGTATATTGTGCAAAATTATGATTGTAAAATTTTTGTGTACCATTGTTCTGTCTCAAGTCCTAATAGATAAAAAGATAAATAGATATTATATACCAAAAAAATAAATAAATAGATATTCTTTGTAATCCACCATCAGAGTGTAGATTGTACAAAACAAACCCCACTTCAGCTAACACTTCATGTAGGTATTGTTCGTTGATGCCTGTGGAAACAAAACCAAACTCTGTTGAGATCCTGTGAGAGGCATAGCATAGCCAACATAGGATTTCCAATTATTTTCCAAGGGTATGTACGTGAAACAACCTAGTTTTGACTTGCCGCAAATAAGATATTATTATTGTGGCAGTGTAGGATGGCATTTTGAAAAAAATTAGAATGCCTTTAAAATTTGTTGGCCCTTTGTTTGGGATTGCTGCTTTTAAAGTGAATGGACACTGAATGAGATTGAGTGCTTGTTCTAATGATTTATGTAAGGGCCCATTTCTACCGTGAAAGGGCTTTCAAGATTCATCTTTCTAGCTCTTCTTTTTTGACCTTTTTTTTTTCAAAACTACGTCCCACCTCTCTCTGGCTCCCACCTTTCCTTTCATATTTTTCATCCTCCCCCTAATGCAGCAAGCCTAGTTAATTTTAGAAATTGATAGATTCTTTCCCAAAAATTCCATGTTCTCTGCTATGTTTCGCTTATCAACAGTCAATCATTTCAATTTATCACGATCACACATAAACTAATAGCTAGGCACTAAATTCACTACGTACGACTCATACAGAGATTAGAAACGGATAGTGTTTACCTCATGAAATAGACGAGTTAAAACTTTGGTGTTTGCTTTTGTTTTAATTTTTTTTTCTTGAATAATGCTACGTACATTTTACACACAAATCATCGCACGTTTTGTTTCATTTGGTTACAGTTAGTTTCACATCGTATTCTGCAGAGATCAATTTCGATTCTGACAGTCTCCACACATCTTTTTCTTTTTCCCTTTTTGTTAAAGCCTTAAAGAAAGTGGAGTTTCAGTTCCAATAGCAGTGTTGCTTCAGTTTAAGGAATTCGTTATTCTAAGCAGAATCTTTGAAGTTGTTCAAACCCGAACATGAAAACGATAGTGTCAATAAAATCACTGAATTTATTTGGTAATCCTGAAAGGAAGACAATCACATTATAATCAGTGTGTACAAAATGGGTGATTATATCCTTTTGATTGGTGAGGATTTTACATATTATTTCAAAAGCAAATATATCGTTTTCATGCCACATCTGCTACTACTACAAGTTTAACCAGAGCTGTAACTTTTCCTTTTTTTTTTTTTTACCATTTCAGTTTCTTACTTTTTTTATTCAAATATCCCTTAGTGGATATTATTCTTTGGTTTTTGACCGGCTGTTAATGCTTTAGATTGAGTGATATTAGTTAAACTTCGTTTCCTAATCATCTTTGATAATCTCATTTCAGCTTCATTACCTCCAATATTATTGGTTCAGTTGAGGACAATAATTAAGTTCTTGATTACTGTCACAGCTGCAATTCTTATCCACAATAATCATAGCTTCAACAAAATTGCTTACCCAACTGCTTCTAAATACTCTTCTAATCAAGTTTAATTCTTTTGTTTGTATCCTTATATTTATGCAATTTAAGCATAGTAGTCAGATATATAAAATTGTTCCTGTGTTTTCTCCTATAAGTTTAAATTTCTAGATCAATTTGACTATTGACAGTGTATCAAAGTCTCTGTATAAGACCAAGTGGTTAAAGTTCAATTATTGTCACCTCCATTCTTTATAATTAAATTAAATTTCAGCATAAGTTAAAATTGGTATGCCATGATCCACACTTTAAGTATAAAAGACTCTTAAGACATATTTAGAAATATAAAATCATTCACGGATATACACTTAACAACTTAAAACCTTTACTTTTGGGTTGATTTGATCATTCACAAAGAGTACATGTTACCCTTATTTAGGCCTCACAGCCTTCAACTGGCCTCAGAATAATATGTTGGGGTTTGTGAGGTTTGGTGTCCCATCTTTATCAGTGAAGCTTCATGATTGTTCACCTGTATTGGGATTGATTTTGCTCCCCACAACCATCAAATAATAAAGTTGTTTAGTCTCATTATTTTGTTTTACTTTTGAATCAGCAAAGTTGGTTATATCATGGCATCTTAGTGAGTTTCTCATCATTAACAGTTTGAATCTTGTGACCTAGAGGAACACTTTAAGTTTCACCTGTCCCTCCCTCCACATTCCTCATTTTAGCATATAGATGTCAAGTCCAACAATTACTGAACTGGGTCAAATTTACTCCTCCCTCCAAAGAGACACTATGAAAGATACATAGGGTAAAATAATGGAATATCCTGTTATTTAGGAATTCCTGTTGATTAGCTAAGTTAATTACTTTTTGGTGAACAGAAGGAGGGACAAGCCCAATCTAAGTTAATTACTATAGAATGAGTTGATAGCTTGAATTGAACGCATTTTGGGAACTTTGACTTGTCATCATTACTGCTATAGTTTTGTGTATACTCTGTTATTTAATAATTGAAGTGCATTTTCCATGTTAGACAGTTGAAGATCTTTGTTTAGATTAGTTTTAAAGAGTGGTCTTGATTTCATGCATATATAGATATCATCGCCGTGTTGGGCGGGCATTTTGGCATAAATTCATGGCATGGAGACTACCCGACAATGCAGAGTCTCAAATTCAACTAAATGCATAACATGTGCATACGTTCAATCTTGAAGCTTGATTGTCTGAGGGAATTCTTGATGTCCCGTTCAAGTGAAGCATATTCCTTGTGAATAAGAAAAAGAAGAAAAAAAAATTTGGCATTGTCACTTTTATTACCTCATTTCACGTTGCTCTCAATTGATGATACTAGCAGTGTCTCAAGCGGTAACTGATTTATGTATAATTGTATATTTCGAAAGTTAGAGCTAGGCTCCTCATAATGAGTCTGTCACTGGTGTAGTTAATCAGATTTTTATTCCAGATTCATAGCTAAGAAAAAAGGAAAAAAAAACAAAGTACTTTTTGAGGATTTTTACATACACCTCTAGCAAACGAGGATCCTATATCATTTTACAAGTTGTAACCAGCTCTTAGAGATGCTAAGTAGTAGAAAACAACTTCAGAGAAAAGCTCTCAATTCAATGTCATGGTACAAAATTTCACTAAAAGGCATTCCACTAAGTTGAAACAGAGGGAGTCACAAAAAAAAAAGCCAAGTGAAGGAGTCAAAGGTGAGATGTTCCTTAGAAGAAAAAGCAGTCAAAACCAATCATGGTGCACCCAATCATGGTGTAGATATAGAATCTCTAGTTGAAATGCTGGCTGTGAGACAATCATACGTGGTACACCCTTTATTTCTCCTAAAACCCCACACCAAATTTACATGCTGCTTGGATCAGGTGAGTCACATAAATCCAAAAGGGAAAAAGGTTTTGTTGGAAGAGAAAGAAAGAAAAAAAATTGTTGGTGGCCTACTCTGCTGTAAAGCCAAAATACTTTCAAGGAGCAGTTTTGGAGAATAAGAAGCTTTTTTTAAAATTAGTTGAGTGGAAGGTGATATTTTAGTTTGCTGCACACAAGGACAAGCAATGAACCTGGTTAAACTTAATTATTCCATAACATCTGCTTTAGATTTAGCAGTACATGACATTTCTCAATTATCCGCTACTTGGCCTTCTCCATCCCTTCACATGGTCGAGTGCATGTGCACACTTAATTTGATCCACATGGTCGTAAATCACCTCCATTAACCTGAGCAAATAGACAAGGCCACCTGGGACCCCCTCGTATGCCCTATTGTTCTTATTCCACTATCCTTAGCTACAAGTTGCTTACCCCTTCCAAAGAAAAACCAAGCTCCCTTTCTTCTTCCCTGATAGACATCACACGTATATGCGATACCTCTTTTTCTTGGCTATGTGAAAGTAGTGGTACGTGTTAGTATGAGGACCTTTAAAAAACCTAATTTCTATGAAAGAAAAATATTTAAACAGACATATAAACTGCATCCGAAATATTGAAATAGGATGATATGAGACTCTTAATAATGTATATGTGTTATGTGAATTATTTGTGATTATAAAAACTATATGGGAAACATATGCTCGAATCTCTGGTACACTTTCAAAATGTTAGATTTGAAGGCTTCTTAGCATGTGTGGAAGACTAAATTGAATTGAGTTAAATCATTTAACAATTCAATTGAATAATTAAAAGTTACAATGACATTTCCACTGAGTTAGCCCCCTTTGGCCTGCGGTTCCCTTCACCCTTCTGCAGGATGATGCTGTAGGAGTTTGTGTTCCTCTTTCTGTAGTTTTTTCCCTGTGGCCTTGCCCCTATTTGCATTAAAAAAAGAGACATTTTTTTCTCACTTTTTTTCACTCTCTTTCGGTTGTTTAGTTGCCAATATGCGGCTGATACTTTCTGAGAGAAATTATTGGCTCTCTCTAAAGTTAACCTTCATAATTGTTACAAGGAGTCATTTAATTAGTAAAAATTCTACTTTCTCATCCAAGTATACAACTCATTCGGAGTAATAAGGTTGTCTCCACAAGTGTTTTCCTAAAGATCGAATCTAGCCCTCTCAATTGCTAAACTCAAATTTACCTTTTACTTGAGCCATTTAAAGTTGTTAAAAATTCTACTTTCCCCACTTGTCAAATGTTTTTTTTTTTTGAGAAATATTTATTCCCACTTGAGCCATTTAATCGAAGTGTTTTTCCCACTTGTTAAATATTTATTCATTGTTATTTTAACAATAAATATTTGAAAGTATAGTCAATAATCAGCAAATGTTTGACATTAATTATGATATTAATACTCTAAAGAAAAATATGGATACCAAAATAAAATTTCTTACAAGTATATATATATATATAAGGGAGGAAAATTTTTTCTTACTCAAGTATATATATAGATCCCTCCTATATATATTCCAGTTCTTACAAGTATTATATGATGATTATAGTTTAAATAATAAAATGATGATTACACATATTTGATGTATGAGTTGAATATAACCTATTTGACAAAAGTTATAATAAGACTCAAAAGTATTACTTTTCCTTTGGTATCTCACTGCACTGAGACTACAAACACTATTAAGAAAGAAGATATGTCACCTAAAAAATAATCAAGCATCTAGCATCATCGTTTTACTTCGATTAGAGTCAGTGTCAAATAAGCTACAAATACTTCCATGGGGTAACCTCGGAGCGTAGAAGGAGAAATAGAATTCTTGCTCTAAAGGATAATTCCTGAGAATGGAACACTGATCAGAGGACATTGCAGAGCTTAGCTCGGAATTTCTATATTCAACTTTATTCTGATGATGGCACTAGTTCTCAATATAATCTTTCGGGTGGCTTTCCTACACTTACAGATGATGAGTTTGCTTCCATAAGTTGTACTATATCTACGGAGGAGGTAAAAAATGCCTTGTTTTCTACTGGTGGAATGAAGGCTCCGGGTCCAAATGGGATTCATGCTGTGTTTTATTATTCCCAATGGAAACATGTACACAGCTCGGTGGTAGATTGGGTGAACAACGCTTTTGATGATCCTACGGTTATTAAAGAAGCTAACACTACCTTTATCTCTCTTATTTCTAAAAAGGATAGTCCAGAGGAGATATTCCAATTTCGGTGGATTGGTCTTTGCAATGTAAGTCATAAAGTGATTATTAAAATTAAGCTCTTCGTCTAAAATCAGGAATGGGTAAGTTGGTTGCTCCCAGTCAATGCAGTTTTGATTTTCGGAGGCAAAGTTCTAATAATATCTTTATTGCTCAAGAAGTGATTCATACCATTAAAATAGACCTCGAAAAAGCATATAATCACCTTAAATGAGATATTATTCGAGATACTCTCAAGGATATTGGTCTTCTAAAGAATTTGGTTTCGGTAATTTGGTAGTGCATTTCTTCCTCTTTCATGAGTGTCCTATGGAATGGTGAAGCAACCTCCAACATGTGGTATTAGACAAGGGGACTCTTTTTCCCTTATCTGTTTGTGCTTTGCTATCGCAATTGATTTCGATGGCAGTAGACCATAATGTTTGAGAGCCAATTACATTGCTTAGAGGTGGTCCAGCTCTCTCCCACCTTTGCTTCAAAAATGACTTGGTTCTCTTTGCAAATGCCTCAATGAGTCAAGTTCCAGTTATTAAAGGGATCCTAAATATGTTTTGTGATAGTTCTGGCTAAAAGATGAGCATAGCCAAATCATGCATTTGTATTTCTAAAAAAGTGCACAGCTCTCGCAGGCAAGAAATTAGTCAAGCTTTTTCCTTTTGGATGACATCAGATATGGGACACTATCTTGGAATTCCTTTCCACCAAAAAAATGTATCCAATGCTACTTATGGTTACATTATTGATTGGATCCAGACCAGGCTAAATGGTTGGAAAGTAAATACTCTTTCTTTAGCGGGTAGAACCACATTGGCGCAGGATGCAGCGGCTACTATTCCCAGCTATGTGATGCAAACCTCCTTTCTTCCTATGGGGGTTTGCGGCAAAGTAATGTTTCAAATTTAAAAATTAATATTTAACTAGTAGTGAATTCAAACCATAGCATAATGTTCAAAGCATCACACATGTTCAAAGTCATACAAAATGTTCAAACTGGTAGAGCACATATATTATTCTAGGATTTAGTTAGACTTAGTTTGAAATTAGTTTAAGTTTATTCATGTTATATTTAGTTGTTTTTTTATCTTATTTTGTTTTTATCATTATCCTATTGTTATCTTATGTAATCTATTTGCCTATATAATAAAAACTTTGGCCTGACTCTCATTGAATTTAGCCAACCTTTTGTTTAAAACGTTTTCATGGTATCAGAGACTACTATGGCTGGCTCTTTAACTCAAGGATGACAAATACCTCCTTCACCTTCACCACCTCCATCAGTGGTGAAATACTTGCACCTATGGAATGGATTATTGTACCACCTCTATCAGTAGTGAAATACTTGCACCTATGGATTATTGCTCTTATAACACCTGGAAACCTAGAGATGCATTTGGATCCACCTAATCATAACTACTTCCATTGGCGCCGTCTATGTTGCATGGGTACAGTACACACCGGTGCATTCAGACGGTACTGGGTACGAAATTTTTTAAAAACTAGGGTATGGGTACGACATATAAAAATATATAATAAATTATATATATATATATATATATATATATATATATATATATATATATATATATATATATATATATATATGTATAATAAACTAAAATCTCACACAATAAAATATGATAACATAACACACAAATTAAAACACACAAATTTCAACATAAAATATATAAAAGAACTTAAATTGTTCAACCAAGACAAATCCACAATAAGAAATTACAATATTTAAGTTGTTCAACATGACAACTTCTAAAGATGATTACAAAAATCAAACTCCTACAGTCTCAATTTCATCATTTCCTTGCCCATCATCAGTGAAAAGAATAGCCTCCAAATCTGGTTCATCAAGAGAGAGACTAGCAACTTCAAGAATGCTACGAATGCTAAGAATAGCCTCCAAATCTGAAAATTTTGAACTAAGTGAGGAGAATCTTAGTCTCCTTGCGAAAAAATTCGGAAGATTCCTAAAGAAAAAGGGGTTTCAAAGAAGACCACCCCTTCCTCAAAAGAAGGCATATCACAAAGGAGAAGGATCCTCCACTCCTCCAAAATGCTACGAATGTGGAGAATTGGGACACATAAAAATGGAGTGCCCAATCTATCAAAGGAAAGTGGAGAAGTATGAGAAAAGGCACTCAAGGAAAAGAAAGAAAGAAGAGCCTACATAGCATGGGATGACAACGACATGGACTCCACTGATAGCTCAGATAGCGAAGAAGCTCAACTTTGTCTCATGGCCAAAGGAGAAGAAAAAGAAGAAGAAAGCGACAACGAGGTAAATTCTGACTTATCTCCTTCTTATGATGAATTACAAGATGCCTTTGAAGAATTGCATGACGAATCAATAAGGCTCACTAAATTAATTTCTTCATCTAAGAAAACTATCTCTTCTTTGGAAAATCAAATTCTAATTTTAAATAAAGAGATTGAAGAATTAAAAATTGAAAATGAAACTTTGGGAATTATTGATGCATGCTCATCTCATTCCTCACATGCTTCTACTTGTTTACCTTGTTCTTCATGTCATTTGCTTGAAAATGAAATTGAAGATTTAAAGAACACCCTTGCCAAATTCACATGTGGAAGAGAAAATTTAAATATTTTATTAGGAAAACAAAGGGTTGTTTTTTGGAATAGGATATAACCCGAATAATCAACACAAATCCTATAAAAATTATTTTGTTAATTCTAGCATCTCATGTAGCCCATTTGTTAAATGTTTCTATTGTGGGAAGAAGGGTCATAGTGCTTCAACATGCAATGTAAGGAAAAATATCAATACAAAAATTGGAACCAAAATGGTATGGGTTCCTAAGGCACTATACCCAAAACTGACAATCAAGGACCCAAGAAAATTTGGGTACCAAAAACCAAAAATTGAATTGTGTTGCGTGTGCTTGATAGCCAAGAGCTAACTTCAGCATTTTTGAAAGTGGTTGTTGCAAGCACAAGACTATAATAAATTCCAAGCTCTCCTTCTTGTCTCTATCAGGCTTGGACTTGCATTCATATGAGTATTTCCATCAAAAGGTAAGCTTTCTTATCTCAAATATGCCTTCTACGGATGCAAAATATATGCTTTTATGTTTGAGTTATTCGAATACCTCCCCTGTGGTATTCGAATACCATTGCATCGTACGTGAAAATCCATGTTTTTCTCGATAGGTCTATTCGAATACCCTCCCATGGTATTGAATACCATACATCAAGTCTGAGTTCTTGTGGTTTTATTATTGGGGCATTCGAATACCCAAATGTGTATTCGAATAATGAAAAATCTTCATCAAGTACTTGTTACATGCTATCGAGTATTCGAATACCTTACAAGGCATTCGAATACTTGCTCCTTCCGGAGTTTATAAAATGTGATGGGTATTCGAATACGGCCAAAGTATTCGAATACCACATGGCTGAAAGCAAGTTTTTCATCGTCCTCTCTATTTCGTTTCGCTTCTATTCTTTTTTTCTTGCATATGCAATGCAAATAACATGCTTTTAATCTTATTTCATCAAGCCTTCATTTATGCCTTATATGAAAATCACATGATGTTCTTAAATGCATATTTCTTGGCTTGTTCTTGCCCTTTTATTTTTTTCTAAAATATGCTCAATGTAATTGGCTATTGTTTTGATATACGAACAAGTGCAATAAGTGGTATATGAAATATTTAATATCTATGTTTTTATTGACATATGTCAGATTTATAAGAATTTGTTAACAAGTGGTAAATGCTTAGAACATCTTGACAAGTGATATCAAACAAGTGGTAAATGCTTTACATTTTGACAACAAGTGATATCAAAGTGGTATGAACATAATAACAAGTGATTTCTTGGCCAAATTAATCGATAAATATATTTTTGCCCTTGAGAATCATTTGCTGCTTTTGCCTCATTATTTTAAATGCTTATTGGCTTATGAGTTTGACTAACCCCTATGGATGCAACATTAATGGATACCAATGAAAGCACTCTGAATTTTGTTGTAGGGAGAACACTACCTCAAGCATAAATTTAAATGAACAAAATTCATTCAACTTGAGGACATGCATATATTGTTTAATATGATAAAATGGGAGAGAAAAATACTTGCCCCATCTTTTTGATCATGACAAAAGGGGGAGAATGGTATCAAATGTACAAAAGGGGAGAACAAGTTTAAATGTCTTTGTTTGAGAAAAGTCAAGAAAAAAAAAAGTCAAAACAAAAATAGAAATTGGATTCCAAAAGTAAGGGGGGCTTTGCACATGATATAAATCACCTCTTATGAAAAAGAGGGGAGTAAGTATCTCTAAACTAACTTTGTGAATTTCAATTTATATGAACTAATGCTTTTCTCAAATGTTAGTTTGTCATCATAAAAAAGGGGAGAATGTAATTGGCTAGTGACATGGACAATGATTTTGATGATAACAAACATTAAGATGATGAGAAGATCAAGTCCAAGGTTTTCAAGATTAGCTTTAGGACTTAAGGTCTTCGTAAGGAGACTCATTGGATATCTCATTGATTTTGGACACAAAGAAATATTTTCAAAATTGTTTTAAATTAAATATCACAAATCCAAATCATGGTTTTGAAAGCATTTAAAAGTGTTAAAAGCCTTTTTTCAACAGAGGCATTCGAATACCATTTAAAGGTATTCGAATAACATCCTAGTATCACGTTTTTACAAAGCTTTTTAATCAGAGGTATTCGAATACCTCTGATGGTATTCGAATACGGTATTCGAATACCTCCTGATGGTATCGAATACCACAGGATTTCTGAAATAGAAAGAAACGGCTATAATTCAAATTTAAATGGATATTAATTGTTTAAACGGCTCTTTTTCTCAAATGCTCTATAAATAGAGACCTTGGGTCTCTTCTAAAGGTTGCCCAACCACTTGAATTATTTTTGCTTATGTCAAAAACGTGATTCACTATTTTCTCTTATTTTACGTGCTCTTTTCGCCAAAATCTTGAGATATCCTTAGAGAGCTCCATAGTGCTTCAAGTTGTAATATTTGCTCTGAGTGAGAGTTTCTCTTCTTCATCTATTTCTACGATATCTTGTATTGTGAGGGTGAGGTATTTAAAAGGTGAGGTATCCCTTGTTGTAAAGAAGGTGAGGTATCCTTCAAAGGGGTGAGGTATCCTCTAAGGTTTGTGTAAGGGTGAGGTATCCTGGTGAGGCTTTAGCACAAGGGTAGAGTTTCCCTGTGTGTGAAAAGTGCTCTATTGTGTAAAGGTTACAAGCACTGTTTTTAAGCTTGTATTGAATAGTGAAAAATCTCGAAGCTGTGTTTCGGGGACTGGACGTAGGCCACAAGTGGTTGGTGGTCGAACCAGGGATAAACATCGTGCACGCTTTTCTTCTTTCCTTAATCTTTTGTCTTTCGCACTTTATTTATTATATCTTGCAATTTAATTTCTAGTTGTTCTTCTTATCTTCATCTTATTCATGCCTTTTATTATTTAAATTCAGCATAGTTTATTTGTTTAAGGCTTTTGCGAAAAATTTTTAAATACTCAATTCACCCCCCCTCTTGAGTACTGAAGCCACTTGGGCAACAGAAGTTCTTATAGCATTGTAGCTAGGTGGAAGAAAATCGGAGAGGGTAGTGTTTGCAGCATATGTGAATGAGCTAACAAAATAGGAATTTCTAGCCACATTGAATGGCAAACCAGCAGAGTAGAATAGTTTAGCTATTTCACATGACAAATGATCTCTTGCCTCATTATTACACGCCCTTCCTATTGCACTCTCAGTGCCTCTTCTTCTCTTGCTCCCATCAGAAGACATATAAACTCTAGGAGGGTTCAAACTTGTAGAGCCAGAGGGTAAAGGAACTTGCACTGTCTTTGCATTCTTCTCAATAGCCTCTCTTTCTATTTGCTTCATTTCTTGAAGATAGTCATTTAGCACAGCATTACATATGCTAATCCCATGTCCTTTTTCCCTCAATAAATGAGACCTCACTCTAAAATAAGATTCCTTGTAAGTTCCATCACAAAAATTGCATTTCCAACTTGCATTAGCCTTTTTACTTTGCAATATAGTCACATAAGCCCAAAGAGGACAACCATTTTCAGCTATGCCAGTTACATATTTGCTAGTCAAAGAAGCGTAAGAAGGCGTGCCCTTGCCGGACCTTGCCGGACCTAGCACCACCACCAACACTAGCAGAACCTTGTGAAAACATGGTGGGTAGAAAAAAAACATCCTTGCACTGCCTTGCTTCTTAGAAAAAGAAAACTTATAGTGCCTGCCTGGTTACTAAAAAAAATTGATAAATATGGGTAGCTTTCACAAACTTTCACTGCCTTGCACTGGCAGTGCCGCTCGGATGGGGGGGGTGAGGATCTGACATAGAAGGCAGAGCACACTGAAGTGAGGGCAGAGAACGGACTGGGTCACGCCGCAGGTCGCCGGAGCTGCAGTCGCCAGTGCTGGTTGAGACGAGCGAGAGAGGAGTTGGTCACCGGAGATGAGAAGCGAAGCGGAGATGATGGAGCGAGAGACGAGATTGAGAAGCGAGCGGATCGCGGGAGCACACGAGATCGAGAAGAAGAATACGGGCGGGAGCAGAGACGAGATTGAGAAGCGAAGCGGATCGCGGGACCGGATTGCATGAGCGAGAGACCGGCGGGTATGGAGAAGAAGAAGCGAAGCGGAGAGCGGTCGGGTGGGGTAAATACCCAAGGCCAAACGACCGTGTTTTGGCCTCTTGTACCCCCAACAAGGGAGCCGTACCCAGCCACATAGAGCCATACCCACCTGCACCGGAGCCGTACCCGAGCCGTACCCGAGCAAAAAAAAAAATTAATGGGTACGTACCCGATACGTACCCATTGCGTGCCGGGACGTGCCGTGCCGGTACATGGTGGTCTCCTACTCCTCCCTAGGAGGAGTACCCATGCTCGAGCGCGCCGTGTTGACTTATCCGTACATGGTTAACAAGCCGTCTCACGGAGGGTATTTCAACGGCTAACACCATACCCACCATCAAAATCTTTGGTGGCTTTGTCAATGGGGAAACTCTAACGCCCCTTGGTCTTGGTGGCTTTATCGGAGAAATTACAGTGCGCCTTTCTCAATCTCCTCCCCTCGGACATGCATGTCACTTGACAAGAGGTTCGAGCAATTTCTATCTTGATGAATATCTAGTCATCTTCTTGAGGATCCCTCGATCTTGATCTAGCCATAGATGTGAAAACCTCGTGAGATTCGGTTGATACTCCAATATGCCTTTCACATTCAGGGCTCATCAATTTCCAAGAAATGAAGTTATTTCACTTGAATTTGAATGTTTATGTGCATGTCAGTCCTAAATTTTCAAGTCCATAAGTTCATTTCATGCATGATTTTGATGATTAACCTTTCCTTCTCAAATAATTAGAAATTAAGTATTTAATGATTTTATTTAAGGAATTTGGATGGATCCTTACTTCACAAACTTTATCATTGTTTTGATACAAGTATTTAAGATGAGAAGGTCTTTGAAGATATAAGGAAAGTGAAAAGTAGCCTAAATATGGAAGAAAGCATGAAATGCGGAAGATTTGACAAACCACGCCTGGGAATGGATGAGGCATGCCTAGGCGCCAAAGTTTCAGTTTTCAGAAAGAAGCCAGACAGAGAAACCTACGCCTAGGCGTGGACCTATGCCTAGGTGTGGAAAAAGCCCAGGTCCGTGATAAACACAAATTTCATACATTATTTAACTTACATATTTAGTCTTTTAAACCTCTTATGTACTTAATTGATTGGATTTAGTCACATTTTATAAGTTTGGCTTTGAAATTAGGCTTAATGGTATTTTTTAGCATTGTGATAATTTTATACTATTTCTGTATTTTGGGTATAACTTGAGTTATAAATATCTAAAAATTATGAACTTTACCTTATAAGAAAGATAAGAGGAAGCTCTACAACTTTGATGAGAGGTCCAGAGCTGAATCAAATGTCTATGGGGTTAGATTGTGTCTGGAATTTAAAACAAGGATATTGTCGCTGGAACCTGAACAATGTGTAAAGATTGGGTCATAAGTTAGGTTGTAGGAATCCGAATAAGCTAAAATTAGTACCATTGGAAATTTAAGACAAAACCTTTCAACTCTCATGAAGACCACTTATTAAAACGATGATGTTTTGATTGAGTTATAGTCATATTAAGACAACTGGGAGTTGGACACTGAATTGGTTAGTGCAAGTGGGGAGACAAGCATGACATACATTTTCCACTCATTCACATTCACTAAACAAGTCTATTGTCATTTTTTACTCTTCATGCTCTATAAAAAGCAGCATTGGTTGCTCATTGAGGGCATCTTGGTTGAGAGATTAAGACCATGTTCTTGTATCATTTGTTTCCCTTGTTGTAGTTTTCTTTTGTTCTATATAGAAGTTATGTTTATCTTTTTCTTCTTATCTCTTTCTTTCTTCTCGTTCATGAGTGACTAATTCTCATTTTGCTTAAGTGAAAGGGTGAAGCTTTCGGTAGTGAAATAAGGTTAGATTAATCTATTTTTTGTGCTTGAATGTTATATTATCAACTGATCATTATATGTGTTGAATTTTGTTTCCAATCAATTTAGAAACCCTCATTGTAAAGTGAAGATCTTGATTTGTTGTAGACAAGATATTGACACAATAAATGCTTGAAATCATTTACGAATGTTGCTGTTAGTGGATAATTAAAAGAACCATAATATAACTACATATATAACCTTAAATGAACTTTGAATATGTATTGTCCGATTGGAACCTCCGTTATGCATGGATTCCAATTGAGTTATAAAAAGAAATAATCTTGTCCTTAATTTATATATCGAGAGTGGATCTCCTAGCTCAAACAAATCCTTTTCATTTGTAAACAATTTTTATCATCTTTATTTTTGTGACAAATCTTTTTCTTACCTCAAAGAATTTTCTTCATCAATTCCTTGTGAATTTACTTCGAACTTCCGAGAATGTATTACTTGAGACAACTTGCACTTGAGTTTGCAACATATTATTCGTATTAGTCTGCAAATTTGGCCTTTTTTTATCTTATTTCAGAGGGCATTTGAAAGGACTTTTGGATTTTTCTCAAACAGAAGTTTGGGAAAGAGTGAGTGGAGGAGATTTCTACTTGGAATATAGGAGATTCAAGGGATGAATCAAGACCAAGGGAGGAAGATCAAGCTTGGATTCTCTCCACTTTTGTTCATTCTTCCATTTTTTCTCTCTTAATTTGTAATTTGATGGGTTTCATGATTTTAGGTGTTTTCCCTTCTTTTATGATGTGTAACTAAACTCTAATCTAGGAGCTCTCTAAGATATTGCTATGATTTTGAATACTTTGTAATTTCTTTGGGTTTTTATCAATGAATTTGGTTTTGTTCTTCCATACCCATACTTAATGCTTACTCTTGATTGGTCACTAATTGCATGATCTTAGTGTTTTCAAATGAACTAGACACAGGGATTTGGGAATATGGACATGGTATGGTTGATGTATGTTTAATTACATTCAAGTGGTTTTGGTATGTTGATTAGCTGATGGGATGGACACCTACCCCTTGGCTATGCATAGCAAGTGTTTGAAACTTGGTCTTAATGAGTGATTCTTATTCTAACTCACATGGACACATAGTGGATTTAATAAGTTTTACATGGGTAATTGACTTAGACAGAGACTTTTATTTATAATTGGTTTTCTATTAGCAAAATCAATCCTTAGTAGATGCTTTTCAATTGCAAATATTCATTGAAGTAGTAAGTGAATAGGGACCCCTAGGCATTAATCACTCTTATCTTTCTCTTGCGGACTTGGTTTTTGGTGCATCTTTTCTTATTTCTTTTAAGTTGTTATTTTCATTAAAAACCACCCTTACATTTCGATTGTTTGGATAAAAACTTTGTGAAAATAGGTTAGGTATTAGCAACTTTCTAGTTGTCAATCCATTGGGACATGATACTTTAATTCTCATTATATTACTTGTCGACCTGTGCACTTGCGGATCCAAACAAGTTTTTGGCGCTATTGCTGGGGATTGAGTTTAGATTTAGTGTTACTTCTTATATCGATTCACAACTCTTAATTCAAGTTTTGTTTGTTTGTTTTGTTTTTCAGGTACTTTGCTCTTGTATACAAAAGACTCGAAGTGTATCTCGATTTCCTAATGATCCTGACATTGAGAGGACCTTTCAAAGATTGCTAAGAGAACAAGTGCAAAGGCAGGCACACAATTTTGATAGTGATTCTGAGATGGTAGAAGAAGATAATACTGAAAGACTCTTGAGGGAGTATGCCACTCCAAATGCTTGAGATATCTGATCTAGCATCAGAAGGCCAACTGTATAAGTGCAGACTTTTGAGATCAAGCCTGCCATTATCCAGATGGTTCAGTCTACTTTGCAGTTCGCGGATCTACCTCATGAAGATCCCAATGCCCATCTAGTCAATTTTCTAGAGATTTGTGATACCTTTAAGCACCAGGGGATGACTGATGATGTAGCTCGCTTAGGGCTCTTTTCTTTCTCTTTAAGGGATAGGACCAAGGCCTGACTTTAATCCTTACCTGAGCATTCTGTTAGACCTTTTGTATACCGCAAGTGTACGGGTCGCGAAAGTAATATAATGATAAGAAAGATCATTTCTACAAGGATAATGAGCAATTTCTAATGCCAAAAATTAACCAAAAGTTCAATGAAGTTTTATTCAAGCATATATCAATTGGGAAGAGTTTGTGTAGCCAATTCTTAAAGACTCAAAAGCAATAGATCGGGAGAAAAAGATAGTATTGAGAATATAGGGACTCCTTCTTCACCAACTACTTTACTTGGTAACTTGCAACCTTTTTAAGCAACAATGATGACTAGTTTTGTTAGTTTAAGAAACTATTTTAGCTAAAAACCTATGCCTAGGTCAATTAGCCCTATGTTATTCACCTAGCTCACTATGTGTCTATGAGAACTAGAGTAAACACCAAGCATTAAGGTTGATTCTTAACAAATGTTATACATGGCTAATAGGTATATGTCTATACTATTAACAAATTAATTTATCCTACCATTAGGATGAAGTTAAACATGCATCACCCACATCCATGATCTAAAATCTAGATTCCTATGTCTAGTTCACAAGATTTTTACCAAAATCACAATAAATGTTGGCCAAACACCTATGAGCATTAAGAGAGACATGGATGAACAAACCAATCATCATTAATAACTTAAAAGGTTACAAAATCACCAATGTACATAGAAGGATCCAAACGAATCCCTAAAAATAGCTTAGCTATCCATAAAACACAAAAATCTCAAGAAAGATTTCATGCCCATGACCTAGAGATAGAGAGTTTAAAGAGAGAAGAGAGAAAACACTATAATGTGAACTTGGGATACTTGATCCTCCTTGGATGGTGTTGGTTTCCTCTCTAAATCCCTTCATCGCTCTGCAAAACGGTGAGAAAACTCGAGCTTTTCGCCTCTGTCTCGACTCCTACCTCACACCCCCCAAAATATCTGATGAAACAGTATTAATAGACAAAGCCTGCGAACTCGCGTCGCGGCATGAATGCCTACGTGGTTAAGTGAAGCCAGTGCTGACAAACGCGCGTCGCAGTGTGACATCCTTTGCACCACGGCGCTCTAGCCTCTGTCTTTAATATGCGCAGCAGGCAGAGAGCGATTTGCCACAGTGTGCTAAACCTTGCACTACGGCGTGATAAGCTGGAATGCATGCTAAGCTCCCTCCTCCAATGCCAGGCCTTGACTTGCTTCACTTTATCAGTTTAGAGCTCATCCTACCATATAGAAGTCGCCTCATTAATCACAAGTGTAAATCAACTTAATTCAACAAAGAATAGACATGATTTTAGCAAGATTGGAGATGAAGACATCAATATGATTTTGAATAAAAAGTGAGGGAAAAGTCTTCCAATTATGCATAAGTACAAGGACTAAGGGATCAATATATCACCAATATGGGGCGCAAATAACTACATTTTATGGAGTTATCACACCCCCAAACCTGGGTTTTTGCTAGTCCTCGAGCAAAACAAAATATGATTACACACGCAAAGGCACATCATGCATCAACATGCAATCAACAACAGAAAAATGGATTCCAACTTCAGTCATTTCACAACTAGCAATGCAATGATTGCATGTAGCCTCAAAGAATACTTATGCCTCACACTCTTGTTCCTACATACACAATCCTTTTTTTTTTTAATGCTGATAATCAAAGCTTCCTAATATGCATGACAAATTTCCCATAATCAAGCAATCAAGATTTTATCAATTCAAATCACACTCATTCAGATAAGCTTATGAGCATAAACATGGATATGAATTAAAGAATCCAAAAGATTATAATTCAACTCTCTCTCCACTAATGCAGATCGCACCCCATTGAGGATCAAAAGGGACTAAACAGCTTGTAATGCAAGGTCATAGTTAGGGCTAAGGAACAAAGGGGAAAGGATAAGAAACAAACATTGAGAAACATAAACATGATATTTAAAGACTTGAGTCACTAATTGATACAAGGAGGGCGTATAGAATGAAATAACTAGACTTTCTAGAACCACTCTTTCATTTGTTTTGCTTTTTGAATTTTGGTTTTGGATTTTTCTTTTCTTTTCTCATTCTTTTTCTTCTTCTCTTTTTCTTAACCATTTTCTTTCACAACTCATAGTTCTATTAAATCACTTCTATGCTGACACAAACACCTATACCCTCCAACCACATAACTCAAGTCAAGAAATGTCATATCATGCACTCAATAAGCAATGATGGTAGATGAAAGAATGCAATGTTGTCACATGCATTAGAATGGTTAAATGGGGTTAGGAAAATGAAGGTGATGAAAAATATAGCAGGCCAAACAATTACAAAGCTTCAAAGGGGACCTATGGATATCATCATGTAAGGATAAACTTGGAAGGCTCAATCGGTCCAAAGAATACCATAATCATTTTCTCAGTTATGCAAAATCTAGGATTTCGCCTCAAGAGAGTTACAAAATAATGTCAAGGATAAAAGAAGTCATTTTGGTATTTATAACCCATAAACATTATCTAAACAAGCACTCAAATCATTTTCAAGGCTAAACAACATGCAAGTGGGAAAATCATCATGCACAGAGAGAATCAAGATTGTTTCAGCATGCATCCAGGATCATATATGAATTCACAAAAAACCTAAGATAGATGCATCTAAATTCTTCAATAGGCAACCACCGCAACACTATATACCAAAAACCAAGCATTAGCATACAATTCTATTACCAAAAGATCAGTATTAGATACAAAACATAAGAAAATAGACAAAAGTAGTTTTAGACACCCCTCAAATTAGAAGGAGACAGTGTCCTCACTGCACAAAAGATAGAAAAAGGAGCAAAACAACAGGAAGATGCCCTATATGCATCACAACTACACATCATCCTCATCAGTGGCAGTCTCCTCTTCATCATCATCGTCCTCCTCAACAGCAGCCATCGATACATCATCTCTGTCATCAATTGGATCCTGATGCTGCTGTGAGGGCCCAGTATAATTGTGAGGAGGGAGGTGTGGGATGGGGAAGTCGTCGGTGGAAACTTGATGGCACTCTGCCAGCCACTTGATTGTCTCCACAATGTAAGCTTCCATGGCAGTGAGGCGCACAAGCTCACTGCACAATTCATCATGTGGGGGAGTACAAGCCGTCCTGGGTGTACTCCTAGCCTATTGCTGCCTAGCATGCGTCGCGGCTAGGGCTTCTTTCAGCCTCTGTAGTATTCTATCATTAAGAGATTGTTTAACATCAACAAGTTCCTCATGAGGGCCCTACTATACCTGATGCCGGCTACAAAGCATATAGATGAGAAAAGGGAAAAAGAGGCTCTTGAACTCCCTTACTGACTTCTTAATCTGCTGATGGATGATCAGGGTAACATCAATGGATCTATGCTTAAGAATGAAATAAATCATGATGGCCCGATCTCTAGTCACCTCGGACATATTGGCAGAAGGGATGAGTCGGGTGCTAATGAAGTGATACCACACACAGGCCTCTGAAGTCAAGCATGAATGAGGGAAGTACTTGGGCCGCTGATCTTGAACACCAAAAGTCCACGGCTGTGCCTCCGGGGTGCAAATTCGAGTGGTGATAATATTAAGGTCAATTCCCTTCTCCGGCCCTACTGGAGGAAGCTAGTGTATTTACACATCATCACCGGGGCGAATAAGCCCAAGGTTGCCCTAATGTTTTCAACAGAGAATGAGACAACACACTGTGACTTTTGAAGACTGGGGGTAAGCAAATGCATCATTCACATAGAACTTGCGAACAATTGGCAGAATGACAAACACTGGTTGTTTGACAAAGGTCTTCCATTTGTAGTGCTGAATGGTCCGCTCGAGCTCTTGGTGAATAGCCTTTTTGAAACTGAAACCCCTCTTAGAAATGACTGGCTTGGAGACCAGTTTGAAATATCTCTCCTAGGCAGCTATCGAAATGAATTTTCTTCTATCGAATTCCGCAGGGGAAGAAGGTTCCCTGCAGTGCTGGCTGCGCTCACCCTTTTGGCGCTTTAGGGGCATGGTGGTAGCAGGATTGGAGTACCTGGTGTTGGCAAAAAGAGACCCACAACGAGAACAAAGAGATGTGTGAATAAAAATACAAAGTATTTAACTTAAATACAAGGTATGGTGGGACATGTAAAGCATGGTTAAAAAGAGCAAAAAGTAACACCACCAAGGCAAAAAAAGTAATATGATTAAAAATCATGCCAGAATAAGCAAACGAGAAGGATAACACAGCAGTGTTCACTTTGAGTACCGCGACATTGAAAATAATCCAGATACGTTGCGGCATTAGAAAGAGCACGCCGTGGCACACATGAACTCGCTGGAAAGAATTTAATGCACAAAACAATGCAAACCCCTTGAGCATGTAAAACCTACAGACTACAAACAAAAAGTAACCCAAAATGTATATGATCTCCTAGAAATCAACACAAGGAAACATCAAAAGGGAGAGAAATCAGAGTTAAAGGAAAATAAAGCATGAAATAGATGAGACAAAGTAAGAGAATGGGTTACCTGGAGAGAAAAAAGGGAGTAGAAAATGCAGAATATGCAAGAAACCAAAAGCATGAAGTTGATGCTCTCACATCACGTTCGACTTAAGTGGCAGTACTCTCCAAGAAGTTTGATACCATAGCAGTCAATTTAGTGGCAAGTGGAGCCAATAGCTCAGCTGAGATTTGTAATCATTGTGGGAATTTTCACTATACTGCGAATTGCACAGCTAGCTTGGAGAGTGTGCAATATGCCAGTCAATTCCGCAACCTAGTCACAATAATACTTTTGGCAACAGTTACAACTCTAGCTAGCGAAACCATCATATTTTCTCTTGGGGTGAAAATTCTCAAGGTTCTTCTTCTTCTCAGCCCAAAGAAGCACCCTGTGCTGCTCCCAGTTTTCAACAACAGAGCTCCCCTCATGCCAAAATTTCAACTTCAACTTTCATCTTGGAGAAGAAGTTTGCTCAATTCATGACTAGCCAACAAGACTCGATGACTAAAATAGATTCAGGGATTACCTTCCATAATGCTTTGATGCAAAGCCAAGCGACTTCCTTAAGAAATCTCAAGACTTAAGTTGGCCAACTTGCCCAAGCTTTAAATAGACTCCCAGGGAGTTTTCAAGCAATGTATCACCCTAATTTTAGATATTATAGCATACCCTAAGTATGTTAAGTAAAGAGAATTAAGTATGTCATTTATAACTAAACACGTCATTTACGACCTGTACAATATTTATTAACGAATAAATATATATAGCCTTTAAATAAAAGAAAGAGAGCAAAACATTTTACACAATTTTAAAACTTGCTCTTTACTAAACAACCACATGATATGTATGAGATTACATATTTTACAAAACTAGTTGAATAGACTTAATTACATAACCATAAATTTAAGTACAAACTCAATATATAAATACATGAATACTTTATTAAGTCTTCATCGTATTGCCTTGCACTTGCTTTGGTCCTTCGTTGGATTTATCATGGAAATAGAAAACTAAGGTGAAAATTAGAAATTCTCAGTATTCCATTTTAAAAACGTGTTATCATAATATATCCATCTATTTCAGGGAAAAACATATTCTTTATTTAAAACTCAACTTATATATATTTGTATAAGTTAGAGAGGTCGCAAACTGCCAAATCTGGTCATCTCTCTTCCTGAAATGGAGGTTTAATTATTAACCTTTATAAAATCCTTATATAAGCAAATACATCATATATAACCAAATCAAGTTTTTTATCAACTCAAACTATTTACATAATCAAACCAAATATCATATCTAATCATATAAAATATTCATTCTACTAATAATTCTTTATACTTCAAGTTCCATATTCTAATGTGATACTCTTCATATCTCTTACTTCATAAATTACACACTTTGTCTATAATCATATTTCATTCATTTTGGATACTTTGAAGTCAAGCTTCCACCATGGTCTTTGTAACACCCTTGTGGGGATGTTATATTTATGATGTAATAAAATAAAATCTACCAAAGTTGTAAAACATTTGTTACATAAATAATATGGGTTGCAAATTTTTTTCCTTTTTATATATAATAACCTTAATTAAAATAACACAGAACAGGAAATAAAACAAATTATCATCACACACATAATATACATAGGATTTTGTTTTAAGTTATGCAAATAATTTACAACTACAAAATATTTAAACAAAGCAGTAAAGAGTTAATATACAATACAACATCATAGAGTGCCCAAGTGCACATCATAGATTTCTAATCCTCCGATGGATCATCGGACGATAGAAAATCTGGATGTCTCGCAGCTCTGCGGACATGAGTCCGCATTGTCGACACTATACTGATCTCACTAGGGATACGGAACATCCCCTCCCCAGTGACGCCTCAGATCCAACGACATCTCCAATTGTAGATACAAAGTTGTAGTAAAAGCAGGCTCAGCATCAAACTCGCTCGTAGGGACACAGTCAGTCGTCCCAAGTAAATAACTGATCCTCGATCCTCTCGCAGACGCTAGGCCTCTGAACCTCTGTGAAACTCTAGTCTCACGAACCCAAGAAATCCCGACAATGCCATACTCACAAGTCAGTCCAACGGATATGGATGATAAGAAGGTTTGCACTCGTCGAACTAATCCCCCGTCTGCTGCTCCTCCTCCTCCTCAGGATACTCACAATCTAGAGGTTGTTCCTCTTCCTCAAACTCTTTTATAACATAAATAATAATACAGAAACAATACATATAGAGAGGTGAGATAATCATACATCAATACCAGCATGGCAAATAAGAAAACGCCAAATACAACAGATATAACAGTTTATACAATAAAGCATACTATAGCATCATAAATAATAATACAATTTAATACAATAATTTTAATACAACAGTATCAAATAATATCACAGATAATAATGTTATGATGCATGACACAAATGTAAATGCAATACGACTCGTTCGTACTCCATGGAGCTAGACACAGATATCAAAGAGAATGACCCGCAAAGATCTATTAGTATTGTGTCCCAAACTATTGACTTGTCTAACGTTGTGTCTATAGCCCTTTGTCAATCATCGTGTAGTAGCACACAGTCAAACATCGTGTAACTACAGGCATTGTACTAAAATAGTCTTTACAAGATCTTGATTAAGTATAGTGCGTGTCGAGATCACTAGTGTGTTGCCAGTTACCACAGCCCAGACGAGCGACCAACTGTCCACATATGAAATACTCCGCACACTAATGCCTCCAAGTCCATACAAAGAAATGAACCATACTACGCTTATCACACCGACAACACGGTGTAATACGCCTCATCAATCAAATCACCAATTATCAATCAAATTGGCACAACTCAATGCATGAATAAAAACTATAATTACTAAATTACCCTTAGCTTCAAAATATTCTCATATTTACACAAATGTCCTCCATGGCAATAATCTCAAATACAGTACGTTCCCACTTGACATATCATATTTCCACATGTCCAAAATACAGTACGTTCCCACTTGACGTACCATATTTTTACATGTCTAGGTCCACCACTTTGGCCCAACAGTAAATCTCGTTGTTCCAATTAATCGCGTAGAAATTTTATCACGTTTTTTATAATTTCAACATTTTTACAAATGTTTTTAAATCGTGTAAACATATTTTGCTGTTTTTAAAATCGCGCGCTGTTTTTAAATCGTTTTCTCAATCGCATAAGATTTTTAAATCGTTTTCTTGATCAAAAAGCTTTAAAATAAAGATTTTAAAATTACGTAAGCTATTTTCACTACTTTAAAACTACGTAGAATAATTTTCCTTATGTTATAAATATATTATAAAATATTCTCTTTTATTTGTCTATTTTTAATAAATTTTGACAACATTTTGTCTATAAATTCTATTAAAAATGTGTTTTCATCTTTCCTCTAAAATTTCTTTTGTTTTATTTTATAATTATAAAATCCACTTTAGAAATTGTTACTATACTTTAAAATCTAAAAGTAAGTATTTTTCAAAGGTTTTGTTCATTATTCTACTATATCACCTTTCTAATAAAAATTAGTTTACTTCTTTAATTATTGAAAATTCATTACAAATGCATTCTTTTTAGGTAAAATATCAATTCTACACTTAGCAAATAAATTTTGAATTGATTACTCATTTAGAAAGCATTTGGCCGAATTTCACAAAACATAGCCATTTGATCTTTGGATCATTTTCCATCTTCTAAATCATTTTGATTTTCATTCATTTACCTAATTCTATTAAATTATTCCTTTAGAAAATGGTTGAGAACATTTTGGTTCTCTTTTCTTGATTGAGGCCGTGAGCCTCTATTTTGTGTTCTTTGGAACACTCATGCAAACCTCATATGTTATTTACATCCTAAGTAATATTCATGCATAATCACACATACAATATATTTTAAAGCTTGTAGACATGCATACAAACAATATCATACACAAGTAGGAAAGCATTTAAACAATCAACACAAGTGAATCCTTATGGATTCTTTACACACATACAATCCATTTTCTCATCACCACACTTGTTTGATGAGATTAAATCTCCCTCTTACCTTAAAGGAAGATTAAAACCTCTACTCCTTCTCTTAGTGGTTTCAGTTTCACCTCCAAGAAAACCTAAAAATCTTAAATAAAAATTTAAAGATTATAACTATAGGAGAAAAATATAAACTATGGATAAATCATGGCTTAGAACCTTGAAAATGAAGTTAGAAATGAAAAATAAGGATTTTCACCTTCTAGGAAAAATCTTCAAAGTGATTTTCCAAGCTTAAGATGATAGATTTTGGAAGAACTCTCAACTAGAGATGTTCTTCGAATGGTGTTTAGGTTTGGAAAAGTGAGTTGGATAAAATTTTTGAAGGTTGGAAGATGATGCAAGGTGGTGTGGCCGAATGGTTCAAGAAGAACAACAATGGTGGGTTTTGATTTTTGGAAGAGAGAAAGTGTAGCAAAGTGTTGGAAAATGAAGTGAAAATACCCTCCAAATGGGTGCATGACCGTGTAACTCTTCCAATGAAGAGATGGCCTCTTTGTTTGACTTCCAAGACTCCATCCAAGCCTTAGAATTCATCAAGGGTTGAGATCAAAACTTGGCCTCCAAGCTTGTCTCCTATTGGCTCATCCAAGCCTTGTCATAAGCCTAGTCATATGCATTGTCACATGTTCTTGAAGGTTCCTCCCTAATGGTGATTAATTAAGCTACTAATCCCATTAAACTTCTAAGCACACTTAACCTAACTTAATTAGGAAAATTAGTTACATTACTAATTAATTAGCATTCTTATAATCCAAGCTTCAAGAGCCATTGATCATATCAATGGTTGATATTAGATAGTGATATGATCAAATCTAAGCCATTAGATCTTATTTCCATGAAATTCTAGCCATTAGATTCATCTTCAAAGATAAAGGGTCAAGATCTTCCCAACATTCTTCTCATCCAATGGTCACAAATGATTCCAACCATTTTTGTGAGACCAATCTTCATTAAATCAATGGTGGATATCCAAGTCCTTCATAATTAAGTTTAGCTTTACAACCATAGATTAGATCGGTTGATATTCAAAGCTAAACTTCTTCTCATCCAATTCTAAGCCCTCTTTGTTGACTTAATTCCTATTGGTTTAAAATAAATCAAGCCACTAACGTTGATACTTTCTCTAAACTTCAAAAATTGTGGGTCTTACAAACCAAAAGTGGATCCCATAAACTTTTTCGGGTCCATTATTGTCTAATAAAATAATATTATAATAATATAAAATTATTTTATCACGTTTAATCCCCAAAAATTAAAAGATTAACATATCATTCTAATTGGGTTTAGTAAGATTCTCCAAACTTCAGAATAATTAAAATAAGATTTCCTCAGTCTGAAAATTATTATTTTCCTGACCCGGAGCAAATCACACAAAACACTCAAATTTGAACACGAAAGAGTCAAATAAATTTTATATCATACAAAAAAATATAAAACAGTAAAATCAGGACATAACGATCATTTATCCTAAAGTTGGAGTGTTACAGTCTTTATTACTTTAATTCTGAAAACGGGACAATTGCCCATATAATTGTCATTTTATGCAATGTATTATAATGTATGATTATGCCTAATGAATGCCCTAATGTATGCTTATGTAATGTTAATAAAAGCATTTTAATTTTTTAAGAAAACTCATGATGCTTGCATATTCCTAGGACAACCTTTGTTCCTTGTATTTCCTCTAGGTAAAATGAGGTATTAGGACAACCTTTGTTCCTTAACCTCCCTTAATATCATAACCCTAGCATTGGGAGCACCTTTGACCGAAGCCAAATACGTGGAAATAACAAACATGAGGTTTGAAAACCACAACATGCAAAGTTACTTTTAAATCCATTATACAAAAAACACATGTTACTTGCATATTTCTCAGAATCCTTTTCTTCCAGGAAGACCTTTGTTCCAGGAAGTTATTTTGATCCTTGTATATCCTTAGGTAAGAAAGGGGTAGGAAGACCTTTGTTCCTTGTCCACATCGCACTACCTTAGTATGAGTGGTAACAATGAGGTTACCTTTTACCACCTTTAATACCTTACTGTAGGTATGAGTACCCAGAACCTTGGCACTAGGAGCACATTTGGCTCAAGCCATATGGCCACTCATATAAGGAAATAACAAGTAACAAGTTTGAAAACAAAACATGCATAGTTGTTCATAAAACCATTACTTCATACACTTTTCACATAATCATGTTATCTTTGCATAATAGGGAAGCACAACCTTTTCTGCGAAGCTTTTCATTCATACTTATACTTTGTAGAGAGGGAGTGACTCACTCAACCTCAATCTACCCTTATCTTTCCTTGACTTTGCTTCCCAATATTATGCTTGTCAATCTTATTCACTAACAGACATATATCAATGTGCTCTGCAACATCATTAATATATATATATATATATATATATATATATATTATATATATATATATCATTCATTCATTCATGAATCATAGCGTAACTCCTTTCATCGAGCAATATACCATGTCAATATTTCATAGAAGATACACAATCATAACATAATACATTATACCATTACTCAACATCTAAATGCATCAAAATACTATCCAATTCTTTTCACATCCATAATTTATACATGGTTACATCCCAAATTCTTAGAATTCATAATAAATTCATGCATATTCATACTTTACATAGCATTATTTAGACTTATTTTCCTCTAAGTATCATAAAATATCATTGCATAACATTACAAATCATATTTCCAAGTCATACAAAAACATAACATTTTCTATCTTGCGACTGCCCAAAATAGGGCATTAGACCGTGTTCAACATTCAAATAAAATGAAGTCATAAACTTCACTAAATCAATCACAAAATCAACACAAGACTTGTTAAAAGTTAAAACACAATTTGGAAGTAATCAATCATGGTTTCAACCCTGAGATACATAAATAAAAACACCATCAACTATCCAAATTTAACCCATAAGGAGCAAACCCATTTCTACTATGCCTTAATAACTCAACTCTAATTATTAAAGAAACTACTAAAGTTTCTAGGATTCAAATCATCACAAAAATACCTCATTTTTTGTCTAAAAAGGCTGATTTTCATGAATGCGCCAAATGTGCATCCTAACCTCAAAATTTTTGAAATTTTATGGGCAAATAGCCTTCCCTCATATCTTTCAAATGCCATAAAATTCACTTAATTTGGCTAAGTATAGCTAAAGTTATGCCACATTATGCAAAAGTTAAAACAAGGCATTCTCTATTTTACCCAAAAATGACTTGACTTAAAAATGAAACTGGGAACAAACTAAGAGTTTAAAAATTATAAAATTTTAAAGTCAAATAGCGTTACATGTTAGTTTTCAAATGCCACTAGTTTCATGTAAATACGATCTCAGAGCAAGAAATTATGCAATATGGTTTAACAAGTGCCAGATTGCTTTTTCTGTAGAATTTGGCTCGGGTTCAGATCAAAACTGGGACTAATTGGGTCGTTCTAAATTTCTGAATTTTTTTAGTACATGAAGCCTTATGTCTTAGTTTTCAAATGCAATAAAAATCAGATCAATCCGATGACTATAGCTCAAAGTACGCATCAAACATCATAAGTTGTTCGGGTGCTACCATGTTTCTACAAAATCAGGTTCTACAAAGTCTTAGTTCCTAACCAAGCTCTAATCCTCAAATCATGGATTCTAAGTGTTGTTCAACCATAATCATGGTCTCTAATCATGTTAGGATCATTAAACACTAAGTTCAAATTATCAATTATAGATTTAAACTCAATCAAGTAAGGAAAATATCATTTTTCTCACTTTGTGCATCAAAGGTCCAAATGAAGAGTTCTAAGTTTCTAACTCAAATTCCTACCATGAACAAGTCATAAACAACCATTGAAAACACATTCAAGCAAGAAAACACTCAAAATACCTCAAAATCCCATTTTAAGTTATTATACCTCAACTAAGCATGATTTTTGGAATCAAACCATAACCTCAAAATACCTATTTTTCTAACTCTTAGAATCAAGGAGAAATAAAGTCACTATCTAGCTCCTAGTCATAACTATACTTAAACTAGACCACAATTACCACAAAGCAAGCTATAGAAATGAGGATCAACTAAGAAAATATCATAACTCACTAAAAACCCATTTTTGAATATTCACTATCCATGGTAAAACAAAAACATGTTCATATTCTAAGCAACAACCATAACCAAACTAGCCTATCATTGAGTTCAAATACATAAGAATCAAGCATGGAAAATGTAAATCCCCATTAAAATCCATTTTCGGTTTATGCCACAAACCAAGAGGAAAAACCCATTTTCCATTTGCTCAAAATCAAGGAAAATCAAGAACATATTCATGTTCCAAGCATCATTCATAATCAAACTAAACCTTTAACAAGCTCAAAAGGAAGTGAAATAAGCATAGAAATTATAGTTAACCCTCAAAACCCATTTTCGGTTTACCATCCAAAAATGTGAATCACATAAAAGGAAAGAAAAAAAGGAGTTATGGAAGTATTTTCCTGTACCTCAAGTTTGAAGAAGATGAGCTCCAACCTTGCCTTGCTCCTCCTATTTTCTTCCTCTTTTCTCCACCGTTTTCTTTCCATGTTTTTCTCTTCATTCTTGTTGTTGGATGATGCATGAAAGGGAGGAGAGAAAAGTGAGTTAATCTCACTTTAAAATATATGAATTAGGGGTACTTTGGTCTTTTTACCAAAACTTTGTATATGTTAGGAACACCTTGATTTTGCTAAATCAAGTTTCCTAACCTCCAACAACCTTATAATAAATTATAAGATTCATCTGAATTTTTATTTCCCTATTTTCTTAATTTTTCATATATGTTGTACCTTAAACCGGTACTTAAACACTCACTCAGTGTCCTTAAAAATACCAAACTAGCTCCGTTTGTCCTCCAAATTTAACTACATCATCTTTCACATATTTGTGACCTAGAAATAAATTTTTCATATTTATTTCATTTAATTTAATATTTATGCTATTTTCCTGAGTTAAATTAGTCATTTTACACATTCTGTGTTGTAGCAAAGTGCCTAAATTAACTCAAAACGTTACAAAATTTAGCAGACATGTTAGACACGTATTATGGTACCTCTATGACCATATACAAGTGTAACATGCTAAAAAGAGGATGTTATAAGCGACACCATCAATAATCCTAAGGGTGTCTCTAATGAGCATTATAAGGCTATATCATTGAGGAGTGAGAAGAAAATTGAAGAGAATCCCAAGAGTAAGCTACTTGAAGAAAAAGTTGAGGTTGCAAAAGATGATATGGTTGTGAACAATAAGGTTGAAAAGAATAAGGAAATTGCAAAGAGAAAGTTTGAGGACAAGAAGAAGGAGGACAAGCTTTATACATCACCTTCACCTTTCCCCAACAGGCTAGCTAAACAAAAACTTAATGCTCAATCTTAAGAGTTTTTGAAGATTTTTAAGAAATTTTACATTAACATACCATTTGTTGAGACTTTGGAACAAATGCCTAGTTATGTGAAGTTTATGAAGGACATCTTGTCCAAGAAGAGAAGGCTTGTGGATTATCATGTAATTGGACATATGTCGTTGAGGATTTTGTTTTGATGATAACAAACATGAAGACTAAAATGAAGATGATAGAAAGACCAAGTCCAAGATCGCATAAGAATAGCTTTAGGACTTAGGATCTTTTTGTACGGAGCTCACTCTAATATCTCTCAGTTTTGAAAGAAAAATAAGTTGGTATAATCAAGTGTTTTTGAAATAAATCAGTTTCTATTGTTTTATTCAAACAAAGATTATTCTATTTGAATAAACATTTCCACGAGCATCTGTTTTAACAGCCTTATTCGAATAAGGCTCTTGCTATTTGAATAATGATTTTCAGCTTCCTTCTGTTTTCTAAAATGCTATTCGAATAATAGTTTTTCAAAGCTTCTGTTTTCTTAAAGTTTTATTCTAATAAACCACTTTCTATTCGAATAAAAGGACCTCCAGAAAGGCTTCTCTTAAATGTATTATTCGAATAACACAGTAGTTATTCGAATAATCTAAGTTTTTTAGAATCTGCTTATTAAAGTGTTATTCGAATAAACTTAAGGTTATTCGCATAAACCCTATCAGCTTGCTTTTTACGAAGATGTCATAAACTGTGTTATTCGAATAAAGGACTCACTTATTCGAATAAACACAGGTTCTACGAACTCTGATATGGAATCAAGTTTTTGAAATATTAAGCATTTATTATCCCCAACGGCTGTTTCTTCGAATTTTCTCTATAAATAGAAGCCTTGGGTCCTCTCTAAAATTGCCTGACACTCTGATTAATTTTTTGCTTGCTCTATCTTGTGAAATTATTTTCTACGCTCTATTTTCGATTAAAACTTTGAGATATTTCTGTGAGAGCTCTATTAGCACTTCAATTTGTTAATTTACTTTGAGTGAGAGTTTCTCTTCTTCATCTATTTCTCTGATATATTGTATTGAGGGTGAGGTATCCCTCTAAGGTTTGTATTGAGGGTGAGGTATCCCTCTAAGGTTTGTGTAAGGGTGAGGTATCCCTGCAGGCTGAGGCTTTAGCACAAGGGTAAAGTTTCCCTGTGTGTGAAAAGTGCTCTATTGTGTAAAAGTTGCAAGCACCTGTTCTAAGCTTGTATTGAATAGTGAAAAATCTCGAACTATGTTTCGGTGACTGGACGTAGGCCACAAGTGGTTGGTGGTCGAACCAGGATAAATATCGTGCTTACTTTTCTTCTCCTTATCTCTTTATTCATTGCAATTTATTTATTATTGCTTAATTGTTTATTTACGGTTCTTAAGGCATTTTATCATCTTTATATATTCATTTCATTGCTTCGAGAAATCTGTGTTAAAAGGGGTTTGCGAAAAAAAAAAATTTATACTCAATTCACCCCTTATTGAGTACTGAAGCCACTTAGGTAACATATGAGACCATAGCTCTCATAGAGAAATGTAATGCCATCTTACAAAATAAGCTACCTCCCAATTTGAATGACCCTGAAAGCTTCACCATTCCATGCACGATTAGTAGTCAATTCTTTGGCAAAGCTTTGTGTGACCTAAGGGTAAGCATAAATTTGATGTCTCTATCTATCTTCCAACGGTTAGGGTTGGGGGAGGTGAAGCTAACTTCTGTTACTTTACAATTAGTTGATTGTTCCCTCACTTATCTTAAGAGAGTCATAGAGGATGTCTTGGTCAAGGTAGACAACTTTATTTTTCCAGTTGATTTCATTATCCTAGACATAGAGGAGGACTGCAATGTACCATTGATTTTTGGGAGACCTTTCCTAGCCACTGGTAAAACTATGATTGATATGCAAAAAAGTGAACTTACTATGCAAGTTAATGATGAAAAGATAACCTTTAATATTTACAAAGCCATGAAATTTTCAAATGATAATAAAGAATACTCCTACATAGGTATGATTGATCAAGTAGTCAATAATGCATTTCATACTAGTTTTACTAATGATTCCCTTGCTTTATCTTTGAAATCCATATGTGAGCATATTGATAGGGATGATGTTATTGAATGTATTAAGCTACTTGACTCCTCTGATAAGTTTTTCAAGAATCCAAGCTTTGAACAATTGAACATACCTTTTGACAAGCCCATTATTCAGCCTTCCATAGTCACTCAACCCAAGTTGGAGCTAAAACCATTGCCCTATCACTTGCGGTATTCAGACTTGGGGGAATCTTCTATGTTTCCGGTTATCATTTCTTCATCTTTGTCAAAGGAGCAAGAATCCAAGTTGTTAAGAGTGCTTAGGGAGTACAAAAAAGCTTCAGGCTGGACTATTGCAGTCATCAGAGACATCATCCCTACTATTTACATGTACAAAATCTTGTTGGAAGTTGATTACAAGCCAACCATTGAACATCAAAGGCGTCTCAACCCTATCATGAAGGAGGTGGTTAAGAAGGAGATCATCAAATGACTAGATGCAAGCATCATATACCCTATCTCTAATAGCAAATGGGTGAACCTGGTTCAGTGAGTGCCTAAGAAGGGTGGAATGACGATGGTAGCCAATGAGAACAATGACTTAATTCCCACTAGGACAGTCACAAGATGATGCATTTGCATGGATTATAGGAAGCTCAACACTACAACCTGGAAGGATCATTTTCCATTACCATTTATTGATCAAATATTGGATAGGTTGGTGATAAACACATATTTTATTCATTAAGAAACCCTTATATTCAGTCATTTACACTCTCCATATTCTTAATTGATTGAGTTTGGTATGATTTTGTGAGTTTGAGCTCAAATTGGTCCTAATTGAATATTTCCAGCATTATTGAGATTTGACACTGTTTCTGTATTTTGGCCATAACTTGAGTTTCTAATATCTGATGAACATGAATTTTACCTTGTAGGAAAGCTAAGAGGAAGCTCTACAACTTTGATGAAGAGCTCGAAGTCTGATTCAGATGTCTAAGGGACCTAAGTTGACATAGAAGTCAGAATACGGGTTCTGTCAGTAGAATCCGAACAGTGTGCACTCAAAAAAATCATATCTCAAGATGTAATAATGGAGATGGGCTGAAATTTGGACATTGGATAGTCAAGATCCAAATAAACAACTTTCATGAAGAACACATTTTGAGAAAAAGAAGTCTAGTAGGTCATTTTGAGCTTGCAAGTCGGGACAGAGGTGCTGAAGTTGGGTTTGAGCAACCTACGGTATTTGGGACATATCTTGGGCTTAAGGAAGCCAAATTGGACGAACCAGCTATCCATTTTATAGCCAAGACAAGGATCTACAACTTTCATGAAGAACACTTTTCGTGGTTCTGAAGTATAGTGGGTTGTTTTTGGCTTCCAAGTCAGACACGAAATTTTCGTCCTCAACCACCCACTCATCCATCCACTAATCCACTCATCCATCCACTAATCCACTCATCCACTCATCCACTCATCCACTAACTTACCCATTCATCCACTCATACACTAATCCAACCACTTAACCACTCCACCCACTCATCCACTAATCCATCCACTCATCCATCCACTCACCCATTCATGTCCATAATTTCCCACTCACCAAAAGTCCTTTGGCATTTTTCACTAATTCAACCACTCAACCATTCCACTCACTCATCCACTAAACCAATCCACTAAACCAACCCACTAATCCATCCACTCAAACACTCCACTCACTCACCCACTCATCCACCCACTTCCCTTTGTCATTTTGTTACCTTAGACTTCTATAAAAGGCACCATTTATCATGAACAAGATGTAACTCTCCTTCATTTTCTCTCTTAGTTTCTTGTTTCTTCATAGTTTCTTCTTGTTTCTTCATAGTTTTTCTTGTGATTTCTTTCTAACTATGTGTAACTAAACCTCCCTTGGTTAAGGGGTGATGAAACGGTATTAATGTTGTAAACTTTGCATATTTGATTATTTCAACACGGTTATGTTTTTATTCATATTTTTGAATCTATTGTTGGATGAAGGTTTTTGTACTTGTTCCTGATTTTCAAAGTAGTAGATCTAGGTTTATTATGCGCGATTTGCGGTAGTAGATCTAGTGGGATGTATGATGTTCATGTGGGTATAATTATCTTTGTGCTATTTGCCAGTTATAAAAGTGGTAGATCTGGGTTTATTGCTGATTTGTATTAGATCTAGAGAAATATATGTTCTAAGTAATTTAATCCCGGTGTGTGATTAGACCTTAGTGTAATTAGTTTTCTAAATCTTAATGCAATTGTTGGATAGTGTGTAAAGAGCGGTTGTTTTATGACTAATCGGTGATTAGGAGTTGATTTTTTCAAGCAAGCTAAATTGGCCAACACGTAAGAAAAACAGAGATTTAATATCACAATTGCATAAAAACATAATTGAGCATGTTGGAATAAAAAGGATATGTGGATTTACATTATCATATAAATCTAGTGGTGGATTCAATCTCTTAACCAATTTTCTTATATTGTTGATTTCAGTTTGTTTATTGTTATCTTTGAAGCTGTTCATTGTTCATCAAAACTCCAAAACCCCCCTTTTACTGTTTATTGTTAATCAGAGTCTAAATTGGGAATTGTTTAATAGTGTTAATTGAATTGGTTCTCTGTGGATCGACCCTTACTAACTACAACTAGTAGTAAGGTTTTTATTTTCTGGTGGGCCTGACAACTGATTTTTATCTTAATTTTAATCACTACATCCGCACGCATCAATTAGCAGGTTGTGCGTATTACTGTTTTCTTTATGAGTATTTGGGGTCAATCAAATAGCTATGCCCTAGATGATCAAGAGAAAACTACTTTCACCTACCCATATAGTACATATGCTTTTAGGAGGATGCCCTTTTATGCAATACCCCAACGACTTTTCAGAGATGCATGATGGCTATCTTCACCGACATGGTAGAGAAATGTTTGGAGATATTCATGGAAGACTTCTTAGTCTTTGGTGATTCCTTTGACGAGTGTCTTCATAATTTGACTATTCTGTTGAAAAGGTGTAAAGAGATAAACTCGGTACTTAATTAGGAGAAATGTCATTTTATGGTCCAAGAAGGCATAATGATTAGCCATAGAGTTTCACATAAGGGAATGGAGGTTGATAGAGCTAAGATTAAGGTTATTGAGAAACTTCCACCACCAATATCAATGAAAGGAGTCCGAAGTTTCCTTAGGCATACTAGATTTTACCATAGGTTTATCAAAGACTATTGCAAGCTTCCCAAACCACTTTGTAACTTGTTGGAAAAAGATGTGCCTTTCAAGTTTGATGAGTCATACATGGAAGCCTTTGTGGAGTTAAAGAAAAGACTTATCTCAGCACCTATTATCACTACTCCTGATTGGACCCTACCGTTTGAGCTGATGTGTGATGCTAGCGACTATGCAATTGGAGCGGTATTGGGCCAAAGGAAGGACAAAGTATTTCACTCCATCTATTATGCAAGTCGGACACTTACTGATGCACAGTTGAACTACACCACTACTAAGAAAGAACTATCCACAGTTGTATTTGCATTTGACAAATTCTGGGCATATTTGGTTGGTGCTAAAGTAATTGTCTTCACAGATCACTTGGCCATCAAGTATATAGTGAGCAAAAAGGATGTCAAGCCGAGGTTGATTTATTGGGTTTTGTTACTACAAGAGTTTGACCTTAAGATTAAAGATCGGAAGGGTGCTGAGAACCAAGTAGCCAACCATCTTTCCAGGTTGGAAACTAAGAATTATCAACTTGACCCAACTTTGATTTGTGAGACTTTCCCAGATGAGCAGTTATTTGTTGTATTTGCTAGCTCAGATCCATGATATGCTGACTATGTCAACTACATTGTGAGTGGATTGATACCATCATAATTATCCAATCACCAGAAGAAGAAATTCCTTCATGATTTCAGATTTTATATTTGGGATGAGCTGTATCTCTTTAAACAGTGTGCTGATTAGTTGCATTCCTATAGAGGAGACTAGTGCTATACTCGAGCAATGTCATGCTTTACCATATAGAGGTCACTATGGGGGTGAACAAATAACTGCTAAGGTGTTGCAATCAGGTTTTTATTGGCCTTCTTTATTTTGAGATTCACACTCATTTGCAGCTAAGTGTGATAGATGTCAAAGGACCGAAAACATTTCCAAAAGGAATGAGATGCCTTTGAACTCAATTTTGGAAGTGAAAATCTTTGATGTGTATGGCATAGACTTTATGGGGCCCTTTGTATCATCCTTTGGTAACCGTTACATTCCTGTAGGAGTGGTTATATGTCAAAGTGGGTGGAAGCTTTTGCCCTACCTACTAGTGACTCTAAGGTGGTCCTTAATTTTCTAAAAAAGAATATTTTCACAAGGTTTGGCACCCCAAGAGCCATTATTGCTGATGAGGGATCACATTTTTGCAACAAGTACTTTGCTGCTTTACATGCCAAGTATGGGGTGACACATAGGGTAGTCACCGCCTATCATCTACAAACAAGCCAAGCAGATGTTTCTAATTGAGAGCTGAAGAGGATTCTTGAGAAAACTGTGAGCCATTCTAGAAAGGATTAGTCTAAAAAATTAGATGATGCTCTCTAGGCTTACCGCACAACTTATAAAACTTCTCTTAGCATGTCTCCATACCAATTGGTCTTTGGCAAGGCTTGCCAGCTTCTTGTCAAACTCAAACACCATGCCTATTGGGTCATCAAGAGGTTAAATTGGGATTCTAAAGCTAGTGAGGAGAAAACATTGTTACAACTAAATGCACTTAATGAATTCCGCTTACATGCTTATGAAAATGCTAAGATCTATAAGGAAAAGGTGAAGAGGTGGCATGACAAGCACATGATTCCAATAAGCTTTGCACCATGCCAGAAGGTTCTCTTATTCAATTCAAGGCTAAAATTATTTCCAGGCAAGCTCAAATCCCGGTGGTCAGGTCCATTTTTAGTTGTGGAAGTGTTTTCTCATGGTGTCGTAACCTTAGAAGACCCGATATCAAAGTTAACCTTTAAGGTCAATGACCAGCGGCTTAAGCTTTACTTAGGTGGTGAGGTGGAGAGACACAAAACCTCATTCATTCTTGCCCCTCCATCTTGAAATCTACAAAGCCAGTCAGGACTATAGATAAGGCGCTTCTTAGGAGACAACCCGAGTTTTTAACTTTATGTCTTAGTTTCGGGCAATTTCATGCATGATTAGGAGTTTTTCTTTATGGTTTTAATGTGTTTTTGATAGCATTATATTGTGTGTTTTTCATTTTTTATGTCTTGTTAATTTTACATAATGTTTGATAATGTTTCTTAGCTATTTTTGTAAGAGAAGAAGCTGTGGAAGAGCCAAAAATAGGATCAGAGGGTTGTTGCTGCATAATTATGTAATCCAGGACTCCATGTCTAGGCGTGGATTTACCACGCCTAGGTGCCAATGTCTCAGTATTTTCAGGCTAAATTTTTCAGAGAGTTTTACGACTAGGCATGCATTTATCACACCTAGGCAAGCTCTTCTCTGTCTGATGCACTCTGAAAGACAAAGATTGTCATGCTTAGGCGTGGCTTTTCCATGCCTAGGCATGATATCTCTGCGAAAAAAATCTATGCCTAGGTGCCGAAAAAACACGCCTGGGCATGATGGGGGTTGCTGCACAAAACGGAGCCCATTTATGCACAAAACCCATTTTTCCCATTTTTTTCTCTCCCTCTCTCTCTATTGCAACAAACCCTCACCTCTTCCCCAACCCACCTCCTTCCAAACACCCCATCACCTCTAACTCTCGACCATCAGCCCCACTCCCTCGTACCCACCCAAACCAAGTGGTATACCCCACCATCACCTCCTCCCCAATCCACCTTTTCTCAAGCCACCCAAACCCACCTCCTTCTAGCCACCCCATCACTCTAACCCGTGCTCCCACCCCCTTGTTCTCTCTATCTCTAGCCACCCTCACCTCCTCCCCAGTGTTAGTCAGTTGAAAGTTTGGTGCCCTATTCTATTTTGTTTGGTTCACCCAAGGTCGGCCTTCAATTTTTCAATTTGCCAGCGTTCAGCATTTTAAATTTTTTTTTTTTTGCTAATGGCTTTAATTTTTCTATTCAATGATGGTCTACCTTAACTAGTGATTAATCTTGAATATCTATTCTATTTTGATGATTAAAATTCTAAGTACTTCTTGATCTGTATTTTGTCTTGCATCTTGTTGATAATTTGGTGCTCGTCTATTAGTTATACTTGTTGAAATGAGTTGGAAGCTCGAGAGTTTTTAGCTTTGAACTCCTATCCTTTCCAGAATAGAGTGACAAAATAATTATAGCAGTTACAAGTGAGATGGAGAAATTGTATGGCCCAACCTCTAAAGAGAACCCTCCTCCCATTGTTAGAATCACTCAAGGTATTGTTCCAACCTTTGAGCTAATTTTTGAAGCTGAAAAAGTTTTGAATGGTTGTTAGAAGACTTCTCCTCTCACTTCTTAACCAAAATCTTTTGATGAAGAAGAAGAAAAGAAAACAAAAGAAAAACCATTTGACCCCATCACTCAATTTTCTGAGAAAACCAAAGTTGAACCCCATACTCCTATAACCAGGGAAAAACCTTTGTTTGATTAGTCTATGCAACAACCTATTGAACCTATCCCTGAAACCCATACCACCTTTCTGAGCAAACCAAGGTTCTCAAGTTTAACTTGGAAAGGAAGACTGTTGAGAAGACTACTGAAGATGATATTTTCATACATAAATAAGTTGAATAAAAAAAAGCCGCTCACCTGCAAACTTCACCATCCTCTTGAATTGTTACACGTTTGTCTGCTTTTACATCCAAGTTATTGGCAATAAAGGAAACTTGAGTCTATTGAAGATCGTCTAAATGCCTTTACTACTGAAGTTCAACAGATGAAAACAGAATTACAAGTTGGGATGGCTGAAGTGAATTATGCTATTGGTGCTCTCCTACAAAAGTTTGCTCTGTTTGAAGAATGGTGGGTTCAAAAGCTTGAAGATGTTGTACTTCCAGAAGACCTAGAGAAAAGGGATTGACTCTTCTGATCTTCATTCTTTCTGAAATCTCTATAATGGCATTTTCTCTACCTCGTCTTTTTGCTGATGCCAAAAAAAGAAGAAAAAACATAGACTTTAGAGCATCGTGTTTAGGTGGAGCATTCATACTTAAATGATCATCCTTTTTGCATTCATACTTTTGTACTTACCTCTTTCTATTTAAATGATAAAGTATGAATGTTGAATATTTCTCCTAGTCATATGTTTCTGATATTCATATAAGATAATGCTTACTTTTCTGATTTTTTTTAAGTCTTTGCTTATTCTTAATGTTTAGAAAGATAAAAAGATCTAAGTCTAGTTTGTCATCATCGAAAAATGGGAGATTGTAAGCTCTAAAGCCCTTCAGAAGCATTCACTTGCTAGAGTTCTTTAGTAACTTTTGAGTTTTGATGATCAACAAACTTAACCTTAGAATCTTTTCCAGTAACCTTCTGTCTTAAGTGTTTAATAGAATAAAGTGAAAAGATTCTCAGACTCATTTTTCATAAATCAAGTTATCCAAGCATGGTCCAATGAGAGTCTTGTTAAAGTCAAAAGTTATCTTCAACTGTTTTTAGAAAAAGACTAAGTAAAGAATTGTTTTCATGAGGAAGTCGCAAAAAATTCTTCAAAGGTAAAGGTTCTAAAAGAAAAATTTCCTTAGAAGAAAAGTTTGTGATGTCCAAGTTCAATATAAGAGAAGCTTCAGAAACTAAGTTCATCAGAAGACAAACTTCAGAAACCATGTTCATCAGAAGACAAGTCTTAAGAAGCAAAGTTAATCAGAAGAATGCAATTAGAAAGGAACACTATTAGAAGATAGACCTATTAGAAACATCAAGCATCATAAGAATGAATCTTTTCAGAAGCATCCAAGTTCAGAAGATGAATACTATACAAAAATAGCAAAGTCCAAGTCAGAAAGAATTAGAAGTTCGAAACTTTTGTCTATCGCTGGAAAAAGACAAAAGCTTTTAAAAGAAAAACTGATTAGTCACTGCAAGATAAGAAAACTATAACTGTACTATGAACAGTAACCATTGGAGCTTCAAATGGCTATTTTCTGAATGCCTATTAATTAAAAAAGCCTAGAAGTTGCAATACATGAAACTAACTGTTATTCTGCCAAACTTCTTATCAAACTTTTGAACTACCAAAACAAGCTTTTGACCAAGTTTCTCTACTAAAACCTACTTTTGTTCAATCTTCTGAAAAGAGAAAGTCGTTCTCTGTAGTTTGTATTTGCACATATCTACTCTTTGAGTGTTAGAGAGTTAGAATTTCATTCATATCTCTATAATCATTTGCTTAAATTCACTCTTTGAGTGTTGAGAGATACACAAACAAACTTTTTCTTTGTATCCTGATCCGTTAGTGATCTCTGTGAGTGTCTAGCTTGAAGAGGCTAGGGTGGAACAAATACTACTTGTAATCTAGCTTGAAGAAGCTAAGGTTGATTAAAGAATACTTGTAGTAATATAAAATCTTGGTTTCTGACCGGGGACTGGATGTAGGCAAGTGGATTGGCCGAACTAGCATAAACTTCCGAGTCTGAATCTTCTCAGCTCTAAACTCTTATTTTTCTGATCACTTAGTTGTTAATTTTATCACTTAAGTTTATATTGAAACTAGTTATTAACTTCAACATAGACTAAGTTCTAAGTTGAAATTGAATCAAGTTCATTCCTCTCAAGCAACTCTTCTGTTCTCATAAACTTCTGATTTATACTCTATTACATCCAAGTTGTGAAACTTGAGAAGTTGTAAATGTTTTTTAGGATTCATTCAAATTTAAAAACACGACTCAACCCCTCTTCTTGTGCTCTTGCCACTTTCACATATTAATTGTTTGTGACCGAGCTTTATGAAGATCAGAGAGATAACCAACATCAGCATATCCTACCTTTGACTTTTCTCCCTTTGGGTAAAACAAACCCGTATAAGATGTGCCACGAAGATAATGAAGAACATGTTTTATTCCATTCCAATGTTCGAGTTGGTGCAGAACTAAACCTTGCTAGTAGACTGACTGCAAAAGCTATATTTGGTCTAGTATGGCTTGTAAGATATAATAGTGCTTATATTGCACTAAGACATGGTACTTCAAGATCAAGAATTTTTTTGTCATCTTTCTGTGGAAGAAAAAGATCTCTTTTTTACATCAAGTGAATGAACAACCATTGGGGAGCTTAATAGACAAGATTTATCCATATAAAATTGTTTCAAGATTTTTTTTTCTATATATGATGATTGATGCACAAGAATTTTACTTGCCAAATGTTCAACTTGAAACCCAAGACAAAATTTTGTCTTTCCAAGATCCTTCCTTTCAGATTCCTATTTTAGGTAGTCTGGAGTCTCAGATATCTCTTCTAGAGTCCTTACTATGTTTAAATCATCAACACAGACTGCAACTATAGCAAATTCAGAATTTATTTTCTTGATGAAAACACAAGGACAAATAGAATTATTTTTATATCTATTTTTTTAATAAATATTCACTTAAACGATTATACCACATGTATCCAGATTGCTTTAATCCATACAAGGATCTTTGAAGTTTAATAGAATACATTTGCCGAGGTTTTGAATTATATGCTTCAAGCATCTTAAATCCTTCAACGATTTTCATATATATCCCATTATCCAATGATCCATATAAGTAAGTTGTCACTATGTCCTTTAGACATATGTCAAGTCCTTCATAGACTGCCAAACTAATAAAAAATCTAAAAGTAATTGCATTCATAATAGCAGAGTAAGTTCTTTCATAATATATACCATGCATTTGTGAGAAATCTTGTGCTACAAGTCATGCCTTGTAACATCCCTTCTAAATTAAATATAACAGTATTTATTTTGTATTTTGTATTCATATGATATATGTATAATTTATTAACTATTATTATTAAGGGACGTATGTAGAATTAAAATTTAAGGGACGTACGTGAAATTAAAAATTTAAAGGACATATATGGAATTAATTTTTTTTTGTGTATAAATTGAATTGTTTATTTAAAGTGATTCCGAGAGACTGACAGAAAATTTTCAAGGACGCTGAAAAATCTTAAAAACATTATTAAGTTATATTAACTAGAAATTAAGTAAGTTAGGGTTTTAGCAAACCTAAGTAACTAAGTTAATTAAATAGTTGGTGACTTAGTTTATGGAACTAGGTTAGTAACTAAGTTAGATTAGTTTGGTTAGAGTAACTAAATGTCATTATTACCTAACCATAAACCAATCAAAGTTTAGCCACTTGTTCAACATTTTATTGGTTGGAAACTTTGAGAAGAAACACTTGTACTGCTTTCTATTGGCTAGTTAAGAAATATATAAGGAAAGAATTGGAAAAAAAGAAGAAGATGAACATAGAAACTTGAAGGAGTGCTCGGCCAAGGGAAAACCAAGGAGGAAGAAAGAAGAAAATTTTCAAGGAAAAGGAGAAAAGCTAAGAAGCAAGAAGGATTAAGGAGTTCCAAGCTCATCCACCAAGAGATTAGACTAAGAAACTTACCTATTTCATCTTTATTTCATCTATCTTGAGGTAGGGTAATCATACCTTTCTCTATCTTTTGTTGTTGCTAAAAGAGTTTTAGCATATTTTCACTAAGTAATTAAATCAACGAGGTTGGATGGTAGTTGTTTTCGTTGGATTTAAAACTCTAGGTTAGTGGATACTTAACTTATGTTCTTGAAATCTTGTTTGGATTTCTATGAAAATTGTTTAGGAATAAGGTTGTTGGTGAAGAAGAAGTCTTAAAGGTGATGTTTATTTTAAGAAATTATAGTTAGGAGATGAAGATCTATGAGCTAGGGTTTTGTTCTAATTAATTTGGAGATTTTGATCTAACCTTGATTTAAATGAAATTGAGGTTATCAATGATCTTTTGATGCTAAAAAAAGTTTATAATGATGAGAATGAGAAGAAAATGTTCTTTGTTACAATTTAAGGTTTTCGGCCAAGCATGCCTATTCAGATTTGATGTGCTTGTTAATGAATTTTATAGTATTCTATTGTTATAATTATGGAAGGAAATGATGTGGATTTTATTGAGATTGAAATTGTAAGTAAATGCTTGATTATGTTAATGTTACTCATGATGAACTATTGAAGTTGTTTTGTGAGAAAATGATTCAAAGTTATGATGTTGATGGGCTTGGAGCCTAAAAAGGGTAACATTAATAATTTGAAGAAAACACTGTGGGTTTTCTAGAACTTGTTAAGGTGATCCCCGGGCTACGACTAAGAGGAGCCTTAATGGGGAGTCTTGCATGGTATAGAACAAATTCCCAGAAAGGAAATGACCAATGAGCTAGGGGACACCCTAAAAGGTATGAGATCTCTACTATGTGGTATGTTATGGGCCATGTGAGCTAAAGGAATATGAAATAACATTGTTATATGAGCAAGAAGATAAGAAAGATGTAAAGCAATATGAAATAACATTGTTATGTGAGCAAGAAAAAAAAGTAAGAATTTGGTGGATTGTCAAATGATATTATTTACTATATTTTCTTGATATAAAGTATAATTATGTAGTATTCTGTTTGAAATTATTTTCTGTAGTGAATGCAGCTGAACATAGCATAGTTCAAATTAAATGATTTTATTAATTGTATGATTACTCTACTGAGAATTTTAAATTCTCACCCCTTTATCTGTTATGTTTAGATGATCAAGACCGTGCATATCACATTGTTAATTGACATTGATGCTCAATGTGTCTTTCACCTTACCATTGGAGAAATACGTATAGTAATTAATGGCATTAATATTCGATACTTCATCATGCATGATTCTGACTATTGATACGCGCGCATGATATGATTGTATGTAGATGTAAATAGTTAACTTGACTGCTTTTGGGTGTGCTTGTCTACTGATGTACTGACCGACATTGCTGATTCTGACATTTTAGATGTCTCTTTTGTATTTTGAACCCAGTCAAGGTTTGTAAAAAAAAATTAGATAGATGTATCGACACACCATATGTAAATCTCAAATATAAATGCAGATAGTGTGTTGTTATATTTTCTGTTGTTTTCTTTTATTTCTAGTGTTCCATTAGATGTTTACAATAAGAGTTATAAACAACTTAAATTTATATTTGGTAAATGGAACTAATCTAATTCTAATATTTAATGAATTCCATTACGTAATTAACCACAACACGTATTTAATTAGAAATTCAAATAAATAATGAAGTCACGTAATATTCTACTAGCATTAAGTAATAAATAATAATAACAATAATAAATGAAGGAATGAATAAGCACATATCAATTATTGGGTATAAAATTAAAATTTAAACAAATTACTAGTAGATTGTTACTTTATGGTATCAAAGCAATAGTCTATGGTGTGCCTGTGTAAGTAAAATTTGTATGGTCTAGACCTAATTTAAAATTTATTCCCTATGAAAATTTTATAGATGGTATATATAGTAATAGGTGCATATCGGTCTTAGTGTGATGTGATTTATTCCTAGCCACAAGAATAGTATTATTGAGACTGATCACCTCAATAATTATCTGTCTATGTGTGAGGGATATAATGGCACCACCTAGATGTACCAGAACTAGGAATACTTCTACAAAAGATGGGAATGTTCCTAATGAAAGGATGTGGAATACTTTAGGAGAAATGGCAAATGTTATTCGAGATTAAGCTATAATTTCAAATAATATTTTGCAGCACTTACAAAATAATCTCAATAGGAATAATAATATTGGGAATAGAAATGAAGGGCAAAGGGAGGAAAATAATCATGGAGGAAATCAACAATTTCAGGGTCTTGTTGAATTCTGAAAGAATAAGCCGCCATCATTTTGGGGAGAGTATGATCCAGCTTTAGCTGAATAGTGGCTCAGGAAGCTAGAGAAAATATTTGAGGTAATGGGTTGTATTGATGCCCAGAAGGTTACTTACACCACCTATATGTTCGAAGGAGAGGCAAAATATTGGTGGTAAGGAGCGAGAGGGTTATTAAAGGCACAAAGGACACCAATTACTTGGCAGGTATTTCAGAATACTTTTCTGAATAAATATTTTCCAGTTAATATCAAGAATGTGAAAGAAGCTGAGTTTCCGAAGTCAGAACAAGGTAGTATGACCGTGGACCAGTATGTTACAAAATTTGAGGAATTAGCTAAATTTTCTACTTACCTAAGAAATCATCAAGATGAAGAATGGAAAGCAGTGAAGTATGAAACTGGATTGAGACCTAAACTTCAGAGTGTTGTAGCTTCTCTAGAAATTAGAAATTACTCTGTTGATTAATAAATGTAGAATAGTGTAGCAAACTCAGATGAGAATAAATGAGAAAAAAGGTAAAATGAATGTTTTGAAAAGAAGAATGGAAAATGAGAAGCAAAAGGGGAATAATACTCGATTTAAGCCTAATTGGAACAATGGAAAACAGATACAAACGAGCGGTGGAGAACAACGTTGTACTAAATGTTAGAGATACCATGGTAATAAACCCTGTTTGTAAGGAACTGGAACTTGTTTTAATTGTAGACAACAAGGTCATTATGTCAAAGATTGCCCTAAGCTTAAAACTCAAAATCCTACTCAAAGACCTCAAACCAAAGGACGTGTTTTTACTCTAACTACAAAAGAAGCTAAATAGTCTCCGAATCTGATATATGGTAAGTGTTTTATTCAAAATCATCCTTTAATTGCATTGTTTGATTCAGGGGCTACACATTCATTTGTGTCTTTTGATTGTATGAGAAATTTGAAATTGTCTGTTTCTCAGTTACCATTTGATCTGTTACTTCCTACTCCTACAGGAGGAAAAGTAATAACTTGTCAGGTTTGTTTACAATGTCCTGTTTATGTGCAAAATAAACTATCAGTGATAGATCTTATTTGTTTGCCTATGAAAGATAATGATGTTATATTTAGAAGGGATTGGATGTCTCAAAATCAAATTGTTCTCAATTGTTCTAAGAAATCTTTAAATTTTGTTGAAACTTCTGTACTTAAACCTATTGAGAATGAGTATATTTATTGCTCTGCCGTTCAAGTTAGGGAGTATTTAAAAGAAGGTGCACAAGTATATGTTCTCTTGTTTTTTTTAAATTTAGAGGAACAACAAAAACTAGAAACTATTCCTGTGGTGAAAGAATTTTCTGAAGTATTTCCCTTAGAAATAAATGAATTGCGTCAAGAAAGGAAAATTTCTTTTTCTATTGATTTGATACCAGGAACAGGTCCTATATTAATAGCACCTTATAGAATGTCCCCAATGGTGTAACACCTACCTTAGGGTATCACATTTATGTTACTTAATTATCAAATTACCAAAATATTATAAAATATGCTTTGTAATGTAAATATAAGTTATAAATTTTTTGGAATATTAATAAAATAAACTTAGCAGAATATAAAATTCTAAACAACATCACAAATAATTTACATCATATACCTAAGTCTCAGTACTGACATACTTAAATATTTACAGATATAGTTCTCAAAAGTATTTGAATATTACTTAAACTAACATACTTGCCCAAGTATGACTAGACAGCAGAACCCTCAGACGGGTCCTCCTCAGATTCCTCAGCAGGCAGGAATCCAACTTGACGCGAAGTCCTATGGACCGGTGTCCGTGCAGATGACACTATACTGATCTTCGTTGGGACATGGTACCTACCACCCCAATACTGCCTAATCGACAGCAGAAATTCTGCATGCATAGATAGTGACAGAAAAGAATGGATCTCCATGAAATATCCTGCTCATGTTGACCGTCAAATGTTCCTGATATATTAGTCCCTCCTCATTGGGACTAATCCTCCAAGCACTAGTTCCTCCATGAAATTGCAATCGTACATACCCGAAGAAACTCGATCTGGATGCCATCTTATCAAAACTCAGCTTCCTCAGTAGGAATTTGTTCCTCTTCACCTTCTTGCTCGGTACCTCGCTCAGTGTCTTTACCAAAATATAAATACAATACAAAATAATATACAAAGAGGTGAGATATGATTAATGGATATGATTAATGGATATGAATAATATTATTTTTCTTATTTTGTATTTTTTTGTGTTTTTGATAGGTAAATACACAGGAATGAATAATGGATATGATTGCATGGAAGAACTACTGGAAAAGCTCTCTGGACACTCAGCGCTCAAGTGCTCAAGAACCAACGCTCAAGCGCTGGCTAGGCAGAACATGGGAGTTTCTCTATTATCCCAACGCCTAAGTGCTGGGAGTTCAGCACTCAAGTGCGCAACTGGCAGAGCTGGATGATTGTTTCTTATAGTTCAACGCTCAGGCGTTGGGAAGCCAGTGCTCAGGCGCATGCATCAAGGCAAATTTGGCTTCTGGAAAGCTAACACTCAGGCGCTGGACGCGCAACAGTACAGGTTTATGAAATTATAAATAGAAAGTTATGTGAAATTGCTAGACACACAACAGCAGCCGTCAAGATAACTCAAACCTAATTTGGTGTGGCCAAGGCTTGAATATTAAGAGTTCTCTTTAACCTTCCCACTAATTATCAATGAAGTTTGTCATCTTCTTTACTTTGTCTTGTTCTTTTCCTATGTGTAACTAACTTCCCCTCGTTAGGGGGACGATGGATCTTGATACTTGGATAATATAACTTTTTTTATGGGTTTAATGCATGTTTCTATTTCATGATTTACGTGTTTGTCTCTATCTTTAATGCTTTTTCTAAATTTGACTAATTTGGGAATGATCTTTTGGGTTGATATGTGATTTGGGAAAATTTGCATGAACCTAGAACTTGTGATAAACACCATAATTTTTGCAATCGCTAGGAATAGACGTTGTGAGTTATGTGATTTTTCTTTTAATTCTCACATTCTTGATAATGTCTTTCTATTTGAGGTTAGACTAAGAGATTAGTTAATTCTAAATAGCGTAAGAGGATTAATATACCAAAGGATTGGATATTGATTAATTTTGGAAATTGACTATAAATCATTGAATTAGAACATGTTTAAACTAATAATTAGATGTGCATTTAAATAGTTCAAGTGAAGTCTGAACACTATCACTTTCTCATTATTGTTTTCAACTCTTGTTTGATTTCTTCAATTTTCTTTGTTTAATTACTTTCTTTTAATTGTTTTTAATTTCACTTTTGTTAACTCTTGCCTTTTGAAGTAGCTTAGATAGTGTTAGTTTAATGAATTTGGTAATTGGTAATATAATCCTTGTGGGAAGGTACTCTTTTCACTACTTTATTACTTTTTGTGATTCGGTGTACTTGCCAATTTTCACATCAGTTTGTCCTCCTTCTTCTCGTCCTCTACCTTCTTCTTGACAACTTTCTTGTCAACCTCCTCGTTCACAATCTTTTGGTCTTTTACCACCTCAGCATCTTCTTCAAGCAGCTTTGTCTTAGGATTCCCTTCTATATCCTTCCCACTTCTTAATAATATGGCTTTGCAATGTTCATTGGATGCACCTTTAGGATTATTGACAATGTCACTTGGAAAAGTCCCTGGGGGCCTATTGTTTATTGCATTTGCTAACTGCCCTACCTGTGTCTCCAATGCTCTCATCGAAGCTGTTTGACTTTAAATCATTGAATCATTCTTGGCTAAATGAGCATCTGTCTTGGCCATATAGGAATCTGTCTTGACCATCAATTACATAAACATGACTTCTAGAGATGGTTTCTTTTCTTTCATAGGCTACCTTGATTGTGAGGAAAAACCAGGAGGGTAGCTCGGTCTCTCATTTCCAGCAAATGAAGAGGATGCTCCTTGGTTGTCTCTCCATGAGAAGTTGGGATGGTTCCTCCATCCTGGATTGTACTGATTTGAGTAGGAGTTGTTCTGTTGTGGGCAATAGTTCCTAACATATTGAGCACTTTCTAAGATAGAAGGACATCTATCACTTGCATGATTGTCACCACAATTGTCATTGAGAACAAATGGGCTCTAATGAGGGCTTTGTCCCAAACTGTCCAGCTTGTTTACAATTGCTGCCATTTGAGCAGATAGTGAAGTAATTGCATCAATATCGTGTACTCCAGCCACCTTCCTTGTAGCATTTCTCGCTAAAGGCCATTGGTAACTATTGGCTGCCAATTCCTCTAGCAATTGAAATGCACTATCAAAAACTTTGCTCAATAATGAACTTCCAGCAACAGCATCCACAATGGGACGGTGATGAGGTAGCAAGCCTTTATGAAAAGAATAGATCTAGTGCCAATGAGGTATTTTATGATGGGGACATCTCTGCAGGAGACCCTTGTACCTCTCCAAAGCTTCGTACAAAGATTCTAATTCTGATTGGGTGAACGAGGTGATGTCAATCACCATTTCAGCAGTCTTAGCCGGTGAAAAATATTTATTGAGGAATTTGTTATAGACAATTGGTCCAAGTTACTATTGATCCCATCGGTAGAGATTGTAACCAACTCTTGGCTCTATCTTGGAGAGAGAAAAGGAAGAGTTGTAAACGAATGGCATCCTCAGAGACTCCATTATGCCTAAAGGTGTCACAAATCTCTAGGAAGTTAGATAAGTGAGCATTGGGATCTTCACTAGGCAAATTGCCAAACCGCACCGAAGTTTATATCATTTGGATTATGGCTAGTTTGATCTCAAAATTGTTTATGCGGATAGGAGGCCATCTTATGTTAGACTGTAAATTCTCCATTTGAAGTGTTGTGAACTCTCTCAAAGGCCTCGTATGGTTATGATCATCCGCCATCTTAATTGTACCTATAACAAATAAAGAATGGAAACTTAAATTAATATGAACAAAAAGAAACTTGAATTAGAACTAAATAAGCTTGTTGTTAATATTAGCAATACATAAATTAAGTCATTTTCCTGGTAACGGTACCAAAAACTTGCTTGCCTTTTTGTGTACCACAAGTACACATGTCGCGCAAGTAATATAATGATCAGTAGGATATCGTTCCCACAAGGACACGGTCAATTTCTAATGCCAACTATTAACCTATAACTTAATTAATACTATTCAAGAACATTCAAATTGGAAAAGGTTTGTGTAAATTAACTACAAAGTAAAAGACTTAAAAGTTGTAACTCGAGAATAAAAGATAATGATTAGAGAATAAGGAATCCTTCTTCACCCCTACTTCATTTGGTAATATGCAATCCTCTTAAACAACATAATTGAAAAGAGATTTGTTAGCCCGAGAAACTAACTCAGTTAAAATCCTATGTCTAGGTCATTTAACCATGTTTCATTTACCTAGTGCATTATGTTTCCATGAGAGCTAACACAAACTCCACTCATTAAGAACGATTCTCAACAATAGCTTTGCATGACCAATAGGTATATGTCAATCCCATTAGCTAATTAAGTCATGCTACTAATTGAATGAAATTAAACATGCAATAATTATATCCATGATCTCAAACATAAATCCCTATGTCTAATTCACTAGATTTAATCATATCACATTAAATATTGACCAAACATTTAAGAGTATTAAGAGAATGGTTAAACAAACTAAAATCATCTATATTAACTCAAAGGGTTACAAAATCACCAATATTCATAGATGGATCCAAAGAAATCCCTATATATAGCTTAGCTACTCATGATACATGAAAATCTATCACGAATAATCATGTTCATGGCAATGGAAGAGAAGAAGTAAAAGGAATAAGAGAGGGAAGCTCAATAGATATGATGTTTGATGCTTGAATCTTCCTTCTTGAAGAAGATGACCTCCAACTTTGCTTCCTTTAGCTTCCTTTTGACCTCAAACCCTAGTAGCTGTGTTATAAGTTGTCAAAAAACTCTTTTTTAAATTGTCTTAAATTAGTATTTATAGGCTTATTTTTTAGTTTCACGTCGCGGCATGAACCATCATACATTGCAGCGCGCGTTTAATTTAGGTCAACACGCCGCGACGTGCTCTCCTTTGCACAGCGGCGTGCAAGCCTTAAATTTCAGTATACAATAGACAGAATGCACCATGCCGTGGCATGAGCTTGTATGCGCCGCAGCGTGAGATGCTGAACTTCACCTTGGGCTTTCTCTTCCAATGTAGATCCAAGTTGTGAATGCTTATGTCTTGAAACATATCAAATTAGTTTTTGATGATAACAAAGTCAAGATGAAGACCAAGATCAAAAGAAAAGACCAAGACCAAAAGAAGAAGACCAAGATCAAAAGAAGTATATTAGATATAGGTCTTAGAACATCAATGTGAAATGCTTTCAAGGTATCTCAATTATATTCAAATGGTTTTTTCAAAGATCTCATAAATCAACTTGTTTTTCAAAGTTCATATTTTAAAGAAATGTTGATTTCAATCTTGGATTATGTTAAACATTTGTAAATCTTGTTTAGTCCAAGAACCCTAATGATAAAAATGGCCTGGTGACTTAATTGGGCTTGAAAAATGTGTTTAAAGTGTAATGTAATCGATTACACGTGTGTAGTAATCGATTACATGCTAAACAGAAGCCTTGTAATCGATTACATCAATATTGTAATTGATTACCATATGCCCAGAAAGGCAAGAACATGTTAAAACGGCCATGTAATCGATTACATCAATCATGTAATCGATTACCAGAAAGTCAGAGAGCGTGTAATCGATTACACAAATCATGTAATCGATTACCACAAGCCCAGAAAGCCAAGAATACGTTCTATCTTCCATGTAATCGATTACCAAAACCCTGTAATCGATTACCAGCATTCTGACATGCCCAACGGCTATATTTTCTTGGCATTTAATGTTGCCGCAAAAGCCCCAAACGGCTCTATTGATCTAAAAACTTATAAATACACTTCTTGGGGCATCATTTGTGGCTAACCAACAATTGAGAAACATCATTCAATTACTCTAATCCGAGAATCATCATTAAATCTCATTTGCTCTATTTTTGTATATATTTGAGATATTCTTGAAGAGTATTATAGGGCTTCAATTTGTGTAATCCACTCTTGTGAGAGTTTCATCTTGTAAACACTTTGATTTTTTGTAAAGGGGGTGAGGTATCCCTCTAGAGAAAAGAGAGTGAGGTATCTATCAAAGATTGTAAAGGGCGAGGTATCCCTTGTGGTGAAGAAGGTGAGGCATCCTTCAAAGGTTGTGAAGGGGGTGAGGTATCTCTCTAGTGAAAAGGGTGAGGTATCCCGATTTTGAGGCTCAAGCACAAAGGGTGAGGTATCCCAAGGTGTAGTGAGTGCTCTATTGTGTAAAGGTTTTCAAGCACTCGTTCAAGCTTGAAGTTTAGTGGAAAATCTCGAGTGATTTGCTTAAGGACTGGACGTAAGTCACAAGGGGTGGCTGAACTAGGATAAATTCTTGTGTTTGTTCTTCTAAACTCTATCTCTTTACTTTGTGCTTTAACTATATATGCTTGAGTTGAGTTTGTTATTTAGCTTTGCTTGAATACTTTCTATATTAGGTTGTTTATTTGTAAGTGGTTCATTTGATTACATTTATCTATTCACTTCAATTAAAAAATAGCTTCAACGAAAATTTGATAAACAAGTGCTTTGCGAAAGATTTGCGAAAATATTTCATAAACTCAATTCACCCCCCTCTTGAGTTTGAGGCCACTTGGCAACAAGTGGTATCAGAGCTAGGCTCTTATGTAAAGAGCTTAGCAGCTTCAAGAGAAAGTGATGGCCTCTTCAAATGGTTTTTCTGATAGTTCTTCTCTTTATAGACCTCCCTTTTTCAATGGGGATGGGTATGCTTATTGGAAAGAAAGAATGAAAATTTTTATTGAAGCTATTGACTTAGATGTGTGGGATGCTATTGAAAATGGTCCTTTTGTCCCCACACAAATTGTAAATGGTGTGAGAATTAATACACCAAGAAGCGAATGGACGGATGATGATAAAAAGAATGTCCAATATAATTTGAGATCCAAAAACATCATTACCACTGCTTTGGGGTATGATGAGTTCTTTAGAGTCTCAAATTGTAAATCTGCCCAAGAAATGTGGGACACTTTTTAAGTAACTCATGAGGGTACTAGTGAAGTGAAAAGATCAAGGATAAATACTCTCACTCATAAGTATAAACTTTTTAGAATGAACCAAGGTGAAAGCATTCAAGAAATACAAAAACGATTTACACATATTACAAATCATCTTGCTTCATTGGGAAAGATTTTTCCTAATGAAGATCTTATTAACAAAGTGTTAAGATGTTTGAGTAGGGATTGGCAACCTAAAGTGACGGCTATCTTGGAATCAAGAAATCTAGCAACTATGACCTTAACCACACTTTTTGGAAAGCTACAAGAGCATGAGTTGGAGCTGAATAAACTCAATCAAAATGAGAAGCATGACAAGAAGGAAAAGAAAGGAATTGCTTTAAAGGCCACATCCTCCATGATTAATGATGATGATGATGAAGATAATGGAGATGACTTGGAGATTAATGAGGAGAATCTTAGCCTTCTAGTAAAGAAGTTTGGAAGATTCTTCAAAAAGAATGGAGCTCAAAGAAGACCTCCCTTTCCCTCAAAGAATGTCTATCACAAAGGGGAAGGAACCTTAACCACTCTTAAATGTTATGAATGTGGAGAATTGGGACACATGAAGATGGAGTGCCCAATCTATCAAAGGAAAGTGGAGAAGTTTGAAAAGAGGTACTCAAAGGAAAAGAAAGAAAGAAAGAAGAGCCTACATAGCTTAGGATGATAATGACATGGATTCAACCGATAGTTCGGATAATGAGAAAGCCAATCTATGTTTCATGGCTAGAGGAGAAGAGGAAGATGAAGACGACATGGAGGTAACATCCTCAAATTTTGAATTTAATTCTTCTCCTTCCTATGATGAATTGCAAGATGCATTTGAAGAATTACATAATGAATCTATGAGACTTGCAAAACTTGTTTTATCATCCAAGAAAACAATTTCCTCTTTTGAAAACAAAATCACTATTTTAAACAAGGAAATTGAGGAACTTAAAATTGAAAATAAAACTCTTGGACTCATTGATGCAAATTCCTCATGCATGACATGTTCTTTACTTGGTAATGCATCTTCATCCTTTTCTTGCTCATCATGCAAAACTTTTGAAAAGGAAATTGAAGACTTGAAAAATACTCTTTCAAAATTTACCCTTGGAAGAGATAATTTGAACATATTGCTTGGGAATCAAAAATGTGTGTTTCAAAAGGCTGGTTTAGGATACAATCCCAAAAATCGACAAAAACTTTACAAGAATTTCTTTGTTCCCTCAAGTACATCAACAAGTCCTTTTATAAAGTGTTTTCATTGTGGCAAGAAAGGACATAGTGCATCAACTTGTAATGTGAGGAAGAATATCAATAATAAGAATGGAACTAAAATGGTTTGGATTCCTAAAGGCATCTTGCCTAACTCTAACACACAAGGACCCAAGACAATTTGGGGACCAAAGGTCAAAAATTGAAGTGTGTTGTAGGTGTGCTTGAAGGCCAAGAATGGTCTTTGGAATCTCAAAAGTGGCTGCTGCAAGCACAAGATCAGAAAATACTCCAAGTTCTCTTCCTTGTCTCCAAGAAGCTTGGAGTTGCAACCTTTTGATAAGTGGAGATGTGTTTTATGCTGTAACTTGCTTTGAAGTTGTACTTTTCTAGCTTAATATCTTGAAAGTATCTCTATATGTGATAATATGCTAGACAAGTTCACTTCTTATTTGAAATAGCATATTTGATATAAAACATCATTGAACTTGGCATATTAGATAAATCATACATCTAAACTCTTGCTGCACAATTTTGATGCATAATTTTCTGCATAATCTCATTTTTGCTGAATAATGAACTCCTTTCTTGCATAAAATGCAACTTTTCTGCATAATGCATGATTTTACTACATAATTTGTTTTCTTGTTGCATAATCTGAAACTTGCTGCATAATATGGTGTTTTTACTGCACAACTACCTTGATTTAATCAATTTTGAATCCAATACTGACTTGAGCATCGGAGGTTCCCTTTAGCTATTTTGCAGGTACTTCATCATGTCAAAGACCTCCAAGAAGCTCAAAAACTTCTCCAATCCATCAAAATGATGTAATTCTTGGTAAAAGTAGCAAATTTGCATGATTATGTGTTTTGGATCATAATCTGATCAATTTCTATGCTTGCATGATGTTTGTAATTGATTTGGAATGCTTTGGAACAAAATTGAAAGGTTTAAAATTAGTCATTTACTGTTTAAAATGCAAAAACTGAGTTTTAGTAATTGTCGCGACCGAGATCGCGGCGAAATAGCAAACTCGCGTGATTTTAAAAAAAAGATAAATATGTGGATGGAGTCGCCACCAATTTTATTTAAATTTAGGAAAAATTGGAAAACCTTTTTAGAAAATGGTCTTTGGAACCAAATCGGATTCGGGAGTCGGTTATGGATAGGGAAGGGTGGAAACTTAATCCCACCGCACTTCCCTATCACACCCGCAGATCGAGACGGTACCTTAAATCGTTGTGCAAAAAAAATTAATAATCTCGAATTTATTTATTTTATCCTTCTTAAAAAACTTTGTAATTATTTTATTTTTATTTTTTATTATTTATTTATTTATTTATTTTAAAAAAGAAAAGAAAAACCAAATTGTGAAAATTTAATTTTTAACTTGACAGAATGAAAATTCTGCTCCTACGTACCCTCAGGTGCAATGAGGAACTCAAAGTTACGTAGTTCTGTAGAAAATAATTATGAATTGATTGATTTTAATTAAGAAAATGATTTTGAAAAGAAAAAAAAATATTTGAAAACAAATTCATCCTTGCACGGGGTTCAAGTTAGCACAAGGCTACTCAATAAACCCTTATGATCCAAACGACATTGAAGATAGCATCCGCTATTCAATCATCATCGTTAGTCATTGCATTAATTAAAATATTATTATTTTTTTGTTTATTTTTTTTTTTATTTTTACTTATTATATTCTGATAAGGCCCATCTAAACCTTTTTTTTTTTTTTTGTGTCAAGTTTGATTAAACTAAACTAAACTAAACTAGGCCCAATCATCTACATAAAACCCAACACATAGTAGCATTTTTGAACATTTTTTTTTTGCAGATCAATTCCACATGGGTGGGTCTGTCCATCAGTGGCCCAAAGATATGATTTTTTACCCTTTCTTTATTTTTTTTTGTTTTATTTTTAAATCAGCAAAATAAAATAAAAATAACCTAAACAAAACTTACGTAACTTACCTCATCGTACAAATGCTTCTCACCTTCGTACAAAGAAGAGAAGCTGCAGCAATGGAGGCCAGTGCTGGTGCGTGAGGAGAACCGCAGGGGCAACGACGGTGCAACTGGGCTCGCGGGGAGCAGGAGGTACGGTGCGGCGGCGGCGGTCTGATTCGCTGGGTCCGGGCGAAGCAGCACGGCGGTTCCGTCTACAGCAGTGTGCGGCGTGTTACGGCTGGCTTCTCATCTGGTTGACGGTGCACGTAGCACGACGCAGTGCAGGCGCGGGCGGCTGGGTGCGGTCGGACTGGTTCGAGCGACGGTGTCGTGGCTGGTTGGCTGCAAAGTCGCCGGCTGGATGGTGTGCGCGAGGCTCGTTGCTGGCGTGGGTGACGGCGTGGTTGCGCAGGGGTGGTTGTTTGGTGGGGGTCTGTGAACGATGGCTGGTTGAGGGTGAGGAAGATGAATCACGGTGGCTTCACGTGGGTGGTTGTACGGTGCAAGGTGGCTTACGGTTTCGGGCGGCGGCTGGGTGAAGAAGGTGAGTCACGTGGTGGGTGTTAGGGACGACGGGTGTATTGTTGAGCACGGTGGGTACGGTGGGAAGGTGGTGGTTATGGTGGAAATGGAGCTTGGAGGGTTGAAGATGGAAGGGGTGAATCAACTCGGTGGTCTTGGGTGGTTGAGCTTGGACGAGGATGGTGGGTTGATGGTGGGGTGTTGAGCTTCACGGTTGTGTTAATGGTGGAGGTCACGGTTTGGGTGGTGAGGCCGTGGGTTATGGTGTTAGTGGGTGTGAAAGAAGAAGAAGGTGAGGGTGGTTGGAGGTTGGAGTTTTTGTGTTGGTGAAGGTAGTGGAGGGTGTTAAGTGGTAGAGGGAGATGGTGAGAAGGAATGGTGGAGGTTGGAGGAAGATGGTGAGGGTGGTTGTCTGGATGGAGATGGCAGCAAGCAGTCCATGCGTGGGAAGAGAAAATGAAGAAAAAAAAATGTTGCCCTCCCCTGTATGCCTTTGTGAATTCATGTATATGAGTCCTTGTTTTTTTTCTTTAAGGGAAAACAACCAAAACCAAACCCAATGCCCCCCTGTGTGCCAACGTGAGTGCATATTTTTTCTTTGAAAAGCCAGCCAAAACTTCCAAAACCCAATACTCTGTGTGTGTATGTGTATGAAACGTGAGAGTGCAGAATGAGTGAAAATGCAGAGTGTTGCGTGTGTGCTGTGAGGTTGAGTGTGCAGAGATGGTTACGTGGGTGGAGAGAAAATGTGCAGTGACTCAGGTGTGTGAAACGTGAGAGGATATGGGTGCAAAGCATCTTTTTTCTTTTTTTTTTTTTTATTTTATTTTATTTTATTTTTTTTCTTTTCTAGTTTTTTAGTTTTTTGTTGTTGTTGTTTTTTTTTTTCTTTTTTTATTTTATTTTATTTTTTTATTTATTTTATTATCGTTATTATTTATTTTTTTTTTTTTTAGCCCGGTCAAAATTGGGTGTTCACAGTTGCCCCTCTTTACTTGTTTTCTTACTAGATAATAAGAATAACTGCAGTTTTCATATTATCGTCGTAAGAAACGAGTAAAGACATGAACTTCAATTTTGTCCGGCAATGGAGAAGATAATATGCATAACAAAGCAAGAACAAATAAAAGCGAAAAGCTGACACGCTCAAAGAATTAGCAGAACTCAAAGTGCATGGAGCCAATGCGCTCAACAAAAATTAAAATGCATGGAGCCGATGCGCTCTACAGAAAATTAAAATGCATGGAGCCGATGCGCTCAACAGGAAATTAAAATGCAAGGAGCCGATGCGCTCAACAGAAAATTAAAATGCATGGAGCCGATGCGCTTAACAGAAATTAAAATGCAAGGAGCCGATGCGCTCAACAGGAAATAAAATGCATGGAGCCGATGCGCTCAACAGGAAATTAAAATGCAAGGAGCCGATGCGCTCAACAGGAAATAAAATGCATGGAGCCGATGCGCTCAACAGAAAACTAAAATGCAAGGAGCCGATGCGCTCAACAGAAAATTAAAAATGCATGGAGCCGATGCGCTCAACAGAAATTAAAATGCAAGGAGCCGATGCGCTCAACAGAAAATAAAATGCAAGGAGCCGATGCGCTCAACAGGAAATTAAAATGCATGGAGCCGATGCGCTCAACAGAAAATAAAAATGCATGGAGCCGATGCGCTCAACAGAAAATTAAAATGCAATGCGCTCAACAGGAAATTAAAATGCATGGAGCCGATGCGCTCAACAGGAATTTAAAATGCATGGAGCCGATGCGCTCAACAGGAAATTAAAATGCATGGAGCCGATGCGCTCAACAGAAAATTAAAATGCATGGAGCCGATGCGCTCAACAGGAAATTAAAATGCATGGAGCCGATGCGCTCAACAGAAAATTAAAATGCAAGGAGCCGATGCGCTCAAATTAAACATGGATTTAAAATTCTTTCCTTCTCTTTTTCTCTCTTTTCTTTTTTTTTTTTTTTTTTTTTTTTTTTTTTTTCTTATTTTATTTATTAAAAGTCCTTTGAACCAACGACGATCTTGGAAAGTTTGACCAATCAAACCCTTTGTCCACATGCTTTTCTTCATCAGACCCTTCGGTTGGCTTGGAATACTCTTGACTTCCCTTATCCCTTCTTCATTTCTTTTTCTTCTTTTCTTCTTTTTTCATTTTTGAACACCTCATCAGGCCATGGACCCGGAATGTTGTAAAGCCATCAAGAAAGGGCTTGGTATTCTTTTTTGACACAATCATCAGGTCGTGGACCTGGAATCTTGTGACAGCCGTCAACCAAGGACTTGGGATTTCTGAATTATCCCTTGACATATCACTTCTTCCTTCAATTGGAACTTCGATCTGAGTTTTTCATCAGGAAATTACCATCAGATGGTCAAATCATGGTATTGTACTCATGTTCACCTTACCTGAAGCATTACGTAACAAACATGCATGGATTCCAAAGCACAACAACAAAGAAATTGACCAAGTGAATAACTTTCGGACCGGAATTAAAATTTTGACTACACAAAAAGATTATTTACAAAGGATAGACACAAACAAAGATATGAGATTCGAAGAAGTGTCATCCCTGTATGGATTGGTTCAACTTTCATAAAAATGATCTTTAGTTGGCTTTTGCTAAGCACGTACATCAAGGCAAATTGAACCAAAGAGAAATTTGCCCCAGTTTAGAACTGAATTGAATAGGACGGACGTCCTAATGACCAAAAGATTTGCCCTAACGTAGGTCAAATGAACCAGGGAAACAAAAAATTGCCCCAGTTTAGAGTCAACTTAAACAGGATGGAAACTTATCCTAGTGCAAGGTCAAATTGAACCAAAGAGAAATTTGTCCCAGTGTAGGTCAAATTAAACTGAAGAGAAATTTGCCCCAGTGTAGGACTAACAAGGACCTCCTTTTCTTCATTTTCCTTTTTTTTTTTTACAAGAGCAAGAAATTGAAAACTCAAAACAGCACGAACCTTTTGTCTCAAAATTAAAGTTAATGAAAATGACGGCAATCCTTCATTGATCAAAATGGACTTTTTAAGGCTCGTTACGTGGCTAACGTTAGTGGTTATGAAATGAAGGATATAAGGCTCAAACAAGTGTTTAAGGGTTGAATGGGACCAAGGATCCTTGTTCAAAACTAAACCCCGTCAACTGACTTTGCGCTTTCAAGCACACCTTTCTTTTATTGTTCTTCATTTCTTCCCATTTCCTTTTTACTTCAATAATTCACCTTTGTAGTGACCTCTTTCATTTCATTTTCTTTCCTTTTTTTTTCAGAAAAAAAACACAATTTTCACTTTGTGTTAACCCCTAGTGTAGGGGTGATCCTTGTCCAGGGTTAAATTGAAGAAAACTTTCAAGCTCAAAAAGGGACAACAAGAGATGATGAAAAGATGAATTCCTGTGAAAGATAAAGAAAGATGACCAATCTTCATTTCAAATCTTAAGTGCTCATTTTCAAAAATTTTAATTTTGAGACAAAAAGACCGTACATGCCGAGTGAAGACTTTCCTACTCCCTTTTATTTTTCTTTTTTTTTGGTTATATTTTTTTGTTATTTTTTTTTTGTTTTTGCAAATAGCATCTACACATATGACCTTCGTGACCACCAAATTTTTTTAGAACGAGAAATCCATGGGACCCGAACCAAAAGACGACAAGTAAAGGAAAGAAAAGAATGACAAAAAAAAAAGACGTGACATGAACATGAGTGTCAAAGACATAAGAAAATGAAACAAGACATACTGAGATCCATACAAATCCATTACATTAATGCTTCAAGAAAGCTAACATGAATTCAATATCATAAAATTCTAAGATGGCAATCTCATCAGTTAACGCCTCAGATCATTAGTTGTTCAGAAGTTCCAAACCGCTGGAGGTCAATTGGTATAGGCAGAGTGAGACAGTGGAAAGCGAAATTGTGAAGGTTGCTGATTTTGCATGTAGCTCACTTCCCACTTTCCTTTCCTAGGAGAATAATCCTTCTTCAAAACCAACTTCATTGTTATCAGTTGCTAATTTGCCAGCTTTTACCATAACTTCAATCCTCTCACCAGCAGCTACTAAGTCAGCAAAATCTCGATACACAACACCCGCCATTATCTCAATATATGGAGCTCCCAAAGTCCCCAAGAAGTATGAACACATTTCTGTCAGAGTCAACAGTGGTTGTACTTGTGCTGCGAGAACCCTCCACCTTTGGGCATACTGCTTGAAGGTTTCCTCACTTCCTTTCTGCATCGAGCTTAATTGTTCTCGGGTAGGAGCTGCATCCAGATTAAACTTGTATTGATCCATGAATAAATTAGCCAGCTCTATCCAACGAGAAATCTTACAATGGTCTAATTGAAGATACCACTCTAAAGCAGGGCCTGTAAGACTCTCGTGGAAAAAGCTAATGAGGAACTTATCATCCTTGGACCAAACAGCCATTGCGGTTCCATAACTGATCAAATGAAACCGAGGGTTACCACTTCCGTCATACTTGGCAAAATCGGGAATCTTGAAACCTTTAGGGATTATGACATCGGTGGTAGGACACAAATCTTCTATTCTAAGACGTCCATAAGCGCTGGGGCCCCTGATTGCCTTGATCTGTTCTTCTATTTTCTCCATCCACTCTTCTTTCATCTCATCTTTCTCAGTCATGACATGACTATTTCCAGAGCAAGGCAATGTCGCCTGCCCCGGAACAGACACATGAGGTTGTTCCCATGTAGGGCCGGTATAACCAGAAATTTCACCACGAGCTCCTTCCAAGGTGCAATACCCTTCCCCAATAGGCATGCCCATTGTTGTCATTTGAGGTGGTTGCTCACGTATCCCTATAACGATGCCTGAGGTTACAGTTGGAAAAATCGGAGCAATCACCGATGGCACATTTACATATTCTTCAACCCCATTCGTACCTCTATTTCCACTGATTAAGCGGAGAGACTCCCTCACATCTTCCAATATTGCTTCCATCCTTGCTTGATTCTCAGATATCTCCTTCATCCTTCTTTTCATTTCATCGATTTCTCTGCTTAAGTTTCTCCCCATCTCAGGATTATTTGCAGCCATTCTGGTTCGAGACCTGGTATTATGAACTTGAGTTTGATTGGTCTCTTCTTTCCTAGGTCGCGCAAAGGTTCCTGAACCAGTTTGATTTATTTAACAAAGACTGAGATGAAATGAATGAGATGCATGAGAAGCATAAGGTAAAATGAATGAGATGCAATGAAATGGAAGGAATGAGATGCATGAGACGCATAAGGTGAAATGAATGAACTCAGAAGACATTTTTTCTTTTTTCTTTTCTCTCTTTTTTTTTTAAAAAAAAATGCGATCAATGCCATGAAAATATAAGATGTATATGTTTTTTTTTTTCTCAAAAAAATTATGAATGACATGAAAATGCATGATTTTTTAAATACTAAGAATGCTATGAAAATGGAAGGTATATTTTTTTATTTTTTTGGAATGCAAGGAAATGACAAAAAAAAAATGCAAGATGAGATATATTTTTGGGAATGTCATGCAAATGCAAGATAATGCATGTCTCTTTTGTTTGAAAAATGCAAATGCAAGATGATGCATATCTTTTCTTTTATTTCTCTTTTGTTTGAAAAAAAACTATGAATGTCATGCTAATGATATGAAAATGCAAGATGAAACATCCCCTTTTTTATGATTTTTTTTTTTAAGAAACAAGAATGAATGATATGAGAAATGAATAGATCAGAAGAGAAAAAAAAATGCTCCATTTGTGCCCTAATCAGGTAAAACTTAAAGGTTGGATTTCCTTAAAGTCACGACTCTAATTTGGACAATCACTATGTTCAATCTATTAGTGCAAGATTTTTAGGACAGATCTAGACCTCTAAAAGTCATGGCCCCCAGATTGCCCTTATCTCGAAAGACAAGGACCCAATTCACGAAAAAAATCACAAGTAGGGATAAACCCTCTCAATATGACTAGTCCATGATACCGGTAACAATCTGAGTGGTGTCCCAACCAATGTCAAGTGAGCATGAAGCCCCTCAATAACAGAAGTCGAGACCCCTCCTATTCCTTGGGTTTGCACAGACTCGGGTATAGAGCCCAAAAGTGTGTGACATAAGTGATAGTGACGTGTGTGAGGGAGCATACAAACTCATACAAAAACTTAAAAAGATAAAACTACCACCTAACCTGCAAAAGCATATATACAACAGCCAGCCAACAATCATCTACCCTAGGGTTTCAACAATTAAGCACAAAACATATATACAAGTTAAAATATACACAAAATGATGATATCAAATATTTACACAAAAGTATTAATCAAAAACTATTTACAAAAAAAACAAGAAAAAGGGTAAGATAAATACATAGAGATTATTAAAATTTTGCACAATTAACCACAACAGGCCTGACTCTCCAAGTTTCCCCAGTGGAGTCGCCATCTGTCGCGACCGAGATCGCGGCGAAATAGCAAACTCGCGTGATTTTAAAAAAAAGATAAATATGTGGATATGGAGTCGCCACCAATTTTATTGAAATTTAGGAAAAATTGGAAAACCTTTTTAGAAAATGGTCTTTGGAACCAAATCGGATTCGGGAGTCAGTTATGGATAGGGAAGGGTGGAAACTTAATCCCACTGCACCCCTATCACACCCGTCCTGAGACGGTACCTTAAATCAGTTGTGCAAAAAAAATTAATAATCTCGAATTTATTTTATTTTACCCTTCTTAAAAAACTTTGTAATTATTTTATTTTTATTATTTATTATTTATTTATTTATTTATTTTAAAAGAAAAGAAAAACCAAATTGTGAAAATTTAATTTTTAACTTGACAGAATGAAAATTCTGCTCCTACGTACCCTCAGGTGCAATGAGGAACTCAAAGTTACGTAGTTCGTAGAAAATAATTATGAATTGATTGATTTTAATTAAGAAAATGATTTTAAAAAGAAAAAAAAATATTTGAAAACAAATTCATCCTTGCAGGGTTCAAGTTAGCACAAGGCTACTCAATAAACCCTTATGATCCAAACGACATTGAAGATAGCATCCGCTATTCAATCATCATCGTTAGTCATTGCATTAATTAAAATATTATTATTTTTTTGTTTTATTTTTATTTTTATTTTATTTTTATTTTTACTTATTATATTCTGATAAGGCCCATCTAAACTCTTTTTTTTTTTTTTTTGTGTCAAGTTTGATTAAACTAAACTAAACTAAACTAGGCCCAATCATCTAAATAAAACCCAACACATAGTAGCATTTTTGAACATTTTTTTTTTTTTGCAGATCAATTCCACATGGGTGGGTCTGTCCATCAGTTGCCCAAAGATATGATTTTTTACCCTTTCTTTATTTTTTTTGTTTTATTTTTGAATCAGCAAAATAAAATAAAAATAACCTAAACAAAACTTACATAACTTACCTCATCGTACAAATGCTTCTCACCTTCGTACAAAGAAGAGAAGCTGCAGCAATGGAGGCCAGTGCTGGTGCGTGAGGAGAACCGCAGGGGCAACGACGGTGCAACTGGGCTCGCGGGGAGCAGGAGGTACGGTGCGGCGGCGGCGGTCTGATTCGCTGGGTCCGAGTAGCAGCACGGCGGTTCCGTCTACAGCAGTGTGCGGCGTGTTACGGCTGGCTTCTCATCTGGTTGACGGTGCACGTAGCACGACGCGGTGCAGGCGCGGGCGGCTGGGTGCGGTCGGACTGGTTCGAGCGACGGTGTCGTGGCTGGTTGGCTGCAAAGTCGCCGGCTGGATGGTGTGCGCGAGGCTCGTTGCTGGCGTGGGTGACGGCGTGGTTGCGCAGGGGTGGTTGTTTGGTGGGGGTCTGTGAACGATGGCTGGTTGAGGGTGAGGAAGATGAATCACGGTGGCTTCACGTGGGTGGTTGTACGGTGCAAGGTGGCTTACGGTTTCGGGCGGCGGCTGGGTGAAGAAGGTGAGTCACGTGGTGGGTGTTAGGGACGGCGGGTGTATTGCTGAGCACGGTGGGTACGGTGGGAAGGTGGTGGTGATGGTGGAAATGGAGCTTGGAGGGTTGAAGATGGAAGGGGTGAGTCAACTCGGTGGTCTTGGGTGGTTGAGCTTGGACGAGGATGGTGGGTTGATGGTGGGGTGTTGAGCTTCACGGTTGTGTTAATGGTGGAGGTCACGGTTTGGGTGGTGAGGCCGTGGGTTATGGTGTTAGTGGGTGTGAAAGAAGAAGAAGGTGAGGGTGGTTGGAGGTTGGAGTTTTGTGTTGGTGAAGGTGGTGGAGGGTGTTAAGTGGTAGAGGGAGATGGTGAGAAGGAATGGTGGAGGTTGGAGGAAGATGGTGAGGGTGGTTGTCTGGATGGAGATGGCAGCAAGCAGTCCATGCGTGGGAAGAGAAAATGAAGAAAAAAAAATGTTGCCCCCCCTGTGTGCCTTTGTGAATTCATGTATATGAGTCCTCGTTTTTTTCTTTGAGGGAAAACAACAAAAACCAAACCCAATGCCCCCCTGTGTGCCAACGTGAGTGCATATTTTTTCTTTGAAAAGCCAGCCAAAACTCCCCAAAAACCAATACTCTGTGTGTGTATGTGTATGAAACGTGAGACTGCAGAGTGAGTGAAAATGCAGAGTGTTGCGTGTGTGCTGTGAGGTTGAGTGTGCAGAGATGGTTACGTGGGTGGAAAGAAAATGTGCAGTGACTCAGGGTGTGAAACGTGAGAGGATATGGGTGCAAAGATCTTTTTTCTTTTTTCCTTTTTTTATTTTATTTTATTTTATTTTTTTCTTTTCTAGTTTTTTAGTTTTTTGTTGTTGTTTTTTTTTTTCTTTTTTTATTTTATTTTATTTTTTTTATTTTATTATCGTTATTATTATTTTTTATTTTTTTTTAGCCTAGTCAAAATTGGGTGTTCACAAGTAATGTCGGTAATCGATTACAAGACCTTTGTAATCGATTACAAAGGTTCTGCCAAGCGTTTCAAGCCAAGTCAGAAAGCAGGTAATCGATTACACCTCCAATGTAATCGATTACAACAATCTCAGAAGGCATGTAATCGATTACACCATATATGTAATCGATTACCAGGAATCCAGAACATACGTAATCGATTACACAGCCTTTGTAATCGATTACACAGGGTTTTAAAGAGCAAAAACACATGGGACATCCATTTTTCTTTGCATCTGCCATCAAGCTTTGTCATGATGATTCCTTGTTCATATATTGTCTAACCCATAGCTCCTTTATATTTGTATATGTCTTTGGATCCTTTTAGTATCAATGATTATAAGATCTTTTTTCATATGCATTTGCTTTTGGTATCACATATTAATGTGCTAAACTGCTTATACTCTGATATTGATCCTGCTGGGCTGAAATGATTATATAATGCTGAATGCTTATGTTGTTTTTGACAATGCCAATGGGGGAGAGATTAGTGAAATATGTTGCATGCGTACGGGGGAGCTTTTGCACTTTTACATGAAAATTATTTATCCTGTCTCATGCATACATTACGGGGGAGAGTTGCGCTTAATCTCTGATAGATAAATAAATGTAAATATTTCTCTATTTTCAATGTTTATTTTGTCACCATCAAAAAAGGGGAGAATGTGAATGCTTATGTCTTGAAGCATATCAAATGAGTTTTTGATGATAACAAAGTCAAGATGAAGACCAAGATCAAAAGAAAAGACCAAGACCAAAAGAAGAAGACCAAGATCAAAAGAGGTATATTAGATATAAGTCTTAGAATATCAATATGAAATGCTCTCAATGTATCTCAATTATATTCAAATGGTTTTTTCAAAGATCTCATAAATCAACTTGTTTTTCAAAGTTCATATTTTAAAGAAATGTTGATTTCAATCTTGGATTATGTTAAACATTTGTAAATCTTGTTTAGTCCAAGAACCCCAATGATAAAAATGGCCTGGTGACTTAATTGGGCTTGAAAAATGTGTTTAAAGTGTAATGTAATCAATTACACGTGTGTGGTAATCGATTACATGCTAAACAGAAGCCTTGTAATCGATTACATCAATATTGTAATCGATTACCATCTGCCCAGAAAGGCAAGAACACGTTAAAACGGCCATGTAATCGATTACATCAATCATGTAATCGATTACCAGAAAGTCAGAGAGCGTGTAATCGATTACACAAATCATATAATCGATTACCACAAGCCCAGAAAGCCAAGAACACGTTCTATCTTCCATGTAATCGATTACCAAAACCCTGTAATCGATTACCAGCATTCTGACATGCCCAACGGCTATATTTTCTTGGCATTTAATGTTGCCATAAAAGCCTCCAACAGCTCTATTGATCTAAAAACTTATAAATACACTTCTTAGGGCATCATTTGTGGCTAACCAACAATTGAGAAACATCATTCAATTACTCTAATCCGAGAATCATCATTAAATCTCATTTGCTCTGTTTTTTGTATATATTTGAGATATTCTTGAATAGCATTATAGGGCTTCAATTTGTGTAATCCACTCTTGTGAGAGTTTCATCTTGTAAACACTTTGATTCTTTGTAAAGGGGGTGAGGTATCCCTCTAGAGAAAAGAGAGTGAGGTATCTATCAAAGATTGTAAAGGTTGAGGTATCCCTTATGGTGAAGAAGGTGAGGCATCCTTCAAAGGTTGTAAAAAGGGTGAGGTATCCCTCTAGTGAAAAGGGTGAGGTATCCCAATTTTGAGGCTCAAGCACAAAGGGTGAGGTATCCCAAGGTATGGTGAGTGCTCTATTGTGTAAAGGTTTTCAAGCACCCGTTCAAGCTTGAAGTTTAGTGGAAAGGACTGGACATAGGTCACAAGGGGTGGCTGAACCAGGATAAATCCTTGTGTTTGTTCTTCTAAACTATATCTCTTTACTTTGTGCTTCAACTATATATGCTTGAGTTGAGTTTGTTATTTAGCTTTGCTTGAATACTTTCTATCTTAGGTTGTTTATTTGTAAGCAGTTCATTTGATTGCATTTATCTATTCACTTCAATTAAATAATAGCTTCAACGAAAATTTGATAAACAAGTGCTTTGCGAAAGATTTGCGAAAATATTTCACAAACTCAATTCACCCCCCCCTTTTTGAGTTTGAGGCCACTTGGTAACACAAATCTTCCATAAATCTGCTTCATTGGAGCCTTTCCTGTAATAGGGATATCGCTATGTTAATAACAATTGTAAATTCACTTAATCACATGAAGAATATGCCAGATTTTCTCAAGATCATTTAGGAAGATATCACAATTGAATTCAATGAATATAAGCTTAAAATCTTTCATATATGCATAATAACAAGGACTAAGCATTCTATGTAGCACAGATATTGGGCATAAATAACTATATTTTATGGAGTTATCACTTGCTGCATGGCAATATGGTCCCAAACCTGCTCAACATCTACATCATGTCTTGCCTCATCCATGCCTGAATGTTAGAAAACGTCTACACATTCTACTACCTCACTTGTGCTTTGATGCACTCCTCCTTGTCGACAATGTTAACATTAGATAACTGACTCTCAGCGCTGCATGATGACTACGTAGTTGCCTGGGATGCAAGGCCATATATGCAACTTTTCTTCTTCCCCCCAGCCACATCAATCCATAACTGTCTAAGTTTCGTATCAGACAATTGTGTCCATTTAGAATTCTAGGTCTTCTGCCATTCATTTTCATTATAAGATTCCTACAAAAATAATACCTAATTATCTTAAATAAATTACATACATATGTATATACGAATATATATATATACGAATATATATATATATATATAACACACACACACACACACACACACACACACACGAATAAAATGTTCTGTAAACTAAAAATAATAAATGACATTAACGTATAACAATGACTCTAGCCCTACTCTCAACCCATCTATTAATCAATAGCCTAAAGTGCAAGCACCTAAACATTTCCACATCTTTGGGCATTTTGCCCATCTCTTGTGCTTATGAAAATTCAATGTATATAAATAAAATCATAACCACACAAAGTGCTAACTACAAAGATAAACTAAGGAAATTAAATGCAATTAAGTAAAGAAAAATAACCATCTTTTCTTGGTAGGTCATATGGGGATGGAAACCCCCGTGTGCAGGCATTCGCTAGAACTAAATACTTTGTTCACCTTAGCTTCCTGTTATTTGTCCTTAAATTTTTTAGACTCTCAATGCTACTGGAGAGCCTCCTATGATGACTCTCCTATCCAGGCAAGCTTTTCTGTTAATCCCCTAGCATCCCGTAGCATATCACTCAATCATTTTATTCCACGTGCGTTGAAAGCCTTATAATACTTGTCATAAGAAAAACTAGGGTCTAGACGAACATTCCACTATAGAAGACAATAATGATTACGTAATAAAACAATAATTGAATACAAAACACCAATCTTACTAAATTTCAAATACCTGAAAGGCATCAAACCATTCTCGCCTCATGTTATCCGAAATATCATGCCAAGATTTCTAGGGATGGTGGTACCTGGCTTGAATAAGTTTTGTCAAAGTTACTGAAGCAAGTTTCGAAGGTAAAAAGCTTTACAACCATTTGACAAACAAATCAATAACGTAAATATAATATTTATGTATATAGTTGTTATAAACTATAAGAATTAGAAAAGAAATTTCATACTACTCTTTTCCATCGAGCCTAATGAGCCCAACGGGTTGACTACGAGTAGAGCCAGTTGTAGAAGTTGGATGACCACCATCTGATGAAGCCTAGTTAGATGGACTAGGATCAGAGATAGCGTGGTGAGAGGTAGTATGAGTACCAACAGCAGATGGAGTGACAAGTGAGGGGGACAGATGGTCGGATGCAGTTGTGTGTGGAAAGGATGATTGCTACAATAAAAATGGTGACGATGAATGACTAGCAGGTAAAAGTGGTATACGGGCTACAGTTCGCGAACCCGTGGCTTGTGCGGGTTAGGATCAACCAAAATACTAGTCCACTTAAATGTGAGCTTTTGGCTCGGTTTGCATAATCTCGTGGTCAAACGGGTTTTGGTTCGTGGGTTTACAGACCAGTCCATGAGCCTGCATAATTTTTTTTATGCCATCTTCCTATTTTGTTATATGTGAGAGTTGGGCCATATACTTACTGTTACTTACAAACTTCACATGGCCAGATAGCCTAAACAAACTTACAATGATTAAAACTAAAAAAAATATTAAACAATGAAAAAACATAAAAGCACTATATTTGCTGCTCTGCATCTCATTTCAGTCCCAACTCCCAAATTAGAAACCCTAACCTCAACCTCATCTCAACTTATCGAGACCTTCGCCACTGCCCCTACGTAGAGACCTCTGCTGGCCAGTGACAACACCTGTGAGGCTGTGACGGTGCGAAGCTGTTATGGTTTTTGATGACCACGAAGCTCTAGTTTCCAACGACCACTCTTGTTCTAGTTTCTGACAATCACGAAGCACCACTTTGGATTTGAGAATTTGTTGTTTTTTAGGCATTTGAAAAGCAAAAAAAAAAAGAGTGTGGGCCATGGATTAGCCCGTAGTCTAAAGTGGTGCAGACGTGGGCTAACCTTTTGCTGGTCCATTTAATTTGCAAGCCAGTTCTACCAGTAGACGAAAGGCGTCGAGGTATAATTTGTAGAGGAGCTGATGGTGATGAAGATCCAGAACTTGAAGCAAATTTGGAGGTCGGCATCATCACAATCGTAGGAACAAGTGTTAAAGTAGCTACACTAGGCCTACCCTGCCTAGGCTCCACAATAGATATCCCAAAATAAGTCGATCGCCATCTGGGTTATTTCTTAGTTGCCTTTACGTTCCCCTTGCCTTTGTCCAGGTGTGACATCATCTGCATAAGCAAGGACCATGTTAGAATATGCCATAGGAAAATCATTGTTAACTTAAAATTAAACATACATACAAATGACAATTATAACCTATGCTTGAAATAAATATTAAGCACTAATTAATAACGAAACAAATGAATATTCAATAAACACATATACATTAAATAAAATAATAAACATTAATATTAATGCAAGCATAACTTAACTTAGGACCTCTAGCTAACAATTTGACCTTACTATCAATCAGAGTTTTCATACACCTCATCTTGCTCATCCTCGTGTTAGGAGTCTTCTTCTTCGTCATCCTAAACTTCGTTATCATCCTCTTCCACATCAATTTCTTCATTAGGATTTTTCGTTCCAGTGTCCACCATAGGTCGGTTAACTACTTCAAACTCACCATCATTATATCACAAAGTTTCAATCTCGTACGTATCGAAACTTAGAGAAAATTATGACATAACTTCATTCTGAAATGCAGTTTCCAATGCACCCTTAAGCTCCACATGATTCATTGGCTTTACTTTAATAACTACCCACCAAGTTATCTTGTCCTTTACCCTTCCTAGCCAGGGAGCATAATATACTTGTCTTGTTTGTTGAACAATAATAAAAGGATCATATCTTTGATATCTTCTTGTGTGTCGTACCTCCACAATTTTATAATCCTTATGCACCCTAGTTCCCCTATTTCTGGTTGGGTCAAACCATTCACATTGGAAAAAGACAACTTTGTTGGTTGATTCCCCAATATATTCTAACTCAACAATATCTTGAATTACCATGTAGTAATTATTTTCTTCACCATCACTTGATTCCTTAACATAAACCCAATTATTGATCATGTTTCTTCGTTGCGACCATGTAGAAGTGTGAAGTCTATACCCATCAACAAAATTTTGTGAATAAAATTTCACTTGTCTACTTAGGCCATGATTAGTTACCGTATTCTCTAGTGTGAATGTTCTTATTAGATGCCAACATTGTCCATCAACAAATTCATGAAATAAATAATTAAGGTCAAGTTAACTACTTACATAGTATTGGAACCATGCCACAAAGTCAGCCTTTATTCTCTAGTGTGAATGTTCTTGTGGAATATTGAAATATTCTAAGAACATAATAACCATGGTCCACAAATGAACAGATGTTAGAATTATGTACTTAAAAATTTAGATGTAATAAAATTTAAAAAGCAAGTAGAGGTACTAACTTTATAAAAGATTGGACCTCTTCATAGTTAATCAAGATGTGAAGTACAACAGACTTGAACTCAGCATCATTCAACCATTTAGTAAAAAATGCTCTAACTGACTGGCCAGGTTGATTGAATACAAAAACAAATGGTTGTGAGACATCATTTTGACACCCATTATCATTGCACCCCATTCTTGTTCATATAAAATTGACTGTAGGCTCAAAGTAGAACGAGTAAAAGTGTGTAGTGTCGTCATACGTGTATCACTTACATATTGCACCTTCCACATGTGATTTATTACTGCTCCTTTTAACTAAGTCATATATCTTTCAAACGAATACATTCATTTATGTTGAATTGGCCCACCTACCCTCGCTTCATAAGGCAAATCAATCGACAAATACTCTATAGAATAAAAAAAAATAGGTTGGAATATCCTCTTCAATTAGCATAAAATGACAGGAATTTTTTTCCATTTCCATTAAGTCCTCTCTTCTCAAAGTATTTGAACACAAATCTTTAAAGAATTGAATTATTTTCGTTAGAGGCTTCCAAACATGTTCAAGAAGCAAATGGAATGCAATTGGCAATAAAGACTCCATAAACACATGTCAATCATGACTTTTCAACCCAACAAAATGCAACTAACTCATATCCATGTATTTAGCCAAATCAGAAGCATAACCGTTAGGCATTTTCAAATCCTTAACCTGTTAAAAAATTAACATCTTCTGCTCTCAAAAAATATTTTGTTTTGTCTAATTATGAATAATAACATATCCAAGCAATCTACTACCACCAACCGTTTTTGTTACTTTTGGTAAGATACTGACAATTTTTCACATAGCTTGTCCAGATAATCTGTGTGGAGGGGAATCATGATCAATAGTTCCTCTCTTAAAGGCATCCTTATTCCTTCTAAACATATGGTCAGCCTCCAAAAATTACCGATGACAATCAAACCACGAATTCTTCCTACCATGCTTCAAGGTAAACACCTTTGACTGTTCCATGCAATAAGGACATGCTAGTTTATCAGAAGTCATCCAACCAAGCAACATACCATACGCAAGAAAATCTTTAATTATCCACATCAAAGTTGCTCTCATAATAAAATCCCGTTTCATTGACACATCATAAGTTTTAATACCACACCATAAAATTTTCAATTCATTTATCAACAATTACAAGTAAACATCAATCTTGTGTTTCAGATTACAAGACTAGGAATAATGCATGTCAAAAACATATATGGTCTCGTCAAACAAATTTCTAAAGGAAGGTTGTATGGGGTGACAATGACAGGCCAAATAGAATAAGGTGCAAATGATTGGCTAAATTGATTAAACCTATCAGTATACAGACCAAGCCTCACATTTCGGCAACCACATATAAATTCTTGATGTATCTCATTGAACCACTTCCATGCCCCTCCGTTCGATGGGTGACATAGGACCCCGTTTTGTCTCATATTTAAATAATGTCACCTCATGTGTTTAGCAGAACTCATAGAAGTATACAATCTCTTAAGCCTAAGAATTAGAGTCAAATAATGCTTTCATTAACACAACAATCATATTCAACCGATTTAATCCATAATTTAGCAACTAATTTATTTTTCATATACAGATTATTAGGAACAAGTGACCCTATAGGATTTGTTTCATTCATTAATCTCATTACAGCATTATAAGCATTCTTAAACAAGTTATGGTCAGATTTAATGCTCAGCATCTGAAGAGCAACTAATAATTGGGAGTAACTTTCACACCTAGGCCACAAAGATTGCGTTGCAACATTTAATAAGTTATAAAACTACTGGGTCTCATCATTTGGGGGTTCCTCTACTATGTCATCAGAAGGGCCACTAAAACTAATAATTTTTGCTCTAGCAGCATCGTATATCATCTGCTGGTAGTCATTAACTACATTTTCGTTACTAACTTCAGGGGTAGCAGAAGTACCAACACTAGCATTATACTAAAATTGAAGCACAGTTAGGTCAAACTTCCCATGATCTGACCAATACCAACAATTTGGTTGGAGTCCTTTCTTATACAAATGTTATAGGTTTCCACTACAACATTCCATACATAGACACCTAATTTTGTATATAGGTTCCTTCAGTTTCATATTGTGAAGACCAATATATAAAATTAAAAAATATATATATTCAATTTCATCCAAAAAATTTTGTATATAACCCTTCCTACTAGGAATTATATATCCATCGACAATTTTTAGAGATATCCTCTTCTATAATTAGCAACAAACAAAATTCTAATTTAACCTAACTCATAAAGGCCTAAACCATAACATCTAACATTCAATTTAAACTTTTCAATAACTAATTTAACTGCAAGATAAAAATGTTATAATAATAATTAAAAAAACATGTAAATTATGACTTATTCTAAATTTCTAAATCATTAAATTCATTATCTAACACTAAGACTGACAATAATTCACTTAAGTTTCTATAGAAATTATTTCAAAATTCATTACAACTTTTAAAATTTGTTCATTTAAGTTGTATAAACAGTTTAACAAATTTGACATTAAACTTAACTAACATGTAAACAAATCATACATATTATAATATATCACAAACTTCAAATGTTTTGCACCTAGGTTGGAATGAAAGACGTAGCAAGATGGCGATACTAGTGGAGAACGAGTTGTGGTAGTAAAACCTGTAGTCAATAAAGACAAAACTCATCAATTGACAAAAAATAATCTCAAAATTAAAACTAATTCAAGAAATGGCTTAAGCTTTTGGGTTAGTTAGTGACTAACATAGGTAAATAACTTCAAATCAAAATGAGAAAAACATAATAATAGAAGCTGCTCAGAATAACATGTGATATTCTCAGGGTCCTCATGGGGGTTAGAAATTCACCAGTAATAAAACATGGGAAGCACAAAGACATTTCCAATTCTTTAGCCTTAGTGTAATCAACAAGTAACTCATTACTTGTTGTTCGAAATTTATAACAGCTGATAAATTAATATCATTAGCACTACAAACGTGATCCTCTGATTATGGTGAGAAGTTCTTGAAATAATGAAATGTTAGTTGTGTCTAATACAGTTCCACTAGTCATACAGTAAAACAAACCCAAAAACATTGTTCATGCAAAAGAATTAGCCAAAGCAAGTGATAACTTTAGGAAATGAAGTTATTCCACTTGAATTTGAATATATAGGAGCATGCTATCCTTAAGTTTTCTGGCCCAAATGTTCAATTCTTTCATGACTTTAATGATGTAAGTTTGTTAACTAAAAAATGATTAAGAATTGCATATTTGAGAATTTTAATTAAGGAATTTGAATTGATCATGGTTTGATGGACGCCGGTATTGTTTTGAGGCAGGTATTCAAGATGGAAGCCCTTGGAAGGGATGAGAAAAGTAAATAAGAGTTTAAACTTGGAAGAAGACAAGAAGGAAGGTTGGCTGCCAACCCACGTCTGAGCGTGAAAAAGACATGCCTAGGCGTGGCACTCTCAGATTTTTCAGGTCTCTCAGACAGAGACACCTACCCCTAGGCGTGGGAAAGTCACGCCTAGGCATGGCCAGCACCTGACAGCGCGTGTTTCATAACCACGCCTAAGCATGAAAAAAATCCTGGAACACGAAATCGGCCCTTATTATTTGATTTTTGGGGGCATATTGAGTATCTTGGGTGGTCACCAAGCACGAGCTCCAAATAGGAAGGGAGAGGAAGAGAAAACCATTGAAGTTAGAAGTGATTCAAGTGAAGAATCAAGATCAAGGAAGGAAGATCAAGCTTGGATTCCCTTCACTTTTGTTCATTCTTCCCCTTTTCTCTCTTGATTTGTAACTTGATGGGTTTTATGATTTCATATGTTTTCCCATCTTTCATGACGTGTAACTAAATTCTAATATAGGGGCTCTCTAGGACCTTGCTATGAATTTGAATATCTTGTAATTAATTGAGTTTCTATCAATGAAATTGGTTTTATTTTTCCATACCAATGCTTAATGCTTGCTCTTGTTTGACCTTCAATTGCATGATCTTAGTATTTCAAAGAACTAGACATAGTAATTTGTGAATATGAAGTTTGTATGGTTGATGCATGTTCAATACTTTCAATTAGTTTGGTTGTGTTGATGGGCTAAAGGGATAGACACATACTCCTTGGTCATGCATAGTAAGTGTTTGATAATTGATCTCAATGAGTGATTCTTATGCTAACTCACATAGACACATAGTAGATTAGATATGTATCACATGGGTAATTGTCCTAAACATAGGCTCTTATCTATTGCTTGTTTTAGCTAACAAATATCAATTCATTGATAAGTTCTTGTGAATTGCAAATATTCATTGAAGTAGCAAGTGAATAGGGACTCCTAGACCTTAATCATTCTCATCTTTCTCTTGTGAACTTGGTGTTTGGTGCATCCTTGTTTTATTCCTTTTAAGTTGTTATTTCAATTGCAAAATACTCTCACATTTTGATTGCTTGGATAAGAATTCGTGGAAATTGGTTAAGTTTTTGCATTCTTCTAATTATCAATCCCTTAAGACACGATACTCTAACTCTCATATATTACTTGTTGACTCGTGCACTTGCGGATTTCGCACTAACAAGAAGCATTGAGAGAAATGCATAAAATGGTCAAAATAAAAAAGTAAAATAAAAATAAAATTTAAAAAACAAAGAACAAAGAATCCTTAACTCTTCACACCTTGGCCAAGCTTCTAATTAACAAAAAAGCAAAATGCTGAAAAAATAATGCAATGCACTATATTCTAATAGATATGAAGTTCCCAATAAGAGGACATGCATACAATTCGAACAAAAAATATTCAACTGTATACGAAGAATTCTAAATTATCAATCTAAAAGGAAAAATAAATATTCAAGCCAATTTGGGTAAAATGCGAGTAACAAAGATAGGATTATTCACCTTAAGCAGTGGTGGCGGTGGCGGTGCAAGGAAGGAGAGCATTGGCAACAACATCATCCTAGCGAGGGAGAATGGCGACGCAAGGGAGACCAACGACGCTAGGGATGGGAGAAGAAGAGAAGAGGAGTGAGACTGAGTAGGTGCACATATAACTTTATCGATTTTCATCAGACAAATCCATCAAAAATTATTTCTGACAGATTTTTTAAACTTTATGTCTGAATTTCCACCGGAATAAGGCATGCGTGCCTTGCATCAGTCAAGTAAAAAAAGTTTCGCTGAAAATTATTTTTTTTAAAAAAAACTTTTTTTAAATTCCTTTTTTATATCTTTTTAAAAATATTTCCTGTACATTTTTTTGCTGAAAAATCTAAATTTCTAAAAACTTATCAGCATGCGCCATTAATAATTCTTTTTTTAAATAAATAAATATTTTGGTTTATTTATTTTTCCAAAAAATCTTCAGCGAATAAGCTACTAGAAATTATCTAAATTATGAATTCAACATTTTTCTAATGGATTACACTATCAAAAAGTTTTTTCGGCGGATATAGGCACTGGAAATACAATAATTACTGGTGGACAAAAACCCACCGAAAATATTTGCCTCTAAATCGAGAAATTCTTGTAGTGTTATTGAGATGGTGTCCACGCAATGGTAACATCAATATTACATTTCTTTTACTTTTGATCTCATCAATACTATCAACAATTGTGAAATAATATCAGTACTATCTCGATGGGTAGCTTCAATACTACTAGAAATTGCTTCTCCACTTGTTAGATCATGACAACACTTAGGAAATTTCTTCTTAATGCTTAGGCAACGTCAGTATTGCCTTTACTTGATAGTCTCAGTACTACTGACCAGTAGACTTAGTATCCACTTGGTACTTCCTTAGCAGCCTTAGTACTACCACATGTCATATAATGATATATGCAGGTTTATAACACTTGTGCAATAATAATTTTTTTTATTATGCTTCCAACATGAAGTCCTTCACCGTTAGGAGCCTAACGATGAATGCTTCATACTCGACCTGGTTATTCGACATAGGGAATTCGAACTTGAGTGATTGCTTAATGGTTATTGTTTCGCTGTTTCCTTTGGATTGAAAGATCCATTGACATAAATGGTCCATTCATTCCCTTTGGAGGACAGGGACTCGTGTGTGAGTTCTAAGATGAAGTTGGATAACATCTGGGCCTTGATAGCCTGCTTGGGCTTAAAGGTTATTCTGAACTCTGAAAGCTCAATACACCAAGTTGTCACACATCTTGCGATCTCATGTTTGTATAGAACCTACTTTATCAATTGGCTTGTCCTTACGACGATGGGATAACTCTAAAAATACTGACTTAACCTTATTATCGAAAGGATCAATACAAAGGCTACCTTTTCGATTTTTTAATATCAGAGTTTAGGGCCCTACAGGACTATGCTAACAAAATATATGGGTTTTTGTCCTTCATCAGTTTCTTTACCAAGCACTGAGTTGATAGTTTCATCATTGATTGACATGTACAAGTATAATACTTCCCTTAATATCGAGAGAGTTAAGACTAGGTGAGTAGCAAGCAAGTTCTGTAGCTCTTGGAAGGTTTCTTCATATTCTAAGGTCCAAGTGAAGTCCTTTCCCTTTTTTAGGAGCTTGAAGAAAAGGAGTACTCTATGTGCATATTTGGCCATGAATTTGATCGGGGAAACAATTTGGCCTGTGAACTGCTAAACCTCTTTTATGTTGTTTAGGATAAACATATTGATTACAACTTGGCATTTGTCAAGGTTGGCTTCAATTCCCTTATTAGTCAGCATGAATTCCAAGAACTTTGTTGCTTGGACCCCAAAGGCACACTTTTCTAGGTTCAACTTCATATTGTGCTTTCTACGTTGCTGGAAAACTTCTTTGAGATTGCACACATGGTCGTCTGAGGTGGCTGTTTTGACGATCTTGTTGCTAAAGTAAACCTTTAACATTATACTGATTTTCTCCTTAAAAATTTAGTTCATCATTCGCTAGTAAGTGACCTTGAAATTTTTCAATCTGAAAGGCAGGACCTTGTAGCAATAACTGGCTTTTTCTAGAATAAAGGCAGTCTTATCATCGTCCTTGGGATGCATGAGAATTTGGTTGTAACCGAAGTAGGCATCCATGAATGAGAGCTACCAATAATCGGATGTACTATCCACCATTTTATCTATATTAGGTAGTGGGTAAGAGTCCTTGGGGAAAGCTTTATTGAGGTCAATGTAGTCCATGCATATACACCATTTATCCAAGGCCTTCTTCACTATAACCACATTTAAGAGCCAAGTTCTGTAAGTGATCTCCTAGATAAAGTCAACATCTAGGAGTTCCCTCACCTATTCTTTGATTGCTTTCAACCACTTCAGGCCTACCTCTGTTTTCTTTTAGACACCAATTTGGCATAAGGGAATATTAATAACTAATGTGAAATAAAATCTAGGTTGATTCTCAGCATGTCTACTATTGTCTATGCGAACAAGTCCTTGTTTCTTTAAACTGATGTTAAAGTGGGTCAGACTCAACAAATCGACCCATTTAACCCACCAAAAATGACAAGTTGAGTTATAATTTGCAACTTATTTTTAAGGTGGGTTATTTTAACTTGTCCCATATAACTTGTGGGTTATGGCAAGTTGACCCATTGGGTCATTTTTTTATTTTATTTTTTTATGGCAAGTTAAGCAAGTCAACTTGTGGGTCAAATTAACCCATCTAACCCTCTAACCTGCTATAAAATAAGTTGGGTTGACCACCCCAACCCATATTCTTAAATGGGACAACCTACCTCGCTTTATTTTTTGGCTAACTGTGACAGGGAGGGGCAAGATGGGTAAACCTGTTTGACATTTCTATTTTGCGGGAAGGTGTTCGCTAATCTTTGTGACTTCAGAAGGTTATGGTCCAACCTGGACATTGATCAGCCATCCTTTGGGTTGGGCAGGCCTTTCCTCTAAAATCATCTTGAACGTCCAACTCGATTGAGAGGATATTTGGGGCATCCTTGTTTGATCTAGCTAGTGTCTGTGGTTCTGACTTGGTGGTGGGTGGGTCTTTAACATTCCAAATCGGTGTTGTAGCAATGTCTCACTATGTCCTGGTCTGTCCTTACTATTGCCACCTCATTGTTAAGTGTCAAGAACTTCGTTGCGAGGTTCCTATAAATAATGGCTCTGAATTGATTTAGAGAAGGTCTTCCAAGAATAATGTTGTAGGTAGACGGGCAATCAAAAACTAAGAACCTCACCTCGACTGTTTTCACACTAAGTTTGGTTCCCAGGGTAAGGTAGGGCTCAATGTGTAACACCCTAATACAGATATCCATATATATCCTAGATAGACAGAGATATATAAAGATAACCAGTACTGGAGATGTCACTTCAATATAACATACTAACATATATCTATAATCACAACTGAGTAATTATAGAAAGGCTTGAGAGATTGCGGAAAAACTTAAACTCATACATAAACATATACATATACATATACAAACTTAGCCACCTGAGGGCTTATTGTAATACATATAACATAAAACTTATAGAACAAATATAAACTTATTACATAAGTTCTATCTACTTAAAGCAATAAAAACTACTCTAGTCTTCATGCTTTATCTTCTCATCCTTAGCTTGATTTGTACCTCTGCACATGTTTTTCGCATACGAGCCTGCATCGGTACCTACATTTGAGCCTGCATCTGGATTTACATGGAATAGCAACTGGGGTGAGAATTAACATTCTCAGTAAAAGCAATTCCAATACCAGTTCTCTATAACATTGTATATAACAGATATATAACAAATGCTATAATTCTAACTTAGGAGCTTTGTCCCCTTTTCTCATAGCTATTTCTATCTTAGGAACTTTCTCCTCTTTTCTCATAACTTAGGAGTTTCCTCCTCTTTTCTCATAACTTAGGAGTTTCCTCCTCTTTTCTCATAACTGCACACTTTCTTATAGTGTGATATCAATAGATAGCCTACACACTTTATTAATACATACAACGCCCATACAATTTGCATACCAAAGTGATGACGGACAATGCCCATACAGCTGTCGTCCGTAAATGCAATGATAATGATATGTAATATGAATATGCCTAAGGAATCCTAAAAGCATGTGAATGAAATGCAAATGCAAAAGTCTATTCTAAGAACAAAGAAGTTTGCTAGGAACTAGTCAGTATATCATCTAGTGGTAATTAGAGGGAAAACTCATCCTCACATTACACATATCCTGGTACACTGAGAAATTCGGGCTTCATCCTTGCTCAAAGAGCGTCTTTGGATTTTCCCACTTATCTCCTTTGGCCTTGGCACTATCGAGACATTAGGATTATGTCCTTCTCAAAAGTCCTTCGGACACCCATCTATCTTCTTTTTGCCTCCATGAATGAACATCAAAGGATATCCACCAGATCGATACTACTTAACTAATTCATAGACTTTTATTCGTGCTTATATACTTAGTTCCTCTTTGATCTAAGCATATTCTACTAATAACTTTGGCTTCTTATGTTTACCCTTTGCAATGAGGAGCATCTGTAACCTCATACTATATGTAACCTTAGCACTTGGTTAGGAATACTTGTCCCCTAAGAAACTTCTCTGATTCCTTACCTTCTGGCTAAATGACCTCACGTCATATAACGTTACATTCTCAGGTAAACATCACCAGTTCATTTCTCATACTTGTACCTAAACTCCACCTCATCACTCCTATCTCTTAAGTGATCTCTAACGCAACACTATGTTACTGAGGTGTAAGGTACTTACCTATGGCAACCACTAGTCTTAGTTGCACTAAGGTTCTTTCTTTTCACATACATACTAGCTTAACTGACTAGTGTGTGAAAAGCTTAGTGTTATGTATAACTCTTACATAAACACCATCTTACTTTCCTATAGACTCAACTCATCCTAGTGAAAGAGTCTATCATAACTAATGCCTCAACTATCCTCGCTTAAGGACATAATGAGCATCTCTTTAAAACTTTGCATAATTAACTCAACTTTAACTAAAGTGAGTAATTCATGCATCTAACTTTCCTTTCTATCACACTTCTGGTAGTAGCTTATACTACACTTGTGTGCTAACATACATATTCTAGCTGTATCTAGCTTTCCCTTTTATCACACGTCTAGCGGTAGCTTATACTACACTGTGTGCTTAAGGTTGGATACCTCTTTAACTATTCCAAACTCATGGAATGCTTAAGAACTTAACTTCCACACTTTGGTTAGTATCTAAGGAAGTAAATTCTCTTTATCTTGCATTTCTAACTCATCTTTACTAATACATGAGTTATTGCACATTTCTGCTCTACCTTATGATTATGACATCTTCTTAGTCACATTTCATCTTTTGTGTATTTAGCAATGCACCAAGTCTCACTTAACTAGAGACTTAGTACCTAAACGTTCCCTCTTTGGAACCAATACACAATCTTGTCCCCACTCAAGTAACTCTAATGCAAGAGTGGTTCTTACTTGCAACTCTTTGTTACCTAAGGTTCTAGGTACCTTCTTAAGGTAATCCAGTATTCTTGGATCTCCTAAGGTTCATACCTTTCTCATTCTCTACTAGAGTGCATACTAATACACTTGTCTTCATTGCACCATCTCATTACATCTTAAGTGATATCTAATGCAACACTAAGTTGCCTAAGGTGCAATGTCATTACTTAAAGCAAACCTTTCCTTTAGGATGCTTAAAAGCCTATGCTTTCTCATTCTTGATAGGTAAGTATTTTCCACTTGAAAATATCCCCATTTATGCCTTATTACACTTAGGAAACATAAACATATGGATCCATCAAAGGCAATATATCTAATGGTGAGATAAAACCATTTTTCATGGTTCATGGCATTCTGCGGCATCCTTCTCTCAGCGCCGCAGCGCCCATAGCTGAAAACGTGATTTCTGACTCTTCACGCCGCGACGCCACTAAGCCATGCCACGGCGCCCATAGCAGAACCCAGATTCTGCAGAATTCTGCAGCTACGGGTTTGCTGTTCTTTTAATCATTTTCTTGGATTTTGGCCATTTCTTACCAACTTCTAAGTGATTCTAGGTTCCTAACTAGTTTCTTAACCATTAGGAATCATCAATCACTAATTTAAACCTCTTAATTTGGATTATGGCTCAAAATCCTTCATTCTATGGCCTATGGCTTACTTTGTGAATCAAGGGTCTAAATGAGTTGTTCTAAGTTCCTAACTTAATCTTATGCTATGAACAAGTCATAAATGACCAAAGAAACACGTCTATGCAAGCCAAACACATCTAACATCTCTAGAACTCAATTTGGCATATTATGTTGTTTATATGCATACATAGAGAAAGAGATGAATAAAGGCTCTAAACCCCTACCTCTTGAAGACTTGAAGCCTTGAACCTTGAAGCTTGATCTTCCTCTTCCTTCTCCCTTTCTTCCTTCTTCCCCTTTCTCCCTTCTCCCCTTTCTCTCTTTCTGTTTTCGGTTTCTCCTTCTCTGCCGAGAGAAGATAGAAATAGGGGGCTGGGACGTAAAGGAAATTACGGAAAAAGATTAACTTAAGTTTCTACACTAAAACTTATATCTGCTATGGACACCCGAATTATGCTAATTCGAGTTTCTATGCTTCTAACAACTTTAGAATAAATCATAAGATTCATCTAAATTGTCGTTCCACAATTCTCATCATTTTCTATATCTACTAAGGATCAATCCGGCATTAAAAGTACAACCTGTATGCCTAAAAATACCAAACTGACTCTGATTCTCTTAAAACTTTTACCACATCTTACTTGGCTTATTTGTGACCTAGAAATAAACTCTCTATGTTTATTTTTCTTAACTTAGCAACTTATGCTATTATCTGAGTCATTTTAAGCCACTTTACAACTTCTATGTTGCAACTAAGTGCCTAAATGAACTCAGATTGTCACAAAACTTTACTGACATGCTAAACAAGTCAAATGCTACCTTCGGTAACCATTTACCAGTCTAACATATACTTAAGGGTATTACACAATATACTCCACTGGTTGGATTTTTACGTCAGTGAATCTAACTAACTCTCCATTGAAAGGCAGGAGCTCACTCTTTGGCAATTTAAGTTTCTTGAGTGCATCCATAAATAAGATGTCAGCTGAGTTGCCCTTGTGACTTTACTTTCCCTTTTCTCCTCCCTTTTGGGATAGTCATCCCAGGGTGAATATTTTTGGCTTTCTCGGGGAAGGGATCTCTCCTTCGGGGAAGACAATCGCTGCCTAGGACTGTATCTTCTTTTCATTTTATTGTGCCTCTGCATCTCAAAATTTTGTACATACTCCTTGCTAGATTAAGGTTTCGATGACATCTCTGAGGTCAATGTAATCATTGCTATAGTGGCTATAGTAATCTTTTCACTTTGATTTTTTTCGATTCCCTCGAAGTCGTAAAGGCCTTGGTCTTGGGAGCCTGTAGATTTCTGTATATTATACCTTATTGAGGACCTTATTGCGGGAAACCTTTAGGGGATGTACTCATTGAACTTTCCTTGAGGTGGTTCTTTAGGCAGATTCCTAATTCTTTCGACTCTGGGGCTTTCTTGTGGGAGTGCTCATCCACTCTATCTATGTCTTTTTTGGCCCTTGGGACTTCCTCCACATTCATATACTTTTCAAAATGGTTTTTAAGGTCATCGAGGTTCTTGGGTGGTTTCTTGGCAAGGGAATATGAAAGGCCCTAGCTTAAGGTTGACCATGATGACATGTATCGCGAAAGCTTTGTCGAGGTCCTTGATCTGCAGTGCTTCTTTGTTGAACCTTCCTATATAATCTTGGAAAGATTCATCATTTCCCTGCCTGAATTTTATTAAAGTAGTCAAGGTCTTTGGTTGTACCTTCTTGGTGGTGAAGTGGGTAAGGAACATGGCGACGAGCTTGGAGAATTCGTTCACAAACCTCAAAGGAAGGGAATAGAGCCACTTGAAAGCAACTTTTTTTAAGGTGGTTGGGAAGGCACGGCACATGATAGGGTCAATTCCCCTCATGAGTAGCATGGACAAGTTGAATGAGTCCAAGTGTTCTTAGGGTTTGTAGTCTCATTATAAGATTCAATGCTGTCAAGAATCTTGAATCCTTAAAGGAGTGTCAAGCTCATGATGAACTCATAGAACGGGCGATTAAACTAGTATGGGGCCCTATCCAGTTGGGAAGGCCCTGAAGTTGAGGGGTGCTCGAGCACTCTTCGCAGACCCAATTCGACTAGCATCTTGTGAGGGCAGCGGGGCTCCAATTACACATGAGCTCCAGGATTATTTTCAACCATCATTTCCAAGTTGATCAACTTTTGTAAATTAGCGATTTGTTTGATTTAGGCATGGATGAGAGCGAGGAGCTCTTGGTAGCCCGAGGTCCATCTGCTCTATTTGGTCACAACGATAGGAAGAGTCACCGTTGGAGGGCTGACAAAGGCTCAAGCGCTTGAGGTTATGGCCTCTGTATGACATATCACACATGCAAAGCAGTGGGAACTTCTACACGATTCTGGTGTGGGGATTCCACGATGGAAGCCTCTGCTTGGTCATGTTGCTAGTCTTGGTTGGTGTTGACTTTTCTTCACGTGTTAGATAAGGAAGCAGTGGGTGTTGAAGTTTATCTTTTCTTATAGATGGTACTAATGTTCTAAACTGAGATCAAAGATTACGTACTTGGACTCTATTAGAGCGTTTGAAGGCGGTGACAGCTCCTTGTGCTGTGGTGGAGAAGGGATAATATACTTGTAAAGCACTCCAACACTTAAATTAAAATTTACACTAAGAGACTAGTACGTGGGGAATTAGATACATCCTTAAGTGGCTAAACCCCTTATTATATAGTGGGATTAATTGGGAAGTAAGTAATCTTAATCCTTATCGAGATTCATATCTTTATGGGATTCTAGGATCATTCCCCTTGATAGTATATTGACCGTTATATTAGGGGTAATAGCCGTTTATAATTGATTCCTCGTAATATGGGAATCATAGGCATTAGATGTTTGTTGGATCGAGGTGGCTCATACCGAGTATAATGGGCCTTTTAGTCCTTGAGCCTAAGGCTGGACTCCAATCCAAAAAAACAAGTTTAAGTAATGGGCCATGTCAGATACACAGAGGAAACAATACACAACTCTTAGAGAGTTGGGAAGTTTCTTCCCTATTAGTGATGTTTATCATGTGTAGTTTTGTGAGAAATTTGTGTTTTTTCTTCCTTTGAATCTGACACGTTCCTTAAGTTAATTCTAAAAAGTGATAGGTCCATACCGTCATTATCTAAAAAGAAGATAAATAATAATGTAAGATTTTTTTTTTGTGGGGGTATAGTTTGAATCTTTTGGATCTGTATAGAATTTTAACTCTTGATAAGCGCGTAACCTGTTTTAATGAAATAATAAAGTGGCTTTGCATTTATATGCAGAGGAAGTGAGAAGAATAAAAGTCAATCTAAAGAGAAAAAATTATTTGGAAAAAATGAAGTTCTTATTAAGATAAGTTGTTAAGCATTTGTTGGTTATTAATTTTATCATAAATATTTACAAATTTATTGAATATAATTAGCAAATAATAAAAATTTGACAACTCATCTTTAATAATAATATAATTGATAAAAGGTTAAAAAAAAAATCCATTCAACTATACCCTATGTGCATGTTACCCGAGTTTAAAAGGAGTGTAAAATACTCCTTAAGAATTACACATTGTGCAAATAATACACCATTAACTATCCGTCTAGATTGTTTACGAATGTTGCATGTGCCTGTCATTGACTCATTGTGGAATTCACGTTCTCAACCTTTTTTTTAATTTCTATTTCTGGGTTGCACTACAACTCACTGATATAAGCGCTATTAAAATTCCAGGAAGTGTTGCAAATTGAGTTATGAGATTACAAAATGTTAGTCTCCAATTTATTTTGAAGTTGTGAGTTCATCTGATTTCTTTAGCAGACAAAGAGCTTTATAAAAAAGATCCACTTTTCTATACCCATTAGGAGGACTTTTTTACGGCAAAGGTGTAAATGAAACTTTTATTTCCTTGTTTGGTGTGGGTGAAAAAATATTTACCATACAAATGTAAATTTAATAGTACAAAATGTAAATGGTGGTTCACATCTATGACTTGTGAATTCTTTTTATGATTATTATTTTTCAATCAAAAGTTGTAGGAGATAGGTACGATTCATAGACTTGCATGCAAGTTGTGGTTCAAAACCACGACACTTGTAATTTTTTTTATTTTAACTATTAGAGTTTTGATAAAAAAAAAAAAGTATTCTAAAGTTACTTGTTAATGATTCAAAATTAGAAATTTTTCAAAAAAAAATAGAATATTCAATATTAAGAATTGAAAAAACTATAATTTTCATGCAAATTTTTTTATTTTAAGTTTATTAACAAGTGTCTTTAAGAAATCTCAACAATACACATTTACACATTTATTATTTTATATTTATTTAATTTTTATCTTTTGATTATATTTGATTTTATCTTATTTTTTGTATATTTATATTTTGATACTGTCACATATTTCTTAATATAAAAAATGTGAATTATAAGTGATGTGTATTAAATATTTTATTTTTTTAAATGTTAAACATTAATAAAAAAATAGATTTAGTCTCACGACCCTGTAAGTCATGGTTATCTTCTATGACTTTTAGCTGAATTTTGTTTTAAAAATGAATAATTAGTAAATCGTAGATATAAAACACGACTTTCACTTTTTACTATTAAATTTACACTTATTTGATAAATATTTTTTTAACTTACACCAAAAGGAAAATAAAATTTTCATTTACATCTCTGCAGTCAAAAAGTCCCATTAGGAGTGTTGAAGTTACCGAAGCTATAAGAACCATTGTCATCAAATGCGGCTAGCAACTACAAAATGAAAGGAACAGGAAACAATAGAATGTAATGAAAGGAAAAAAAAATTCTATAAAAAATGCTGAGCCTTGGTGATGAATAAAGCCTATAAAATAGGAAAAAGCTTGCACGATGATAGAAAGCCTAAAAATCTATACACGACACAACACGTTGTCCACAATTGCAAGAAATTGAATCCCTGCAGAAAACACGATAATCTGGCCTAACTTTGGTCAGTATAGTCGGTCTATTGCCAGTAAGAATGAAGAAGAAATTCATCAACCATGTTCTAGTTTGAAGGATAGAAGAAGAAGATCATTTCAAATGAAATCCAAGTTCTTCGATGGAGGTTCAAAATTGAAGGTATGTCGTTTTGAGTTATCAAGTGCAAGCAACATCCATTAGCAATCTAAACGGAGACTTAAAATTGTATATTATTAGCACAATCTATAAATTTCAAGGGGTTTTTAACACTATTCTAAAACTCGGGTAACTCACACATAGATCATAATTAAAGGAGTTTTATGAATTTTAACCTTGAAAAAAAGGGAATGGATTCTCCCATAGGAAAGTTTCACATGATTTCTCATTTGAAAAAAAAGATAGACAAAAACACTTTAACATAGGATTTCACAAATTTTAAGAGTCTTCATTATTTAAGGTGTTTGTGTTCATTTTTTTTCACGTGATATTGTCATATAAAAATTACATATGAGACAATCCATTCCCAAAAAATAGATAAATACCAAAATAATCCCCTTAAAAAAAATAAAAGAATTTCAATCCTTGCTATTTGAATTCTAGTGAGCACGTGAAATAAGAATAAGAAAAATAAGACTTAAGGACAATATGTGATTCGGTTGGTAAAGTGAGTTTTATGTAGACAAACTTTACTTATAATGTAATGATTTGAAATCCAATAAAAATAATTTATGATTAGGGCTAAGCTGATAGTTTAGTGAGAATTAGCACCAAACTCTTAGTAAATCCTTACTTTTGATTTTCAATAATTTAACGTGTCATAATTTTGATGTGGCTCATTATCTGCTTGTGTAGATGCTGACTTACCCGATATCTATTTGTGATGTCAGCACTTGTTAAAAGTCTTTTGACAGAACCAAACTGATATTACTTTAAATTTTTAAGGTAGTAAATTAATGACAAAAATCTTTTGAGAATTAATGGCAGTTTGCACATAAAACTGAAACCAGGTCCTATATAGCATGTGCATATACTAAGTGAAAAGAATTTGTGCACTGCAATGCAATCCATAGCCAAGTAATTGTTATCTATTTGTCTAGGATTTACTTTTTTTCTATTTGTGAATATTTTCGGAGTCAATTTTTAAATCATTAATATTAATTTATTTTTAAAAATATTATATTATTATTCCTTTTTATTTTAATTTCTTGCTAAGCCCTTGTTACCCGCTCCTTGGATTTGTAAATTACTTAAGAGTTTTAGACACATTTACTAATTCTTTCCTCAATTTTTCATCTTAATACACGCACAGCTTATTTAATTTATTCATTATCTACTTTCTATGTATAACTTGTCATCAAGTACTTCTTTTTCAAAATTTCACAGTTGTTACTAGACATTAGTTCACTATATGGTTAAATTTATTTGCTTTTGTATTTTTTTAGTGGATAAAAGATTAGAAGGACACAGTACACACTAGCATAATTGGTCCAATGTCAATGCTATTATACATCATACTATGTTAGGATATATAGTACATCTTTAATTTTACTTGCAATAGTAAATTTTGTTTTGGATAGTTTATTTTTTTGTATTTTATTTTTTTTTTTACACATCACTATCACTACTGTTGTCAGTCGGTAATCTTCCACCGTCGGCCAGCTACCGTTTATAGCTAACCAGCCACCGTTTACTGCCGGCAGGCCATCGTTTACTGCTAACTAGCCACCTTCTAACGTCGCGAGGCCACCACTTTTTTTTCATGTTATACTGTTTATTTTTTTTTAAGTTATATAATTATGTAAATAATATCAGTTAAAACTATACTTATTTCTTATATTTTTTATAAATAATTGTATATCTTGAAAATTTTCTGATTTTAATTGGTAATATTTGCACACAATAAAATTTGTAGAGTTTTTAGTATGCACAGTTATTTATGAAAAAATATAAGGATTAATACAGTTTTAACTGGTATATTTTAACTGATATTATTTACACAGTTATACAATTTTAAAAAAATGAACAGTATAACCTGAAAAAAAAATGGCGGCAGAGGACGGTAGCCGACGATGGAGGACGGTGGTCGGCAACGGAGGACGATGACCGGTTGTTAAGGACAATGGCCGGCGACAGACGTGGTCGGTGGCTGATGACTGGCAGCGGACGTGACCAGTGGCTGGTGGTCGACGGCAAAAGACGGTGGTGGCGGTGGAAAACAATAGTCAGCGTGGTCGGTGGCGGAAGATAGTGACCGGAGGTGGCAGACGGTAACCAGCGATGACAGTGGTGGTGGTGATGGTGTGTAAAAATATCTTAAAACTAAAAAAAAATCAATAAATTATAAGTCATTAATCATAATCATTAATGTATTTTTTTAATACAATTAATAACTATCGTTGGCAAGATATACTATACACTCCTTTAGATGATATATTTTAGAATTAGCCTTAGTCCAATGGGTGTTCTCATAATATGATGTCTCGGTTTTAAATCACACTCCCCATATTCCCAGCTAGGAAACTATCAATGTAAAAAAAAAAAGTTTAAAAGGAGAAGAGTAGAGGTGGCAAAACGAGTTCAATCCGTTGGGTTAATTCGTCAACCCGTTATTTTTTTTATTGGTTGGATTCAAAATTTCAACCTGCTTTTATTTTTTAACCCGCATAACTCGCGGGTTAAGCGGAACGAGGGCGGGTTGCCTCATTGGGTTGAGTTTCTTTAAAAAAGTATTATAAATGAGTTTTTTTATTTGTGTTTATGGTATTTTTATAGGTATGATATTAATTTTATTTTTTTTTTTGTTTTTTTATTCCTATAAATTATAATTTTTTATTTTTTTAAATTTTTATGATTTTTGTTTTTATTTTTATACATTTTGTTTTTACTTTTTAGACGGATAGACCCACCAACCTGTTTATTTTTTCTCATTTTTTATTTTAGATGAGTCAACTAACTAATCCATTAATTCATCTTAAAACAAGATAAATTGAGTCTTTCACCCTATTTTTCAAAATGAGTCAATCAATTCCTAAAAATTGAATAAGTCGAGCGGGGCAGATTCACGTGTTTTGTCACCTTTAAAAAAGAGGTTCCTCCAATCTAAGGTCAAGACATAAGGACGTTCAGGGGACAGGATACAAATAATCACCTGTCAGCCGTTCTCCGTTCCCGCCCCATTCTTCATTGCACCGTGATTCTTATTGTTTTTATTCCAACAAAATACACCTTACCAATTTTCAATGACCATTGTTCAATGACTGCACAAACAATTTCGAAGAAACAAGGGAATCACTGCACAATTGCACATTATGACAAATCTCAATCTTCCTGCATGACTGCTTCATTACTTACCATGATTTTAAATTGTGATATACAACTGTACTTATAGTCGTAATATTATAATTTTAATCATTTTTTGTAATCGTATTACAATCATAATTATAGTGACATTAATTACATTTGTTCATAATTATATATAATTGTAATAAATATAATATAACTGCAATTGCAATTTAAAATCAAACTAACGATTATGGTGACTTTGTCATAGTCTTCTCCACTGCCTTCAATAAGGCTGAGAGCAATGCCACATCAACCTCGCCCTCCCCGATGCGGTTTCAACCACATGATTGAACACTCACGTGAAGACGGCTTTGACTGCAGGTACTGCTAAGACAATCATGTGCCTCGACACCGTCTCATGCGCCAAAATCCTCTCGCCTCCACCAGCAACCTCGTCACCATGTTCGCCGCTCCATACTATGACGTCTTCCTGGGTTGGCGAGACGGTTGCGTTTCCAAGGCTTCCAACGTCGACGACATCCTCCCCAAACTCGGCATGCCCTTGTCGCAGATCATTGATGGTGTCAAAGATTCAGTCAACAGATTCGCCAGATCTGTCATCGATGGAATTGATGCTGGAGCTCCAGGTATGGATGCTGCTTGATTAAGGTAGAGAGATATTTTTTAGATAAATGAGAAGAAGAATATCTATGTGTGTGGCTGTGGGAGAAGACAGAAATTGACCGAATGAGCAAAAGGAGTCAGGATGTGAGCATCCGGTGCATCGGGGTTGCAGAGCCACCCGGCCTTTGTAGTTTGTAGCATTGCTCTAATGTGGGAATGGAAGAAAGGAAGAAGGAACGTGCTTGAGAATGAGATGTCAACGGCGTTAAGTGACGTTAGGTGTATAACAATTTTTAAAATAAATTGTGTGTACAACACTTTTCAATTGTAAAAATTTAAGTGAAAGGATTTATCATATGATTAAATTTACTTTAAAAATTTATTTTTTTAGATAAAAGTAAAGGATTATAAAATATTTATGACAATAAATAAAAGATTATTAAAAAATTATACAACAATATCTTATTTTTCTGATTTAAAATAATTCTCAAGTAAAAAAATATTTATTTAAAGTTAAAAATATATCTTATTTGCCAAAATATAAATGAATCATTTTTCATAAACTCAAAATAGTCTTTCTCTTCAAACTTTTTGATCCAAATTATTGGTCCAAAAGTCCAATAAAAGAATCCTTATCTTATGAATTTGCATCTTTGCATATTATTTTTTAAGTGGTCAAATAATAAAAAGAATAAATATAAAAATATTTATTAATAAAACTTAATCATAATTTATAATTTTTTTATAATTTTTATATTTATTTATTTTTTTCAGTAGACCACTTATTCAAAAATATTCTTATACTTATGCTAAGTAGATTCAATATCTTTTCATTATTCACTTGGTCAGGGTGTTTTGTTTTTCCCAAGTCGGACCGTTGGCATGGACCAGGCAACCAGTTGACAAATTTTTAAATTTGAGTATTTATAAAATTCATACAATTAAATATCATTTATAAGAAAAAAAATTTACTTGACGATCAACATATTATAAATATAATTTAATAATCTCAATCTATGTTCATGAAAACACGACCAGATCTAATTCGTGTCAGTCTAATTTCTTTAATTTTTTATCTTTTATTTATTATTTTCATAGGACGATCAATTTTGCATATTTAAGATGCGTTATTCAAAAAGGTCAATTACTGGTGCTGTTAACCAACTAATTTAATATCATAGATTACTAATCAGAGAAGAATATTATTAATTCGGTTATACTTTGGTCTCCTACAAAATATCCCCCAAATATTTTGAGTTTTTTTTAAAATAAAAATTTACATTTAATTTTTTTTATAAAAAAAATTCTTCAACATAGCCCCCTCATTAGTAGTGTTATTTCTCTTTGATTACTCTAACTAAAATTATCTAACTCTGTCTCTAATGACGTGGCTCTGGTTGTGGTTTCAGTGAAATTCGGACCTTTACAATGCAAATTGCTGGTAAAATTTGTAACTTAAGTACAATTGAGCCCCACCTCCTAATTTTTTATTTTACTTTATTAGATCATTTCTTTGTTTGGTTGGTAGCCATAGATTTTGACTGGCACCATAGTACTCACGGGAGAACTACATGGGGGTGGTCTCCAACAAGTTGCAACATGGAGATGGAATGAAACACTCAAATTTTATATTAACTCGTGTACCCGTGATGCACGAGTTCGGCCGTTATCGTTGTAAGTTCTAATTGCAGGCACCTAATTCTCTCCTCTCTTATTATATTTTACATTGATAAAAAATATTTTAGTCACAAAAATATATAAATTGATAATATAATATTATCAATAATTTAGAATAAAATGATTACATAATAGAGAGTTTTTTAAATGAAATTAAAAGTTATTTTATTAGTATCATGTTTTTAATATCAACTTTACACAGTATTTGATGTACCGTATAAAAAAATTTGATAATATAAATTAATATTATCAAGTCTTATTAAGTATTTATTGTACTAACTTAATAGTATAGTTAAATCATGTCAACTTTTTTTATTTTGTTATGATATGATAATTTTATCATCTCCTTATCAAACTTGATAGAATATTTCTTCCTACCTTACTCCTCAACTTCATCTCTTTTCAGTCCAAACTTTTTCTTCTCTGCCAAGAACCAAAACCACCAATCGCCAACGACCTCCATTGCCACATAAACCAGAACCAGCAACCCCCTTCAAGATCAACACCATCAGCCCTTGCCGTCGTCAGACCTCGCAAATGTCGCCGACAAAACGCCCAAACCCGGAAACAGATCCAAACCTAGACTACCTCGCCACCAAATCCACACCAAATCACGTCGCTACCTCAAGCCCAATTGCTGGCGACCAAATCGAACTATCCCCATGACCAACCACCTAGACTCGCCTCATCCTCAGTAGAAACCCAAACCCAAACCCATGAAGCCACATAACCCGAACCACCTCGAACCCCCTCACCACCTCACCTGCAACCCGCAAGCTCCATCGCACCAGATCTGTGGCCAACCTCGAAATCGTCCTTCGCCCCTCCTTGTCTTCACCACTGTCACCCCCAAATCAGAACCCATAAACCCGCAACTACCAAGCTCAAATTGAGCCCCCACCGTGGGGGCTAGACGGCAATGGCAAAAGCTAGTCCATCTATGGAGGGTTAACGGTAGTGTTGTGGCTTGTGGATTTGTTTGTTGGAGGTGAGAGTGAATTGGGTATAGGAATAGAGTGTTATTGCTACCACGAATTGGATGAGAAGCCGAAGGAGATGGTAAGAAAGGTGAAGGATAGTATGGTTATAATAGATAGTTACATATACTATCAAGCTGCTTATACTATACGCATCAAATGTTTGATAGTATAAGAATCTATCAACTTGTTTATACTATCAGACCTTATCCTATTGTCATATACTATTATACTTTATACTATCAAGTACACCAAATGTAGCTTTAGAATACTTATATGGATTCATTTTTAGATAAATTTATCTGTTTTAAAATAATAAACAAATAAATTTATAAAGTTAATAGTTTGAAATAAGAAAAAAATCTAATATTTCTAAAAAGACCTAAATATTTAAAAATAACTAAAAATCATGTACACAAAATAGAATAAGGATAATATAAAATACTTTGTAGGGACAAAATTTTATGGAAAATACTAAGATCCAAATAACTAAGTTAATAATTTGCTAAAAAGTCACATAAATTATTACAAAGAGAAAACTTAATAAATAATGAATAATCAACCCTTTCGTTCAAATTAGTTTATATAAATTTTAATAATTCTTCAAATCAATCACAATTTAAATCTAAATCTCTTTCTAAGTTTATATAATCGATGCCTAAAATAATTGAAACTGAAAAGGAAGTATTAAATTCACATAAAAAAATTTTACAAACTTAACCAAAACTAAAGGAATGAAGAATCTTCTGGCAATAATCAAGTTAGATATTACAATATCAAATCTTCTGTTCACAACGAAAGTAAAAAAAAAAATTTACAAACTCAAAAAATTATTTTACAAACTAAAAAAATGAAGAAAAAAGTCAAACAAAAGTAAAAAAGAGTACGTAACATCCTCAAGCTCCAAAATCATCTTGACAATTTTTTTTTTTTTAAAAGAGATACAGTTATGAGGGAATTTAGTATTGGGCTAATAAAATAATCAAATTAAAGATAATAAAATTTCAAATTAAAAAATAATCAGCGCTAAAAGAAGAAGAGAGATATATGAGAAAGAAAAACTTAAAAAATGATAATGAAAGAAATGTTACACACATTTCAACGAAGATGGATAAAAGTATAAAAAATTAAAGACAACTGATAAAATATCCAATAGCTATAAATTAAAGACTTATCTAATCTAAGGGTTATAATTGTTTCTTGCCCAAACCAAGAAAAATATGGACATGTTTATTATAATAAAAAGATTCTTTCGTTTCAGCCATGGAATTTAAAACAGCAAAGAGAGAGCAATAGAGAAAAAAAAATATCAATCGTTAATATCTCTCCTAGAGAAAGAAAAACCAAGCTAATAGGAAAAATATATGCAGTTTTTTTATAAGTGAAAAAATATATGGTATGTGTTTTAAATTTATAGTATATTATCCAAAGCTCATAATTATATCACAGATTTAATTTAAATATATTATTAATATATATTTTTTACATTATCATTCAATTATATATTATTACGTTATTAAAATTATTTAACTCTTACGATAATTATATTAAAAATCATATATATGATAATATATAATTAATTTTTAATGTAAAAAATTTTCTACTAATAATACATCTAAATTAAACTCTTCAAAAATTTACATAATCCAATAGTTAAAAATTGATGGATCTAAAAATAATAAAAGATGGGACTTTAATTTCATTTTTACATAATTCAAAAAGTACATGTGAGAAGGGCATTAATGACATTTAATTACATTTGTACTTAAAGCTAGAGCCGTCAAAATGTGCAAAATCTATTAAAGTTAGAGCTGTCAAAATGGGATAAACTTAATAGATTGACCTAAATAGTCTAATAAAATAGATAGATTGAAGTAACAAAATTCTAGTCCAAAACTAAAAATAACTTGAATAGACCGGCTCAAATGGACTAGTCCGCAACGGACTAAGTCAACCTTGCTCGTTTACATTATAAAATGGTGAGTTGGATTAACAAAATATTAGTACGAAACTCACATAACTCAATCTAACTCGACCCAAACTAAATTAACCTGTTTTGACAGCTATACTTAAAACTAAAGATAAAGTGCTCAATGATCCAAAATGAAAAAAAGTTTATAAATCCAATGGTTAAGAATTTTCCTAGCCAAAACCCAAAAAGGATAGTTTAATAAATAGATATAGACAAATGGAGCGAAAAAAAAGAATAAAAATTATAATCAACTAATGGAGGTAAAAAAATGAAAAAGTCAAAATCTTATTTGCTTTCCAAATAAAAGATTTTCATAAGCATTGACTAATTAAATTTCAATCATTTATCGCTAAAAAATTTCTCTAAGTTTAACACAAAAATAAATTTGAATAAACTCTCATTATAAAATTACTGTAAATTGAACATTGAAGCATGTTTCTTACCTTTAGTCATCCAACTATTAAATCTTCATCTTCATCTTTGTTATCTACAAATTCAAAGAGATTATAGCAAGTAAGAAAATAATGCCATCTGGGTAATGTTAAGGAAAAAATTACTAAACTAAAAATAATAAGAAAGAAAATAATTTATCTAATTGGTATTGAATAAACAAAGAAATGACCACTAGAAAGAAAAAATGATGATGGGCAAAGTAAAAAAGATGAACACAGTAAAGGCTGAACTGGAAACAAAAAGATGGTGTTGCTCTGGACGAAGTGAAAGTTTCAGAAACAAAAAGTCATATGTACAAATAGATTCAACGGCTAAGTATAAGGACGGAGAATCTTGCTTTGACTTATTTATAGTTTGCCACATTAGATTACTGGATCCTTCTTGTTTTCTCAAATTAAACCTTTTTTTATTTATTTCTTTTAAATTATAAACCATGGTTAACTGAATTCTGGAAGTCCCTACGAATCTGTCAAGTCGCGACCCCATTCCTCCACGGCTCCATGGCTCCACCCTCTCACCCTCCTCTCCAAAGTCCAAGCCCGCATCCTCTCCCAGACCACCCAGTCCTGTTTATTCCAAGAACAAAGACTAGCTGGGTCGAACTCGGCAGCCATGAAGTAGAAGAACAAGTTTTCCGGAAAGCAGTGGCGGAAGACGAAGTGAACGGCGGCGGTGGAGTCGCGGAGGTGGCCGGAATCAAGGTTCATGGGAAGTGAACCAGAGAAAAGTCGCATGACAGAACCGGGGTCTGGATCGATGTTCGCAGATACGGGGCAACCTGCCTCGTTACGATAATCTGGAGCTTCCGCGAAGTGGAACAAGCCGGCAAGGGTCGCCGTGGCTGCGCCACCGGTCGAAATGGAGCGAATCTCAGATCTCTCACTCCTGTCGTATCGGCGAATAACAGTAGCTAATTACTCTTACTGCTACTCAAAATTTCTCTTTATTCAAAGCCCACTTCCAATCGCAGGCAATTGAAGTGCTCAAAAACGAAAGCAAAACGACAAAAAGAATGGGCTCAAACAAAAGCAAAACGACAAAAAATATGGGGAAAACTGAATAGTTAATGAGTAAAATATTTAGTATACTGAAATTTAATTATCCATGGTTAATATTTAAAAAAAATTAAAAAATATTTAATTTAAGGAAACAAGAAGAACCCACAAAATTAACATGGCAAATGGATCAGTGCAAGAAAATTTTCTTGCACTCAGAGCAACTGAAAATTTCTCGTAAGGATGATATACTTCTTAGAATCCAATGGTCCAAACAAATGAAAGAGGCTACTCTAAGTTCTTAACTCCACTATAGCATTAACTCAAGAGCGAGATGAGTCAGAGAAAAAATAAAATAAAATAATAAAAAGAATGTGGATGCATTATCTATCTTGCATGGTAGAGTAGAAAAATAAGCTTTTACTTTAAAAGAATTTTATTTAAAGTATGTACCATAAAAAATTGTGAAAAGTCAAGTGTTGATAGACTTTTCAACTAACCATCCTTGTATTGACATCGAAGAAAAAGACATCAACTATGTGAGTTTGAAACCATAAAAGTTATATTTCGATGGATTAAAGTACAGTGGAGATGTTGGTCTTGAAGTTCTAATTGTTTCATCAATTAGGACTCTAACTAAATTTTTATTCGAATTAAGACATAAATGTTCGAATAATTAAACCGAGTATGAAGCTTTAATAGCTGGCTTGCAAACTTTAATTTCACTCAAAGCCATAAATATTAAAGTATTGGGAGTTTCTCAGTTAGTCATTAAATAATTGACTCGAGAATATAAATGCATTAATCAGAATTTGTTTAAGTACTTTGCTTTCACAACAAGGTTGTTGTGTGAATTCGTTGAGGTTGTATTACAACATATTCTGAGGCAAGAAAACTATGAAGCCAACGAGCTTGCTCAAATAGCTTCAGGATCAAGATTTTGAGTTTAACTTTATCAAAATTAAATGAAATAAGAGAAAAATTATATCCATTCGAGAATTTAGAAGTATGTCTAATCGAGGACATGAAAGATTCTGATTGGAGAAAATCAATCGTTGCTTCCATTTCAATTTCAAATTCAAATTCTCTTTCTTCTTTTTAAATTCAAATTTGAATCTTCGATCATTTGCTGGCTTCCACTCGAGGTTTCTTCTGTCTTCAGAAATTTTGCATAGTGTAGCTACTTCTTCGAGTCTAATGTTTTGATAATCAATCAAAATCATTACTCCCTATATGAGATCGAAATGACTCCAATTGATATTTGAATCGAAATCAATATTACAACTTCGATTCCAATCTAAGAACTAAAGTCCACAATGAATTGTATTCATGTCAAATCTTATACTGAATTATCGAAATGATACTAGATGGAAAAATGTTTATTTTGTACCAACAAACTTTCGATCAAATCAAGCATTATTTGGCTAATCATCCAGTGATGACGCCTCCAGTGCCTGGACTTCCTTTGAAGTTATAAATTTCAGCATAAGAAGAAATCATTGGGTGTATGTTGGCCCAAGAAGATGAGAATAGAATCGAAAGAACCATTTATTATTTTAGTAGAGTTTTGATAAATGCTGAAACAAGATATAGTGCAATCAAGAAATTATGTTTAACTTTGTATTTCTTTTGTACCAAGTTAAAGTTCATTGACATCTCGAGCAAACAACATACAAGTTTAGTTCAATATGTTTCCATCCACTTTCATTTCTGTACAATTTACAAATTCAATGCAAGTTTAATTTCAATATATTTACTTTCAATTACTTTATTTTATTACAAAACTCTCTTCTACTTCTAATCAAGTGATTTTCTAAGAAGATCATTTGAATTCTTTTATTTGCTTTCATTACTTTTCTGCAACTTTACTTTCTTACAATTTATATATTTGCACATTTACTTTTCAGTGTCATTACTTTAAACAACCTTATTTTATATTCTTTACTTTTCAGCAAGTTACATTACTTGTCATGTTTACTTTAAATGCATTTTAATTCCTGTTATTTCCATTCAAGTTCTTTACATTTCTTCATTTATTTTTACTTTCTCGAAAACAAAGTCTTCCTTATTTTTTAACTTATTTCACTAAGTATTATGCATAAACATTCGATTTTGGATTTGCATGACCATCTTGAATTCAAAATCACCATTTGCATTTCTTTAAGATATTAACTAAGACTAAAATCCCAAAAAGAAATGATTCGCTTCCCCGAATTGAGATTGAGAATCAAATTTTGTCCATAGACAAAGGGTTTACCATTAAATCTGAAGTATTTAAGTTAGGTGTACTAGGTAATATGCCCTCAGTGGAAACCTTATTTACCAAATTGCTATCTTTTTGAAACTATTTATCAGAATGTCACGGTTTTTGTCACTTTGGAATTTTTTAATCTTTTTTGTTCCGCGTTGGATACGCTAGAGGAGATGGAGCTGCTAATTGGAATACGCCAACGAGATGGAGCTTCTAATTAGGATACACTAACACGTGTGGCGCATCCAACGTGGATACGCCAACACGAGTGGCATTTTCCATGTGGTAATGGCAAACGTGATGACGTTTACACGTGAAAAACGTCACGCGTGTTGGCGTATTCTAGACACAGTCGTGCTTTCAACTTACACAGAGCTCTGTCTAAGTCAATTGAAGCTTCTAACTTTGAGACATGCATGTGTCTCTTAGTCACACAGTCGTGTCTCACTTAAAGTGTAGATACATGTTCCCATGCTCAGACGACCGTCTCGTCTTCTCACATGGCCGCGTGAGCCTTCCTGACGTGAACAATAAGTTATTTTACCCCAAAATCATTCTTAGTATGCTTAAATAAAAATATTTTTTTATTTTTTTATTTTGTAAAATTTTATAATTTAACTATACCTAAAACTGATACATTTTATCTAATCTTAATTAGGTCAAGTCTCGACCCAATTAAATCTGAGGCCGAGTTCAGGTTTAGAAAATTGATTTTATGAAATTATCAAGTTAAACTTTACTAAATCTAGCCACGAACACTCTTATCGTATTGCAATCAAATTTTACACTTAAAATTAATTATAAAAATTGAATTGATCACACTCTTAATGTCATGACCGGTCCATGGACTAGAATACCAGCTTAGCGAGCCTAACAAAATCAATTAACATTAATAGTTCAAACATTCCGATCCTATGAAAAATTCGACAGAATATCCCTTAAAAATTAGATGTTCTCAAAAGTACTTCATTGTGTATAATGAAACATATTTATATATATTTTGATTTTCATATCAACAGAGCACGTATAAGATGTATAAGCATAATGGAAACATTTATACATATACATACAATCATCCCATATTAAGTAAATGTAATAAAATGATAATAAATTAATTTAAGTGTAATGACTACATCAATGAGAAGAGCCAGGGTCAGAATGTGGTGGTCTGTGAGGGGAATCAGAAGAAGGTCCTGACTATGATGGGTGAAGATATGGAAGGTAACCTATATACGGTAGATATGAAAATGACGGTGTAAGGGTAAAGGTCAAAAGATATGGTGGGTATGCTATAAATAGTGAGCAACCTGTAGATGGTGGATAACATAGATATGGTGGATAAGATAGAGGTGGTGGCTAAGATGGTGGGTAAGTAGCAGTAGTAGTGGGCGGGGACTGAGTCCTAGGCACACCTGAAGAATCAGAGTCCTTTGAAGGTCGTAGTTGTGACCGAGTACTCACTAACCCTCTCCTTCTACGGTGCGTTCTCTGCTCATTAGACTGTTTGGATGGTCTTGGAATGTCATCTGCAGGAGGAGCTGGATGAAGTTGATCCAGTGTAATGCGATCATGCTCCTTCACTGATGATAAGATCTCCTCCATGGACTGTAGAAGGGTAGCCATACTAAATATCAAACAAGGGTTCCTGGCTAAAGCATGGACGTTCTCTGTAATGTCAGCCTAAGATACAGATATAACACATATCATCATCAATATAAAATACATTTAGCAAATAGCAGAACATATTAATAAATGGCTTACCACAAACCCAATAGATGCACCAGTACGAGAAATTCAATGTTTGGTATTTATTTTGTACCAGCACATGTACTTATAATGTGCAGTGAGGGGAGCTTCCAACAACCTTCCAGTAACACACTTTTCCCTCCGATTATCCCAGATGGCTATGTGTACAAGGTGTGTGATTCGCCAATCATCGTCATGTCTTCTTGCCAATGTAATTGAGTGCAACTCATCAGGTTAGTGTGATCTCCGTGGTATTGGTTAATCCAGACCAAATTGACGTAGCACACTATCTGGCTGGTGCCACTCAACAATGTGGAAAAAGATGAGTGGAACCACTTCCAGTATAATATCTCTACCAACGACACAAAAATCTGGTAATGAAGCCACAATCTTATCCGTATAGGACTGCCATGTTATCTACAAAGTGATATGTACAAAGAATTAGAAAGCAAGATAAAGTAATTTATTTAAATCAATATAAACAAATACTGACCTCATCACTCTTCAGTTGATCAAAGAATCGGTAATAATACGGAAGCACCCCCATTGGGGTTTCATTCAACACCTTATGTTTATGCCACCTATTTAAATGTCAAAGTCATATGATGTCAAAACAAGTAGTATATATAACAAACTAATATAAATAAATGATATATTGAGAAACTTACTGAAATCCTAGTAGACGTTGGTGACTAGGATCAACAGCATAGGCAGCCACAAGGATAGGATCAGTATCATCTACAAGTGTAGGGACAATGGGTGGAAATATGTGTCATGCCCAATACTGCAACAATATGCAAGTACCTCCAATCTCGTACATGCTATAGTCTGTGACTTTGCAAAGCTCCCTGTACAAGTACGCTAAGATAGCAGATCCCTAACTGTATTTCCCAGTAGCAGTAAAGTCTTCCAACAGTGGAAGGAATATCATGTACACGTATCTACTAAAATGCTAAGGAAATAACAATCCCCTAATCAACTGAAGTATATATGCCCGTACACACTGCATCACGTAAGCAGCTCCATCGGCCTGAGTAAGTCGTCTACGGAATGCACTCCAAAGCCACGACATATCAATACGTCCACCTGATACGTGTGACTCATCCGACTAAGAACCTAAGAAGTCCTCACATAGCTGCATCCAATCTCGACGTGATGTACGACTAGTAACTGCATCGTGGTCAATAGGAAGTCTCGAGATAATACTTATGTCCTCTAATGTGATGATGCACTCTCCAGTAGACATATGAAATATATGTGTCTCAGGATGCCATCTCTCAATCAATGTCGTAATCAAAGAGTGATCGATGGTGTAATATCCTATGTGGGCAACTCCCACGAAACTAACCTGCTGTAGATATGGAAGCATCCGCTCATCTAGGTCCATATGTCTGAATTTATGAGCACGTCTACCATGCAAATGACGATCAGGTTTTCCTTACCATATATGTTGTGAAACATGAAACTCCTGCAACTCTAGTACTAAAGGGTCCTCTAGGCTTGGGCGCAGGTGGAATGCCATGTCTCACGCTGTAATCAGGAAACAAACAAGAATAATGGGTAAGTCTTCAAATAATAAAGCATACTATAAAATGAATATACATATTAAACATGAATGTATCGAATACAAATTAAAAGACACCGCTAAAAGCACAAAGAGGAATGATATTAAACAAAAATAATCAAATAGAAACTATCATCATTAAAATCCATACGTCAAGTAGATTATCAAATTACACATTGGCAATCTTCAATTATACATTGATAGTCATCCATTATAATACAATGATTATCAAATTATGTCCTAATCAAGTAGATGACCCTTCTTGGTCATTCCTCAAGGAAGTCGATCCACCATGACGACAACTATAAGAGTTATGTCCAGATTCATCGCATTTTTTACATCTTTGTCCCGATCCTAGTTCGAGCCAATCCATCTCATTTCTAAGTCAAGTTGATTTGGGTCGACCTTTAGATCTAAGCAATTGACGATCGGGTACCAATGTAATCCCCGAAGCTTGTGGCTACTATGGTTCATCCTTAATGATTCCCCAATTAACCTCATAAGCCTTGTACAAAGTATGCATTCTGTAAATACTATGCACATATTGAAAAGCATCAAGTGTCTTAGAAGAACATGCTACTATTGCGTGAGACCAAGGGAAATGCAACACTTGAAATAGGCCACAGTCACAAATGCCTTCTTGAAGGTTTATAGAATATTTAACTCCACTATGCTGTCTTATAAGGTTGAATGTCTCTTCGACCAAAAATCTAGTTAAATGTATATCAAATCGATGGACTTGGTGAAAACTTGCCTTGAGAACGTTGACATTCCAGTTTTTCATAAAATCATCAGTCCAATCTGCCCCATCAATAAGTTCTACATAAGAAACTCAGTAAAACACCTTATGAGCTTTGGTTTGATAAGCAACCTAATCTAGAACACCTTAAAGTGTGAGGGTGTTTGGCTAAAGTTATGCTTCTAGACCCTAAGAAAAGAAAACTTAGTTCTGGAACATGTGATTGTGTGTTTATTGATTATGCTCAAAATAGTGTTGCATATAGATTTCTTGTTGTAAAAAGTGATGTGCTTGAACATAATTCTATTATTGAATCATGTAATGCATCATTCTTTAAGCATGTGTTACCTATGAAAATTAAAGAGAAGCATGTTGTTGATTCTCATTACTTGTATGATGATGTTGTTGATGAGCATGATAATGAATTAAGAAGAAGTAAGAGAAATAGGAAAGAAACTAGTTTTGCAGATGATTATTTTACTTATCTTGTTTCCAATGACCCTTTGTCTAATAATGATGTTATTACTTCTATTGATGCTTGTAACGTCATACTCTAATTTTATTAATTCCATTATTTTAATTTAATTACTAAGTATTCAAACTAAGTTAACACATCATATTATTATCTCTAAAAGTTTGATATACAATATATTACATTAAGGGATTAAACCCCTTCAAAAGTTAATTATGTACATACAGCCAATTTCTAAGTTAAGCACCTATTTATTCCAAAATGAGGCTTACATATGCCTTCACAAGGTGCTATTTATTTTGTTCAATTAGACACTTTATTCAAATAAAGTTTCTAATATCATAATAAAGGGAAGATACAATACACTGCAGAAAGAATGGAAAAATTAGTTTCTATTTAGTTCCTTGATCAAACTAACTAGTTCCAATGAAACCAAACCAGAACCAAGCCATTATTAGCATGGACTAGTAAGCACTTGAACAATGATTAGCAGCATTAGTATGTGTTAAGAGAGGAAAGTTTATGAGATTTAGAAATTATAATTTAGAAACAAGTGGAAGCCAAGAACGTGGGGCAAATGTTCATGCATTAAATAAAGGTGAACTTAACATATGACCTCAACTGAGACACGTGTTGTTACGGGAAGCTTAAGAAAATCATGGCAATGATTAACAAAGATAAGTGGCAAACCATGAACATACTAAAACTCAGAAAATTCTAGAACAAGCTTGAAGAAGCTTATACGTGCATGAAAATTTGATTTAAGTCATGATTACAGATAGGAAAGGATTTTTCTCAAGAAGGAATCCCATTTTGACAGCCAAGCTAACTTTCATAATTCTTACCTCACTTTCATACGTAAGGCAAGTAGGAACTAAGCTCTATAAATACCCGTAGAGCCTTTCAATCTCGTCATCATACCTACTTACTCAACCCACGAACACAGCCTCTGTTTTTGCTACTTCAAATTCCCTATCCTCAATCACAATTCATCTTTCTCATCTAACACATCAAAACCCAGTAGAAGGTAGGAAATGACAAAAACTCCATTATTTACTCCTTATTTCTATCGCCCATATCTCATAGTCCAATCCCATAAGTCCATATTCAAGTATTCTGTATTTTGGTTCAACATAACAATGGTATAGCTAGTGTCTGAAACTAATTTTTGAACATATTATTCAATTAAAAGTGGTGTTATTCGAATAAACCACGCAGAAATGCTTCAAAGTTTGATTCTACAAATGGTTTATTCGAATAAACCAGTTGCCATTCGAATAAAGTCTTCTTAAATGCTTCAAATATTGTTTTCTTAGGTGATTTATTCGAATATAAATTCCTTTATTCGAATAAAGATTGACAGAATACTTCCAGTGCTATTTTTATAAAAGATTTATTCTGATAACGATTTTAACAGAAAAACTTTAGAATTGAGATTTTATATATAATTAATTCCTTGTGAACTATTCTTTTAACTCTTTTTATCAATATTTCATCTAACCAATTTTATTATGAGCTATTTTTTATGTTATTCTTTATATTGGATGTGTTAATTATTGATTATTATTAATGTTCTTTATCAGTGTTCTTATTTTTATTATACTATAATGATACATGTTTTAATATTGATCTATAGAGAAAATATTTTTGAAATATCATCCCATGGATAAAAATGTATCAATGTGCAAAGAGATTATTATTGTGGTCGTAATGAGAGGATTAAGAGATGCCTTAAACAAATTTATTATTATGACCGTGATGAGAGGATCAAGGGATGCCTTGGTCAAATTATTGTGACTATGATGAGAGGATTAAATAATGCCTTAATCATTTTTAATGATTGTGGTCATGATGAGATGATTATGTGACGCCTTAATCAAATTATTGTGGTTATGATGAGGACATTGGGGGACGCCCTAATGAATAAAAAGAGACACATTTGATTAAGACTATTAAAATGAGATGATAAAGAGATAATGAAAAGAAGTTTTGAGTAAAGATAAGAATAATCAGTTACTTATTTTTTATGACATTATGAATTACTTATTTATTCATTTATTTTATCCAGAAATAATCATTTACTCTTATGTTAATTATTTTTCTACCAATTTATTTTACTATTTTATTGGTTAGACTCTTAGTTATAGTTTTAGAAATAGAGATTAGTAAAGAGTGGATAATAAATGTATACTTGTTTTTGTATTTTCTTACTGAGATTTTTATCTCACTCTTTTTGTGGTGTAGTTTTTCAGAGAATGCTGATCATCAGAATTCTTGTTGATTTCAGGGTTGAGTAAGTTTTTATGCGAAATCTAGGAGACTATGTGTTCTCTGTGACTCTGGGAGACCTATTCTTAACCATACTACTCTTCGATGAGTAGTTAAAAGAAGAAAATATTTTTATAAATATGTGAAAAAGTAAAAAGTTGTAGTAGCACCTTGAAGGTTTACGTAAAGCCTAATTTTGTTAAACTGGTGCCTAACTAAAAGGGTGTTATGTATGTATAAACCTAACTTTTGAAGGGATATAATCCCTTAATGTAAAATATCTTACGAATTGATGAGGAATGTCGTAGTTTGTTATATAACATTTTATTCTAATTTGATATCTAAATAAATAAATAAAATTAGAGTAGGACGTTACAGTTAGAGTAAGATGTTACAATGCTCATTTTTGAAAAGATGTTATAAATACTGAAATTGAATTAATCTATTATGTCTAATCATACTTGGGAACTAGTTGATTTGCCTCCTAAAATAAAACATATTGGTTGTAAATAGGTGTTTAAGAATAAATTAAATCCGGATGGTAGTGTTGAGAAATATAAGGCTAAGTTGGTAGCCAAAGGATATAAACAACAAAAGAGTATTGATTATTTTGATACTTACTCTCCAGTAACTAGAATTGCATTCATTAGAGTTTTATTTGTCATAGCATGTATACATAATCTTGTTGTGCATCAAATAGATGTGAAAACCACATTCCTCAATGGTGATTGAAGTGAAGATTTACATGGAACAACCTGAGGGATGTGTGATTAAGGGCAACGAGAAAAGGTATGTAAACTTGTTAAATCTCTTTATGGTTTGAAGGAAACTCCAAAACAATGGCATGATAAATTTGATAGTATCATGATATCTAATGGTTATGTGACTAATGAATTGGATAAATGGATATATAGCAAATTTAATAATAATGTTGGTGTGATTATTTGTTTATATGTTGATGACTTGTTAATATTTGGAGCATCATTAGATATTGTAAATGATACAAAGAGTTTTCTTACTTCTCAATTTAATATGAAAGATATAGGTGCTGCAAATGTGATTCTTAGAATTAAATTGATTAAAAGGAATGATATGTTTATTTTGTCTCAATCACATTATGTTGAAAGAATGCTTAAGAAGTTTGGATATTATGATTGCACATATGTTTCTACACCCTTTTATCCTATTTTGCATCTTGTGTAAAATAATGGTGATAGTGTATCATAAATTGAATATGCTCGTATTATTAGTAGTTTGATGTACTTGATGAATTGTAATAGACCAGATATTGCATATGATGTTAATAGATTGAGCATGTATACACATAATCCTAGTGATATGCATTGAATTGTTTTGAATAGAATTTTGAAATATTTGAAAGGCACTATGGATTATGATTTGGCATATTTGCATTATCCTTCAGTTTTGGAAGGTTATAGTGATGCAAACTAGATTTCTAACTCTGATAAATTAAAATCTACTAGTGGTTATGTGGTTATGTTGGCAGGTGGAGCTATATCTTGGAAGTCCACCAAGCAAACTTGTATTGCTAAGTCCCCCATGGAGTTAGAATTTATAGCCTTAGAGGTGGGATCTGAGGTCAAGTGGATAAGGAATTTGTTGGTGGACATACCTTTGTGGAATAAAACAGAGACATCTGTGTCTATTCATTGTGATTGTCAGGTTGCCATTGCTTAAGCAAAGAATGAAATTTATAATGGGAAAAGCCGACATATATGATTAAGACAAAAAATTGTGAGGCAGCTGGTTGAGAATAATATGATATCCATGGATTTTGTGAGGTCAGAGAAGAACTTAGTTGATGCTCTGACCAAGCCTCTTACTAGGACGTTGGTAAATGAAACATCGAGGGGGATGAGACTGATGCCATAAGTGTGGCAGTATGATGGACACCTGACCATTATGATTGGAGATCCTATGAAGGTGGTTCAATGAGGTAAATGAAGTTATACGAGCCTTAGTGGAAAGGGTACTGCTGCTTTTGCATGTGTGTTCTGTCATCATATGAGATGATTGGTGATGAGTCACTCTTTAAGGTATATAGTAGTACTACTGTAGTTGGTGTGATAGGATGAACTTTGTTCTTAATGGGTCCATAGTCCTTGATGAGGATGAGGTATCTATTACAGCATACTCCTAATGGATGCCATTTAAGTGAGGGTGGGGATGGTGTCGTCTCCTATGAGTTTTGGGCATAAATTCTAGAGCTCTCATGATTCTAGAATAGTGCATGGCCTAGATAAAGTGCAATAGCTAAGAGCAACATATCTTTTGGGAACGTTATGTGATCGGTGGACGTGCTCCAACCATTATCTTTGAAGTGGGTTCAAAGAGGTTTCTCCACCACACTTCTTCAGGCTTGTCACCCACCTATGCCTAAGGGTGAAGTTCAAATCCTTTTAGATACTTCCCTTGTGCATAGCATTCTCGTTTTACTCTTCTAAGTTTGAAACATATAGGAGATTATTAGGCTTGAGTTTTGAGAGTGTTTCAAACTTAGAGTGTTGTTATGTGTGTTTTGTATTAGATTAAGTCTCACATTGAATAAAATAGACTCTTGAAGAGTGTTTATATATGGACTATGTTTTTGGGTAAATATCTTATGGTATTGAGGTAGATGTGTAGGCTTGTATTTACCTTAATACACAAATGCACACACCTTGTCTCGTCTTGTCCTATTCGTGCGCTTGTGGGCTTAACTCGATTTTACTTTGGGTTTATCTTTTGCCAACTCACTTGGTAACCAAATATCTCTTTGGACCATTGAGATAGATCCATTGGAGGTACTTACTTAGTAAGCTATCTTAGCCTATTTATTTGCATCATCAAACAGAACCCAACATACTTGCTTATCAGATTACATTGCTTACTTCTCGCACCTTTTTTTTTTTGCTCTCACTGCTGTGTATCTTCCCCTTCTTCTCATTTGTTACTATGCATGCACCAAAGAGTTCCCTTGCACTCTCTGTTGTGTCTTCTAGTATTAGAATAGGATTATCGTGTGGACGAGTTCCTGAGGAGACCCACATCAAATCTTGGAAGGTTGTCCGTTAAGTTCATTCCAGCAAGCATTACTCTAGATAGGGTGGAGATAAATCCTTAAGAATAGTATCTAGTACGATTTATGGTATACCTGTTCTAATCCTTCTTTTGCTCTTATTGATTTCTCTTGTTAGTTCTTTGTTCTTTCTATTTTTAATATTTTAGTAGATAAAATACTAATACCCATGTCTATATTTTCAACGTTGAGTTTGTGAGCAAACCTTCATTCGCAGCTAACTAGAGGAACGAATGAAGCCTCTAAGGTATGTGCAGCTTCCAAATGACTTGGAAGTACCTCATAAGTAGTTTTGACTAAGAAATTTCCATCTTAGGAAGGAAACCAGGTGTTAGGGGTAAAACCACAAGTTCTAATTCGACGAAGATATTTTCGACAGTCAGATGATAATATTGAGATATTCGATAACGAAAAGATTTTCGACAGCTCAATGATGATGACATTGAAGAAATTTTCTAATGTGTTATAGTCAGATGTTAGTTTTTGTCGAAAAATCTCAGTTGCTTTTAGTTATTAGTCTTGAATTCGACAACCAGGTAGGGATCCGAGTGGTGGTTAACTCTCAAATGGCCAAGGGTTGGTTTCGTCAAAAATAAAGTTACCAATTCTGAATTCGATAGGAGTTGGTTATTGTCGAAAATTAAGTAAGATATTAGTGAGAACGTGGCATAACTGCCATGTACGTGGTCAGTTTTTAGGAGTCAGTTAGTTTTTATATTTTGCTTATAAATACTAGTATTCATGATGTACAAATGGTGGTTTTACTGGATATACAATCCTAATCTCAAGCAAATTAACGGATTTGACTCTAAGTATGACTTCCATTTTCATTCCCAGCAACTTACATTAATGCAATGTCTTTTTAAATTCTTTGTTTTCAAGCCTTGTCCTTTCAATTTCTTTACTCTTTCTGCACTTTAAATTCATGCGTTTTACGTTTTCTGCACTTTAAACTTACTACACTTTTACATTTCCTGCATTTAAACTTTCTGCACCTTTATTTTCTGCATTTTAATCTTCAGCACTTTACATTTCCTGCAATTTACTTTCTCTGCAATTTAGAGTTTCTTTGCACTCTACATTTTGCACGTTACTCATCAATTTCTTAAAAGCTCCTTTTCAAACGAGATTACTACATAACTCTGAACCCACATTCGACTGATAAAATATATTTATTTGTTAGAATTTGTCTTATACCAAATTCACCCATAAACAAATTGGTACGCCCAGTGGGACGAGTTTAGAGTAACTCGTAGTGTCACAAACCTCTTTATAAGAAGTTGGTTTTATGCGTTTAAGAAGTGAAAAGTTAGTATTTTCTTTCCCTTATCAAGATACGCAATTTATGAGTAACGCAAATAATCAGGCGTCGAATGTACTTTTAGTTGAAGTTAGTGTGTCACCTTCGACAGCCATTACTGCATCACCTTTAACCGTTGTTAGTACAGGTCTTGTGGTTGATATAATAGCAACTGGTACTCTCAGAAGTAACCCAGTGCTAGAACAAGTGGTGCCTAGAGTGACTTAGTCATCACCAAATCAACCAAGTAATCAAAGTGTAATGAATTCAAATTCAAGGTTGGCACCACAATATGGTTTGCCACTAAATTATATCCCTCCTGTGTTGGCACAAATGAGACTTAGTTCTACTTTGGCTAATACTATAGACCAAATGGTAGCCTCACAATGCCAACCACAAATAAGTTCGGCTTTAGCAAGTTTTAATGGCTAAGGAACAAGAGTTGAAAGTTCAAGGAATCCAACCCTTTTTCGACAGGAGAGATTGAATTTGGGACCTGTATTTCCAAATATGTTGAGAGATATTCCTCAGAATGTAACTGGGCCAACTACAAATTCTTTGGCCAGTTTTCGACAACAAATGGATGAAAGTAATCATGAAATGGTGCATATGTTCACTCAGTAAATGGGTGTTGTGATTACACCAATCATAGAAAACACAAATAATGCTTGCAGCGCATTGGCCCAGCAAATGGCAAGGCTAAATCAAGCTTTGGGGATAGGTGAATTGGCCAATGAAAATGTGCAAGGAACCCAGCCTAGAGTAAACAGAGAAATGGTTATACCTCAGGAAATTGAGGGATAAAATCAACAAAACCTAGAACAACCTAGGCAAAATGATCAGCCACACTTGGAATATGGTAATGTCCATATGCTCCGTCGAGGTGATGAGGATCAAATGGCTAGAAATGGTGCAGCCATGAGATTGCTTCGACAAAATCTTAGGGGGCACCAAGTAATTGAGCAAAATGTAAACCAAATAGTGGAACAGGTGCTGAATAGATTTGGGTTCAATGTTGGATATGCCAACCAACCCTATTTTGTTTCAGCGTTTCCTGAGTGGGTACAGCAAGCAGAATTGCCTAGAGGAATTAAAATTCCTAAACTTTCAAAGTTTGCTGGTGAAAATGGAGAATTGACCGTCGAACATATCGCACGGTATACAATAGAAATAGGAGAATTGGCCACTATTGAAGGCCTCAAAATGAGATTTTTCCCAAGCTCCCTTACTAAAAATGCATTCTCTTGGTTTTTGACATTGAGACTAAATTCGATACACTCTTGGACTCAATTAGAAAGAAGTTTCCATGATCAATTCTTCAGAGGGGATTTGAAAGTTGGACTTACAGATCTCTTCAATATTAAGAGAGTGTATAATGAAACAGTAGAAGATTACTTATCTAGGTTTCGACAAATGAGGAGTAGATATTTTACTCCTATACCTGAAGCAGAAATAATGAAAATTGCTGCAGGAGGTTTAGACTATTACATAAGGAAAAAGTTAGTGAACCAACATTTAGTTGATCTTGCCTAACTAGGTGAAAAGGTTAGGCAAATAGAACAACTAAAAGATGAAAATGTTCATTAACAAAAGAGATTCCTTAAAAGGGAGAAAGTAGCATTCGTCGGATTAGGTGAATTCGATAATGAAATTGAAGATAGCAATGACGAATTTGAAGTCAAAATTGTTGAACTTCAGAATGGTCCTCCTTATGTGTGTCAGGCTCTCCAGCCTACAAGAAATAAGAAAAAAATGAGCTATATTAATAGAAAAATATATACATTCGACGTAACAAGAACCGACAAAATCTTTGATTTATTGTTAAAAGATAAACAGATTAAATTGTCGAAAGGCCATAAGTTATTAAAATATGATGAAATAAAAGACCGAAAAATATTATAAGTTTCATAACAATTTCGGTCATGTTACTAACGAATGTATTCGTTTAAGAGATTTGATTCAGAAGGCATTAATGGATGGGCGTTTGAAGTTTGCTGACAAGCCTAAGGCGGATATAAAAGTTGATATAGATCCGTTTCAGGCTGGGATTTCATACGTCGATCAACAGGTTCCTTTAAATGTTGGAATGATCAATATAAGGAATTTACAGGGATTCGACATTGACATGGAAGATGCAATGAACGTTTATCCCAAATCAGGAGAATCTCTTGAAAATTTCCTTGAAAGGAAGAAAGAAAAAGACAAAGTAAGGTTGTGTCCAAGATGCAATGCAGTGTATGATGAATTTGCTGCAAAGAAAGCTGCTGAGGAGCAAAAGGGTAATTCACAAGGTAAAAAGAAGTTTTTCGACAAGAAAGTTGGAAAACTACAACAGCCCTTCAATACTACAAAGCCAATTTATACTCCAAAGCCTAAGCCAGTCTATATGTCAAGGCCTAATATGAATGACTGGTTGGTCGAGTCATCTAGTGGATCTATGGGGAGCAATGCATTTCCCAAGAGTTGCATAGAACCAGCTAAGACCAGACTACCACCTACCAATGTTGTTGTACATAGAAGGGTTAAAAATTCTGCAATGGCAAGTTACACGTATTTTCGACGAAACGCGGCTGCCAAGAAGAATAGGTTTCAGAAAAATCAACCATTCTGGAATGAAGATTACAAACATGGTAGAATTGACCAAGATGAAGTTTTGATTGGCCAGGATGTAGCAGGGCCATCAAAGTCTTTACCAATGTCAAAGAGTCGAAAAAGAAGGTTGCAGAGGTTGAGACAGGCCTAGAAGAGATGAAATTTGGCTGAGGGTTTATTTATCAAAGAACAACCATCAAAAATGGGATGTTTAGTAGTCGAGGTTAAGCTAGCACTTGATGAAAATAAAGATGACAAAAAATTGAAGAGTATTGTCAGAAAAGAATTTGCAGATACAAGGGGGGCAATCCTAGCTGAGCCAACAACAAATGAAGTTGAATGGTCGAATGGGAATAACAATCTCCAACAAGAAAAACTTATAGAGATAAAGAAAGGAAAACAAGTTCAAGGGCCTACTTCAAACAAAATTAGAAGGAAATGACTGATTGGACTTATAGCAGTAGAAAAAGAAGCAAAGGAAAACAATTTGGCAGCTAATGAAAGTAAGGACATGACTAGGTTGAAAGCTGAGAAAATGATAAGAGGAATAATTAGGAACAAAAGCAATAGTGAGGATGAAGATTGGTCGAAGGAAGAAATCTTAAAAGTTCTGAAAGATCCTGACCAAGATGTCAAGTGGAAAAAGAAAATGCTCGACATGATCAAGGGGAAAAGAGATTTGGCGAAGCTTGATTGCCAAATTATAGATATGGATTTGACAGTTGATGAAGTTATTGAAGCCTTGACTGATCCAGATGATCTTTTAGGCTTTAGTGATAATGAACAAATCGACATGGATTTAAATCTGGACAAGGATCTGGATGACATCATAATGGCTATGGATAGTAGTTTGCCGTCAGAAGAGTACCTCAAGCTTGGTGGATATAAAAGTCATGAAGAGTCAGATGAAGAGGAATTCTTGAAGTCAATGAATGTGAACTTGATTTCGATCATACTTGCTGAATTCGAAAGTTATCATGAAATTGAATATATAGGAGAGAATGAAGAAGACTTGGATGACCTTGATAATCATTGGCTTTTCTGTCAAGATAATATGTTAACTGTGTTCGACAATACAATATATTTTGAAAAGCCAACGGAGGAACAAAAGACTCATCTCCGCCCATTGCACATCAAGGCTTTGCTAGAAGGCAAGCCGACAAATAGAGTCTTGATAGATGGAGGGGCGGCTATCAATCTGATCCCAAGGGCAATGTTAATGAAACTTGGGAAGAATGAGTCTGATTTGATGGCAACTAACATGATTGTTACTGATTTCAGTGGCAAAACTTCCCCGTCAGACGGAGTAGTGATGTTGAATATACAAGTTAGATCCATTGAGAGGTCGACATTATTTGTCGTAATTCTAACAAAATCCAGTTACAAGCTTCTACTGGGGAGAGATTGGATACATGCCGTTAGAGCAATACCATCGACGGTTCATTAGAAACTTATTCTTTGGAATGCAGATGATCAGGTGGAAATAGTAGAGGCAGATGACAACCCTTGCTATTTACAACAACTTCATGTCGATTTTAAAATCTATGCACCAAATTTCAAGCCAGTCACGACAAATAAAGGAGTTATCGACAAAGATGCACTTGAAATATACTTAATGGATCAGTTTGGCATTCGATTAATGAATAAGGCCGAAATGGATCGACCAAACACTGGCCATGAGTGTTAATCAGTTGGATCGACTGTTTACTTATTTGGCCGACAGGGCTATGTACACCACTGAAGGTGTATTGTCGGATTGCATAATAGATGACGGTCCTTTGGGTTTTGAGAAAGGACTTGATGAAAGACAAGGTGTAGAGGTGGAAGATCCTTTGGAAGAAATAAACTTGGGCATTGAAACAGATAGAAGACCTATATTTGTGAGTTCATTTTTGCCAAAGGATTTCAAAGAAAATCTTATTGAATTAATTAGAGAATATAAAGATTGCTTTGCGTTGGATTAAGTTGAAATGCTTGGTTTGAGTAGAGATCTTGTCGAGCATAGACTGCCATTGAAAGAAGGTTGCAAACCTGTAAAGCAAGCTAATAGAAGATTTGCACCTGAGGTGTTTTGAAGATAAAGGAAGAGGTCGGAAGATTGCTCAGAGCCAAGTTCATTAGAACAACCAGGTATGTCGAATGACTTTCTAATATTATTCCTATAATTAAGAAAAGTGGCAAGTTAAGAATATGTGTAGATTTTAGAAATTTAAACACTGCTACACCTAAAGATGAATATCCAATGCCAATTGCGGACATATTGGTTGATGCCGCATCTGAACATGAATTGTTAAGTTTTATGGATGGCCATGCAGGTTATAATCAAATCTTTATAGCCAAGGAGGACGTGTCAAAAACTGCTTTCAGATGTCTAGGAGCTATTGGGACATATGAATGGATAGTTATGCCTTTCGGTTTAAAGAATGCAGGGCCACCTATCAGAGAGCAATGAATACAATCTTCCATGACGTTATTGGAAAATTTATGGAGGTGTATATCAACGATGTCATTGTCAAGTCAGAAACAAAAGAGAGCCACTTGACAACTTGAGGCAGGCATTCGACAAGATGAGAAAGCACAACCTCAAGATGAATCCAGAGAAATGTGATTTTAGAGTGTTGGCTGCTAAATTCTTGGATTTTTTAGTCCATAAAAAAGGTATTGAGGTGGACAAGAATAAAGTCAAGGCAGTTTTGGAAGCTGTACCTCTGACAAATAAGAAGGAATTACAATCTTTCCTGGGGAAGGTGAACTTTTTAAGAAGATTCATTTCCAATTTGTCGGGAAGAACCAGAATTTTTGCGTCATTAATCAAGTTGAAGGCTGAACAAGACTTTATATGGAAGTCTTGTCATCAAGAAGCATTCGACCAAATTAAACAATATTTGACAAACCTTCCGGTCATGATGCCTCCAGTGCCTCATAGACCGTTGAAATTGTATATATCAGTGTCAAATGATACTATAGGTAGTATGTTGGCTCAAGATGAGAATAGTGTCGAGAGAGCTGTATATTATCTTAGTCGAGTTTTAAATGATGCTGAAAGGAGATATAGTGCAATAGAGAAACTTTGTTTAGCATTATACTTCTCATGTACTAAACTTAAATATTATATGATGCCTTGTAATGTATTGGTTATGTCGAAAATTGATGTAATAAAGTCTATGTTGTCAACACCAATATTAAATGGACGTATTGGTAAATGGACCGTTGCTTTGTCATAATTCTCTTTACAATATATTCCAATGAAAGCTGTCAAAGGCCAAGCAATTGCTGATTTTTTGGCTAACCATCCATGTTTAGATGTTGATAATATAAATTTCGTCAGATTAAAATCTTGGTGCTTATATTTTGATGGCTCAAGGCATCAAAATGGAGTTGGAGTAGGAATTTTAATTGTTTCTCCTCAAGATACTCTAACTAAATTCATGTTTGAACTTAAATATACATGCTCAAACAATAAGGTTGAGTATGAAGCCTTAATTGTTGGGTTAGAAATATTAATAGAAATGAAAGCATGTAATGTGCATATTTTTGGGAATTCACAGTTAGTCATTAAGCAACTCACACAAGAATATAAATATGTCAGTTATAATCTGACCAAATATTGTGTTGTGGTGAGTAAGTTAATGAAGAGATTCGACGAAGTTATTGTCAAACATATCCCTAGAAATTTGAATGAAGAGGCTAATGAATTAGCACAGATAGCTTCTGGGTATAAAATTTCGTCCAAAGTCCTAACAAATCTAATGGAGATTAGAGAACTTTTATATCCATTAGAAGAAAGAGATGTACTACAAAATGATATTTCGACAATTAATGACTGGAGACATCCAATATTAAACTATTTGGAAAATCCAAGTCAAAATGTGGGCAGGAAACTCAAATACAGAGCATCAAAATTTGTAATATTAGGAGGGGCTTTGTATAGAAAATCTGTCGATGGAAATTTAGAAATCTGCTTAGGTGAAGCAGAGGCTTATATTGCCTTAGGAGAGGTCCATGAAGGAATTTGTGGAGCTCATCAAGCAGGTGATAAAATGAAATGGGTCCTTCAACGACAATGGTATTATTGGCCTACGCTAATAAAGGATTGTATAATATTTGCCAAATCTTGTGAAGAATGTAGAAAACATGGCCATATACAGAACGTTCCTGCTAGTGAATTACATTCCATTGTTAAACCTTGACCTTTCAGAGGATGAACTTTGGATGTAATAGGCCAAATTCATCCTACATCGTCGAAAAGACACAAGTATATTTTAGTTGAAGTTGATTACTTTACAAAATGGGTTGAGGCTGTAGCCTTAAAAGAAGTTACCCAACAAGAAGTAATCGATTTTATCGAAGACAATATAGTTTGTAGGTTTGGAATACCACAAACTTTGACAACTGACCAAGGAACAATGTTCATTGGAAAGAAAATTATCGAATATGCTAATTCTAGAAAAATTAAAATGATTACTTCGACTCCATATTATGCTCAAACAAATGGCCAAGTAGAGGTCATGAATAAAATAATCATAAGTTTGATTAAAAAGCATATTGGTCGACAACCTAAAAATTGGCATAATACCCTTAATCAAATTCTATGGGCATATAAAAATTCACCAAGAGAATCGACAGACACTTCACCATATAAGTTAGTTTATGGTCATGATGCAGTGTTACCAGTTGAGATTAATCTTCAATCAATTCGGATTTAGAAACAAGACAAGTTACCAATTGAACATTATTGTGACTTGATGTTTGATGAATCAAACGAATTAAGTGATGAAAGATTAGTTGCTTTAGAAAACTTGATTCGACAAAAAGAAAGAATTGCGAAGTTTTACGATAGTCGAGTTAAGTATAAATTTTTTAAGATTGATGACTTGGTTTGGAAAGTAATCTTGCCCATGGATAAGAGTTGTCGAGAATATGGAAAGTGGTCTCCAAAATGGGAAGGACCATTTAAAATTATTCAAGTATTTTCTAGGAATGCTTATGCACTTGTCAAAGTTAATTCAGGTTTGAGAGTTAAATCCATTAATGGCAAATATTTGAAGCCATATAGGCTAACAATGTGTGAAGTAAAGATTAACAAAGTATGATTGGAAATTAATTTCATTTGTCAATTTGACAACTTGATTAAGTTGTCAGGACATTACAAAAAATATAAGAAAAAAATGAAAATTAACCAAAAGGGGGAGGAGTATATACAATTAAGTTATTTGCAAAAACTTCCTAAGAATCTTCCAAGATTTGTTTGTCAGTGCAAGCTCTCTGATACTCTGATTCAAGGGAGTTTATCTTTGCTAGCACTACTTTGGTTTCGACAGACCATTGTTTGGAGTTGTTGACAACGCTTTGTTGCTTAGCAGTCCTCTATTGCAATGCAATGCTGAGCTTTTGCTTTCAACGATGAGTCTCTTCAATCTCGTCCTATGCGTCGGTCAACTGCTTCAAGATTCTGGACTTTACTTGAACTTCTTTGCCATAAGCAAGAATGACTCGATGAATAATAGGCATTTTTGAAGACAAATTGTGAAGAAAATCTTTGACAGTCATAGGAAGAGCTCGACTGACTATTGGCAGCTGTTGAGAAAGGGGTTCTTACTTGGTCACAATGACCATCATCCTTTCCTAAAGGGGTTGGTCAAAACTTAAATGTTATAAGTGAAGGCATTCTTCAGCTCAGCCAATAGTTCAATGACGTAAGAGTCACTAGAATATTGTCCTTGTTGTGTGGAAGAGCGAGTTGACAGTGGAGGACTCCTATGACTACTTGACAGCAAGGTGATTAGTTCATCTAAATCCACTTCTATGTCTTCAATATTTTCTAGTTCTGCAACAATTGAATTTGTCGAAGGAGGTGGAGGTGGATTGGTAGGTGCAATTTCAGTCATAAGGGTGTCCATGTCGAATTTGTTTGTGAAGATTTGGACGAGGTTGTCTTCATTTGCTTGAGAAAAACTCCCAGCGCTCGAAGGAATTTGAGTTTTTCTCAAATTTGTGGTAGTTTGAACCTCTATTGGAAGAGGCAGAGAGATGGCAGGCATTGCAGAAGTCAAAGATTGGAACTAGAAGATGAAATTAAAATTTATCTTTCTTCCAACAATGTCGAAAGAAAAATTTTAGGGGGCATGTGTTGGGGGTAAAATCACAAGTTCTAATTCGACGAAGATATTTTCGACAGTCAGATGATAACATTGAGATATTTGACGATGAAGAGATTTTCGACAACTCAATGCTGATGACATTGAAGAAATTTTCTAATGTGTTATAGTCAAATGTTGGTTTTTGTCGAAAGATCTCAGTTGCTTTCAATTATTAGTCTTGAATTCGACAGTCAGATGGGGATTCAAGTGGTGGCCAACTCTCAAATGGCCAAGGGTTAGTTTCGTCGAAAATAAAGTTACCAATTCTGAATTCGACAGGAGTTGGTTATTGTCGAAAATTAAGTAAGATATTAGTGAGAACGTGACATAACTGCCATGTACGTGGTCAGTTTTTAGGAGTCAGTTATTTTTTATATTTTTCCTATAAATACTAGTATTCACGATGTACAAATGGTGGTTTTACTAGATATATAATCCTAACATCTCACTCAAGCAAATTAACGGATTTGACTCCAAGTATGACTTTCATTTTCATTCTCAGCAATTTACATTAATGCAATGTCTTTTTAAATTCTTTATTTTCAAGCCTTGTCCTTTAAATTTCTTTACTCTTTCTGCACTTTAAATTCATGCGTTTTACGTTTTCTGCACTTTAAACTTACTATACTTTTACATTTTCTGCATTTAAACTTTCTGTACCTTTATTTTCTACATTTTAATTTTTAGCACTTTACATTTCTTGCAATTTACTTTCTCTACAATTTAAAGTTTCTTTGCACTCTAAATTTTGCATGTTACTCATCAATTTCTTAAAAGTTTCTTTTCAAACGAGATTAGCACATAACTCTGAACTCATATTCAACTGATAAAATATATTTATTTGTTAGAATTTGTCTTATACCAAATTCACTCATAAACACCAAGCTATGGAATCCTTGGGGCCCTCAAAACAAGGAGGATTCAGATTTATAAAAATTTCCTTAAAGTCCCACTTCAACATAACGGCTAAATATCAGGCGATAGTTTGTAGCAGATACGAATCTGTCGAAAAAGAAAAAAATTCCGGTGGCCAATTTTATTTTTTGAAAGCCAAATTTGACGCAAATAATAAAAAATGATAGAATATTACCGCAAAGGAGTTATTTTTTGAAAAAAGAAAATTAACTGGATTTCAACATCTATGCCACCGCAAAGGTTAAAAAATATTTTCATAATATTAGGGACAGCCTATGAGCCACCGGTAGGCCACCAGAAAAAAAAAAGTAAATTTAAATTTAAAAATGAAAATTGTTTTGAAGTCGGAAATAAAAAGTTATTTAAAATAAAAAAGTAAAAACTGCTTTTTAGTAAAATAATTTATGAAAATTATGTTAACTGATGGCTGGTGTAACTGAGTACAGAAATGCTAATTCACATGCACGAAATAGATTTTATGAATGTTTTAATTTAAAATTTTGAATGAGTATTAAATGTAGATGTTAAAAGAGATTTTTTTTTTCATTGGTAAAATAGAAAGCCACATCAATTGAGACTCAATTCGTCAAAACAATATCCTCTGATACAATGCTACTGAACTGAGTAAGGCAAAAATTAAAAAAAAAAAGGGATAAAAGTCTTAAATTCAAATTGTGACAACCATTTTATAACTCTCTCAGACGACTTTTCAAATTTGCTTTGTGTCATGTACCCTTTATTTGTTTCAAGAGAAAATAAGTAGAAAAAAAATAGGAGGAGAAAAAATGAAAAGAATATTCTATTTTCTCTAGTTTGGTTGTAGAGAAAAAACTGAGAAGAAAGAAAAAAATTCGTGTAAGACCCACTATAATATTTTCTCTGTTCAACAGCGAAGAAAACATCAGAAGAGAAGAGAAAATAACTCAAATGACGATTATACCCTTCTCCTTCCCTACGTCTTCTTCCTCTGCTCATGCAAACTAGAACGACCCATCCTGCAAACCAGAACGACCCATCCTACAAACCATACACGCGGATCTGCAACCCGCGGATCTGCAACCCGCGGATCTGAAACCAGATCTGCAACTCGGCCACCAGACCACGACCCAGCAGCCGCACGTCGTTCACTCACCACCGGAGACCACCGTCGCAATCTCTCCTGTCAACCAGCGAACTGTGCGCCACCACCCAGCTGCTCCGTCTCCGCGACCCACGAATCATGTTCACCGGCCCAGATCTGCAAGCCCAGCCACCACCACGAGTAGTCAAACCAGATCTCGCACCACCGTAACTCAGCGAGCAGCCCCTCATCGTGCGCCGTCAAGCCCCAACCCAACCGTCAAACCAGAGTTCTGTCGTCCAAGCAAAAAAAAAATAGAGTGATGATTTGGGTTGTCGAAGGTGAAGGATGGAGAATGAATAATAAAAATAGAGATTTACCAAAACTGACCAAAAAAAAAATTAGAGGTTGCCCATTACTTGAAGATTGGAGACGGAGGAGGTGCGACGAGGTCAAGGAAGAGTCATGGAGATGGAGAATAGTGGGGAGTGGTTATGATTGTATGTTGGAATAGGAAAAGGGTGGGGAAGGGGGCTCTGAGGGGAAGGGGGCTCTGAGGTATAAGGGTGGGAAAGCGTGGGGAATCCTTTGTTGGGGGGGGGGTCAATTTTTAACGCGTGGGGCACTGGGGTATAGGGGTGGGGAATCCGTGTGGGGGGGGGAATCCGGGGGGTCAATTTTTTTTAATTTACATTTTTTTAAAATATTATAAAATTATAAATATTTAATTACAAAATACTTTTAATTAAAAATATTATATAATTATAAATATTTAATCACAACTCTTTTCATTAAATAATATATTTAAATTAAATTTTAAATTTTAATATTAAATTAAAATTTATAATCAATATTTATTCATGTAATTTATAAAAACAAGAGATTAAATAAAAATATAATGTTTTTATCTTATAACAATAAGAATATATAAATAATTTTATTTGTTTATAATTTTTTCTATCTCATATTTTTATACAACTTTCATTTTCTTTCTTTTCATTTTCTCTTTATCCAAACATTGAAAAAAAAACATATTTTTTTATTTATTTTCTCTTCTCTTTATTTTTTCTCTTTCTATTTTCTCTTCTCTTATTTTTTCTTCACATCCAAACAAAGCAGTAATGATGGAACATATAACCATATGACTCTAATTTGTGATCGTAAACCTTAGCTTTTCCAAAAGCAAAAGTTACTAAACCCAGCATTTGAATCATAATAATATCTTCTTTTGTATTTTTCTGATAATTCCATTAACTTTTTAGACAACGAGACCGTGCGATAGGTGTGTGTCTATCCCATCACATGCACTCACAACATCTAGTGGGACCAGCATTTCCTTTATTTCACAAACCTGTAAAGGATTCAAAAGGTACCCCAAGATCCATCAATCACAGAGAGACAAGGCCTTCTTTACCGGCAACATCATGCTTTATAGCCTGTCTTCTTAGCCAGCTGGTTCATTTCTTGAGAGCAACATTAGGTTTACGTAATCCGCACTTCTATCCACATATTCCGCTGCGCCCTCCTTGCTTCCTTCTTGTAAGACCATATTAAATGATTTTGGATAACTATCCTTGTATCTGAAACTTCCAGGAAACCACAAAGAAACTACCCTCTCTTTGTTTTTATTTTATTTCTTTTTTTTTTGCCCTCAGATTAGTTCTTGCCTCTTGAAAGAGTTAACCATAGTGGGTTTATCCTGATTAGTTAATTCATCAATCCAGTTAAAACCATGTCATCTATATTCTATTAATCTACAGTTCTACACTGAAATAAAGTCCTCTCTCAGTTCTACACTGTTAATTCAATAAGAGTTGAAGTGTAAGATTATGTGAATTATATTAGAAATCAATCTATCTCTTAAAAATATATTTACATGTGTTAATTATTAATTTAAGTGTATATGATAGATTATACTTACCTCAAATTATGAAGCCATTAACTAAGGTTTAGTGGGTATTGGGTTTTGAGTCTACACCTAGTAGTTAGTTAGGGGGCGGGGTACACATAAGAACAATTTGACACCATCGTCACACTGGTTTAATTAAAGCAACTTGTGGCTTGCCAAATTTGATGTGTGCAACTGCAATGCTAGTTGTATATAAGTAGGCATAATAGCTACATGGGGGAATTGTCATCTTACGTATATACAAAACATATAAGACTTCTGCTACCCACATCCAACGTCCAAATATATTACCTGACCAAATTTAGCAGCCAGACAAAAGTTAAACATCAGTTGTGAAAGTCAAATATTGAGAAATTCTTAAGTTGATACAATTTACTACAATATTTCTTAGACATTCAAATTATTATTTAATATGTATAAAAATAATTTTAAAAATAAATATATTTTTATAATGATTTCTATAATTTTATATATCTCAAATAATTATTTGAGTACCTATGCACAACTGCAATGCAAGTTGTATATAAGCAGGCATAATAGCTACATGGGGGAATTGTCATCTTACGTATATACAAAACATATAAGACTTCTGCTACCCACATCCAACGGCCAAATCTATTACCTGACCAAATTTAGCAGCCAACAATGGACAAAAGTTAAACATCAGTTGTGAAAGTCAAATATTAAAAAATTCTTGGATAAATACATTTATTACGATATTTTTTACACACTTAAATTATTATTTAATATATATAAAAATAATTTTAAAAATAAATATATTTTTATAATGATCTCTATAATTTTATATATCTCAAATAATTATTTAAGCGTCTATGATAGGTTATGTCTACCTAAGAACTACTCGTCAAATATCATGTTTCTCTAAATGCACTACCTTGAGCACCTCGTCAGGCAACCAAAAAACCAATGAAATATAGTTAGGAGTTGGAATTTTTCCCCGGCCACTAAAGAAATAGGACTTGAATTGTATTAACCTATATATATAACTTGTTTGTCAGATTAATGGATTATATTGTATATTAGTATACTCTCAGTTTGAAGAAATTCAGAACAGGAAGAAAATGAAAAAAAAAATCTAAGAAAGAGAAATAAAATTGGAGAGAACACTCTGAGACTATCTGAATGTTCTGGAATATTGTGATTGATAGAATAATGAAATCTATTACAATTTGTACATGAGTAAATTCTTATATACTGACGTAATTCGCACACAGGTGTAACTGACTTCCTAACTAACTAACAGAATGTACAGCTCAACACTCAATTACTTAACACCTCAACACCTTGTTCAACTCAGCTGACACATATACTCCTATGCTCTCCCCCAAAACCCAAGTGGATTCTTCAAGTGGCAATTATCTCTTCTCAGCTCTGTCTGTTATAGTAAGCTTGGATCTCAGCTGACAAAATCGATCGACATGAAGACTATGGCCTGGTTAAAATGTCAGCAGCCTACCCCAAGGCTAGAATGTGCTGAACAGATAGTTGCTTCTGAAGCACTCTTTCCCGAACAAAGAAAATTTCTAACTCCACGTGCTTTGTTCTCGAATGCAGCACTGGATTATGGGACATCAATATTGCACTTCTATTGCCACAGTAAACCATAGGAGGTGTAGGAATAGGAATATTCAACTCCCTTAGTAAGGAATGAATCCAAATAATCTCTACTGTTGTTTGAGCCAAGCTTCTGTACTCGGCTTTTGTACTGCTCCTAGCTACGACTTGCTGCTTCCTTGACCAACAGAATATTAAATTTGGCCCAAAAAAGATGCACGATATTAGGGGCTGGTTATATTCAGCAAGTCATTAATAATCATGTAAATATCTGTAATGTAATCTCTATGATATTTATTTACTGATGTAAATTTAGGATATCAGTATTTGTTTGCTGATTAATAGGCACATACCAATTTGGCTATACTGTTAGGCGTAGAGTTAGGAGAGATAATAGGAAATCTTTGGTTCTTGTTTATGTATATAACCGATTTGGTTCAAAGAATAAAACACAGAATTAATAGATACCTTTTTATATGGTATCAGAGCCATAAAACCCTAGGAATTTGACCACACCTAGCGACTGCTATGGCAGAAAATCAAGAGCAACCGAAACCTCATGCCGGCAAGAAAAACCCATCACCTTATGACCTGAACTCCAGCGACAACCCTGGAAACGTAATTACACAGGTGCAACTGCGAGGTGAGAACTATGAGGAATGGGCTCGCGCTATGCGGACATCTTTGAGGGCAAGAAGAAAATGGGGTTTCATTGATGGAACCATTAAACAACCAAAGGAAAAGGCATCCGAAATGGAGGACTGGTGGACTGTTCAATCCATGTTGGTGTCATGGATTTTGAACACTGTCGAGCCTAGCCTGCGCTCGACAATTTCATATATGGAAAATGCAAAGGACCTGTGGGAAGACATTAAGGAAAGGTTTTCAGTTGTGAATGGACCCCAAATTCAGCAACTGAAATCTGATCTGGTAGAATGCAAGTAAGGAGGCATGACCATGGTAGCTTACTATGGAAAGATGAAGGCTTTATGGGATGAGTTGGCCAATTATGAACAAATACCAACCTGCACTTGTGGAGGTTGCAAGTGCGACATTGCAGCAAAACTGGAAAAATGACGAGAGGAAGAAAGAGTTCATCAACTCTTAATGGGGTTAGATGACGTGTTTTATAGGACAGTCCGTTCCAATTTGCTCGCTACAGATCCTCTGCCATCCTTGAACAGGGTATATTCCACGCTAATACAGGAGGAACGAATGAAAACCATAGCCCGTGCTAAAGAAGAAAGAAAGGAGTTTATGGGATTGGCTGTCTAAACAGGTGCCAGGATGAAAGGATGTGGTGAAGCAAAGAACAAAATAGCGATATGTTCACACTATAATCGAACCGGGCATGATGAAGCAAACTGCTTCCAGCGGATCGGCTATCCAGAGTGGTGGGGTGATCATCCACGAGGTGAAAGCAAGACGAGCGGGCGAGGAAAAGGACAGCAGCGCATAGGGAATAATACAGGATGTGGACAAGGTGGTGCAGTGTGTGCCAATGCTGCATAAAATGTAGGAACAGCTGCTGGCGCTTCAGTTGGGACAGCTATAGATATAGAAAGTAATGGACTGACAGGTTTGACTAATGAGCAGTGGCGAACATTGCTGGAGATGTTAAACAACTCAAAGCAAAACACAAATGAAAGAATAACAGGTAAGCATAAAGACAATTCATGGATTATTGACACCGGAGCATCAAATCATATGACAGGCAGTTTGAAGAAGCTATATAATTTGCGAGAAGTATCTGGATGCCCTGTTGGACTGCTGGATGGACAACTTGTCACTGCAACTAAGGAGGGAACAATAAAACTTGATGGGGGTCTAAAACTTGAAAATGTGCTCTATGTTCCCAGTCTAAATTGCAATTTGATATCTGTATCGCAATTAATTGATGAATCAAATTGTATTGTTCAATTCACTACTAATTTGTGTGTTATACAGGACCGCACTTCGATGATGCTGATTGGTGCGGGTGAACAAAGGGATGGGCTCTACTTCTTTCGAGGAGTTCTAAGTGTGAAGGCATTCAAAATAGATGCAGTGAATCAACTGGAACTATGGCACAAGCGTTTGGGACATCCTTCTTTGAAGACTGTCAAGTTAATTCCTAATGTCAGTTGTGGCACAATTAGTGAGTCAATGAATAAAGCCTACGATGTATGTCAATGGGCTAAGCAAACTAGACAAAAGTTTTCTTTAAGTGATCATAAAGCTGCTGATGTATTTGAAGTAATTCATTGTGATTTATGGGGAGCATATAGAACTCCTTCTTTTTGTGGTGCTTCATATTTTTTAACAATTGTGGATGATTGCTCACGAGCTGTGTGGATATCTTTGTTAATTGATAAGAAAGAAGTAACACGTACTCTGCTAAACTTTTTTGCCATGGTGGAAAGGCAGTATAACAGAAAAGTTAAAATTGTTAGAAGTGATAATGGGACGGAGTTCACATATATGAAGAATTATTTTCTTGAACAGGGTGTTATTTTTCAGACCTCTTGTATAGGGACACCACAGCAAAATGGAAGGGTAGAAAGGAAACATCGGCATATCCTGAATGTTGCACGAGCTTTATGCTTTCAAGGAAATCTTCCCATTGAATTTTGGGGAGAGTGCGTGTTGACAGCGGGCTACTTTATCAATCGCACTCCAAACTCAGTTTCAAATGGAAAGACACCATATGAAGTGTTGCACGGGCAGGGACCTTCCTATGATCACTTACGAGTGTTTGGATCATTATGTTATACACACAATCAAGGTAGGAAAGGAGACAAATTTGCTAGTAGAAGTAGAAAATGTTTGTTTGTTGGGTACCCCTATGGAAAGAAAGGTTAGAGAATGTATGATCTCGAAACAAACGAATTCTGTGTCAAGAGATGTTGAGTTTTTTGAAACAATGTTTCCATTTGCTCAAGAGGTTGCTGGACTAAGCGAGCCTACTATGCAAGATACTACTGCTGAAGCTGTTAATGAAGTTAATTATGGAGGTACTGAAAGTGACAGTGATGCACTTGATGGAGAAAATTTTGAACAAGAAATGAGGACTGAAGTGAGGGGGGCATACGAAATGAAGAAGCATTTGGTGAGGCAGAAATTTTCCCATGAGAAACTGATGATGCAGTCCCAATAATGCAAACTCAAAGTATGCAAGATGACAATGAGCAACTAGGACGGGGGCGCCGAGTCAAACGTCCATCTATTCGTTTGCATGACTATTTTATTCACATAATTCAGAAGTTGAGCCCTCCCACCAGTTCACCTGCCCCAACGCATAATCCAAGTGCACCTTATCTTATAGCACATTATGTGAACTATGATAAATTTTCCTTGCCACACAGAAATTTTCTTGCAGCCATTACTGCAGAAAAGGAACCAATACTTTTTCATGAAGCTGTCAAAGATGCTAGATGGAGAGCAGCCATGCAGGACGAGATACAAGCTCTCGAAGGGAATGGAACTTGGGTAGTGCAACATTTGCCACCAGGAAAGAAGGCTCTTGGCTGCAAATGGGTATATCGGATTAAGTATCGCTCAGATGGAACGATAGAACGGTTCAAGGCACGACTAGTGATCTTGGGAAATCACCAAGTAGAAGGGGTTAACTATACTGAAACTTTCGCACCAGTGATGTGTGTGAAACAACATCATATTTTGTTCATGTGTTTGCATGCATTTTTATACATTCTAGGCATTTTAGTTTCCCTTTTTGTTTGTTTTTCCCTTTAGTTCGATAACTGCGGTGTTTTTGGTGTTGTTGTGCGGGATTGGTGCTTAATTGGCCTTGAAATGGATGGAAAGCTTGCACAATTGAAGTTGGAGCTTAAAGGGTAGCAATTTGGGACAAAAAGCTCATTCCAGAGTTCCACGGCCGCCCGTGGTTTTCGAACCATGGCCATGGATCGAGCAGCCTACGTGAAAAAGCAAAAGGGGAAGTTCAGAGACAACCACGGCCTGGCCGTGGTGGCCACCACGGCTGTGGTTGAGAGTCTGGTTGAGAACTCTAAGTCCAGAACTAACCACGGCTTGGCCGTGGTACCCACCACGGCCGTGGTTCGGTGTGCGTGTCAGATTTTTAAGTCCGTTTTTCTCTTTTCTGATGGGCTTGAACCAGTTTTAACCCATGGGATATATATAGATGTCTGAAGACAACATTAGGGTTCGAATTTGGTTTGGAAAGAGGCACATTGGAGGCTCTTGATCTTCATCTTCCTCTCTTCTCTCTAGGATTACGGGTTTGGATGTTCTTGGAACTTGATTTCTGGTTTCTTCTTCTCCATGTCTGAGTAGTTCCTTTTGTTTCTAGGATTGGGCAATGCCCTTTGATACATTGATGATGATTAATTGATATTGTTTACCCTTTTTATTAATCTTGAATGTTGTTGATTCAATCCTTATTGCGATTATTCATGTGAATTTTCTTGGCCACTTATTTGCATCTCATAGATATCTAGGACGCATCGAAAGGTGAACCTAGGTGTTGGAACTATAAGAATTGAACTTAAGGTTTAAATCACAAGAGTAGATTTAGCCTTTCGAGGATTAATGAATTACCAAAAAGCGTAATGGGTTCAATTTAGATTCATTTACCACGAGAGTAGGAATTGGTTTAATTGGGCACGGTTCTTGTATCTTGAAAGAGAACATTAACTAATTTAGGGTAATTCACCTTCAATTGAATTTCAAGTGTTAATAAGAGGATTGTCAATTAGGAGTCTTATATCATTGTGGTTAACCCCAATCTTGGAAGCTTTCTTAAATCTGAAATCTTTTCTCAACAATTTGCTATTTTTATTCTCAATTTTGCGTCTTAACTTTTATTTATTTAATTGTTTGGTTTCTACGTTCTTGGTCAACAATTATATTCTCTTTTGTTTAATTTAGTTGAATTAATTAATTAATTGGTATTCATAAACATAGTCCCTGTGGATTCGATATTTTATTACTTGACGACGAAACCGTACACTTGCGGATTTCACCCCAATCAAGTTTTTGGTATTGCAAGTGTCGGGACTGTGTTCTTCTTGAATATCAGTTAAATTTTTAATTTAATTATTTTAAACCTTTTTACTACTTTCTTGTTTTCTCTTTGAGTGTCTACAGGTAATTCTCTTGTTTATGCGAAGAACTAGATGTTTTGGGACTCTTGAAGAAGCTGATCCTGAAATTGAAAGAACCCTTCGCAGAAGGAGAAGACAACAAAGCCAAAGAGCAAGAGATAGACTTGAGCCAACGCTTGTCATGGCTGCACCTGCTGATAATAGACCTCTTAAAGAGTATGCAACCCCTAATGCTCGGGGTTTGCGTTCTGGAATTGCTCGGCCAGACATTGAAGCTAGACAGTTCACCATACCACCTGCTTTACTCACCATGATAAGGCAGAACCAGTTTGGAGGATTGCCATCAGAGGACCCAAACGATCATATGGATATGTTCTTGGAATTCTGTGAGACCCTCAAGATTGAAGGTGCCTCTGTTGATGCTATTCGCCTTCGCCTATTTCCATTATCATTGAGAGATAGAGCTAGGGCTTGGTTGAGGTCAATTCCTGCTGAGACCATCACTGGGACCAATGGAGCAAACTTTCTTGAACAAATTCTTTCCACCATCCAAGACTGCTCATCTGAGGACCCAAATCACAAGCTTTGTTTAGAAAGATGGTGAATCATTGTTAGAAGCTTGGGATAGATATAAGGCTTTGCTGGAAGCCTGCCCACACCATGGGTTAGAAAAATGGTTGATTGTCCACACCTTCTATAATGGGCTAGAATATTATTCGAAGGTGTCTCTAGACTCCGGTTGGTGGACCTTTGATGAATAGAAGACTGACGTAAGCCTATGAGATCATTGAGAGTGTTGCCACAAATCATCACCAATGGGCAAATGAAAGAGGTAATAACCCGAGAAAACTCTCGGGAGGTAAGTTGAGGTAGACGGAGTTGATTTAATTATGTCAAAATTTGATTCTTTGAATAAATGTTTTGACATGCTTGAAAAGGCTCATGTAAATGCCATAGGTGCCTCTAACAATTTTTGTGAGATTTGTGGAGCACGAGGGACACATAGGTGTTGAATGCCAAGTTGGAATTGGCTCCTCACAAGGTGCAGAAGGTGGAGCAAGTGGAATCATGCCACAATTTCCATGACTTCAACCAAAAGGGGAGGAATGATCCATATTCTCAAACTTACAACCCCGGTTGGAAGTCACATCCCAACTTCTCCTACCGGAATAGTCAATACCAAGCAGGGCAAGGTTGTGGTAAACCCTCTTCTGGACTCCAACAGGTACAAAACTCTAAACTTGAGTCTCTTCTTGAGAATTTTGTTGAGAGTCAAGCTAAGCAAAATGAGGAGTTTAGGCAACATGGGCAAGTTGTGACTGAGGCCATTAGAGAGTTGTCATCTAAAGTTGAAAATTTGGCCATTCATAATAAATTGTTAGAAACTCAATTGCCCAACTTGCAGGCACTTCACATAGGCAACAAGGTAAATTTCCTAGTCAGCTTGAAATGAATCCAGGTAATGAACACTGCATGTCTGTTAGTTTGAGAAGTGGTAAGAACCTAGAGGATCCCAAGGATAAGGAGGGTAGTGACAAAGATGAGGGGAATGAGGAAAAAGACACTAAGACACAACCCTTAGAGGAAGAGGAAATTAATGAAAAGGTGTCTAAGTTTGTACCCCCTGAACCATACCAACCCCCAGTGTCATTCCCTCAAAGATTGGCTAAGGCCAAGCTAGATATGCAATTTGGGAAGTTCTTAGAGGTCCTTAAGAAATTGTACATTAATGTACCCTTCACTGAGGCGTTGAAACAAATGCCTACCTATGCTAAGTTTCTTAAGGACATTTTGTCTAATAAGAGAAAGCTTGATGAATATGAGACCGTAGCTTTAACTAAGGAGTGTAGTGCTTTAATTCAAAATAAATTGCCTCCTAAGCTAAAAGATCCAGGTAGTTTCTCTATTCCTTGCTTGATTGGTAACACAAATTTTGATAAAGCTCTGTGTGACTTAAGGGCTAGTGTCAGTCTTATGCCTCTTTCTGTGTGCAAGAAGTTGGAGGTGGGTGAGCTGAAACCCACAACTATTTCACTCCAGTTGGCGGATCGGTCCATCAAGTACCTCGTTGGCATCTTGGAAGATGTTCCTATTAGAGTGGGTAAGTTTTTTATACCTGTTGATTTTGTTGTGCTTGACATGGAAGAAGATGCTAAAATGCCGCTCATACTTGGGCGACCATTCCTCACCACTGGAAGGGCAATTATTGATGTCCACGAAGGGAAATTGACTTTGCGATTGAATAATGAGGAAGTAGTTTTTAATGTTTTCAATTCTGAAAAAATCTTAATTCCTCTAATTCATGTAATCGCATAGATGCTACCGATGATGTGGACAGAGTTGTACTTTCGTATATGCAGAATCGTGACTCATGTCAGTATTAGAGGAGACCTTGTCCAAGGTTGCTTCCAAGTTCGAGAAGGTCAAGCCCCGCAAGAAAGGACCAAAGAAGGGATGACAAATGTGTTAAGAAGCGTGAATTTAAACCAGGGGATAAAGTTCTTGTTGATAACTCGCTTCTACATTTTTGTCTTGTAAGTTTTGGTCGAAATGGTCCGGACCATATGAGATTGTTCGAGTCTTATCCTATGGTGTGCTTGAGGTGAAGATAGAATTTATGAAGACATTTCTAATAAACGGCCGAGAGTGCAACACTATGAAGATGGAGTGGGGACCGAGTACCACTCTATTGACATCACCCGAGCATAGAACAAACTCACGGATCAAGCTAATGACTATAACTTAGCGCTTCTTGGGAGGCAACCCAACATTCTATCTCTTTTCCTTTATTTTCTTATTTTTATTGATTAACACTTTTTTATTTTTGTTTCTTAGTTAGCTATTGTTGAGTCGGCTTTGGTGCCTCCCTGAGTTCGGAGCCTTTGTAAGGGGATGTATATAGCTGTCGGGCCTAAAAAAAATGGAGTTTTAGACCAGGATGTTCGAGTTCATGGCTACACGTCTCCTTTTTCCACCACCGTAAAGTTGAGTTCTTTTCATTTATTCCTTCCATAGTTTTAGATTTTTACATTGGGGACAATGTAAGGTCTAAGCTTGGGAGTATTTATTTTTCATTTTTATTTTTATCTTCATTATCATGCATTCCCATATCTCATTTTGCATTGCATTTTCTTGTTGCATTTTCACACCATCTTATATTTCTCGCTTTTTTGGTTGAACCTTGTCCCCCTCTCTTTTGGGGATTTTGAGATGATAATTGATTTGAAACCCAATTTATTGATCCTTGTGGTAGGCAACAGGCATTGTCTTTAATTGATAGTGGAGGTGATTTCTTGATAGTTGATAATTAGCATAGGTTCTCTGAATTTGTGCTTCTCATTGATTTTTGAACCTCTAAAAGTGAGTTTTGAGCTTGTATGAGATTTATTCACTATATGATTTTTCATCCCATTCTTTGTGTTGAGTGGTCATTCCTCATTGATTTTGTGTTCTAGAACATGATTTGAAACCATTTTGAGGCGAAATCTTGGTTTGCATGCTTGAATGATTAAGACATCTTAGGTATTTTTCTGGCCTTCTGAATTTGTTACACTTTCATCCTCTAGTTGTCCATTTTGAGCTTATTGTATAATTGTTTTCTTGATGTCTATGATGATACATTGTCGGTGATCATTTAGAATATTGAATGGAGCAATCTAAGTTTGAATGTTGTATTGGGAATCATGTGTTTTGAAAATGAGGTCTCTCCCCTCTAAAAAAAATGAGGAAAAAGGGAAAATAAAATAAAAGAAAAGCTTGAGATGAAAGCTTGAAAAGAAAGGGAGAAAATGTGGAATTATGCCTTGATTGAAAACTGTCTTTGTTCCATGTATGTTCTATTAGGTTTCTTGTGCTTGTTGAAAATGTTGTTAGCCCTTTGTGCATTCCCTCCTTTCTTTATCCTTCCTGACATCATTCCCATGGCCCCATTATATCCCTTGAAAGACCTTTTGATTCTTGCATTCATGCTGATTATTAGTGAAAATTTGGTTTCTTATCAAGCTTATAGAAGTGCATTTTCTTTGAGGAATATTGAGCGCATTGTCTTCATCCTTAAACACTTTGAGTGTGTTAGTTGAGTGATCCTAATTTAGTGAGGAGCATGATTTCTGAGAACTTTAGCCTCTAATTGGACTTGATTTTGATTACCTCTCTAATTCTTGGTTTGTCTTTGCCTATTGCTTGGTTAGATGTTTTCTCGGGTTCCTCATTCATTATTGTCTCATAATTCCATTTCTTAGTTGGTCTTAGTTATTGCTTGGGGACAAGCAAAATCTTAAGCTTGGGGGTATTTTGATGTGTGTGAAATAACATCATATTTTGTTCATGTGTTTGCATGCATTTTTATACATTCTAGGCATTTTAGTTTCCCTTTTTGTTTGTTTTTTCCTTTAGTTCGGATAACTGCGGTGTTTTTAGTGTTGTTGTGCAGGATTAGTGCTTAATTGGCCTTGAAATGGATGGAAAGCTTGCACAATTGAAGTTGGAGCTTAAAGGGTAGCAATTTGGGACAAAAGCTCATTCCGAGAGTTCCACGGTTAATGCCCGTGGCCCTGAACCACGGCCATGGATCGAGCAACTACGTGAAAAAGCAAAAGGGAGTCCGAGAGACAACCACGGCCTGGCCGTGGTGGCCACCACGGCCGTGGTTGAGAGTCCGGTTGAGAACTCTAAGTCCGTAACCGACCACGGCAAACGGCCGTGGTACCCACCACGTAAGGGGGCCGTGGTTCTGTACGTGTCGATTTTTAAGTCTGTTTTTCTCTTTTTCGATGGGTTTGAACCAGCTTTTAACCCGTGGGTATATATAGATGTCTGAAGACAACATTAGGGTTCGAATTTGGTTTGGAAAGAGGCATATTGGAGGCTCTTGATCTTCATCTTCCTCTCTTCTCTCTAGGATTACGGGTTTGGATGTTCTTGGAACTTGATTTCTGGTTTCTTCTTCTCCATGTCTGAGTAGTTCTTTTTGTTTCTAGGATTGGGCAATGCCCTTTGATACATTGATGATGATTAATTGATATTGTTTACCCCTTTTATTAATCTTGAATGTTGTTGATTCAATCCTTATTGCGATTATTCATGTGAATTTGCTGGCCACTTATTTGCATCTCATAGATATCTAAGGACGTACTAAAAGGTGAACCTAGGTGTTGGAATTATAAGAATTGAACTTAAGGTTTAAATCACGAGAGTAGATTTAGCCTTTCGAGGATTAATGAATTACCAAAAAGCGTAATGGGTTCAATTTAGATTCAATTACCACGAGAGTAGGAATTGGTTTAATTGGGCACAATTTTTGTATCTTGAAAGGGAACATTAACTAATTTAGGGTAATTCACCTTCAATTGAATTTCAAGTGTTAATAAGAGGATTGTCAATTAGGAGTCTTGTATCATTGTGGTTAACCCCAATCCTGGAAGCTTTCTTAAATCTGAAATCTTTTATCAACAATTTGCTATTTTTATTCTCAATTTTGCGTCTTAACTTTTATTTATTTAATTGTTTGGTTTCTACGTTCTTGTTCAACAATTATATTCTCTTTTGTTTAATTTAGTTGAATTAATTAATTAATTGGTATTCATAAACATAGTCCCTGTGGATTCGATATTTTATTACTTGACGACGAAACCGTACACTTGCGGATTTCACCCCAATCAACCAGTTGTAAAGATGGTGACTGTGTGTATTGTCTTGGCAGTGGCAGTAGCGAGAGAATGGGAGCTCCATCAAATGGATGTGCACAATGTATTCTTACACGGTGAGCTTCAAGAAGAGGTATTCATGAAAATGCCCCCCGGGTTTCACGTACAGTAATCAAATATGGTATGTAAGCTGCGAAAATCACTTTACGGACTAAAGCAGGCACCACGATGTTGGTTTTCCAAACTATCTGCTGCACTAAAGGATTATGGATTCAAACAATCTTATCTTGATTATTCTTTGTTCACCCTACAGCATAATGATGTGCAGCTTGTGGTTCTTGTTTATGTTGATGATCTAATCATCTCTGGAAATCAGCCTACTACCATTCAAAAGTTTAAAACCTACTTAAACACCTGTTTTCCCATGAAAGATTTAGGTGTCTTAAAGTATTTTTGGGGAGTAGAAGTTGCTAGACATTCCACCGGGATTTTTCTGAACCAGCACAAGTATGCTCTAGACATTATATCTAAAGTTGGGCTCCTTGGAGCTAAGCCTGCTGGTATCCCATTGGAACAAAACCATTGGTTACCATTGGCTAATGGTCGCTTGCTTGAAAACCCAGAGCACTATCGGTGCCTAGTAGGCTGACTTATATACTTGTGCTTCACTCGGCCTGAACTGTCCTATAGTGTTCATACACTATCATAATTCATGCAACAATCAAGGGAAGAACATTGGGAAGCTGCCCTACGAGTGGTGCGTTACCTGAAAGGTAATCCGGGACAAGGCATCTTCCTCAGTCGTGCTTATGACTTACATCTTTATGGCTGGTGTGACTCAGACTGGGCAGGTTGCCTATTGACCAGGTGATTTGTTACGGGGTGGTTAGTGCTCCTTGGTAGCTCTCCCATTTTTTGGAAGACAAAGAAACAACACACTGTGTCGCACTCATCCGCCGAAGCAGAGTATAGATCAATGACTGCTACTACCTATGAGTTAAAATGGATAAAAGGTATTCTGTCCAGCCTTAGCATCACGCATTCCACACCCATGTGCCTTCATTGTGACAGTCAGGCTGCATTACACATAGCCAAGAACCCGTGTTCCATGAACACACTAAACATATTGAAGTGGACTGCCATTTTGTCAGAGATGAAATTCTGAAGGGCAATGTTCAAACAACTTATGTTCCTACTCATACATAACTCACAGATATATTTACGAAGGCTTTAGGCAAATCACAGTTTGAGTTCTTACTTGGCAAGTTGGGCATTCAGAATCTTCATGCTCCAACTTGAAGGGGGGGTATTAGGGGCTGACTATATTCAGCAAGTCATTAATAGCCATGTAAATATCTGTAATGTAATCTCCATGATATTTGTTTGCTGATGTAAATTTAAGATATCAGTATCTGTTTGCTGATTGATAGGCATATACCAATTTGGCTATACTGTTAGGCATAGAGTTAGGAGAGATAATAGGAAATCTTTGGTTCTTGCTTATGTTTATAACCGATTTGACTCAAAGAATAAAATACAGAATTGACAGATACCTTATTACACATGACCTAGAAGTTGATCTTCTGTCATCTGGGTAAACCCATAGAAAACCAAATGCTTGGCAAGCTTTAGATGAAGGCCACAATGTGCCTTTGAGGTATCCCAATATCCTTTTAACCAATTTCCAATGCTCTTCTAAGGGCTGACTCATGAACTAGCATGCTTTATTGACACGGTATGCAATTTTTGGTCTTGTGATGGTTGCAAATTGTAAAGCATCCACCACAGACCTTTACAATGAAGCATCTTTGGAATAGTTGGATCCATACTTAGTGAGCTTAAGGTTGGACTACATAGGAGTAGCAATTCCTTTTGCATCTTGCATCGTAGCTTTCTGAAGAATATCCTTAATATATTTTCCCTAAGAAAGAATAAGTGACCCATCTGTTGATTTGTGCACCTCTACGCCAAGGAAATAGGATAGTGTTCCCAAGTCTTTTAGTGCAAAGGCTTTGTTGAGACTGTTGATGAGTTTTTGAACCAAGAATGGATCATTTCCAATGAAAATGATATCTTCAGCATAGATTAAGATGTAAACTATTTTATGTGAAAATGATATCATCACAAAGAGAGAAGGATCATATTTATTGGGAGTGAACCCAAGAGTTTACAAGGTGGAACCAACTTTCTCAAACTAGGCCCTTGGTGCTTGCTTGAGCCCATACAAAGCCTTTTTGAGCCTACAGACAAAAGAAGAATCATCAACTTCGTAGCCTTGAGTTGTATCATATACACTTCTTCATGGAGCATGCCATTCAAAATGGCATTATTAACACCAATTTGTTTGATTTGCCACTGAGCAGTAAGGCTAAAGTTAAAATTAGTCTGATGGTGGCTGCCTTTACTATTGGTGAGAAGGTTTTAGTGTAGTCAAAGCCTAGCTGCTAGTGAAAGCCCTTAGTCACCATCCTTGCTTTGTATTGTTGCATTGAGCCACCAAGATCCTCCTTGATCCTATATATCCATTTACAACCTATAGTTGTTCTGTTGGGTGGAAGGAGAACTAACTGCCAAATTTGATTTACCATAAGAGCAATGTATTCATCATACATTGCTGACTTCCAGTTGGGATCAGTTAAGACTTGCTGAATAGTAGCTAGTGTAGAGGCAGTTTGTGCCATATAAATTTTGGGTTTAAATATTCTTGATTTGGACCTAGTAACCATTGAATGGAAGGACTGTTTGAGTGCACATCAGTAGATATATAAATGAGATGTAGAAGTAGGTTATAAAACAGTGGTAGATTGGGCCTGAGATGGAGAAATAGTTCGTGCAAGAGATTGTGACTAATCAAGTTATGAACAAACAAGTTAGGTAGACTGCAAAATATTACCATAATGTGGTTGAGCAAATGGTGACAAGGCATTAGGATCAGCATGGTGGGACTGGATAGTGGGGTGATATATTGTTAGTAACAGAATAACTTGTATGACTAAGTAAAGAGGGTGAAGTTTGGATAGGACATTGTGAAGATTATGCAAGGAGTGCAAAAGTTTGTACAGTAGCAGGATCTGGAGGAAGGGTTAAGGTTGGACATGTATCAGGCACATAAATAGTAGGTGATGAGGAAGCTATAATAGCAGGAACACTAATAGGAAATGAAGAGGAATTGGAAGGGCAGGACTGAGAGGTTACTAGAGGAGGAGGAGTAGAAATTGGAGAATATGGCACATGAGAAGGAGAAGTAGAATGAGAAGAGTTGGTGGAAAAAGGAAAAAGATTTTCATTAAAAACCACATCCTTTGAGATGTAAATATAACAATCAGGTGACAAACATTTATAACCCTTATGAGAGGGTGAATGTCTAAGAAAAGTACATTGTTTGGCATGCAAATTTGTTGATTATAAGGCCTAAGGTATGGAAAGCATGCATAACCAAAAACCCTAAGAAAAGAAAAAATCAAGTGATTTGTGAAACAATTTATAAGTATAGGGATTTTCATTAGATATAGTGGAAAAGGTCGTCTATTAATGAGGTAGACAGATGTAAGGAAAACATGATCCCAAACCTTAAAGGGCAAACTAGTTTTGCAAGAAGCGTAAGACCTATCTCAGTTACATGCTTGTGTTTTCGTTCAACTATTCTATTATGGTGATATGTGCGTGGGCAAATCAATTTATGAGTAATTTTGTTAGCAAGCCTCTAATTAAAAGGGTGTACACTAGGAGGCATAAGCAAGCAATAGGGGATCAAAACCAACAGTAACAATTATTACTGTGAGGGGATAGTTATTACTGTGAGTGGGTATAAACAGTAATGGTCATTATTGTGAGTGGGTAATTATTATTGTACTGTGAGTGGGTAATTATTATTGTGGGTGGGTATAAATAGAGAAAGGGTTTATTAAGGGAAGGGAATAAGTTTTTTGGGAGTTAACAAACGGGTATAGGGAGAGTCAGACCTCTCGAATGTCTTGGGAGAGAGAGAGTTTACAACAAATTATAAAGTTGCCAAGTTTGATATTTGCTTATAATTTTTCCTCTTGATCCTGTCTCCCTTTGGTCTAATACAGAAAGGGGATAGTCTATTAATAAAATTTATATCTTTTATCTACACTTGCTAGTCTAGTTCTATCAATTGGTATCAAAGCTCCCAAATCTTAAAAGTTTTTCGTGGTTCAAACAAGAATGGATGCCAGACTTGACGTCTTGGAGAAAAGGTTTGAAGCTTAGAGACGCCAAGTAGAAGAAGATCACAAGCTCCATAAGGTCAAGAGGGAGCTGATGGAAGCAAGAATGAAGAAAACAAAAGAGGCCATTGATGAAATTATGAGGTTGGTGAGAAGGAACCATCGGGGCACATTCCCTGGGAACCGAACGAGTAATGCAAAGATGGAAGGGGAGAGAACAGTTGGAGGACCAGGAACTAAGGAAGGGGAGAATCAAAGGAGGAAACTAGAAATTACTTTGTTCCCAGGAGGTGATGCGTATGGGCGGGTAAATCGTATTGAGAGGTATTTTTAGGTGAAAGGTGTGGCAGATGAGGAACAACTGCGCTTTCTAATGGTGGCCATAGAGGGTCGAGGGCCAAGCTGGTTTCAATGGTGGGAATCTAGCACCCAAAATGTAGACTTTTTGCACTACTATAATCAAAAGGTTTCAACTATCCATGATTCAGAATCCATTAGAGATTCTTTTTTGGCTAAAGCAGAGTGGTACTGTAGAGGAATTCAGGGAGGCTTTTGAGTTATATGTAGGGCCCTTGAGGAATACGGATCAAGAATATCTTCGTGGGATTTTCTTGAATAGATTAAGAGAGGAGGTACATGTAGAGCTGAAGTTGCATTCCATTGGAACCTTGTCTGAATTGATGGACTTAGTGCAATTGATTGATGAGAAGAATTGGGTATTACGTAAGGGAGGTGCAGGGGACAACTCTAAGTCTGGAGGGAATTACAGAGGGTTTCAGTCAACCAGAATGACTTCAGTGAAGCTAGGACTGAGATCAGTTGCTATTCTAGGTTCTCGAGGAACAACATCCAGTATTGCCTCTATAATCAACATGCCTGATACTATTGTTAGGGCACCCGAGGTTAGCATAGTCAGTACGAAGGGGAGAAATTTCAGGCACTTGTCTGAAACTAAGTTGCAAGATAAGAGAAGAATGAGGTTATATTTTCGCTGTGATGAGAAGTATGGATCAAAACATGTGTGCAAGAATAAGCAGCTCCATGTCATGTTAATAAGAGAAGAAGTTTGGGGTGAAGAAAAGGAAGAAGAGTTGGAAATTCAAGAAGAATTGAAGAAGGCAAAACAATTCAATTGTTAATCTATAGCATTATGGGTCTTACTTCAAAAAATCCCTAAACCTATGGGGTGAAGTAAAGGGAAGGAGGGTTATGGTTTTGGTGGATTGTGGAGCATCTCATAATTTCATCTTAGACAAGATAGTGGAGGAACTCCAATTACCAGTGGTAGAGACCTCGCCAGACTATGTAGAGGTGAGAAATAGACATAAGGTTAAATGTAAGGGGGCTTGTCAAGGTGCAATGCTACTGTTATAAGTGCCAGAGGTTAAGTAGGATTTCTTCTTATTTGGCTTATGAGGTGTAGATATAGTTCTAGGCAAGGAATGGTTGGAAGGTTAAGTGGAGATAAGAGAAAACTTCAAGAATCTAACCTTGAAAATTGAAGATGGAGGAATAACATGGACTATTAGGGGGGAGCCAACATTGTCTAAATTAGCTGCTTCTCTTAAATCAATGTTGAAGGCGCTAAAGGATGATGGACAGGGGTTTTATATTGAGTACAAGGCAATGATAGGTTTAACTTTGTAGGAAATCTCTATTTCAGATGACATACTAGGAGTTTTACATGATTTTGAGGATTTGTTTCAAGAGCCACAGATCTACCTCCATCTCGTAGGCATGATCATGCTATTACCTTATGAGAAGGAGCCAATATTCCTAACCTGCATCCATACAAGTATCCTCATTACCAAAAAGTTGAAATAGAAAAAATGGTAGATGAAATACTAATTGTTGGGATCATAAGACCAAGTGTAAGCCTTTATTTTAGTCCTATTATCTTAGTTAAAAAGAAAGATGGGGGATGATGATTTTGGATGGATTATAGGGCTCTCAACAAGATAATAGTGCCAGATAAGTTTCCAATTCCGGTAATAGATGAGTTATTGGATGAATTAGGTGGAGCTTCCATTTTTTACAAGATGGAATAAATCGGGATACCACCAAATTAGAATACGAGAGGAAGATATTCCAAAGACGACCTTTTGTACCCATGAAGGGCATTACGAGTTTTTAGTCATGCCTTTCAGTTTGACCAATACACCTTCAACTTTTCAAACATTAATGAATAAAATGTTGAGACCATTTTTAAAAAGATTCTTTTTTTTTAATGATATCCTTGTTTACAGTAAGGATGAGGAAGCTCACACTTATCATTTGAGGGTAATATTGCAATTGTTAAGAGAGCATCAATTGTTCATCAACAAGAAGAAATGTAATTTTGGGCAACTACAGATTGAATATTCGGGGCACATTATTTCAAGTCAGGGAGTTTCAACAGACCCAAAGAAGATTAAGGCAATGTTACAGTGGTCGATTCCTATTGATGTTAAAGGGTTGAGGGGTTTTTTAGTACTCACTATTACTATAGGAAGTTTGTCAATAGATATGGCTGAATTGCAAAGCCTTTGACTGAGTTGCTAAAAAAAAGATCGCTTCCATTGGAGTCAAGAAGCGCAGGAAGCATTCGATACTTTATGGGTGGGTATGACTACACTCCCTGTATTAGCAGTTTCGAATTTCTCCAAGACCTTTGTTTTAGAAATGGATGCCTTAAGTAAAGGGTTGGGGGTTGTTTTACTACAAGAGGGCAGGCTTATTGCTTATTTTAGTCAAGGTTTATCAAAGAGGGCTTAACTGAAGTCAGTATATGAAAAGAAAGGGAACTCTTGGCCATTATCATGGCAGTCCAGAAATGGCAACACTACTTAATGGGAAGACCTTTCATTATACACACTGACCAATGCAGTCTAAAATTCCTTTCAGAACAACATTTAATGGGAGGAGAATAGTACAAAAGGACATCCAAGCTGTTAGGGTTTGACTTTGAGATTAGATATAAGCCTGGTTGTGCTAAAAGAGTAGTTGATGCTCTCAACAAGAAGATGATTTTTACTGCTCTATCTATGGTGCATTTCAACAACCTAGATAGATTGGATGAAGAGTTGCAGGCTGATGAGAAACTGAAGTTCATCATGCAAGAACTTATTCACAACTCAAGTTCATACTCGGGCTATCAGTTGGTGGGCAGAAGACTTTTGTTTAAGGGCAGACTAGTTTTACTAAAGAAATCCACTAGAATTCCTCTTCTCTTGTTTGAGTTTCATAGATCTACATTGGAAGGTCATTCTGGTTTCTTTCGGATATATAAAATGATTGCTAATCTAGTTTATTGGGAAGGAATGCATGGGACTATTCAATGGTTTGTTTCAGCTTGTGATGTGTGTTAGGGAAATAAATACCAAACCTTGTCACCAACAGGTCTTTTATAGCCGTTACCCATCCCTACTCATATCTGGTCTGACATCTCAATGGATTTTATTAAAGGACTACTTAAAGCTCAAGGAAAGGACACAATCATGGTGGTAGTTGATTGGCTAACCAAATATGATCATTTTGTGGCTATTTCCCATCCTTTCTCAGCTAAGGAAGTGGCAAAAATATTCTTTAAGGAGGCGGTTCGTTTACATAGGTTTTTGGTCCCAATTATTTTAGATAAGGATAAGGTGTTTCTCAGTCATTTCTGGACTGATCTGGTCAAACAAGCCGAAACTCACCTAAAATTTAGTTCTGCCTACCATCCTTAGATGGATGGACAAACAGAGGTTGTGAATCATTGCTTGGAAACTTACTTATGGTGTTTAACTGGAACTAAGCCAAAACAGTGGCCTAGATGGTTAAGTTGGGCAGGATTTTGGTTCAACACCAACTACAAATGCCCTACTAAAACTACTCCCTTTAAAGCCCTTTATGGCAGGGATCCTCCATTACTATTTTGAGGAGCCATATTTCCCTCTGCAATGGAAGAAGTCAATCAGTTAACTAAGGAGAGGGATCTTATGTTAGAGGAGCTAAAGGAGAATTGTTGAAAACACAAAATAAGATGAAAGTACAGGCTAACAAACACCGGAGAAAAGTTTTTTTTCAAGTGGGAGATTGGGTTTACTTGAAAATTCAACCCTACAGACTCAGATCTCTAGCTACATGAGTCAATAAGAAGTTGAGTCCTAGATTATATGGACCATATCAGATTAGGGACAAAGTTGGGGAAGTTTTCTATCAGATTGACTTACCAGCTGATAGAAGAATCCATCCAATTTTTCATGTTTCCCTATTAAAGAAGGTTGTTTTTGCATAGCAGGTGCCACAACCATTACCACCTATGTTATCTGATGACTTAGAACTACATGTGCAACCAGATCAAGTTCTCTAAGTTAGAATGAATGCTGAGGGTGTCCAAGAAGTCCTCATTAAATGGATGGGCCTTCCAGATTGTGAGAATTCTTGGGAATTGATGTCAACTATTTAGGAGCACTTTTCTCATTTTCGCCTTGAGGACAAGGTGAAAGTCTTGGGAGGGGATATTGTTAGCAAGCCTCTAATTAAGAGGGTGTACACTAGGTGACATAAGCAAGCAGTAGGAGATCGGAACTAGTAGTAACAGTTATTATTGTGAGTGGGCATAAACAGTCATGATCATTACTACGAGTGGGTAATTATTATTGTGAGTGAGCATAAATAGAGAGGGGGTTTATTGGGGGAGGGGAATCAATTTTTTGGGAGTTAATAGGAGGGTATAGGGAGAGTCAGGCCTCTCGAATGTCCTAGGAGAGAGAGAGTTTACCACAGACTATGGAGTTGCCAAGTTTGATATTTACTTGTAATTTTTCCTCTTGATTCTGTCTCCCTCTGGTTTGATACATAGAGGGGATAGTCTATCACTAAAACTTTTATCTTTTATCTTCACTTTCTGGTCCAGTTCTATCAAATTCCTTGAGAGGTAAGGTATTTGTTGAATGGTCAATACTCAACCCTCCAATCAGTTTGAACATATTTTATTTTATGATCCAATTGTAACTCAACCATTTTCTGAAATTGAATGAATGCAGATAGAGCCTCAAACCTTTTCTTGAGTAAAAACAATCATGTGAATCGAGAAAAAGCATCAATAATGGAGACAAATTAGACAAATCTAATAGAAGAAGTAACTAAGGCAAGACCACACACGTCACTAAAAACAAGTTCAAGGGGCTGGTGATAAGTGGTAAAGGATGGTGAGGTAGAAAGTTTGTGAACCTTACCAAGACAACAAGCTGAGCAAAAAACCAAAACACTTTTGTTCTTTAAGGGAATGTTACAAGATTGTAGAATTTGTTTCATTACAAGTGAACTAGGATGACCTAGTCTACAGTACCATTGATAAAAGAGATTATCAGTAAGATCAGTTGGAATTGGATTTGTTATAATGGACAAACTAGGATTGCTAAGTTCAGTATTATAGCGATGTAATGAATAATGTAATTTAGATGAAGCAAAATTATGTGACAAGGCATTAGGACTAGAATGAACACATGTATTGGGTATAGATAACAAGTAATCAATATTATTTTCTAGAAAATGAAAAGCAGTTACAATAGGTTCAGTGTTACAAGTCTGAGCAGTTTTAACAACAGCAGGGTTACAAGTCTGAAATCTAGGTCTAGACATAATTGATTGATTACTACTTACAACAGATGATGATTGATCACATACAGTAGCTTACTGAGAACAATTGACAACTTGAAATTTATCCAATACAGCAGAGTTATTGACACAAGAACTGTTTACACATAAAGGAGACAAGCTAGCACTATTTACAGAAGTACATGCATCCAGAGCATCAGAACAAGGTTGCAGTGAACCAGAAGAGGAAGGAGCACGAAAATGCTTGGGTAGAAAACTGGTAAATATATACAGGCCATCAGCACCAAGAACCCTCTAAAAGGAGCACATGGGAGGCCTGTGATTTCACACAACAAAAAGTACAATGAAATTCAAAATAGACATTATTGTCTTGCGCAAATCTACTAACACTAAAAAGATTTCTGGTTATAGCCGCTACATGCAATAGTTGATTAAGAGCAAGAAAGATAGAAGAATTAAAAGGAGATTGAACATAAGAAGAGACTATATGGGAGATAGGCAAGCCTTGACCATTCCCCATTAACAGCTTCTCATTGCTAGTAAAATCATCCTTGTGCATCAAATTTTGACAGTTAGGGGTAACATATATACAGTAGCACTTGAATCAAGAAACCAAGATCGGCTATTGAGAAGATCAGGAGTGGGAAACATAGCTTGCATTAATGGCTGGAATATGGAAGAAGTTAACAGTGGAACCACATTGGGTATTGGAATTGGAAAGTTAGGTGATGAAGTAGATGGAGCATTGCAATTAGAGACTATACACGGTGATGGCAAAGAGATATTTGGATAGGGAAAATGAGGTAGGAAAGGAGGCTAGGAAAGATGAACTAGGTTGAAACTAAGATGGAGAAGGAAAATTGGAATAGTATGGAGATGGCTGAGGAGGTTGAAAGTTGCAATCAAACCGATAGTAGCATACAGAGGCTACATGACCTGGTTTATTGCAAACTTGACAAACAATCTGAGATCGAGATCCGTGCCACCTCTGCAACGAAATTTCCCTGAACCACCAAAATGACCTCTTCTAGAGGAATAAGCACCACGAGTGTTGGATCCAAAGCTTTGAGGACCATAGTTCTGAGCTGAAGAAGTAAGTTACAAATCAAAACCCAGAGGATTTGAATCACAAAATTATGTAGAGTCTCTCTGTGAAGCTAGTGATTGAGGCACCTTAGGTATGGCTTGAATGTGAGAGGCATTTGCAGAAAATGAATCTTCCTTGAGATGTTTCTCCAACCTAGCTTCTTGAGCAAGAAGTAACGATTCTATTTCAGCAAGAGTATATGGATCAATGCAACTGGAAAGTGAGGTTACAAATGCATTGTATTCTTCTGGCAAACCATCCAATATAATCTCGATATGCTCCTGCACCAAGATCTGATTTCCAGTGGACATTAGAGCATCAAGCATCAATAAGAGCCTTGATGCATAGAAAGTATGCGTTTAGCTTGTATTTAAAATGAATAAAAATAAAAAATAATTTGATTTGATTTGATTAAAAAATTAAATTTGTATTTAAAATTCATTAAAATGAGAATTTATTAAACCCTAAACTCTATCAAATTTGATAAAATTTATAAAATGAAAAGAATAAAATTTATAGAATTTTAAAAATCAAATTATTATTATTTTTTTTATTTTTAATATTTTAAACACAAAATTTAATTAGATTTGATTTACAAATTAAATTATTTTTTATTTTTTTTCATTTATCCTTTTTAATATTACACAACTTGGAGCGAAATTGACGAGTCTTCCCGCGATTTTTCCCACGACTGGGAGCAACTGACAAGGCGTATAAGCATGTGCTCTGAAAGAAAGGAAAGGAACTAAGAGAGGTGCAATGAATCTTGTTGCTCCTACTCTTGATAGACATGATTTAATGTACCAAGCAATTCATCTTCAGGTGAAACGAAATGCGGTGGAACCTCTTGTGCACCAGTGATGAATTTGAGCAATTTATGACCTCGAATCACTGCTAGCACTTGCTGCTTCCAAAGAAGGGAGTTTTTATCATCCAATTTGATCGATAGAGAATGAGAAAAAGTAACAGGATTGGTGTTTGTGCTAGATCGAGCAACAGTTGAAGCGTTAGTCTCCATGAACGAGCTCACGATACCATGAAGAAATTCAGAATAGGAAGAAAATGAAAGAAAATCTGAGAAAGAGAAAGAAGATTAGAGAGAAAATTCGGAGAGAATCTAAATGTTCTGGAATATTGTGATTGATAGAATAATGAAATCTGTTATAGTTTGTACGTGAGTCAATTCTTATATATTGATGTAATTTACACACAGGTGTAACTAACTTCCTAACTAACATGTGACAAACAAATTGAATGTACAGCTCAGCACTCAGTTACTTGACACCTCAACACGGTGTTCAACTCAGCTGACGCATATACTCCTACACTGTTTGATATAGTTAGTTGGGGGTTGGCCTTATTAGAGAGCGTATATCCCTTTTTCTTTATATATGCTCTTTTTCATTTGGATGGATAGTGAATCTTTTTTTTCCCTTTGTTGTCCGAAGTATTAGAATGTGTTTGAATGAGTTTATTTTATTTTAAGAAAGTGTAGTTAAAATGATTAAAAAAGTTTTCACTGAAAAGTCTTTTAGTGCAAAATAATGAGATAAATTTAAACATGCATATGACTTATGGCATTATTTCTTTAAACTATTTATAAAATACAAATAAAATTTTTGAAGTCGCAATCATACTTACTTTGTTTATATGAGTAAATAACCATTCTATATTGCCATCTTTTAGTTCACCGATTTCTTATTCAGTTAGTTTCCTTTTGTGTATACTTTCTTTTAACTTTTTTGCTTACTTCATTTTGATACTGTTGAGTAATGTGTAAAAACTAAATGCAAACCATCCACATCAATTTTAGAGAGTTCACAAATCAAGAGATTCCTCATTACCTAATTCCACATAATTGGTATAAGATAAGATGCTGGAATGGAAGCTGTTTTTTTTTTTGTTTACTATAATAAGGCTGGAACTTGTAACTGCGAGATAAGGTGGCCCTTTAGCACAAGGAATTTCTATCTACTCTGGGAGTATTAAACCACTCCACTAAAAATATAACATGTGAGACAACATAACCATACATGATGTTGAATAAAAAAACTATTATTAAATTATGTTGGAGTCCAGCTCATAAGTGGAGTTGGTGGCTTTCTTTATTTGTGGCCATAAATTGATCTTGGTAGTTTTTGTGGTTGCAAATTCATCTCATGGAGTTGGTAATTTGTGTGTGTTACTAATTTGAAGGAGATTTTGTGGCTGAAATTTGAGGAAGACATCTATATATAGATGCATCATCTTCATTCCCAAGACACACCAAGAGAAGGAGTGGAGAGTGGGAAATCCTTTGTAGAGGAGGAGTGATAAAATACAGAGTAACATCTCGAGTCCTTGTAATAGAGAGTGTGTGTAAGACTCTTTTTGGGCAAGGTGTATTTTTAGAGTGTTGATAACTCGTGAAAGATTATTGTGAGTTGTACAAATTTTCTCATAGTGAAATCTTTGGTTGTCTTTGACAACAGAAGTGGTTTTTCTCCGGTTTGGGAGTTTTCCACTATAAATTCTTGTGTCTTTGTGTGATTGGTGTTTTCTTTCGTGTGCTCACCCAAACTTGTTTCCGCATACTTGATTCTGCTGGGGGTAATCTTTTGTTGTTTTCATAACAACTGGTCTTGATTTCCCAACAAAGTGGTATCGTAGTTGTTGGTTTGCGGATAAATGTCGATTTTTTCGGGAAATTCTTAGTATGCTCTGTGGTTGCAACTTTGATTGATCTTCCACATCGAAAAGAATTATGGTAGTGTGAAAGTGGATGTCTAGGAAAAGTTTTGGCTAGGAAAGATTTGGTATTTAAGTGTGTCCATTTGTGGCCTACCTCTCTTTCTGGGAACTTACCGGTGTACTATTCACATAATCCTACCGAAAATTTCTATTCGTGTACAAGATGCAGACCATGAAGTTTGGGATTGAAAAGTTTGACGGGAGGATGAATTTTGGCTTGTGGCAAATACAAGTCAAGGATATCTTGATCCAATCTGGACTACACAAAGCATTGAAAGGAAAACCCATCTCTGTTTCAGGTAAAGATCCTGAGAAAGATTCCAGCAAAGATTCTGACAAAGGCTCTGGTGGAACCAGTACATCTAGTATGAGCGATGAGGATTGGGAGGATCTGGATTTGAAAGCGGCAAGTACCATACGATTATGCTTGGCTAAAAATGTTCTTGCAAATGTGCAAGGAACTTTGACAACCAAGGAACTCTGGGAGAAGCTCGAGGAGATGTACCAAACAAAGGGTGTCTCCAACCGAGTGTATTTGAAAGAACAATTTCATACGCTGCGAATAAGCGAAGGTACAACAATGTCGATCATTTGAGCGTTCTCAATGGGATTGTCTCTCGAAGCGGAAGCACTTGGGAGTACAAATGGATGATGAAGATAAGGCTTTAAGGCTTATCTCGGTCTCTTCCATCATCTTATGAACATATGAAGCCGATTTTAATTCATGGGAAGGAGAAGATATTCTTTTCTGAAGTTACTGGTAAACTTCTTTCAGAAGAGAGAAGGCTGAGTGGTGGAAAGTTTTCTATGCCTGAAAGCTCAGTGTTGGTAACTGAAAATAAGAAGAAGAAGAACTCCACAAAAGGAAATCTTGTATGCTGGGGGTGCAGGCAAGCAGGGCACCTTAAAAGAAATTGCCCAAAAAGAGGAGCAGGTTCGGCAAATTGCTCGAAAGATAACGTAAATAGTGTTTCTCTTGCCTCAGTGGGAGATGAATATGATGGTCCCCTATGATGTTTGTTAAAAGCATGAAGATCCTCTGGCTTAGCCGCTAATGCCAGCATAAAGGATGTGTTCTATTTGCGGGTTCCACATTTACGTACGGCACTGGTTTTGCAGTTGTGCAGGGTGCGTAGTGGAAATATATGTCGATGGCGAGATGAAACTTAGGAAAAGCAAAACATGGAAGTTGCACCATAATTTTTTCTGCAAGTTTTTCGACATGTGCCAAAAAAAAAAATCTTGAAATTTGTTGATTTCAAGTGTATATGTTCTTATGGTGGAGCATGGTAATTATCAGTTTTGATAATTATGACTGGCGGTATAGTCAGTGTTTGGCAAGGCATCCGGATGAGGGGGTGCATGGTATTCTCGGTAGGGGTGCTTGATTTTCTCTACATAAGGTTTGGGCATTTGATAAGAAAATGCAGGCCACCTCCTTATGGTGGAGGGGTGATTTGTTGGAGTCCAGCTCATAAGTGGAGTTGGTGGCTTTCTTTATTTGTGGCCATAAATTGATCTTGGTAGTTTTTGTGGTTGCAAATTCATCTCATGGAGTTGGTAATTTGTGTGGCTACAATTTGAAGGAGATTTTGTGGCTGAAATTTGAGGAAGACATCTATATATAGATGCATCATCTTCATTCCCAAGACACACCAAGAGAAGGAGTGGAGAGTGGGAAATCCTTTGTAGAGGAGGGAGTGATAAAATACAGAGTAACATTCTGAGTCCTTGTAATAGAGAGAGTGTGTAAGACTCTTTTTTGGGCAAGGTGTATTTTTAGAGTGTTGATAACTCTGTGAAAGATTATTGTGAGTTGTACAAATTTTCTCATAGTGAAATCTTTGGTTGTCTTTGACAAAAGTGGTTTTTCTCGGTTTGGGAGTTTTCCACTATAAATTCTTGTGTCTTTGTGTGATTGGTGTTTTCTTTCTCGTGTGCTCACCCAAACTTGTTTCCGCATACTTGATTCGCTAGGGGTAATCTTTTGTTGTTTTCATAACAACTGGTCTTGATTTCCCAACAGTGGTATCAGAGCTGTTGGTTGCGACAGTGTCAGATTTTTTCAGGAAATTCTTAGTATGCTCTGTGGTTGCAACTTTGATTGATCTTCCACATCAGAAAAGAATTATGGTAGTGTGAAAGTGGATGTCTAGGAAAAGTTTTGGCTAAGGAAAGATTTGGTATTTAAGTGTGTCCATTTGTGGCCTACCTCTCTTTCCTGGGAACTTACCTGGTGTACTATTCACATAATCCTACTGAAAATTTCTATTCGTGTACAAGATGCAGACCATGAAGTTTGGGATTGAAAAGTTTGACGGGAGGATGAATTTTGGCTTGTGGCAAATACAAGTCAAGGATATCTTGATCCAATCTGGACTACACAAAGCATTGAAAGGAAAACCCATCTCTGTTTCAGGTAAAGATCCTGAGAAAGATTCCAGCAAAGATTCTGACAAAGGCTCTGGTGGAACCAGTACATCTAGTATGAGCGATGAGGATTGGGAGGATCTGGATTTGAAAGCGGCAAGTACCATACGATTATGCTTGGCTAAAAATGTTCTTGCAAATGTGCAAGGAACTTTGACAACCAAGGAACTCTGGGAGAAGCTCGAGGAGATGTACCAAACAAAGGGTGTCTCCAACCGAGTGTATTTGAAAGAACAATTTCATACGCTGCGAATAAGCGAAGGTACAACAATGTCAGATCATTTGAGCGTTCTCAATGGGATTGTCTCTGAACTGGAAGCACTGGGAGTACAAATGGATGATGAAGATAAGGCTTTAAGGCTTATCTGGTCTCTTCCATCATCTTATGAACATATGAAGCCGATTTTAATTCATGGGAAGGAGAAGATATTCTTTTCTCAAGTTATTGGTAAACTTCTTTCAGAAGAGAGAAGGTGAGTGGTGGAAAGTTTTCTATGCCCGAAAGCTCGGTGTTGGTAAGCGAAAATAAGAAGAAGAAGAACTCCACAAAAGGAAATCTTGTATCTTTGGGGTGCGAAGGCAAGCGGTGGCACCTTAAAAGAAATTGCCCAAAAGAGGAGCAGGTTCGGCAAATTGCTCGAAAGATAACGTAAATAGTGTTTCTCTTGCCTCGTGGGAGATGAATATGATGGTCCCCTATGATGTTTGTTAAAAGCATGAAGATCCTCTGGCTTAGCCGCTAATGCCAGCATAAAGGATGTGTTCTATTTGCGGGTTCCACATTTACGTACGGGCACTGGTTTTGCAGTTGTGCAGGGTGCGTAGTGGAAATATATGTCGATGGCGATGAAACTTAGGAAAAGCAAAACATGGAAGTTGCACCATAATTTTTCTGCAAGTTTTTCGACATGTGCCAAAAAAAAAAATCTTGAAATTTGTTGATTTCAAGTGTATATGTTCTTATGGTGGAGCATGGTAATTATCAGTTTTGATAATTATGACTGGCGGTATAGTCAGTGTTTGGCAAGGCATCCAGATGAGGGGGTGCATGGTATTCTCGGTAGGGGGTGCTTGATTTTCTCTACATAAGGTTTGGGCATTTGATAAGAAAATGCAGGCCACCTCCCTTATGGCTGGAGGGGGTGATTTGTTGGAGTCCAGCTCATAAGTGGAGTTGGTGGCTTTCTTTATTTGTGGCCATAAATTGATCTTGGTAGTTTTTGTGGTTGCAAATTCATCTCATGGAGTTGGTAATTTGTGTGGCTACAATTTGAAGGAGATTTTGTGGCTGAAATTTGAGGAAGACATCTATATATAGATGCATCATCTTCATTCCCAAGACACACCAAGAGAAGGAGTGGAGAGTGGGAAATCCTTTGTAGAGGAGGGAGTGATAAAATACAGAGTAACATTCTGAGTCCTTGTAATAGAGAGAGTGTGTAAGACTCTTTTTTGGGCAAGGTGTATTTTTAGAGTGTTGATAACTCTGTGAAAGATTATTGTGAGTTGTACAAATTTTCTCATAGTGAAATCTTTGGTTGTCTTTGACAACAGAAGTGGTTTTTCTCCGGTTTGGGAGTTTTCCACTATAAATTCTTGTGTCTTTGTGTGATTGGTGTTTTCTTTTTGTGTGCTCACCCAAACTTGTTTCCGCATACTTGATTCTGCTAGGGGTAATCTTTTGTTGTTTTCATAACAACTGGTCTTGATTTCCCAACAAGTGGTATCGTTTGTTGGTTGCGACAAAGTGATGTCGATTTTTTCAGAAATTCTTAGTATGCTCTGTGGTTGCAACTTTGATTGATCTTCCACATCAGAAAAGAATTATGGTAGTGTGAAAGTGGATGTCTAGGAAAAGTTCTGGCTAAGGAAAGATTTGGTATTTAAGTGTGTCCATTTGTGGCCTACCTCTCTTTCCTGGGAACTTACCTGGTGTACTATTCACATAATCCTACCGAAAATTTCTATTCGTGTACAAGATGCGCATGAAGTTTGGGATTGAAAAGTTTGACGGGAGGATGAATTTTGGCTTGTGGCAAATACAAGTCAAGGATATCTTGATCCAATCTGGACTACACAAAGCATTGAAAGGAAAACCCATCTCTCGTTTCGGGTAAAGATCCTGAGAAAGATTCCAAGAAAGATTCTCGACAAAGGCTCTGGTGGAACCAGTACATCTAGTATGAGCGATGAGGATTGGGAGGATCTGGATTTGAAAGCGGCAAGTACCATACGATTATGCTTGGCTAAAAATGTTCTTGCAAATGTGCAAGGAACTTTGACAACCAAGGAACTCTGGGAGAAGCTCGAGGAGATGTACCAAACAAAGGGTGTCTCCAACCGAGTGTATTTGAAAGAACAATTTCATACGCTGCGAATAAGCGAAGGTACAACAATGTCAGATCATTTGAGCGTTCTCAATGGGATTGTCTCTGAACTGGAAGCACTGGGAGTACAAATGGATGATGAAGATAAGGCTTTAAGGCTTATCTGGTCTCTTCCATCATCTTATGAACATATGAAGCCGATTTTAATTCATGGGAAGGAGAAGATATTCTTTTCTGAAGTTACTGGTAAACTTCTTTCAGAAGAGAGAAGGCTGAGTGGTGGAAAGTTTTCTATGCCTGAAAGCTCAGTGTTGGTATCGAAAATAAGAAGAAGAAGAACTCCACAAAAGGAAATCTTGTATCTTTGGGGGTGCAGGCAAGCGGTGGCACCTTAAAAGAAATTGCCCAAAAAGAGGACGCAGGTTCGGCAAATTGCTCGAAAGATAACGTAAATAGTGTTTCTCTTGCCTCAGTGGGAGATGAATATGATGGTCCCCTATGATGTTTGTTAAAAGCATGAAGATCCTCTGGCTTAGCCGCTAATGCCAGCATAAAGGATGTGTTCTATTTGCGGGTTCCACATTTACGTACGGGCACTGGTTTTGCAGTTGTGCAGGGTGCGTGGTGGAAATATATGTCGATGGCAGATGAAACTTCCGGAAAAGCAAAACATGGAAGTTGCACCATAATTTTTCTGCAAGTTTTTCGACATGTGCCGAAAAAAAAAATTCTTGAAATTTGTTGATTTCAAGTGTATATGTTCTTATGGTGGAGCATGGTAATTATCAGTTTTGATAATTATGACTGGCGGTATAGTCAGTGTTTGGCAAGGCATCCAGATGAGGGGGTGCATGGTATTCTCGGTAGGGGGTGCTTGATTTTCTCTACATAAGGTTTGGGCATTTGATAAGAAAATGCAGGCCACCTCCCTTATGGCTGGAGGGGGTGATTTGTTGGAGTCCAGCTCATAAGTGGAGTTGGTGGCTTTCTTTATTTGTGGCCATAAATTGATCTTGGTAGTTTTTGTGGTTGCAAATTCATCTCATGGAGTTGGTAATTTGTGTGGCTACAATTTGAAGGAGATTTTGTGGCTGAAAATTTGAGGAAGACATCTATATATAGATGCATCATCTTCATTCCCAAGACACACCAAGAGAAGGAGTGGAGAGTGGGAAATCCTTTGTAGAGGAGGGAGTGATAAAATACAGAGTAACATTCTGAGTCCTTGTAATAGAGAGAGTGTGTAAGACTCTTTTTGGGCAAGGTGTATTTTTAGAGTGTTGATAACTCTGTAAAAGATTATTGTGAGTTGTACAAATTTTCTCATAGTGAAATCTTTGGTTGTCTTTGACAATGAAGTGGTTTTTCTCGGTTTGGGAGTTTTCCACTATAAATTCTTGTGTCTTTGTGTGATTGGTGTTTTCTTTCTGTGTACTCACCCAAACTTGTTTCTGCATAACGGTTCTGCTAGAGGTAATCTTTTGTTGTTTTCATAACAACTGGTCTTGATTTCCCAACAGTGGTATCAGAGCTGTTGGTTGCGACAGTGTCGATTTTTCAGGAAATTCTTAGTATGCTCTGTGGTTGCAACTTTGATTGATCTTCCACATCAGAAAAGAATTATGGTAGTGTGAAAGTGGATGTCTAGGAAAAGTTCTGGCTAAGGAAAGATTTGGTATTTAAGTGTGTCCATTTGTGGCCTACCTCTCTTTCCTGGGAACTTACCTGGTGTACTATTCACATAATCCTACTGAAAATTTCTATTCGTGTACAAGATGCGACCATGATGAAGTTTGGGATTGAAAAGTTTGACGGGAGGATGAATTTTGGCTTGTGGCAAATACAAGTCAAGGATATCTTGATCCAATCTGGACTACACAAAGCATTGAAAGGAAAACCCATCTCTGTTTCAGGTAAAGATCCTGAGAAAGATTCCAAGAAAGATTCCGACAAAGGCTGGTGGAACCAGTACATCTAGTATGAGCGATGAGGATTGGGAGGATCTGGATTTGAAAGCGGCAAGTACCATACGATTATGCTTGGCTAAAAATGTTCTTGCAAATGTGCAAGGAACTTTGACAACCAAGGAACTCTGGGAGAAGCTCGAGGAGATGTACCAAACAAAGGGTGTCTCCAACCGAGTGTATTTGAAAGAACAATTTCATACGCTGCGAATAAGCGAAGGTACAACAATGTCAGATCATTTGAGCGTTCTCAATGGGATTGTCTCTGAACTGGAAGCACTGGGAGTACAAATGGATGATGAAGATAAGGCTTTAAGGCTTATCTCGGTCTCTTCCATCATCTTATGAACATATGAAGCCGATTTTAATTCATGGGAAGGAGAAGATATTCTTTTCGGGTTATTGGTAAACTTCTTTCAGAAGAGAGAAGGCTGAGTGGTGGAAAGTTTTCTATGCCTGAAAGCTCAGTGTTGGTAACTGAAAATAAGAAGAAGAAGAACTCCACAAAAGGAAATCTTGTATGCTGGGGGTGCGGGCAAGCAGGGCACCTTAAAAGAAATTGCCCAAAAAGAGGAGCAGGTTCGGCAAATTGCTCGAAAGATAACGTAAATAGTGTTTCTCTTGCCTCAGTGGGAGATGAATATGATGGTCCCCTATGATGTTTGTTAAAAGCATGAAGATCCTCTGGCTTAGCCGCTAATGCCAGCATAAAGGATGTGTTCTATTTGCGGGTTCCACATTTACGTACGGGCACTGGTTTTGCAGTTGTGCAGGGTGCGTAGTGGAAATATATGTCGATGGCAGATGAAACTTCCGGAAAAGCAAAACATGGAAGTTGCACCATAATTTTTCTGCAAGTTTTTCGACATGTGCCAAAAAATCTTGAAATTTGTTGATTTCAAGTGTATATGTTCTTATGGTGGAGCATGGTAATTATCGGTTTGATAATTATGGTGAGCAGTATAGTCAAGTGTTTGGCAAGGCATCCAGATGAGGGGGTGCATGGTATTCTCGGTAGGGGGTGCTTGATTTTCTCTACATAAGGTTTGGGCATTTGATAAGAAAAGTGCAGGCCACCTCCCTTATGGTGGAGGGGGTGATTTGTTGGAGTCCATCTCATAAGTGGAGTTGGTGGCTTTCTTTATTTGTGGCCATAAATTGATCTTGGTAGTTTTTGTGGTTGCAAATTCATCTCATGGAGTTGGTAATTTGTGTGGCTACAATTTGAAGGAGATTTTGTGGCTGAAAATTTGAGGAAGACATCTATATATAGATGCATCATCTTCATTCCCAAGACACACCAAGAGAAGGAGTGGAGAGTGGGAAATCCTTTGTAGAGGAGGGAGTGATAAAATACAGAGTAACATTCTGAGTCCTTGTAATAGAGAGAGTGTGTAAGACTCTTTTTTGGGCAAGGTGTATTTTTAGAGTGTTGATAACTCTGTGAAAGATTATTGTGAGTTGTACAAATTTTCTCATAGTGAAATCTTTGGTTGTCTTTGACAACAGAAGTGGTTTTTCTCCGGTTTGGGAGTTTTCCACTATAAATTCTTGTGTCTTTGTGTGATTGGTGTTTTCTTTCTGTGTGCTCACCCAAACTTGTTTCCGCATAACGGTTCTGCTGGGGGTAATCTTTTGTTGTTTTCATAACAACTGGTCTTGATTTCCCAACAGTGGTATCAGAGCTGTTGGTTGCGACAGTGTCAGATTTTTTCAGGAAATTCTTAGTATGCTCTGTGGTTGCAACTTTGATTGATCTTCCACATCAGAAAAGAATTATGGTAGTGTGAAAGTGGATGTCTAGGAAAAGTTTTGGCTAAGGAAAGATTTGGTATTTAAGTGTGTCCATTTGTGGCCTACCTCTCTTTCCTGGGAACTTACCTGGTGTACTATTCACATAATCCTACTGAAAATTTCTGTTCGTGTACAAGATGCAGACCATGAAGTTTGGGATTGAAAAGTTTGACGGGAGGATGAATTTTGGCTTGTGGCAAATACAAGTCAAGGATATCTTGATCCAATCTGGACTACACAAAGCATTGAAAGGAAAACCCATCTCTGTTTCAGGTAAAGATCCCGAGAAAGATTCCAAAGAAAGATTCTGACAAAGGCTCGTGGAACCAATACATCTAGTATGAGCGATGAGGATTGGGAGGATCTGGATTTGAAAGCGGCAAGTACCATACGATTATGCTTGGCTAAAAATGTTCTTGCAAATGTGCAAGGAACTTTGACAACCAAGGAACTCGGGAGAAGCTCGAGGAGATGTACCAAACAAAGGGTGTCTCCAACCGAGTGTATTTGAAAGAACAATTCATACGCTGCGAATAAGCGAAGGTACAACAATGTCGATCATTTGAGCGTTCTCAATGGGATTGTCTCCGAACCGGAAGCACTGGGAGTACAAATGGATGATGAAGATAAGGCTTTAAGGCTTATCTCGGTCTCTTCCATCATCTTATGAACATATGAAGCCGATTTTAATTCATGGGAAGGAGAAGATATTCTTTCTCAAGTTCTTGGTAAACTTCTTTCGTAAGAGAGAAGGTGAGTGGTGGAAAGTTTTCTATGCCGAAAGCTCGGTGTTGGTAATCGAAAATAAGAAGAAGAAGAACTCCACAAAAGGAAATCTTGTATCTTTGGGGGTGAAAAGCAGGGCACCTTAAAAGAAATTGCCCAAAAAGAGGAGCAGGTTCGGCAAATTGCTCGAAAGATAACGTAAATAGTGTTTCTCTTGCCTCAGTGGGAGATGAATATGATGGTCCCCTATGATGTTTGTTAAAAGCATGAAGATCCTCTGGCTTAGCCGCTAATGCCAGCATAAAGGATGTGTTCTATTTGCGGGTTCCACATTTACGTACGGGCACTGGTTTTGCAGTTGTGCAGGGTGCGTAGTGGAAATATATGTCGATGGCAGATGAAACTTCCGGAAAAGCAAAACATGGAAGTTGCACCATAATTTTTCTGCAAGTTTTTCGACATGTGCCAAAAAAAAAAATCTTGAAATTTGTTGATTTCAAGTGTATATGTTCTTATGGTGGAGCATGGTAATTATCAGTTTTGATAATTATGACTGGCGGTATAGTCAGTGTTTGGCAAGGCATCCAGATGAGGGGGTGCATGGTATTCTCGGTAGGGGGTGCTTGATTTTCTCTACATAAGGTTTGGGCATTTGATAAGAAAATGCAGGCCACCTCCCTTATGGCTGGAGGGGTGATTTGTTGGAGTCCACCATAAGTGGAGTTGGTGGCTTTCTTTATTTGTGGCCATAAATTGATCTTGGTAGTTTTTGTGGTTGCAAATTCATCTCATGGAGTTGGTAATTTGTGTGGCTACAATTTGAAGGAGATTTTTTGGCTGAAATTTGAGGAAGACATCTATATATAGATGCATCATCTTCATTCCCAAGACACACCAAGAGAAGGAGTGGAGAGTGGGAAATCCTTTGTAGAGGAGGGAGTGATAAAATACAGAGTAACATTCTGAGTCCTTGTAATAGAGAGTGTGTGTAAGACTCTTTTTTGAGCAAGGTGTATTTTTAGAGTGTTGATAACTCTGTGAAAGATTATTGTGAGTTGTACAAATTTTCTCATAGTGAAATCTTTGGTTGTCTTTGACAACAGAAGTGGTTTTTCTCCGGTTTGAGAGTTTTCCACTATAAATTCTTGTGTCTTTGTGTGATTGGTGTTTTCTTTCTGTGTGCTCACCCAAACTTGTTTCCGCATAACGGTTCTGCTAGGGGTAATCTTTTGTTGTTTTCATAACAACTGGTCTTGATTTCCCAACAAATTAGATCAGAGAGTATCGCCCTAAGGTGGAATTTGTTTCAAGCTTTATAAAATTATTCTTGGAAATATGGACTTGCGAATGAAAGATTCCTATGTTACAAGTTATAAAAAAATAATCCTAGATATTAGTCATTCCCACGAAGGTGATATTCCCACATTTTAGTGAGTTTTTATTCCCGTAAGAGGGGTTGGGTAAGATACAATCCCACGACTTGGAAATAACAATCTAAAATGTCCATTTACCCATGTTATCTCCCCCACTTCTCACCCCACGACACTCCTTTTGGTCCTAGTATCACTCTTCACCAAACAAACTTTTAAGTTACTCCCAGGAATTCAAAAAAAAAAAAAATTCCTAAGAATTTTAAATGCTAACTAAACAGATTTTTTAGACTTTTTTTCTCAGGAAGGCACATTTAAAAATAGATTTTACCATATAATTCAGATTTAAATTTCCTAAATGGTGTAAGGTGAATAGTGACCAAAGATAAGTCGTAGGCACGAAGTACGACTTAAAGGCAAGAAATTTTTTGTTATTATTTTAAGAAAAGTCGTGAGCCTAAGCCATAAATTACCTTTCTGTTATTATTTTTTATTATTATAATATAAAGTTGTATTCATTGGATACCACTTAATGGAGAGTTTATTTTTTATAATATTTAAAGTGAAGTCCTGGACTTCAACCATGAGTTATTCTAGGATCTTTTTATATATTATTTAATGTAAGTCATGATTACAATTTATATTTGAGTTCATTTTTTTTATTTTTTTTTAATTTGTGATTGTCAACTATGACTTTAATGTTTATAAATTACATTATCCACTTTCGTTGTTACTTCATATTTCAATCTTCTTATTTCAAGTTATATCCACTATTACTTTGTATCAAATTCTCTCCATTCTTGTATAATTATTCGTGAGTTTATATACTTGAAGTTTTTGAAACTTTGATCATTTGTGCACATGATTTTACAACTTTTGTTGTAGATTTTTACTATAAAAGGTATTTATTACTTAAGTTTTACTTTTTCATTGTTACAATTTAAATTATTTAAATTTGGATTTTTTTATTACATTTACTAACAATATGAAGTTTTCTTTCTTTCTTTTCTTAAACTAACATATGTTATCATATGACTCTTCTCATATTTCATTTGTTATTGATGTTAGTAATTTTTATGAATGCAATGATCCTTATAGGCCTCTAAATCCTATGATCACTAACTGCTATTAGGGTGAGTATTCATTTAGCAAAATGATTTGATTTAGACAATATAACTTCAACCTTAAGAATAATGTAAGTCAATTTAGTGAAAAGAAGAACTGTGAGGAAGGTGATGATGACAACAGAGCAGGCGAGATAGGCATGGGTGAACCTGCCGCTATAGGCAAATTCGTGTTCTTGAATTTATAAGCAATTCGTGTTCCTGAATTTCCTTATCATTATGGAATTAGAAGAGGAAGTAGTGTGAATAAGAATAATGATCTATAGGTTTGCATGTAATTTGAATCAAAACAAGCAACATTCAATGCAATTATGCAATACCACATTCATAACTCATTTGACTATATGGATGAAGAGTGTAGACCTAATAGATACATTGCTAGGTGTACGAAATTTGGCGTTGGGTGTGAATGGAGAATTATGGCATCATTAAATAAAAGATATGACAAGTGGGATGCGAAAAAATTAAAGGGGAACATACTAGCACATCTTCCTTGATTTTTCAAGATTACCATAGATTAGACTCCTCACTAATTTCTTCATGTGTTGTTAGATTAGTGAATGTAGATCCTAACATCCTAATAAAGGCCTTGATGTAATTGACTATTGACCTATGAAGACTTTGTTTTGATGATAACAAACATGAAGATATTGTAAGATCAAGTCCAAGATCTTCAAGAATAGTTTTAGGACTTAGATCATTGTGTAAAGGTATAAAATGGTTCATACTAATGCTCTAAAACTTGTTTTTCAAAGAACCCAAATAGCACATATGTTTTTAAGACTTCAAAATGGTTTTTGGTTTCTAAACAAACATTTACTAAATGCCCAAAAACTTATAAAATTATTTAAAATCAATTGACAATGTTTAAAAGCTGTATGAAATGTTTTTCAAATGATTTCACTACAACAAAAAAGCTTTTTAGCGACCATAAATATGACTTTTAGCTGCAATAAGAATTGCCACAAAAACTTTTACAGGCAATTAATTAATTACTGTTGTATCTAGTGTCAGTAAAGGTTTTACTGACCATTATATAAAGTGCCGATAAATATCCTTTTTATGGCCGGTAAAAGTAAAGCCTTTTAGCGACAATTATTTACCGAGAATTATAATGACCGCTAAAACGGTACCCAGATTTGACTTCTTTATGTCTGTAACGATCTTTGTTATTGTCGATAAAGACCATTTTATTATTGGGAAAAAAAGTATGCTTTTTACTGACAATTGCAATGGCTGCTAAAACTGTCTCCAGGTTTGCCTTCTCTGATGTATTTAACGACCTTTGTTATTACCGGGAAAGACCCATTTTATTGCTGATCAAAAATATGCCTTTTACCAGCAATTATTATGGCTATTAAAACTGTTTCAAGATTTACTAACCCCATGCATTTGACAACTAGCAAAAAATATGCAAAACTTATGCCAGCAATTACTATTGTTGAGAAATGTTATGCTTATTTGCCTTTTAAGATTTGAAAAATTTAAAGAGGTTTTTTCCAACAATTAATATAGACAAAAAATATTATGCCTATTTGCCATTCAAAGTGAGATTTCAACGTCATTAACAAAAAAATTAGTGATAATAATATTTGCCCCTAAAGAACTTAAATCATAACATACAAATGTTCTTAAATACAATATACTAAAATTCATTCTAAGAAGTAAAATATATTTCATTAAATTCACAATAAAAAAGAACATCCATAACTTTACAGTGTCAACAACAAAACATAAAAGTACACCATCTAATAAGTAGTGTTATCAAATAGTCATAGTACAAAATAGTATATAGTCATAAACAAATCTTTAACTCTTGATCATAATAAAGTCTTTCACATGCGAAATTTCTCAAAATAATAGTGTATGATCTGCAATAATAAAATAAAAATAATGTGTCATTCAAATATAGTTCATCAACCTTAGTTAAAAAAAACCACTGAAAGTTAAAATATATAATAATATGTCCAAAATCAATTAGCAAAAATTTATTTTAATTACAAGTCTATAAAAAATTTCTCATACAATGCAACATAGAAAAGTTAACTAAAAGTACAAATCTAAAACAAAGATGTCAACTATATGCCTATACCATATAAGAGGATAAGTCTAGTGTTAAATACTTAACAAATGATGAAAATATCATAAAATTAGCACAATCTTCCAAAGGAAGGGGTCTAGGCCACCCCAAAAGCTCACGTAGTTGCAAACCTAACATTATGAACTGATTTTGTCATTATGCTATTCATGGAAAAGTATTTCATCATTGGACGCATGCAAATCACTATAAGGCCAGATGAAAACACAAGTGTAGATGTCTTTTCGAAACTACTGTAACTTAAACACAAATCCTATGATACGTACCAGTAAGAACAAAGCAGAATGAACAAGTAAAAGAATGAAGGAAAATGTCGAGGTATGTATTACTTGCTGAAATAGGGAATTTACAGAGGGAATTCTCCTTCTGCCACAGAGCAGTGCTCCTATAGAGAGCTAGAGCTCTCTATCCATAACAAACTAATGATTACTCCAAAAGATACCTCACTCTACGCACTCCCCTTCCAAATAACAGAAAATGGTTATTACCCCCATTATCCTTCTCTCTGTCTGCCAGCAGGGCACTCAATTCAGCTTGCCTCTTACCTCTCCTAGTATAAACTCTCCACACTTTGGGCCCATGTGACATTTGGTTTACCAATTGTATATTTGGGTCACAAATCAGATTTTGGGCCCTAACAATGCCTCTTTCTTCAATTTCAGCCTTGTCCTCAAGGTTGAATTTTGGAAATTGACTCTGGATAGTGAATTCATCCTCCTAAGTGGCTTCTTCAGCTGGTTTTCCCCTCCACTGGACCAGCACTTGATTAATAGAGTCCCCTTTTTTTATAAATAGTCATGTTTGCTAAGACAGCTACAGGTTCATTCCTTATGGAGCTATCCCATTCTAATCCTTGTGGAAGTTCCTCCTCAACATGATACTTGCCAATAGCTCTCTTCAATAATGACACATGGAACATCGAGTGTATTTTTGAAGAGGCAGGTAGATCGAGCTTATAAGCCACTGCTCCGAGACGCTCTACTACCTGAAAAGGGCCATAATACCTTGCTACAAGTTTGGCATTAATCCACTGTTGTTTATGAGGGCGCAACTTAAGAAACACTCATTCCCTACTGTAAAGCTGATTTCTTTTATTTTGCGATCAGCTTGACCTTTCATTCTTTCTTGAGCTCGCTGGAGGTGTTGTTTTAGTTGTCGAAGGGCCTCATCCTTGTCCATTAAATCCCTCTGCACCACTTCTACTCTTGTCTCACCTTATAGAAATCTAGTGATAACTGGTGGCTTCCTTCCATAGACTATTTCAAAGGGTGTGACCCCTGTAGTCTCATGGAAAGTTGTATTATACCAGTATTCGGCCCAATGCAACCAATGTAGTCATGTTCTCGGTTGATCAGCAATGAAGCACCTCAGAAAAGTCTCAACACATCTATTCACTACCTCAGTTTGCCCATCTGTTTCTGGGTGATAAGCTGAACTCATTTTTAACTGAGTCCCCTACATTTTGAAGAGTTCTTTCCAGAAATTGCTAACAAAAATAGGGTCTCTGTCACTAATAATTGTCGCAAGAATCCTATGTAATCTCACCACTTCCTTAGTAAAAACGTCAGCCACTGTCCTTGCTGTGTAGGGGTGTTTTAGAGGAAAGAAATGCCCATACTTGGACAACCTGTCCATCACCACAAATATGACTTCAAACCCCTTAGAACGTGGGAGCTCGGTAATGAAATCTATAGAAACTTTGTCCCAAATCGTCTCTGGTATGTTTAGAGGTTGCAACAAACCTCCACGAGAAGCTGCAAGATATTTCTGCCTTTGACACACATCACACTCCTATACATACTCCTGGATCCTTCTTTTTATGCCCACCCAGTACACATTGGCAGCAATTCTCCTATAGGTTCTATAGAACCCAGAATGTCCTCCTTGAGGAGAAGAATGAAATTCTTCCAGCATCCAAGGAATCCAAATCGATTGAGTCGAGATGACTAATTGGCCCTTATATAAGAGAACCCCCTCCTTGTAAGAGAAACCAGGTTTGGACCCTGCATTCTTCTTCAATTCCTCAATAATTTGCAACAAATAAACATCTTGATGAACCTCTGCAAGGACTTGAGACAAATCTGTCCATATAGGATAAGACACCAAAGCACCAAATTCTCCTTCTTCTCCCATTCTAGAGAGTGTATCAGCACCCTTATTCTCATGACCAGGTTTATATACTATATCAAACTTGTATCCCAACAACTTGGCTGCCCAATTCTGCTGATCCATTGTGGAAATGTGTTGCTGCAGTAACTGTTTTAAGCTTTTCTGGTCTGTGTGTTCGTAAAATGCCTTCCCAAAAGGTATGGACGCTAATGTTGAATGGCTAGAGCAACGACCATCAATTCCTTCTCATAGGCTGATTTGGACAGGTTTCTTTCACCCAAAGCCTTGCCAAAATAAGCAATGGGTTGACCATTCTACATGAGAATGGGACCAAGGCCCTTGCCCGAGGCATCACACTCAATGATGAATTCTTGAGTGAAGTCCGGTAGAGCCAAAACAGGTGCTGTAGTTATCTTTACTTTTAGGAGCTCAAATGCCTCTTGTGCCATCAAATTCCACTTGAAACTCTCCTTCTTAGTGAGTTCGGTCAAAGGCCTAGCTATCTTCCCATAATTCTGGATAAATTTTTTGTAGCAGCCCGTCAACCCCAAAAACCCCCTCACTCCTTTGACATTCTTAGGAGTAGGCCATTGGAGAACACTCTTCACTTTACTTGGGTTCATCATAACTCCCTCCTTTGAGATCAAGTGTCCCAAATATTCGATTGAAGATTGGGCAAAATGACATTTCTTCTGATTCGTAACCAGTATATGCTACTGCAATGTGTTTAAAACAATAGCCAAATGCTTCATGTGGGTGTCCCAATCTGGGCTATACACTAGGATATCGTCAAAGAATACAAGCACAGACCTTCTTAACATAGGTCTAAAGACTTAATTCATGAGGGATTGGAAAGTGGAAAGGGTATTCATCAACCCAAAAGGCATCACTAAATATTCGTAGTGACCCTCGTGGGTTCTAAATGCTGTTTTGTGCACATCTTCCTTCCGAACTCTCACTTGATGATAACCAGACTTGAGGTCCAGTTTAGAGAAGAATCGGGCACCATACAACTCATCCAATAATTCATCGATTACCGGAATAGGAAATTTATTAGGAATTGTTACCTTGTTCAATGCTCGGTAGTCGACGCACATTCTCCAAGAGTCATCTTTCTTCTTTATTAAGATGACAGGGCTGGAAAAAGCGCTTTGACTATGCCAAATGACTCTCGAATCCAATAACTCCTTCACTTGGCGTTCAATCTCATTTTTTTGATGATGAGGATAGCGATATGGTCTCACATTCACTGGTCCTTGACCTTCCAGTAATAAGATGGCATGTTCCTTACCTCTCTTTGGAGGTAACCCTGTAGGCTCCCGAAAAACTGCAAAGTATTGGGCCAACAGTTTGGCTAATTGTTCTTGTTATTGAAATTCAAGCTTCCCAACCTCAACATGTTTCTCTGCCTTACTGTTTAAGATCACCTCAGTTGATATAAGTAGGCTTTCAACCCACCTCTTTCGTTTCCCTAACAAGCTCTGTAGGGCTGTGTCAGTTACATAATTGGCCCCTCCTCCTTTGAGTTCCACCCACACTCCATTTTTCTGAAATTTCATCACCTGTTGGCCCCAATCTACCCGAGTTTCCCCTAATGTTGCTAACCAAGAAATTCCCAAAACCACATCTTTGCCTTCCAAATCAAACAATAAGGTATCCACAATCACTTTCCCCTCTTCTAATTCGAGTTCAATGCCCTTATATTTACCTCGGGCTACTACTCTATACCCATTCCCTAATTTAATTCTCATTGGGTGTGTGTCTTCTGTACCCCAACCCATCTTTGCCACTAATTTCCTGGAAATGAAATTATGGGTTGCCCCACTATCAACTAAAATGAGAACTAGAACTCCTTTAATTCGACCCCTAAGCTTCATAGTTTGAGGTACACCTCTGTTTTCTATATCCAAACTCCCAAGACTCATAACATTACACGCGCCATCAGCCTCCTCTTCTTCCTCTACCTCTATGGCGACAAGATTTCCCTCTGTTTTTCCTTTATCTTCATCATCCAACACCATCAACCTCAATTACTTGTCCGGACACTGATGGAGGGGATGAAACAGACCCCTACATTTGTAACACAGTCCTTTTTGTTTCCTCTCCAAGAGTTCATGATATGATAGGTAAGTAACACCCTTGTCTCTAGAATTCATCCTTTTCCGCTCAACACTGTGATCGACTTTGGGTTTATGCCCATAGGACCCACCCTTCGATGGGCTCCCTCCTCCCAAATTCTGCTTCTTAGACCCACGTACAAAGACACAATCTGAACCCGTATTGCGACTCGAGTTACTTGAGTTGGGCTGAAAATTATTACCCGACCCGAACCCGTTTCGGTTCCCTCGACCTCCAAATGTCATCGCGTTTCCTCCTTCGCCCCCTATCTCTTTCGCCATCGCTCGAGCCACATTCAGCAAGCGTGAATGCGATACTGGCCCTAGGGTTAAGAGGCTTCTGACTTGTCCTCTGATTTCATCCTTCAATCCATGAAGAAAATACCCGAAACATTGATCATCGAGTATCCTTCTTACTTGCGCAATCAAACGCTCGAAGCTCCAGATATAATCATCGACGCTACCCCTGTGCCTGAGGTTTGTGAATTGTTCGAAGACGCCACCATCTCCCATTCCGCCATACCGCTCGGGGAGCTCAACTTTCAGTTGTTCCCACGTCAACTCCTCCTCATCATCGAGAAAGGAATTGAAGAAATGGATCGTGGGCCCCTCCATGCTAAGCTAAATTCACCCTCATCTCAGGGCGTGTCTCCTGGACACTGAAATAAATTTCTTCCCGAGTAATCATCCCAGCTGGATCATCGCCATCGAACATGGGCAGCTCCACTTTTTTCATCGACTGACGAAACTCCTCCAACGCCTCTCCTTGTAATTTTTTTAGACTCGATGTGGATGACTCTTTTTTTGTTGAAGAGTCCTTGTTTTCATCGTTTTTAATAGTCTCGTCTGGTTTCTTCTTGGTGCTATTATCACTCGTTTCCTCCTCCTCGTCTAAAAGCTTCTTTTCTAAGCACTTCTTAAGCATGGTCATGAGAGTTTCATGATTCTCATTGGCCTTGCTCTAGTTCTCATCAGCTTTGCTCTACATCGTCGACAAAGCCCTTTTCACATTCGACAACTCTGCCTCCAATGCCGCTACCTTCACTTCCATTGCCTTCTTCTTTGGTGGCATTCACCCTCTAAAAATCTCCTTGCTCCGTTGATCCCCGCTTCGAATCCGGCAAGTCAGACCAGTTTGATACGTGCCAGTAAGAACAAAGTAGAATGAACAAGTAAAAGAATGAAGGGAAATGTTGAGGTATGTATTACTTGCTGAAATAGGGAATTTACAGAGGGAATTCTCCTTCTGCCATAGAGCAGTGCTCCTATAGAGAGCTAGAGCTCTCTATCCATAGCAAACTAATGATTACTCCAAAAGATATCTCACTCTACGTACTCCCCTTCCTAATAACAGAAAATGGTTGTTGCCCCCCACTATCCTTCTCTCTCTCTGCCAACAGGGCACTCAATTCAGCTTGCCTCTTTCCTCTCCTAGTATAAACTCTCCACACTTTGGGCCTATGTGACATTTGGGTTACCAACTGCATATTTAGGTCACGAATCAGATTTTGGGCCCTAACATCCTAGACTTAGTTATCTCATATGAAAAACTACAATGCAATTGATGTTCATGTTTAACCACTTTAAGCAAGCATACAAGTGCTAAGCTGTAAAATTATTGCCTTTGAACTGGCAGTATAATATGAACAAAAACTTTATAGTGTTCTGTTCATTGTCCTGACTACCATTAAGTGATATGTAATTATATGCATGATTACTTGTGCTATAATATATGCATACCATACTAAAATCAACAAACATATAGGCCTTTAGCCCAGACACCAAATGATCATAACTCAAGTCCTTAAATGAGAAGAAAGTGTGACCATTAATAAAAACAGAAAGGAAAGCAAAGTTAAAAACCAGGAAAAAAAAGATAAGCTGAAATCGTAGGAGACAGTTCACTAGTTCATGTCTTTGTCAATTAGAATGTCAACTAGACAAATGATCTGCTGAACATCATAATATGGTAATGCAATACCCAACGGGGGTAAAAGAAAAACATGGTTCTATATGATAAAATGATATACAACTGTTTCTCATCAGCATATCAAGGAGAATAAGGAAATGAGTTATTTGAAATCCTCCTAATCTCCTGTATAAGAGAAACTAACTGGCAGAAGAACTTTATCTACATGCTTTTTCATTCCTTTTAGTTTACAACAAAAAATTTAGTATGGGTTTTTATTCAGATATATCATACATAGGTGTAGAAATGTAATATAATTTTATTAATGACTGATAATTATGAAAGCTGGGATAACTGATATGTTCGTAAGTAGTGGAATCAATGTAACAAAAAGCAAGCCATTCTAAGAAATGCACCACTTCGATTAGTTATATAAGAAGTCAATACATAGGAATCAAAATGCAAATGCTTAAAAAAAAATTAACGTCACAGATATAGAAATCCAAATTTGCCACCACTTGTATATTCACAAATGTCAACACCATGTTCTGCAGATATATCAACTTATTCATTCTATAACACGGATAAAGTGCTTTTTAATCCACATATATATGGCAATAAAGATGAGGCTCCTCTAATAAGAAACCATGTCTCTTTACCTTCTAGCTATATGTACTCTGATTAACTTATTTCAGTCTGGCCAGGAAAATGCAGCCAGAATATTAACAGCTGAAACCTCAATATAGATACTGTCCAAAATTAACAGCTGCATGAAGGGCTGAAGCAATCTATATGATAGTATAGCTAGCTTCAATGAGCTTTTCACGAGTGCTAGCTTTCTGCAGTGGAGGGACAATTCAAGAATTGGAATATGTTGAGAGTGGTGCTGAGATTAAGGTTAAAGGTGGTGGGAATTTCCTTGCTTACTCAAGTGAATCTCCAAAGAAGCTCCATTTGAATGGCTCCGAGGTTGCTTTTGAGTGGCTTCCTAATGGCAAATCGACTCTCAACCTTCCTCGGATTAAAGAGGCTTATGGGGTTTCTGATTTAGCTATCATGTTCCTTTTATTCTTGTGCTGGACTATGTTTTATTTTGAGCCAAAAGGAAGGGAGAAAAGGTTAGAAATAGAATAATATCTTTTAATATTGAGGACCCCATCTGGAACCACTTTTGGTTAAAGGCTTTTAGACTCTATGCAATGTTTTTACATTGTCAGTGGCTTAGTGTTCAATTCTTTGGTTATTGACAATTTAATAAAAATTAACATATTTATTGGTAAACCAGTAAACATTAACATACATATCAGATAAAAATTCAATATCAAGTAGTTTCTAGTTACCAATCAAGGATATTAAGACTTTTTGGCTTCCCATTTGAGGTAACCTATAATCCAACAGCAGTTGGGTCTACACCATAATTTGAAAACATGTAGATCTTATGATTAAACAAATTTGTCACATGAACCAATACAGCAGTACCAATTACAGCATAACAAACAACATATATAAGAATACAAGCACAATAGATATTAGTCTATTTCATTGTGATTCTTGTACTCATCCCATGTGTTTGCATCAATAGCTAACCGTGTCCTTAAAATGGAGACACCGTATTACTTTCCAACAACTACTTCGATGCTGAAGTTTTTCTTCAAAATAATAACCCCCACCCCCCCCCCCCAAAACATGGAAAACATCGAAAAACTTCCCGCAAATATATATTGTCATAGTTTGATTGTGAGAATTCAAAGAAAGGAACTGCACTTCTACTTGTACTACTAAATGAAGTTATAGTATATCCTAAAGCTTAGTTTTAACTGAACACTGTTATACAACAGATATTTAAAAATAAAAACACAAAAACTTACTAACCAAAATTAAGTTTTCCTAAGTTTCTTTCCAGGGAAATGCAATCAAATTATCCAAGTTAGTATATCTAACTTAATTGAGATAGCCTGAAGTTGGTTCCCACTTCCCAGTAACATTGGCACGTGGACAAAGTCAACTCTACTAATAAACTTTAGTTGCATCAGAACCTATAAAAAGTTAAAACAAAACCACTCTTACCAAAAGCAACTCATAAATTAGCACTTGACGTATATGTTGCTCTAACTAGCTACATTATTCTGCTTGGCTTTTTTCGGTTCTTATTATATACATCAAGATAAATTAAACTGCATTGTTTGATCTAAAGTTTTGTTACTGATAAGCTCACTCACCACATGATGTTTCAATATTAATTTTGGAAGTGCCACATTGTATGGCTACGGACAACGCTGGCTTCTCAGCATAGAAGATGAGTTAGTTTAGAAGCACTTAAAATAGAGAATCAGTACAGGATAAATTAATATCTAGCATGAGTATTAGTTTTTGGTGTAGTGTATATCCTTAAGACACTTATATAACAGAACTACATAAAGGTTACTCAAAGGTTGGAATCGATCCCCAATCACAAGCTTTTGTGTATAAAATGGAAGTCTACTCAAAGAAAAGAAAAGAAAAGAAAAACAACACAAGAATCAAAAGCAGCAAAAGAGAACAACAATCTTGAGGACCAGTGTGAAAGTGTATCTATAGCCTAATTATGTGGGAAGAAAATCATACTAAGTCATCATAGATCTCACTGATTATGTTGTGTACAAATAAAGAAAGACGAGCTGCAAACTCAAGAATGATAAGTAATTGAAATTAGTAGAGCTGAGGAACAAACCATCCTGCAATCTGGCGGTTGGCTGGTATGGTTACTCGGTGTTGTAACCAGTGCAAGTTCCCAACCAGTAGTCTCGTCAATGTTACTCAAAGCAAGATTGCTTGAATTATTTCCTGCATAAATTTACAAAACCTTAGAATTGGATCAAGTGTCAAACAACAAGTATAATTAAATTAGATTGTAGGCATGATTGAGATATAAAGGAAAATAAAAACAAAAAAAAGAGAAAAGAATTGATATAAGCTTCTTAGGAAGTAAGTGTAAGTGAAAAAGGATGAGAATACTACCGGATGAGCTGTTGGCCCATAAACAAAAAAAAAGGCAATTAAATGAATATAAGAAAAAAAAGGAAGAAAGACATGATATTCATTATAGAGACTAAATAGGATTCTCAATGGAGTATGGACTTTCTATTAAAAAGTAGAGTACGCTGACATTTACACTTGAAGTCAACCATATATCTTCTGGAAGGGTTTCAAAGTGTGAATGGAGGTGTAAGACTTATATAAGAAGGTGGGTTGGATCTTGGATAAAAGGAATCAAGTTCCTCTCTGGAGAATTGATAGTGATAAGAGAGAATATGCAAATAGGCAGGGATAAATACAAAGGGGAGCCTTATTGACTGACTGCTACCATTAAATATATTAACCTTCCATATTACGATTCTTCGATTATTCCATAAAACTTTCTAGATTATTCCATCCAGCCTTCCTCTCTAGTGGACATGATACAACACAAAGGAGAATGGGATAGTGAGTAGTTGTAAAACCAATGCTGTCAAGTTGTTCCACCTTTGTGGTGCAAATTATGAAAGTAATGTGATATGCCTATTTGGATTGACTTATTTTTAAGTTTAATAAAAACTTATAATCAAAATGTTGCAGAGTTTTCAGTCAAGAAGTGATTCTCGTAAACAAAATTAAGCAAATAGTTTTTCGGTTTAGTTTCTCACTATCTCCCAAGATGATTATTATGCAATGAGACCCGTTCAACCTGAGAGATTGGCAAACACTTTATAATTAGTTGTTTTCTTAAACATGTGATCTTATTATAGCAGTTAGTTAAAACTTAAAAAAGGAAATACTACTCAATCTATTGGACCTCCGAGGCGCAATTTAATATCCTTCATCACAATAACTTGGAATAGTAAAACAAATTTAAAGAGCTTGATAGGAGATTTATAGAAGATATCAATGGTTTGAATAATTAATAAAAAAATGAAGAGACTATTCTGAAAGCAAAAAATGCAGACGCAGTGAGGGGGAGAATGGGTTTGGGTTCGGGAGATGGAGCGGTGAAACCTGTTAGGTTTGTGGATTTGGATGCAAGGCTGGGTTGGCTGGCGCGCGTAGCTCTGGCAGGGACGCACGGTGGTGCTGGGCTCTGTAATCTTTCCTGGTTCGCGGTGGAGGAGTGGCTGGGGGCCCTAGTTTGGCCGAGGTTGCTGCAAACGGTGGCAGATCTGCACGACTCATAGGTTTGGCGACGCTGGCTCAGTTGAGGACAGTAGTTTCTAACATTGATAAGGACGTTCACGAGTTGTGGATTGCTTGACGGTGGAGCCTCTGTTCCGGGTTGTGGCTTGTTGTGTTAAGGGTAGAGGTGGCTGGCAGTGATCTGCTGGACGGAGGCTGCGAGGTGGTGTTAGATCTGGTGCAGAGTAAGGTGGAGCGGCTGGGGCGTTGCAGAGGTGGTCTCACGATGGTGGCTGGGTTGGAAGTGGGTTACGGTTTGGGTAGTTTCCCATTATGAAGAGAGAGTACGAGCAGAGAAGGAGAGGGAAATGTGTTTGCTCGAGAAAAATTTTTTGTGAAAAAGAGAAAAGAAGGAGAAGGAAATGTGTTTGCCTGCAGCATAAATTGTATCTTTTTTCCTGGCCATTGTACCTAATTACCACTAAATATAGTTTATTAATGGCTAATAAATATTTGCCAGGAGAATTTCATATAAGAGAAAGGATTACCGGCAATAAGTTAATGACTGCTAAATAATGGCCACTAAAAGAGTTTTTTGTTGTAGTGTTTATTCGAATAAAAGTTTCATTATTCGAATTACCAAAGTCAGATTAGCCAAAAATTCCATCTGGTTAAGTTTTATTTGAATAAAGCCATGCTTTATTCAAATAAAGGTTCAAATTAAGCCTTGGCAGGTACGGTTTATTCGAATAACCAAAGAGTTATTCGAATAACACATTTTCTAGAAACCAGATCTTAAGTAACTTATTCGAATAACCTAATTGTTATTTGAATAACATGTTTTTCAGAAAATAGGTTTTAAAAGATTTATTTGAATAACGTAAGTGTTATTCGAATAACACATTCCAGAAAGTTTTTCACCTACGTGCTATTTGAAGCGTTATTCGAATAACATTCTTGTCATTTGAATAACAAAGTATTCCCAAAACATAAATAAACGACTATTTCTAAAGCATTTAATGCTCCAACCTACCTCCAATGACTCTAATCTTTAATGGGTTCTAAATACAAGTTGTTGGGCATTTATGGAGGTTAGGAAATCAATCTGAAAAACTTGGTTAATTAATATGAGCTTTCCCATCAATTTTCATTAATCCTCTGCTTTGAGTTTCAAAAGTATGAATCCATATACCCATCAAGCTTTAATTTGTATTATCCACTCTTGAGATAGTTTCTTATCATTTATATTGTTACCCAAGTGGCTTTAGTACTCAAGAGGGGGGTGAATTGAGTATTTAAGACTTTTCACAAATACTTATAAAAACTAATTTCATCGAAGCTATATGTTAAAAAGGATATGAAAATTAAGAAAATAATTAAAAGCTTTAAGCGCAACAAAATAACAGGTAAGCAATGATAAATAAAATGATGTAAATAAACAGAGATAAAGATGAGAAGAGCAGACACGATATTTATCCTGGTTCAGTCACCAAACCACTTGTGGCCTACGTCCAGTCCTCGAAAAACTATCTGAGATTTTTCACTATATCTTCATGCTTAACCAGATGCTTGCAACCTTTACACAACAGAGCATGATGGGATCACGGTAAGTGTACCGGATCGTTAAGTAATACAAACGGTGAGAAATTGGATATCGTTCTCAGGGATCGATGGCCAAATACCAATTCACGAAATTAGCTACTATTTAAACTAACATTTAGATCAAAGTGAGCTCTAATAACAAAACAAGAGAAATACATGAACGCACGTAAAGACAATATTTTTGAGTTTTTCTACTTGACAATTTAACATACACTTGGTATGCGAGATGAAAAACAATCAATTAATGAAAGAGTTGGAATCAAGCTTCATTTGATTTCACTTGCTGCATAACAATTGGAACTAACACAAGCTACTATTCCTATTTTGTTACCAAATTCTCTAAAATACTCAACTCCTAATTCCTTAGGTAGTTAACCTTTTGTTTCCAATTAAAAACCCTAATTCCTTAGATGATTCTAAGAGATAACAAGCATTACAGTTATCTCTTAGAAACCCTAACTTACGCATGGCACATTGCTCCTCTGTTCTTGACCGATTAAGCACTCAAAAATGAACAATTAAGCATGCGGCTCCGTATTGAGGCTTAAGCACTCATTTTTGCTTGACCGATTAAGCGGTCGATTAAGCACTCAAAAATGGGCGATTAAGCTCCCCGACCAAAGTGTAAGCGGTAAAAAATAGGCAAACTTCACTTCTTTAGATTTTTCTCCCTTGATCAAGCATCCATTCTTCCACATGCACTTACTTATTGAAAACAAATAAATCATGTAAAGAAAACAAAAAATTAAAAAGATCAAAATAGGATAAAAATGAGAACAAAACTAAGTCAAAAAGTATTGGACAAGGATGAAAACCAAGATTAGTAAATCAATGTTTTAGCGCAAGCAAAAATAATTCGGATGGTTGGGCAAACTTGAAGAAAGGTCTCTGTTACTGACTTTTTGGCCCAGCCGGGTGGGCAATTTTAAATCACATAATGAATGAAAATATGAAATGGAAAAACATGACGTTTTAGCACAAGCAAAAATAATTCAGATTTTACGCAATTAAATCACATTTCATCGAGCACTCCGTTATTCGAATTACACTTTGAGATACCTCACCCTTTGTGCTTGAGTCTTAACAAACAGTGATACCTCACCCTATTCACTAGAGAGATACCTCACCCCCTTTGAAGGATACCTCACCTTCTTTACAACAAGAGATACCTCACCCTTTTCACTAGAGGGATATCTCACCCCCTTTGAAGGATACCTCACCTTCTTTACAACAAGAGATACCTCACCCTTTTTACAGAAGCAGAAAATAGATGAAGAAAAACTCTCACAAAAAATAAATATTATAATTTGAAGCACTAAGAAGCTCTTTAAGGATATCTCATAGTTTTGGCAAAAAGAGTACATAAAATATGAGAAAATAAGTAAATCACGCTTTAGCACAAGCAAAAATAATTCAGATGGTTGGGTAAACTTCAGAAGGGACCCAAGGTCTCTATTTATAGAGCTTTTTGAGAAACTAGCCGTTGGAGCAATTAAATCACGTAATCCCTTTTAGAATCCCGTGGTTATTCGAATACCTTCCTGGTTATTTGAATACCACTGTTTTAAAAGCTTGTGAAAAACAATTCTGGAGAAGGTTATTCGAATACCTCTATTAAAAGAAGTTTTCTATGAAATATATCTATTCGAATAACTATTGAGTTATTCGAATACCTTATTTTGAAAAACAGATTTGAAAAACTTCATATTCGAATACTTGATGTGCTATTCGAATAGCACTTTTGAAAACATGAAAAATGTATAGAAATTGTAGCAGGTTATTCGAATACCTTAGGGTTTATTCGAATACCTCTGTTAAAAACCATTTGAAAGACCTTTAGAAAACTGCCCAGGTGATTTCTAAATTTCTAAAATCTTTTGATCTTTCAAAAACCATATTAAAACTTTAGTTTAATTTATAAGAAACATGTTTTTAGATCTTTTAAAACAAATAATGAGATATCCAATAAAAGCTCTGTACAAAGAGACCCTAAGTTCTAAAGCTAATCTTTGAAGATCTTGGACTTAGTCTTCTTATCATCTTCATGTTTGTTATCATCAAAACTACTATCAAAGGCAGCTAGCCAATTACACATACTCTGTATATCTAGTAAAGAGGGTGAGGTATACCTCAAAGTTGTAAATGTGAGGTATCTCTTGAAGTTGAGGATCAAGCACAAAGGGTGAGGTATCTCAATGTGTGTTGAGTGCTCTATTGTGTAAAGGTTTCAAGCACTTGTTCAAGCTTGAAGTTCTAGTGAAAAAATTTTAAGTGATTGCTTGAGGACTGGACGTAGGTCAAAAGGAGTGGCTGAATCAAGATAAATCTTGTGTTTGATTCTCTAAACTCTACTCCTTTACTTTTGTGCATTGGCTTACTTGATTGCTTGAATATTATCTTCTTTGGTTGATTCATTTGTGAGTGAAAGTGCTCAATCTTCTCTATCCATTTCATCTCTATTAATCAATAACTTTAATGAAAATTGATAATCAAGTGTTTTGCGAAAGATTTGCGAAAATATTTTATAAACTTAATTTACCCCACTCTTGAGTATTGATGCCACTTGGTAACACTTGATTGCAAATGTACAAACTCATTTTGGGTATAGTTTCACGTATAATAAGGTGTGGAAGATAAAATAGAAGGCACTTGCCTAGGTACTCGGTAATTGGTAGGAATCATACAATGAGTTACCCAGAAGGATGGCTGCTTTCTAGCACTTTGTACCTAGTACAATTGTGAGATATCATACTTCTTCATATTATGTAGATGGTATGGAAGATCCTAGCAATATGATTTTTGATTGTGTGTTTTGGTTGTTCAAGCCATGCATACAAGGGTTTGCTTATTATAAACCAATTGTTCAAGTCAATGGGACAGTCTTGATCGGTAAATATCGTGGGACATTGCTAGTTGTTGTTGCACAAGATGGTGACAAAACCATCATTTCAATTGCCTTTGCCATTGGAGACAATAGAAGCTTGCGCATGGTTCTTGTATAATCTTCGCGGATTTGTGACACTACAACCAAATGTATGCATATTCTCAAAATGAGGAAAGGGTCTTTTGGCGGCACTACAAAGCGAATGAGTTGGATGGGTTAAACCCAATGCACATTCAATTAGTGTACTGCCTTCGACACATTGGAAGCAATTTTAACTAAGAATTTAGAAATTTTGAACTCAAGAAACGAGTAATCAACATGGGTAAGAATAATATTTTTATTTAGAAATATTTTAAAAATACTAATTTAATGACTTTAATTTTTATTTTTTTAATGATTTAAGTTAAGGAGGCCACCATTCATGGCAAAGCTTCTAGCATTGCGATCAAATAATCGAAAGGCTACAAAATGACTAGATAAGATCTCAAAGGAGAAATTGACTCAAGCTTACGATGAAGGAATGCATTCGCAACTATATTGATGGTTTCATATTATCGTCCTACTATACTTTCACAAGTCGATGAAAGGAATAACAATAGTGAGGACACCAAAGATGATGGTAATGATGAAGACCTGTGCCATTACAATAAAGACCAAGAGCAAGAAGTGGCGGAGTAAGAACAAGGGGCGGCAAGACAAGAAGAATAAGAGGAGGCTAAACACAGAGAGTTGAACAAGAACGAAGTGTTCAACTATCATGCATAAGAAATTAGCCTTCTTGTGGTACATCATCACCACACAAAAATAATGAATAATAAATTTGTTTATTTTTCTTGTATAATATTAATTCTTTTAACTTGTAATATTTTCAATTTGAAATCGCACATGGACGAGGGTAGATTGTGTTATCATAATATTACTTAAAATTAAAAAAAAAATTGTAACTTCAAAAAAAATCATAACCTATGTGAAACAATAAAAAATAAAAAAGGGAATGAAATCGTTGCTTAAGGTCACGAATTAACTAAAATAATAAAAAAATTAAATCCTAATATAAATCATGTCTAGGGGTTTAAACTATGAAAAAAAAAGCGTTGAAACATAAGAATTAGATTTTTTAAGTATTAAAAATTAAAGAAAAACAAAAAATGACATATAATGGCTCAACCAATGGGGTTGGACTGGACTAATAATTTACTAACTTACAACATTTCTGACCTAACCCGATCCAAAATGTAATTAGTTAGATAAGCGATCCATTTTGACATCTTTAATTGTAGTCTTGGGCCACAATTTACATTAAATAATATAAAAAAAATTCTACAATAAGTTGTGGTTGAAATCGATAACTTCACTTTAAATATTATAAAAAATTAAACCCACCACTAAGTCGTTTCTCTTTAGTACAACTTCATATTATAGTAATATAAAATAATAATGAAAAGGTCAGACGTAGTTTAGGCTCATGACTTTTTCTTAAAATAATAATAACAATAAAAATCCTGTCCCCAAGTCATATTATGTGTCTACGACTTACCTTCAGTCATTATTCATCTTACACCATTCAAGAAATTAAAATCTGAGTTAAACCAAAGTGGTAAAATCCATTTCTAAATGCACCTACTTGGTAAAAATGATGATTTTTTAATAATACCCAATAATAACATTCCTCGGAATATGATTCCTCGGAACATAATTACAAACCTTTAAATAAACACGTTCTAAGAGTATCTTACAATTTCTCCTTCGTTGCATAAGTTGTTAAAAAAAGTTTATTTAAAATAAATTTATTTTTAAAGTAAAAAATAATAATACATTTATTATTAATTTAATTTAAAATGCATCATGATCTTAACTTTTTAAAATATAATAATTGATATACTATTACTTATTCATTTTAAAGATATATTCACTTTAGAAGAGTGTTATCTTAAGTTATATATTGAGAAACAAATATATATTCAACTGAATAAATTTTATCATAAAATATTGTTAAAAGTTCATTTAACAACAATTATTTAATTTTGCTGTCACATATTATATTTCAGTCTTTGATAAAGTATTCCACATGATCACACATTATATTTTAATTAGACTCATGTGTTACTTTGAATATACATAATAAATTTCTTGTAAAGATGTTAAAGAACAGCAAAGGAAAATGACACATAAGCGTATAAACTCAATCATTAAGAAAACAACAAAGACAAGGTTCAGCTTGAATAGTCAGGCAAGAATGAAGAAAACTATAGAAGGGATGAACACGTGGAGAGGGATTTTGACCTAAGCAAGTATGACGACCACGTCTAGTTTAGCCAGCCTTCCTGATTTTGGGCAGCCTCCATGGACTACTTTTGCGCTCTATCTACTATCTAGTAGTGAGACTCATGAGATGGCATGAAATATAAGAATACGACCTATTCAGTAATTAAAAACAGCAGGCCCGCGCTTTATTCAGAAGCATAGAAGATTCATGCTGGATGATGGATTAATGGACATTATTGGATTACATTATTGACCATTATGGGGAGGGAGTGAATATTGATAATGACAGTACAGTATTCATTTGTTGCGTCTGTAAGCTGTTTGTTAGGGGGATTCTGGGTAGCAAATTGAATAATCCTATCCTTATGTTTGTTTTCACATGGCTTACTTTTCATGATTCATCCGTCGCTATACCTTGTTAGGATTGAAAAAAACAAGCTTTAAAGAGTCTAGAGGTCCACGACGCACGTATGTATGTGCTAGCTTGAGCTTCCAGGACTCCCTCAAATGCAATATACTTCAACAATAAGTCTGAGTTGATCAAATTCTCCTCTTTTGCAATCAAAACTGTTATGGTCGAGGAAGCCTAAAGCGGGAAGACTACCATCAATAGGTTAAATGAGAAACTATAATTGTGGATCTGATACTACATCTTGATCCAAAAGGTAATGAGTCTATAGTTCTTTTCATTTATATGTTCCTTACTTAATCAATTCCTTACTAATGTGAGACTTCATCATTTACACTTGAATTTTCAGCATTCTCTCCTCAAGTGTGAATCCCAACATTAGTTAACTTTAGTATGCTCCCTCTTAAGTGAAAGCCTTTGTAATATTCATGGAGTTACCAATCAAGAGTCAAGTTTTGTCTAATGTGCTCTATAACATGGGTTGAGATTGGATCCCGAGCACCAACCACCTTCTCTAAATACTCGACCCAACCAAACCATCAACTATAATAAAATTTATAAGTACACATTTAATCTCAATTCATGACATGTATACAAATAAACTTTCAATTAGATATATGCATGGTCTAGAATTATCTGTACACAAAGAAGAATTGCATTTTCAAGGAAGAGTCATGAAAAGAAGGTATAGTAAGGAATCCTTGTCATTATATTATAATAGTAGAGAAACTATCATTGTTTGGTCCAGAAGTACACATGTTGAATAAGTAATAAAGTGAGAGATGAAATATCGTTTCCCAAAGGATTGAAATCAAAGAAAGATGTTAACGTATAACCAATCCTCACGAAATATTATCCGAGCAGCTGTATTTTCAAGAAGATAAAGGCAAATGGAAGCAACAACAATAAAACAAAACAAAGAAAAACACTATGAAGAAACACAAGCAACCAAAAACTCAATAGAAATGTATCAAGGGTAAGGCCATGGGGATCCTCATTCACTTCCTATTTCCATGGGTTCATGCAATATCCCCAACTTTTATCAAATGATTGAACTAGTTAGCTAAAACACAAAAGTAGCTAATTGCCTATGTCTAGGTCAATTATCCATATGCTTCTTACCTAACCCACTATGTGTCTATGTGGGTTAGCATAAGAAACACTCATTAAGACCAATTTTCGAACACTTGTTATGTATGGCCAATGGGTATGTGTCCATCCCATTGGCTACTCAACACATTCAATCAAGTAAAATATAATTGAACACACATCCAATGTACCATGTCCACATTTTCAAATTCCTATGTCTAGCTCATTTGGAAACATTTAAATCTTGCAATTGGTGGTAATTCAAAAACAAGCATTAAGCATGGGTATGAGGGAACTAAATCAATCCATTGATTCAAAAATTGAAGAACATTGCAAATCATCCATATCCATAGGAAGATCTTAGGAATCCCTAGTTACAAGTTTAGTTACTCATCATGGAGAACATTGTAACACAAAGAAGAGTTGAATCCATCAAATTACAAATCAAGAGTAAGAAAAGGGAGAAGAAAGAACAAAATTGGAGAATCCAAGCTTAACCCTTTTCCTTGGTTCTTGATTTCCTCTTCAAATCTTCTCCTCTTCCAAGTTGAACTCAATCCTCCAAGCTTTTCTTCAAAGACTAGGGTTCACTCAAATGTAAAAAGTCCCCCCTATGGTCTATAAAAATCAGATTATAAAGTCTAAAACATGCATCAAGGTCTTTCTCACGCCTAGGCAAGGTCTATCATGTGCCTCGACATGGTCCTTGCAAGTACAGTGTTAGTTAGGGACCCATGCCTAGGCACAATTTCCTTCTCGCCTAGGCGCAACATTTCCTCTGTAAGATTCCAACCTAAAACCAATTGACATTAAGTGGAGTGACTTAACAGATATATAAACCACACCCGAAATATTGAGGAAGACAATGTGGGACTCTTAACATCCTCTCCGCAAATGCTTGGACAGAACAAGCGAGTCTAGCGAAGTAGGCGAAAACAATCCTAGTAAAGTAATCGACGAAAATGAGATCTTAGCTCTGATATCATGTGAAGTTCCAACCTAAAACCAAATGACATTAAGTGGAGTAACCCAACAGATATATAAACCACACCCAAAATATTGAGGCATACAATGTGAGACTCTTAACACCCACGCTTAGGCATGAGACTCTCAGTTGATAGATGCTCTTGGACAGAGATTGGCGCGCCTAGGCATTTTGTGTCATCCTTAGGCGTGGACTTCTTGACTAAGCTCCTTCCTTACTTTCTTCTATGTTTAAGCTTTTTCTCACTTCTTTAAGCTCTTCCAAGCACTCCTTCATCTTTCTTTCCTGCAATAAAGCATCAACATATGTATGAGAATTTAGGAATTATTCCATTCTTCTATGTGAAATCACTAAAAGCTAAATTTTTCAATCTATTTGAGAAGGAAAGTTCGGTTGCTTAAAATTAAACAAAATGGATTGAATTGCTTTGAAATTCTAGGATTATAGTGTGATTAGTACTCAAATGAAAGCAAAATAACTCCAAATTCTAGAGTTATCAATCATTATTCCCTATATGCGCAAAAAAAACCTAGTCTTAATGGAACAACCTCAATACATATAGTACAAGGGTAAAGGCCTCTCCATGTTTTTACAATGTAAATTAACCTACACATAATAAAAAGCTCATACACACAAGGCCAAAATATCATATTCACTTATAAGTTGTGCTTAATAACAATAGGCCCAAAAAAAATATTGATCGCTCTTTGGGCTAAAACAACATGCGCTAATTATTCCAATTAATCTAAGTTTTATAAAACATAATGCTAAATAATGCTAATCCATATAAAATAATCTAATAGAAACTACTCTTCTACTGTAGCTAAGGTTTTTATTTTTTTATCAATAGATAGAATATCATTATTTAAAATGAGAGGAAAAAAAGTTCCCTAAAATAGAAAACAACAAAATTCTTCTCAAATCATTTCCAACATTCTTGGAAGAATTTGTGCTTTGCATATAGTAAAAAATAAAAGACACGGAACACACCGTAAAATCCTAACAGTGGAAACTAAGGGAGAAAAAACATGAAAGATATAAGTTACATTAGTCTTCTCCACTGAGGCTATGGTATCTTAATCTTGGTCTTATTTGAGTTTCTTTCCTACGCCATGGCCAAGAGCTTCAATCCCTTATTTTCTTATTGCACCTCTTCAGGCCCATCAAGAAAGTGACAAAAGAAACTTAAAATCAACATCTTCATATCTATCCCAAAAATTGTATATTTAAAATGTCTGTGATAAAATTATTAAAGAAAACTGCAAAAGTAAATAAAATAATGATAAAAACGGAAAGGGTTGCTGTCAAGGATTCCAGCGGCAGCCCCATGAGCGAAACACCCAAAAGGGGAATCAAAGCACCACAAGAGATAATGGCTCGTTTGGTGGTCAGGATAAGATAAGAGCAGATAGGATAAGAGAGCAGGATAAGAGTAAGATAAGATATTAGCGAGGATAAAATTTGTTATCTTATCGGACGTTTGGTGTCACATGAGATAACAAGGATAACATTATAATTTTAGTATGATTTTAAAATTTTTTTTTTTATTTGGAATGTTTTCATATTTTATTTGATTTTATTTTTTTATAATTTTAATTTTTTAAATTATATAAAAAGATAAATTTATCCTTATGATAAAATTACATATAATTTTTAAAATTTTGAAAATATTGTTTAACTTAAATTAATTTTTTATAATTTTAAATATTCATTTTTAGTTTTTACTTTACATATAGTTAAATTATTAGAATAATTTTATATTTTTCAGTTTTTAAAATAATATAAATAACAAAATTAGCCTTGAGATAAAATAAAAATAATTTTTAAAATTAATTATTAGTATTTTATTATTTTAAATATTTTATATTTATTATATTTTTTTTGGTAACCATGTTATATTTTATTATACTTTAATTATTTTATATTTAAAATATTTTTTTATATCATACTTTAAATCACCTTATCCTATCCTTGTTGAGTTAACTTAAAGGATAGAATTTGAACTAAATATCGGGATAGGATAAACAGGATTAATTTATCATATCCTACCTCACCAAACAATACGGATAGGATATGATAGTTTATCTAGTCTCTCTTATCACGACCACCAAAGTACACCTTAAAGGATGAGAAAGTACCTAAGAGGGAGAGAGCTAGGGCCAACTCGAGGTTTGTTCCTATTTCATTTCTATCCTGCTATCGTAGTTAATTCATCAAATTAATTAAAATACATCTAAGCACATTAATTATATATACTTAAGAGAAGACAACTTGATACAATATATTCTTCCGTGTACTGCTTTGTGCGGTGTATATTTCAAATTGTCTTTACAAGTTATTTTATAGTGTTTGTTAGGTGAAAGTCATGCATTAAAAAACAAAAGAACATGGCCTTGAAATGTTATAGCTTATATATAGATTCACTAAGTAACAAAACTAACAACTTATGATATTGGATTAAATGGGCTGGTGTAATTGTGCAGTGTTAAACTAATTAATTAATCCACCAAGATAAAAATATATTATTTTAATGGGCATCTAAGTTCGTAGAAGATCAATAGAAAATTTCCTATAAACAAATATGTCTAATTTAACCATGAGTGTAGGTGAATGTGATAGTGATTTTAATTAGCCTTTAATTATTGAAATGATATGGCTTTTAAATTTGAAAAGTTTTCTACTTTCATGGAGGTGAAAACATCAGTAGCAAGTCTTAGTATGTATTTGGTGTATATAAATATATTTTTTGGTGAAATATATATGGAGAAGACTAATGGTCAAAGTAAACGCCAAAAAGAGAACAAAATAAACAACATGATGAGTTGAATATTTACTTTAACCTAATTAGTTGACCGTGCATGTTGCACCAAACCAATTCCAAAACACAGAAGGATGACTGTTGAACTGGGCATCACTTGACACTGTCCCAACTATGACCAATTCCCTCGAGGAAAGAAAGCAACATAAAAAACAACCTCGAACATGACGATATTTATCTTGATCACTTAATCAAGTTCCAAGATGGGGGTTGTTGACCATACGTCGAGAATAACCTAGCTTGGCCCAACGATCATGCATGGGATATAATCGATCAATTTCGCCTTAGGCACACCAAACCCGAACTACCTGACCTTAAATGCTTTGACTGACCTACCCGACCATGCCGCCTTACCTGGCCTAGCCAACCAGATGCCCAACATCCAAGCCCAACCAACATAGACCTAATTCTGGAATATCTTGTAACAAAATGGACACGTATCACTCTAGAATAAGCGGCATTCATGATAGAATATCTTGTCGTAATCATTGCAATCATTATGAGGAGGTACACTATGCACCCTCCTAAAAGTGTAACCTTTAGCCCTTTATAAAATAGGGACCTCAACATTCTTCAGGTTATGTTTTTTTATTTAGCCTATACTCTAACCACCTTCAGCTTAACTTGAGTGTTACAGTAGCTTTGCATGTACTACTCCCGTGCACCATGCAAGGCAGAGCTAAGCTCCTATGGCGAGGAGTCAACCAATATAGAGAGCTACCCAAGCCCTGGGCAAGAACACATGCCAATTGTCTAACACATAGGGCGAATGGAGATGAAGTTTTAATAGTGTATGAATTTTTCACATATACAAGAAGACAAAACTTTTAGGCATTATCCAGTGGTGGAGGGATTGAAGAATCAAAATGCTTCTTTTTGGTAAAAAGTAATCATTCAATAACAAGAAGAAAAGTGAGAGAAGATAACGTTAAGATAAGAAATGGAAAATCCTCCAAACAAACCTAAACATCATCATGTCCAAAACCATTGTACAAATCCAGTGAGTAACCTTATTGCTCTAGTGCCGAATAAGAGAAATATACAAAAAGAAAAAGAGAATGAAAGAAATAAATTGAAAGAAATTCTCATGCTTATTAGATAGATCTTGATTACATCTCAAGGTACTTAATTAAAGGCAACAAATTAATAAATTGAAAAACTATCAATTAACCTGGTGAAGGTTAATTCATTGAGAAACTAAAAGTCCAAAAGTGATGATATGATCCTTGATAGAGAAACAGAGAATGACAAAACAAAGATAATGAGAATATGTTGTAGTCCAAAACTGATGTATTCATTTATTGCTTTTCCTACTAAAATCAGAAACAAAAGCATCAAATTAATTAGTACATTGTTTGTTAAACAAAAGCAACACAATGGTAAAAAATTTTCAATGAAAACTATCATCTTAGAAAACCCTGTTGTTAAGAATTTTATTAATGAATGACTTCCTTTTGGGGTTATTTAGTACATTGTTTGTTAAACAAAAGCAACACAATGGTAAAAACTTTTCAATCAAAACTATCATCTTAGAAAACCCTGTCGTTAAGAATTTTATTAATGAATGACTTTCTCTTGGGGTCTAGATCTAATGGGCTAAAGCTGTTCTTTGGCATAAGAAAGTGTAGTAAGCAACTTTGGCCCAAGAATAATTATATAATAGGTTAAAACCTTTTTTCGTCTTTAATGTTTGAATGAAGTTTTAATTTAGCACCAAAAGTGTTTTTTGTTTTAATTACTTCTTAAACGTTACTAAATAGCTTTAATGTCTTTCTTATGCTTATCGTTGTCCAAGTTACTATCAGAGAATGCTTACATAGAACCTACACATCTAATTGGATCACATGTGAATTCCATGTGTCTAATTTGAGATTAAATTGAAACTTTGGTCAAACTTTAAGGATGAAGATAGAGTTGTAGTCTTGGAGTTATTTAAAATCATATGCATCTCTATCTTTTTTTTTCAAATTTAGTAACAATGTTTTCATCAGTTGCAAAAGTTTAAACACATTTCAAAATCATTCCTAAAAAAATTTGAATACTCAATATCTTTGTATCCCTTCACTCAACCAAGAACACTACACTCCATCCAAACTTAGCACCCAAAGCAAAAAACCTCTCTAATAGCTATAAATTATTGAACCTTCGACAAACTAGCACCACTATCCCCTTTACCGTTGTTTGAGCTGTCAATCCGGTGAGCCAACACCATCGTCACTTTTTCCCTATGTTTGAAACAATATAATAATGTTTAGGACATAATTGAGACAAGAATAATTTTTAGAAATAAATTAAAACTTCAATCAAATGTTATGGATAAGAAAGGGTTTTAGCCTTATATATTATATCCAAGTAATACAGACAATGTCAAGTCAAAGAGCAATGGTATACTGGCCGTTACCGGTTCCATTGTCCAAACCCATTTATGTCTTACATGATTACACGTTGTTCACAAATAAACAAAAGGGAAAAGAAAAAAAGAAAAGAGAAAACATGATCATCTACCTCTACGCACTAATATGCGTACTTTGAGAGTTGTTGTATTACTTAAATTCACCTCAATTTGATAAATTGGAGTAATCATTCTTAAAAGTAAGATATTTTTTATTGTATTTTTTTTATTGAGAGTAGAATATTTTTTATGATATTCTCTCTTTTTTTATATATTATGTGTCTTTTTTCTAGATTAATTTTTTATGTTAATTTTCTCTATTAACTCTCACTAACTTGTTTTTTTTTTCATACAAATTATATATCAAATCTACTTAATCAAATTTTAAATTTAATTAATTAAATCTATACACATCAAAACTTTTAATGAAATATAATTTAAAGACATTAAAATTTATTAAAAAACACCATACATTGCACAGGTTATTTACTAGTTAATTTTATCCAATCCAAATGTACTGTAGATTTTTGTTTTTTGTTTTTTCTTAGATATTGATATTCTTCAAACATTTTATTGATTAAAATTTTTTAAAATAAATGTTTGAAGTCCACCAAATATATCCAATAACCAATATCCTTGTATATACTAATTAAAATCATTATGAATTGGATTCCACTTCCTCCGACCACAATATTACAAGATAAATAAATTAAAATATTAAGCAATTACTACCTCTATTCCATAATACGTGCCATTTAAGGTATTTAAGGTTTTTGTACATAGATTAAAAAAGTTAATAAATAACTTCAATTACAATGAAAAATGGATTCGTTTGACTAAATTACCCTCTATGAAATACTCAAAATATTAATTCTCTTATTTCTCTCAATGAATAAATCAATAGAAAAAGATAAAGTTAAAAAAAATTATTCTTTCCGTAATTTTCTAAAATGACAAATAAAATGAAACAAAAATCATTCTCTAAAATGACAAATATTATGAAACAGAAGGAGTAATAATAAGAACAAAGAAGTGCATAAAAATACTTTTTGAATAAAGATGTAAACAAAAATAAAATTAGTGAAAAATAAGAAAATTAAAAAGAAAGGGTGGGAGAAAATGTTTTAAATAGTAAATATGATTGAAAAATAAACAAAATAAATAAATAATATAATCAAACTTATCAAATGTGGTTTATTTTAATATTAAAAATAAGTAATATAACGAAATATTTCTATTTAATTTTAAGATTAATAGAAAGATAATAGAATGATATGATTAAGTTTTATTTGAAAATTCTTTATTGAAAATATGAAGATAGAAAATTGTTATAGATTTCTATTGATTAGTAATAGAGTTTCTTTTTTTTCTTCAACGATTGGTAATAGAGTTAAATAATTAATAAATTCTTTCATGAGGTTTTAGTAGGAGAGTAAATTAGTTCAGATAACCTGACCAATCCAATCAACCCAAACTGAACTAATTAGATTGCTTTGGTTTGGTTCGGATAAAATCCAAACCAAATAAAATTTAATTAGTTCGGTTCTTGAATTTGAAATTTTAAACTCGAGAAGAATATAATATATATATATATATATATATATATAACATTTGTTCAACGCTTCATGAGTAAGTTCATCAATTTATACCCCTGCTCTCTTACAGCCATCACGAACAAGCCACTATAGCCAACTAGAGACCCTAGCCATCATGACCCACAACCAAAGACCTCCAAGAAGAAGCCTCTAGTCACCATGACCCATAGCCCCTGAGAACCACCACCCCCACCTACCCCCACCTTGATGGTCACAAGATGAGACACTGAGGTGCTGAGGTTGGAATCGCAGATTCACGTAAGAGAGTTCATCGTTTGCACAGTCATCACCGCTAGCATAGTGGTCACCACTCAGTCGCTCACATAGTCGCATGATCTGCAGTCATAGGCTCAAGTCTTGCACAATACGCACCAAAAGAAGAGCGTAGCAAGAACAAAGATGGAGGATTGAAGATGGCATGGTTTGAAGTTGTTGTTCTTCAGTGTGGTTCAGTAGTGATGTGGGATTAAAGATGGTAGCTTGGCCCGAGAAAAACTTTTGATTAAATATATAGATATCTTGACTAAAACTGGCATGCTTCTCTGCCATTTCATTTTGACAAAAATCCCTTACCGTCACAGGCTCACGACGTCACAGCTCACCGCAGATCTGCTCCACTCAGGCCCTTACCATCACAGTGCCACCACTCTACTGCTCAGGCTCTCATCGAGTCTAGAAATATCTTGTGAGTGCTACTGCTCACCTGTGTCTCTCATTGTCCAATATCACGATTTCTTAATAAAATACGGTTAATTAAGAAAAAAATTAAATGTGTCCCTTAATTGATATTTTTTGTAGTAATAGTTAATAATATTTTATTAATAGAATTGGGGATGTATAGGGAAATGATAGAAATGATTTGAGTCAGCTTTTTGCATATTATATAGAGAACTGAACTAAGAATGCTTAAAGTTTTGAACTCTAGTACTAGCCGTGATTGCAACTGAGTTAAGAATATATTTTTGTTGTTATGGAAAGCTAATTATTTAAATTATTTTTGTTTAAAAAAATAGTCAACCAGATCACCCAAACCAAACCAATTCATAGATGTTTGGTTCAGTTTGGTTCAGATTTGATTATAAAAATATAAAAATTGAACCAAACGGAATTAATTGATTTTGAATAATTCAAATTTATTTTTTTCTAAAAATTGAACTAAATCACCTGATTACAGCCCTAAGTTTTAGGCTTCTAGGCCTGCAGGTGAGTAAGTTGGTTATTCTTTCTCATGGGCCATGGCCTATAATGGGGTAGTGCTTTGTTGCAATCTGAATCAAATGGGCTAAAGCTGCATTAGCTTCCTTCGGCTCAAGAAAGTACTGACTATCAACATGGCCAGATAATTTTTACTTATTAAGTTAACAATTAGTTTCTATAATTTTATTCGATTTTGATTTTAATCCTTGCAAATTTTTTCTTGAATATTAATTCTTAGATTTTTATTTTTAGTTGAATTTAGTCTCTATCATTATGGTATTATTCCTATATTTTTATTTATTTAAATTTTAATCTTTGTAATTTCTACTTATTAAGATATTAGTTCCTATAGAATAAAATCCAAATTAATAAAACTATAAAAACTAAAATTCAAAAAAAAATTATAAGGACTAAATTCCAAATCGCGTTAAACTTAACTAATTATATGTGAAATCTGGTAAAGGGGAAAATTAAGAACAATAATAATAACTGCACATAGTAAACTACTATACAATGCGTTTTAATCAACATGTTTGAATTTTTTTTTTTTATAAACATCTGGGCCTAAGCTTAAGAACTAATAAGGACCAACTCAATGAAAAGCCACTGAACTAGCATTAGCTACTAAAGCAATCGAAATACTAGGAGGAGGGGTGTGAAACTCATGCAAACCTAAAGAGAAGGAGCATAGTTTTAAATTGCGGTTTGCAATAGTAATTGCGGCACATTTTTCTGCAATTGTAGTAAATACAACGTAACCGTAACTGTGATGGTGTGACTGCAACCACAATTGAAAATCATGAGAAGGAGTGAGCTTGCTTGGCAAGGATAACAGTACAAGAATTGCTTTCCCTGTAAATACGACAAAGCTGGACATTTCTATGCTGAACTAGATCATGGATCGTAGCCACCATTATGACACAAGGTGGTTCACACGTAGAAGAGAGTAGCATAGTAGTCGCATTTGAATATAACTCAAGGAGTATATTGGAGACTTCCAAAGAAAGACCCAACTTCAAACCATGCAAGATACCCCATATCTCTACCCATTGTGATTGAGCTGCTTCCAAACTAGCCATAAAACTAGCTATGAAGCCACACATGTAACATCCCAAAAAAAATATTAAATAAAAATAATATAATAACAACCTTTAAGAGACAAAATTTTATACATAAATAAATTTTTTAACCCATTTATTCGAATAACCAAAAGGTTATTTTCGAATAAAGTCTCTACTACGTGAAAATATAACAGAAACTACACCACTTTATTTGAATAAAGCCTATGTTTGTTCGAATAAAGTGACCCAAAATAGAATAAATAGAAAATACATCATGTTGCTGTTAGGATGGAAACTTTAGTTTCCATTTGGTTCCTTGCCCTCATGGCTAACCAAACTAACCAGTTCCAATGGAACTAGAAGAAATGGTAAGAATTAATGAAGAATCCAAAACCAACCAGAAATTTGGCAAGTGTCCAATGCATTAAATAAAGATGAAGTTAACACATGATGTTAACCGAGGCAAGTGTCGTTACAGGGAAGATTATGAAAGTCATGGTAATTATTAATAATAATATGTGGCAAGCCATGAACGACCTTAAACTCAAAAAATTATGGAATGATGATGAAGTATAGGAAGATGAATGTCCAAGATGAAGTTTACGTAATATACTAGATACAAAATCTGATAATAGAATGATTATGGGAAAGGATTTTACTAAAGAATGAAATTCATTTTGCCAAGTAAGCCACATGATATCATCTACATCACTACTTTACGTTAAGTGGCCCTATAAATACCCTTGTAGCTTCTCAAACTCAACACAACACCTCTAACCGGGCCACACATAACCAGCCCCTATTCTCTGCTATCTTCAAATTTCACCATCCTCAACCACACTATCACTAAGCCAAATATTGAAAACTAGGTAGAAAATGTCAAAAACACTTTTCTTTACCCTTTATTTCTATCACCCATATCTCCTAGTCCAACACTTCCTAATCAATTCACTTGCTATGTTATTTTCCTTATAAAACAGTAGCCTTTCTGGTGTCTGCAATTGATTTTCATGATGACTTTATTCGAATAAGCAACCAGTTATTGAATAAACTATATTGAAATAATGCAATTCTAAATAGTTTATTTGAATAATACATCTGTTATTTGAATAAAACACTGCATAACGAGATTTTTAGAAATATTATTCGAATAAGCCTTGGCTTATTTGAATAAAACTTTTCCAGAAGGATAAAACAAAGCAATGTTATTCGAAAAACTAAATGGTTATTCGAATAACAGGTATCAAAATACCAAAATTTGAGATTTTGCACATATATAATTATGTTTCCATCTCTTTTTACTTATGATAATTCTATTAATGGAGTAATTTATTATTGATTATGTTATTGTTAAAGTCTCTATTTTTAATGTCTCTATTATCATTTTGATTCCTAAATATGATATTTTTACTTAATGATTTATTTGCTTAATTTCATATATGCTTGGTTGAAAATAATATGATGAATTATATGGTGAATATTTTGATGCAAATATTATCCCATGGATAAAAATGAATCATATTTTGATGCAAATATTATCCCATGGATAAAAATGAATTAATGTGCAAAAAGAATATTATTGCGACTGTGATGAGAGTATTAAGGGACGCCTTAATTAAATTTATTATTGTGACCATGATGAGAGGATTAATGGATACCTTAATCATTTTTAATGATTGTGGTCAAGATGAGAGCATTGGGGGGCACCCTAATGAAGAGAAAGATGGACATTTGATTAAGAGTATTGAAATAGGATAACGAAAAAGTAACGATGAAAAGAAGATTTTTTAGAAACATTGAGGAATGAATAATTAGTTAATTATTTTATAACAACATGAATTACTTATTTGTTTATTTATTAATTATTTCTTTCCAACTTTATTTTACTGTATTAAATTGTTAGACTCTCAGTTATGGTTTTAGAAATAAAAATTAGTAAAGAATGGATGGTAAATTTATATCACTTGTTTTGTATTTTCCGACTGAGATTTTTGTGTCACTCTTTTTGTGGTATAATGCTTCAGAGAATTCTGATCGTTAGAGTTCTTGTGGATTTCAGGGTTGAGCAAGTTTATATGCCAAATTTAGGAGACTATGTGTATTTTGTGACTTTGGGAGATCTGTTCATGATCATACTACTCTTTGATGAGCAGTTAAAAGAAGAAAGTATTTTTGTAAATATGTAAAAATGTAAAAAGTTGTAGTAACACCTTGAAGGCTTTCGTAAAGCCTAAGTTGTTAAATTGGTGCCTAACTAAAAGGTTGTTATGTCTATGTATACCTAACTTTTGAAGGGATTTAATCTCTTAATGTAAAATATCTTATAACACATGATCGAACATGCATCAACCATACAAATGATGCAAATTAAGATCAATATGATTTTAACAAATCACTTAAAAGCTGAGAGCATTAAGATCAATATGATTAAACAAAACCAAACATCAATATAAACTCAAAAAAGTATAAAATCATCAATATCCATACAAGGATCCAAAGTAATCTCTAAATACAGCTTAGCTACTCATTGAACATGAAAATATACATAAAAAACCATGTTCATCATACAGGGAAGAGAAGAAAGTAAAGGGAAAAGGAAGGAAGCTCATAGATGTGATCTTTGATGCTTGAATCTCCCTCCATGAAGAAGATGACCTCCAACCTTAGCTTCCCTAGCCTCCTCTCAACTCAGAAATGAAACCCTAGCTGCAGCTTTCTAACCTAGAACAAGCTCTCCTTCAGAAATCTAATAAAACAGTATTTATAGGCTTGGAATTCTGCTTCACGTCGTGGCGTTACACACATCACGTCGCGGCGCGTGTATAAATTAGGTCACCACACTACGATATTGCTTCCTTTGCGCCACGACACTCTAACCTAGGGTTTTAGTATGGAACTTGCTGAATGCACCACGCTGCGACATGAACCTGCTTGCGCCACGACGTGAGATGTTGAACTTCACATTTGACTTTCTCTTGGACTTCTTCTTCCAATGTTGGTCCAAATCTTCCATCAATCTGCTTGTTTGCAGCTATTCCTACAATTGAGAAATCACCAAATTACTAAAAGTTGCAAATCTACTTAATCAATTGAAGAGTATGCACAATTTGCTCAAGATTATATAGGAAGATATCAAGATTGAATTTGACAATTATAAGCATAAAACCGTCCATATATGCATAATAACAAGGACATAAGTAATTAACAAAGCACATATAAAGGGCACAAATAACTACATTTAAAGGAGTTATTAAAGATGTGTTGATAAAAATTAAGAATTTCTAGTTTCCTGTTAATTTTATTGTGCTCGATATTGAGCATATTTGTGGTCCCTATCCCCCAATTCATGTTATCTTGGGTCACCCATTCCTTGCTACATCTAATGCATTAATTAATTGTATGAGTGGTATGATGAAACTATCATTTGAGAACATGACTATTGAGCTTAATATTTTTCATATCAGTAAACAGATGCCTAAAGATAATGATAATGAGGTGCATGAATTGAATTTGATTGATAGTTTGACTCATGACTCAATATACATTCTAGTTGTGATGATCCATTATTGGCATGTTTGAATCAGTTTAATGCTAATTTTGATATTGATTCAATCATTAGGGATACAAATTCTTTGTTAGATTTTGTTCCTCTGATGAATGTGGATAAGTGGCAACCCATAGTCCAACCAATCACCTTGTCTTCATCCCCACCTTTGCCATCTATTGTAGAGCCACCAATGTTAGAAATGAAGTCCTTGTCGAGCACCCTCAAGTATATATTTTTAGGCACTAATGAGACATTACCTGTCATTGTAGCTTCTGATTTAGATGAGTCCCAAGAACATCAGTTTGTGGACATATTGAAAGAGCATAATGAAGCTATAGGATGGTCAGTTGCAGATATTAAGGGTATTAGTCCTTCAGTAGTGATGCATATGATTCATTTAAAGGAGGGTGCTAAAGCTACTCGTGAGGCCTAAAGGCATTTGAACACAATCATATAGGAAATAATTAGAAAAAAGGTGTTGAAATTGTAAGATGTAAGGATTATCTATCATATCTCTAATAGTAAATGAGTTAGTCCCGTGCAGGTTGTGCATAAGAACTTTGGAATAACTGTGATTGAAAATGAGACCAATGAGTTAGTTCCAACTAGGATACAAACGGGTGGAGAGAGTGTATTAATTATAGGAAATTGAATGCTGTAACTAGAAAAAATCATTTCTTTCTTCCTTTTATAGATCAAATGTTGGAGAAACTTGCTGGTCATGCATATGGATATTCAGGGTATAATCATATTCCCGTTGCACGTGAGGATCAAGGTAAGACTAATTTTACATGTTCATTTGGTACTTTTGCATATCGTCATATGCCTTTTGGGTTATGTAATGCACTTGCTACTTTCCAGAGATGTATGATTAGTATTTTTTTGATATATTTGGTGAATTTTTGGAATTATTCATGGATGACTTTTGTGTTTTTGGATCTACTTTTGATTATTGTTTGCATCACTTGTCTTTGGTTTTGGCTAGGTGTAAAGAAAAGAATCTTGTGCTTAATTAGAAAAAATGTGATTTCATGGTTAAAAAAGGTATTGTACTTGGTCAAATCATATCTAATGATGGCATTGAAGTTGATAATGCTAAAGTTGATTTGATTTCTAACCTTCCTCCCCCTAAATCTGTGAAAAAAATTAGATCTTTTCTAGGGCTTGCAGGTTTCTACAAGAGATTCATCAAGGATTTTAGCATGGTAGCAAGACCATTATGCAACCTTCTTGGTAAAGATATTCCATTTGTTTTTAATGATGCATGCTTGCAATCTTTTAATAAGCTGAAACTTGAATTGACTTCTGCTCTGATTATTAAGCCACCTGATTGAGCTTACCTTTTGAGATTATGTGTGATGCTTCTGATTATGCTATTGGTGTTGTATTTGGCAAGGAGTGAATAAGTTGTTTCATGTGATTTGTTATTTTAGTAAGACTTTGAATGTTGCCCAATTGAATTATTCCACCACTGAGAAAGAATTGTTAGCTATTGTATTTGCTTTACACAAATTTAAATCATATGTTGTTAGATCAAAATTTGTGATATATTCTGATCATGCTGCATTGAAATATCTATTTGCTAAAGCTAATGCAAAAGCTAGACTTATTAGGTGGGTTTTAATTTTACAAGAATTTGACATTGAAATTAGAGATAAAAAAGGGTGTTGAGAATGTGGTTGCTGATCATTTGTCTAGATTGGTTGTTGAGCATGATAATGATACTTCTCCTATTGTAGAATCTTTTCCTGATGAGCAGTTATTACATGTTTCACAAACCCCTTGGTATACTGATATTGTGAATTATTTGGTTACTTTGCAAATGTCATCCCATTGGTCTAAACATGATAGATTAAAGTTCTTGTCTCAAGTAAAATATTTCTTTTGGGATAATTCATACTTGTTTAAATACTGTCCTGATCAGATTATTAGAAGATGCATTCCTGAATGGGAACAACAAAGTATCATATCTTTTTGTCATGATCATGCATGTGGTAGGCATTTTAGCTATAGGAAAACAACAGCCAAAATTTTTCAGTGTGATTTTTATTGGCCTTCTATTTTTCGTGATTCTCATGCATATTGTTCTGCTTGTAAAAGATGCCAAAAGTTGGGGAGCATTGGTAAGAAAAATATGATGCCCTTAAATCCTATTTTGATTGTTGATATATTTGATGTTTGAGTTATTGATTTTATGGGACCATTTCCTAACTCTTTTGGTTATCTATATATTCTTGTTGGTGTTGACTATGTTTCCAAATGGGTTGAGGCAAAAGCATGTAGAAGCAATGAGCACAAGGTGGTTGTCCAATTTTTGAAAGAAAATATTTTTGTAGGTTTTGGGACACCACTGGCTATCATTAGTGATGAGGGCAAATATTTTTGCAATAGGTCATTTAAGCATTTAATGAAAAAGTATGACATCACTCATAAGGTAGCTACCCCTTATCACCCACAAACTAGTGTTCAAGTTGAGGTATGTAATAGGAAGATTAAAATAATTTTAGAGAGAACTATAAACCTCTCTAGAAAAGATTGGTCTTTACGTCTAGATGATGCATTGTGGGCATACCACACGACATTTAAGACTCCTATTGGGATGTCTCCATATAGACTCGTTTATAATAAGGCTTGTCATCTCCCTGTTGAGTTGGAGCATAGAGCATATTGTGCTATCAAGTATTTTAATTTTGAGTTAGATAAGGCTGGTAATCAAAGGAAATTTCATCTCACTGAACTGGAAGATATTCGTAATGATGCTTATGAGTGTGCAAAGTCTTATAAGGATAGGATGAAGAGAGTGCATGATAGTTACATCTTTAGGAAGTCTTTTCAACCTAGTCAAAAAGTCATTTTGTACAACTCTCGCTTGCATTTATTTCCAGGTAAATTGAGATCTAGGTGGTCTGACCCATATGTTGTGAGGACTGTTTACCCTCATGGTGTTGTTGAGATAGAGATTCTCAAGGATGGTAACATTTTTAAGGTAAATGGTCAGTGGTTGAAGCCATACCTTGAACTGAAGGATCCAGATGTAGAAGAGACTTTGGTAGATGATCATGTCTACCAAAACTGAGGTAAGTTTTTAGTTTTAGTTTTATTTTTATTGAGTCAGCTTAAGTGCCTTCCAGATTTCGGAGCCTTTGTATAGGGATGTAAATAGTGTTGGTAACAATTTTTTTTTAAAAAAGTTTAGTTGCATGCTTGTTTATTTCATTGTACTTTATTTTGTTTTTGTTATTTTTGTCATTTTTAACCATTATCATGGTGTAGTTATCATCTTCTCGTTTTCTCTTTTTAATTGCATAGCATTTCAGGTATATGACTCCTCCTCATTACTCTATTTATTTTTGTCCAAATAATTTCTTTGATGCATATTGATGATTATTTCTTAAGTCTGGATTTAATTTGAAACATTGAGGACAATGTTTGGTTTTGATTGGGGGTGGGAGTTACTTGGGTTTCAATCATGTTATCATTATGCCACTTTTGTGAGGAAATTTTTTTTATCATCTTGCTTAATTTGTTTCACATTATTCATAGCTGCTTCTGCATGTCTCTTTGTTAAAAAATTGAAATAATTAGAAAACTTGATGAAAACATGTGGATACCATATTTTTTCTAAGTGAGTTTTGAGCCATTCATTTTTATAGTGAGAGTGTTTTCTTGGCTATCCAATATTTTTTTGTGGTGCTTATATTTCTTTTTCTTTTTCACTAAATCGTTTCACAATTGTTATTTTTGGCTAAAGAGAAGTTTCATATTATACTTGCATTTAATCTGATGTCATGGAAGTTAGTAGAATTGTGTGTTTCCTTGAGAGATGATATTAGACCATGTTGCTTATTTTAAACCTTGGAATAATGTTTTTGTTCTTTCACATATTGCCACTAGTCATCCATTTGAGCCTATTTATTGAGCCTTTCTTTCTTAACCCTTTCGCAGAGTGTTTCAGAAAAGACACAATATTATTGCAATATGGGAAGGTATAAGGGGAGAAAACAAAGAAGGCAAAGTGAAAGTGCAAGAAAAAATAAAAAGAAAAGGAAAAAAATATGAAAAATTACAAAGTTGGAAAAAAATTGAAAAAAAGAAAAAAAAGTTTGGTTGGGAGTTTAAAAAAATGTGATCTAAAGAAGGTAAAGAAAAAAAATGATATTGAAAGTGCAAATGTGAGCTTCTAAATATTCTTGGAACACTTTGATTTTCATTGTTACCCTTTAACCTTCATATTTTCCTTTTACCCACGTTACAAGCTTAATAAAGTCCTATTTGATCTTAAGGGATTACTTGGTTCTTCCAATATATGACTAATATTAAGGTGTGATGTTAAGTCTTTTATAGACATCTTTTCATGAAACGATATTTATTCTATTTTTTTAACATTCTTTCTATTATTTTATATGTGAGATATTTGTTTTGATTTTTTACTACTACTCTACTCATATATACTTGCTATGAGTGACACCATACTTCTGAGTGATTTTCATTGGTGAGTGCAACTCTTGTGAGGATTGTATATGGTTGAAAGATGTTTTCTAATGGGAACTCTAGTTGTGTTATTTGAAAAATAATGAGTATATGTCATAGTAGTTATATTATTCACACACTTTGCGTTTGATGATGGTAGAATTTTTGTGACAATTATGGTGTTCTGATACATGACTGATATTCTTGAGTAGGATGATTTTCACTTTGACCTTTGTTTTAAGTCGCTTTCATTGTTAGGGACTAACAATAAATTGATTGGGGATTGTGATAATAGCATAATTTTTATATATTTTTCTTATAAAAATAAGCATTATTATATCTCATTATATTTTATTTTAGTGACTTTGAGACATAATTAATTTATTTATTAAAAGAAGTTATTAATTTAATTTTTGTGATAAATTTCAAGTTGTACAAAGAATAGACAATTGGACCCACAATTAAGAAAAATAAAACAAAAGCAAAATTGGGCCACAGCCATTTAATGAATTTGAGAAGCTTGAAAAAAAAGAAAGAGAATGGTGTGGTTGCTAGAACGTGTGGCCCATCTGAAGGAAGAGAAAATAAGCAAATGTCAATGACCTAATAATATGTTATATGAGTTGTATTAAATTAACATTGGATTTGACTCTATTTAAATGAAAATGTGCAAAGTATTCTTTGTTGCATCCTATAAAGAGCATATCCATTAGTAATTGATAAATATCTTATTTAGATGTGTCTATGAAAGTCTTATATGCATGTTAGACTAACTAGAGTTATACATTTATGAATCATGTAAATGAAGATATTAAATTATGAATTTGGGCTAACTATGTTTGTTTAAGTGAGTAATATTTTGTAGGATAGTTCAAGTACCAAGAATGAGCATTGCAACAAGAAAGCAAAAGATCAAGTCCAAAGGATTTTCAAGTTTAGCTTATAAGACTTAGATATTATGTGTAAAGGTAAATAAAAATCACACTAAGCTCAAACAAGTTTTAAAATCTTTAGAAATGTCTCTTACTTGTTAAAATGCCTAACAAACTATTTTTGTATTACTAGTCTTGGTGGTAGTTCAAATCTATGAAAATTTGTCAAGTTTGTGTTTTGCAAAATTGACCTTTGATTAGTAATCTGACCATATCTTTCAAAATATGTTGATTCTTGTTCTGAAACTTGTTTCATATGAAAGTAGACTCAATGATTTTTGTAACGAGTGGTCATTTATTTTAAACGAATGAGTAACAAAGAAGTTATAATCTTTTAAAAGTCAATTTTTCAAAAACATAGTGCAATAACCGACTATGGAACATCCATAACCAATTATTCACCAAGTCAGGAGCGTATGCTTTTGTTTTTTAAAAAACTCCTAACTAGTTATGAGCTTTGAATAACTGGTTATTGGCTAGTCTAAACGTTCCTAGTGAAAGTAATAACCGGTTATTCAAAACAAAATAATCGGTTATGCAACATCAATAACCAGTTATCTAGGCAACCAGAAATGGTTTTCCAACAGCTATAATTTGGCATTTAATGCCCCCAACCACCACCAACGACTCTTAAATACTTTGGGCTATAAATGAAAGTGCTTAGCCATTAAAGAAAAATTGGAAATCAATCTAAACAAGCTTATTAAGCATTAAATACTAGTTTTAACTCTCTTTTCTCATAACCCCTATTTTGAACTTTTAATGTGTGATTCCTTGATACCCATTGAGCTTCAATTTGTAATATCTACTTTTTTGAGAGTTTATCATTCAATCTTTCTTTGATTTCCTACAAAAGAAGGTGAGGTATCCCTCAAGAGATAAAAGGGTGAGGTATCCCTTGAAAGAGTAAAGGGTGAGGTATCCCTTGTTTGTAAAGAGGGTGATGCATCCTTCTAAAGTTGTAAAGGGTGAGATATCCCTATTTTGAGGCTCAAGTACAAAGGGTGAGACATCATGGAGGTGTGTTGAGTGCTCTTTGTTGTAAAAATTTTCAAGCACCTGTTTAAGCTTGAAGGTTTCGCGAAAAATTTCAGGTGATTCACTTGAGGATTGAACGTTGGTCACAAGGGGTGGCTGAACCAAGATAAATCCTTGTGTTTGTTTTTCTCAACTTTATCTCTTTACATTTTTGCTTTAATTATATATGCTTGGGTTGAACTTGATATCTAGCTTGTTTGCTTGATTTATCATTTAACCCAAGTTGTATTTGAGTAATCTATAATAGTTTTACCTTTGTTATGCATGTTTTGCTGCATTTATTAATTGAGTGCTTCAAAATGCTTAATTTCTTAATGGTATTTTAAAAATTTATAATTACTCAATTCACCCCCTCTTGGGTGATGGTTTCCATGACTAACAAGTGGTATTAGAGTTTCGTACTCTGATGAAAGCTTAATCACTTAGAGTTAAAGATCCTTGTTTGTTGGCAACCATTGAAAGCTTTTCAAAATGAATGATTTTGAAATTGATAAACCACCATTCTTTGATGGTGTGCATTTTGTTTATGGGAAAGTTAGAATGAAATTTTATATGCAATCTATTGATCTTGATTTGTGGGATATTGTGCTTGATGGATTTACTTGCCAATCAAAACAAACTTAGAATGTTTATGGTAAGAAATGTTTTTGCTTGAACCTTAAACCAATGCAAATCTTCAGAACTTGTTTGAATGATGATACTTATGCTAGAATTAAGAATTGCTCTGCTACCAAAGATATTTTGGACACCCTTAATGCTCTTTATATTGCTAACAATGATTTTTTGCATAAAGTTGTATATATAGAGCAAGAAAAGCAAAAAGCCTTTAGAGCAAGAAAATATTGAAAAATGTCCTCAAGAAGATGTTTAAAGTAAGAAAATGAGCTCAATGCCTCTTGGTGATGATGGTGCTCAATTTGAAGAAAAGGCAAAGCAAAACAAAATCGGGAAAGAAGATGTTCTTGAATCCTTGATGGATAATAATGAGGAAGATGATGATTCCCTTAGAGAGCCAAGTGTGCTAGAAATTGAGACTACTTCTTATATGGCTAAAATGGACTTTGAGGTAAATAGTGCCAAACTAGATTATAGTCCTTCCTATTATGAGCTATAATGTGCATATAATGAATTGTATGATTGATTGTTGAATTTAGAAAAGAAAAACTTATCTTGTTTGGAAAACATTTCCTTCATTGAAAATGAAATTGAAACTTTAAAAAATGAATATGCTTTTCTTGATGAGGAAATGCCTTTGAAATATGAAACCTCAACTTCTTGTGAAAAGTGCATTGATTTAGAAAATCAAGTTGATGACTTATCTTTCTAATTTTCCAAAGCTAATAATTCTAATTGCTTGCATTCTATGCACGTTAATGAAAATAAAATTAATGTTATTCCACATAAAAATTTAAGCAAGGCTTATGACAAAAATAGTATAGAATGTAATAACAATAAAAGGCTTAAGCTTTTCAAAGATTTCAAAGGACTAAACCATTATTAAATTCAATTGTTTGTAATTTTTTGTGGTCTTTTAGGACATATTTCTCATTTTACAATCATAGAAGAAATCCTTATATGAGAAATAACATAGTGTGAGTTCCTAAAAGTCTTAAAAGCATTAGTGCTAACATTCATGGACCCAAGATGAAGTGGGTACCAAAATATCCTCCTAGTGTTTCAATTATGTAGAAAATTTCTTAAAAGGATGGATTAATTGGTCAAAGGAATGATGAATCATCTAGGAGAATGCTTCCAAATCCCAATGGTAGAAGTTTTGATCAAAAAAGGAATATGACTTCAACCAAAGCTTCTTAAGTACAAAATGTAGAACATGTGAAGTTCAAGACTCCAAAAGAGAAGCAATGGGTAATAAAAAGTATTTCCTTGATTACCAAGACCAAGGTATTAGAAAATTTTATCCTTATGCATATTCACTTGTAAAGCCAATGAATTTAAGGTATATTCCTTGTAGGCCTTAAGTGATTTATAAAATCATGTGTACTTGGTAAAATTTGAATATTATATTTAACACATGATTATGTTCATTCTTATTGTACCATAGCTCATTAATTTGTTATATATCTTGGTACATAAGGTTCTATAATATTTAGGTATGCTTGCAATATTTTGAATTGTCTATATATATCATGAAAGTAAGCATGCTATTGACTATGTACTTAATGGTAATTGATTATTTAATTTGTTGTGATAAATTTACATACTATGAAAAAATTGATCTTTATGAGAGCATAATGGATTAATAATTAATGACTAATCTCTATGGATCTAAAATTGGTGGATACTAAATAAAGTACTTTGAATGGTGTTGTAGGATGACTATTAGTTCAAGCATGCATTGAAGTGAAATACATCTATGCAACTTGAGGTTGGAAAAATTTGAAATGGTCCAAGTTCTCCAAAAGTGAGGAAAATATAAAAAGAATGACATGGAGAACCACAACATTCTCATGGAGCCTTGAGATATGGAAGTTGGAGTCACCTATAAAAACTCAAAGAGTACACTTTTGGTGACATCAATCTCTTATCTTTATTTATGCTTTAAATTGAATATCATATGATATTTAGAGAAGTAGAGAGTTGTTTTTGTGCCTTAACATACCTTAAGTTGTGCTTTTCTAGCATTGTGTCTTTATATATGCTAACATGCTAGATATGTATACACTTTGTTTGGAATGACATGTTTTATGATAATATCTTTGTTTTTAAGCTTGTGACCAATTCTCTTTGTTCAAATATGGAAATTCACATGCTCATAAGTAGTTTCAATCCTTTCTCTTTGATGCTTAATTGTCTTATGTACTTACTTAGAGATTAGAAAGTTAAAAGTTATATGTCTTCTTGTTTGAAATTGCTTAATATGTTCATATCTTGAAAAAACAAAGTAAAAGATTCATTGTGCCTTGAACTTGTCTTTGAACTTCAATGGTCTTTACAATGAAGTATATCTTGAAATGAATTATAATTTTTTTCAAAAGTTATAGCTGTAACACCCCTAGAATTAATAATTTTATGATAAATAGTCATTTTATAATATTTGTGATTTTTGTGAATTTTTCTGTATTTTTCTGTGAACGCGAAATATTTTAATATTATTCCTCGTTTTGCATGCGCACTGAGCGGAGCCGGGAAAATGAGATATTTTTCTTGAGAACCTTGAACTGTGAAAATGTCGACAGGAGATCTTACTAAACCCGAGGCCAAACACGGTTTATGAGGTTTTATGTTTTTCAAGATTTTTATATGATAAATAAAAATCACAAAATAATTTTATTATTCGTTGGACAATAAATATCAGTTTTTGTTAACTGTAATTTCTATCTACTGATAATAAATTTGATACAGTATTAGTCACATTTTCGAGAACACTTTAATGACATCACTATAGTGACATTATCACCATGACATCACTTTGACTTTTTAAAGGGAGGAAGCTTCCTAGCACCTTCATTTTGGCTTATTGGAGAAGCTAGGAGGAAGCTTCCTTGCACATTCTTATTGGTTTCTTCAAGAAGCCACATTTCTTCTCTCCTCTTCTCCACCACACATTTGTGAGAGCTCTTTGTGGCCACACATTTTAATTCACACACTTATACAAAATACACCTAATTACCCTTTTTATTTCATTTCACTTTACTATCACTTTCTCTCTCTACCTTCCATTTTCATCTTTTCTCTCAACCTTCTCTCTTCTTCTTCTCGTTCACCCTCTCCATAGCACCACCATCTCCACCCACCTCCACCATGGAAAAAATCTCAAGCCTTCATTTTTCTTAAGCTACTACTCATTTTAGACATCATTCTTCTTAGATCCATCCATAAAGATCACATCTTCACCATTTTCTCTTTTCTTCTTCTCCTTTACCCTCGCGGTTTTTGCAACCCCAATAGGTGACCACCACCATTTTCATTTTCTCACTTCACCATCACCATTTCTACACACTCCTCATTCTAAACATTTTCTCTTTAGAGATCTTCTTCAAATTCCATCATCTTCTTCACTTTCTCTCAAGAACAAAGTTTGAGACTTTAAAGGTAACTCTTTGATTCTTCACTTTCTCTTCCTATTTTTTGTTTCTATGGCTATATTTATGATCATGGATCTATTCTTTTTCAACCATTGGTGTTGATTTTTTTGAACTTGATTTTTTAGGATTTTTGGAGCCTCAAAACCGAAACCACCAAGAAGCCTATAGGTGGCCATTTTTGTGTTCTTCCATTAGGTAAGAGGGAGATTACTCACTTCAACCATTATTGGTGGTGAGAGAACCTTTGTATGCTTACTTTGTTTGGTGATTTTGCATGTTTATGTGTTCTTGAATTTGATTAATGCTTGAATGATAATCTTGTATGTGTTGGATGTGTTGAAATGCTTGATGGTATTAGGGTTGTTAAATGGAAAATTTGAAGTTTCCTACCCTAATGCTAGGTCATGGTTTTGACTAGAATTTAGGGGTATAAATTGGTTTTTGTATACAATGAGATGAAGCTTATATGATTAAATATTGGATGATAATATTAAAATTAATGAATGAAAATTTTGAGGGCTTACTACCTTATTTTAGAGACCACGGTTTTGGCTTGGATTATTAGGGTTGGGAATTAATTTATATGGAATGGAACTTATATGATTAGGCATGAAATGAAATTTGGAGAGTCCTTTACTCTCTTGAGGGGCCACGGTTTTGGCTCAAAATAGTGAGGATTTGGATTAAATTAGTGAGTAATAAAACTTATATAATTGGACGCTAAAGAATTGATGATCATAATGGAATTGATTATGAAAGATCTAGGTTTTTCCTAAAACCTATGGAGGTTACGGTTTTGATAAGAACTTAGGGATGTAAATTTGATTTGGTATAAGAATTAAGTGAAGCTTAAATGGTTAAGTATTGAATGATGATGTTAGGTCTAATGAAAGGAAAAATTTGGGAGTTCATCACACTAATGAGGAGCCACGGTTTTGGCTTTAGGTTTTAAGAGATTAGATTGATTTGGTGTGAAATAAAATCTAAGTAATTAGGTATCAAGTAACTAATGCATAAAATGGAAAGAAATTAGAACCTTGATGACCTAGTGAGGCCACGGTTTTTAGAGAAAAATTAGGGGTTAAATGATGCCTTGAATGTATCTTTGGGGGTTAAGAATTTAGAGACATGCATAATCTATAATGAAGTGGAAGAATTAAATAGGATAATAACACTTAAGAGGGCTACAGTTTTAAGGGTTGTTTAACCTAAATATTTCATAATTGACCAAAGCTTAAGACTTTGAAAAGTGAGGATCCATAATATAGACTTATGATAATTGATGAACCCTGGATATAAATTGATGTGGGGAATTGATTTTATGTTATTGTGGACCCTATGTGGCCTAAGTACTTGTTGATTGTGTACTTGAGAAATGATTATATATGCCATTGTGGTATGCTCATGATGAATGTATCATTGATAAACATGTATGATGTACATTGTGTCGTCATGCATATGTGTTGTCCATTGGACATTGTTGAAAATGCGATGTATGCCTAGGAGTAGAATAACACCTATGTGTGGGTGCGAATAGACAAGCGTAGGGTCATAGTGGTTGGTCCTGGGGGCGTCAAGGTGCGGGTGTCTCACAATGGACAGTGGTAGCTCCACTGAGTCCGTGGGATAGACCGATGCAAACGCACCGATGATCTGGACCGAGACGTTGTCCTATATTACGATCAACTATTGAGGTGCCATGTATGAGCCATTTTGCGCAAATATTTTTATGAGATGAGCACACTATTTTAAGGCCAATGGTATACTAACATTACTCCTTGATCATTCACTCCAAAAATGTTTATGTCTAGCTCCATGGAGTAGGAACTTGGTACCATTTGCATTGTGAACTGTCAATCTCATAATTCATTTAGCATGAGCATTTATAACTGTGGAAAATACCTGTTCTTATTACTACAATAATATTCTGATTACTTGAACTATTGACTGTTGGAAATATTGATGTTGTCTGCCTGATATCGTGGATATTTGCTGTTATTTATCGTTATTCTGCTTTTATTGTAAGTTTTAATTATTACTGTGATTGGATATTTGAACTGTATTGATATGTGGGCGTCTAGCGCCGTTTTGTTTTCTTGCTGCTATTTTGGTACTGAAAGCTGGGTGTCTCACCTCTTTCCTGTATTCCTGTATTTTCGTTTTACATTTATATTTGATAAAAGATCGTGAGAAGGAAGAAGACGAGGGACCATACCCTTACCAATTGGATTGGGCTGATTCACTATTTTCAATATGGCGTCGAGACGAGATTTCTTTGATTACGTATGGGTGCAATTTCATGGGGGTATTGATGTCTGACGTGTTGATTAGAACTCCGAGCGTCGTATATATATATATATATATATATATATATATATATATATATATATATGGGGTTGCGGCTTTGTCTGCTAGTAGTACCTATCCCAGGGTTACTATTTTTTCCTTTTGTACTTTTGTACCCATTACCTTTTATTTGAATTTGTAAGTACTATATTTCGTGTTATTAGTGCTTTGTGTTAAAGGCAAAAAAAAATATTATATATGGAGTATGTGTTCTTAAGGTGGTTGTATTCTGAATGGTTGGGTACTATATATATATATTTCATGTCATGGCTCGTATTTTCCATATATGCACAATACTATAAATCCTTTCAGACTTGTTATTAAATTGTAACGCGTCTTGATTTAGTGACTGTGGCAATAATGACGATTGTGCTGTGGTTATTAAATCAAGGGGTATTACAATAGTTTCATGGTTTTTCAATTCTTGCATTAAATAAAGGATATTTTGTTCTTGATTGGCATGTGTGCATACTATAATTCCTTACTTGATATTACATGTCTTCATGATCATTGTTTTCCACAAAATGCTTATATATGTTTTGATGATGATCTAGTTTTTCTTGATAAACTTAATTCTTGCTTTGAAAATGATTAAACTATGCTTTTGGATTCAAATGCATATGTCCTTCTTTTGTTCTAGTTAGAGCTAACATTGCATGGTTGACAGTGTAGTACATGCTTTACACTATATATCAACCTAAATTATGCTTGTAAATGAGCTTAAATGATATTTGATGCTAACCTATGTTTTAGAGAACTTTTAGAGTTAGCTTTGCAAGTTTTTCTATATGTTTCAAATATAGCCATCAAATATTAAAATACTAAGCATAAGTGGATAAAAGAGAAAAGTTGTATGAAGAGGGACATGAAGAGACTTTCTTCAAGTGTAATGGAATGGAGTATTCAAATGAAGAAAGCTCAAAATTAAAGGACCAATAAATAAAGAGCATCACTCTCTATCTAACTCAATAAGTATCTCTATCCCTAAGCTATTGTGGTATTCTATATGCTATGGATTGTATGATACTTATTCATAAATTGATCTTAAATAATTAGATGATTTCCTTACATGAGAAGTATGCTTAGCATTGACAAAGTACCTAATTGGATATTAACTTGCTAATTTTGTCATTGCATTTAGAGTGGATGATATTAATTCTATACATGCTTTGATCCCTTTAGCATATTTCATCAAGGTGAATGCTTAATATCCATGATTCTCTTAATCTATGGTTTCTTAGTAGTATAACACCTATAAGAATCATTCTCTTGTTTTGAAAAGAGTTTCTGGTTTGATTAAAAAAAAGTTTTTTTAAAGCAATATGCCTTGTCATATTTGAAAGAAGTTTTTCAAGTTTCATATCCTTGAGAATCTTTTGAACTTGTCTTAAGACCTTGGAAGTATTTTCTCACTTCCTAATTGTCTTGAAAATTTGGAAATCATTGGATATATGCTAAATGTAGTATTCTCTTTATTTGCTTTGAAAAGCTTTATTAAATCTTGAGAGAATATTTAAGAAAGCTTCTAAATAAATCTTTTGGAATGTTCTATAGAGCCCATCTTAATACTTCAAAAATATAAGCCTTGTTCTTCAAAGTGTTTTATTTTCTCATGACTCTTGTTCAATGAGAAAGAGAGGAGATGTACTTTCAGATGTTCTTTTGACATTAGTTTGATTACTCTAAAGGAATATGTGGTTTAATATAAAACCTCTCTACCTTTCTAAAATGCTTTTAAAAATTTAATGTGGTCTTACAAAATTCTTTTTGAAAGGGAGAGAAGTTTTAAAATGGTTTTTGATTAATGGATTAAGAACAAGTATCTTTTGCCTTGCTTTTCTTTATGATAATGTACTTACATGGTCTTGGCATATATATTATCCATCTTGTGCTTCATTGAGGGGGAGACTAGCTCCTAAGTTATTTATAACTCTTGGCTTACATCATTGTTTGACATAAAGTTTTTTATTGCTATCATATGCTAAATGTTGATGAACCAAAATATGACAAGCTTTGCAAGAATAATCTTTTATATCTTGAAAGCATGCTTGTTTCATCTCTCTATTCTTGAATCATAAGTAGAATCAAATAGGGGGAGATAGTTATGTTTTGAATAACTTAAATAAGTTTTTTTTTTTATGATCCAACTCCTTTTGGCAACGTGAGTTTTATATATAGGAGAAGGGGAAATATTATCTTTCCTCCCTAAGCCTTTTTGTTGATGTAAAATAGGGGGAGTGAAAATTGGAAAGAAAAATATGTTCTTGTACTTATTGTATGATATGCTTACATGAATATCTATTCTTTTATATTGCTCAACATATTTTTTCTTTGGTGATTTGTCATCATTGAAAAGGGGAAGATTGTATAAATAAGTTTTCCCCAATAGTTTAATATGTTAAGTTTTGATGATAACAAATACAAGACAAAAAGAATGATGCTTATGCTATATAGATATACTTAATATATTATATTGGATCATGCATGATCATATACTCCATCTTGTTATATTTCATATAAAAATCATGTATATTCTTTATAGCATCTTTTATAAGATATATCCAATAGTATGTTATTTGAGCTGTATTAAATTAATATTGGATTTGACTTTATTTAAATGAAAATGTGTAAAATATTCTTTGTTACATCCTATATAGAGCATATCCATTAGTAATTGATAAATATCTTATTTGGATGTGTCTATGAAAGTCTTATATGCATGTTAAATTAACTAGAGTTATACATCTATGAATCATGCATATGAAGATATTGAATTATGAATTTGGACTAACTATTTTGTTTAAGTGAGCAAAACTTTGTAGAATAGTCCAAGTACAAAGAGTGAGCATTGCAACAAGAAAGCAAAAGATCAAGTCCCAAAGATCTTCAAGTTTAGCTTATAGGACTTAGATCTTATGTGTAAAGGTAAATAGGAATCACACTAAGCTCAAACAAGTTTTAAAATCTTTACAAGTGTTTCTTACTTGTTAAAATGCCTAACAAACTATTTTTGAATTGCTAGTCTTTGAGTCCTTATCTTTTTACCTTGGTCTTGGATGTGCTTACTATGCATATCCAAGAGCCGATTCCACAATGCATGCTTTTTGCAGATGATATAGCCTTAGCTGGTGAGTCAAGAAAGGAAACAAATGGGAAGCTAGAGCTATAGAGATGAGCTTTGGAAGAACATGACTTCTGTCTAAGCAGGAGTAAGACGGAGTATTGTTGTGACATCGACAAGTGCACCGAATTGCAAAAGTAGTAAAAAGTGAGTAAGAGTATCGTTCCACGAGGATTAAGTTATTAATTACTAAATTCGTTGAAAGTGACACTATTTAAGCTAACAAAGAAAGATAGTTGTTGCAAATATAATTAAAAAGAAATATAAATAAGCAAAGGAATAAATCAAAGGGGTGAAAAACAATAGTATTAACACGTTAGGGTTCAGACTTCACTTGAACTCTTTAAATATACATTCAAATATTAGTTTAATTATGTTCTATTTCAATGATTTATGGTCAATTCCAAAAATTAATTAATACCCAATCCCTTGGTATATTAATCTTCTTACACTGTTTGAAATTAACTAATCTCTTAGTCTAACCTCAAATAGAAAGGCATTATCAAGGACGAGGGAATTAAAAGAAAGACCACATAACCCACAACGTCTATTCCTAGCGACTGCAGAAATTATGGTGTTTATCATATATTCTAGGTTCATGCAAATTTTCCCAAATCATACATCAACCCAAAAGATCATTCCTAAATTGATCAGGTTTAGAAAAATATCAGTGATAAACATGTATATCATGAAATAGAATCATAAATTAAACCCATAAAAGAAGTTACATCATCAAAGTATCAAGATCCATCATCCCCCTAACAAAAGAGGTTTAGTTACACATAAAAAATGAAGAACACAAAGGGAAGAATATGACAAAATCCATTGTAGAAAGGTGGAAAGGTTGAAGAAAATTCCTAATCTTCAAGCCTAATTGCACCCACACCACATTAGGGTTTGTGCCTCTTGACAGCTGTTGAGTTCTATCCAAGTGTGTAAGCTTATGTTCAATTTGCCATAACTTTTCTATTTAAAAACAAATAACGTGTTCTATTGCGCGGCCAGCAGTCAGGCGCTGGATTGTGGGTGCTCAAGTGTTGGAGCACTCAAGCGCTGGAGTGCTGGATTGCGGGGGCTCAAGCGTTGGGGCGCCAGAATGCCAATTTCAGTTTTTCTTTCTTATTCAAGTGTCCAGTTTTCTTCCATATGTATTTATCTATCAAAAACAAATAAAACACGTAATAAGAACATTATTTAAAATAATAAAAACAAACTAAAACTTGAGAACAAAGCTCAATTAAAAAGATTAAAAGAGAATGAAAACCCATAATTTGAACCGTAAAAATATGAATTTTTACAGGTTCATTACTCTCCCAAACTTAAGCTTTTGCTTGTCCTCAAGCAAAGAAAAACAAAAATAAAAAAAGACTCAAAACACACAGAATCAACCATGGCAATACCGGGTATTGAAAATTATTCATATCCTCAGAAATTGCTTCATAATCTAATTTCAAAGTGTCACATATGAACAATTCATTTATCATAACTCTTATACAAAAATGACTTCCAAAAAACATGAATGAAAGACCTAATCTCTTCATAGAGTACAAACCCAGATAGGTTCATAAAACTGCAAATGCACATCAAACTCACATCCATAAGGTTGTTCTTCATCTCTCTCTCTCCACTAATGTAAACAACACATAACTTAAGATCAAAAGGGTCCTTTAAAGCTTGTAATGTAAGGTCAAGGGTAAGGGTTAAGAAAGAAGGGATAAAATAATGAAAGCAAAAGTTAAGATACATAATCATGCATATTTCAAAATTCAAGCCACAAAATGTAGAACAAGTGCAAAATGGAGCAAAAAAATCATCACTTTATTCATCCTTTTTTCTTCTTTTTTTTTTAACAACTTCCACCCCCAAACTTATTTCTTTGCAAAACTTTGGGTGGACTTTCTCTTTTTGAATTTTTTGAATTACTTTTCAACTCCATAAATACTCCATGCACAAAAATAACGAAAAATTGAATAATAAAATAACACACGATATGCACTCAACAAAGGTTATGTAAGAGAGGGAATTTTTTTTTATATGGGCATGGGAAGGGTAAATGTGGGTAAAGAAAAAAAAATAAAGGCCAAACAATATCAAGATTGCAAAAAGGGACCTAAGGATATACTGTGTTCACAGGTTACCTTGAAAGGTTCAAACAGTCCAAAGAAGGCCATTATCATTTCCTTAATCATGCACTGCCTAAGATTTCGCCTCAAGAGAGAATCAAACAACCTCTAGATATAAGCCATCCACACACATGCATTCCCATAAACTTTCTCTAAGTCTGACATGTAATTAAATTCCAAGGTCTATCAAACATAAAGATGGGGAAAACATCCATACACAATTGAAATAATAGAGATAAATATAACTGATGGATTCTCATGTGATATCCCAAGAAAATAGATCAATCCACAATTCAAATAATCATTGGATATTCAATTCAACACACCGGCATGCACAGAATAACTCAAAACACAATAGGGTGATGATAAAAAAACAAAATAAAAAAAATGAGAAAATAAAAAATTAAGGAAAAGAAAAACTTTTTTTTGGCGGTTGACAACTATATACATCCCTCTACAAAGGCTTCGAACTCAAGGAGACAGCTAAGCCGACTCAACACTAGCCAACTACAAAACAAAAATAGAAAAAATGTTAGTCAATAAAATAAAATAAAATAAAAATAACAAAAATAAAAAAATAATAAGAGAGAAAATTTAGGTTGCCTCCCAAAAAGTGCTTGTTTAATGTCATTAGCTCGACGTTGCCTTTTGTTTATGGTGGTTTGAAGCAAGAGAAATAGGACGATGTCTTTCTTTTGTCAGATCTTTGCCTCCATACTCATTCACTGGCCTTGGAATCCTTTCCAAAAATATTCAGAACTGGCATAGCATGCGGAATCTCATCAAGCCATGGAGGTCTCAAACTTTCAACAGATGACATATCAGGTTTCAATTCATCAAAAGATTTCAACCTTTTTTGCAACGAATTATGAGAGATGATAAGAACTTTTTCTTTACCAGCAATCTCAGAAACAGAAAGATCTTTCTCTTTTTCATAAATAATCTTAGAAGTGTAATTGGCTAGCTAACATTGATAATAGTTTTGATAATAACAAACATGATGAAGATGATAGGAAGACCAAGTCCAAGACCTGCAAGAATAGCTTTAGGACTTAGAGTCTTTTTGTATGAAGCCTTTTGGATATCTCATTGGTTTTGGAAAGAAAAGTCTTAAACATGGTTTTCAAATATATCTATGTTTTCAAAATGGTTTTGAAAATGATTAAAAGTTAGTTTGGAAATTTGGAAGCAAATTCACAGGTTTTTGAAAATGTTTAAGAAATTCTTTTTAATAGCTTTATTCAAATAAAGCTCTTTTTCTTCAAATAGATCAATTTCAAATGATTAGTCTTTATCAAAGCTTATTCGAATAACTATAAAGTTATTAGAATAACCATTTGAGTTATTCGAATAAAGTGTCTCAGAATCCATTTTCACAAGGCTTTTCAAATTGGGTTATTTGAATAACTCAATGGTTATTCGAATAACGTTGTGATCCTGTTTTAGAAAGAAATGACCATTTTCGCATTGAATGCATATTTAATTTCTTCCAACGACTCTTTTCTTCAAAGCTCTATAAATAGAGACCTTGGGTCATCTTTGCAACTAGTCTAACAATCTGAATCATTGCTTGCTTGTGTTAAAATGTGATTTATGATTTCTCTCTTATTTTTTTGTGCTCTTTTGCCAAAACTTTGAGATATCCTTAGATAGCTCTGTTAGTGCTTCAATTTGTATTATTTGCTCTTTGTGAGAGTTTCTCTTCATCTATTTTCTGCTATATTTCTGAGAGGGTGAGGTATCCCTCAAAAACATTGTAATAAGGGTGAGGTATCTCTTAAAGATTTGTAACAAGGGTGAGGTATCCCTTGAAGGTTTGTGTAACGGTGAGGTATCCCTGACAGTTTGAGACTTTAGCACAAGGGTAGAGTTTTCCTGTGTAACACCCTTCGTAGGGCATTACATTTCTGACTAAAAACTTAAAATCTGAAAGTCATTTCATGAAAACTTTGAGTTCTAAAATATGGATTTTAAAATTTCTTTTTGCAAAAATATAAACTTACCGAAATATATAGATAATACAAAAAATAGACTGGACTGATTACTACACATGTTACTTATACCACATAATATTAAACAATATTTAAAACATAAAACTTACAGACTCAAAAAAATAGTAGCAAACCCAATGACGGGTCTTACTTAATGGCACGGTAACAACACTAACAAGAAAACTCAACATACTTGATCCATTCCTCCACCAAACTGCACACTGTCGAAACTAAGAAGATCACTCCTCAACCCCATCACCGACCTCAGAACATTGCCTCCAGTTAAGTCTAAGAAGCTCACTTTGCCTTCTATACTAATTTTAACAATGCAAACACAACAAAACAGTACAACAAAGAGGTGAGATCCTCTTTCATCAATACCAGTATGGTAGCAAAGAATGATACGAATGACAAATTCATTCCATACACACATATATCACAAGTATAATCATGTTATCAATTTATCTTTAGAAAACATATTTCACAATAATATAAAGATTAACGATATTTTAACAACAGATATTAATAATATATATATAATGATTATGCCATGGGAAATGTACCTTGACAATGCCACAACAATATGTATACCGACTAAGCATATGCACAATGCACCATCTTCCTACTCCATGGAGCTAAACAACTTCGGATATGAATGGCCTAGTAGATTTGCCCACCTCAATGACAGTCTACATGGACGCGAAAGGAATAGTGTTTTGTTGGGACATGCGCCAATGCGTTGCAACGGTTTATCATGGCTAGAGATGTATAATGCGACAAACAAGTCACTATGAATCACCGCGCCCTGACGTCTCCAGTAGATCCCCCACTGGATCACACTACCCGTTCTCATTCACTCTTAGGAAACAAAAGCCATAACAGCCACTGACTATACAATGTTCAATGCATGATAACTCAATGCATAACTCAAACCACTGTTGTACTGTTCATAATAATATTAGAACAACTGCTTATTCAATTGTTTAATATTATTAGTATTAATGATATTATATAACCACCCAGTCAATTACATAATATCAATGATCCACCCGAGTCCAGTACGTCGGCCCAACAGTAATCCACTGTTTTTCTCAATTGCGTAACCTTTTTATCGCATTTTCACAATCGCATGATGCTTTTGTCGCGTTTTCAAATCATGTAAATATTTTTCAACGTTTTTCCAATCGCGTAAAAATATTTAAACATTTTCAAAATTGTGTAGCTCAAAAATCATTATTTTTTGAAATGCGTAAGATTTTTCTACTATTTTTCACTGTGTAAATATTTCTTGACGTTCTAAATTACATTCAGAAACTTTCCAAACTAAAAATATTATTTGGACATCATTTTCCATTTTTCTTATAAAAACTACTCTAAGAAATAATTTCTGACATTTTTCTCAAAATCTGTATTATTTGAATTTAATAAAATCTTTTACTGTTACCTTTACTAAAATTCTTTTAAATAGAATATTTTGAGCTCTAAATCACTTTCAAAACTTATTCTCCATTATCATAAATAAAAATTACTTTTATCTACTTAAACTTTGTTCCATTCTCTTTAAATAAATTACTTGAATTCTCAAATCACTTTTAAAAACTCATTTTTCATTTCTATCATTAAAATCATTCTTTACCCAATAAAAGCCATATATTTCTAGATTCCTCTTAGTAATACTTTCTAATATTTTCTTCACAAAATTTTACATTACTATAATTTAATCAAATCTTATAGGTCAAAAACCTCCAACGTGCTTCAAGACCCAAATGGGTGAGCTATACTTTAGTAACGTCAAAGTATAAATTTATTTCTCATCATAACCTAAATTCATTAATTTAATTAATTCCAAAAACTAGTTTACTTTCTTTTTATGTTTCGAAATTCACTAAATTGAGTTCCTATTAATTAATCCTTTAAGACTACACTTGAGAAAATATTTTTGATCTAGAATATCAATTCTTGGCATGTTGGCCGAAATTCAATCTTTTGCTTTATCATTGAATATTTATTCATTTTCTATCTCATTTTTTCTTTGTAAAAAAATCTTTAATCCAATTACTTGTTACTAAATCATCTAAATTTACACTTAGTAAAACATTTTCAATTGGTTTGCTCTAAAACAAGAATGAAGGCCGTGAGCCTCTTTATGGCCATTGGGACCAAAATTCTTTTCTTTACAACATATATCATAATATACACATATTATTTTAATCATATTTATACTACCACATGTTCATGTATATTATTAAAGCAATAAAATTCATATTAAGCAGTTTATCGCAAGGTAATCAAAATCATACTATCACATATACTAATCAAGCAATAAAATCATGCTTAGCTATCAAAGAAATAAAATCATGCATAGCTATCAGATATAACATAACATAGAACACTTAAGCATACACAATCAAGTGAATAAATCCTTATGGATTTTTCACCATACACTAATCCACTCCTCAACACCAACACATGGTTGATGTGGGTAATCTCCCTCTTACCTCTTGGCTAAACCTCCAAAGCTCCTTGCTTTTCTTGAACCAACTTTTTCTATCAAGAGTTTCTTGAAAAACAACATAAACATACACAAATTAACTTCTAAGGCTTTGAAATAGAAAACCATGGATCAAGTATGGCTTAGAAGAAGAAAATGAAAGCAATAGTGAAGATTCCAAGAATTTCACCTTAAGACCTTAGAACTTAGGCTTTGAAAGACTCCTTAAAAATGGATGATTTTGATCAAGACTTCAACTACAAAGTGTCTTGAAATAAGGTAAAGATTCAAGAAATATGGATGATGTAAATTATTGAAGGTTGGGTGATGGTACGGAGTGGTGTGGCCGTGAGGTGTTCTTAGAGAGAATGGAGAGAACTTAGTGAAGCTTGCTTCAGAAAGCTGATGAAGATGAAATGAAATGAATGAAGAGTCATACTTTGTTTCTCCTAAAGCCTAAAACTGTGAGCCCCCCTTTGGACACCAAGAGAGTGTCTAAATTCATCTAGCCACTTTTTGAGGCTTGAATAGCTATAGATTGAATCAATGGTTGATCTTCAAAGCCTTTGCCTCCAAGCTTGTTTTCTATGGGCTTAGACAACTTGAGTCATCTAGTTCTTGAAGTTTCCTAATCAATAGAAAACTAACTACGTTTCTAATTCAATTATGTCATAACCAAATTAAACTAACTTAGTTAGGTTTTCTAGCTTCTTTGCTAATTACTTAGTTACTTACCAACTATCTAGTTATATTACGTATTAATCATTCTTTCTAGAAGGTGCTAGACAACTCTAGTAACTATGGACTCTAAAGAGTAGCAAACTAAGTTTGCTCCATTTAGTTACTACACAGGTTTTTAGGCTAACTTAGTTTAAATCATCTAGTTTCTAACTAACTAGTCTAACCATTTTTATTGACCGCTTCCCATTGGTTTAGAAATTTAAGCCATCTATTTTGACTAAATCCTATTGGTTCACAGAAGATATTTTCCAGACAATAGATACAGAAATTATTACTCAATGAATAGAACATTACTACTTATAAGTCAGTAAATATTTGTTTACTGTAAAATAAAAATATAGTATATTTTTATTTCGCAGATAAATCTAAAAATTAAAAGATTATGTCATATATCTCTCAGAATTGGGTTTAGTAAGATCCCCTGGCTCCTAATAAATACGTAAATATTTTCCTCGGCCCGAAAATTATTATTTTCCTGACCCGGAGTAAATCACACAAAACAATCAAATACAGTCATGGAATAGTCAAAATAATTTTACTTCATACAAAAATCACAAAACATCTAAAATATAATAAAATATTCAAAATATCTCAAATATAATAAAATATTCAAAATATCTTAAAATATCACCAAAATTCATAAATATTATATAAGTCATGAAAATCAAATCAGATTAATAAAAATCATTAAGGATTGACAGAAATAAATAAAATACCAATGCTCATATACTGCCCAAAATAATATTAAAATAATCAAAAACGTAAAAACTTCCAAAGATTCTTAAAAATCACAAAAATTATAAAAATCATGGAAGTCGAGTCGGATTACTAAGAATATTTAAGAATCGACCGAAATAAATAAAATACGAATTTTCAGGGTGTTACAACACTCCCACTCTAAAAAGAAATTTCATCCTCGAAATTTGCGTACCTTAGAATAGATGAGGGTATTGCTCCTTCATCTTGACCTCCAGTTCCCATGTTGTATCTTTGCTTACATCATTCCAGATTACTTTAACCAACGAAATCTCTTTGTCTCATGTTCAACTCCTTCTGATTAAACAGATACCTTAGACTCTTGTAATTGAAGACGTTGAATGTTACTCCATAAAGAAAGTGTCTCCATACTTCTAATGCAAACACAACAGCTACCAACTCCCATTATTATGTAGGATATCTCTTCTCATCTACCTTCAATTTCCTTGAAACATACATTACCACTATTCTATTATGCATAAACACATGTTTTAAACTCTGATGTAACGCATTATAGTACACCTACAATGGTTCATTGGGATCAGGCAGAACCAATACCAGGGAAGTAGTCAAACCTTTTTCAACTCCTGAAAATTCTCCTTGTATGCATCAATCCATGCAAACGCTTAATTCTTTCTAGTAAGCTGGGTGAGAGGTCCTGCGATCTTGGAAAATTTCTCAATAAACCTTCAGTAGTAATCAGCTAACTCGATAAAACTATGGATTTTCGATGCAGTCTTCGGTCTTTCTCATTCAAGAACTATTTCAACTTTTGACGCATCCACTATAATTCCTTTCTCTGAAATCACGTGGCCCAAAAACTACACTTCATTCAACCAGAACTTGCGTTTTGACAACTTTAGCATATAATTGCTTCTCCTTTAGACTTGGAGAACCACACTAAGATGTTTAGCATGTTCCTCATGATTTCGAGAATTGATCAGAATGTCGTTAATAAAGATAATGATAATTCTGTTTAGATTATGATGAAAGATACTATTCATATAATCCATGAATATTGCGGAAGCACTCGCCACTCCGAACAACATCACTTGAAATTTCCTTTCCTTCATACCGCTTCACTCTCCTACCTTTGCTTTTAATAGGAAGTGTCTCACAAATCAAGTTCTCTTTTTCAACAGTACTGTATATGATACTATGACATGAATTGGACTAGAAACATCCTTTCTTGCAATTGCAATATATAAAAGGACATTATAAAGGTTAGAAAGAAAAGGTAGCGAAACTATCCGATGTGTTACCGAGCATATCCAACAAAGAATTTGATGTTGCCTGATTTTAAGAATGAATTTTCTGGGACACTAAAATTTTACTGAAACAATCTACATGATATGGTTGGAGGATAACCAATCTATTCTTAAGATCACATCTATCTTGTGAAAGAGGTAGACAGTTTAGATTAACAAAAAGAATTGTTTGAGGAGCTGGACAATAACAATGGGTTTGGTAATAAAAGTAGAAATAGATAAGTCAAAAGGTAACGAAGATATTGATAGCTCAAATCAACCCACACAATCAATTAGCCACAAAAGAATGGGTTAGACCAAGAATATATAATTGCGACACATGAAAAATATTATGAAGGTGTAGAAAGAAAAGATGGTGGAGTCACCTAATATGCTACCAGACCTATCCAAGAGAGAAATTGATGTGGTCTGGTGAATTTAGAAGTGAGCTTTTTAAATTGAATAATTCGACCAATAGATCTAATAAAGCATGGATGGTTGGAAAGTACCCAATCCATATTTTTAGATCGCGTCTGTTTTGTGAAAGAGGTATACAAATTGAATCAACAGAAAAGATTCAGTCATTTAACAGACTTAGGATAGTTTAAGCAACTCAAGTGATCAGCCATAGGTTTTAGTAATAGAAGTAGAAATAATTAGGTCAAAAGATAATAAAAACACAGATAACTCTAACTGACCCACACAATCATATGCCATAAAGAAATGAGTTACCCCCTGAATTACATTGTACAGTTAAAGGATCACCTCTTGTGACACAATCTTCTTTGTTTAGGTCTTCAGTCTGGGGTACTTTTGCTCCACTTAGAGAATCGATGCTGCATTCTACTTGAGATGTCGAAGCACGTTCATTACTAATAGATGACTTCGTCTTTGGTGGAATACACTTTTTAGCAAGATGTCCGGGCATCCCACACTTCAAACAAATGATTCCTTTGATTGTACAATCCCTTGTCAGATGATCTTTCCCACAGTTCTAACATTTTGGTGTAGAAGTTCCGGTTAGACCAAACCTGCTACTACTAGTACTTCCTCCATAAGATTGCTGTTGTTGTTGACTTCCCGATGACTGCGAATACATTTTCTGCTAGAATCGCTTGACCTTACGATTTCTTCTCCTTCGGAACCAATATAGTCCAACGTTATGGGGTCCCATATCCTGAAACTGATTCAACTCTAACAAAATCTAAGCCTCGGCTATCAATTCCTACTATTGAATGAGCCTCCGAGTTTGTTGTATAATTACATCAGTCGTTGTCCATATTGCTTCCATTGTTGCAATCATATTACCACTATCATGTCCTGCTTCCACATGCGTACGTCTACCACGAGCCATTACCTTTTCTTTAAAAACAGTCAAATCAAAACACAATGGAAACCAAAGTAACCATTCCAAACAACATTGTCTCCTTTCGAAGTCCAAGCACAGAGAGTTACATAGTACAAACAAGACAGACCTAACCACAAAATCCCAAAAGACTCTAACCGTGCTTTGATACCAACTAATGTAACACCCTTTGTAGGGCATTACATTTCTGACTAAAAACTTAAAACCTGAAAGTCATTTCATAAAAACTTTGAGTTCTAAAATATAGATTTTAAAATTTCTTTTCGCCGAAACATAAACTTACTGAAATATATAGATAATATAGAAAATAGACTGGACTGATTAATACACATGTTACTTATACCATATAATATTAAACAACATTTAAAATATAAAACTTACAGACTCAAAGAAACAGTAGCAAACCCAATGACGGGTCCTACTTAACGGCATGGAAACAACACTAACGAGAAAACTCAACATACTTGTTTCGTTCCTCCACCAAACTGCACACTGTCGAAACTGGGAAGATCACTCCTCGACGCCGTTACCGACCTCAGAACATTGCCTCCAGTTAAGTCTAAGAAGCTCGCTTCACCTACTATACTAATTTTAACAATGCAAACACAACAAAACAGTATAACAAAGAGGTGAGATCCCCTTTCATTAATATCAGTATGGTAGCAAAGAATGATAGGAATGACAAAATCATTCCATACACACAGATATCATAAGTATAATAATGTTATCAATTTATCTTCAGAAAACATATTTCACAATAATATAAACATTAACAATATTTTAACAACAGATATTAATAATATATATAATGATTATGCCACCGGGATATGTACCTTGACAATGCCACAACAATATGTATACCGACTATGCATACGCACAATGCACCATCTTCCCACTCCATGGAGCTAAACAACTTCGGATATGAACGGCCCAAAAGATCTGCCCACCTCAATAACAGTCTACATGGACGTGAAAGTAATAGTGTTTTGTCGGGACATGCGCCAGTGCGTTGCAACGGTTTATCATGGCCAGAGATGTATAATGTGACAAACATGTCACTATGAATCACTGCGCCCTGACGCGCCCAGTTCATTCATTCCGAGGCAACAAAAGTCATAACAATCACCGACTATACAATGTTCAACGCATGATAACTCAATGCATAACTCAAGCCACCGTTGTACTGTTCACAATAATATTAGAACAATGGCCCATTCAATTGTCTGATATTATTAGTATCAATGATATTATATAATTGCCCATTTAATTACATAATATCAATGATCCCTCAGGTCCAAACGTCACCAACAAGATGTCGATTGTTTTTCTCAATCGCGTAACCTTTTTATCGCATTTTCACAATCGCGTGACGCTTTTGTACGTTTTCAAATCACGTAAATATTTTTCAACATTTTCCCAATCGCGTAACTTAAAAATCATTATTTTTTGAACTGAGTAATTTTCACTGTGTAAATATTTCTTGACGTTCTAAATTAAATTCTGAAACTTTTCAAACTAAAAATATTATTTGGACATCATTTTCCATTTTTCTTATAAAAAGTACTCTAAGTAATAATTTCTGACGTTTTTCTCAAAATCTGCATTATTCAAATTTAATAAAATCTTCTACTGTTACCTTTATTATAATCCTTTTAGAATAGAATTCTTTGAGCTCTAAATCACTTTCAAAACTTATTCTTCATTATCATAAATAAAAATCACTTTTACCTACTAAAAACTTTGTTCCATTCTCTTTAAATAAATTACTTGAATTCTCAAATCACTTTTAAAAACTTCTTTTTCATTTCTACCATTAAAATCATTCTTTACCTAATAAAAGCCATATATTTCTATATTGCTCTTAGTAATACTTTCTAATATTTTCTTCACAAAATTTTACATTACTATAATTTAATCAAATCTTATAGGTCAAAATCCTCCAACGCGCTTGAAAACCTAAATGGGTGAGCTATACCTTAGTAACGTCAAAGTATAAATTTATTTCTCATCATAACCTAAATTCATTAATTTAATTAATTCCAAAAACTAGTTTACTTTCTTTTATATTTCAAAATTCACTAAATTGAGTTCCTATTAATTAATCCTTTAAGACTACGCTTGAGAAAATATTTTTGATCTACAATATCAATTCTTGGCATGCTAGCTGAAATTCAATCTTTTGCTTCATCATTGAATATTTATTCATTTTCTATCTCATTTTTTCTTTGTAAAAAACTCTTTAATCCAATTACTTATTACCAAATCATCTAAATTTACACTTAGTAAAATATTTTCAATTGGTTTGCTCTAAAACAAGAGTGAAGGTCGTGAGCCTCTTTATGGCCATTGGGACCAAAATTCTTTTCTTTACAACATATATCATAATATACACATATCATTTTAATTATATTTATACTACCACATGTTCATGCATATTATTAAAGCAATAAAACTCATATTAAGCAATTTATCGCAAGGCAATCAAAATCATACTATCACACATACTAATCAAGCAATAAAATCATGCATAACTATCAAAGAAATAAAATCACATATAACATAACTTAGAACACTTAAGCATACACAACCAAGTGAATAAATCCTTATAGATTTTTCACCACACACAAACCCACTCCTCACCACCAACACATGGTTGATGAGGGTAATCTCCCTCTTACCTCTTGGTGAAACCTCCAAAGCTCCTTGTTTTTCTTGAACCAACTTTCTCTATCAAGAGTTTCTTGAAAAACAACATAAACACACACAAATTAACTTCTAAGGCTTTGAAATAGAAAACCATGGGTCAATCATGGCTTAGAAGAAGAAAATGAAATCAATAGTGAAGATTCCAAGAATTCCACCTTAAGACCTTAGAACTTAGGCTTTGAAAGAACTCCTTGAAAATGGATGATTTTGATCAAGACTTCAAACTACAAAGTGTCTTGAAATAAGGTAAGGATTCTAGAAATATGGTTGGCGTAAATTATTGAAGGTTGGGTGATGGTATGGAGTGGTGTGGCTGTGAGGTGTTCTTAGAGAGCATGGAGAGAACTTTGTGAAGCTTGCTTTAGAAAGATGATGAAGATGAAATGAAATGAATGAAGAGTCATACTTTGTTTCTCCTAAAGCCTAAAACTGTGAGCCCCCCTTTGGACACCAAGAGAGTGTCTAAATTCATGTAACCACTTTTTGAGGCTTCAATAGCCATAAATTGAATCAATGGTTGATCTTCAAAACCTTTGCTTGCAAGCTTGTTTTCTATAGGCTTAGACAACTTGAGTCATTTAGTTCTTGAAGTTTCCTAACTATGGAATCAATAGAAAACTAACTAGGTTTCTAATTCAATTGTGTCCTAATCAAATGAAACTAACTTAGTTAGGTTTTCTAGCTTCTTTGCTAACTACTTAGTTACTTACCAACTATTTAGTTACATTACGTATTAATCATTCTTTCTAGAAGGTGCTAGACTACTCTAGTAACTATGGACTCTAAAGTGTAGCAAATTAAGTTTGCTCCTTTTAGTTACTACATAGGTTTTTAGGCTAACTTAGTTTAAGTCATCTAGTTTCTAACTAACTAGTCTAACCATTTTTATTGACCGCTTCTCAGTGGTTTAGAAATTCAAGCCATCTATTTTGACTAAATCCTATTGGTTCACAAAAGATATTTTCCAGACAATAGCTATAGAAATTATTACTCAATGAACTAAACATTAGTGCTTACAAGTCAGTAAATATTTGTCCGCTGTAAAATAAAAATATAGTATATTTTTATTTCACAGATAATTTCTAAAAATTAAAAGATTATGTTACATATCTCTCGAAATTGGGTTTAGTAAGATCCTCCAACTCCGAATAAATACGTAAAGATTTTTTCCGACCCAAAAATTATTATTTTCTTGACCCAAAGTAAATCATACAAAACAATCAAATACAGTCACGGAATAATCAAAATAATTTTACAGCATACAGAAATCACAAAACATCCAAAATATAATAAAATATTAAAAATATCTCAAATATATTAAAATATCACCAAAATTCACAAATATTATATAAGTTATGAAAATCAAATCAGAATAATAAATATCATTAAGGATTGACAGAAATAAATAAAATACAAATGCTCATATACCACCCAAAATAATATTAAAACAATCAAAACGTAAAAACTCCCAAAAATTCCTAAAAATCACAAAAATTATAAAATTCATGGAAGTCGAGTCGGATTACTAAGAATATTTAAGAATCGACCGAAATAAATAAAATACGAATTTTTGAGGTGCTACAACACTCCCCCTCTAAAAAGAAATTTCGTCTTTGAAATTTGTGTACCTTAGAACAGGTGAGGGTATTGTTCCTTCATCTTGCCCTCCAGTTTCCATGTTGTATCTCTGCCTACGTCATTCCAGATTACTTTAACCAATGATATCTCTTTGTCTCATGTTCAACTCCTTCTGATTAAACAGATACCTTAGACTCCTGTGATTGAAGTCGTTGAATGTTGCTCCATAAAGAAAGTGTCTTCATACTTCTAATGCAAACACAACAGCTACTAACTCCCATTCATGCGTAGGATATCTCTTCTCATCTACCTTCAATTTCCTTGAAACATACGCTACCACTCTTCTATTATGCATAAACACACATCTTAAACTCCGATGTGATGCATCACAGTACACCTACAATGGTTCGTTGGGATTAGGCAAAACTAATACCAGGGAAGTAGTCAAACCTTTTTCAACTCCTGAAAATTCTCTTTGTATGCATCAGTCCATGCAAACGCTTAATTCTTTCTGGTAAGCTGGGTGAGAGGTCCTGCGATCTTGGGAAATTTCTCAATAAACCTTCAGTAGTAATCGGTTAACTCGATAAAACTATGGATTTCCGATGCAGTCTTTGGTCTTTCTCATTCAATAACTATTTCAACTTTTGACGCGTCCACTTCAATTCCTTTCTCTGAAATCACGTGGCCCAAAAACTGCACTTCATTCAACCAGAACTTGGATTTCGACAACTTTAGCATATAATTGCTTCTCCTTTAGACTTGGAGAACCACACCGAGATGTTCAACATGTTCCTCATGATTTCTAGAATTGATTAGAATGTCATTAATAAAGATAATGACAATTCTATCTAGATAAGGACAAAAGATATTATTCATATAATCCATGAATATTGTGGAAGCACTTGCCACTCCAAACAACATCACTTGAAATTTCTTTGCCTTCGTACCGCTTCACTCTCCTACCTATGCTTTTAACAGGAAGTGTCTCACAAATCAAGTTCTCTTTTTCAATAGTACTGTATCTGATACTATGACATGAATTAGACTAGGAACATCCTTTCTTGCAATTACAATATATAAAAGGACATTATAAAGGTTAGAAAGAAAAGGTAGCGAAACTATCCGATGTGTTACCGGGCATATCCAACAAAGAATTTGATGTTGCCCGATTTTAAGAATGAGTTTTTTGGGACACTAAAATTTTACTAAAACAATCTACAAGATATGGTTGGAAGATAACCAATCTATTCTTAAGATCACGTCTATTTTGTGAAAGAGGTAGACAGTTTAGATTAACAGAAAGGATTGTTTGAGGAACTGGACATTAAAAATGGGTTTGGTAATAAAAGTAGATGTAGATAAGTCAAAAAGTAACGAAGATACTGGTAGCTCAAATCAACCCACACAACCAATTAGCCATAAAAGAATGGGTTAGACCAAGAATATATTTTCACAATTGCGACACATGAAAAATATTATGAAGGCGTAGAAAGAAAAGATGGTAGATTCATCTAATATACTATTGGACCTATCCAACAGAGAAATTGATATGGTCCGATGAATTTAGAAGTGAGCTTTTTAAGTTGAATAATTCGACTGATAGGTCTAATTGAGCATGGATGGTTGGAAAGTACCCAATCTATATTTTTAGATCGCGTTTGTTTTGTGAAAGAGGTATACAAATTGAATAAAAAAAAAGATTCAGTCATTTAACAGACTTAAGATAGTTTAAGCAACCCAAGTTATCAACCACAGATTTTGGTAATAGAAGTAGAAATAACTAAGTCAAAAGATAATGAAAACACAAATAACTCTAATTGACCCACACAATCATATGCCATAAAGAAATGGGTTACCCCCTGAATTATATAGTACAGTTAAAGGATCACCTCTTGCGACACAAATTTCTTTGTTTAGGCCTTCAGTCTGGGGTGCTTTTGCTCCACTTGGAGAATCAACGCTCCATTCTACTTGAGATGTCGAAGCACGTTCATTACTAACAGATGACTTCGTCTTTGGGGGAATACACTTTTTAGCAAGATGTCTGGGCATCCCACATTTGAAACAAGTGATTCCTTTGATTGTATAATCCTTTGTCAGAAAATCTTTCCCACACTTCCAACATTTTGGAACAGATGTCCCGGTTAGACCAAACCTGCTACTACTAGTACTTCCTCCACAAGAATGCTATTGTTGTTGACTTCTCGGTAATTGTGAATACGTTTTCTGCTGGAATCGCTTGACCGTATGATTTTTCCTCGTTTGGAACCAATATGGTCCAATGTTTATGGGGTCCCATCTCTTGAAACTGATTCAACTCTAACAAAATTTGAGCCTCAGCCATCAATTCCTACCGTTGAACGAGCCTCCAAGTTTGTTATATAATTACATCAGTCGTTCTCCGTATTGCTTCCATAGTTGCAGTTATATTACCACTTTTATTTCCTGTTTCCACACGCGTACGTCTACCAAGAGCCGTTGCCTTTTCTTCAAAAACAATCAAATCAAAACACAACGAAAACCAAAGTAACCATTCCAAACAACATTTTCTCCTTTCGGAGTCCAAGCACAGAGAGTCACACAACACAAACAAGATAGACCTAACCACAAAACCCCAAAAGACTCTAATTGTGCTCTGATACCAACTAATGTAACGCCCTTTGTAGGGCATTACATTTTTGACTAAAAACTTAAAATCTAAAAATCATTTCATAAAAACTGAGTTCTAAAGATTTTAAAATTTCTTTTCGCGAAAACATAAACTTACCGAAATATATAGATAATACAGAAAATAGACTGGACTGATTAATACACATGTTACTTATACCACATAATATTAAACAACATTTAAAACATAAAACTTACAGACTCAAAGAAATAGTAGCAAATCTAAAGACAGGTCCTATTTAATGGCACGGTAACAATACTAACGAGAAAACTCAACATACTTGTTCCATTCCTCCACCAAACTGCACACGATTGAAACTGGGAAGATCACTCTTCGACGCCGTCACCGACCTCAGAACATTGCCTCCAATTAAGTCTAAGAAGCTCGCTTTGCCTACTATACTAATTTTAACAATGCAAACACAACAAAACAATACAACAAAGAGGTGAGATCCCCTTTCATCAATACCAGTATGGTAGCAAAGAATGATACGAATGACAAAATCAATCTATACACACAGATATCACAATTATAATCATATTATCAATTTATCTTCAGAAAACATATTTCACAATAATGTAAACATTAATGATATTTTAACAATAGATATTAATCATATATATAATGATTATGCCACCGGGATATGTACCTTAATAATGCCACAACAATATGTATACTGACTATACATATGCACAATGCACCATCTTCCCGCTCTATGGAGCTAAACTACTTTGGATATGAATGGACCAAAAGATTTGCCCACCTCAATGACAATCTACATGGACGCGAAAGCAATAGTGTTTTGTTGGGACATGCGCCAACGCATTGTACGATTTATCATGGCCAAAGATGTATAATATGACAAACAGGTCACTATGAATCACCGCGCCCTGACGCCCCCAGTAGATCCCCCACTGGATCACACTACCCGTTCTCATTCACTCCTAGGCAACAAAACCATAACAGCCACCGATTATACAATGTTCAATGCATGATAACTCAAAGCATAACTCAAGACACTGTTGTACTGCTCACAATAATATTAGAACAATGGACCATTCAATTGTCTAATATTATTAGTATCAATGATATTATATAACCGCCCATTCAATTACATAATATCAATGATCCACCTGGGTCCAGTATGTCGGCCCAACGGTAATTCGCTGTTTTTTTCAATCGCGTAACCTTTTTACCGCATTTTCACATTCGCGTGACACTTTTGTCAAGTTTTCAAATCACGTAAATATTTTTCAATGTTTTCCCAATCACGTAAAAATATTTAAACATTTTCAAAATTGTGTAACTCAAAAATCATTATTTTTTGAAACGCGTAAGGTTTTTCTACTGTTTTTCACTGTGTAAATATTTCTTGACGTTCTAAATTAAATTCTGAAACTTTCCAAACTAAAAATATTATTTGGACATCATTTTCCATTTTTCTTATAAAAACTACTCTAAGTAATAAATTCTGACGTTTTTCTCAAAATTTGCATTATTCAAATTTAATAAAATCTTCTACTGTTACCTTTATTACAATCCTTTTAAATAGAATACTTTGAGCTCTAAATCACTTTCAAAACTTATTCTCCATTATCATAAATAAAAATCACTTTTATCTACTAAAAACTTTGTTCCATTCTCTTTAAATAAATTACTTGAATTCTCAAATCACTTTTAAAAACTTCTTTTTCATTTCTACCATTAAAATCATTCTTTACCCAATAAAAGCCATATATTTCTGTATTCCTCTTAGTAATACTTTCTAATATTTTCTTCACAAAATTTTACATTACTATAATTTAATCAAATCTTATAGGTCAAAATCCTCCAATGCGCTTCAAAACCTAAATGGGTGAGCTATACATTAGTAACGTCAAAGTATAAATTTATTTCTCATCATAACATAAATTCATTAATTTAATTAATTCCAAAAACTAGTTTACTTTCTTTTTATATTTCGAAATTCACTAAATTGAGTTCCTATTAATTAATCCTTTAAGACTACACTTGAGAAAATATTTTTGATCTAGAATATCAATTCTTGGCATGTTGGCCGAAATTCAATCTTTTGCTTCATCATTGAATATTTATTCATTTTCTATCTCATTTTTTCTTTGTAAAAAAATCTTTAATCCAATTACTTGTTACTAAATCATCTAAATTTACACTTAGTAAAATATTTTCAATTGGTTTGCGTTAAAACAAGAGTGAAGGCCGTGAGCCTCTTTATGGCCATTGGGACCAAAATTCTTTTCTTTGCAACATATATCATAATATACACATATCATTTTAATCATATTTATACTACCACATGTTCATGCATATTATTAAAGCAATAAAACTCATATTAAGCAATTTATCACAAGGTAATCAAAATCATACTATGACACATACTAATCAAGCAATAAAATCATGCTTAGCTATCAAAGAAATAAAATCACATATAACATAACATAGAACACTTAAGCATACACAACAAGTGAATAAATCCTTACGGATTTTTCACCACACACAAATCCACTCCTCACCACCAACACATGGTTGATGAGGGTAATCTCCCTCTTACCTCTTGGTGAAACCTCCAAAGCTCCTTGTTTTTCTTGAACCAACTTTCTCTATCAAGAGTTTCTTGAAAAACAGCATAAACACACACAAATTAACTTTTAAGGCTTTGAAATAGAAAACCTTGGATCAAGCCTGGCTTAGAAGAAGATAATGAGATCAATAGTGAAGATTCCAAGAATTTCACCTTAAGACCTTAGAACTTAGGCTTTGAAAGAACTCCTTGATAATGGATGATTTTGATCAAGACTTCAACTACAAAGTGTCTTGAAATAAGGTAAGGATTCAAGAAATATGGTTGGTGTAAATTATTAAAGGTTGGGCGATGGTATGGAATGGTGTGGCCGTGAGGTGTTCTTAGAGAGAATGGTGAGAACTTTGTGAAGCTTGCTTTAGAAAGATGATGAAGATGAAATGAAATGAATGAAGAGTCATACTTTGCTTCTCCTAAAGCCTAAAACAGTGAGCCCCCCTGGACACCAAGAGAGTGTCTAAATTCATCTAGCCACTTTTTGAGGCTTCAATAGCCATAGATTGAATCAAATGTTGATCTTCAAAGCCTTTGCGTCCAAGCTTGTTTTCTATAGGCTTAGACAACTTGAGTCATCTAGTTCTTGAAGTTTCCTAACTATGGAATCAATAGAAAACTAACTAGGTTTCTTGATTGTGTCCTCAAATTAAACTAACTTGGTTAAGCCTTTGCTAACTACTTAGTTACTTACTAACTATCTAGTTACATTAGATATTAATCATTCTTTCTAGAAGGTGCTAGACAACTCTAGTAACTATGGACTCTAAAGAGTAGCAAACTAAGTTTGCTCCATTTAGTTACTACATAGGTTTTAGGCTAACTTAGTTTAAGTCATCTAGTTTCTAACTAACTAGTCTAACCATTTTTATTGATTGCTTCCCATTGGTTTAGAAATTCAAGCCATCTATTTTGACTAAATCCTATTGGTTCACGGAAGATATTCTTCAAATAATAGCTATAGAAATTATTACTCAATGAATAGAACATTACTGCTTACAAGTCAGTAAATATTTACCCGCTATAAAATAAAAATACAGTATATTTTTATTTCACAGATAATTTTTAAAAATTGAAAGATTATGTCGCATATCTCTCGGAATTGGGTTTAGTAAGATCCCCCGGCTCTGAATAAGTACGTATAGATTTTCCCCGGCCCGAAAATTATTATTTTCCTGATCCAGAGTAAATCACACTAAACAATCTAATATTGTCACAGAACAGTCAAAATAATTTTACAACATACAAAAATCACAAAACATCCAAAATATAATAAAATAGTCAAAATATCTCAAACATATTAAAATATTCAAAATATCTTAAAATATCACCAATATTCACAAATATTATATAAGTGATGAAAATCAAATCAGATTAATAAAAATCATTACGGATTGATAGAAATAAATAAAATACAAAGGCTCATATACCGCCCAAAATAATATTTAAAATAATAAAAAACATAAAAACTTCCAAAAATTCCTAAAAATCACAAAAAATATAAAATTCATGGAAGTCGAGTCGGATTACTAAGAATATTTAAGAATCGACCTAAATAAATAAAATACGAATATTTGGAGTGTTACACCCTGTGTGTGAAAAGTGCTCTCGATTGTAATTGTTGCAAGCACCTGTTTAAGCTTGTATTGAATAGTAAAAAATCTTGAATTGTGTTTCAAGGACTAGACATAGGCCACAAGTGGTTAGTGGTTGAGTCAGGATAAATATCGTGCCTGCTTTTTTAATCCTTATTCTTTTATTTATCAGCATTTAATTTATCATTTTTTGTAATTTATTTATTAGCTGTTCTCAATGTTCTTCTTCTCTTCCTTTAATTCATGCTTTTTAATATTTTATTTCAGTATATTTAATTTGTTTACGCTTTTGCAAAAAGTTTTTAATTCTCAATTCACCTCCATCTTGAATACTGGAAGCCACTTACTAACAAGAAGTGGGAGAATCAACATTAATCAATGGTGCAAAGTTCTTACCAACTGACTCCTTTTGAACTTTACCTTGAATACAATTAACAGGGGCATGAAGATCTGATGTTGGGACAGACTTATCAAAGACATGAATAATCACTTGATCTGCATCTACCCTCAAAATAAGCTCTCTTCTAGGCATATCTATCAATGCTCCTGAAGTAGCTAAGAATGGTCTTCCAAGAATTAACGAGATATCAACATCCTCGTCCATATCTAAGATCACAAAGTCAACTGGGAAAATAAATTTGTCAACCTTCACTAGCAAATCTTTCACGATATCATATAGATGTCTGATTGATCGATCTGCTAATTGAAGGGAGACTATTGTAGGATTCACTTTTTCAATTCCCAAGTTGCGTAAGATTGACAATGACATCAAATTAATGCTTGCACCTAAGTCACATAAAGCCTTGTTAACATTCAACTTTCCAATAATACAAGGGATGCTAAAACTTCCTGGATCCCTTTAACTTCAATGGTAGCTTCTGTTGAATTATGGCGCTGCACTCCTCAGTAAGTGCTACAGTCTCATCTTCTTCTAACTTCCTCTTCTTAGATAGCAAATCCTTCAAGAATCTAGCATAAGAAGACATCTGTTCAAGTGCCTCGGTAAAAGGAATATTTATTTGTAATTTCTTAAACACCTCCAGGAACTTCGAGAATTGTCTTTCTTGCTTCTCCTGAGTGTCTTTCTTCAACCACTGAGGAAAAGGAAGCCTAGCATACAAAGAAGGATCAATAGGTTTTTTCTACTCACGTTCTTTCTTTTTTCTTCGCCACTTTGGTAACTCCTCTTTAGCTTTTTCCTTCTCAATCTTATCTCCCTCATTATCAGCTTGTATTGAGACATCTTGAATTAAGGCATCTTCAATGAGGATATCCTTTTTTCCTTTTTCAGCTCCTGAAGAACTAGGTGCTACTTTCACGTTTTCTTCTAATTGCTTACCACTTCTCAAAGTGATTGCATGACATTGCTCCTTAGGATTCACCAAAGTATCACTGGCCAAACTGCCTGGAGGTCTCTCTTGAGGTTGTTTCGCTATTTGTCCCATTGGTTCTAAAGACTTCTGATAGCAGCCTCATGATTCTTGAAATTGGTTCTTGGCTCCTCCATGAAAGCGGAAGTATGCTACGCAAAAATAGAGGTTTGTAGAGAAAGTTTCTCCATTGCAATTCGGGTTGTGTATTTAATGGAACAGCCTGATTCTTCCAAAAGAAATTGGGATGACTTCTTCAGCCTGGATTGTAAGTATTAGAGTAAGGATTACCTTGTGGCCTTGAAGGGTTTCCTATATAGGTCACCTGCTTTAGAATAATGACACCTAAGTTACCTGCCTCATATTGACCATTGACATGGTTGCCTCCACAGAAATCGCAAGTTAGGCCTTAGTGATTAACTGAATTTACCTGCAAAGTGCCAACTTGCTTAGTGAGGTTGACAATGTGTTGCATCATGGTTTGATTCTATGCAAGTATAGCATCAACAATGCCCAGCTCCGATACTCCCTGTTTGACTATAGATTTTCCACTAGGAACCTGATACTCATTAGTAACCATGGTCTCAAATAATTCTTGGGCCTATTCTGGAGTTTTTGTGTTTATAGACCCACCTGCAGATGCATCGACCATTGCTCTAATAGAATGACTTAACCCATTGTAAAAGATTTGTACCTGTTGCCAAACCTCAAAAGCATGATGAGGACATTTTCTAAATAGCTCCTTGAATCTTTCCCATGCTTCATAAATAGATTCTCCCTGGTTTTGAGTGAAGGAAGCTATCTCACTCCTTATCTTCACGAACATCGATGGAAGAAAATATCGAATGAGGAATTTACTGACTAGATCATCCTAAGTGGATATACTTCCTTGAGGTTGGGCTTGTAGCCAGCTCTTGGCCTTATCTTTTAAAGAAAATGGGAAAAGTCGTAACTGAATAGCATCATCACTGGCTCCATTATACTTAATAGTATCACAGAGCTGCAAGAAATTGGCAATGTGCAAATTAGGATCTTCTGCCTGACCTCCCCCAAACTAATTCTGTTGCACCAGCTATAGAAGAGCTGGTTTAATCTCAAAGTTATTCGCTTGGATAGCAAGTCACACAATACTAGTTGAGACACTTTCAGAAGATGGAGTGACATAATCAACCATAGTGCGTCTTCTCTATGCATTATTATTCTCAGCCATCTTTGCTTCTTCAATTCTCTTTACTTCTCTGATCGCTTTTCTGATTGCTCTATCTGTTCTTGTTAAATATCTGGATCAAAGAGTAAGACTTCTGATTCCAAAGAACTTTGCATAAACAAACAAACAAGCAAACCAGAGTGAAGTAAAGAAAAGAAATAAAATAAAAATAAATTACTAATAAAAATAAATAAAGAAAAAAATAAAAAGAAATAAAGTAAAAAGAAAAATTAATAAAAATAAAATAAAATAATAAAAATAATTATCTGTAAATAAAAGAAAAATTTAACAAAAAAAAATAAAAAATAAAAATAATCATTTAAAAAATAAACAGAAAAAAATGCTTAAATTAGTGTCTTTTTAACTACTATTTAATATTAATAACAATAATCTGTGTAAGCAACGGCGCCAAAAACTTGATGTGACATCAGCAAGTGTATCGAATCGCAAAAGTAATAAAAAGTGAGTAAGAGTATCGTCCCACGAGCATTAAGTTATTAATTACTAAATTCGCTGAAAGTGACACTGTTTAAACTAACAAAGAAAGAGAGTTGTTACCAATATAATTAAAAAGAAATAAAAATAAGCAAAACAATAAATCAAAGGGGTGAAAAATAATAGTATTAAAGCATTAGGGTTCAGACTTCACTTGAACTCTTTAAATGCACATTCAAATATTGGTTTAATTATATTCTATTTCAATGATTTATGATCAATTCCCAAAATTAATTAATGCACAATCCCTTGGTATATTAATCCTTTTACACAGTTTGAAATTAACTAATCCCTTAGTCTAACCCCAAATAGAAAGGCATTATCAAGAATAAGGGAAAAGAAAGACCACATAACCCACAATATTTATTCTTAGCGATTGCAGAAATTATGGTGTTTATCATATGTTCTAGGTTCATGCAAATTTTTCCAAATCATACATCAACCCAAAAGATCATTCCTAAATTAATCAGGTTTAGGAAAGCATTAAGAATAGAGATAAACACATAAATTATGAAATAGAAATATAAATTAAACCCATAAAAGAAGTTACATCATCAAAGTATCAAGATCCATCATCCCCCTCACAAAAGAGGTTTAGTTACACATGGAAAAAGAAGAACACAAAGGAAAGAATATGACAAACTCCATTGTAGAAAGGAGGAAAGGTTGAAGAAAAATCATAATCTTCAAGCCTAATTGCGCCCACACCACATTAAGGTTTATGCCTCTTGATAGCTGTTGAGTTCTGTCCAAGTGTGTAAGCTTGTGTTCAATTTGGCGTAACTTTTTTATTTAAAACAAATTAACGTGTTATGTTACGCGGCCAGTGCTCAGGTGCTAGATGGTGGGCGCTCAAGTGTTGGAGTGCTGGATTGCGGGTGCTCAAGCGTTGGGGCGTCAAATGCTAATTTTAGCTTTTCTTCCTTGTTCAAGTGTCCAAATTTTTTTCATATGTATTTATCTATAAAAAATAAATAAAACACGTAATAAGAACACTATTTAAAATAATAAAAACAAATTAAAGCTTGAGAACAAAGCTTAATTAAAAAAATTAAAAGAGAATGAAAACCCATAATTTGAACCATAAAAATATGAATTTTTGCATGTTCATCAAGTATATGTAATGCAAGTTTAGTAAGAAGCGTGTTAATTCTAACTTAGCGGTGAAAATTAGAGATCATACTATACCACAAGTCACATGGTTTAGGTATTTTGGATCTATTATACACAATGACAGAGAGATAGAGGGAGATGTAAACCATAGGATTCAAACTGGATGGATGAAATGGAAGAGTGCTTCAGGAGTTATTTGTGATAGAAAAATGCTTCTCAAGCTTAAGATTAAATTTTACCACACAACTATAAGACCTGTAATTATGTATGGTATTGAATGTTGGACAGTAAAAAGTTAGCAAGAGCAGAAGATCAGTGTCACTGAGATGAGGATGCTGTGTTGGATGTGTGGTCATACAAGACAAGATATGATTAGGAATGAATGCATTAAAGAGAAAGTAGGGGTAACACTTATTGTAGAAAAGATGAGAGAATCTTGCCTTAGGTGGTTTGGATATGTAAGGAGAAGACCCTTAAAAGTGCCTGTAAGAAGAATAGATCAGGTGGATGATAGCCTTATAGCTAGAGGTAGAGGGAGACTAAGAAAGGCTATAGGTGAAATAATTAAAAAAGATTTAGATTTGTATAAAATTTCTGAAGACTTGGTTTATGATAGAGCACAATGACGTCATTTGATCCAAGTAGCCGACCCCACCTAGCGGGAAAATGCTTAGTTGTTGTTGTTGTTGTTGTTGTTGTAGTCTTGGTGATAGTTCAAATCTATGAAAAGTTGTCAAGTTTATGTTTTGAAAAATTGACCCTTGGTTAGTAATTTGACCATGTCTTTCAAAATATTTTGAGTCTTGTTTTGAAACTTATTTCATATGAAAGTAGACTCAATGATCTTTCTAATGAGTGGTCATTTTTTTTTAAACAGATGAGTAACGAAGAAGTTATGATCTTTCAAAAGTCAGTTTGTTAAAAATAGTGTTCAATAACCGATTATGGAATATCCATAATCGGTTATTCACCAAGTCAAGAGCATATGCTTTTTGTTTTTTAGAAAACTCTTAACCGGTTATGAGCTTTCAATAACCAGTTATGCTTAATCAATAACTGGTTATTCAAAACCAAATAATCGGTTATGCAACATCAATAACCATTTATCTGGGCAACCAGAAATAGTTTTCCAACGACTATAATTTGGAATTTAATGCCACTAACTACCACCAACGACTCTTAAATGCCTTGGGTTATAAATGAAAATGTTTGAGCATTAAAGAAAAATTGGAAATCAATCTGAACAAGCTTCTTTGCATTAAATATGAGTTTTAACTTTCTTTTCTCATAACCCTTATTTTAAGCTTTTAGTGTGTAATTCCTTGATACTCATTGAGCTTCAATTTGTAATATCTACTCTTTTGAGAGTTTATCATTCAATCTTTCTTTGATTCCCTGTAAAAGAGGGTGAGGTATCCCTCAAGAGATAAAATGGTGAGGTATCCCTTGAAAGAGTATAGGGTAAGGTATCCCTTATTTGTAAAGAGGGTGAGACATCCCTCTAAAGTTTTAAAGGGTGAGGTATCCCTGTTTTGAGGCTCAAGCACAAAGGGTGATGCATCTGAAGAGGTGTGTTGAGTGCTTTTAGTTGTAAAGATTTTCAAGCACCTATTCAAGCTTGAAGGTTTAGTAGAAAATCTCAGGTGGTTCACTTGAGGATTGAACGTAGGTCACAAGGGGTGGTCGAACTAGCATAAATCCTTGTGTTTGCTTTTCTCAACTCTATCTCTTTACATATGTGCTTTAATTATATATGTTAGAGTTGAACTTGATATCTAGCTTATTTGCTTGATTTATCCTTAATGTGTTTTAAAAATTTGTAATCACCCAATTCACCCCCTACTTGGGTGATGGTTGCTATAACTAATAGATTTTCTTCGTGTTTGCTCCAATGGAAGATGGGAACGACCATGTTTACCTAGGAGATTCAAGTAAAGTTTCGGTACTAAGTGAAGGAAACACTACAAAAAAATTGGTTTTAGCGGCGATTTTTTAGCTACGGTTATAATAACAGTGGCAAACCCAACTAAAATAACCCAAATTTACTACGAAGTTGGGTCATCGTAGCAAAGTAGCGCCACTCTTCTCCCTCATTTTTCTTTTTCTATTTCCCTCCTTATTATTCTTAAGCATTTGATTTTTTTTTTTTTTTTTTTTCCTTCTCCTATGCACTATCTTTGTCTTCGTTTCCCTCTCTTTCTTCCCCCGATCTCATTGCGTCTTAGCCATTGAAAACCCATCATTCTCTAATCAGCAGTCGCCATTGGTATTGCTGCCTCTCAGTTTCATAGTTTGTTGCTCACCAGTAAGCTACCTACAGTCATTCCTCATTCAGGTATAAGCCACGCTAATTGGTCCCCATATGACAACAATGGAGGGTACTCTCTGATGCGTGCGGATGTAGTGATTAAAATTAAGATAAAAATCAGTTGTCAGGCCCACCAGAAAATAAAAACCTTACAACTAGTTGTAGTTAGTAAGGGTCGATCCACAGAGAACCAATTCAATTAACACTATTAAATAATTCCCAATTTAGACTCTGATTAACAATAAACAGTAAAAAGGGGGTTTTGGAGTTTTGATGAACAATGAACAGCTTCAAAGATAACAATAAACAAACTGAAATCAACAATATAAGAAAATTGGTTAAGAGATTGAATCCACCACTAAATTTATATGATAATGTAAATCCACATATCCTTTTTATTCCAACATGCTCAATTATGTTTTTATGCAATTGTGAGAGTAAATCTCTGTTTTCCTTACGTGTTGGCTAATTTAGCAACCGCTCAAATCAACTCCTAATCACTGATTAGTCATAAAGCAACCGCTCTTACAACTATCCAACAATTGCATTAAGATTTAGAAAACCAATTACACTAAGGTCTAATCACACAAGGGATTAAATTACTTAGAACATATATTTCTCTAGATCTAATACCGCAACCGCGCATAATAAACCTAGATCTACTACTTTTATAACCGGCAAATAGCACAAAGATAATTATACCCACATGAACATCATACATCCCACTAGATCTACTACCGCAACCGCGCATAATAAACCTAGATCTACTACTTTGAAAGTAGAAACAAGTACAAAAACCTTCATACCAACAATAGATTCAGAAATATATGAATAAAAACATAGCGTGTTGAAATAATCAAATATGCAAAGTTTACAACATTAATACTAGCGGTTTCATCACCCTCTTAACCAAGGGAGGTTTAGTTACACATAGCTAGAAAGAAATCACAAGAAAAAGCGAGAGAAAATGAAGGAGAGTTCCCCCCTTCCTATGATAACCAATGGTGCCCTTTTATAGAAGTCTAGGGTAACAAAATGACAAAGGTGAGTGGATGGATGAGTGGGTTAGTGGAGTGGGGTGGTTGAGTGGGTGAGTGGTTAAGTGGGTTGGTTTGAGTGGATGAGTGGTTGAGTGGATGAGTGGGTGAGTGGATGAGTGGGTGAGTGGATGATTGGTTGATTTAGTTGAGTGGGTTGGTTTAGTGGGTGAGTGGTTGAGTGGTTGAGTGGATGAGTGGATGAGTGAGTGGAGTGTTTGAGTGGATGGATTAGTGGGTTGGTTTAGTGGATTGGTTTAGTGGATTGGTTTAGTGGATGAGTGAGTGGAATGGTTGAGTGGTTGAATTAGTGAAAAATGCCAAAGGACTTTTGGTGAGTGGGAAATTATGGACATGAATGGGTGAGTGGATGGATTAGTGGATGAGTGGGTGGAGTGGTTAAGTGGTTGGATTAGTGTATGAGTGGATGAATGGGTGAGTTAGTGGATGAGTGGATGAGTGGATGAGTGGATGAGTGGATTAGTGGATGGATGAGTGGGTGGTTGAGGACGAAAATTTCGTGTCTGACTTGGAAGCCAAAAACGACCCACTATACTTCAGAACCACGAAAAGTGTTTTTCATGAAAGTTGTAGATCCTTGTCTTGGCTATAAAATGGATAGCTGTTTCGTCCAATTTGGCTTCCTTAAGCCCAAGATATGTCCCAAATACCGTAGGTTGCTCAAACCTAACTTCAGCACCTCTGTTCCGACTTGCAAGCTCAAAATGACCTACTAGACTTCTTTTTCTCAAAATGTGTTCTTCATGAAAGTTGTTTATTTGGATCTTGACTACTAGCCCATCTCCATTATTACATCTTGAGATATGATTTTATGAGTGCACACTATTCGGATTCTACTGACAGAACCCGTATTCTGACTTCCATGTAAACTTAGGTCCCTTAGACATCTGAATCGGACTTCGAGCTCTTCATCAAAGTTGTAGAGCTTCCTCTTAGCTTTCCTACAAGGTAAAATTCATGTTCATCAGATATTAGGAACTCAAGTTATGGCCAAAATATAGAAACAATGTAAAATCTCAATAATGCTGAAAATATTCAATTTGGACCAATTTGAGCTCAAACTCACAAAATCATGTCAAACTCAATCAATTAAGAATATGGAGAGTGTAAATGACTAAATATAAGGGTTTCTTAATGAATAAAATATGTGTTTATCAAATTTCCCCACACTTAGCTTTTTGCACTCCTGGGCAAAACTCAAGACCAAAACAAGGACATAAGAGATTAACAAAATTTTAAATTCCAACGACATTCAAGAGTCCAAAATTTTACAATCAAGAAGAACAACCAAAGGTTCAAGGGATCAAAACATTCATGAGTTAACAATTCTCCACATCTCAAACCAACAAGTAAGGTATCTTCAACATGAATCGAGAATGATAGATCTTCACAAGATTCCCTCTCAATCTCTTAAGTGTTTAAAAGGTAGGTATTTCACTCAATTCAACCCATGAAAATTACACTACCATAAGCTTGCTTATCTTCTACTTCTCCACTACTCAAAACACATGCATACACAAATCATGAGGACTTTATTCAAGGTTATAGTGAGGTTAAGGTAACAGAAGAGGATAAAATGGATATGAGAGGATAAATACCAAAGAGAATAAAAGCAAATGAGAGCTGAGTTCAAATAACAAGCATAAAAGTTCATCCCAACTCTAATGTATATCCCTTTACATATTCATTTCCCAATCCTTTTCTTTTTTTTTTCTTTTTTTTTTAGGCACTCTTTCCTTTTTCAACAACCTTTTTGTATACACACCCCACACTTGTTCAAAAAGTCATCCATTAATAAAGCTAATGTTCTTTTATTCCCTAAGGTAAAATAAGAACACGATTTTTCATTTAAGGTACATAATGAGCTAGAAACAAGGAATGGTCAAATAAGCTCAAAGGGGTTAAGCAAAGGAAAATATACAAGGTTGGCGGGAATCGAGAGAATTTCCAAGAAGTCAAAAGAGTGCTTGATATCAAATTGAAAACAAGGTTGGCTATTTGGTTAAACTAGCTAATTAAGAAAGAGGGCCTCAATCATGTTCATGCATGCAAGTGAAATGTAGCCTTAAAAAGAATCAAAGCAAGTTCTAGAGTAGTCATTAACATGAGTGAAAATCACACAAGAAAGAAGAGAATGGCATAAATGTTGAATCCATCCATTAGGCTCAAAATCTCACAAGGTATGCATCCATCAAACTCAATTCATCAATTTAATCATCCATCACCAAGCATATCAGTTCAAGAAGGGAGAAAAGTTATTCAATCATGCAATGAACTCCCTTTTTTTTCTTTTCTTTTTTTTTTGATTTTTTTTTTTACAAAAAGAACATGCTGAAATCTCTCTCCCACGCTTAATATAACATTACCTTCAATGTGAAAGAGAGATATAGAAAAGAGCAACACAACCATGATAAGAAGTGAATCAACGCCAAGCGAAAAGAAACACACCTGTCAAGATCTGCATCGACACGAAAAGAAATCAAACAATAAAACTTTAGTACTAATTAGTTACTACCTAAAAACTCCTTACTCGCCACCAATTAAGATGCGTCTCAAGAGTAAAATTACTCCTTACTCTGCCATCACTAATTGATTTAATAAGTACATGACAATCATATCATACTTTCCAAACAACACAACAAATTTTTTTTTTTATATATATATATATATATATATATATATATATATATATATATATATATATATATATATATATATTTTGGGTCAACTATCCTTCCCCCCAACTAAATCACAACATTGTTCTCAATGTTAAAATATAGATGAGTAAAGGATGAGAAGATATTACTGTTGGAGAAAGTGACACAAATTTAAACGAGAAACAAGGTACAATAAAATCAAACCCATTAAAGATGAAGTCGCAGATCGGCTTTTGTTTCTTGTTACTTCCTTATTGCTTCTGTTGACCAATCTATCGAGCTAATACCGGATCGGTACATACTCAAAAGCTTCTAATTTATCAATGAGCTCATCAATAGTGGAGGCAAAGATAAGAAGTTGTCTTTCTTGAAGGAGTGATAAATTTGTTCCATGACTTTGTCAAGAAAAGATAACAAAAGATCAAAGAAATTATTAACATTCAACAAACCAATGGGTCTATGGTGGATGTTTAGTTCGCCCAAGAGACAATTTGAAAAATTTCTTCTAAAGTACCAAAACCACTGGTAAGACAATAAATGCATCAGAATTGTCAACCATTGTTTTCATTCGTCCATGCATAGATGTTACCTGAATTTCTTCTTCAACTGTCTTTCCAGTGATGTTATTTTCAGCCAAAGGTTTAGGAATAACACCTAAAACCTGACTGCCTCCTATAAAAGCAGCAAGTGATACAGCCCCCATTAACTCACGACAACCTCCCCTATATACAAGATGAATATTCCTCGCAGCAAGTGATCGACCAAGAGTGCTAGCTGCGTTTACAAACTCTAATCCCTTCCCATAACTCGACCCACAAAAAATACAGACATTTTTGAGGTTATGAATAGAAGGCCCCATTCTATACTCTTCCTCCCTTTGAGTGTTTAGAAAGTGAAGGAAAATGGAGAAAATGGAGTATTTAAGTAGGAAAAAGAATGGAAAGGGAATAATTGCACCTATGAGGGTAGGTTGGCTGTTGTCAGAAAAGGTTGAAATTAAGAAACACAGAATCTTTTCTCCTTTTTTTTTTACTTTTTTATTTTTTTATTTTTTTTATTTTTATTTTTATTTTTTTTGTTTGACTTCAAGAAAACCATCAAGGTAAAGAAGTCTAGAAACCCCTGAAGGACCCTGCTCAAAGGATCGTCTGTACAAAAATCAAAATACAACAAAATGATACAAAGATAAAAGAAATAGAAAATGATGACATACCTGTATGTACAGTGTCCATGGCGTATCTTTATACTGCGCGTCATGAGTGCAGTAGACATCACGTCCTCTTTTTTTTTTTTTTGAAATTGTTAGAAAAACTTGATGAAAGATGAGTGTATACTTACTTAAGATTGGGATGGAGGTAGTCTGCTCTTTCGGCTTTGTGCCAAAGCATTGTTGACCAGTATTCGACCCATTCAAGACCAAGTAGCAACATAGGGCTCCCAAAAGGGACAAGTGGCCATAATACGATTGTTGTCTCACATGTGGGATACAATCTACCTTCTTTGTTTTTCAATTAAGAAGGCTGGATCAGGATGCATGCATTTCCCCATTCACGGTGTGTGTTACCAAAGCCAACCCTAAGACGTATACATAATTTTTTTTTTGTTTTTTGTTTTTTTTTTGTTTTTTTTTTTTTTTTTTTTTTGAGAGATGACATGAAGAAGAAGAAGAAGATAATATGTACAGATTGTTTGTGGATGTGGCTCACATCCGCCTCTCGGTTTAACGTCCAAGAATGTGACTTAAACGTCTTCTATGAGTCGAGGATAAGCTTCCCATCCAATTTTCTTAAAATTGGCAAATGAGTCTTTTAGAGTCGATTCCCAAGATCGTAGCATTTTTCTTCATCCTTGAAGAGGTTCCACAATTTAAGAATTTCACGATGCACCAATCCACAAGAATGCGTCTCAAGAGTCGATAAGATATCATCTAATGACTCCTTACTCGATCCATTCTTAATGAAGAAAATTTTATCTTCTCTATTTGCGAGAAACCATCCCCAAAGTATGACATCGCTTGTTACAGTTCCATCGTCCACATTTGTGACGGACTTGTAACCTTTTTGCTCTTCTCTTTTTAGAATATGAACTTCTTCTAAGACCAGGGCATATATGAGTCAAATGAAATTGAGGACTCACCGCTAATCGAACCTTTGCTTCAATTATCCGGCGTACATCTTTCGGCATACCTTTGTGCATTAACGGTCTCAATCTTTCACATCGAACTTTGTAGATTTTTCTCAGAGCATTTTGAGGAAGAGAAGGAAAATGTTTTCTCAGGTTTGAAAGAATGACATCCATTTTGAAGGAGAAGAAGGATTCAGTTATTTTGGGAAACTGAAAAATAAACCGACTTGAGAGTCACAGAGTACCGTATCCGCCACTTAACCGACAACACAAAAAAAAAAAACTTAAGAACTTGGTTTTCCAGGAATGGTTGAGTCTTTGTCCATTAACTTTAAGCGCATTACCATTCATAGGATCCTCAATATCTACGGCCCCAGAGGATACACGTGTTTGATAGCAAAAGAACGGCGCCACCTAGATCTCAATTTTTCAAGGAGTAGGTGCAAATGATAATCTCAAAGCAGAACCTTTTTGACCAATTTCCGTAACTTTTGCAAAAGGTGTAACAGACCTTGAATAAAGTAGGCCAATAAAATCCATACTGCAAGATTTTCGCAGTTGTTATCGCTGAAGAAAAGTGACCTTCACATGCTTCCGAGTGACAAAATTTAATGGCACTACCTACCTTATTGTCGGGCACACAGCTGCTTTTTTTTTTCTTTTTGGTTTTTTTTAGAGATTCAAATGCTTACAACCAACAAACAGATAAAAACATAATCTAAGAAACTAATGAAAACACAAAATAAAAAGGGATAAAGAGAGCAAATCTGGTTGGGTTGCCTCCCAATGAGCGCTTAGTTTATTGTCCTCACCACATGATGATACTTTCAATGCTCCTCATATTGTGGAAGGATGAGGGTCATCACTTCCATCTCTGCACTTTGTCGGGAAGTTCATGATATGGTTTGAGACGATGACCATTGACCTTAAATGCTTTGCCGAAATTTCACTCCCGATCTCAAGCGCACCAAAAGGAAAAACATTAGTTACCACAAACGGCCCAATCCACTTAGAACGCAGTTTACCCGGAAATAATTTGAGTCTTGATTGGAATGGCGGGACTTTTTGTCCTCTGTGAAATTTCTTTATGGAAATCAATTGGTCGTGGAATGCCTTAGCTTTAGTCTTATAAATCGGGGCATTCTCAAAGGCCTCATTTCTTAGTTCTTCCAATTCCTGTAACTGGAACTTCCTTTGCTTTCCAGCACCTTCCAATTCCATATTAACTTGTTTAATGGCCCAGTAAGATCGATGTTGCAACTCAACGGGCAAATGACAGGGCTTTCCATACACCAACCGAAATGGTGACATGCCGATGGGAGTCTTATAGGCAGTCCTATAAGCCCATAAAGCATCTTCAAGTCGAGTGCTCCAATCCTTTCTTGAGGGGTTCACTGTCTTTTCAAGGATTGACTTAATCTCTCGGTTGGACACTTCAGTTTACCCATTTGTCTATGGATGGTAAGGAGTGGAAATTCTGTGCATTACTCCATATCTCTTCAATAGAGCATCAAAGGTTTTGTTGCAGAAATGGGTCCCTTGGTCACTGATGATAGCCCTTGGGGTCCCGAACCTGGAGAAAATATGTGACTTAACAAAATCTGCAACAGTTTTAGAATCATCAGATTGAGTGGCTTTTGCTTCCACCCATTTAGACACATAATCAACAGATAAAAGAATGTATGTGAAACCAAATGAAGGAGGGAATGGTCCCATGAAATCAATACCCCACACATCAAAGAGTTCCACAAAAATGATCGGAGTCGAGGCATTTGATTACGAGGACCAATATTACTGTTCTCTCGACGGCGGTCACAAGACTTACGAAGTTGTAAGCGTCTTTGAAAATTGAAGGCCAATAGAAACCCTTTGTCAAGCACTTTATTGGCTATCCTTTTATTGCCAAAGTGTCCTCCACATGCATAGGTGTGGCAAAAGGAGAGGATGGAGTGTGTCTCAGAATCAGGAATGCACCTCCTAATGACTTGATCTGCACAATGCTTCCATAAGTACGGGTCATCCCAGATATAGTATTTACAGTCACTCCTTAATTTATCTCTCTAGGCCTTGTTCAAACCCTCCGGAAAGTCCTTAGTAACCAGGTAGTTAACAATGTCAGCATACCAAGGGATTATGGTGTTGACAACCATCAAATATTCATCTAGAAAAGTCTCCATGATAGGCATTTCTTCCTCTTCAGTTACCAATCTACTCAAGTGATCGGCCACCAAGTTTTCACTCCCTTTCTTGTCTTTAATCTCCAAGTCAAATTCCTGGAGCAATAAAATCCATCGGAGCAATCTAGGCTTTGCTTCTTTCTTTGTTAGAAGATACTTTAAGGCTGCATGATCTGAAAACATAATCACTTTAGAACCAATTAGATATGATCTAAATTTTTCTAAAGCAAATACAACAGCTAGAAGTTCCTTTTCTGTGGTTGAGTAATTAAGTTGAGCATCATTTAGAGTCCTTGATGCATAGTAAATGGCATAAGGAACTCTATCAACTCGTTGTCCCAAGACAGCTCCTACCGCAAAGTCACTTGGCATCACACATTAGTTCAAAAGGTAACTCCCGGTTGGGTGGCACGATGATAGGTGCAACAGCTTAACAACTTCTTGAGTTTATTGAAAGCTTCCATACATTTCTCATCAAAGTTAAAATTAACATCTTTTTGAAGAAGTCGCAAAGGGGCAATGAGACTTTAGAAAAGTCTTTAATGAATCTCCGGTAGAAACCCGCATGACCAATAAAAGAACGAATCTCCCGCACACTAGTGGGTGGTGGCAAAGAATGCATGAGTTCTACCTTAGCTTTATCTACTTCAATTCCCCTAGCAGAAATTACATGACCTAACACAATACCTTCATTCACCATGAAATGACATTTTTCCCAATTGGTACCAGGTTAGTGTCAATGCATCTTTTAAGCACCAAAGTTAAATGTTCCAAACAATTTTCAAAATCATTTCCAAAGACACTAAAGTCATCCATAAAAACCTCAATGATGTTTTCAATGTAATCGAGAAAATATACTCATCATGCATCTTTGGAAAGTTCCTGGTGCATTGCGAGTCCAAAAGGCATTCGCTATATGCAAAGGTACCAAATGGACAAGTGAATGTAGTCTTGTCTTGGTCTTCGGAGCTATGGCAATTTGATTATAACCTGAAAAACCATCCGAGAAAATAATAATAAGAATGACCAGCTAATCTTTCTAACATTTGATCAATGAAAGGTAAAGGAAAGTGGTCTTTTCTCGTGGCGGCATTCAACTTCTTGTAATCAATACAAACACGCCACCCTGTCTGTAACCTAGTGGGAATAAGCTCATTTTCAGCATTTCTTACCACAGTAATTCCAGATTTCTTTGGTACTACCTGGACTGGGCTTACCCACTTGCTGTCAAAAATGGGGTAGATCACCCCCACACTTAGGAGCTTCAGTATCTCCTTTTTCACAACCTCCATCATGGGAGGATTCAATCTCCGTTGAGGGTCTCTCACAGGTTTAGTATCCTCCTCCATTAATATCCTGTGCATACAAACGGAGGGACTAATACCCTTGATATCAGCTATTGACCAACCAATGGCTGTCTTATGTTCCTGTAAAACAGCTACCAGTTTCTCTTCTTGCTCTTGGGTGAGTGACGTTGCAATTATTACTAGAAGGGTGTCCTTCTCCCCCAAGAAGATGTATTTAAGAAGATCAGGTAGTGCTTTCAGTTCCAATTCAGGTGCCTTCACAACAGAAGATTGAGGTATATCAGTAGTAACAGGTAAATCAACAAAAGTTACCTCATGCTCTTCTGGAGTGGAAGAGAGCTCTTGTAAGGCAGCAACAATTTCATCAATGTCTTCACTCCATGGCTCTTCTTCACTCTTCTTCTTTTCCTCCTGTACATCTAAGCTATGAGTTAGAATTGTATCAAGAGCATCAAAATGGTCAGTATCAAAAGCTACAGAAATTAAAGAATCAAAAGGATCAAAAGAATTAATTAAACAAGCAGAGTGCACATCACTTGGGTATCTCATAGCTTCAAAAATATTGAATCTAATTAATTCCCCATCAAATTCCATTGTTAGAATTCCTGAGTGCACATCATTTTTTGTCCGTGCAGTCTTCAAAAATGGTCTTCCTAGCAAGATAGGAGCAGATTTGGGAGACTCATCCTCTTCCATGTCCAAAACATAGAAGTCTGTCGGAAACACTAATTCATTCACCTGTACCAAAACATCTTCAACCACACCCTTAGGGTATGCATTAGATCTATCGCCCAATTGAATAACAACACCAAGAGGTTCCAAAGGACCCAAGTATAAAGATGCATAAATAGAATATGGCATGACATTTATAGATGCACCTAAATCAAGCATTGCCCTTTCAAACCTTGTGTTACCTATAGTGCATGGAATGGTGAATGTGCGGGGTCCTTACATTTGGTTGGGAGTTTCTTTTTAATTACAATGAAACATTTTCTCCCACTTGGACCTTTTCATTTCCTTTTAACTTCCTCTTGTTAGTGCATAATTCTTTCGGAAATTTTGCATATCTAGGTACACGCTAATGGCATCTAACAAAGGGATATTAACCTCTACCTTCCTAAAAGTCTCAAGTATTTCTTTTTCTCGCTTCTTCTTTCTTGGTTTTAACCAACCTACTAGGAAAAGGAGCTTTAGTGACATATTTAGGAAGGGGTTCGAAATACTTACCTTAGGGGTTTTGGAAGTTTGCCCCTTATCATTTGCTTCTTTGGGTGGTTCATCCTTCTCTTGAATGATTGGTGGAAGAGAGGTAGGCTCATCCATCGTCTTTCCGCTTCTCAATGTGACAAAGACTAGCATTTTCCCTCGGATTCACTTCGATTTGTGAGGGTAGTTTCCCGAAGCTTGGCTTTGAAACTTGTTGAATTCGTGGACAAGCTGTCCTATATGATTCTCGCAAGTTATTGATTGCGATCCTTGTTTCTTGTTTGAAACTTTGTATAGTTGCATTTGTTTCTTGTTGGAACCGCAAATTATTAGTGGCCATTTGTTTTACTAGCTCCTCTAATGAAGGCTCAGTTGCTTAGGAGCTTGAACTTCTTCTTGTCTCGAGGGAAAGGTACTTGCCTTTGTTGGAATCCTAGAGGTCCATAAGTGGAGGTTGATTTTGAGGTTGCTTTGCATAGCTGAAATTTGGATGATCCCTCCAACCCGGATTATATGTGTTTGAGTAGGGGTTGTAATTTTTTGAAAGTCCAAAGATATCCCCTCTTGTTCTTACCTCCTCATTTGTGTCTTCTTGGAGAGTGGGACACATATCAGTGGGATGTCCAGATGAACAACAGATCCCACAAGCATGAACTGGTGCTTTACCTGAATCCATTAACCGCTGAACCATAGCAGTCAATTGAGTCATTTTTTCTTTGTATCTTTTGGTTGTCTCTACTTCTTTCACTGCTCTTACTCCAGTGTCATTTCTAGAGTAGAATTGTTGAGTATTGGCAGCCATTCTTGAGATCAAGTTTCTAGCTTCTTGAGGAGTTTTATCAATCAATGCTCCTCCGCTAGCAAAGATCAATCATGTTGCGATCCATCACTTGTAAGCCTTCATAGAAATCTTGAATTAAAAGTCGCTGCTCACTTATTTGATGATGAGGGCAGGTGAAACATAGCTTCTTAAATCTCTCCCGGTAGTCATGGAGTGATTCCCCATGCTTTTGTTGAATACCCATGATTTCTTTTCGATTGTTGCAGCTTTTGAGGCGGGGAAGTATCTGTCTAGGAAAGTTCGGGCCATGTCTGCCATGATTGGATGGATCGGGTGGCAAGTAGTAAAGCCACTCCTTAGCTGAGTCTTTCAATGAGAATGGAAAAGCTCTCAACTTGACTTGTTCTACATGAATTCTGCGGGTTTCATGCTAGAACATACCACATGGATTTCCTTCAAGTGCTTGTTGGGGTCCTCTCCGGGTAATCCATTGAAAGATGGCAAGAGATAGATTAAACCAGATTTCAATTCAAATGCCTCTTCATTTTCAAGAATGTCTATGCAAAGAGGTGTTGATCTAGATCTGGAGCACCCAATGCCCTTAAAGTGTTTTACGCCATTGTCACTTCTTCCGGATATTTCAGATGGCTCAAATGTCTCTGAACTTGATAGATCAATGTAACGAGCAGCTTCAATGTCAGCAGGTGTGAGTTGGAAGTTATCCGGATGGAAGGGAAATTGAGGATGTGAAGTGAGTTGATCAATATAGTTCCTCAAATTTAGCAATCTTTCGTCTACTCCTTCAAAGGACATCAACACCTACAAAACACTCAGAAAGAAAGATTAAAAATAAAATAAAATAAAATAAAATAAAAACAGAATAAAAATAAGAAATAAATTAATAGTGTAATTGAAAAAATTGGTTCTGCAAGAACAACGCGCCAAAATTCGATGCGTGCGGATGTAGTGATTAAAATTAAGATAAAAATCAGTTGTCGGCCCACCAGAAAATAAAAACCTTACAACTAGTTGTAGTTAGTAAAGGTCGATCCACAGAGAACCAATTCAATTAACACTATTAAACAATTCCCAATTTAGACTCTGATTAACAATAAACAGTAAAAGGGGGGTTTTGGAGTTTTGATGAACAATGAACAGCTTCAAAGATAACAATAAACAAACTGAAATCAATAATATAAGAAAATTGGTTAAGAGATTGAATCCACCACTAGATTTATATGATAATGTAAATCCACATATCCTTTTTATTCCAACATGCTCAATTATGTTTTTATGCAATTGTGAGAGTAAATCTCTGTTTTCCTTACGTGTTGGCCAATTTAGCAACCGCTCAAATCAACTCCTAATCACGATTAGTCATAAAGCAACCGCTCTTACAACTATCCAACAATTGCATTAAGATTTAGAAAACCAATTACACTAAGGTCTAATCACACTTTTAGGGATTAAATTACTTAGAACATATATTTCTCTAGATCTAATACCGCAACCGCGCATAATAAACCTAGATCTACTACTTTTATAAGCGGCAAATAGCACAAAGATAATTATACCCACATGAACATCATACATCCCACTAGATCTACTACGCAAGTAAGCAGGCATAATAAACCTAGATCTACTACTTTGAAAGTAGAAACAAGTACAAAAACCTTCATACCAACAATAGATTCAGAAATATATGAATAAAAACATAACTGTGTTGAAATAATCAAATATGCAAAGTTTACAACATTAATACTAGCGGTTTCATCACCCCCTTAACCAAGGGAGGTTTAGTTACACATAGCTAGAAAGAAATCACAAGAAAAACTGAGAGAAAATGAAGGAGAGTTCCCCCCTTCCTATGATAACCAATGGTGCCCTTTTATAGAAGTCTAGGGTAACAAAATGACAAAGGTGAGTGGATGGATGAGTGGGTTAGTGGAGTGGGGTGGTTGAGTGGATTGGTTGAGTGGGTGAGTGGTTAAGTGGGTTGGTTTGAGTGGATGAGTGGTTGAGTGGTTGAGTGGATGAGTGAGTGAGTAGATGATTGGTTGATTTAGTTGTGGGTTGGTTTAGTGGGTGAGTGGTTGAGTGGTTGAGTGGATGAGTGGATGAGTGAGTGGAGTGTTTGAGTGGATGGATTAGTGGGTTGGTTTAGTGGATTGGTTTAGTGGATGAGTGAGTGGAATGGTTGAGTGGTTGAATTAGTGAAAAATGCCAAAGGACTTTTGGTGAGTGGGAAATTATGGACATGAATGGGTGAGTGGATGGATTAGTGGATGGATTAGTGGATGAGTGGGTGGAGTGGTTAAGTGGTTGGATTAGTGTATGAGTAGATGAATGGGTGAGTTAGTGGATGAGTGGATGAGTGGATTAGTGGATGGATGAGTGGATTAGTGGATGGATTAGTGGGTGGTTGAGGACGAAAATTTCGTGTCTGACTTGGAAGCCAAAAACGACCCACTATACTTCAGAACCACGAAAAGTGTTCTGCATAAAAGTTGTAGATCCTTGTCTTGGCTATAAAATGGATAGTTGTTTTGTCCAATTTGGCTTTCTTAAGCCCAAGATATGTCCCAAATACCATAGGTTTCTCAAACCCAACTTCAGCACCTCTGTTCCAACTTGCAAGCTCAAAATGACCTACTAGACTTCTTTTTCTCAAACTGTGTTCTTCATGAAAGTTGTTTATTTGGATCTTGACTATCCACTGTCCAAATTTCAGCCCATCTCCATTATTATATCTTGAGATATGATTTTATGAGTGCACACTATTCGGATTCTACTGACAGAACCCGTATTCTGACTTCCATGTAAACTTAGGTCCCTTAGACATCTGAATCGGACTTCGAGCTCTTCATCAAAGTTGTAGAGCTTCCTCTTAGATTTCCTACAAGGTAAAATTCATGTTCATCAGATATTAGGAACTCAAGTTATGGCCAAAATACAGAAACAGTGTAAAATCTCAATAATACTGAAAATATTCAATTAGGACCAATTTGAGCTCAAACTCACAAAATCATGTCAAACTCAATCAATTAAGAATATGGAGAGTGTAAATGACTAAATATAAGGGTTTCTTAATGAATAAAATATGTGTTTATCACTCTCTCTCTCTCAATTCTGGTCTCAGTGATGGAGTATTTTTCATCTTATTTTTTCTTTGATATTTTTTTTTTGGTTTTTTGGTAGATCTTGTGTTGCGATTGCTAAAGTGGATTACTATGTAATCGCAGCTGATATGAGGATGTCAACCAATTACAACATCCTCACTTGTGATTACTCCAAAATTTGCCAACTGTATGCACTCTCTTATTTTCAATTTCTTTTTGTTATATTTTCAATTTTCCCTTTATGCTTTCTAGCTCTAATTGTTATTATATATGATTAAAGATTTTAATCTTTTTTTTTATTTTGCTGAAATTCCATAATTGCCTTTGATTGTTGTATATTTGAGAGATATGGGAGCTGTTGACTTGTTTGTTTTGTGCTTTAGTAGTGTACTGAATCAACTCATAGCATTGGATAATGGACATTGTTTTTACGAATAGATAGTAACAAATCAAACTTGCCTCTTCAGAGTTGATAGAGGATTTTCAGATTAAAAAAATAGTTAATTAAGAGGGAACTCTTGATCTTCTAGCAGATAAAAGAAGGAAAAAGCCAATTACTTTTTGTTCCAAGTTTATGTTGTTCCAATAATACCTGTTTCATGTTTACCACACAGAGTTGACAAAAGTGTGATGGCTTCTTCTGGTTTTCAAGCAGATGTTAAAGCTTTGCAAAAGTAATTGTCTGCTAAGCATTTGGTGAGTTAAGGTTCTTAAGACTTATAATAACCAAAATACTATTTAACTTGCAACTTCTTTCAGGCTGGCATTACAAGTTAGCAACTATGTTTTGTGTTTAAATTTCTCAGTATCTGTTATGTCTGGAAGTTTCTCTATATTGATTACTCATTTCTTATATCGTTAGATATTTATGTTCTGATTAAATTAGAAGAAAGAACTTTGCTTAGTTCTGAATTCTGATTTGTTTTCAACCTCACTATCATTAAAATAGATTTGTTCAATCAGAAGAGTTGAAGCAGTTTATTGTAATTGCTACTAAGTGGCCTCAATACTCAAGAGGGAGATGAATTGAGTTTGTAAAATATTTTTGCAATTCTTTCGCAAAACACTTGATTATCAATTTTCATTGAAGCTATTATTTGTTAGAGATGAATGGATAAAGAAGATAAAGGGCTTTCACTTGTAAGTAATTCAACCAAGCAAGATAGTATTTAAGCAATTCAATAAAATAGTGCACAAAGTAAGGGAGTTGAGTTTAGGAAAACAAACACAAAGCTTTATCCTGGTTCAGCCACCAATCCACTTGTAGCTTACATCCAGTCCTCAAGTAAACATTTGAGTTTTCCACTATATCTTCAAGCTTCAAACAAGTGCTTGATAACCTTTACAAACTAGAGCACTCAACACATCTTGGGATACCTCACCCTTGTGCTTGAGCTTTACTTTCAAGGGATACCTCACCCTTACAATTTTGAGGGATATCTCACCCTCTCTTTTACAAATTATACAAAGTAAGAGTGAATAATACAAATTGAAGAACAATGGTATAAAGGATTCACACTTTTGAAGCTCAAAATAGGGTATTGATTGAAATGATGATAAAACTCGTATTTAATGCTCAAGAATAATTTTCAGAATGTTTTCCAACTGGTAAATGATGCACAAACACTTTCATTTATAGCTCAAAGCATTAAAAAGCCATTGGTGGTGGTTGGGAAACATTAAATGCTAATTATAGCCATTGAAAATCTATTTCTGGTTTCCAGATAACCGGTTATCACTATTCCATAACCGATTATGGCCTAACTAGGGACTTTTTAAAACTTACTAATAATCGGTTATGGAAAGGCATAATCAATTATGGTATTTTGTAAACAAAAGCCTACGCTTCTGACTTCGCAAATAATCGGTTATGAAAATGTCATAACCGATTATGGTCTTTTAAAAATAGAAGCTAAATCTTCTGACTTTGGTGAATAACTGGTTATAGATTTTCCATAATCGGTTATTCCACCCTTAGTTTTGGCCAAAAGATATTTGAAAGACGATAACTCTTTTGTTGCTTATTCGTTTAAAACAAATAACCACTCATTAGAAAGATCATTGAGTCTGCTATTATATGAAACAACTTTCAGATCAAGACTCAAAATAATTTGAAAGATATGGTCAAAAGAGTAACTAAAGGTCAATTTTGTAAAATGTAAACTTGACAAATTTTCATCCAAAAGAACTACCACCAAGACAAGTTATTCAAAACAATTTGTTTGGGCATTTTATCAAACAAGAAATACATTTAAAGGTTTTAAAACTTGTTTGAGCTTTGTGTATTTCCTATTTATCTTTACACGTAAGACATAAGTCCTATAAGCTAAGCTTGACAAAACTTGAAACTTGATCTTTGCGCAACTAATCCTTCTTGTTTGTTAATCATCAAAACCAAGATCATTGCCATTCACAACAACTACTTGTATTCCATCATAAATTGAATTGAAGAAGGTAGGGAGTACTTTGTTGGTTGCATTGAATATTAGGAAAACTCATTTGCTATCATAATCATTTTTCCATTTGCAAAATTTCTCCTCTCACTTCCGACTATGTTTATAGAGAGCTCATTGGAAGCTTTCTTCCATTTTTGCAAAATTTTCTCCATTTTATATCTTAATCTACATTTGTTTCTTTATATATATATATATATAAATTATAATTTGAAGCAGTTGTTGAGAAATTGAAACTTTTTTTTTTTTGCAGAGACTAGTTCAGCATCAACCCACTCAATATCCAATTTATGATTGTGACATTGACAGATGATCCTTTTCTTATCAAAATGGTTGTGAACATAAAACATCATGTTTATTTCCTTTGTAATGTATACATGCGTACGGTGAGCTAATCTTGGTCCTTTTAAACTTTGAAGGAATATGGGAATTTTAAGCAGAATTTACACTTGGTTTTGATCTTTAATGTCTATTATCTCATATTTATTGATCATTCTCTGAATATTATTAGAGCTATCAAAACGGGCAGGCCCAGTTCGTTCGGGCTGGGCCAGTTCAGGCCGGGCCATTTTCGGGCCAGGCCAGATCGGGCCAGGTATGTTTCGGGCTAGCATTTTGTCAGCCCAGCCTGCTATTTTACAAGTAAACGGGTCGGGCTGGCCCATTCGGGTCTGGGCTAGATCGGGTCATTTTAAATTTCGGGCTAATATTTTTTAACTCAGCCCGTCCATTTTGTCGGGCTATTCGAGTCGGCCCATTGAACTTGGCCCATTTTGACGGCTCTAAATATTATAGCTGTGTGACCTAATTTCATGATGAAGGGTTTTATGATTCATTAGATAATAGGTTTTAAAATAATTCTAAAGTTAGCATTGTGAGGAAATCATTTTGTAATTTTTAAATTTGCTCTTGAATATCTATTATATCAGTCTTTTGATTGCTAATAAGGAATTTATGTGACTTATATGGCAGTCTAATCATGCCCTTTTGGAAGAAATTAGGGAGGTTAATCATTGACTTATTGGAACAGTAGTAGACATAAGTGATGAAGAAGCTGATCCAATAGCAGCAGTTGCAGAAGGGACCATTGTTAAATGTATTTTCAGTGTTATGGCTTTCAATCCAAGCTTAAAATCCCAATATGCTTCAGCATAGATGGTAGGCTCTCAGAATTATTAACCATATACATATTAAGTATTTATTTTTTCTTTTTGTAGTAGAACTTACTCTTTATTTGTGTTTTACTATCGTGCATTCACCACTTCAGCCCCATGCGCTTGCTTGTTCCTACAAATTATCCTAATTGTTCCCCCATATTCCTAGATAAGTTTCCAGTTGAATCTAGGTGAGAGAATGAGCATTTTGGCATCTTTTATGTGTTTTTTTAAAATAAAAAATATATATTCTTAGTAAGCCATGAATTATCATGACACATATGTTCTTTGCTTGCTTTTATCAATAGAAAAAAGAAATCTAATATTCACATCTTGCAAAACTTCCAGTGATTATTAGTTATGACTTCAATTTATTTATTTTTTCATTTGTGAAACATTTGTTTGCTCTATTGTGTCAGACTGTGTAAAATAGTTAAGGCTGAAGGGTGCCTCCTATTATTTTTCAGTATTGATATGCTTTTATTGATATACCAGGTTACTTCTTCTTTATTCAGCTGTTAAGTCACTCTTATGCAATAATATTGAGCTAGGATTTTCTGAATCCGTAAGTACATGACAAATTGGTAGTTGTGCATAGAATCCCAAAATGTTATAATTTATGTTATTAGCTGGAGTTAGTTTATCAGTTCCCCCCATATTGTCAAGGCATGATTAGCTTACACCTTCACATGAAATTTGGCTTTCCAAATATCCAAGCTTTTAGCTTTGAATGTCGTCAATTCACTTCTTTGTTTGATGGTAGTTTCGTCTAGTTTTTTTCTCCACCTTTAGGTTCTTTTTCTTTTATTGATTAAAATTCTGAATCACGAGGCATAGAAAACATATGTAAAGAGTAAAATAACCTATGCACCTCCTAAATTATCTTTGAAAAAAAATGCAAAGACTAAGGCCATTTTAGCATTTAATTATGGTTTAATATATATCAAAAAGAACATGTGTGATTTTAGAGAACATATCTGTTAGTTATGCCTCAAATTCATCCTCTACTGATCAAAACTCTAATATTCCTCTTTGAAGAGCATATGTGATTTTAAATCTAACATGGAAAGATGGCAAGAGAAGATTTGCCTGAGAGACACATATACTCTAATGTGCTAATGAGACTGGTCATTTTAAGTCTTAATTGTCCTCTGAAATGTTTATGCCCTTTCCAAACAGATATAGATATGATCAATGCAATGCATGTCTCACTTTCCCCCATCTCTATAGTTTATCTTATATTTTGCTTAGAAATCTTATGTTTCTAATAAAAAAAAAGTGGTATTGGAAATTAAAACTTAATTAGATTAGGTATGTATGATGATTATTCAATGATTGAAAATGGGTATTGATTTGATTTGGATTTTGGTGGTGATTAGGGTGGTGCCAAAAAGGTTGTGATTTCTACCCCAAGCAAGGTTGCACCCATGTTTGTTGTTGGTGTTAACAAGAAGGAATACAAACCAAAGCTTGACATTGTTTCCAATGCTAGCTGCACTATCAATTGCCTTGCTCACCTCACCAATGTTTATTTTTTTTATTTGAGATCCCTTGTCATATATTGGTGCTTGTATCTGAATTTTAAATTTTCATCTGTGTGTGTGTTTTTTTTTAAATTATTAATCTAAAATTTTCCACAAGTTATCAATAATCGATTTGGAATTGTTGAGGGTCTTATGACCACTGTTCACGCCATCACAGGTTAGCTATTTAGCTCTATGATCTTTTTGAATTAATCTATGATCTTTTTCAATTTAACATGAATATGGTATTCATTGTCTACTTTTTGTTACAAATCAATTACTCAGAAGACTGTTGACGGTCCATCAAAAAAGGACTGGAGGGGTGGAAGAGCTACTTCCTTTAATATAATTCCCAGCAGCACTGGAGTTGCTAAGGTACCTATCAATTAATATATAATTTGTTACACATTGGATTGAATGGTCCATCAAAGGAGCTGCTAAGGTATTGGTAACTGGAGCTACTAAGGTACCTACATTGGATGGTCCATTAAACAAGGACTGTTGATAACTAATGTTATGGCTTTTAATATAACATTTAACTTTCTAAATATGTACTGATATCAGGGGAATTACGAAAAATATCAACAAATTATACACAAAAAAAGAATAACATTAGTCATGGTTAACCGTGGCTAATTGCAAATTGAAAACTATCATTAATTTAATCACTTTTAAACCATGGTTGATGTTAACTGAAAACTACCATTTACATTAGTTGCGAATATTAATTGAAAATTATCATTTACATTAGCCACAGTTTAACCGTAGCTAATTACAAACTGAAAATTATCATCAAATTACCTTCGGTCACAAGCGTGGCGAATGAGGACCATAACCGTAGCTAAATTAATGTTGCCACGGTCATAATAATCATGGTTAAAATTGGGGCGACGCCATAATTAACCATGGTAATAGTAACCGTGGCTAAAATATTTTAGCCATGTTTTTCATGTAAATAAGCCATGGTTTTAACCGTGGCTAAACTCCACTTTTTTTGCAGTGAAATATGTCATTGAAGATGACATCTGAAAAAACTCTTGTCCTATCTGATGAGCTTTTTGTACCCGCTGATGAGTGTAAAATATACTCTTCTTTTGGGTTTATTTATTAGGATTTTTAATTTATTTTCATTTAGTTTTTGTTTATTTTTATTTATTTTATTTTTTTAAATAATTATCTCTTCACATAGTTATATTTGAATTTTCATGATAAATCATCAATTTTTGTGCAAAAATAAGAAATTCCTAAAGATAAATATTTAAATTATTCTTATCATATTCTTATATGCTAATTAGAATTCTAATTAGATGCAAAATCTTAGATTGGAGATTGGATAAGGATTCTCAAATAAGAGATTATATTTGGAGTAAAATTCGAATTATTGCAGCATCCTGACCATTCCTCAGTAATGAAGTCATATCTTAGGCTACAAAGATCAGATCGATACACTGTTTGCGGAATTGAAAAGCTAACAAGAAATCCTATAACTTTTATGTTGAGATTGAGGGAAACTTCGGCCATCTACAGGGTAAAAAAAAATATGCATTGTCAACTTTTCTATAAAAGGGTAAAAATGAGTTTAGAAAAGGAACTCTCTTTTGGTTCAAAAAATACATGAAAAATATAGATTTTTTTAGGCTAAAAGGCAGCGGGGAGGTAAATAATTCACTTTGGAGGCTTAAAGGCATTCACCATTGAAGACTATCAAGATCTTTCTCTTCTAGGATTTTCTTCATGATGTTTCTTCTACCCATTTGTTTGTTTTGTGCTTCTTTTTCCATTAGTTGCTAAACTTCTCTTGTTAGGGTGGAGATGTAACTTGATTCAATTGACATGTATTAAGATTGAATTTCTAATTAGCTTCTTTTCTATTCAATTTGAGTGCTTATTATGGTTCTTAATCCTTTTATGAATTGGTCACTCATAAATTAATCTAGTGAGATATGTGTAGAATTAGAAGGTTTACATATGACTAAGACCATAAATAATAACTGTCATGATTTATAATCATATATAAATAAAGGTTATAGGTTGAGTGGGAGAATTGTGATATTTTCCATGAGAATCCATAGAGTGAAGGTCATGCCTTTAAGAGTTGGAGTTTAGATCAAGGAATCGACTAGGCTTTGATAATTAAAGATAATTAACTCACCAATGAATTGAGTTTTAATTAATTAAGAGATTCTCCCCATCAATTGAATGATTAGAAATTAATTAGAATGAAGGACCCAAAGCAAGTCTATTGTCTATGATAGATTATTGAATTAAATGAAGTCAGATCCCTAGTGTTTTAATTTCGTGTGTTTACATCCTTAATGTGTTTTGCATTTGTGTGCTTTGTTCTCTCTTTTCCCTCTTAATTTCATGCGTTCTTGTGTGTTTTTGTCTTTTATAATTTTGTGTCTTTAATTACTTTGAGTCACTCTTAATTATTGGTTGCTTAGACAGTATTAATATTAGAGAAGTGGTACTTGGTAAACTAATTCCTCATGAGAACGATATTCTACTCACTCTTTATTACTTTTTCGATCCGTGCACTTGCGGTAATATCGCCTAAATTAATATATAATCATATATGGGGCGATCACCTGCCATTAGACATTGCTTGGTGTCAGTTCATCTCCTTTATAATGCCAATGTGAAGGTGATCTTCGACTGTAACAGAGTTACTTTGTCCAAAAATGAGTTGTATGTTGGAAAAGATTATCTTAGTGATGACTTGTATGTTTTGAATGTAGTTGCAAATAATAATGAAGTAAGTTCATCTTTTGCTTACTTGGTTGATTCTCTTGATGTTTGGCATATGTGAATGTGCCTTATGTCTTGAAGTTAAAAGAAATGAGACTAGTTAACAAGTTGCATAACAAAAAATTGGATAAGTGTGAAATTTGTATGGAGACTAAAATAACCAAGAAATTATCCAAACAAGTAACAAGACAAAGTATGTTGCTAGAACTTGTTCATAGTGACTTAGGAGATGTAAAACTCACAATGACAAGAGGAGGTAAAAGGTTTTATGCAATCTTTGTAGATGATTGCTCTAGATACACTAAGTTGTATTTGCTAAGAACCAAGGATGAAGCTTTTGAAATGATTTTTAAGTATAAAAATGAAGTAGAAAATCAACTTGGTAAGGAAATCAAGAGGTTAAGAATGGACGGATGTGGTGAATATGAATCTAATCCTTTTAATGAGTTTTGTGAACAACATGGCATAAGATAACTCCACCATATTCACCTGAATCAATTAGCATAGTGGAAAGAAAGAATAGAACTCTAAAAGAAATTATGAATGCCACTTTTTAGTTCTGGCCTATCTATGTCTATATGGGGGAGGCTCGCGACCTTGATCGCGGCAGGATAACGACTTAAATTACAAGATTTAAGGGAGTCGCCACCAATTTTATTTTTTTAGGAAAAATTGGAAAAACCAAAACATATGGTCTACATTCAAAAACTCGAGTTCGGGAGTCCAATTATGCATAGGGAAGGATGGAGACTAAACCCTACAGCACCCCTAATACATCCATCCTAAGACGGTCACCTTAAATCAATTGCGCAAATTTTTATGACTTTTAAAAATATTTATTTTACCCCTTCTATAAAAAAAACGAGAAGAAAAAAAAATTTGTTTCGAATTTTTTATTTTTTATTTTTTTGATTAATAAGCCGTCGCGACTCAATTAATCCCATTAAAGTTGGATGAGTGAAGCTTAGCGTTACGCCAAAGATCACCGATTAATTATCAACGACATTGTAATTAAATGAAATTTTATAAATTAAAAGGATTTTTTTCAAAAAAAGACTTTATTATAAAGGTGATTTATTTTATTTTAAAAAAATAAAAAAAAAGATGTGTAAAAAGAAAACACACACCTCTGTTCGGTATGCAATAAAATAATATAAGATTGCTTATTATAAGATTATTTTCTCTACTAAAAAAAAAACCAAGGTTGAAAAAGAAGAAGCCCAACCCGTCACCCAAAGATAAGAGAAATGATGGCCCAAGCAAAAAAAAAAAAGCAAAACAAAAAGTTACTACCTCAAATAAAGAATTTCAAGAAAAAAAAAAACAAACAAATAAATAAATAATAATAATAAAAAAACAACGGAAGGTTGCATCGAGCCTCTGGAATTTGAAATGAGAAAACGAAAAAAAAAAGGAAAAGGCTTTTCCAACCTATAGAGCAATTAAAAAAAAAAATTAAAAAACGTAAAAGGTTAGTTGCAACAGAGGCTAGAGCCTCCGGAACTTGAAATGAGAAAACGAAAAACGGAAAAGGCTTTCTAGCCTATAGAGCAAGAGAGCGTGAGAGAGAGAGAGAGAGAGAAAGAGAGTTATCTCGGGGCGGAGGACGCATCCATGACCGCGGCGAAGAGGACGAGCTCCGGCGACGGCGTGGTGGAGGGGCGCAGACCGCACGATACGGACGAGAGGACCGGCTCGATGGGGCGGCGGCCATGGCCTGGGGGACGAAGGGAGAGCGGCGGTGCCGGCATGGTGTTGGGTGCAGTACGCGACCGTTCGCGGTGTACTGAGGGGCGCTGGCCCAAATCTGGGTTTCTCGGGGGAATGACGCGCGATGACCGCGTTTGCAACATGGTGGCTTCGCGGCGGCTAGTGGCGGTTTCCGGCGTTGATAACCATGGGGGTGGAGGTAGATGGTTTGTGTTTGTTTTTTTTTTTTATCATTTCGACTACAATCATGAATTCTGATGGAATTTTATTTTTGAGTAGCGAACTATTTTGGGTGTAAATATGCTTGGTTTTAGTTATGGGAGTGCTGTTGTGATTGATTTTGCAATGGTGGGTTTGGGGTTTTTCTCAGGTAGAAGTGTAGATTGTGAAGTGTATGTTGCTGAGTGCATGGTAACCAGGAAGACATAAAGAAAAAAAAATGATCCTACCCATTTAGATTCAGGTAACAGTGATAAAAGTTAGGATGCATAAGGAAAGAATGGATCAAGATACCTCTCGAGTTTCATGAAAAACACTAAAAACTTTTCATTCAGCTGTTTCTGTACAATTTTACTTCTCACTTTTCCTCACCTTTCACTTTTTTTCACTAATAGAAAATAGTAGTTGTCGGAGAATCCCCAGATTTCAAATTGAGAAGCAAAATGTATACAACAACTCCCCTGCAGAACAAGAGAAAAATTCCCCAAAAACTGACCAACCCCTTCTTCTACGTTGCTCCCTGTTATATAGGCACCAGAGTTATCTGCTTGGTATGCATTGTGCAGATTGTGTTGTCCCTTTCTAGAGCAGCTTATGTAGTCACTTTTGCTCCATTTTCTTTGCTTGCTTTATTTCTCTTTTCTTCTGCTGGGCTGCATCCTTCCATTTATTGTATGTAGTCCCTTAATTCTCTTTTTTTCATGGTTGACCTTGTATGACTTGTAAATGTTGCAGGAATTACAGCTTGCCCCATTTTCCTCCTTCGTGTTTCACCCTTTTGGCCCCTGTTTTCTTCATGGCAGCATATCCTTCTTTGGTGTTGCATCACATGCTTTTGTCTTTTTCCTTTGGTTTTATTCGTTTGCTTGATACTTCTTGCAATGTTAGTTTTTCTCTTTTTTTTTAGCAATTAAGACCAATGGGCCAAATAATTAACTAGACCTGAACATTGTTTCAATTGGGAATGTTCTTAATTTGGATCATGAATTAAAGAAGTGAGTGATAAAATAAAATAAAATAAAATAAAATAAATACAAAATCTTTTATTATTTTTTATTTTTATATTTTCTAGATTAAAAGTTTTAATGACTCGGACAAAATTGGGTGTTCACAGTTGCCCCTCTTTACTTGTTTCTTGCTAGATACTAGGAATAATTATAATTTTTCATATTATCATCGTAAGAAACGAGTAAAGATGTGAACTTAAATTTTGTCCAGTGAAGAAACGATACTAATTGCCAACTAGCGAGCTCAAATGGGGATTTACGAGCTATCGCAATATCGTTAATCCAACCAAGGTGAAGCTCAGCGTAAAGCCAGAGACGTCACCGTATTATCAATAAGCTGTCCCAGCTCAATTGGCGTTTATTGATCAAGAGAGTTTTTTTTTTTTATTATTCATTTATAATGCTGGGTGACCTCGTGACCTGGAATTTAAAAGACAGTGGGTATCTGATGTCCCGAAAATTAAAAAACAGTGGGCTTGGCCCGAAAATTAAAAAACATTTGGGTATCTGGTGTCCCGAAAATAAAACAGTGGGTATCTGGCGTCGCGAAGATTAAAAAACAGTGGGCATCTGGCGTCCTGAAAATTAAAAAGCAGTGAGCTTGGCCCGGAAAAAAAAAAAATAAATTGGGTATCCGGTGTCCCGAAAATAAAACAGTGGGTATCTGGCGTCCCGAAAATTAAAAAGCAATGGGTTTGGCCCGAAAATTAAAAAGCATGGGGTATCTGGTGTCCCAAAAATAAAACATTGGGTATCTGGCATCCCGAAAATTAAAAAGCAATGGGTTTGGCCCGAAAATTAAAAAGCATTGGGTATCTGGTGTCCCGAAAATAAAACAATGGGCATTTGGTGTCCCGAGAATAAAAACAGTGGGCATCTGGTGTCTCGAAAATAAAGAGCAGTGGGTATCTGGTGTCCCGAAAATAAAACAGTGGGCATCTGGTGTCCCAAAAATTAAAAAGCAATGGGCTTGGCCCGGAAATTAAAAAGCATTGGGTATCTGGTGTCCCGAAAATAAAACAGTTGGCATCTGGCGTCCCGAAAATAAAACAGTGGGCATCTGGTGTCCCGAAAATAAAGAGCAGTGGGTATCTGGTGTCCCGAAAATAAAACAGTGGGCATCTGGTGTCCCGAAAATTAAAAAGCAATGGGCTTGGCCCGGAAATTAAAAAGCATTGGGTATCTGGTGTCCCGAAAATAAAACAGTGGGCATCTGGCGTCCCGAAAATAAAGAACAGTGGGCATCTGGTGTCCCGAAAATAAAGAGCAGTGGGTATCTGGTGTCCCGAAAATAAAACAAGTGGGCATCTGGTGTCCCGAAAATTAAAAGCAATGGGCTTGGCCCGAAAATTAAAAAGCATTGGGTATCTGGTGTCCCGAAAATAAAACAGTGGGCATCTGGCATCCCGAAAATAAAACAGTGGGCATCTGGTGTCCCGAAAATAAAGAGCAGTGGGTATCTGGTGTCCCAAAAATAAAACAGTGGGCATCTGGTGTCCCAAAAATAAAACAGTAGGCATCTGGTGTCCCGAAAATACATTTCTTCTTTTTCTTCTTTTTGTTTTTTGTTTTTTACTTTGTCTGTTCTTCCATAGTGAAGCTCGGCGTAAAAGCTAGAGACGTCACTTTCAGCTTAATGTCTTTTGAACATGAAAGACATTGCAGTGTTCACTCCTGCAACTCGAAGTCTAAAGATCTTGTCAATATATTGAAAACATCATGTCAAAAACCTTCCACTTACATACTTGATGCCAAGCGCTTCCTCGAAAAACTTTGATCCATCAAACCCGAGCGTAAGCTCTTGCAAACTTGGGCTCGTCAACTTGTTTCAAATTCCTTGGGACCTTCAAATGTTGGGGTAGCTTCACTTCTGAATTTGCTCATCAGGCACACGATCTCTCAGATTGCATGGGGAGTAAGTTCAATCTTCTAGAGTTTTCTTCTAACTCATTCTTGACCTAACTTGTTAATTGGGGAATTGCCATTAGATTGTCAATTCAATGATATTGAAATCATATTCCCTTTTATCGAAGCATTTTGTAATAAACTGTGTGATTTCATAAGTATGAAAGAAAGAGAGAAACAATATAAAGAAAGAAGAGGGGTAAGAGAAAGAGAAAGGTATTCTCATTCATTTGAATGTTCACAAACACATAAAGGCATTGAAAATGACAAAGAGTACAAAGGATGACACAAAGATAAAGTGAAAGGTAATTGCCCCAGTTTGGATTCCTTCGTTCTCATTAGATGGGTCCTAATTCTCAGATGGATATTACAACCATTGACTGCCAATGACGCGAATTCTCTTCCACTGTTCACTACTTAAATTTGCCCCAGTTTTGCTTGTAACACCAATTCATCACCACTAAAAAAAATTGCCCCAGTTTTTCTTGTTTTCTTTATGTTATCCCTGTGAGCCCTTCAGGATGCGCCTCTTAGGAGAACCTTTGCCAACTTTAAACTTCTGCCCAGTTTAAATACCTTAACTTTTGCTTAGGTCGCCTTTGGTTTTCGACCTAACGGGTCATTTTTTTTTTCTTTTTTTCCTCTTTTTTTCTTTTTCTTCTTTTTTTTAGGCATAGAACTTTTTTTACGCATCGGCATTTGTTGGTCTTGGCAATTCATTTCCATCTATATCTGTCAAAATTAAGGCTCCTCCAGAGAATGCCTGCCTAACAACATAAGGTCCTTCATAACTCGGTGCCCATTTACCTCGGGCGTCCTCTTGGTTTGGGAGTTTCTTCTTTAGAACCAAATCGCCTGCTTGGAACTCCCTAGGACGAACTTTCTTATTGAAAGCTCTTGCCATTCTTCTTTGATATAGTTGTCCATGACAAATAGCTTTTAATCACTTTTCTTCAATCATGTTTAACTGCTCATACCGAGTCTTTACCCACTCTGATTCTTCTAACTCGGCTTCCATCAACACTCTCAAGGATGGGATTTCGACCTCTATAGGGGAAACTGCTTCCATCCCATATACCAAGGAAAACGGTGTTGCCCCAGTGCTAGATCGGATATTAGTGCGATAAGCATGGAGAGCATAGGGGAGCATCTCATGCCATTCCTTGTAATTGACCACCATTTTAGCTACTATCTTCTTGATATTCTTGTTTGCTGCTTCTACCGCACCATTCATCTGAGGTCTGTAAGGAGCAGAATTGTGATGCTTGATCTTAAACCTCTCGCATAGATTCTTAATTTCGGTGCTATTGAGATTAGGGGCATTATCTGTGATAATCCTTTCTGGAATTCCATATCTACAGATGATGTTTGCCCTCAAAAACTTGAGAACAACCTTTTGAGTAACCTTGGCATAGGAAGCAGCTTCTACCCACTTGGTGAAGTAATCAATTGCTACCAGGATAAACCTATGGCCATTGGAAGCCTTTGGATTTATTGGCCCGATAACATCGATCCCCCACATTGAAAAAGGCCAGGGTGCCACCATATTATGCAATGGGACAGGAGGTGCATTAATGCGGTTAGCATAAGCTTGGCATTTATGACACTTTCGAACGTATCCTATGCAATCAGATTCCATAGTGGACCAGTAGTAACCACATCGGAGGATTTGGCGAGCCATCATGACACCATTGGCATGTGTTCCACAAATCCCTTCATGAACTTCTGTTAAGATGGCGAGAGCCTCTTTAGCTTCTACACATCTGAGGAGTGTACCATCATAATTCCTTTTGTATAGTACCTCCCCATTCAAAAAGAAAGCCATGGAGAGTCGACGAATGGTCTTTTTGTTTATCTCATTGGCCCCTGATGGGTATTCTCTGAACTTAATGTACTGCTTGATGTCATAGAACCAGGGCTGACCATCTTCTTCTTCCTCGACGTTAGAATAATAAACTGGTTCACTTTGTGCCTTTACTTGGATAGGTTGCACATTAGCATGAATATTCAGATTGGTCATCACAGCTAAAGAAGCCAGAGCGTCCGCGAATTGATTCTTATCCCGGGTTAAGTGCGAAAAAGTGATTCCTTCAAACTTCTTGACCAACCGCATCAAATATTTCTGGTATGGAATCAACTTTGGATCCTTGGTCTGCCATTCCCCGTTCACTTGATAAATTATCAGTGCTACATCTCCATATACTTGTAATTCCTTCACTCCCAATTCTATCGCAACTTTCAACCCTTGAGCGCATGCTTCATATTCTGCGATATTATTAGTGCAATCGAACTCCAACTTGATGGCGACAGGGTATTGCTTCCCACTTGGTGAGGTGATCACTGCTCCTATGCCACTACCATACATGTTGACTGCTCCATCAAAGAACATCTTCCACGTGTCTTCTTCCTCAGACTCTTCTTCTTCAATTGCTAAAATATCTCCATCTGGGAATTCAGACATTACAGGTTGCTCGTAATTGAGCGGGTTCTCAGCTAAGTGATCTGCAATTACACTCCCTTTGATAGACTTTCGAGTCATGTGTTTTATATCGAACTCAGAAAGTACCACCTGCCACTTGGAGACTCGTGTTGATACATGAGGACTTTCAAATATATACTTTATCGGATCCATTCTTGAGATCAGCCAAGTTGTATAGTATAACATGTACTGCCTCAACCTTCTTGACGTCCATGCTAGTGCACAACAAGTCTTCTCGATTGCCATGTAGCGGGACTCAGAATCATTGAACTTCTTACTCAAGTAGTAGATGGCCTGCTCTTTCTTTCTTGTTTCATCGTGTTGTCCTAACATTGCTCCCATGGATGTCTGCAATACCGTGAGGTACAATATCAACGGCCGCCCCGGTGTCGGTGGCACCAAAATAGGAGGACTTTATAAGTAAGCTTTTATTTTCTCAAAAGCTTCCTAACAATGTTCATCCCACTCTCCTGGTTATTGTTTCTTTAGTAACTTGAAGATCGGCTCGCAGGTGCTAGTCAAGTTGGCTATGAACCTAGCGATATAGTTTAACCTCCCGAGAAAACCTCTTACTTCCTTTTCAGTCTTAGGAGCAGACATCTCTTGTATTGCTTTGACTTTGTCTGGGTCCACTTTGATCCCTTCCTTGCTAACAACAAAACCAAGCAACTTTCCAGCTGATGCACCAAAGACACATTTCGCTGGGTTTAGTCTCAACTTGTACTTTCTGAGTCTTTCAAATAACTTTTGCAACACTGCCATATGACTTTCTCCTTCTTTGGACTTGGCCACTATATCATCAACGTATACCTCAATTTCCTTGTGCATCATATCGTGAAACAAAGCAACCATGGCGCGCTAATAGGTGGCCCCAGCATTATTCAACCCGAATGGCATAACTGTGTAACAAAAGGTTCCCCATGCCGTGATGAATGTGGTCTTCTCTTTTTCATTTGTGTCCATGAGAATCTGATTGTAACCAGAATATCCATCCATGAAAGAGAATCTATGGCCTCTTGCTGCATTATCGACAAGGACATCAATGTGAGGCAATGAGAAATCATCTTTAGGGCTAGCCTTATTTAAATCTCTATAATCCACACACATCCTAACTTTTCCATCTTTCTTTGGGACTGGGAGGATATTCGCTACCCATTCTGGGTGTCTAGACACTTCTAAAAATCCTGCTTCTCGGATATTCCTCCTTGATCTTTAAAGACATTTCGGGGTGCATTCTCCTCAATTTCTGCTTTTTCACCTCAGCATTGGGGTGTAGCGGAATTTTGTGGGAAGCTATGCTCGAATCCAACCCTGGCATGTCGCGATAAGACCATGCAAAAACATCCATGTAGTCTCTGAATAATTTGATCATATTTTCTCGCTCCGGGTTATCCACTAACCTCATCTCTTTCTTGTCTTCATCAGTTCCCATATTGATCACCTCCACTTCCTCTTCATCCAGGCTGAACTTTCTTTCTGACCTTTCTACCAATTTGGCAAACTCCTCAGTAGCGTTCATATCTTCATCTGAGTCATAGTTATTTATATCTATCATCGAATAAGAATCCACCTTTGAGTTTTCAGGAATCCTTTCATGGGACAATACCTCTACAAGACTCAAATCCCTGGAAGATTTATTTATGCCAGATTGGAAATTATTGACAGAAGAAAAAAATGGTAATTGGACAAGGCTAAAAAACGTAAGTCAAAGATAGAAAAGAAACAAAGAAGTGGATCAACTGAGAAGCACATAAGTTCATTGCATTGAAATTTTGATGAAAGACAACATGAGCAGAGAATCATACTAGGAAAACACACAAGTTCACTACATTAAAGCTTCGATAAGAGTTAACATAGATTCGACATTACAAAAGTCTAAGATAGCTTCACGACTAAACAATTACTTTATGGCAACCACATCAAATAACGCCTCAGATCTCCAATTGTTCTGAGCTTTCGAATTGCTGGAGGGCTGGATAGCATGGTCTTCTCCTGAGTCTTCCTCCACATTGTTAATGATTATGCGGACCTGATGATTGGAAGTTCCATTGATAACTTCGGCAGGAACGGGGAATGTCTCCTTCAGATGAGGAATCATCTTTGTCACTTTATTCTCCATTTTTCCTTCATTGAGAGCCAAACCATACTTCATCATTCTTTCCAAAGATGCCTCATACCCTAGACCAAATCTGTTCTTGTTCTCTGGCAGGGTGATCATAGACTTGATTCCTTGCAGCTGAACTCCTAAACCTTTCCCGGCTTGATAACCATTATTGGTCATGATGCGAGTCACAACTTGGTGAACATCTTTGGAGGACGATTCATCATTCTTCGTTTTGGCTTCTACTAGCTGGAAGCTGTGTAAGAAGTTGTCCACCTCCAGTTCAGTGTTTTCAACATAAGGCACTGAAGTAGGCTTCATCAGTAGGATTTCTTCCTCTCCTCGAATGGTAACCAGGCATCCATTCTCAATGTATTTCAAGCATTGGTGCAAGGTTGAGGGAACAACACCAGCAGCGTGGATCCATGGTCTTCCCAAGAGCATAGTGTATGTAGGCTCAATCTCCATTACTTGAAACAGTACTTGGAAACAACTTGGGCCTATCTCGAGTGGAAGGGTCACTTCTCCCAGAATTCCTCTTTTTCTTCCATCGAAGGCTCGCACCGTCATTTCTTGAGGCCTTATGTCTTCTACACTCATAGCCAGTTGGGACAAGGTATTCCTCGGGAGGACGTTCAATGCAGAACCTCCATCAATCAAAACTTTTGCCACTACATACCCCTGACATTTCAAAGTGATGTGCAGAGCGCGCGGGTTATTTCCTGTCGAACGTACCACTTCTTCCTCAGAGAAAGGGATCACGTTGACGTGCCTTACTGGGTCTACCATGTTTACTAAGTTTTCTGGGGTAACATCTGGCTTCACATAGGCTTCATTTAGCACTTTCTGCAGTGCTTTGCGATGAGGTTCAGAGTTTATTATGAGTGACAAAAGAGAGATCCGAGCTGGGGTTTTCCTGAGTTGATCTACAATATCATACTCACTTTGCTTCATAATTTTTAGGAATTCTTCCTCCTCTTCTTCCTTTGTTTCTATATTGATTGCTTTTCCTTTCCCAGTCTTATCTTCTTGCCCATAGCATCTGCCACTTCTTGTGATCCCTCCTATGTCCCCAATACTCGGCACTGTTTGTGCGAGTTCTGCTATCTGAGCGATAGGGGCTGAAGAGGTTTGTCCTACATTATCTTGTGTCTTTACCTCGACATCATACTTCCAAGGTACAACATGGGTATCATTGTAGGAGAAAGGTGTAGGCTTCTTTATTGCTATGACAATCTTTCTAGAATTTGGGACTTCACCAGCACGCGGAAGTTTGAGAACTAAACGCTCCACAGTATCTATTTCTTTTATGGATTTTCTTGCTCGAGTAACATCCACTATACCCAGAGCCATGAATTTCTGCAACTGAGTTTTGAACTCCTGACAACTCTCAATATCGTGTCCCTTCTCCATATGGTATTCACAATAAGCTTCAGTATCATATTCAAACTCTACATCCCTTAAGGTTATTGAAGAACAATAGCCTGCTTGGACCAGACCTTGGAATATTAACTTCATGGGAGTTTTGACATTTGCTACCTCTTGAATTCCTTCCTTGTCCTTTTCTAATGCGTTTACAACTCCTTTCACATGATTCGGGATTGGGTTGCTGGTGATGCTAGGCCCTTTCTCTTCTTCAAAATCTAGCTTTCCGCAGGCAATCAGTATCCTCACTGTTGTTTTAAATACCTCGCAATCCTCGATTGAGTGTCCTGGGTTGTCCATATGGAACTTGCAGTTTGCATTAGGATTGTACCAGGCTGGGAATGGGGATACCATGGGGCGAGCAGGGATGCATGCGACCAAATGCACGTCGAACAACTGTTGAAACAAGTCAGCATTGGAGATTGGCAATTTTGGAAAAGGGGGTAGATTCGACGGGGGTCGAGCATACCCTTGATTTCCTGGATTTCGAGGTGCAGGAGGACGATTAGCATAAACAGGACGAGTGGGGACATATGTACGTGGTGAGGGAACATGGTTCACTTGGTATGAAGTTTGGTAAGCTGGAAAAGCGGGTGAAGGGGCTTGATAAGCAGGGTATGGTTGTGGATTACGAGGAAAACATGAATTTTGTTGTTGCACATAGCTGACTTCTGGTTCTTTCTTCTTTATCGGCGCCATCTTCTTAGGAAAATTGCTCTCCGTATTTCCAGTAGGTAGTTTTCCAGCTTTCGCAAGATTCTCAATCCTCTCTCCAGCCACAATTAGGTCAGAAAAATCCGTATAGGTTGCACCTGCCATCAATCCAATAAAAGGTGCTCCTAAGGTCCCCATAAAGTATGAGCTCATTTCTGACGAAGTCAATGGTGGTTGAACTTGGGCGGCTAACATTCTCCACCTTTGGGCGTATTGCTTGAAGGTTTCACCATGCTTTTTTTGCATTGCCCCTAGTCGCTTCTCGAGTAGGTCTTTGTGTCGATATTGAATCGATATTGCCCCAAGAATAAATTGGTCAAATCATCCCAGCAGGAAATCCTTGAATGGTCAAGTTGCATGTACCATTCCAAAGCTGGCCCGATCAGGCTTTCATGAAAGAAATTGATCAGAAATTTTTGATCACGCGACCAAATGGCCATCTTTGTGATGTAGGTCTTCAGATGAAACTTTGGATTAGTACTTCCGTCGTACTTTGAGAACTCCGGGATTTTGAAGTCCTTAGGGATATTAACCTCAACCTCAGGACATAATTCATTGATTCCCATCGAGCCATATAAATTAGGACCTTGCATGGCTTTAATTTCCTCTTGCATCTTTCCAATTAACTCATCTCTTAATTTTTCTTTTTCGGAATTGTTGCCCAAGAATATTTTTACTGGCTGCTCATGAGTGACTTCTACATTGTTATTTCCCCCTTCAGGATTTCCATTCATAGAATTATTTTCTTCATTCACATTACTGTTTGCATTTGCATTTACCCCACAATGGCCGGGGGTTCCATTTGTTGCTCCGAGGGTCGCAGTTAACTATCTCAGTAAATCTTCGACCCTCGATTGTCCTTCTACCATTGCATCCATTCTTCCCCTTATTTCATCTATCTCTTGATCCAAATGTCTTCCTGAATTTGACATCTCTTGCAGCCTAGTTTGCAACCTAGTCTCATAGGTTCGGGCTTGTGTGATCTTCGTTTTTCGAGGACGAGCAATGGTTCAAAACTTTTAACCTGAAAGTAGTATAATTCCAAATTATGATTTTATTTTTTTATTTTTTTTAAAAAAGTAATTGGACTCATTATTTGTTAGAGGGCCGTTAGTGATTTTAAGCCGAATGGACTTGAAATGAGTATCTTTGATCCTTGTCTTGTCAGTACTATTACCCAGAACGTCTCGTTCAAAAGTATTAAGTCTCAAGTGAAATATAGGATCAGAAAATAAGTGTCGAAACCATCAATACTTCATTCATTCAACTGAAAAGATATGACAATCAAATACATTGTTTCATAGCTGAATACATAGTACCCTAACCGAATAAGACTAATCTCTATCTGAATACACCTTGGCCATCTGTTTCATTTGTCCTATTAGGTCTTTACAATATCCAATGAAGTCACTAATTTCTACTGGTGTCTCAAAAGGATTAACCATCTTATCAGCTTTCCTCAAATGATATGGGGTATTCGCAATTGCTGAATTAGCCAAACATGCTAATTTTGCAAAGCGACTTTTCCAAAAATACGCTTCTTCCTTCCATCCATTGATGTCGTCCTTTTGTTGTTCCACCTGATTCATCAGTTCCTTCATTTTTCCTCGCTCTCCTGTTGTAACATTGCCTCATATTTTGTAACCATCTCTTTCATGTGGAGCTTCTTGTTTCTGACCATATCTTCATATCTCTTAGACGTCATTTCCATCTGTTTTCTCATTTCCTCCACCAGTTGCACTACATTATTCTGGGTTAACTTGGCATTCTCGAGCCGTTCCCTAAGTTGTTGGTTTTCAGCCATAACTCTATCTTTTTCTTGTCTTCGAAGCCCTAATTCCTTGTTCGCGGCCCCTAGACAATGCTTAGTCTTCAGCAGGTAATCATGTTCCGTCTTCATCTTTTTGTTAGCCCTTTCGAGAATGTGATCCTTTTCAGTGTTTTCTCGCTTCAAGGCTGCGTATTCATGGCGGGTTTCTCTGAGTTCCACTTCCATCTTCTCATTTTCCTTTTCCATCTTCGTGATCCTAGCTGTCATATCTTTCGTCTCTTCACTTTCAATCAAGAAAAGTTTTCGAAGATCCATCAATCAAAGGAATTGTCGGGGCCCCGAATGGTAACTTGATTTCTGAACTCTGTCTTTAACCCATTGGCGGTAACTTTCCTTAGCTGCACAACTTCTAACCCCCAGTTCCTTTCCTTTTCGGATGATTCTGTCCCAAGCACTTCGGATCTTCTCTAAAGTAACTCAATGTTTTCCATGTCAAACATAGTAAAGAACAAAAGGAGTTATTTGGACTTCCGTAGGTGGTCCCATTATAGGATAACCAAGTTGTCACCGTACCAAGGCCGGATTGTAATTGATACACCCTCGTGTACCCATGGGGGTACGTTTGGAAATCCTCCACACCGGTAGATGATAGCTTCTACATCTTTCCATCGAGGATACCATCTAATCGCTTTTCATCCAATTCCGCCAAATGGTCCGCCCATTCATGACGATCGCTCTTGGTCTTTAATTGGTACATGTTGAAGTCACGATAGGGCACTGTTCGTATGATCTGTTAAAAACATGAGTCGTGAGCCAAACATATAGCATCGTGCAAGCAACAAAGGATTCTTTTGCCGTTCTTTTCGTGGCAGAAGTTCAGGGTGCAATAAACATCTCGCGAGAATGGTCAGAACCGGGTTGTCGGTGTTAAACTTGCAAGCTAGGAACACATCAATCGCTGCATAATCCACATAGTCATCAATATTAGGGAACAAGACTAGGCCATAAATGGTGAGAGCTAGCACATCCATGAAAGCATTCCAATCTTCACTTTTGGCTAAGTGATGCATATGTCCCTCGAGGTATTCTCTTGAAAACCCTTTGGTTCCATTCCTATTCTGTTGCGCTCCTTGTAGATCTCTGGCGTGCACCTTCAGAACATTTGCTACGGTTTGGATGGATGCGTAGTGTCCTATATAACAGTATGGCTTCTTACCCTCCAACGGCAAACCCAGAATCTGCTCAAATTCTTCCAAAGTAGGGGCTAGCTGGAAATCCTGAAAGGTGAGACACCGAAGAGGTGGGTCATAATATTGGGCCACTGCAGTGATCGCTTCTACTTGCACATTTGTAACACCCCAAAATTTCCGTATCTCTTAAATAGTAATTTTGACAGTTAACAGAATTTTACTGTTTAGTAATTTTTGTGCACTGTAAAATTATTTTGTTTATTCCGTCAGCGTATTTGATCGTTTTGAGTGATTTACTCCGTGTCAGAAAAATAAAAATTTTCGGGCCGGGGAAAACCTTACGTAATTTAATTTTTACCGTTAGGTAATTATTTTACGTAATCTGATTTGATATTTGTGCATTTTATAATTTTTGTGATTTTTGTGGATGATTTTGAAATTTTTCCTATTTGTGGCCCCCAAAAGTATGTGGGCCGGTGGCTATACGTGGGCCCAGGTGAGTCTCAAGAAAGCAAAAATTTTTCTACGCATAGAAAAATTTGTATCTTGTTTAGACGGAGACAGGGATCTTACTAAACCTGAATCCGGAAACGATTTTAGAAAATTTCTTATCTTGTATTTTATTGTATTTAATTATCGATGATAAAAATACAAGTAAAAATATTATTTGTAGGATACAAAAATAAATATTATCTGCGTAGTCAACAAAGACAGGCGACTTGACTTGATCTATACCCTTGGATGAGAATACTTAGTTTGAATATTAACAATTGATTTAATCAAAGGATAAGAAACAAACTTAAAAAAGCCTTGGATAATAACCATTGATTTAATCAATGGTGTGAGAATAAGCTTAGTTAGGAAGGCTTTGATATCAACCATAGATGTAATCAAAGGTGTAGAATTGGTCTTGAAAAATGACAAAGAAATACCATTTATAACCATTGGATTTAGATTAAATCAAGGGTGGAGATTTAATCTTAAAAAGTAACAAAGACCATTTATGACCATTGGATGAAGAATTAATCAAGGGTAGAGATTTGGTCTTCTAAAATGGCAAAGACTAATTAGGACCCTTGGATTTAAAGTTTGAAGAAGCAATCTTAACCATTAATTTTGGAGACACATCTAATGGTTAGAATTTAAAGGAGAAAAATCCATTTATGGCCAGATTAAGTCTTCTAACCTATCTAAATCTACCTAAATCCTAACCATTGAATTAATCAATGGCTAGAAATGCTTCAAATGGTGGCAAATAATGAAGACAACTTTATTGAATGCATTATGAAGAAGAAAGTGATGGTTTTGGAGTGTTTAGAACTTTACAAAGAAACAAGCTTTATGTCATTTTTGCATGTCTTGGTCAAGTTAGACATCATAATGGCTTACTTTTGATTTTTTTTGCACTCAAGAAGAATGCAAGAAGGGGGGACTACGAATTTGGTGCTGCATGAAGGAGTTTGGAAGACCATAATTGCATGCTTTAGTCATTATTGTCTTCCTTGGTCTTCATTGATTCATTTTCAAGAAGGAAACTTAGAAAATTTTCTCTCCATCTCCTTTCTTCTCTAGATTTTGGCCAAGCCCTCCAAGAGCACCTTTCATCACTCAAAAATTTCATCCAACTTGATTTTCTAAACCTAAACATCATTCTAAGAACATCTCTAGTTATGAGTTTTTCCAAAATCATTCATCTTGATCTTCAAATCCAAGCTTCAAGTTTCTATCAAAAATCAAAAATTTCATCTTTGTGCTTCAAGAGAAACCATTTGGTTATCTACCCTAAAATCACCATCCAAGCTCTTTTAATTTCATCCAACCTTGGATCTTGAATCTCCATGATATTCTAAGCAACTTTCATGTTGGAGATTTTCTCTAAATCATTCATCTTCAAGGAGTTTCTTCAAGATCCATGTTATTGGGTTTTTGAGGTGAAGTATAAGGAAACTTCATTTTCTTCTCTCTTTTTCATAATCTAAACCATGTTTGATCCATGGTTCCTCTTAATCAAGCTTAGTATACTAATTTTTATGTATTTTGTTTTGTATTTGAGAAGCTCTTGGTGATGAAAGACTTGGAAAAAGAAGCAAAACAAGGAGCTTTTGAGGATCTTCAAGAGGTAAGAGGGAGATCCATCTCACCAACCAAGCATGGTGGTGAGAGATGGTATTTTATTTGATGGATGTGGAATTCATGTGAGGATTCATATCCATGGTCATGTAATTAATTTGTGGGTGTTTATGAGCTTTGATTAATTTTCTATGCTTGATATGTTTGCATGATTTTATAGCTTTGATGATATGCTTGATATCTTATACATGCTTTTATGGCTTTGATGGTATGCTTATATTATTTATGATGAAATATATATGTATATGCCATGACTTGATGGTGGAAAGGAAATTGATTTTTGGCTCCAATAGCCAAGCGAGGAAGAGCTACGGTTTTGATGCCCTTGATTAGGGTTCATGTTGAAAAATTTTAAGAACAAAAGAATTGATTTTTGAGTACTTAGAACATGGTGGATTTCGATCAAGACACCTCAACATAGGTGTTTATAACTTAAGATTTTCATGAATGATGAAAACGGATGATTTGAAGAATTTGGAAAATAAACAAAGGGTTTGTTTTTTTCAAGAGAACAAGAACACGGTTTTTAGAAGGATTTTTATTAATTTATTTTGTGTAAAAAGTTTCTAAGTGGTTATTTAAACATGAGATTTAAATGAAAATAGCAATGATGATTTTAAGGATTTGCAAAGAAAGTGAAAAAGGATTTGTAAAGAAAGTGAAAATGGATTTGCAAAGAAAGTGAAAAATTGAAAATGAACAAATGATTTGATTTTCAAAGACTATGAGTCTTACGTTTTTGTAAAGGATTTTTAATGGTTTTGTTTGTGTAAAAAACCATATCAATTTAAAAGGAAAAATATTTGATGATTTCAATAGTCATGTCCACGCTTTTTTTTAGGCTTGTAATGCCTTGATTTTTTATGAACAAAGTGAATTTCCAAGTGGAAACGTGAAATCGATTTAATACAAGGATTTTGGAAAGGGAATCGAAAGCATTTATCACTTGAGAAAAATCAAGTTTTTGTAAACGAAAATGTTTTGAACTTCAATTTATTTTGAAGAAGGTTGAGTTTGGAAATGATTTGGGAAAATGAAGAATATAATGGTATTTTGAAAATTTACTAACGTATAACTTATTTTCAAGTTTTGAAATATGTTAGAAAAATGTTAAGTTTTGAAACGTTGATTTACATCAATGGAAAAGTGATTTTGTGAAGTATATTTTGAAAGAGAATTTCTTGAGTAAAGATCTGTGGAAAAATATTTTCTTGAGTAAGAAAATATATTAAATGAAATATAAAGTTATATTATTTTGAAAAAAGTTGAAGAGGAATTTTTGAAGGTTAAGAAGTATTTTACGTAATGAAATTGTGATGAAAAATGTTTTACGATATCTTAAAAACGTGATTTTTAAGCTACGCAATTTTGAACAATGTGTTAAAAATGATATTGATTTATTTAAGTCCAAAATAATGTTTGGAATATTGAGGAATATTTTATGTGATTGAAAAATGTTGAAAAATATTTTACGTATCTTAAAAATAATTTGAAATACAAGTAAAATATTTCTACGCGATTTGAAAAATGTTTAAATATTTCTACACGATTTGAAAAGCGTTTAAATATTTTTTACGCGATGAAATATTGTCGAAAAATCACTACGTGATTTGAATAGTGATAGAATATTTTTACGTGATTGTGAAAATGATAGAACATTGTTATGAGATTTGGAAAGTATTTTAAATATTTTGAGAATGATAGAAAATGATTTATGTGACGTAAAAGAATGATTTTTAAGTTACGCGATTTTAAAACAGTAGAAAAATACTATGCGATTTGAGAAACGTATGTTTTTACGCGATTGAGAAAAACGTTAAAAATTAGTACGTGGTTTAAAAGTGCAAAAGAAGAGTTACAACATTTTGAAAACGTAATGTAAATGTTACGAAATTTTGTAAACAATAACGATAAAAAGAGTGTTACAAGTATTGTAAAAACGTAATAAAACGTTTTGGAATTTTAAAAACGTAACAAAAATGTTACGGTATTGTGAAAATATAAAAGAAGTGTTATGGTATTGTGAAAACATAACAGAAAAGTTTTTGGATTGTGAAAACATAACAGAAATGTTACGCGATTGTGAAAATACGGTAAAAGTGTTTTACAACTATGAAAACGTGATAACATGATTTTCGCTGTTGAAAGTACAGTATGATTACTGTTGAACCAGTGTCCATACACTGTTTGTGAGAAAATGACATATTTGATTGGATTTGGTGCATTATACATGCATTGGAATGGTCCGATGAGGACTGGATATGGCTGATTGCCTAGGAGAAACACACCTCTTGAGTGGGTGCGATATGCGTAGTGTAGGTCACTTGTTGACCTTGGGGGCATCGGGGTGCGGGTTGCCTACATGGGTGGTTGGTCGCGCTTCTTCCCGTAGGTTAGACCGATGCAACACACCGATGATCCGGACCGAGACACTATTCTTAATCAAGATCTGATAAAGACTGTCGTGTATATGCTAGATGTGCAAAATCAAAATGAGGATTATAGCACGTGGTCTGAGGCATGTGGTACCGGCAGATCTTTTCGATCATTTCTCCGACCTGAGTTTTAGCTCCATGGAGTAGGAAATCGAGTCTTGTGTACATGCATAATCTGAACATTTTATATCTGCATGATATATTAATTGAGGGATATTGGTTATGACAATTGTTTTGAATATTTGGATGATGATGATGATAATTAGGACATTATCGTAATTGTTGTTTATGGTAATTGAATTGATAAATGATTTGATGATGATAGTTGATTAATATTGAATATATTATTGGAAGTTTGATATGATATCCCTGTATGATATTGTTGCTTGTGTTATCTCTGCCGCCATATTGGTATTGGTGTAGGTGATCTCACCTCGTATTATGTTGTTTCTTCGTGTCTCAGACTTGTTAAAATCAAATAATAGAAGGATCGAGTTGTCTTAGACATAACGGGCAATGAATACTCGAGATGGATGACAACAATAAGGAGTGGACATTCAGAACTCGAAGGTGTGCGGTGTTGACAAAGAGCAGGATGTAGAACGGATGTCGATGCAACAAGATGGATACACAACATAATAAGTATGTTAAGTTTTAACGTTAGTGTTGCATCAAGTGCTTATTAAGTAGGACCCGTCATGGGGTTTGCTACTTGTTAAAAAAAAAAGAGTCTATTAGTTTTATATTTCTCTTTAAATTGTAAAATATTAATTAGTGTCAATATTGTATGTGAATCTGTTTCAATATATGTTTTTCAGTATTACATATAAATTTCAGTAAGTTTATATTTCAACAAGAAAGAAATTTTATTTTAAACCCACGTTTTAACTCAAACCTTTTATGAAAACATTTTCAGATTATGAGTCGGGAGTCAGAAATGTGATGCCCTAAGGAGGGTGTTACAACATTCACCTCTAACAGGTCTAGGATCTTCCCATACTTTACTGCGAGTGTCAAACGTTGGGTCTTCTTCAACATTCGGCCCATGATCACTAGGCTTTCAGTGTTAACTTTCCTGGCCTTTAGTCGCAGAGTCTTCTTCAAGGTCATATCCTTATGATCTGATCCCATATTTCTTTTCATCAAAGATACTCACTTCAAATCTTGATTGACTTTAACGGTTCTCTAACAAATTTTCCTGAAGGATGACAAAAAGATTAGAGTGTAGTAAGAAACATGATGCAAGGATGCAAAGCATTATTGTTTTTATTTTCTTTAGAATGAATGCAATGATAAATAGTTGGTCCATTAGTAGTGACTTGCACCTCCTTTTTTTTAAAAAAAAAAATTCTCTCCTTTTATTTCCAGATAAAACTTGTCTTTGAGCGGGGTGCGATTAGGTTTATCATATTAATGGACCACACTACTTATTATGTATATGTACAAAAACAATTATGACATGGATAAACTAGAAGAAGGTGTGCTCCCTTTGTGCCCTAAGGGATTGCCTTAAATTTGAAGAGTTCTACCCTAAAGATCTATAAGTTTTTCTGATTCGTGAGAATTCTCATTGGGTGGCTTTACTATTCTAAAGGCCTCTAGAGCTAAGTCCTATTTCATAATGTTGACCACAAACAGTGGGTAAACCACCAAGTGCGGGACATGTATGAAAAAGGCACACTCTAGATGAGGTTTTCGTAATAACCAAATTGGATGTACATCCAAAATGGCTACCACTACGCAACCTCTACTTAACTTAGGCTCCACTCAGACCCGGGTATAGGGCCCCACTCGAATGTGTGTGAGAAATGTGTAAGTGTAGTGGGTGTAGGGAGCATACAAACCTTTATAATCCTAAAGATTACCCACATCCTGCAAAACAACACAGCACAATACAAATTTCCAAAGGTTCTCTACCCTAAGGTTTGCATAACAAATAAGAATTACAATTAAAATAAATAAGAAAATAAATTAAATAAAAAAAAAATAAAAACAAAACAAAACAAAAGGGTAAAACAAATATTTAAATGTCACAAAATTTGCACAACTAATTTACAAAGGCTTGACTCTCAAACATCCCCAGTGGAGTCGCGAACTGTCGCGACCGTGATCGCGGCGGGATAACGACTTAAATTACAAGATTTAAGGGAGTCGCCACCAATTTTATTTTTTTAGGAAAAATTGGAAAAACCAAAACATATGGTCTACGTTCAAAAACTCGAGTTCGGGAGTCCAATTATACATAGGGAATGATGGAGACTAAACCCTACAGCACCCCTAATACATCCATCCTAAGACGGTCACCTTAAATCAATTGCGCAAATTTTTATGACTTTTAAAAATATTTATTTTACCCCTTCTATAAAAAAAACGAGAAGAAAAAAAAAATTTGTTTCAAATTTTTTATTTTTTATTTTTTTGATTAATAAGCCGTCGCGACTCAATTAATCCCATTAAAGTTGGATGAGTGAAGCTTAGCGTTACGCCAAAGACGTCACCGATTAATTATCAACCACATTGTAATTAAATGAAATTTTATAAATTAAAAGGATTTTTTTCAAAAAAAGAAGACATTATTATAAAGGTGATTTATTTTATTTTAAAAAAAATTAAAAAAAAGATGTGTAAAAAGAAAACGCACACCTCTGTTCGGTATGCAATAAAATAATATAAGATTGCTTATTATAAGATTATTTTCTCTACAAAAAAAAAACCAAGGTTGAAAAAGAAGAAGCCTAACCCGTCACCCAAAGATACCAGAAATGATGGCCCAAGCAAAAGAAAAAAAAAGCAACAGGTTACTACCTCAAATAAAGAATTTCAAGAAAAAGAAAAAAACAAATAAATAAATAATAATAAAAAACAAACAACGGAAGGTTGCATCGAGGCTTCTAGCCTCTGGAATTTGAAATGAGAAAACAGAAAAAAGGAAAAGGCTTTTCCAACCTATAGAGCAATTAAAAAAAAAAATTAAAAAAAAACGTACAAAGGTTGCAACAGAGGCTAGAAGCCTCTGGAACTTGAAATGAGAAAATGAAAAACGGAAAAGGCTTTCTAGCCTATAGAGCAAGAGAGCGTGAGAGAGAGAGAGAGAGAGAGAGAAAGAGAGTTATCGGGGCGGAGGACGCATCCATGACTGCGGCAGAAGAGGACGAGCTCCGGCGACGGCGTGGTGGAGGGGCGCAGCGCGGCACGATACGGATAGAGGATTGGCTCGATGGGGCGGCGACCATGGCTGGGGACGAAGCAGGAGCGGCGGTGCCGGCATGGTGTTGGGTGCAGTACGCGACCGTTCGCGGTGTACTGAGGGGCGCTGGCCCAAATCTGGGTTTCTCGGGGGAATGACGCGCGATGACCGCGTTTGCAACATGGTGGCTTCGCGGCGGCTAGTGGCGGTTTCCGACGTTGACAACCATGGGGGAGGTAGATGGTTTGTGTTTGTTTTTTTTTTTATCATTTCGACTACAATCATGAATTCTGATGGAATTTTATTTTTGAGTAGCGAACTATTTTGGGTGTAAATATGCTTGGTTTTAGTTATGGGAGTGCTGCTGTGATTGATTTTACAATGGTGGGTTTGGGGTTTTTCTCAGGTAGAAGTGTAGATTGTGAAGTGTGTGTTGCTGAGTGCATGGTAACCAGGAAGACATAAAGAAAAAAAAAACGATCCTACCCATTTAGATTCAGGTAACAGTGATAAAAGTTAGGATGCATAAGGAAAGAATGGATCAAGATACCTCTCGAGTTTCAGGAAAAACACTAAAAACTTTTCATTCAGCTGTTTCTGTACAATTTTACTTCTCACTTTTCCTCACCTTTCACTTTTTTTCACTAATAGAAAATAATAGTTGCCGGAGAATCCCCAGATTTCAAATTGAGAAGCAAAATGTATACAACAACTCCCCTCCAGAACAAGAGAAAAATTCCCTAAAAACTGACCAACCCCTTCTTCTACGTTGCTCCCTGTTATATAGGCACCAGAGTTATCTGCTTGGCATGCATTGTGCAGATTGTGTTGTCCCTTTCTAGAGCAGCTTGTGTAGTCCCTTTTGCTCCATTTTCTTTGCTTGCTTTATTTCTCTTTTCTTCTGCTGGGCTGCGTCCTTCCATTTATTGCGTGTAGTTCCTTAATTCTCTTTTTTTCATGGTTGACCTTGTATGACTTGTAAATGTTGCGGTGAATTGCTGCCCCATTTTCCTCCTTCGTGTTTCACCCTTTTAGCCCCCTGTTTTCTTCATGGCAAAGATATCCTTCTTTGGTGTTGCATCACATGCTTTTGTCTTTTTCCTTTGGTTTTATTCGTTTGGTGATACTTCTTGCAATGTTAGTTTTTCTCTTTTTTTTTTTTTTAGCAATTAAGACCAATGGGCCAAATAATTAACGGACCTCGAACATTGTTTCAATCATTTGTTCTTGATTTGGATCATGAATTAAAGAAGTGAGTGATAAAATAAAATAAAATAAATACAAAATCTTTTATTATTTTTTATTTTTATATTTTCTAGATTAAAAGTTTTAATGACTCGGACAAAATTGGGTGTTCACACTTTCGACTTGCTATATATAAAATAGGGTTCCAAATAAGAAACTTAGTAAAACACTTTATGAGTTTTGGTTTGATAAGCAACCTTATCTAGAACACCTTAAAGTGTGAGAGTGTTTGGCTAAAGTTATACTTCCGGACCCTAAGAAAAGAAAACTTGGTTCTAGAACATGTGATTGTATGTTTATTGGTTGTGCTCAAAATAATGTTGCATATAGATTTCTTGTTGTAAAAAGTGATGTGCTTGAACATAATTCTATTATTGAATCTTGTAATGCATCATTCTTTGAGCATATGTTTCCAATGAAAATTAAAGAGAAGAATGTTATTGATTCTCATGACTTGTATGATGATGTTGTTGATGAACATGATAATGAATTACGAAGAAGTAAGAGAAATAGGAAAGAAACTAGTTTTAGAGATGATTATTTTACTTATCTTGTTTCCAATGACCCTTTGTCTTATAATGATGTTATTACTTCTATTGATGCTCCTTTTTTAAAAGATGTTATAAATGTCAAAATTGAATCTATTATGTCTAATCATACTTGGGAACTAGTTGATTTGCCTCCTAAAATAAAACCGATTGGTTGTAAATGAGTGTTTAAGAATAAATTAAAATCGGATGGTAGTGTTGATAAGTACAAGGCTAAGTTGGTAGCCAAATGATATAAATAACAAAAGAATATTGATTAATTTGATACTTATTCTCTAGTAACTAGAATTGCATTCATTAGAGTTTTATTACCCATAACATCTATACATAATCTTGTCATGCATCAAATGGATGTGAAAACTGCATTCCTCAATGGTGATTGAAGAGGAGATTTACATGAAACAACTTGAGGGATGTGTGATTAAGGGCAACAAGAACAAGACATGTAAACTTGTTAAATCTCTTCATGGTTTGAAGCAAGCTCCAAAATAATGGCATGAGAAATTTGATAGTATTATGATATCTAATGGTTATACGACTAATGAATCCGATAAATGCATATATAGCAAATTTGGTAATAATGTCAGTGTGATTATTTACTTATATGTTGATGACTTGTTGATATTTGGAGCATCATTAGATATTGTGAATGATACTGGGAGTTTCTTGCTTCTCAATTTGATATGAAAGATATAAGTGCTGCAAATGTGATTCTTGGAATTAAATTGATTAAGAGGAATGATAGGTTTTTTTTGTCTCAATCACATAATGTTGAAAGCATGCTTAAGAAGTTTGGATATTATGATTGCACACATGTTTCTACACCCTTTGATCCTATTTTGCATCTTCGGAAAAATAATGGTAATAGTGTATTACAAATTGAATATGCTCATATTATTGGTAGTTTGATGTACTTTGTGAATTGTACTATACCAGATATTGCATATGATGTTAATAGATTAAGCACGTACACACATAAACCTAGTGATATGCATTAATTGCTTTGAATAGAATTTTGAAATATTTGAAAGACATTATGGATTATGGTTTAGTATTTTTTGGTTATCTTTCGATTTTGGAAGGTTATAGTGATGCAAACTGAATTTCTAACTCTGATGAATTAAAATCTACTAGTGGCTATGTGTTTATGTTGGCAGATGGGGCTATCTCTTGGAAGTTCACCAAACAGACTTGTATTGCTAAGTCCACCATGGAGTTAGAATTTATAGCCTTAGAGAAGGTGAGATTTAAGGTTGAGTGACTAAGGAATTTGCTGATGGACATACCTTTGTGGAATAGAAAAGAGACATTTGTGCCTATTCATTGTGATTGTCAGTCTGTCATTGCTCAAGCAAAGAACAAAATTTATAATTGTAAAAGCCGACATATAAGGTTAAGACAAAAAATTGTGAGGCAACTACTTGAGAATAATGTGATATTCCTGGATTTTGTGAGGTCAGACAAGAACTTGGTTGATGCTCTGACCAAGCCTCTTACTAAGACGTTGGTAAGTGAAACATTGAGGGGGATGAGACTGATGCAATAAGTGAGTCAGTATGATGGACACCCAACTACTGTGATTAGAGATCCTATGAAGGTGATTCAATATGGTAAATGAAGTCATACATATCTTAGTGGAAAGGGTATTGCCACTTTTACATGTGTGTTCTCTCTCTATGGTATATGACAATACTGTTGTCGTTGGTGTGATAAGATGAACTTTGCTCTTAATAGGTCCATAGTCCTTGATGAGGACAAGGTATCTATTGCAGCATACTCCTAATGGATGCCACCTATAAGTTTTGGGCATAAACTATAGAACTCTCATGATTCCAAAATAGTGCATGGCCCAGATAAAGTGCAACAACTAAGAGCAGTATATTTCTTGGGAATGTTATGTGGCCGGTGGACGTGTTCCAACCATAATCTTTGAAGTGGGTTCAAAGAGGTTTCTCTACCACACTTCTTCAGGGTTGTTACCCATCTATGCCTAAGGATGAAGTTCAAATACTTTTAGATACTTCCCTAATGCATGACATTCTCATTTTACTCTTCTAAGTCTGAAACATATGGGAGATTATTAGACTTGGGTTTTGAGAGTGTTTCAAACTTAGAGAGTTGTTGTGTGTGTTTTGTATTAGATTAAGTTCTACATTGAGTAAAATAGACTCTTGAAGAGTGTTTATATATAGACTATGTCTTTGGGTAAATACTTCATGGTATTGAGGTAGATGTGTGGATTTGTGCTTATCTTAATACACAAATGCGTGCACCTTGTCTCATCTTGTCCCATTCGTGCGCGTGTGGGCTTAACTCAGTTTTACTTTGGATTTATCTTTTGCTAGCTTACTTGGAGACCAAAATATCTTTTTGGACCATTGAGATAGATCCATTGGGACTACTTACTTAGTAAGCTACCTTGGTCTATTTATTTGCATCACCAAATAGAACCCAACACACTTGCTTAACAAATTACATTGCTTACTTCTCACACCCTTTTTTGCTCTCACTGCTATTCATCTTCTTTCTCTTCTCCTTTGCTACTGTGTCTGCACCAAAGAGTTTCCCTGTACTCTCTGTTGCATCTTCTGGTATTAGAACAGGTGGTGTTGCTGCTCAGAGTACCAAGATTATCATGTAGACGAGTTCTTGAGGAGACCCACATCAAATCTTGGAGGGTTGCCTGTTAAGTCTATTCCATTGAGCATTACTCCAAGTAGAGTGGAGATAAACCTTTAAAGATAGTGTCTAGTACGATTTGTGGTATACCCGTTCTAATATTTCCTCCATTCTTATTGATTTCTCTTGTTATTTCTTTGTTCTTCCTATTTTCGATATTTTAGTAACCAAAATATTAATACCCAGAACTATATTTCCAACGTTGAATATCATAAATGTTAAATATTCAGCAACATGCCTTTTGTTTTGCTCTATTCTTGTACTTTTATCTCCTTCTTTTGCTAGCTGAATTAATCGATTTGGCTTCTTCGTACTCAATCGGAAGTGGAATTTGACAACTATGCTTTCTTTTCTTTTTTATTAGGTGATAATAGAATTTGTCAGCAATAATGGGATTTCGATTCTAGGCATATAACTAAAATAGGTATAAAATTATTAAAAAAATTATTTTTATGCATTAAATTATTAAAATAAATATAAAATAATTAAAAAAATTATTTTGTTGAAGACAAAATGATGTTTATATCTCATAGTATAAGGAATAATTTATAATTTAAAATCATAAATTTTAATCTTCAGTATTATGAAAAAGAAATTATAATGCATTGAATTTTTTGTAAAAATTAAAATTGATTTTGTCAAATAATTAAAATAAAAAAAAAACTTTCTTTAAAAAAAAAAAAGGTGCTGGCAACAGATTTAATCTGAAATCTGTTGCCAAACATGCGCACATCTCAAAGTAAAAGTGTTTTCAATCTATATAGGTGCTGCATGTTCTTCGTTACATGGTTAATTTTCAATCTTAATAGGGGCTTGCACTGTTTTCAATCCTAGCCTTATAGCTAAATCTTACTTGTTTTCAACCCATACAAGTCTCTCTTTCTTTAGTTATTTTTATTTAAGAAAAATAAGGAAATAATGAATTGCTAAATACTTAAATCTCAAAGTAGGTAAACTGCCAAAATTTAAACTTTAGGTGGTAATTTGTAAAAAGTCTAAAATTAAAGCAGGTAATAATATACAATTTAACCAAAAATATAAAAAATGTTATTTTCCATTGGTTGTCGGAAACCTATTACCAGCAGCTCTAAGTTGGCCAAAAAAAATACTGACATATCTTTTGTTACAACCGTTTCGAGGGACACGGGCAAAAATTAAGAAGTATTGGGCGTCATCATTAATGGCTTTTTTTTATTTTAGAGATGAAATTGGGCAATTAAAAACTTTAAAAGAGACTTACGATTTAAAATTTGAATTTGGGAGTTGATTAAATGTAAGAAATGTATTAGCACCTTACATTGTTTATTTTAAGAACGATTATCTATTTAATTTAAGTTATTTTCTTAATTAATGGAATTAATCCTATATTATTTCTATTTGAAATTTTTTTTATTATTTAATTTTACATATCTTATTTTGTTGACATGTTATAAAAAATGATAAATAATTATGATGGAGAATGAGTAGCTAAATAATCATTATTTAATGGAACAAATTAAAATCACACAACATGTGGTACGAAAGTGGTGAATAAAAATTTTATTTTTTTGAAAAAAATATTTTTAAAATAAATTACCAAATAAAATATTATTTTAAGAGAATAAAATTTTAATTCAAAAAATATGTTTAAATCAAGAAAATATTTTTTTCTAAAGTAAATGGCCAAATAAAATCTTATTCAAAATCAATAAAATATTTTTGGGTATAATGAGATTTTTTGTAGTGATTGCCAAAAAAAATTCCATAAAAATAAAACTTTAACCCACCACAATAAAAAAGTTGAAGATGCGTAAATATGCTCACATTTATTTTTAATTTTATAAAAAATTATTTGTTTTAATTATGAAAATCAGACCTTGACAGCACACTTGACATGATTCAATAAAATAGCCTTAAGACTATTGGCTAGAGTTTAGTTGATTTACACCCTGATCTTCTCCCAAATTTTCTACCATCGGCCAAAGTTTAAATATTAATTTTTTAAATGCGTGGAAGGAAAATTTTTATGTTATGTGTAATTTACAAATAATAAGAATAAATAAACAAACACACAAGCGTATGGTAAAGCAAGTACATGAACAAATTAAAAGGTGGTATAGGACTTGATTAGAGATTTCCTAAGGCGCCACCAGCACACATGGCAAACTAAGAGTACTCTTCACTTTTGGAAAGTTAAAACTCAATCGTCACCATAACTAGATCTTGATTATTCCATTATCGTGATCTTATACCGCTTATGAATAAGAATTAATGGCACAACATGTAAATAAGTAGTGGAAGGAATAAACAAATAATATAAAAAAGATGGCCTGGTGATCAGTTACACATCAATTAAATTCCCACGTAGGCATAATACAAAGCACAAAAAGTAACCAACATCAGCATTCAATCAACTCAAATATACATTTAAAAAGGAAGAAGGAGTCACAACATCACATGCTACTCTTGAAGATTTAAAAAAAGCCAAAAATGTTATGAATAATATTCAAAAGTTAATATCCAAGAGCCATAAGAATTACAATGCATTGACTTAAAGACATTTTATGATTGGTTGTATTTTTTTAGAGAAAATAAGCTACCTATGAATATTATACTCTTTTTTCTTCACTAAGTTTTTATCCCACTGAATTTTTCTTAACAAAGTTTTAACGAGGCATATTCATAAGAGTATAGTCATTCAAGGGGAAGTATTATAAAATATGCATATTTTGCTTGTGGTGGATGACTATATTCATTAGGTATTAAGGGCGATAAAGAGCCACTAGTATGATTTGTAGTTATAACCTTTACTGTTCTTAATAATGGTGTAATAACTCCTACACATTATGAAGAAGTGTAACCTCCTCTCCCTATTTATGTTTGGAGTCCTATATAAGGACATGTTTTTCCCATAAAGAAAAGAAAAGAAAAAGACTTGGTGGCATATCTAATTCCTGAGGAACTAGACTTTTAGTACTCATATTTCCTTTGTCTTGATTTATCATTGCCTTCCATTTTATTTCATTTACAACACGGTGTAAGCACGAGACTCTACCATATGAGTGATGGTTTGAACATCTTAGATGTTCTATTGAAAGAGTTTGTCTTCTTATCACTTTCTTTAGATTAATCTAATTCATTGTTTTGTTCTTTCTTATAGCTTTTGACATGTTAGTCTTAGTATGAAATATTTTCATGTGTCATCGATAGAAATTTTATTATCAATCTTGTTTGACTAACACAATTATCATATTTTTTTATATTGAATTTATTACTCTTGATAAATTATGAAGAGATTACTATTCAAGCATTCTTGAAGGATTGCACTAAACTAATGATTTTTCATGGTCATATTTTATATGAAGATTTATGGTATAGTTTTTGAAGAACTACACATTTGGATCGTGATTGAATCTAAAAAGATCCATTTAATCTCAGTATAATTTGAAACAAAGAAATGCGAGAGAGAATATCATTAATCTTTTTTATGTCTCTTGAATATGATCTAGTAGTAACAAAAATAAGAATTGTTTCTAGAGATATTTTGAATTAAGTTTATGCATTCTTATGATTGAAAACAAAAATGGGTTATTGATGAAAAACCACAGAGGCCACCCACTGGGTTGAACTCCATTCCCTAAAATGAATGCTCCACATTATAATTTCGGGTATGCTAGAGGTTGTGGTCATGGTCATTGATGTGGCAAAGATTAGAAAAATAACTATTACCATAATGGTTCTAACTCTTCCAAGAATACATATCATATAATGTGGGAAGACAATGATGAGAAAAAAAAAGTGAATAAAGTAAGAATTTTGAAATAAATATCACTACTATAAGATGTATGAAAGGACATTTGTCATGTACATATCGTATGTTAAAATTATTCATTTAATCACAGTCCTACAAATAATATGCGTTTGGATGTGTCCATTTTCGTTAAATAATATGGAGAAACGTTTTGTCGTTTGATTGATGATTTGAGTAGTTGAATTATTTTTTTGGAATTCATATTTATCATTTCATATGTATTTATTTTATTTTTTATTGTGATTTAAAATTATCACATACATATTTTCTCTTATTTTGTTAGTTTGTAATATTTTAAATAAAATATGTATGGTATGATTTCTTAAAATTCTTATTGAATGAAGAAAAAAATGTGTGTTCCCAATTCCTTATATATATAGATCAATGGTAAATTTTGATATCTGGTAGTACAAAAGTAATTCAAGTCTCCAAAATAACTACTATATTTTGTTATCTCAATGAATAAGATTTTATACATTATGCTTTATTCATTATCAAGTCAAATAGATATGATCAGTGTAATTGAAACACTTGTTGTTGTAAGCCAGAAGTTTACTAGTCCAAATAATTTTGTTATTTGGCATATGGCCGGTAAGGCTATCTTGGGTCAATATTGATAATTCATATGGATATCATTGAAGGACCAGAAGATTCTTCAATATAATGAGTTTTATATGCATGGTGTTTTCAATGCAAATTGATTATAAAACTATCACTAACTAAAAATAGAGTTAAATTTGTTGAATTTCTGGAACGAATTTAAGATGATATTGTGGATTATATCATAAATCATGTGTATCATTTATATATTTTATGGCCAAAAGTCAGTTGGTCACATGTGTACTTATTATCAACTCGTAACATAATGTTTATGAGAGATTATGTAAGTTATTTGATTAAGACCACAAATTTCTAAATTAAGATAATTTGTCTTGATAAAGCTAGTGAATTTACTTCTCAATCTTTTAGTGATTATTATATAACCATTATTAAAATGTTGAACATCCTATTGCTTATGTTCAAATGTCTCTAATTGATAGCTAAATAACATATTGTGAAACAATATCCTAACTTTTTGCTTGGGGCATGCCTTTTATATGTTGCAACACTTGTTATTATAAGACCAAGAAATAATTATAAGTTCTCCCTTATGCAATTGGATTTTGACCTGAAGTCAAATATTTCTCATATAAAATTTTTTCTTTGTGCGATATAATTACTCATGCTCTATCACATCACACTAAAATGAGCTTTAAAAGAAAGTTGAAAATATATGTTGGATATAAAATGATGTTTCCAACATTACAAGAAAAGAATTAGTAGCTGGAAAAGAAAATTACTTGAAATGTATCATCATTATATCATTTAGATCCTTGAACAAAGCAATTTGAACTGTAAGTTCAAATGATAATACTTTTACGAATAAGAGCAAATTAATGAATTGTCAGATGCAATTTCTATTGCAAAAGTATAGATAAATCCTATACCAACTATAAATGGTCCATTTAGAATTAATATCTAATAAGTCAGAAAACATGCTAGAAGCATGGTAGACCAATCGATTCCAAAGATTAAGCCCAGAAAAGAGAAGGAGCAAATAATATTGCTAAGAAGGCAAATAATCCTAAAAGGGATACTCTTGAAAAAGAGATTAGAGACATAAGTAGGACTCTTGAAGTAGTCTGAACTCCAAAAGAAGTTAAAATACTTAAAAATTATGAAAATAATGAGATCTCAATAAATTATATCTCTAGGGGCAATATGATGGAATCGAAAAGAAATAGTTATCAACAACATATTTGCATTTAATGTAGCATGAAATATTATGAACAATAATGAGAGTTAAAATTAGAATCATCAAAGAATATTGACGAAGAAATGATTAGTCAAAAATAGAAGAATGTCTTGTAGGCAGAATTGAACTCACTTGCAAAAATATGAGGTTATTAAATTTGTAGTTCAAACTCTAGAAAATGTTTTAAAGGACCTATAGTCTAAACCCAGAAGGTGCAAAATATGTGGATATAAATGGATGCAATTATGTTTTGATATCTGATAAGGTTATTTGCACACAAGAAGTTAAGTACTTTTAATGGATGTTATTACATCTTGTTATTACATCTTATGGCTTTATACATGTCATCTACATGAAAATCCCTGAAGGATTTAAAATTTCAACAACATCTAATGAATTTAATTTATATATGCTAACAATTTATGTTCTTTTGTTCATCATATTGAAATTTTCTTATTAAGCATTAGTGCTTGTTGATATACATTATATATTTATTTCAAAATTTTTTAAAATACTTTATTTGTTTATATGTCTATTTAAATAATTTGAAGTGAAAGATCTTTGAATGATAAAACTTTGTTTCGGCCTGCAAATCGAGCATTTAGAAAATTGAATTATGTCTATCAAGTTATAAGAATAATTTATACATATAATTATATGCTAAGTACACTAATGGTTGTTAGATCGTTAGATTTAAAGCAGATAACAAAGATCTTGATCATGAAGTATCATACCTTAGTGCTATAGAAATATACGTGCATATTGCTAAATAGTATGTATTTATATATCTTCGAGGAACAATTAATGATATTATTTTATTCGTATGAATCTATGTCCAGTTAATTGATTATACATATGTAGGGTATTTATCTGATCCAAATAAAGTCAGATCTCAAATAGGATCTTTATTTACATATGGTGGTATTGCTATGTCATGGCAATCTATGAAGCAATCTATAGTTGCCACTTTTTCATATCATTTAGAAATAACGATAATTCATGAAGGAAATCGTGAATATTTCTTGTTAAGAGTTATAATTTATCATATTCAAGAATCTTGTGGATTGTCTCATGAAAAAGAAATTTCAATTGAAGATAATACTACTTGCAAAGCTCAACAAAAGGTGGATATATCAAAGGCGATTGAATAAAGTATATTTTTCTAAAATTCTTCAAGGGAGAAAATCGGAATACTGCAATTCATATATCCTAAGTGATGCTTCTAACATAGGGAGAAAAACTGTACTCTTTTTACCTTAATCAAGGTTTTGTCTTGCATAATTTTTCTTGATAAGGTTTTTAATGAGGTTGTTCTCATATAAAGGATATTATACTCTTTTTCCTTCACTAGGACTTTTAACCACTGGGTTTTTTTTCTAGTAAGTTTTTAATGAGACATATACCTGATGGACATCCAAGGGGGAGTGTTATGAATAATATTCAAGAGTGGATGTCCAAAAGTCACTAGAGTTACATAATTACAAGAATGTTACAAAATACTCATTATGTGGATGTTAATATACATTATTCTTCTTTATATCTCAATATGGTGATACTTGTAATTCCATGTAATCGTGACCCTATAAATAGAGGCTGTAAGACATTTGAGTAGGATGTACAAGAATGAAGAAAAACTCTTCTTTCCTCTCTAGTTTCATCTTTATTTCTTAAATTATCTATGGTTGCTTTTACAACAAAAAAAGGTTTGTAGTTATAGGTGTCAATACACCAGAAGACGAAGGCATATTAAGGAAGAAAAAGTGTCGAGACTCCAAAATAAAGGTGGAATACCTGGAATGATGAAAAAAATCAAGTGCCAGTACAAATGCAAAGCCAAAGCAGTCATTGTAATTTCTTATATTTCAACTTCTCCCTTCTCTATCTTATTCCCTCTCTTTTTTTCAAAAAAAAAAAGAGTATACATATTGTGCTCTAAAAATTGTGTTGTGTGTAAAAAGAGTCGTGTTGTGTTTAAAAAGAATTATGTGTATTTGGAAAAAAATTATGTCATGTTTGAAAATAACCATGTGGTGTTTGAAAAAAAAATGTGTCATGTTTGAAAAGAGCTGTGTTCTTGAAAAAAAAATTATTTTTGTACCTTTGGTGCTTTCTTATTTATAGGCCAAGTGGTGACTCAACTACTTGGTGAAAAAAAATTAATTTGGCCACCAAATCTTTCCTAATTTTTTCTCATTTATTGCTTGTAAATAAAAGCGCAACCTTAGGTGATTTGAAATTTGATTTAATTATGCTAAAAATCCCAACATGTATCTTCTTATCTATTTAGATTCAGAATTAAAACGCTTTAAATCTAGAATAAATCAATGATTTAAAGACATGATTATACTAAAAATTTAGTGCGCATCTGGTCTAAAAATTGCTAATCATTCTTGCTAATCCTTTTAGTTTTTAAAATCCCAATTGTATTGTAAGATATGCATGTTTTGCATGTGGTGGATGACTCCCTTAATTTGATGTTAAGGGTGTCATTAGTAAGGGTTGGTGGTTATGACCTTTAGTGTGGCTAATTACTTTATAACAATTGCACTTACTTTGTAACCTTTGCACATAATAATGCATTATATTGAGAAGTGTAACTGCTACTTCCTTCTTTAAATTTGGAGTCCTATATAAGGACATGTTTTCCCATGAAGAAATAAGAAGAATGATAGAATACAACTAGTTTATGAAAAACTAGATTTTGAGTTCATATTTTCTTGTCTTGATCTCTCTATATTTCTCTTCTCTATTTACAACTTCATGTCTTGATCTCTCTATATTTCTCTTCTCTATTTACAACGTGTTATCAGCATGATCAAGTCTATATACTGTAGCAAAATCCTTCAAGTTTCTTTTCATATATCAGGTAAGAATTTGTTTTCTCTAACATGTGTTATGCATATCTTCTTTCTTGTATGATCAAAGTATACATATGTACATGTTCCACAATATGGTGTTTGTGAGATGAATATTTTTATTATTTAAATTATTAGTTATACATCTAATTTTTTATTCTTCTTTTTCTAGTGTCTTTAGAATGTCAAATCTCACGAAGCTTGAATTCGTTGTGCTTGATATTTCTGAAAGAAATTATTTGTCATGGGTACTCAATGCGAAGATTCATCTTAATGCTATGAATCTTGGAAATACTATAAAAGAAGGAAACCAAGTATCCCTGCAGGATCACGCAAAAGTAATGATTTTCCTTTGACATCATTTGCATAAATAATTGAAAACTGAGTAACTTACTAGTAAGGACCCATTAGCCCTTTGGAACAGTTCGAATGAGAGGCATAAACACCAAAAAACAATGATTCTTCCAAAAGCTCACTATGATTGGATCCACCTACCTTTGCAAGATTTTAAAACTGTAAGTGAATATAATTCAACCTTGTTTAAGAGAAAATTACTGATGAAGATATGTTAGAAAAAACATATTCTACTTTTCATGCCTTAGATGTGCTCCTGCAACAGTAGTATCGAGAGCGTAGATTTATAAAATATTCTTAGTTAATTTCTTTTTACTTGTGGTTGAACAAAACAATGAGCTTTTAATGAAAAATCATCAATCTTATCTAACTGACTCAACACCTTTCCCTGAAGTGAATGTGACATTTTCACAAGGTCATGGACGAGGCTCTCGTGGCAAAAATGGTTGTGGTAGAAAAATTATTGAACTCATGCTAATCCATCTCCAAGTTTTGAAAACAAAGCTATTGAAAGAAACTAAAAAGAAATGGTAAAAAATGAGGGAAATCTTGAAAAATGGCAAAACAATGATAATATTTGTTATAGATATGGAACAAAATGTCGTTAGTCTCGCATATGTCGCACTCCAAAACACCTAGTTAATCTTTACAAGGCATCACTAAAAGAAAAGTGAAGAAATGTTGAATTCAATTTCTCTGAATTTGTTGATCCTACTTATGATAATGAGTCTCCTATGAATGTTGATTTTGATGTTTTTAAATTTTTTTTAAGATTATAGTAGTAAGATTGATCGTTTGATTGGGGATAGAAATGCCTACTATTGAAATATGTTTAAGTTTATGTTATTTTGAAGTTTATCATTTGTAATTTTTCATTAAAGTTTTATTTATAATATGAATAACAATGACTTGTATATTTCTTGTTTATTATCTCTTTCTAATTCTTAATTTTTTTTTGTGTTACTAGATACTGCAAAATAAACTTGATATAATGGAAGATGCCATATGTTTAGTGGACAGTGATACAACTCACACAATTCTTCGTAATAAAAAATATTTCTTACAATTAACATTATCCGAAATTAATGTTAATACCATATTTAGTTCTGGAAATGTAATTGAAGGCTCTGGAGGAGTCCATATTATGTTTCCAAATGGGATAAAATAGTATATTGATGATGCATTGTATTCTAGTAGATCTCGAAGAAGTCTACTAAGTTTCAAAGATATACGTTGCAATGAGTATCATGTTAAAACCCAAAATGAGGGAGATGTGGAATATCTATATATTACCTCTATAATTTTAAACTAGAAGTTCATATTTAAGAAACTTCTAAGTTTCTCATCTAGATTATATTTTACAAAAATAAGGATAGTTGAGTCAAACTATATGCACTGGATGTGCTCAGATCCTAAAACTTTTATGCTCTGCCATGATTGTCTTAGCCATCCAGGTTCAACTATGATGTGACATATTATTGAAAATATATATGGACACCATTAAAAGGATTAGAAAATTCTTCTGCTTAATAATTTTTTTGTACTTCTTATGCTCAAGGTAAATTAATTGTTAGACCTTCTTCATCTAAATTATCTTTTGAGTCTCCTAATTTTCTACAAAGAATACAACGTGACATTTGTGGATCAATTCATCCTTCTTGTGGATCATTCCGGTATTTTTTTGTTTTAATTGATGCTTCCACTCGATGGTCACATGTTTGTTTGCTTTCAACTTGTAATATTGCATTTGTTAAAATCTCTTGCTCAAAATATAAAGTTAAGATCAAGTTTTCTTGACCATCCTATCAAGTCAGTTCATTTAGATAATGCAAGTGAGTTTACTTCAAAAGCATTTTGTGATTATTGCATGCCAATAGGAATTAGTATTGAACATTCCATTGCACATGTTCATACTAAAAATGGTTTAGCTGAATCTTTTAGTAAGCGTTTGCAATTTATCACTAGACCTATGCTTATGAGATCAAAACTTCCTGTATCTGCTTGGGAACATACTATAGTTCATGTTGTATCTTTGGTTCGTATCTAACCATCTGCATATCATAAGTTTTCACCTTTACAACTTGTGTTTGATCAACAACCTAATATATCTCATCTTAGAATTTTTGGTTATTTTGTTTATGTTCCTATTGCACCCTCTCAACGAACTAAGATGGGGCCCCAACGTCGCCTTCGTATTTATGTTGGTTTTGACTCCCCAACTATCATTAGATATCTTGAACCTTTAACGGGTGATCTTTTTAGAGCAAAATTCTTAGATTGTCAATTTGATGAGTCAACTTTCCCATCATTAGGGGAAGAAAAAAGTAAAGAGTCCAAAGCACAAGAAATTTGTTGGAACACACCAACATTGTCCAATTTTGATACATGCACAAGTAAATGTGAACTTGAAGTTCAACAAATAATTAATTTGTAGAATATCACAAATCAATTACTAGATATTTTTGTAGACACCCAAAAGGTCACTAAATCATATGTACCAGCTGCAAATACTCTTGTACAATTAGTTGTCCTGCTGGGCATCTTGTGGGTATAACATCCAATGAATCTAAAGTATGCCAAAAGCGTGGTAGACCTATTGGTGCAAAGGATACTATTCCTCAAAAAAATAAGGAAATGAAAAAACTTCAAGGTGACACTAAAGAAGAGGTCATTGACACTCCCAAAGAGGTCAAAAGCAATATAGATCAATAACCACATATTTCTACGGAAGTAACTCCAAAAGTGGTTCCAATACTAGCAAATTATGAGATCTTATTAAAATCTGGAAATATGAGGGGGGAGAAATGAAGTTGTTGTTGATAATGTTTTTGCATATGCAATTGCTTATGAAATTATTAATGATAATGAGCCTGAGCCTCATAGTATAGAAGAATGTCAACATCGAAGTGATTGACCAAAATGGAAAGAAGCAATACAAGCTGAGTTAGATTCATTAGCCAAGCGTAAAGTATTTGGACCTGTAGTCCAGCCACCAAAAGATGTCAAACCTGCAGGGTATAAAAGGGTCTTTGTACAGAAAAGAAATTAGTTAAATGGAATTATGAGATACAAGGCAGATAACAATATACCAGTAATTTGTTTAAATTTTAATTTTATACTCAATGATTGATACGAGCTTATTCATTCCTTCATTTATTATTGTTATTATTATTATTATTATTTTTATTACTTAATGTTGGTAGAATATTACGTAACTTCATTATTTATTTGAATTTCTAATTAAATACGTGTTGCAATTAATTACGTAATGGAATTCATTAAATATTGGAATTAGATTAGTTCCATTTACCAAATATAAATTTAAGTTGTTTATAACTCTTATTGTAAACATCTAATGGAACACCAGAAATAAAAGAAAACAACAGAAAACATAACAACACAATATATGCATTTATATTTAAGATTTATATATGGTGTGTCGATACATCTGTCCAAATGTTTTTTTACAAACCTTGACTGGGTTCAAAATACAAAAGAGACATCTAAAATGTCAGAATCAGTAATGTCGGTCAGTACATCAGTAGACAAGAACACCCAAAAATAGCCAAGTCAACTATTTACATTTACATACAGCCATATCATGCACGCATATCAGTGTGAATGCATGTGTCTTGAAGCATGTCAAATGGTTTTTGATGATAACAAAGATAAAGATGAAGATCAAAGAGCAAAAGAGAAAACCAAGATCAAAGGAAGAAATCAAGATGTTTAGATATAGGCATTAGTACATCAATGTTAAATGCTCCCAAAGATATCTCAAATGGTTTTTCAAAAATGATTTAAATCAATATGGTTCTTAAAGATAAATCCTAAAAGAGAACTTCTTTTACCCTGGATCATGACAAATAATGTTCATTAATACTTAAATCTATGTTTTCTAAAAGTCAAGAATGTCATGAATCCTTTTTCAGGCTTGAAAAATGAGTTTTGAATGTTTTTATAATCGATTACACATGTGTGTGTAATCGTTATTTTAAAATAAGCCCGTAATCGATTACATAAGTATTGTAATCGATTACCATATAAGGTAGAAGACCTAACCCAGATGTCGATTACACCATCCCTATAATCGATTACCGATTAGAAAATGTCGAGAACGTGTAATCGATTACACAAGTCATGTAATTGATTACCATGTTCCTAAGAAAGCCAATAACACGATCAAAGGGTTATATAATCGATTACATCAATATTGTAATCGATTACCATGAAGTCAGAGGGCGTGTAATCGATTACACAAGTCATGTAATCGATTACCACAAGCCCAGAAAGCCAAGAACACGTTTTATCTCCCATATAATCGATTACCAAAACCTTGTAATCGATTACCAAGGTGCTGACATGCCCAACGACTATATTGAATGCATTAAATGCTTGGCTTTAACCACCCTCAACGGCTCTTTTAATGAATGGGCTTTAAATACAATTGGTGGGGCTTCGTTAAGGGTTGTTCTTGAACCTTAAAACATTATAGCAACACATCAAACGAGAATCAAACTCTGAAATCATTCATTGCTCTGTTTTTGTCCAATCTTTGAGATATCCTTTGTGAGCATTATTAGAGCTTCAATTTGTATCATTTACTCTAGTGAGAGTTTCTCTATATCAATCTCAATTGCTGTGTAAGAGAGAGGGTGAGGTATCCCTCCAATTTGTAAAGGGTGAGACATCCCTTTGTTTGAAGAGACTCAAGCTCAAGGGTGAGGCATCCCAAGGAGTTGAGGGCTCAAGTTTGTAAAGGTATTCAAGCACCTATTGAAGCTTGGAGAAATAGTGGAAATCTCAAGTGGTTACTTGAGGACTGGACGTAGGTCACAAGTGGATTGGTGGCCGGACCAGGATAAATCACTGTGTTTGATTCTCTAAAACCTTCTCTTATATTTGTGCATTACTTATTTTCTTGATTGATTACTTCTCTCTTGGTTGGTTATTAAGCAATATACATTGTTCTTATCAATTCATTCATTTCAATTAGTCAATAGCTTCAATGAAAATCAATAGTCAAGTGTTTTGCGAAAGAATTGCGAACTTATTTTATAAACTTAATTCACCCCCCCTCTTGAGTATTGAAGCCACTTGGTAACAAGTGGTATCAGAGCTAGACTCTTGTATAAAGAGCTTAGCAGCTTCAAGAGAAGTGATGGCTTCAAATGGTTTTTCAAATGAAAGTTCTTCTCTTTATAGACCTCCCTTTTTCAATGGGGATGGTTATGCCTATTGGAAAGAAAGGATGAAAATTTTCATTGAAGCTATTGACTTAGATGTGTGGGACGCCGTTGAAAATGGTGCTTTTGTCCCAACACAAACTAAAGATGGTGTGAAAATCAATACATCTAGAAATGAATGGACCGATGATGATAAAAAGAAGGTTCAATACAACTTGAGAGCCAAGAACATCATCACCACATCCTTGGGGTATGATGAATTCTTTAGGGTGTCAAATTGTAAGACCGCAAAAGAAATGTGGGATACCCTACAAGTAACTCATGAAGGTACTAGTGAGGTAAAACGATCTCGAATAAACACTCTTACTCATGAATATGAATTGTTTAGAATGAATCAAGGTGAGAGTATTCAAGATATGCAAAAGAGATTTACTCACATTGTTAATCATCTCATCTCATTGGGAAAGACATTCCCTAATGAGGATCTTATTAACAAAGTCTTAAGATGTCTAAGCAGGAATTGGCAACCCAAAGTTACGGCTATTGCGGAATCAAGAGACTTATCAACAATGTCTCTAGCCACCCTATTCGGAAAGCTTCAAGAACATGAGCTGGAACTAAATCGGCTCAATCAAAGTGAAGAGCATGATAAAAAGAAGAAGGGAATTGCACTCAAAGCCACCTCTTTCATACTTGAAGATGATGATGAAGATGGTGAAGAGGATGCTGAAAATATTGAACTAAGTGAGGAGAATCTTAGTCTCCTTGTGAGAAAATTCGGAAGATTCCTAAAGAAAAAGGGATTTCAAAGAAGGCCACCCTTTCCTCAAAAGAAGGCATATCACAAAGGAGAAGGATCCTCTACTCCTCCAAAATGCTACGAATGCGGAAAACTGGGGCATATGAAAATGGAGTGTCCTATATATCTCAAGAAGACGGAGAAGTTTGAGAAAAGACCCTCCAAGGAAAAGAAAGGAAGAAGAGCATACATAGCTTGGGAGGACAATGACTTAAGTTCTTCCAACGACTCGGAAAATGAAGAAGCCCATCTTTGCCTCATAGCTCAAGGAGAAGAAAGTGGAGAAAACGACACCGAGGTAACCTCTTCTAACCTAGAACCTCCACCTACTTATGATGAATTGCAAGATGCCTTTCAAGAATTACATAATGAATCTTTGAGACTCACTAAAATGATTTTGTCTTTAAATAAAACAATCTCCCTATTGACAAACAAGGTTTCTACTTTAACTAAGGAGATAAATGAACTTAAAATTGAAAATGAGACCTTAGGACTCATAGATGCTAATTCATCATGCATGACTTGTTCCTCACATGATAATGCATCCATATGATTACCTTGTTTATCATGTAAAGCTTTTGAAAAAGAAATTGAAGACTTGAACAACACTCTTGCGAAATTCACTTTTAGAAGAGACAACTTGAATGTGTTGTTAGGAAGACAAAAATGTGTTTTTCAAAAAGCCGGTTTAGGATTTAATCCAAACAACTATCAAAAATCTTATAAGAACTTCTTTGTTTCCTCAAAAACTTCAAGTAGCCCCTTTATCAAATATTTTCATTGTGGTAGGAAAGGGCATAGTGCATCCACTTGCAATGTTAGAAAGAATATAAACACTAAAGTTGGAATAAAAAGGGTTTGGGTTCCTAAAGGCACCATGCCTAACTCTAACACACAAGGACCCAACAAAACTTGGGTACCAAAAGCCAAAAATTGAAATGTGTTGTAGGTGTACTTGGTGGACAAGAATGGACTTTGAAATCTCAAAAGTGGCTGCTGCAAGCACAAGATCAGGAAATACTTCAAAGTTCTCTCCCTTGTCTCTATGAAGCTTGGACTTGAAACTTTTGGATAAGTAGAGATTTGTTATATGTTTTTACTTGCTTTGAAGTAGTGCTTTTCTAACTTTATATCTTGAAAATATCTCTATATGTGATAATATGCTGGATAAGTTCACTTCTTGTTTGAAATAACATATTTGATGTAAAACATCCTTGAACTTGGCTTATTAGATCAATCATGCATCTAAACTCTTGCTGCACAATTGACTTGCATAATCTCATTTTTGCTACATAATGAACTTATTTGCTGCATAAAATGCAATCTTGCTACATAATGCATGATTTTACTGCATAATCTGTGATCTTCTGCAAAATGATGCATACCTTGTCTCTCTTGTTGTATAAAGTCACAATCTTCTACATAATCTGTCCTCTTGCTGCATAATTTGAAATTTGCTGCTTAATATAGTGTTTTTACTGCACAACCACCTCGATTTAATCAATTTCGAATCCAATATTGACTTGAGCGTCGGAGATTTCTCCAAAGTTGTTTTGCAGGTGCTCCTTCATGTCAAAAATCTCTAAGAAACTCAAAAACATCACAAATCCTTCCAAATAGGGTAATTCTTGGTAAAAGTATAAATCTTGTATGATTAAGTGTTTTGGATCAAAATCTGTGTGACTTACATGCCTAAATGATGTTTGAAATTGATTTAAGATGCTTTGCAATCAACTTGAATGGTTTAAAATTGATCCCTAACTGTTTGAAATGCAAAATCTGTGTTTTAGTAAGCTGGTAATCGATTACAAGACCTTTGTAATCGATTACAAGACCTTTGTAATCGATTACAAGACCTTTGTAATCGATTACAAGACCTTTGTAATCGATTACAAAGGTTCTGTCAAGCAAGTAATCGATTACACCAAACTGGTAATCGATTACAATGAACCCAGAAGTCAAGTAATCGATTACACACATACTGTAATCGATTACAAGGTTCCCAGAAGACTAGTAATCGATTACAGGGAAAACAGAAGTCAGGTAATCGATTACACAACCCATGTAATCGATTACAGAGGGGTTTAAAAGGCTTCAAACACGCGAAAGGTCACTCATTCTAAACTTTCCACCTTTTCCTCTCCTCTGCTCTCACAAACCTCTCCTCTCTCAACTCTCTCCTTTTCACTCAATCCTCCACCAAATCTTCCATTTCACCTTCCTCTCACTCGAAATCCCTCTCCTCACACAACTCAATCATCAAATCCCATCACAATGCACTCCATTCTCTCACCCACTACCTTCGTTCTTCTCCTCTTCATCCCCCACGAACTACACACCTCCAAATACCCCCAAACACTCACCAAATCTCACCTCCACTCATCCATGGCTGACCCATCCCAACGTGCCAAACGTGCAAGGACAGGGACCACTGTTGGTGAGTCCTCCAGTGCTTCTCCACAGAACATTTCTGGCTTGGACCTCACGAGGCATTTCTCCACCACCAAGAAGGCTGAGCTCTTCAGGAAGAACTTCCAGCTAAGGAAGTTAATTTCGCCAAGGTATCTCACACAATCCTTCTGCACCAGTGAACCCCTGGAATGTTTCCAATTAATTGAGAGGCTGGGCTTGCTTGGGTTCTTCAAGATTCGAGAAAGCCATTTATCCCAACCCTGGTTCGTGTGTTCTATGCCAACCTGAGGTATGAAGATCAGCTTGATCTCTGAAGTGAAGAAAACACAGATTAAAATTTCTCGGGAAGAATGGTGTAGGTTGACCAAGCTAACCTATGCTGGGACCAGCTTCTATGAAAATGAAAATGCTTGGGGAGCTGAGTTTGAGTATAAGAGTGCTCTGATGTCCCTGATTCGCTCCGGCTACGTGCTTCCCAGGAACAACAAAAGAGTTATGGCGACTAGCCTAACAATGGAGAACAGGGTACTCCATTATTTGGTGGTTAGAGGCTTGATTCCTAGAGACGGGAATTATTCTCAGGTTTTGCGGGATGATGTTGTGGTCTTGTGGGCCATGACCACTGGTAGGCCAATCAACTGGACCAATTACATCATTCAGCACATGCTGGATGTGAAGAAAAAGAAAAACTCTGCCCTGCCCTATGCCATGTTGGTGACTGCTATCCGGAGCACTTGTCGCATCTCCTTGGTTGAAGAATCCAAGGATACCAGCTCCAAGGGACCCCAATCCATTGGCCTGCACACCTTGAAGAAGCTTCAGCTGAGCAAGGTTGATGGACGCTGGTACTATTTGGCCCATGGTAGCTATGGGCACATTCCTCATGGTCCGGAGAGTGATGATCAAGACGAGCAGCCTGCACCAGCTCCACCAGCTTCAGCCACATTGGAGCTTCTACTGCAACAGATGCGGAGTTTGGCTACCACGGTGGACACCAGGATGGACCGCATTAAGCAGAAGGTGGATCACCTCGAGCTTAGGATGGACTACTCCATTCAGGAGCTTGCTGCCATTCGTTCGCATCTGGAGGGCCCCAGACACGCTGCACCATCCACCTCCTCTGCTCCTCCTCCTGCTCCACTATCGTTTGCTGATCCCTCTGCCACTCCAGCTGGAGTTCCTGCTGAGAATGAGGAGCTCCTTGGTTCTGAAGACGACCTTGATATTGGAGACGATGACGTAGACCTTGGAGACGTTGCTGCCGATGTAGAGAGCGATAGTGAGGCCACTGATAGTGATCATGGAACCTTGCCATGATAGTCTTTTTATTTTCTGCTATTTGACTGTATATGGAAATTGGAACTTCTTTATATAAAAATTAGTTAGTTCTTTTGCTATTTATTGCTATTATGGATCTTCTTGATATCTTATTAGTTATATGCATATGAATGATTGATTATGATCTGCTTCTGATCTGATTGTCTAGGTTACATTGTTCTCTGTTGATTGGTATTTTGGGAAATCATGAAAAACAGAGGAAATGCTGTCAAAATTTTTGCTTAATGATAATGTGTTTTTGATAATGCCAGCGGGGAAGAGATTAGTGACTTGCATTAGTACGGGGGAGTTTGATTTAATGCTCTTACATAAATATTTCACTAACCCTATATTGTGCATACATTACGGGGGAGAGTTGCGTTTAAATCTCTGATATACATATATATATATATGCAATTGTTTCTCTTCCTTTCAATGTTCAGATTGTCATCATAAAAAATGGGGAGAATGTGAATGCATGTGTCTTGAAGCATGTCAAATGGTTTTTGATGATAACAAAGACAAAGATGAAGATCAAAGAGCAAAAGAGAAAACCAAGATCAAAGGAAGAAATCAAGAGGTTTAGATATAGGCATTAGTACATCAATGTTAAATGCTCCCAAAGATATCTCAAATGGTTTTTCAAAAATGATTTGAATCAATATGGTTCTTAAAGATGAATCCTAAAAGAGAACTTCTTTTACCCTGGATCATGACAAATAATGTTCATTAATACTTAAATCTATGTTTTCTAAAAGTCAAGAATGTCATGAATCCTTTTTCAGGCTTGAAAAATGAGTTTTGAATGTACTGTAATCGATTACACATGTGTGGTAATCGATTACACGTAAAACAGAAGCCCTGTAATCGATTACATAAGTATTGTAATCGATTACCATATAAACAGAAAGCCAGTAATCGATTACACCATCCCTGTAATCGATTACCAGAAAGTCAGAGAACGTGTAATCGATTACACAAGTCATGTAATCGATTACCATGTTCCCAGAAAGCCAAGAACACGATCAAAAGGGCCATGTAATTAATTACATCAATATTGTAATCGATTGCCATGAAGTCAGAGGGCGTGTAATCGATTACACAAGTCATGTAATCGATTACCACAAGCCCAGAAAGCCAAGAACACGTTTTATTTTCCATGTAATCGATTACCAAAACCTTGTAATCGATTACCAAGGTGCTGACATGCCCAACGGCTATATTGAATGCATTAAATGCTTGGCTTTAACCACCCCCAACGGCTCTTTTAATGAATGGGCTTTAAATACAATTGGTAGGGCTTCATTAAGGGTTGTTCTTGAACCTTAAAACATTATAGCAACACATTAAATGAGAATCAAACTCTGAAATCATTCATTGCTCTGTTTTTGTCCAATCTTTGAGATATCCTTTGTGAGCATTATTAGAGCTTCAATTTGTATCATTTACTCTAGTGAGAGTTTCTCTATATCAATCTCAATTGCTGTGTAAGAGAGAGGGTGAGGTATCCCTCCAATTTGTAAAGGGTGAGGCATCCCTTTGTTTGAAGAGACTCAAGCTCAAGGGTGAGGCATCCCAAGGAGTTGAGGGCTTAAGTTTGTAAAGGTATTCAAGCACCTATTGAAGCTTGGAGAAATAGTGGAAATCTCAAGTGGTTGCTTGAGGACTGGACGTAGGTCACAAGTGGATTGGTGGCCGAACCAGGTAAATCACTGTGTTTGATTCTCTAAACCCTTCTCTTATATTTGTGCATTACTTATTTTCTTGATTGATTACTTCTCTCTTGATTGGTTATTAAGCAATATACATTGTTCTTATCAATTCATTCATTTCAATTAGTCAATAGCTTCAACGAAAATCAATAGTCAAGTGTTTTGAGAAAGAATTGCGAACTTGTTTTACAAACTCAATTCACCCCCCCTCTTGAGTATTGAAGCCACTTGGTAACAATCAGAAGTCAGAATCATGCATGATGACGTATAGAATATTAATGCCATTAATTACTATACGTATTTCTCCAGTGGTAGGGTGAAAGACACATTGAGCATCAATGTCAATTAATAATATGATACGCATCATCTGGATCCTCTGAACATAACAGATAAAGGGGTGAGAATTTAAAATTCTCAGTAGAGTAATCATACAATGAATAAAATCATTTAATTTGAACTATGCTATGTTCAACTATATTCACTGGAGAATATAATTTCAAACAGAATACTACATAATTATACTTTATATCAAGAAAATATACTAAATAATATCATTTCACAATCCACTAAATTTTTTCTTTTTTCTTGCTCACATAACAAAGTTATTTCATATTCCTTTACATCTTTCTTATCTTCTTGCTCACATGGCCCATAATATACCACATAGTAGAGATCTTATACTTTCGAGGGCATCCCCTAGCTCATTGGTCATTTTACTTCTGGGAATTTGTTACATACCATGCAAGACTCCCTATTAAGGCCCCTCTTAGCCATAGCCTAGGGATCACCTTAACAAGTTCCAAAAGACCCACAGTGTTTTCTTAAAATTATTAATGTTACCCTTTTTAGGCTCCAAGCCCATCAACATCATAACTTTGAATCATTTTCTCACAAAACAACTTCAATAGTTCATCATGAGTAACATTAACATAATCAAGCATTTACTCACAATTTCAACTCAATAAAATTCATATCATTTCCTTCCATAATTATAATAATAGAATACAATAAAATTTGTTAACAAGCATATCAAATCTTAATAGGCATGCTTAACCGAAAACCTTAAATTGTAACAAAGAACATTTTCTTCTCAGTCTCATCATTTATAAACTTTTTTTAGCATCAAAATATCATTAATAACTTCAATTTCATTTAAATCAAAGTTTAGATCAAAATCCCCAAATTAATTAGAGCAAAACCCTTGCTCATAGATCTTCATCTCCTAACTATAATTTCTTAAAATAAACATCACCTTTAAGACTTCTTCTTCACCAACAACCTTTTTCCCAAACAATTTTCATAGATATCCAAACAAGATTTCAAGAGCATAAGTTAAGTATCCATTTGCTTGGGGTTTTAAATCCAACGAAAACAACCACCATCCAACCTCTTTGATTTAAATACTTAATAAAAATATACTGAAGCTCTTTTAGCAACAAGAAAAACTTAAAGGAAAAGGTAGAGAAAGGTATGATTACCCTACCTCGAGATAGATGAAATAAAGATGAAATAGGCAAGTTTCTTAGTCTAATCTCTTGGTGGATGAGCTTTGAACTCCTTAATCCTTCTTGCTCCTTAGTTTTTCTCTTTTTCCTTCAAATTTTTCTTTTTTCTTCCTCCTTGGTTCTCCCTTGGTCGAGCACTCCTTCAAGTTTCTATGTTCATCTTCTTCTTTTTTTGCTTTTCAATTCTTTCCTTATATAGTTCTTAGCTAGCCAATAACAAGCCACACAAGTGTTTCTTCTCAAAGTTTCCAACCAATAAAATGTCGAACAAGTGGCTAAACTTTGATTGGTTTATGGTTAGGTGATAATGACATTTAGTTACTCTAACCAAACTAATCTAACTTAGTTACTAACTTAGTTCCATAAACTAACTAAGTCATCAACTAATTGATTAACTTAGTTACTTAGGGTTTCTAAAACCCTAACTTAATTTCTAGTTAATGTAACTTAATAATATTTTTAAGAATTTTCAGCGTCCTAGAAAATTTGCTGTCAGTCTCTTGGATTCACTGTAAATAAACAATTCAATTTACACACAAAATTTTTTTAATTCTATGTACATCCTTTAAATTTTTAATTCCACGTGCATCCCTTAAATTTTAATTCCACATACGTCCCTTAATAATAATAGTTAATAAATTATACATATATCATATGAATACAAAATACAAAATAAATACTGTCATATTTAATTTAGAAATGATGTTACATTTCTCTCCTCCTTTTAAAAAATTTTGTCCTCAAAATTTTACCTAGTAAGAATATCTCTGGATACTTTCATTGCATTTCCTCTATCTTTTCCCAAGTTGCTTCTCCTGGTGTTAACCCTTCTCATAGCACCTTGACCAAGGGAATTATTTTTCCTCTTAATTGTTTATTAGAAGTGTCCAAAATCTGAACAGGTTTAGTTGGATAAGTTAAGTCTTTCCTTAGCTATAGTGGTTCATTGGATAGAATGTGAGAAGGATTTGGACAATATTTCCCAAGCTGAGATACATGGAAGACATCATGAAAATTTGATAAAGTGGGTGGAAGAGCTATTTGGTAAGCCACTGACCCTACTTTCTTGGGAATTTGAAAGGGACCTAGGTATCAAGGACTCAATTTCTTGGATTTAAGTACTCTACCTATTCCAGTTATAGGAGAAATTTTCAAAAATACATGTTCTCCTTCTTGAAATTCTAAAGGTCTTCTTCTCTGGTCAGCATAGCTTTTCTGTCTACTTTGTGCAGTGAGCAGTTTATCCTTGATGAATTTTATTTTCTTTGAAGTTTGTTGTACTATGTCTGGTCCTCATAAATTTCTTTCTCCAACTTCATACTAGCATAGTGGTGACCTACATTTTCTGCCATATAGAGCTTCATAAGGTGTCAATCCAATACTGGAATGGTAACTGTTATTATATGCAAACTCTATCAATGGTAAATACGGATCCCAATTCTTTGTCTATTCCAGAACACAAGCTCTTAGCATGTCCTCTAATGTCTGAATAGTCCTTTTAGTTTGTCCATCAGTTTGGGGGTGATATGTTGTACTAAAAGAAAGTTTGGTTCCTAATGCTTGTTGTAGTGCTCCCCAAAATCTAGAGGTAAACCTAGGGTCCCTATCAGATATAATACTAAAAGGAATACCATGTAACCTGACAATCTCATTTATATACATTTGAGCCAACCTATCTAATGAATAAGTGACTTTGATTGCTAAAAAGTGGGTTGTTTTAGTTAATCTATCTACAATAACCCAAATAGCATCATGTCTTAAAGAAGTTTGTGGTAATCCTATCACAAAATCAATTGTCACATTGTCCCATTTCCATTCAGGGATCTCTAAAGGTTGAAGCAGACCAGTTGGCCTTTGGTGTTCTATCTTAACCTTTTGACATATTAAACACTTAGCTACAAATCTTACAATTTCTTCTTTCATCTTTGGCCACTAGAATATTTTCTTAAGATCTTGATACATTTTGGTGGCTCCCAGATGAATGGTATATTTACTATAATGGGCTTCCTCCAATATTTGATTTTTCAATTCTCTATCATCTGGGATACACAATTTGTCTCTATACATCACAGTCCAATCATTATCTACTTGAAATTCCATTTGCTTACCTTAAGCAACTTGATATTTGATCATTTGTAAAAAAATGATCAGTGTTTTGTTTTTGCCTAACTTATGATTTGATTTCACTAACAATTTCTATTTGACTCATGCACAAAATTTTAAGTTGCAGGGTTATTGAGAGATTTAAATCTCGAAATTTTTCTAATAGCTCAAGCTCTTCTATCATTAATTTGGATATATGTAGTGACTTTTTGCTAAGGCCATCAGCTACCACATTAGCCTTTCCTGGGTGATATTTCAATTCAAAATCATAATCTTTCATAAATTATATCCACCTTCTTTGTCTCATATTAAGTTCCTTCTAATCAAAAAGATATTTCAAACTTTTATGATCACAGAATACTTTAAACTTAACTCCATATAAATAATGTCTCCATATTTTTAATGCAAATACCACTGTTGTTAATTCTAAATCATAGGTTGAGTAGTTTTCTTCAAGTGGTTCCAATTGTCTAGAAGCATAAGCCACTACCATCTCATTTTGCATTAGAACACATCCAAGACCTTTCTTGGGCGCATCACTGTACATGGTGAGTTTTTCTTGAGGGTCCAGAATAATTAGTACAGGAGTTGTTGTTAACTTAACTTTTAATCTTAAAAACAATTTTCACATTCATCAGTCCACTCAAAAGGTTTTTCTTTCTTAGTTAATCTAGTCAAGGGTAACACTAATTGAGAAAACTCCTTAATAAATCTTCTGTAATATCCGACTAATCTTAGGAAACTCCTAATTTTAGTGATGGTTGTTGGTCTTTCCCATTGCATCACTGCTTCCACTTTACTCGGATCAACTAAAACTCCTCCTTGTGATATTACATGCCCTAGAAATTTTACTTTTTGAAGCCAAAATTCACATTTTTCCAACTTAGTAAACAATTATTTTTCTTTTAAGATTTGAAGGACCTGTCTAAGATGTTGATCATGCTCTTTTGCTATCTTCGAATAAATAAGAATGTCATCTATGTAAACAACCTCGAATTGGTCCAAATAAGATCGAAAAATGCTATTCATATAATCCATAAATATTGTTGGGGCATTGGTCAATCCAAAAGGCATGACTAGATATTCATAGTGTCCATATCTAGTTCTAAAAGCAGTTTTAGGAATGTCATCTAATTTAATCCTAATTTGATGGTACCCTGATCTCAAATTTATCTTAGAAAAGATTGATGCTCCCCTAAGTTGATCGAACAAATCATCAATTCTTGGAAGTGGATATTTATTTTTAATGGTCACTTTATTCAATTATCTATAGTCCACACACAACCTTAAACTTCCATCTTTTTTTCTTTACAAAAAGTACAGGGGCTCTCCAGGGTGATACACTAGGTCTAATAAATTTCTTGGCCAGGAGCTTCTCTATTTGCTTCTTAAGTGTAACACCCTGAAAATTAGCCATTATCACAGTAACAATGAAATTGTACTGTTTTGTGATTTCTGAGTGTTATAAAATTATTTTGATTGTTCTGTGATTGTATTTGATTGTTTTGAGAGATTTGCTCTGTGTCAGTAAAATAATAATTTTCTGGCCGAGGAAAATCATTACGCATTTATTCGGAGCTAGGGGATCTTACTAAACTCAATTTCAAGAGATGTGTGTTTTAATCTTTTAATTTTTAGAATTTATCTGTGTAATAAAAATATTTTATATTTTTATTATTATTTTAATATCCAGTGGACAATAAGAACCAGTAAAGCCTTTAAGAATTACTAATAATAGACCAATAGGAATCAAGTCAATGCTTTTGACTTGGAAATCTCTAAACCAATAAGAATAGGTCAATAAAATAGGCTTGAATTTCTAAACCAATGAGATGTAGTCAATTAAGTGGTTGGACTAGTTACTTGGCAACTAAATGACTTAACTAGGTTAGTTGATATTCTATGTAGTAACCAAATAGGATGGAAACTTAGTTTGCTATTCCTTAGGGTTTCTAGTTACAAGAAGCTTCTACAATGTTCAAGAATGGATGACTAACATCAAGGTAACTAACTAGTTAGTAATGTAACTAGGAAGTTTAACTAAGTTAGCTTGATAGAATTAGGAAAACCTAACTAGAATTTAAGCTTAAGCTTGTGTGGAAAACTAAACGAAACAAACCTAGTTAGTTCCCTAAGTGCCACATGGTTTTGGTGGAGTCTAGGGTTTTCTAGAACATTTGATTCAAGCATAGAAAACTATTTAGTTAGCAATGTAACTAATTATCCTAACTAAGTTAGCTTAAGTGTACATAGAAACTAAATGGGATTAGTAACTTAGTTAGCATCCTATGACCACCATTAGGTTAGAACCTTCATGAACATGTGACTAAGGCTTGATTAAGCCAATTAGAAGCAAGCTTAGGGGAGAAGCTTTGCATGTGAACCTTTGATACAAGCTAAGGCTAGGATGGAGTCTTAGGGGTCAAGAATAGTGGCCACCTCCTTTGGTGCCCTCCTACACGGCCATGCACCCAATTTAGAGAAATGGGTTAATTTAATTCACTTAAGTCATAAACTCTCTCTACTATTCATGTTCTTCTTTAAGCAACCAAGAGAACTCCATTTTCTTTCTCCAAGAGGCCATTTGGTCACCCTCCCAAACCTAGACTTCCAAGCTTCTAAAATTTTACCTAAACACATTTCCTAAAGCCAAATACTATTCTAAGAACATCTCTAGTTATGAGTTTTCAGAAAAGCAACCATCTTGAGCTTGAAATCCAAGCTTAAAGTTTCTACTAAAAAGGGTAAACTTCTTATTTCTTGACCCAATCTTTTAGTTTAGATTTTCGAAGCCATGATTGATCCATGATTTATCTATTTCTAAGCTTGTTGTTGATTTTAAAATTTGTTTAAGATTTTTTAGGGTTTTTCCAAGGAACTTCACGAATATCATAGCTGGGAAAACTAGAAGGATTTGTCTTCTCTTTAAGGTAAGAGAGAGATTTATCTCACCAACCAAGTATGGTGGTGAGAGATATATTTGTTTGTGAAGGATGGTGAATCCAAGTGAGGGTTCATTATTCATGGTTGTGTAATTATTTTTGAGTGTTTATGTGCTTTGATTGATTTAATTGTGCTTTATATGATTTGTATGATTTTATTGTTTTATGGTATGCTTATGATATGTATTATGTGAATATATTGTATATGCCATGATGGAAGTGAACAAGGAAAATAATTTTTGGTTCCAAAGACCATGAGGGTTTCGGCCTCAACACCTCAAAAATAAGTGTTTCCAAGTTAAGATTTTTATGAATGATAAAAATGGATGTTTAGAAAGGAAAGAAAAAAGAAAAGATGTGTTAGTTTCAAGGACCAAGTGCTCACGATTTTGAAGGCTTGAATGAGGAAATTTTGTATGAAATTATGATTTAGAAATGGAAAGTAATTGATTTAAAGAAAATAAGAAAATGATTTTAGAAATGGAAACAAAATTTTTTGTCACTTGAGAAATGGAAATTTCGTTTCAGAAAAGAAAATAGGGGTTGAAAGTGTTTGAACCTCAATTTATTTCAAAGAATACTGACTTTTAGAATTGGTTTAAGAATTATGATCAATATGTTGGGAACTTAAAATTTACAGACGTATAGCTCACTCATTGGGTTTGTGAGCGCGTTAGGAAATTTTAAGTGAGAACCAACGATTTAAACTAAGGAAAAGTGATTTTATGGAGAAATGAGGTTTAAGGTTGAGAAATGTTTTACGTAGTGAAAAAATGTTGGAAAATGCTTTTCATAACTTAAAAACGGGATTTTTAAGCTACGTGATTTCAAAAACATTGAAAAATCGCTACGCGATTGAAAAACGATGGAATATTTTTACGCGATTGAGAAAACAATGGAAAATCGCTACGCGATTAGGAAAAATGCGACCAAAGTGTTGCGTGATTGAGAAAATGCGATAATATGATTACGCGATTGAATATACAGTAGGATTACTGTTGGACCAATGTATGGACCCTATATGAGAAATGAGGAGTTTTGCCTGTGATTGGCTTTGGTGCATTAAACATACATTAGAAAGATCCGATAGACTGGATAAGGCCATTGGCCTAGGAGAGAATACACCTCTTGAGCGGGTGCGATATGCATAGTGTAGGTCACTTGTTGACCTTAGGGGCATCGGGGTGCGGGTTATTCACAATGGGCAGTTGGTAGCTCTTCTGTACCGTGGGTTAGACCGATGCAACACACTGATGATTCAACCTAAGACACTATCCATAATCAAGATCTGGTGAAGACTGTCGTATATATGCTAGATGTGCGAAAACTAATGAAAGTTGTGGCATGTGGTCTGAGACATTTGGTACTGACAGATCTTCTGGATCAATCTCTCTAACTTGAGTTTAGCTCTGTGAAGTAGGAAAATGAGTCAGTAATCATATGCATAATTTGGACATGTTTGAATATTTTGGTGACATTTTATCTATTAAGTGTCGATGAATGATGGAATGAAATGATGATGTTTATTGTTAATTATATCTATATCATTGTATGATATATCTGTATGATGTGTTGTTTGTGTTAACTATGTGCTGCCATGTTGGTAATGGTGTAGGTGATCTCACCTCTTTGTATATTATTTTGTATTGTATTTATATTTTGGTAAAGACACTGAGCGAAGTACCGAGTAAGAAGGTGAAGAGGAACAGATTCCTACTAAGGAAGCTAAGTTTTGATAAGATGGCATCCAGATCGAGTTTCTTCGGTATGTACAATTGCAATTTCATGGAGAAACTAGTGCTTGGAGGATTAGTCCCAATGAAGAGGGACTAATATATCAGGGACATTTGACGGTCAACATGAGCAGGATATTTCATGGAGATCCGTTCTTTTCTATCATTATTTATGTACATGTAAAATTTTCGCTGTCGATTAGGCAATATTGGGGTGGTAGGTACCACGTCCCAACTAAGATCAGTATAATGTCGTCTGCACAGACACCGGTCCGTAGGACTTCGCGTCAAGTTGGATTCCTGCTTGCTGAGAAATCTGAGGAGGACCCATCTGAGGGTTTTGTTGTCTAGTCATACTTGGGCAAGTATGTTAGTTTAAATAATGTTCAAATACTTTTGAGAACTATGTCTGTAAATATTTAAGTATGTCAGTACTGAGACTTAGGTATATGATGTAAATTATTTATGATGCTGTTTAGAATTTTATATTCTACTAAGTTTATTTTATTAATATTCTAGAAATTTTATAACTTATATTTACATTACAAATCATATTTTATAATATTTGGGTAATTTTGTAATTAAGTAACATAAATGTGATACCCTAAGGTGGGTGTTACATTACTTGGTATCAGAGCCTAAGTTAGAGTCTTTTGGGTTTGTGGTTAGGTCTATCTTGTTTATGTTGTGTGATTCTCTGTGGCTAGTTTCTAAAGGGAAACATTATTGTTTGAAAGATTGACCTTAACTCTTCTTTGTGTTGTCCAGTTTGATTTAGAGAAAACGTAATGGCTGGGCAAGGAAGAGGACGCGTAAATACTAGAGCAGGAATTGGAAATGTTGGTGATGACAACCAAAACATGGCTGCAGCGGTAGCAACAATGCAACGAATGGCTGATGTCGTTGTGCAGCAAAACCAAAGAGCGAATGAGGACGCTCAAAGTTTGTCAGAATTTCGTAGAAATAATCCACCAAAGTTTTATGGAGAATTTGACCCAAAGAAAGCTAATCTGTGGATCAAAGAACTAGAAAAGATATTTGAAGATATGGGTTGTACCGATGAACGGAAGCTTACTTTTGCAACTATTGTGCTAGTAGGAGATGGAGAAGATTAGTGGGCAGGAGCCCAAAGATTGATACAAGCTGAGGGAAGAGTTGTGACATGGCAGCTCTTTAAGTAGAAATTTCTAGGGAAGTATTTCCCAGCTAGTGTTCGGCATGCTAAGAAAATGGAATTCCTTAGTTTGAGACAAAGGGTGATGTCCGTAAGTGAATATGTTGCAAAACTTGAAAGTTTGTCTAAGTTTTCGAGGTATTTTCAGATGCATACGGACGAGGAATGGAAGTGCAAAAAATTTGAAAAGGGATTGAAACTTGATATTAAGCGGGTAGTGGCAACCTTGGAAATTGATCAATTTCCAGCATTGTTAGACAAATGTCAAAAGGTTGAGGAAATTGATCATCAACGTGAGGTGAGGAATAGGAACTTTAGACCTGCACGGTTCCATAGGGGAAAGAGTAATGGTGGAAATCGTTCTTAGCAGAAGCCGTATGCGAGACCATCGGGAGGTTAGACTCGGTAGCAATCTTTTGGGAGAAGTTCTGCTGGCAGCAAGATAGGTCAACCTGGAAGTTCTATGAACAAATGCTTTAAGTGTGGGAAGGACCATGTGACTAGATATTGTCCACACAAGGAAGTTATTTGCTACAAATGTGGGAGGCCTAGACACTTTTCAAAGGAATGTACTCAACTGAAGGCGGAACCCTCTGTGGGGAATGTCCGTACAGTGAGACCACATGCAGGTGGTTGTGTATATACCATGAGCGGGGAGGAAGCCACAAAATTAGAGGACTTGATTATGGAGGAGTGTGCCATCAAAGGTAATCCTTTAACAGTACTATATGATTCGGGAGCAACACATTCTTTCATTACCTATGATTGTGTGAAGCGTTTGGGATTATCCGTGACTGCATTACCTTATGGTTTGAGTGTTGCTACTCCTACTGATAAGCCTATAGTTACTTCAAAAGCATGTTTGAATTGCCGCGTCTGTGTCAGGAATAGAATCTTTTATATGGACTTGATATATTTGCCTCTTTCCAAGATTAATGTAATCTTAGGAATGGATTGGTTGTTTTCTAACTGTATCCTAATAGATTGTTCCAATAAGACGTTAGCATTTCCAGAGGCTAAGGATTTTAGATTCCCAACAGCTACTTAAGTAGAAGAGTGTTTGAAGGAAGGAGATCAGGGGTACTTATTGTTATCTTCTTTGGAGGTTCAATGCGAAGATGTTTTAAAGGATATTTTCGTAGTTAATGAATTTCCTAAAGTGTTTCCTGAAGATATACCTGGACTACCGCCAGTGAGGGAAATAGAATTTACAATTGATTTGGTACCGGAAGCTGGACCGATATCTATGGCACCCTACAGGATGGCACCGGCAGAGTTGGCAGAACTCAAGAAACAGCTAGAGGAATTATTGGAGAAGCAATTTGTGAGGCCAAGTGTGTCACCATAGGGAACTCCAGTATTATTGGTTAAGAAGAAGGATGGGACTTCTCGTCTATGTGTAGACTATCGACAATTGAATAAGATCACGATTAAGAATAAATATCCAGCTGCAAAATTTTCTAAGATTGATTTACGTTCTGGGTATCACCAGATATGTGTGAAGGTGGAGGATATCCCCAAGATTGCATTTCGAGCACGTTATGGCCATTACGAATATCAAGTGATACTGTTTGGTGTGACTAATGCACCAGCCATATTCATGGACTTCATGAACAGGATTTTTCGTTCGTACTTAGACAAGTTTGTTGTTGTCTTTATAGATGACATTTTAATCTACTCTCGAAGTTAGGAGGAACATGCTGAGCATCTCAGAGTGGTTCTTCAAATATTAAAAGAGAATAAGTTATATGCCAAGTTGTCTAAATGTGAATTTTGGTTAAGCGAAGTTCAATTTTTAGGACATGTGATATCGGAAGAAGGAATTGAAGTCAATGTTTCAAAGGTGGAGACAATTCTTGAATGAGAAAGACCAAAGATTGTATTGAAAATCCGTAGTTTCATTGGATTAGTCGGTTACTATCGACGGTTTATTGAGGGGTTTTCCAAGATAACTAGACCTCTTACTTAACTTACACGAAAGAATCAACCATTTGTATAGACTGATGCATACGAAGAAAGTTTTCAAGAGTTGAAACGACGATTGACTACTTCACTGGTATTAATTCTACCTGATCCGAATGAACCTTTCGAAGTATATTGTGATGCTTCGTATCAAGGATTAGGTTGTGTACTTATACAGCATCGGAAGGTTGTGGCTTATGCTTCAAGGCAACTAAAGGTGCATAAGAGAAATTATCTGACTCATGATCTAGATTTGGCAGCTGTAGTGATTGCATTGAAAGTGTGGAGACATTTTCTCTATAGGGCAACTTCGCTATTTTTAGTGATCATAAAAGCTTGAAGTACTTGTTTGACCAAAAAGAGTTGAACATGAGGCAAAGGCATTGGCAAGAATTTCTGAAGGACTATGACTTTCAGTTACAGTATCATCCCGGGAAGGCGAATGTAGTAGCGGATGCTTTAAGTAGGAAAATGCTTAATGCTTCTCTTATGATGATCAAAGAGAAAGAATTGATAGACAAATTCTGAGATATACATTTGTCTATGAAATTGACGTCAGGGAGGATGCGTTTGAACATGATCACCATCTCGAATAGTTTGATAGATAGAATACGAGAAGGACAGAACAATAACCAGTATTTGCGAGAAGCAAAGGAAGCAAGGAGCCAAGCCGTAGAGGTAGAATTCAACGAAGGTGCTAATGGAATTCTGAAGTTTAAAGGAAGGGTTTGTATGCTAAACGATCAAGAACTTAGGAGATTAATATTGGATGAAGCTCATTGAAGTAAATTGAGTATGCATCCTGGAGCCATAAAGATGTACCAAGATTTGAAGTAGTTATATTGGCGGCAAGGAATGAAGAAGGATATCACTAAATATGTATCATCGTGTTTAGTCTGTCAGAAGGCTAAGGTTGAACACCAATGACCTTCAGGAATGTTGCAACTTTTGTCTATTGCTGAATGGAAATGGGATGACATAGCAATGGATTTCATAACAGGACTACCAAAGACTTGGAAAGGTCACGATTCTATTTGGGTAATTATTGATCGGCTTACTAAGTCGGTGCACTTTTTTTCGATTAATATTAAGTACTCGATGGAAAAGTTGACTCGAGTGTACATCAGTCAAATCATCAGACTTCATGGTGTACCATCCAGTATTCTTTCTGATCGAGATTCACGATTTACATCAAGGTTTTGGCATAGTTTGCAAAGAGCAATGGGGACAAAGTTACGTCTAAGTTTTGCTTACCATCCACAAATAGATGGTCAGTCAAAAAGGATAATTCAGTCATTAGAAAACTTACTGAGGGCATGTGTATTGGAGCAAACTGGGTGTTGGGATGAATTCTTACCATTGATAGAGTTCATGTACAACAACAGTTTTCATTCGAGTATAGGAATGGCACCTTATGAGGCATTGTATGGGAGACGATGCAGAATGTCGTTATGTTGGTATCAGGATGGTAAGAGTGCTATTCTAGGACCAGAACTTGTACAGTAGACAACAGAGAAAGTGAAGATGATTCAAGATAAGATGAGGATAAGTCAAACACGGCAAAAAAGCTATCCAGATAAGAGGAAAAGACTGCTTGAGTTTGAGGAAGGTGACCATGTATTTCTGCGAGTGACACATATGACTAGGGTTGGACGAGTGCTTAAGTCTAAAAAACTCACTCCAAAGTTTATCAGGCCGTATCAGATACTCCATCGGGTAGGTCTGGTAGCTTATCAGATTGCGTTATCACCTTTTCTGTCGAATCTTCACAATGTATTTCACGTATCACAACTAAAAAAATATATTCCCGATCCCACCCATGTTATCAAACCAGACACAGTACAACTAAAGGAGAACTTAACCTATGAAACGTTTCCAGTCAAGATTGAGGATCAGAGGACAAAGCAACTTTGAGGTAAGGAGATTTCATTGGTTATAGTGGTTTGGAATGACGTAAGCGGTAAAGCTACATGGGAAGGTCTGGGAGTTGGGACAATTTGCCCCAATCTCTTTGCACAAGTTAAGAATGAATCTTTGGATACTCGTTCTCTTGTAAAACAAACCCCTGCTCCCAAATGAAATTCCTCTTCAACAATGCATTGGTAAACCTTTTTTCATGAGTTTTGAAACGGAAGCGGCTTGCATCAAAGGACGAAGAGCTAGAGCCTTCTCCAGAAGGGCCTTTTCTTCTCTTAATGGGTGCCATTGTGAATTCCTGAAAAATGCAAATAAAAGGAAATAAATGATTATCCCTCAACAAAGATTAATCAATCAAAGCAAACTAAGTGAATAGCCAGAATCATTTCAAATCCTCTTAATCAACATCCAGAATCAATGGAAGCCAAATTTACTAATAATTCACTTGCATTTCAGAACATGCAACCAGATAAAACTATATAACAAGTGAACAATTTAGTAAATCAGTAAAATGGATCCAAAACAGACAAAACTCACAACAGTCCAAGACCAGCCAATTTCACAAAGAAAATCTTTAATTCTTTAATAACTACATCAGTATGCCAAATCAAAATTCCAAATTCAGTGAGCAATTTAATCCACACAACAATCAATTATTAATGCAACAATTAAATCACCAAATCAGCATATTTCTAACAGTACTCAAAATATGAACATAATTAATTATGCACAATAATGAGTCCAATTGTGCCATTAAGAATTAATAATTCAGCATCTGCACTGACCTATCCATTCCAAGCAACCAATTTGCAAGATTTACATCAATTAGCAATAGCAAATCCACCCAATTTTTGCCTAGTTTCATATTTCCCAAAAATTCCCAAATCAAACCCTAAAACCACAATCTATACAATTCATGAAATTGACAACATAGAACACTAAATTGAGATTAAGGATAGATGAAAATACCGAAATAATGGAAGAATTAAAGCAAGAAGATAAGAAAATGTGGTGGGTTCACGGTGAGAACACACCACGCAACGTAGGATGTGAATGGTGATAAATCTCCCCATTTGAACATATGCAATCAGCAAAAAAAAAAGGGTAATAATGCAAGATGAAGAGAAAAATTCAAGCTAATTGCCACAAGGGAGTGATTTTTTAGAAGATTTGAGAGAAAAATTTGAGAAGTCTGAGAAAATGAGAGCGTTCAGCACTTGAGCGCTGAGAATGCAAGGCTTAAATGACCCTCTACCTTCCGTGCGCTTGAGCGCTGAGTTTCTAGCACCTGGGCGCTATCAGCGCTTGAGCGCTTACATTCCAATGCTTAAGCGTTGGTTCCCAATAATCCTATCACTCGCGCGCTTGAGCGCTAAGTTTCCAACGCCTGAATGCTATCAGTGCTTGAGCGTTATGTTACCAGCGCTTAAGCATTAGCACAAATTTTTTTTTTGAAATAACAGAAACTTAAAGAAAAAATAACAAAAATAAAACAACCAAAATAATAAAGAAAAATAAAAGAAAAATAAATTTGGGTTGCATCCCAAAAAATGCTTGTTTAACGTCATTACCTCGACATTGTCTGTTCTCAATCAGGTTGACTGAGTGCCTGATAAGACTTCTGTCGATCAAACTCACCTCCCCATAGTGCTTAACCCTGTGACCATTGACTTTGAAACTTCTTCCTGAACGAGGTTCCATAATTTCAACTGCTCCAAAAGGAGAAGCTTCTTTGACTTGGAATCCACTTGGACTTCAGTTTACCCGGAAACAACTTCAACCTTGAGTTAAATAATAACACTTGTTGCCCTGGTTCAAATTGACTCAAAGTAATCCTTCTATCATGCCACATCTTTGTTCTTTCGTTATATAAACAGGCATTCTCATAGGCTTTAGTTCGAAACTTGCCCATCTCGTTCATCTATAATAACCTTTTTTCACCTACAGACTTCACATCAAAATTTAAAAACTTAATTGCCCAAAATGCTTTATGTTCAAGTTCCACAGGGAGATGACATGATTTTTCAAAGACCAGCCTATATGGAGACATACCAATAGGGGTCTTATATGCAGTCCTGTATGCCCATAATGTATCATCTAACCTTAATGACCAATCTTTTCTAGAGGTGTTAACAACCTTTTCTAAAATACTTTTCAATTCCCTGTTAGACACATCTACTTGACCACTTGACTGAGGATGATAGGGAGTGGCTATCTTATGTTTAACACCAAACTAGCTCAAAATAGCCTCAAACTGCCTATTACAAAAGTGTTTTCCCTCATCACTAATTATTGCCCTAGGGATGCCAAATCTAGTGAAAATATTTTTTTTAATAAATCTAACAACTACATTAGCATCATTAGTTTGTGTGGCAATGACCTCCACCCATTTAGAAACATAATCTATAGCCACTAAATTAAACTGATTAGAGAATGAAAAAGGGAAAGGGCCCATAAAATCAATGCCCCATACATCAAACAGCTCCACTTCCAAAATATTTTTAAGATGCATCTTATGTTTTCAGGAAATACCACTAACTCTTTGGCACTTGTCATAGCTTTCAACAAATTTGTGAGCATCTTTAAACAAAGTAGGCAAATAGAAACCTGATTGTAGGACCTTTGCTGTAGTTCTATTGCCTCCAAAATGACCTCCATAATCAGAACTATGATAATGCCATAGAATGTTTGGCACTTCTTTCTCAGGTACACACTTTCTCAACATACCATCAGCACATATTTTAAAAAGGAAAGGTTCATCCCAAACATAATACCTGACATCATGAAAAAAAAAAATTGTTGTTGCCATGTGAAATCTGATGGAACAATTCTAGTTACTTTGTAATTTGCAAAATCTGTAAACCAAGGCAACAATTCTGCAGCAAAAAGTTGTTCATCTGGGAACTCTTCCTTAATAGGCTCTTGTTTTTCTTCTGAATCTCCTCCATGAGTGATCCTCAACAAGTGGCCAGCTACCAAATTCTCTATTCCTTTCTTGTCCCTACTTTCCAAGTCAAACTCTTGTAGAAGTAGAATCTATCTGATGAGCCTAGGTTTTGCATCTTGTTTAGTGAAGAGATATTTCAAAGTTGCATGGTCAGTATAAATAATAACTCTTAACCTAACCAAATAAGAATGAAATTTATCAAATGCAAAGACTACAACAAGTAATTCTTTTTCTGTGGTGGCATAGTTAAGTTGTGCTTCATTCAAAACTTTACTAAACCTTATCTTTTCTTTGTCCTAAAACAGCACCCACAGCAAAATCACTTACATCACACATTAATTCTTTTTCCTTGAAGGAGTAATCTTGACCCTTCATTTTGGAGACACATCTAATGGCTAGGATTTCAAGGAGAAAAGATCCAATGGCCTAAATTAAGTCTTCTATCTAAGCTTAAACCTAGAAGCTACATTAAATCCTAACCATTGATCTAATCAATGGTTAAGATGACCTAAAATGATGGCTAAGAGATTTATTGCATTTTGAAGAGTGCATAGAGGAGGGGGGACGGTTTGGTGCTGCATTTAGGAGCTAAAGCAACAAGTTGAAGACCATAATTGATCACTTTAGTCATTATTGATCACCTTGGTCTTCATTGAACATTTTCAAGAAACAAAGTTATCAAAATTTCTCTCCATCTCTCTTCTTCTCTAAGCTCACGGCCAAGCACTCCAAAACAGCCTTCCATCACTTTTTAATTTCAAACAACCATATTTCTTGAATCTCTACCTTATTCTAAGACACTTTGTAGTTTACACCAAGTCCTAAATCTTTTATCTTCAAGGAGTTATTGCAAGAGCAAGTTCTAGGGTTCTTAAGGTGAAGTTATGAAAAACTTCATTTCTTCTCTTCTTTTTCATGTTCTAAACCATGTTTGATCCATGGTTCCTCTTATTCAAGCTTAATATACTAATTTCGTTGTGTTTGTTTTGTATTCAAGAGACTTTTGTTGGTGGAGACACTTGTTCAAAATACAAAGCAAAGAACTTTTTGTGGTTCTTCAAGAGGTAAGAGCGAGATCCATCTCACCAACCAAGTATGGTGGTGAGAGATGGTTTATTTATTTGATGAATGTTGAATCCATGTGAGGATTCATATCCATGGTCATGTAATAATTTGTGTGTGTTTATGTGCTTTGATTATTTGTCTATGTTTGATATGATTTGCATGATTTTATTGCTTATATGGTATGCTTATAATATGCATGATGAAAACATGTTGAATATATTATGGTGGATGTATGTTGAAATAAGCAATTTTGGCTCCAAAAGCCAAGGGGGAGGCTACGGTTTTGAGCTCTCAAAATTGGGGTTCACGTTGAAATTTTTCAAGAACAAGGGAATTAATTTTTGGTCACTAAACTAAGGTGAATTTTGGCCAAGACACCTCTAATTAGGTGTTCACAAATTTATATTTTCATGAATAATAAAATTAAATGATTAGAGAAGCTAGGAAAATAAACAAAGGGTTTGATTTTCAAGAAACAATGTACACGGTTTTGGAGAAGTATTTTTATTAATTTATTTTGTGTAAAAACAAGAATGGAACTTAGTTGATTTAAAAAGGAAAAATACAAGAATGATTTCAATTGTCATGTCCACGATTTTGAAGGCTTGTAATGTCTTGATTTTTATGAACAAAGTGATTTTCAAAGTGAAAATATAACTTGATTTAATACAAGGATTTTGGAAAGGGAATCAGAGTGTTTTAACACTTGTGAATTGGAATTTTCATACGTGAATGGAAAAGAGAGGTTGAAAGTGTTTGAACCTCAATTTATTTTAAAGAGGATTGATTTTTAGAATTGATTTGGAATTATAAAGAATACGTTGGTAACTTAGGATTTTATAACATGTAACTCATTTTTTGGGTTTTGGAGAGCGTTAGTAGATTTTAAAAGTTAAAAACATTGATTTAATTCAATGAAATGATAATTTTATGGAATAAATTATGAAAAGTATTTTCTTGAGTAAGAAATGTGTAAAATAATGTGAGAAGTCATATTATTTTGAAAAATGTTGAAAAGGAATTTTTAACGGTTGAGAAATATTTTACGAAGTTGAAAAATAGTGAAAAATGATTTACGTAACTTAAAAACGTGATTTTTAAGATACACGATTGGAAAAACGTTTAAATATTTCCACGTGATTTGAAAAACGTTTAAATATTTCTACGCAGTTTGGAAAGCGTTTAAATATTTTTACGTGATTGAAATATTGTTGAAAAATCAGTACGTAATTTAAAAATGGTGGAATATTTCTACGTAATTGATAAAAATGTTGAAAAATCAATATGTGATTTGAAAACGTAACAGAAATGTTGCAAAATTGTGAAAACGCGACAAAAATGGTGCGTAACTATAAAAATGCAATAATATTATTTTCACGATTAAATATACAGTAAGATTACTGTTGAACTAGTGAATGGACACTGTGTGAGAAAATGATAAATTTTGCCTGTGATTGGCATTGGTGCATTTTATATGCATGAACTGGTGTATGAACACTGTATATAAAATTTGCCTATGTTTGGCATTGGTGCATTGAACATGCATTGGAAAAGTCTGATGGACTGTATGAGGCTATTTGCCTAGGAGAGACGTACACCTCTTGAGTGGGTGCGATATGCATAGTGTAAGTCACTTGTTGACCTTGGGGGCATCGGGGTGCGGGTTGCTTACATGGGTGGTTGGTAGCTCTTCTTCCCGTAAGTTAGACCGATGCAACGCACCGATGATCCTGACTGAGACACTATTCTTAATCGAGATCTCGTAAAGACTGTCGTGTATATGCTAGATGTGCAAATACAAACGAGAATTGTAGCACTTAGTCTGAGGCATTTTGGTACAGACAGATCTTTCGGATCAACTTCTCTAAACTGAGTATTAGCTCCATGGAGTAGGACATTGAGTCTTTGTGCGCATGCATAAAACTAAGCATTTATATCTATGTGATATATTAATTGAGGAATATTGGCTATGACAATTGTTCTGTTGAGAAAATACTTGGATGATGATGATGATAATACTGTAAATGGCATGATGGTAAATGTTATTTATTGTATCTGTTATTTAATACATTATGATGATGTCATAATTATTATTATAGTACGATATATTTGTATGGTATGCTGTATGTATTATCTCTGTGCTACCATATTAGTATTGGTGTAGGTGATCTCACCTCTTTATATGTTTATTTGGTACTGTAAATATATTTGTAAAGACACTGAATAAAGGGTTGAACAAGTGGGTGAAGAAGAGCAGGCTCCAGAGGAAGCAGAGTTTTGATCGGATGGCATCCCGGTCAAGTTTCTTTAGTTACATGAGATTGCAGTTCCACGGTGGAGGTGGAGCGTGGAGGACTAGTCCCAATGAGAGGGGACTAATTTATGAGGGACACCTGATAGTAAACTTTAGCAGGATATTTCATGGGGATCCATTTTTCTCTGTAACTATTTTTGTGCATGTACAATTTCCGCTGTCTGTTAGGCGGCATTGGGATACTAGAAACTATGTCCCAATGGAAATTAGTATTGTGACGTCAGCCCGGACACCTGTCCATAGGGCTACACGTCAAATCAGATTCCTACCTGCTGAAGAGTCTGAGGAGGACCCGTCTGAGGGTTCTGCTGCTTAGTTAGACTTGGGCGAGTCTAAACTCTGTTACAAACTATGTCTGTATATATTTAAGTGTGTTATCTAGTTTTAGAGAAATGGTCTGTATATAAATAATCCTGACAGTACGTTTGTAATGTATGATGATATAAATTATGTGTGATGATGTATAATATTTTATTTTTCGCTAAGGTTATTTTATAGTTATCAAAGAAGAAAGAAAAAAAATTTACAACTCATATTTTATCACAACATCACATTTTATAACTTAGGGGTAATTTGGAAATTAAGTAACATAAATGTGGCACCCTACGGTGGGTGTTACAAGATATCATTGTCGGCTTCACCGGTTCAATTCCCAACTTGTGCATAATGGATATAGGCATGAGATTGATATTGGCCCTAAGATCACAAAGAGTTTTTCCAATAATAAGTTTACCTATGGTACAAAGAATAATGAAACTACCTGGATCTTTTAGTTTATAAGGTAATTTCCTTTGAATTATCGCACTGCATTCTTCAGTAAGCATCATTGTCTCATCCCCGGCAACGGCACCAAAAACTTGTTGAACCATTTGTGTACCGCAAGTGTACGGATCGTTCAAGTAATACAGATACAGAGTAAAAGTTTGTTCCCACGAGGATGATTAGCTTCCAATACTAAGTATCAACAAATGGCTTATCTAGTTCTATTCAAGAACATAAAAATAAGGGAAAGTGCAGTAAAACTAATCTAAAGACATAAAAGCGATAAATGAAAGTAAAGATAATGGTTTAGAGATTTAGGGAATCCTTCTTCACCTTATACTTCAACTAATGATATGTGTTAGCCATGGCAACCATTACCCAAGAGGGGGGTGAATTAGGTGATGACGAATTCTTAAGATATCATTAAGAAATTAAACATTTTGATGCACTCAATTATTAAATACAGTGGAACATGCATAACAAAGGTATACCTATTGTAGATTGAATATTTTACTCACAAATAAACAAGCCAAGATAGAAAATATTCAAGCAAAGATAAATATTAAACTTAACTCAAGCATATATAATTAAAGCACAAAGGTAAAGAGATCGAGTTGAGAAAATCAAACACAAGGATTTATCCTAGTTCAGCCACCCCTTATGACCTACGTCCAGTCCTCAAGCAAACCACTCAAGATTTTCTACTAAACTTCAAGTTTGAACGAGTGCTTGAAAACCTTTACACAATAGAGCACTCACCATACTTTGGGATACCTCACCCTTTGTGCTTGAGCCTCAAAATAGGGATACCTCACCCTTTTCACTAGAGGTATATCTCACCCCTTTTACAACCTTTGAAAGATACCTCACCTTCTTTACAATAAAGGATACCTTACCCTTTTTCACTAGAGGGATACCTCACCCTCTTTACAGAAAAATCAAAGTGTTTGAATGATAGAAACTCTCTCAAAGAGTGGATAATACAAATTGAAGCACTATAGGTATCAAGGAATCACACTTTGAAGTTCTTAACAGAGTTTTCGAGAAAGAGATGATGAAATACGAATTTAATGCTCAAGAATAGTTTTCATATTGTTCTCCAACTTTTTTTTGATGCCCAACAACTTTCATTTATAGCCCAAAGCTCTTTAGAGCAGTTGGTGGTTGTTAGAGGCATTAAATGCTCCAATAAAGCCGTTGGAATAAGCTTTCAGATTTCTCAAATAACCGGTTATGGATGTCCATTAATTGGTTATTTGATTCAGCCTAACCGGTTAGATGAAAACATGTAATTGGTTATGAGATATAAAAAATGAATTATGCATAACAAATTCATTCACTAACCAATTAGGGAAAATGGCTAATCGGTTAGGACTAATTTAAAAAGAATCCTTCGTAACTTATTTCACTTACTAACCAATTAGCAGACTTGCTTAATCGGTTAGGCATTTAGAAAAGTGGTTCACATGACTTTGTTTAGAAAAGGATACTAACCAATTAGCAAAAGCACTAATCAGTTAGGACATCATAAAAACTAATTTACGTTTCTTCCAGAAATCATACTAACCAATTAGCTAAGTGGTCTAATCGGTTAGGCTATCTAAAAAATAAAGAGGCCACTCCTCTGACTTATCAAATAATCAGTTAGGGAGTTGTCCTAATTGGTTAGGAGCCTTAGAAAAACATGAAAAACGCTCTTGACATGGTGAATAATCGGTTATAGGAAACAAATCGACCACTGTTTTAAAACCGACTTTAAATGGTCAAAGATCTTCGTTTTTATCCGCTTATCCGTTTAAAACAAATGACCACTCATTGGAAAGATCTTTGAGTCTATTTTCATATGGAAAATTTTCATATCAAAACTCAAAGTATTTTGAAAGAAATGATCAAAAAGAGTAACCAAAGGTTAGTTTTGCAAAACACTAACTTAGCTATTTTTCATAGTTTTGAACTACCACCATAACTAGCTTTTCAAAACATGTTTGTTGCGCATTTTGGCATGTGAAAACCATTTGTAAATATTTGAAAACATATTTGAGCTTAGTGTGAATCCTGAAATACCTTTACATAAGATCTAAGACCTATATGCTAAACTTGAAGAATCTTGGGACTTGATCATTGCACTTCTATTCCTTTCTTGTTTGTTATCATCAAAACCATTACTATTGCTAATGCTAATCACACTATGCAATCCTTATAAGCAACATTAATGAATAGTTAAGTTAGCTTGAGAATCTGATTTAGTTAAAAGCCTATGTCTAGGTCAATTAACACTGGCTTCCTTCACCTAGCTCACTATACTTCCATGAGAACTAGACTGAAATCTACTAATGAATGATCTATTCTCAACCACATGCTATGCATGACTAAGAGGTATATTTCTATCCCATTAGCGAATCAACTTATCCAAGCCAATTGAACTCATCGAACATGCATCAACCATACATATGATCTCAAATCCAAATTCCTATGTCTAGGTTCATCAGATTTCATCAAATCACTTAAAAGCTGATCAAACTATTAAGAGCATTAAGATCTATATGATTGAACATTACCAAACATCAATATATACTCAAAGTAATTCAAAATCATCAATATTCATATAAGGATTCAAAGTAATCCCTAAATTCAACTCAGCTAATCGCTGAACACAAAAATCTACACAAAATCAGTGCTCAAAGAATAAGAAGAGAGAAGAAAACTAGGGGAGAAGGAAGGAAGCTCATGGATGTGATCTTCTATGCTTGAATCATCTTCCGTAAGGAAGATGGCCTCTAACCTTGGCTCCCTAGGCCTCTAATATGCCCAGAAATGAAGTTCCAGAAGCAACTTCTCTAAAACCTAAAAAGCTCTCTTGTAAAATCAATTAAAAACGTATTTATAGGCCCAAAAAAACAAAGTCATGTCGCGGCATTAACATGCCTACGCCGCGGCGCGCTTACATTTAGGCCACAAATGCCATGACATTACATGCCTGCACCGCAGCATGCAAATTTCGTAGCTCTCTGTCTAGATGCAAGGGATTCACCACGCCGCGGCATTGATATGCTTGCGCCGCGACGTTGAAGTGTTGGTCTTCAACTTGGCTTTCTCTTCTCATTTTTGCTCAAATGCTCCCTATATCATCTTGTTTGGAGCCCTTCCTATAATAAAGAAATCACCAAAACATTAACAATTGCTTAATCAAATATCATAATGAAAAGACATTAAAATAGAATATAACAAATATAAGCATAAAACCTTCCAAATATGCATACAATGAGGATTTAAGCAATCGATGAAAGCATAGATATGGGGCACAAATAACTACATTTCATTGATTGCTTAAATCCTCATTGTATATATATTTGGAAGGTTTTTTTGCTTATATTTGTTATATTCTATTTTAATTACTTTCCATTATGATATTGAGCAAATTGTGCTTACTTTGTTATTGATAAGTGGATTTGCAATTGTTAATATTTTGGTGATTTCTCTATTATAGGAAGGGCTCCAAACAAGATGATATATGAAGCATTTGAGCTAAAACTGGAAGAAAAAGCCAAAGAAGCATTTTGGTAGCTGAAGTCGCGGTGCAGGCATATCAATGTCACGGCGTGGTGAATCCCCTGCATCCAGATAGAGAGTTACAAAATTTGCACGCCGCGGCATAGGCATGTTAATGCTGTGGCGTGGTGACCAAATTTGTATACGCGTCGCAGCGTAGGCTTGTTAATGCCGTGGCATGACTCTATTTTCCTGGGCCTATAAATATGTTTTTAACAGATTTTACAAGAGAGGTTTTTAGGTTTTAGAGAAGCTGCAACTGGAACTTCATTCTGGGCAGATTGGAGGCCCAGGGAGCCAAGGTTGGAGGCTATCTTCTTCATGGAAGGAGATTTAAGCTTCAAAGATGACATCCATGAGCTTCCATCCTTTTCCCTATGCTTTCTCCTCTTTTCCTTATCCTTTGAGCACTGATTTTGTATTAGATTTTTGTGTTCAATGATTAGTTAAGCTATATTTAGGGATAACTTTGAATCTTTGTATGAATATTGATGATTTTATATTACTTTGAGTATATATTGATGTTTGGTTATGTTCAATCATATGATTCTTAATGTTCTTAATAATTTGATCAGTTTTTAAGTGATTTGATGAAATCTGATGACCTAGACATAAGAATTTGGATTTGAGATTATATGTATAGTTGATACATGTTCGATGAGTTCAATTGGCTTAGATAAGTTAATTCACTAATGGGATAGAAATATACCTCTTAGCCATGCATAGCGGGTGTTTGAGAATAGATCTTAATGAGTGGAGTTTGCATTAGTTCTCAAGGAAACATAGTGGATTAGGTAAATAAAGTTATGGTTGATTGACCTAGACATAGACTTTTGACTAAATCAAATTCTCAAGCTAACTTAACTATTCATTAATGTTGCTTATAAGGATTACATAGCATTATTTGAAGTATAAAGTGAAGAAGGATTCCCTAAATCTCTAAACCATTATCTTTACTTTCATTTATCGCTTTTATGTCTTTAGATTAGTTTTATTGCACTTTCCCTTATTTTTTGGTTCTTGAATAGAACTACATAAGCTATTGGTTGATACTTAGTATTGGAAGCCAATCATCCTCGAGGAAATGAACTTTTACTCTGTATCTGTATTACTTGAATGACCTGTGCACTTACGGTGCACAAATAGTCTAACAAGCAAGTCCTTCATGAATTTAGCATATGAGGGCATCTACTCAAGGGCTTCAATAAAAAGAATATTTATTTGTAATTCCTTGAAGACTTCTAAGAACTTGGAAAACTGCTTCTCTTAAATCTCTTTCCTAAATCTTTGAGGATATGGAAGTCTAGCATACAGTGAAGGATCAATAGTTTTCTTCAGCTCTGAATCTTTCTTTTTCCTCGACACTTTCAGTTGTCCCTTTCTAACTTCAACCTCTTTAGTAGCATCCTGAGACAAGACCTCTTCAATTGGAATCTCATTACTTCCACTCTGATTTTTTGAAGAATCAGATGCTTCTTTCTTGTTTTCCTCCAAAGTTTTACTACTTCTTAAGGTGATCGCCTTACACTGCTCCTTAGGATTCACCAAAGTATCACTGGGCAAACTGCCTGGAGGTCTCTCTTGAAGTTGTTTCACTATTTGCCCCATTTGATTCTCAAGACTTTTGATAGCAGCCTCATGATTCTCCATTGCAATCTCAAGAGGAGACTTTTGTTCGGGCTGGGTATTCAATGGAACAACCTGATTCTTCAAAGAGAAATTGGGATGATTCCTCCAGCCTAGATTGAAAGTATTAGAGTAAGAATTACCTTGTGGCCTTGAAAGGTTTCCCATTTAGTTTACCTGTTCTGGAGCAATAACACTAGAATTCCTTGCCTCACATTGACCATTGACATGGTTGCCTCTATAGAAATCGCAAGTCAGGCCTTGGTGATTAACTGAATTTACCTGCAAAGTGCCAACTTGCTTAATGAGGTTAATAATGTGTTGCATCATAATTTGATTCTGTGCAAGTATAGCATCAATAGCACCTAGCTCCAATACTCTTTGTTTGACTGTAGATCATCCGCTAGGAACCTAGTACTCATTAGTGGCCATGGTCTTAAACAATTCTTGGGCCTCTTATGGAGTTTTGGTGTTTATAAACCCACTTGTAGATGCATCGACTATTGCTCTAGTAGAATGACTCAACCCATTGTAAAAGATTTGTACCTATTGCCAAACCTCGAAAGCATGATGAGGACATTTTCTTTGCAGCTTCTTAAATTTTTCCTATGCTTCATAAAGAGATTCACCTTGGTTTTGAGTAAAGCAAGCAATCTCACTCTTTATCTTCACAAACATCGATGGTGGGAAATACCGAGTGAGGAATTTATTGACCAAATCATCCCAAGTGGATATACTTCCTTGAGGTTAGGCTTGTAGCTAGCTCTTGGCCTTATCTTTCAAAGAAAATAGGAAAAGTCGTAACCGATGACATCATCACGGGCTCCATTATACTTGATAGTATCACAGAGCTTGCAAAAGTTGGCAATGTGCAAATTAGGATCTTTTGTCTGACCTTCCCCAAGTTGATTCTGTTGCACCAGTTGTATAAGAGCTGGTTTAATCTCAAAGTTATTCGCTTGGATAGCAGGTCGCACAATACTGGTTGAGACACTTTTAGAAGATGGAGTGACATAGTCAGCCATAGTGCGTCTTCTCTGTGTATTATTATTCTCAACCATCCTTGCTTATTCAATTCTTTTCGCTTCTCTGATTGCTTTTCTGATTGCTCTTTCTGTTCTTATTATCTATGGATTGAAAAGTAATACTTCCAATTCCAAAGAACCTTGCATAAACAAATAGACAAACACACCAGCATGAAGTAAAGAAAATAAAAATAAAAATAATTGAAGAATAAAAAGTAAAACAAAACAAAATTTAAAGAAAAAATTAAAAGAAATTTAAATAAGAAAAATAATGACCTAAAATTAAATTAAACAAAATAAAACAAATGCCTGAATTAGTGCTCTTTTAACTACTACTTAATATTGACAATTAATAATCTCTGACAACGGCGCCAAAAACTTGATGTGAAAATCAACAAGTGCACTGAATCACAAAAAGTAATAAAGTAGTGAAAAAAGTATTATCCCACAAGGATTATATTATCAATTACCAAATTCATTAAACTAACACTATCTAGGCTACTTCAAAAGGCAAGAGTTGATAAAAGTGAAATTAAAACAATTAAAAGAAAGTAATTAAACAAAGAAAATTCAAGAAATCAAACAAGAGTTGAAAACAATAATAAGAAAGTGTTAGGATTCGGACTTCACTTAAACTCTTTAAATGCACATCCAATTATTAGTTTAAACATGTTCTAATCAATGATTTATGGTCAATACCCAATCCCTTGGTATATTATTCCTCTTACACTATTTAGAATTAATTAATCCCTTAGTTTGACCCCAAATAGAAAGGCATTATCAAGAATGAGGGAATTAAAAGAAAAATCACATAACCCATAACGTGTATTCCTAGCGATTACACAAATTATGATGTTTATCACAAGTTCTAGGTTCACACAAATTTTTCCAAATCATACATCAACCCAAAAGATCATTCCCAAATTGGCCAAATTTAGAAAAGCATTAAAGATAGAGATAAACATATAAATCATGAAATAGAAACATGCATTAAACCCATAAAAGAAGTTACATTATCCAAGTATCAAGATCCATCGTCCCCCTAACGAGGGGAAGTTACACATAGGAAAAGAACAAAACAAAGTAAAAAAGATGACAAACTATATTGATAATTAGTGGAAAGGTTGAAGAGAATTCCTAATCTTCAAGCCTTGATGCGCCCACACCAAATTAGGACTGAGTTGTGTTGACGGCTCCTGCAGTGTGTCTTGCAATTTGGTGTAACTTTCTATTTATAATTTCAGAAACTTGTGTTGTTACGCATCTAACGCCTAAGCGTTGGCTTCCTAGCGCCTGAGCGCTGGCTTCCCAGTGCCTGAGCGCTGAACTATCAGAAACAATCCTCTAGTTCTACCAGTTACATGCTTGAGCGCTGAACTCCCAGTGCTTGGGCACTTGGATAATAGAGAAACTCCCACAGCGCCAACTCTTGAGTGTCGAGTGTCGAGTGAGCTTTTCTAGTAGTTCTTCCTTGCAATCACATCTATTCTTCATTTTTGTGTATTTACCTATCAAAAACATAAAAAAATACAAAATAAGAAAAACAATTTTTAAATAATAGAAATATGATAAACTTAAGGACAAAACTCAATTAAATAAATTAAAAGAGGATGAAAACTACCAAAATGAACTATAAAAACATGACTTTTTAAAGGCTTATCATAAACCTTATACACCACCTCTACTATTCCCCAACAGATAGGCTAAGCAAAAACTGGAAACTCAATTCCACAAGTTTTTGGAAAATTTTAGAAAACTTCACTTAAGCATGCCATTCGCTAAGGCCTTGGAACAAATGCTAAGTTATGTGAAGTTTATGAAGGACATCTTGTCCAAGAAAAGATGACTTGGGGATTATGAAACTGTGGTACTGACAGAGGAATATAGTGCCATGTTACAAAACAAGTTACCCCAAGTTAAAGGACCCAGGAAGCTTCACCATACCATGCACAATTGGAAGTCAATTTTTTGGTAAAGCTTTGTGTGACTTAGGGGCAAACATTAAACTAATGCCCCTATCCATCTTCCAAAGGCTAGGTTTGGGGGAAGTGAAGCCAACTTCAGTTACTTTGCAGTTAGCCAACCAAACCCTTACTTATTCGAAGGGGTTCATTGAGGATGTATTAGTAAAAGTGGACAAGTTTATCTTCCCTGCTAATTTCATCATACTTGACATGGAGGAGGACCGCAATGTCTTATTGGTTCTTGGGAGGACCTTCTTAGAAACAGGTAAGACAATGATTAACGTGCAGAAAGGTGAGCTTATCATGCAAGTCAATGATGTGAAGGTAACCTTTAACATTTATAAGGCTATGAAATTCTTGGATGATCAAGAACAATGCTCTTATATAGGTTTGATTGATCAAGTAGTGAATACTGCATTTCATGCAAATTATCTTGATGATTCACTTGCTTTATCCTTGATATCTAATGATGAGCATATAGATAGCGATGATGTTAGGGAATGTATTAAGCTGCTTAATTCTTCTGTTATTTATTTCAAGAAACCAAGTTTTGAGCCATTAAATATATCCACTAACAAGTCTATTTTCCTACCCTCTATAATCACCCTACTTAAGTTAGAACTGAAGTCATTGCCTGATCACTTAAGGTATTCATACTTGGAGGAATCATCTATTTTCCTTATTATCATTTCTTCATTTTTATTAGAAGAACAGGAATCAAAGTTATTGAGAGTACTCAGGGAGTACAAGAAAGCTCTAGGGTAGACTATTGCAGACATAAAAGGCATTAGTCCTACAATATGCATGCATAAAATCTTGATGGAAGCTAATGCCAAGTTAACCATTGAGTATCAAAGGCATCTCAACCTCATTATTAAAGAGGTTGTCAAGAAAGAGATCATCAAGTGGTTAGATAGGGGCATCACATACCTAATCTCTAATAGTAAATAGTTAAGTCCTCTTCAGTGTGTGCCAAAGAAGGCTGGAATGGCGGTTGTTGCAAATGAAAACAACGACTTGATTCTTACTAGGACAATAACAAGATGGCTAATTTGCATGGACTATAAGAAGTTGAACACTGCAACTAGAAAGGATCATTTCCCTCTACCATTTATGGATTAGATGCTGGATAGGCTGGAAAGGCGTGCATTTTATTATTTTCTAGACGGATATTCAGGGTACAATCATATTGCTATCGCCCCTGATGATCAAGAGAAAATAACTTTTACCTGCCCTTATGGTACATATGCTTTTAGAAGGATGTCATTTGGTTTGTGCGATGCACTGGCAACCTTCCAGAGATGTATAATGGATATCTTTACCGATATGGTAGAGAAGTGTTTAGAGGTTTTCATAGATGACTTTTCAGTCTTTGGTGATTCTTTTGATGAATGCCTTAATAATTTGGCTTTAGTCCTGCAAAGATGTGAAGAGACGAATTTAGTGTTCAACTAGAAGAAGTGTCATTTTATGGTCCAAGAAGGCATAGTTCTTCACCATGTAATGTCTCATAAAGGGATGGAGGTGGATGGAGCAAAGATAGAGGTTGTTGAGAAACGTCCACCACCAATCTTGGTGAAGGGAGTCCGGAGTTTCCTGGGGGCAAGCTGGATCCTACTGGAGATTTATAAAAGATTTCTACAAGATTTCCAAACCACTCTGTAATTTATTGGAGAAAGATGTGCCTTTTAAGTTTGATGAGGCATGCATGGATGCCTTCATGAAGTTGAAGGAGAGACTCGTTTCAGGACTGATTATCACTAGTACTGATTGGACCATACTGTGTGTATTGATGTGTGACGCTAATGATTATGTGATTAGTGTTGTGTTAGGTCAAAAGAAGGATATAATTTTTCATTCTATTTATTATGCTAGCCAGACTCTCTCGGATGCTCAATTGAATTATATGACCACCGAGAAGGAATTGTAGAAGTGATTTTTGCATTCGATAAGTTTTGTTCGTATCTTATTGGAACAAAGGTTGTTGTATATACAGATCATTATGCCATCAAGTATCTTATAAGCAAAAAGGATGCAAAACCAAGATTGATTCGGTGGAAACTCTTGCTTTAAGAGTTTGATTTAGAAATCCACAATAAGAAAGGGGCTGAAAATCAAGTGGTTAATCACTTGTCAAGATTGGAAGGTGAGGCAAGCCAATGCAATTCAACCTTGATCAATGAGTCATTCCCTGATGAGCAATTTTTTCTGGTGAAACACCATGAGTTTCCTTGGTATGTTGATTATGCCAACTATCTTGTGAGCGGTGTTTTACCATCAAATCTTAACCATCATAAAAAAAATGTTTTTGCATACTGTGAAGTTTTATTTATGGGATGAGCCATATTTCTTTAGGCAGTGTGCTAATCATTTAATTAGGAGATGTGTGCCTTTGGTGGAAACTGAGGCTATCATCAAGCAGTGTCATGCTTTCCCTTATGGTGGCCATTTAGAGGAGATAGAACCGTCGATAAGGTCATGCAAGTGGAATTTTATTGGCCATCTTTGTTTAAAGGTGTTGTTTCCTTTGTGGCCAGATATAATAGGTGCCAAAGAACAGGGAACATCTCAAAGTGGAATGAAATGCCATTGAACATCATGTTAGAGGTTAAGTTGTTTGATGTTTGGGGGATTAACTTTATGGGGCCATTCATACTATCCTTTGGTCAACTGTATATATTGGTGGCAGTTGATTATGTCTCTGAGTAGGTTGAAGCAGTAGCCTTGCCCACAAATGACTCAAAAGTGGTGGTTCAGTTTCTTAAGAAGAATATTTTTACCTGCTTTGGCACCCCTAGAGCCATTATAAGTTATGAATGTTCTCACTTTTGCAATAAACGGTTTCAAGAGCTCCTAGGGAAGTATGGAGTCTCTTATAAGGTTGCCACAGCATATCACCCACAAACAAGTGGGCAGGATGAAATCTCCAACCGTGAGATTAAGAGAATCTTATAGAAAACTGTAAGTCCCTCAAGAAAGGATTGGTCAAGGAGATTGAAGGATGCGTTATGGGCTTATCACACTGCTTTTAAGACACCAATTGGCATGTCTCCTTACAACCTTGTGTTTGGAAAGGCTTTCCACTTGCTGGTTGAATTTGAATTGGAACACCATGCCTATTGGGCTATTAAAAAGCTCAATTTTGATCTTCTAAGCTTTATAAAAAGAAAATCAAGAGGGTGAGAAACGACTCAGATTGTTTCCCGAAAAGCTGAAATCCAAGTGGTCAGGGGCATTTGTGGTGATGAAAGTGTTCCCCCATGGAGCAATAGAGATTGCTCCACCGAATAGCTCATCAAGTTTTAAGGCTAATAGCTAGCATCTAAAACCTTATCATGAAGGAGAGATTGAAAGGAGAAAGACTTTCCTCACATTAAATGATCCATGAAAAAAGGAAATCAAGTCCTGGTGGGACTATAAATAAGGTCTTTCTTGGGAGGGAACCCAAGCATTTAATCCTTTAGTTTTAAGTCTTTAAATATATTAATACTTTGATTTTGTGGTTTTACTATATTTTTGTTATACAAACTGTAATTTGACCCTCTAGACAAATTTTGCAGATGCTGGAGGCCAAAATGAAGCAAAAGTGGTAGCAGAATGAAGTTTGTTGTAGAATTATGTAGATAGACTCCTCACGCCATGGCGTAAGATTTGTCACACCACAGTGCAAGTAAATTTTTGGTGCATTAGGGCTAAAAACCCAAGAGCAACACACTGCGACGCAATATGTGTGCATGTCACCTGCGTGCCTATTTAAAAATAATAATAATAATAATAATAATAATAAAATTAGGATAATTATAAAAGTTTAAATAAATAATAAGGTGGGAAATTAATGCACGTCGCGGAGCAGGCAACTACACGTCACAGGGCGCTGCGGCAAATAGGGTTAAATGTCATGGCGTTTCATGCTTTTTTCCCATTTTCTCTCCCTTTGCTTCTTTGTTTCTCTATTTCTCTGCATTTCTCTTTTGTTTCCTGCCTTCCCTACCCCGTAATCTATATTCATGCACTTCCTTTCAAGGTATGTAGTGATTTCACTTAGTTTATTTTCCTTTTGTGCCTTTGTTTTCGTGTTATTTTGTGTTTTAGTTTATTTTGTTTTTGTTTTGGTGTGTTTTTTTGTTTTTGGTTGATTCTTATTTGATTTACACTGTTTTGCATAGTAGTATATAATATATTGTGTTTTTGGTGCTACCCTACGTGCTGCTGGGCAAAAGCACAATTTTTGGTCCTTGCGTTGCGACGTGGCTCATGTTATGTCATAGCATCAGTTTAAATGTTCATGAATGACGTGACGTGGAACCTTTATGCCACTATGTAATGTTGATTTTTTATGAATGTCGTGGTGTGTCATGTTTATGCTGCAGCGTTAGATGATATTTGTTTGGATGTCGTGACGTACTTGGTTCATATCGCAGCGTGTTATTAAAGGTTCATGTATGCCGCGACGCAGAGGTGCATGCAGCGGCATATAACCCCCAACATGTGTAGAATTGCTCTGTTTTACATGCTTTTCATACTTTTGAATGAATAAATTTTGACATTTTTTATATTTTCACAAGTCTAGGTATACTATGCTGCCTAAACGCAGAAAGCGTCCACTAGCCAGTGCCATAGGGAGCCTTCTCCTCCCCCTCCTCCTCCTCTTGAGTTTGATAGGAGGAAATTTATATCGGCAGCTGCTGCTTAAAGATACACTGTATTGGTTACTAGACCACTCATTCTGGAGCATGGATTCTCCTTCTCATGGGTCATTCATCAAGAGATAGAGGGGCTCATCAACCAACACAACTGGGGTGTGTTTTCCAAACACCCAGAGTCTGCTACAATTCTTCCAGTAGTTTGCGAGTTTTATACGAACGCGGCCTTCTCTGAGCCAGGCATTACAGTCAGAGTGCATGGATGCATAATCTTCTACTCTACGGTGGCTATTAGAGTAGCTTTGAGCTTGGCGGCTCCCCCGGAGATTTGCGAGTACACAGAGTTCCTCCGTTGTGAGCCTGAGGAGGGGATTGACCTTAACATGGTCACGACCAGGATCTGCAACCCTGAGGCCCAACTTGTGGTCTAGACCTTGAGTGTGCAAATACAAAGGCCACGATTCTTCCCTCGATCCTGCTTGACCCCAGAGGCCAAGGTCTGGTACTATTTTATCCCTACCCAGATTCTCCCATAAGCAAACTTATCAGAGCTGACCCGCGACGGGGCTATTCTGATTTATGCTATCCTTGAGTGTCGCTCCATAGATTTCGCTCAGCTCATCCTCGACCAGATCAAGAGATCAGCGAGGGAGTACAAGAGCCTCTTCTTCTTTTCTCTCATCCATACGTTGTGGAGCTGGCAACATGTACAATGGGAGCCACATGAAGAGCTCACTAATGTTAAACAGCCTCTTAATGATTATATCATTAAGAGGCTAGGGCAACTCCAGCTCCTGCATCAGCTAGACAGAGACAGGCTCGTAGAGAGCCCAGAGCAGCCCCTCCACCTAATGTAGACTAGCGTGCGCAAATAGAGGCCCATATAGCACGTATAGCTACCATGCAGACTTGCCAGTACTAATACATGATTCACACATAGCGGTGGATGGCGGAGCGCTTGGGACTTCCTATAGATGACTTCCCTATTCCAGAGTTCCCACCCAAGGTGGTAGTTGACCCTCCCCAGCCACAGTAGGACCCCGAGGCTGTAGATTACGGAGATAGAGAGGGAGCACATGATGTTGATCAGGAGGATGATGACTAGCCATGCTATATACAAGGCATTTTCTTTTTTGTTATATTTTGTGCACAATAGGGACACTATTTCCCTTTGGTTTTGGGGAGTAGCATTATAACATGTTTTTTTTTTTTGGATTGTATATTAATGATTATAAAACATTTAATGATGTTTAAACAGTTATCTTTATATTTTAATGTATATATTTGTTAGCCAAAATCTGCAAGTGCACGGGTCAACAAGTAATATAAGAAAGTTAGAGTATCGTGTCCCAAGGGATTGACAATTAGAAAAACGCTAAAACTTAACCAATTTCCATCAAATCTTATCCAAGCAATCGAAATATGAGAATGGTTTGCAATTAAGGTAACAAATTAAAAGAAATAAAACAAGAATGCACCAAACACCAAATCCACAAGAGAAAGATGAGAATGATTAAGGCCTAGGGTCCCTATTCACTTGCTACTTCAATGAATATTTGCAATTCACAAGCATCTATCAACGAATTGATTTTTGTTAATTAAAAACAAGCAATAGATAAGAGCTTATGTCTAAGACAATTATCCATGTGAGACTTATCTAATCCACTATGTGTCCATGTGAGTTAGCATAAGAATCACTCATTGAGATCAATTATCAAACACTTGTTATGCATATCCAAGGAGTATGTATCCATCCCCTTAGCTAATCAACACAACCAAACTAATTGAAAGTATTGAACATGCATCAACCATACCATATCCATATTAACAAATTCCTATGTCTAGTTCAGTGAAATACTAAGATCATGCAATTGATAGCTAAACAAAAGCAAGCATTAAGCATATGTATGGAAGAATAAAACTAATTTCATTGATAGAAACTTAACAAATTACAAGATATTCAAATCCATAGCAAGATCCTAGAGAGCCCTTAGATTAGAATTAGTTACACATCATGAAAGAAGAAAGAACATATGGAATTCTAAAAGCTATCAAATTACAAATCAAGAGAGAAAAGGGAAAGAATGAACAAAAGTGGAAAGCATCCAAGCTTGATCTTCCTCCCTTGATCTTGATTCTTCACTTGAATCACCTCTATCTTGAGTGGTTTTCTCTTCCTCTTACCTTCTATATGGAGCTCGTGCTTGGTGAAAAACAGAATCCCTTCATTTGCCCTTAAAGTTCAGATAAAAAGGGTCAAATTTGTTGGGAATTACGGATACATCACGTAGCGAAAAATAAAATTCCCACTAAGGATCCATGCGAAAAAGTCATAATCTGAGTTTTAAAATTGTTTACCTCTTGAAGCATGATCAAAACAAGTGGCGTGAATCACCAACACCGTAACAGCGATGATGTCTCTGTGGTATCCACACGAACAGATTCACGAACGTCCAATGTCCGCAAAAAGGAGTTACGCCTCTCTCACACAGTGCTAGCTACGAAGAAAAGAAACCTATCACACTCTCACTCAGTGTTTTGGTCAAGTGTGGCCAGGGTTTCTAATGCATGCATTGATAGTCCCTTAGCAGTGTTATTTATAATAGCTGACTGTCATAAGTGAGTGAGAGCAGCATCAAGGTAAGTTGTGCAACCCTAGAATCATCTGTTATGAGTATAGCCCATAATTGAATCCAAGTCCAACTTAGATCCTAATTAGTCCAATTTAGTTTGTTCTATATGTGCGACCTTACCGGTTCTCATAATATTGGCAGTAACATTAAAATCTCATTTTAATATTACAAGCAGTGAGTGGTATTTAGCAACACATCGCTGTCACCCAAGTAATGAGAATGCCAGTGATTTGACATAACATTTCCGTGACTAATATTTTTGTGTAGTTTAGTCCCTTTGTCTAGATATCTTGATTGAACACAAGGCATGAAATGCGTCACTCGTGTATAGTTCAATCCTTTGTTTCCTGATTCCCGAGTAGACTTAATAACAACAAATGAGATCGATATCTCATATCGACTCATTTGAGCATGGCCATGCTTTTTGGAGTCTCACTTAATCAGGGGCCCAAAGATATCGCTCTTGTTATGTAGGAAGGATAAATCCCATCTAGATCACTCACATCCCTCTGCATGATTCACAGTATGTCCAATAATTGACTTTATAATCACCTTGTTATAGATGACATTTAACGGCATTAAAACACACAACTTCTTATATAGGAATCGTAGTGATTTCAGGTTAAAGTACCATATACACCATTGTCACTATGAGAATCGCTTATGACACTCACGTAACGATCCATGTAGCATTCTCATAGCGGGTCTGTCCAGTACATTATTACTCTAATATGTATCCATGTGAAAACTTGATATCTCATATCCATGACCCATGAGATGTGGCCATCAGTCTACGCATATACTAGTCTCAATGCATTATTGTTGTCCTAATTAACAATAATACTTGACTAAGGACATTTAAGAATAGTATTTTATCCAATAGGATCTCACGATCAAGTCATCCACTTGATGTCCTACGACATCAAACTTACTATTCTAAAGACTTTATTATGTTTATCAAAAAGAACACAATAAATAAAATGTCTCATATATTAAAAACAACATAATACAATGTATGTAAATACAGACAAAAAGTATTGACCTCTAGGGCATACACCAACAAAATTCACAAACCAGGAAATTTTTTCCACACCTTGGCATGGTTATGAAACACGTGTTGTCACCTACTGACCACGCCTAGGCGTAGCTTAGTTGTCTCTGTCTAAAGATCCTGAAAATCTGAGAGGGTCACGCCTAGGCGTGGGTTGGCAGCTTTCTTTTCATCTTTCTTTCTTCCACTTTTAAGCTTGTCTTTGAGTTCCTCATCCCCTTCCAAATCTTCTCCATCTTAATACCTGCATCAGGACAATGCCAAAATCCATCAAACAATGATTAATCCAAATTCCTTAATTAAAATTCTCAAATATTCAACTCTTAATCATTTTTGAGTTAACAAGCTTAAATCATTAAAGTCATGTAAGAATTGAACATTTGGGCTTGTAAGCACAAGGATAGCATGCTTATATATATCAAAATTCAAGTGAAATAACTTCATTTCCTGAAGTTATCACACTCCCAAACCTAAAGATTTGCTAATCCTCAAGCAAACTAATCCAAGCAAGGGGAAGAAGGAATACAATCCAATACAAAAAATACATGGGACAAATTGAACTAGAGCATAGCCAGCTTCCAATCATCATTCATACCATCAGAAATCACTTCTCAACCTCACAACAAGGTCCACACATGTAAGAAAATTCCAACAATTATGATTACCCCTGAATGCCATTTTTGTGCATGAAAGATTTCCCAAATTTATGTGTTTAAGACCCTTTCCAAATCTTGAAGGGCAAGCTAGATGAATTTATAAAATGTATATGCACTCTCAAAAGAATGTCTTTCATCACTTTCTCTACTAATGTAAGCAACACAAAATCAAAGATCATAAGGGTCTTTTAAGCTTGTAATATGAGGCTAAGGGTAATGGTTATGAAAGAATGGGAAGGATTTAAATTCAAATATCGAACACATAATCACACATTTCCATTGTATCAAGCCAAACATGTAAGATGCACAAAAAAGAACCCAAACGAAGAATCAACCCTCTTTATTTCAATTTTTTTTTAAATATAAAAGAACAAATGTACATGATTATTTTCTTTGCTAAATGAAGCTACATTTTGTATAGCAGCCCACACATTTTTCTTTTTCTATTCTTTTATGTACATGGTTTTTTTTTTGGAACAAGAGTTGGTTCCCAATTAATCCTAGTTTCCTAGTACCATGCAAAATAATTTGGCTTAAATCAACAAAAATGCCTAACCATACGTTCAATAAGGGACATGTAATAAGGATAAGAGATTTTTTTTCACAAGCATGGATGAAGGGGGTGGAGAATGTAGGTTTTAAGAAGGAAAAATTAGGCCACACACACACACACACTAGGCTTCAAAGGGGTACTAGGGATCTCATTTAGTTAAGGTTGGCTTAAAAGGCCTAATCGGTCCAAAGAAGTTCCCTAGTCATTTCTCCAAAACTGCATCGCCTAGGATTTCACCTTGAAAGTGAATCAGACAAGCCTCTAAGATGTAAATTGATTATACACATGTCTTTCATAAATTTTCTCCAATCATGCATTTCACTCATATTCCAAAATCCACCACACACGCAATAGGGAAATACACTCATACACAATTATAGCAATAAGTGTAAGCACAAAATTTTGAATTTTTACAAGTGATTTTCCAAGCAATGAGGGATATATTTGATCCACACAATCATTGGATACTCAAATCAAAATTCTGTCAAGCACAAAATTCAACCTACCTCCAACCACACTCATCATTTAAATGCATATCCACAGGCATCCCATTAATCCCAAACAAGCACTCTCAGATCCATCAAATACATAACAGAAAATAATCACCAATATCACTAAAGCAATTTAGAACATAAAAATTATTTCATCAAAATAAACAGTTCAAACACTAGTGTTAAAAGCAAAGGAGTGAGAGGGGAATCAATATACATCCAGAAAATAACTCAGCTAAGAGTTCAAAAAGATAATAATTCCCCCCCCCCAAACCTAAGGCATGTAGTGTCCCACTGTATACAATAAAAAAACGAATACAAAAGAAAGGATCATGAAAGAAATAGGCTCTGGCGCATCAAAATAAATCACTCTCACCAAATAAGTCATCACCCTCGGTGCCCATCTCCGTATCATCAGCAGGTTGTGCAGGTGGAGGCGGAGGTGAGGCTGCAACCAATGGAGCTACAACTGGTGGCAACTCCAAAAAATCATCCATTAGGCGACCCTGACCCAAGGCTAACCAGTGGATGCTCTGATAGATCGTAGTCAGCATCGCCTACTGCTGATCCAGGCACTAATCAACAGAAGCTGCCCAAGCAGCATCAAATACTAGAGCAGGCTGTAGGGCTGGTGCAGAGGCAGGCTCGGGATCTACAGCTAGGGGTTGGATTGGAGCTTGCCTACACTCCTCTTGGGCAGTCATAATGGTTTGCACTGTCCTTTTAGTCATTGGCGTCTTCAGCTTCACTCGCACCTCTGTGTCCTTCCATGCCACCTTAGCTTTCAGACACAACACACAAATGAAAGAAGGAAAGAACAAAGATTTGAACTTTGTTTTAATGCAAAGCCTGATGTGATCATAGAGTATATGAGCAGTGTCCACCCGCTGAAGAGTATGGATTGGATACAGTATGTATGCACGTTCCGGGTAGATCTCTGATCGATGCACCGTAGGTAGCAAGGAGGAACACACGAAGTGGTTCCAAGGGCGCAGCTTTTTGCGCAGACTTTCTTGTTTGATGAAGAAGCAGATAGAATGATTAGTGTTTTGTTGCACTTGAACAGGAAAGTTCAGATCACAAATGGTTGCCAAGACTATTGCAAAATGGGTGCCACCATCCTCTTCCGGTAAGTGCAATGTTTGGTACCCACATACTAGTGGGGGAAGGCCAAGGTGCAAAACCTGGCTAATGCGCTCAACAGAGTAGGTGATAGTCCTCCCTCTGACTCTAGCAGTGGTCACAGAACGCTTCTTAGCATAAGCGTTAGTGTAGAATTCCTTGACAATCGCAGCCACTGGTTCCTTCATAGGATGCTTCGCAAAATGTTGCCAGTGGAGCTCTGCTATGGCACTAGAGGTGGTTGGATAGTATGCCACATTAATATCATAGAATCCTCTCTCAAGAATGATGTTAATCTTCTTCAGGTGCTTCCAGAACTAGTCAAAGGCCTCCTGAGATATGAATGTTGCTGGGTCATCAACGGGAATCTCGTCATTGTCATCTACCTGACTTAGCCCACCCTCAACAGTTTCACGCTGGCGCTTTGATATGATGGTTGAATACCTGAAAAGAAGCAAGGTCTAGTTATTACCATTGACAAATATAATGAAGAATAGTACTATGTAATCATTCAAACCAATTGAGGACAAGTTGCAATGCAATCATGCTAACCAATTAATAACAAATGTCAACTCAGGCAATAGCACAAGTCAATGGTCAACAGTACAAGATTGATCTAGTTAAATCCTCAACCCAACGTCACCTCCAAACTAAGCTAAAAATAGCATTCAAACAGGTTCAACTCAATTATGCAAAGGCCATAACCCCAAATCTAGCATTGTCAATTCACAGCTTAGCCAACCAATTCCCAACCCAACCCCAAACTAATTCACATCCTAGAAATGGCAACTGGTCCTAAGAAAAGCCACAGGGTGGCTCCAAATTAATCAAAACCTCAAGCAACATATCATACATCTGTCAATAGGCACATAATTAACAAAAATAGAAATTAATATGGTCATTGTTCAAAAGAAACATCCAGCCAACAATCCCATCAGAAATCAAGAATTTCAAACCATAACAGAGCAACTGAATAGAGTGCAAGCAACCAGAAGTAGGCAATTAACTAGCAACCAATTGATAAGCAATGTGACCATGGATAAGCATTTTGTCAATAACAAAAATGTGCAAGGTAATTATAATCTATCAATTATTGAAACAGAGCATATCATAACCAAATTAATCACAACACATCCAATTTAAGCATATGTTAAACAATTGAATCACAAATTAGACAGAACACATCATAACACAAGCTTAGCAACTTGGAATTACAAAGAACTGGAGAGAAACATACTAACCATGGACGAAGCAACAAGTGCAGTAGGGCACCAGGAGACCAATTACTAGAACTAAAGAAGATCACAAAATAAAAAAAAATAAAAGAACAAAAGAAACAAAAAGGGGAAAAGAGGCACAAGCAGAGGTTGAGTGTGGGTAGATGTGAGGGGTTAACGTGGTAAAAGGGGTGTATGGCGAAGGTGTGGTCGCGAGGTATGGTGTGGTGGAGATGAAGTGGGGTTTGTTAGAGGTTGGGAATGATGGGAGATGATGGAGTTGGGACGGGTTAGACCGTGGAGGTGAGGGTGGGGTTTGAAGGAGGTGGGTACGATGATGTGGAGAAATAGAGTGGGGAAATGATGGAAGTTGTGGAGGTTACGGTGATGTGGAGAAATGGAGTGGGGAAATGGTGGTTCATAGAGGAGGAAGAGGAAATTATGAAGAAGAAGAAGGGTGGGGGAGGTAGGTAAGGTGGCAGAGGGGGGAAGAAATGGGAAAAAGGGAATTAGGGATTTAGGAGGAGGCTGCATTTTGTGCAGCACTAGACCCCTCACGCCTAGGCGTGATTATTACACGCTTAGGCGTATATTTTTTTTTAGTTTTAAGAAAAACCATGCCTAGGCGTGGAATATACACACCTAGGCGTGAGACTCGCAGCAAAATATTCCTGTTGAGGCAAAGACCTCCACGCCTAGGCGTGGATGTCTCTGGAAATTTCAACCTGATGGGGTTGAGGCCTCCACGCCTAGGCATGACCTCCTGAACTTCACAATTATGCAGAAATAACCCTCAAACTCTAATTTCATGCCTCAAACACATCTTTGTCTCTCTCAAACAGCTAAGAAACCGTATCAGCAATATGAACAATAATCAAGGCATCAAATTGAAAAACAAACACTATCAACACTATCAAAAACAAAATCAAAACATGAAGAAAAATGTGAAATCATGCATAAAAGTGTCCTAAGCTAAGAGATAGGGTTAAGAAATTGGGTTACCTCTTAACACGCGTCTTATTTATAGTCCTAGCTGGACTTTGCAGAATTTCAAGATGGAGGAGCAAGCTGAATGAGGTTTTGTGCCTCTCCATCTCACCACCTAAGTAGAGCTTTAGCCACTGATCGTTGACCTTAAAGGTTGAATTTGAAACCGGATCTTCTAGGGTTACAGCACCATGAGAAAATACTTCCACAACCAAAAATGGAGTTGACCACCTGGATTTGAGCTTGCCTGGAAATAGTTTCAACCTTGAGCTAAATAAGAGAACCTTCTGCCCTGGTGTAATGCTTTTTGGAATAATACGATTGTCATGTCACTTCTTCACTTCTTCAGCACCCTTTCGATCTCTAATCTCAAGGTCAAACTCTTGTAGTAATAAAACCCAGCGAATCAACCTTGGCTTGGTAACTTTTTTGCTCACTAGAAATTTGATGGTCGAGTGATCTGCAAAGGCAATGACTTTGGTGCCAACCAAATATGCCCGGAATTTGTCGAAAACAAAGACAACTACAAGGAGCTCCTTCTCAGTGGTACTGTAGTTCAACTGAGCATCAGTGAGTGTTCGACTTGCATAATAGATGGAATGAAAGATTTTGTTCTTTCTTTGGCCCAATACCGCTCCAACTACATAGTCACTAGTGTCACACATAAGCTCAAATGGTAGGGTCCAATCTGGAGTAGTGATAATGGGCACTGAGACAAGCCTTTTCTTCAATTCCATAAATGCTTCCATGTATGATTTATCAAACTTAAAGGTCACATCTTTTTCCAACAAATTACACAGTGGTTTGGCCAACTTGGAAAAATCTTTGATAAACCTTCAGTAAAATCTAGCATGCCCAAGGAAACTTCAAACTCCTTTCACTGAAATTGGTGGTGGAAGTTTCTCAATCACTTCAATCTTAGCTCTATCCACTTTTATTCCTTTAAGTGACACTCTATGGCCAAGTACTATGCCCTCTTGAGCCATAAAATGACACTTCTCCCAATTAAGCACCAAATTTGTTTCCTTACACTTTTGCAACACTAGGGCCAAATTTTGCAGACACTCATCAAAGGAATCACCATAAATAGAGAAGTCATCCATGAAGATCTCCAAACAGTTCTCCACTATATCGGTGAAGATGGCCAAAATACATCTCTGAAAAGTAGTTGGGGCATTGTACAACCCAAAAGGCATTCTTCTGAAAGCATACGTACCATATGGGCAGGTGAAGGTTATTTTCTCTTGATCATCTGGGGCAATAGCAATCTGATTGTAGCCCGAGTATCCATCCAAGAAATAGCAAAACTCACGACCTACCAACCTATCTAGCATCTGATCAATAAATGGTAATGGGAAATGATCCTTTTGGGTTGTAGTGCTAAGCCGCTTATAATCCATGCACATACGTCATCCAGTGACAGTCCTTGTGGGAATCAAGTCATTATTCTCATTGGCTACCACCATCATTCCACCTTTCTTGGGTACACACTAAACTGGGCTCACCTATTTGCTATCAGAAATAAGGTATATGATACCTGCATCCAGTCACTTGATAATCTCCTTCTTGAAAACCTCCTTCATGATGGGATTGAGGCGCCTTTGATGTTCAATGGTTAGCTTATGCTTAGCTTCTAGCAATATTTTATGCATGCAGATGGTAGGGATAATGCCTCTGATATATGCAATAGACCACCCCCAAGGCTTATTTGTACTCCTTGAGCACTTTAAGCAACTTGGATTCTTGCTCCTCTAACAAAGACGAGGAAATAATAACTGGCAATGTGAATAACTCCCCCAAGTATGAATATCTCAAATGATCAGGCAATTGCTTGAGCTCCAACTTGGGTGGGGTGATGACTAAAGGCTGGAGACTGAGTTTGTCAGAAAGTATATTCAATGTAACACCCCGAAAATTCGTATTTTATTTATTTCAGGCGATTTTTAATTATTTTGAATAATCCGACACGACTTCTGTGAATTTTATAATTTTTGTGATTTTTAAGAATTTTTGGGAGTTTTTACTTTTTTTTTTATTATTTTAATATTATTTTGGGGTTGTATCTGAACTTTCATATTTTATTTCTTTTTGAAAATCCTTAATGATTTTTACTAATCCGACTTGATTTTCATAATTTTTATATCTTTTATGATTTTATGGATGATTATGAAATTTTTATATTTCTCTGATTGTTTTTGGGCTATTTGTGGGCTCAGGTGGCCTTACGTGGGCCTAGGTGGGTCTCGCGAAGTGAATATTTTTTTACGCATAAAAAAATTTGTACTGTTGAGATAGAGACGGGAGATCTTACTAAACCTGAATCCGGAAACAGTTTTTAAAATTTTCTTTTACTATATTTTGTACTGTATTTAATTATCGGGCGATAAAAATACAGTAAAAATATTATTTGGAGGGTAATAGCAGATAGAAAAATAAATATTATACTGCTTAAGTCAACATTGGTGGTTTAGATATCCACCATTGATTTAATCAACGGTGGAGACTTGATCTTGATTTAATCAACAGTTGAGAAACAAACTTAATGAAGAAGCATTGGATGATCACCATTGATTTAATCAATAGTGGGGGGAATAAACTTAGCTATGAAGCTTTGGATGTTCACCATTGATCTAATCAATGGTTGTAAAGACAAGCTTAATAAGGAAGACTTTGAATATCAACCATTGATTTAATCAAGGGTGGAGATTTAGTCTTAAAAAGTGACAAGGACCATTTATGACCATTGGATGTAAAGTTTGAAGGAGTAATCTTGACCCTTCATTTTAGAGATACATCTAATGGCTATAATTTCAAGGAGAAAGATCTAATGGCCTAGATTAAGTCTTCTAACTTAATGTCTACCTTAATCCTAACCATTGAATTAATCAATGGCTTAGAATGCTCTAAATGGTGGCTTGAAAAGATGCTCACTTATTGATCACTTATTGAATGCATAATGAGAGGGGGGACGGTTTTTGGTGGCTTAAGTGTGTAGGAAAATTTGAAGACCACATTATTGTCATTCTTGGTCATTATTGATCAATTCCAAAAAGCCAAAGCTCTTCAAAATTTTCTCTCCTTCCTTCTCCAAGCAAGTTTGGGCCAACACCTAGAAGTCATGCCTCCAAGCTTCTAAAATTTCATCTAAACACATTTAACCTAAACACCATTCTAAGAACATCTCTAGTTATGAGTTTTCACAAAATCATTCATCTAGAGCTTCAAATCCAAGCTTAAAGTTTCTACCAAAAAGGGTAAAGTTCTTATTTCTTCACTCAATCTTATATTTTTATTTTCTAAACCATGATTGAACCAGGGTTTACCTATTCTTTTACTTGTTATTGATTTTAATACTTGTTTATAATTTTTAGGAATTTTCCAAGGAGCTCCACGAAATTGGTAGGAAGGAAAACCAAGTGTTTTCACTTCATTCTTTATCTTAACCAAGTCTAAGAAGCCTTCCTTTCACAAAAATCAAAAACTCCATCCTTGTTCTTCAAGAGGAACCATTCGACCATACCACCCAAAATCACCCTCCAATCTAAGCAACTTTCATGTTAGAGACTTTCTCTAAATCATTCATCTTCAAGGACTTTCTTCAAGAGCAAAGTTATAGGTTTTTTATGGTGAAGTGTAAGGAAACTTTATTTCTTAATTCTTTTTCATGTTCTAAGCCATGTTTGATCTATGGTTTACCTTGTTCAAGCTTGACATGCTAATAAATATATGTTTTGTTTTGTGTTTAAGAAACCTTTGGTGGTGAAGGACTTGGAAAAAGAAGCAAACCAAGGAGCTTTTGAGGTTCTTCAAGAGGTAAGAGGGAGATCCATCTCACCAACCAAGTATGGTGGTGAGAGATGGTTTGGTATTTGATGGATGGTGAATCCATATGAGGATTCATATCCATGGTCATGTAATTATTTTGGGTGTTTATGTGTTTATGTGGTTTATGTGTTTTGTATGGTTTATTTGTGCTTACATGCTTGATATGATTTGCATGATTTATTGCTTTTGATTATGGCATGCTTGTGGTATATATGATGAAATATGTATATGTATGTCATGATGTGATGATGGAAAGGAAAACAATTTTGGTTCCAAAGAACCATAGAGGCACATGGCCTCAAGGACATTTTTGTATAAAAATATTCTAAGTATTTTATTAATCAAGAGTTTTAAATGAAAAGAGCAATGAGTTGATGATTTTAAGGATTTGCAAAGAAAGTGAAAATGAAAAATGAATAAATGATTTGATTTCAAAGACCAAGTGTTCACGGTTTTTTTTGAAGGAAACTTTAATGGTTTTGTTTGTGTAAACCATATTGACTTAGAAGGAAAAATATTTGATGGTTTCAATGACCATGTACCACGGTTTTGAAGGTTTGTAAATGCTTTGGTTTTTATGAAACAAAGTGATTTTCAAAGTGGAAATATAATTTGATTTAGTACAAGGATTTTGGAAATGGAATCAGAGTATTTTATCACTTGAGAAATATAAATTTCTCTTATGAAAGGAAAATAGAGGTTGTAAGGGTTTGAACCTCAAATTATTTTGGAAGAGAATTGAATTTGAGAATTTATTTTGAATTATAAAGGAACCATTGATTATTTAAAATTTACTAAAGTAAAACTCATCCTTTGGGTTTTGGAGCGCATTAGGGAATTTTAAGTGAGAAACATTGATTTAAAATCAATGGAAAGATGATTTTATGGAATTTATTGTGAAAATGATTTTCTTGAATAAAAAAATGTGAAAAATAATGTGAGAAGTCATATTATTTTAAGAAAAGTTGAAATAGAATTTTTGAAGGTTGAGAAATATTTTACGTGGTTGTAAAATAGTGAAAAATGTTTTACGTAACTTAAAAACGTGATTTTTAAGCTATGCGATTTGAAAAATGTTTAAATATTTTCGCGTGATTTAAAAAAATGTTGAAATATTTCTACGCAATTTGAAAAAAGTTTAAATATTTTTACGCGTTTGAGATATTATTGAAAAATCACTACATGATTTTAAAATGAATGGAATATTTTTATGTGATTGAGAAATGATGGAAAAATCGCTATGTGATTTGAAAACGCAACAGAAATGTTGCAAAATTGTGAAAACGTAACAGAAATGTTGCGCAATTGTGAAAACACGACAAAAGTATTTTTGTGACTATGAAAACGCGATAACATGATTTCGCTATTGAATATACAGTATGATTACTGTTGAACCAGTGTATGGACACTATATGAGAAAATTATGAAATTAGCCTGTGATTGGCATTGGTGCATTGAACATGCATTGGAAATGAGGAATTTTGCCTGTGATTGGCATTGGTGCATTGAATATGCATTGGAAAAATATGCATTGTGGCATATGATGAAATTGAACAAAATTGCATTGAGATATTCGTGCATTAAACAAAAATTGTGACCCTTGTGGTTGAAGAGGGAATGAGAATTGATAGTGAGGTCTATGATGAATCTTGGGGGTGTCGAGGCGCGGCGGTCGACCAGTGGACATTTGTCTGTGGTCTAAGGCTTGATCATGTGCCACTTGGCGATGCAGTCCATTGCAACGCATTGACGATACTTGACAATAACACGATTCTTTTTGACAACTGGGAGATTGTCTTTAGGCTAAGGCTGACAATTAACCAGAGCATTCTTCTCGAAATTGTGAAAACCTCCATGGAGTAGGACATTGAGTCTACATGCATAACATATGCATCATTATTGAGTATTGGTTATGATAATTGAATTGTTGAATACTTGGATAATAATTGAGGGCGTTATCGTAAATATTAAATATTTATATCTGTGTGATATAATAATTGAGGAATGTTGGATGATGATGATGATAAATAATGTTGATGGTATTATTGTAATTATTGTTATTTTATACATTATGATGATGGCATAATTGTAATTATAGTATGTTACCATTTGGGCTCGGGGCCATTTTCAGGCCGGCCCATTCGGGCCATATAAATTTCGGCCTGGTATTTTACCAGCCCAGCCCAACCCATTTAGCCTTATGTAGTGTTAAAAGATCGGGCTGGCCTGGTCCATTCGGGCTCAGCCCATTCAGGCCATGTAAGTTTCGGGCTAACATTTTGCTAGCCCAGCCCATCCATTTTGTCGGACTATTCGGGTCGGCCCATCGGGTTTTGCCCATTTTGACACCCCTAGTTCCACTTGCTACTGAATTTACTCCCATGGTGTCAAGCTTCTTAGAGAGAGCTGCCACTTGAGTGGTGAACGATGTGAGAGCATCAACTTCATGGATACCGGCAGTCATTCTCCTAGGAGTAACCCTTTCTACTAGCCACTGATAGTTATTGTTAGTCATTTCCTCCAAAAGGTCATAGATTGCGTCTACCGTCTTGCTCATGAGAGCCCTTGCTGCTGCTGCTGTATCAATTATAGATCAAATGGACGTTGTCAAGCTGTTATAAAAAGTATATACTAACATCCATTTTGCTATACCATGATGTGAGCACTTCTTTATCAACTCTTAAATCTCTCTCATGCCTCAAACAAAGTCTCTCCCTCAAACTTCCTGAAGGACAAGATGTCATTCCTATATTTCATTGCCTTCATAGGAGGAAAGTATCGGTCCAAAAACTTCTGCACCAATTCCTCCCAAGTAGTGATGGAATACTCAGGTAAGGATTAAAGTCAGGCCTTGGCCCTATCCTTCAAAGAAAAAGAAAATAGCCTCAAGCGAGCTGCATCATCAGCCATCCCTTGATGCTTGAAAGTATCACAAATTTCCAGAAAGTTAGCTAGATGAGCATTAGGATCTTCATAAGGTAGATCTGCAAATTGCAAAGTATTCTGAACCATTTGGATAATGGCAGGTGCTTGATCTCAAAAATATGTGCTTGCATAACTGGCCTTCTAATGCTAGATCGGATATCTCTAGCATTTGGAGTGGCATACTCCCTTAAGAGTCTTTCAGCATTCGCTTCTGCTGCCATCTCAGGTTCGTTATCCAAATTTAATGTTTGCTCTTGTACTTATTGTTCTCTTAGCAATCTACAAAAAGTCTTCTCGATCTCAGGATCGTAAGGAAATCGATACACATTTTGAATAAGAGTTGTGAATAGATGTAAGAAATAACAAAAAATCTAAATTCAATCCCCGGCAACGATGCCAAAGACTTGTTAGGTGAAATCCGCAAGTGCACAGGTCAGTAAGTAATATAAGAGAGTTAGAGTATCGTGTCTCAAGAGATTGACAATTAGAAAAACGTTAAAACTTAACTAATTTCCACAAAATCTTATCCAAGCAATCAAAATGTGAGAATGGTTTGCAATTAAAGTAACAAATTAACAGAAATAAAACAAGAATGCACCAAACACCAAATCCACAAGAGAAAGATGAGAATGATTAAGGCTTAGGGGTCTCTATTCACTTGCTACTTCAATGAATATTTGCAGTTCACAAGCACCTATCAATGAATTGATTTTTGTTAGCTAAAAATAAGCAATAGATAAGAGCCTATGTCTAGGACAATTACCCATGTGAGACCTATCTAATCCACTATGTGTCCATGTGAGTTAGCATAAGAGTCACTCATTAAGACCAATTATCAAACACTTGTTATGCATGACTAAGGAGTATGTATCCATCCCCTTAGTTAATCAACACAACCAAACCAATTAAAAGTATTGAACATGCATCAACCATACTATATTCATATTAACAAATTCCTATGTCTAGTTCAGTGAAATACTAAGATCATGCAATTGAAGGCCAAACAAGAGCAAGCATTAAGCATAGGTATGTAAGAACAAAACTAATTTCATTGACAGAAACTCAACAAATTACAAGATATTCAAATCCATAGCAAAATCCTAGAGAACCCCTAGATTACAATTTAGTTACACATCATAAAAGAAGAGAGTACATATGAAATTCTAAAACCCATCAAATTACAAATCAAATGAGAAAACGGAAAGAATGAACAAACGTGGAGAGTATCCAAGCTTGATCTTCCTCCCTTGATCTTAATTCTTTTGAATCACCTCTATCATGAGTCATTTTCTCTTCCTCTCACCTTCTATATGGAGCTCGTGCTTGGTGAAAAATAGAATCCCTTCATTTTCTCTCAAAGTTCAGATAAAAAGGGTCAAATTCGCAGACCAGGATTTTTTTCCACGACTAGGCGTGGTTAATGAACACGTGCTGTCACCTGCTGACCACGCCTATGCGTGGTTGTCTCTGTCTGAAGATCCTGAAAATTTGAGAAGGTCACGCCTAAGCGTAGATTTGTCATGCCTAAGCATGGGTTGGCAGTTTTTTTTCTTCTTTCTTTCTTCTACTTTTAAGCTTGTCTTTGAGTTCCTCATCCCCTTCCAAAGCTTCTCCATCTTAATGCTTGCATCAGGACAATGCCAAAATCCATCAAACAATGATCAATCCAAATTCCTTAATTAAAATTCTCAAATATTCAACTCTTAATCATTTTTGATTGAACAAGCTTAAATCATTGAAGTCATGCAAGAATTGAACATTTGGGCTTGTAAACACAAGGAGAGCATGCTCATATATATTCAAATTCAAGTGAAATAACTTTATTTCCTAAAGTTATCAATATTATCATGATTAGATAGTGTTATGGTTATTATAGTAAAATGACTATATAGTTTTTTTGTTTTAATGCACATGAGCCAAATGAAATGCATGTTTTGAATATTCATCGCCAAGTCGAATCTTATAAAATGCATTATAATTTTCTAATCACTAGTGTAGTTTTGGTTGTCCAATGATAATATTGCTTGTGAATTACCCTTTTTTAAGCAAAACCATATGTGATCAAAAGAAGCATGTTGAAACAATCTAATCGCTTTAATGCATGATTTAGATCACACTCGTATACTTGTGGAACTTTGAGAATGATATGAGTGCTTGTCTAGAGAAACTTCATGATTTGTGCATGTTGAGATTTCAGATATCCTTGAAATTATATTTAAACTCTCTTGAAGCAAAATCCTAGATTGTGCGTGATTGAGGAAATGATTAGGGCATTATTTGCACCGATTGAGCCTTTCAAGCTTATCCTGATAAGATTGTATCCCTAGGTCCCTTTTGAAGCTTTATAAATGTTAGGCTTTGAATGTTTTTCAACCACCCTCATATTCCTAACCATGTAACCATTCTAATGTATATGAAAACATTGCATTTTCATCTTACCATCGATGTTGTTGAGTGTATAATATATTATTTCTTGAAGTGAGTCTAGTGATTAAGGATATTTATGCATGTTCAAAACATTATGATCTTAAAAGAACCTTATACGGTAAAAGAAAGAAAAAAAACATTGCTTTGTTCAAGTATAAAAAAAAAGTGAATGAAATAAGAAAAGTCAAATACAAAAAGCATTGAATGGTTTTAGAGAGTTCTAGTTTGTCACTTTTGAATACCTTAATAATTTCACTTGGAGGATCAAGTCTTGAAATGGCATGTTTATGTTTCTCAATATTTGTATTGAATCCTTTCCCTATTTTTCTTCTGCCCATAACCATTAGTCGTACATTACAAGCTGTTGAAGTCCCTTTTGATTCTCAATTATGTGTGATTTACATTAGTGGAGAGAGAATTTAAAGACAATTTTGTGGATTATATGATTTCTATGTATATATGCTCATAAACTTATCCAGATATGTATGACTTGAATAGGAAAAGTTTAGCTTCCATAGTTGTGGAAGATGTAATTCGCGTGAAAAGAGGCCTTGAATGTTAACATGCTAAAGATTATGTATGTGTGGAGCTGATTGTGTAGCATGGCATTCTTTAAGGGCTTGAACAATCATTGTTGGTTTATGTAGAAATAGAATCATAATAGATACTGAATGTATGTTGAAGCATGATTTGCTAAGTAGATTTACTTAATCATACTTTGTTTTGCTCGAAGACTAGCAAAAACCTAGGTTTGTGGGTGTGATAACTCCATAAAATATAGTTATTTATGCCTTGTATATGTGATATATAGAATGATTAGTCCTTGTTATTATGCATATATGAAAGATTTTAGGTTTATATTCATCGAATTTAATTGTGATATCTTCCTAAATGATCTTAATAAAATCTGGCATATTCTTCATATGATTAAGTGAATTTGTAACTATTATTAACATGGTGATTTCTCTATTGTAGGAAGGGCTCCAATGAAGTAGATTTGTGGAAGACTTGGACCTACATTGGAAGAAAAAGCCCAAGGTGAATTTCAGCATCTCACATCACAGTGCAGGCAGGCAGGCTCTTGCCGCGACGTGGTGTATTCAGCCAACTACATACTGAAACCCAAGGCTAGCACACTGCAGCGCATAGGAGAGCATATTGCAGCGTGTTAACCTAAATTAAACTCGCGTCACGACATAAGGTGGTTCATGTCGCGGTGTGAAACTGAAAATTGAGTCTATAAATACTGATTTAAGATAATTCAAAAAAGAGTTCTTTGACAACTTAGAACACAGTTGCTAGGGTTTGCATTTGAGGTTGAAATGAAGCTAAATGAAGCAAAGTTAGAGGTCATCTTCTTTAAGAAGGAAGATTTAAGCATCAAAGATCACATCTATTGAGCTTCCCTTTCTTATTCCTTTTACTTCTTCTCTTCTGTTGCCATGAACATGATTATTTGTGATAGATTTTCATGTATCATGAGTAGCTAAGTTGTATATAGGGATTTCTTTGGATCTTTCTATGAATATTGGTGATTTTGTAACCCTTTGAGTTAATATAGATGATTTGGGTTTGTTTAACCATATTTCTTATAATGCCCTTGAATGTTTGACCAATATTTAAGGTGGTGTGATTAAATCTAGTGAACTAGACATAGGGATTTAGGTTTGAGATCATGGATATGGTTAATGCATGGTTAAATGACCTAGATATAGGCGTTTAACTAAGTTAGTTTCTTAGGCTAACAAATCTCTTTTCATTTATATTGCTTAAGAGGATTGCATATTACCAATTGAAGTAGGGGGTGAAGAAGGATTCCCTATTGTCTAATCATTATCTTTTATTCTCGATTTACAGCTTTTAAGTCTTTTACTTCGTAGTTAGCTTACATAAACCTTTTCCAATTTGAATGTTCTTAAATAGCATTAATTAAGTTATTAGTTGATAGTTGGCATTAGAAATTGATCGTATTCTCGTGGAAATGATATCCTACTGATCACTATATTACTTGCAACCCGTGCATTTGCAGTACACAAAAGGGTAAATAGCATGCATCGATGAGCACATAGGGAGGCATTGGATGGGGATGCAAAACTCCAAGGGGATGAGTATGGGCATGGGTATGGGAAAACAATCCCCTATGGAGATGGAGATAGGCATGGGCACTAGCATTGACCAGCAATCCATGTCAGGGTTTTTTCCTATGATGATGTCCTTCCAGCCATTACAGCACATGTCCCAACTGACAAAGCAGCACTCGTCTCCTCAGCCACCTATCTATGGCCACCCACTCCAACAATCATCTCCTCAGTCACCTCTACAGCCAGTTCAACACTCATCTCCTCTGCTACCTCTGTATTTGCACCAATACTCGTCTCTTCAGCCACCTTCACAATGGATCCAACAAACTCCTCAACCGCCTATACAGCCACTCCACCAGTCGTCTGTTGGTCAGTCGCCCATGTAGCCACTCCAATACTGTCTCCACAATAGTAGTTGCTCCAGCACCAGCCTTATAAGTAGTAGTTCTAGCGTAGATCTCAGTCACCTATGCAACACCCTTACCAGTCATTCCCCTACTAGCAATATCCCAGTTCTCAGCATCTACAATGGCATACCCAAGATCCTAAGTCTACACGATGATGATGATGATGATGATGATGATGATGATGATGATGGACATTTTTTTATTCCCAGCTCTTAGCACCAATGGTATATCCGCCGATAATTTTTCAGCATAATATCTACCAAAAATTATCGACAGATTGTGGAGGATTTGGAGGTTCATATCCCACCGGTGGCTCTATTACCTCATCTTGACATAAAGCTAATCTGGTTAAGTTTACTGATATCTTGCATTATTGTGAAAGTTGATTAATATGGTTAAATTTAATGATATATTGCTTTATTATGTAGCTAATAAGTTCTTTGTATTATTTTTTTATTGTATTTGTTGCAGACTCAGTTGAATGGTTTTGCTTCTTCTCCATCAAATTTGTTTCGTCACATGCATCAACATAAGGATAAGACCTGGGTGGATAGGAGATCAACCCATATAGCTATAAGTAACTTACATGCATGTTTAATAGTTGCTTATATGTTTTATTGGTACCATTTATGTAGATGCAACAATTTATAATTGAGGTCAATCAAGAATTATATATACTTTATGCCTTAGGTTTTAATATGCTAGACTTTTGTGCTAGGTTAACCTTTTGTATTAATTAGAGTCATATTTGTGTTGACAAAAAGCATTTACAGAGAGAATGCAAGAGATGACCTAAAAAGCATCTAAGCAAGGAGGTCCTCCCCCAAATGAGTTAGATGTGTGGCATGACATGGCTAGAGTGAAAAATGAAGGACCTATGGCCTTGGGTTGGACTCAACTATAATGGCTGGAAGACCTCAATATCATGGCTCAAGTTCTTCATCATCTGAGTGAGCACGAAGCAAAGAACTTGAAGAATTAAAAAATAAAAGAGATGAGCTTCGAGCCAGGTAGGAAAATAATGAGAGAAAGATTCATATAACAAACCATTTAATACGAGAGATGATGACAATGATGAACTTTTAATCTTTGCAATCATTTTCTGGGTATCATCTATTTCCTGAGACAGAGGCAACAAAAAAGGAGGAAGAGGAGGAGGAGAAGGACTAAAATGTTTATGAATATAGTTTTTAGTTTATTTTGAACTTTGTTAGAATTGAAATATTTTAGGAGTGAGATATTTTAGAGAATGCCTAATATTTCATGTTATCTTAATTTATGTGTTTTATTTTATTATTATTATTATTATTATTATTATTATTATTATTATTATTATTATTATTATTATTATTATTATTATTATTATTATTATTATTATTATTATTATTATTATTATTATATAACTTATTGTTGTTATTTTGTTATATTTCATTAGGTGTTTAAAAAAATTGGATTTTAATAAATTAAAAATTAATTCAAATTCATAACACAAATTAGAGAGTGAATTAATATATTTTTTAACATTACATCTGAAAATTAGAAATCATTTTCAAAATATTTTTTTTTATTCAGAATTTAGCAACCGATCTAAAGACAAAAAACATGAATAAATATATTATCGATTGAATTAGCGACATCTAATTTTTTAATATTCATAGTTTAGAGACCAATTTAGAGATTAATTTTTTAGTCTTTAAAAACCAGTTGCTATTTCGATCTCTAAATGTTTTTCTTCAAAAAACAATGATCAAAATTTAACTAATATTAACAACCAAATTTGTTAATTATTTGATTGCTAATTCGACCACAAAAGTTAGCAATCAATTCAAATCAGTCTCTAAATATTAATGATGAAGGTGTTACTGATTGCATTTTATGAGTCTCTAAATTGATCGTTACATTATTTAATGACTGAAAAATTAGTCACTAAAAAGGTTTTTCCTAGTAGTGAAAGAAGAGAGCAAAGAAGAAAATAAAAATTCTCATCCCATAAGCTTATTTATAAGTAAAGCTTGCGTTCGTAACCACCACCAATTTGGGGGCAAAAAGGGAAAAGCATAAAGTTTGAAATGATTTCAAAGTGTGAACACTAAACAATGGCAGTACCTGAACACCTCCAGTGGACATGTGGCGCAATCATGCTAGTATGCAAGCAAACCGTCTCAAGCCACCAAACGAAACATCTGAAGCAAGCCAAAAGTCATGTCAATCAAGCATCTCAGATTTCGCTATATCGGACTATAAAACCCGGTTTGGGTCAATCTCGAACATGAAGTCCACTCTAGAAATCATCCCTAGTGTTGAAACATAAATTGGGATTGTGATGCCATCCAACTCGAAGAAGTTTGAGGCGCATTAGATGCCTAATATGAAACTAGCCTTAGGAGCAACAACGCTTCTGGGATCTCTTGTCTACACAAAGCTTGACACTCATATGTCCACAAACCACTAATGCCTAAGATTCCCATATCATGGGGAAATAGTTTTTAATGGCCATTATCCCTAACATAATGGTCAATTTGTTATCAAGAAGAAAGATCCTAGAATACTATAAAGATAGGAATCTCGATAAAGTTTAATCTCAATGAAGTTTAAGACTACTTACTACCCAAGTACTTTTATACTATAAGTAAAAGATTTAGCCACTTAAATATGTATCATATCCCTACAAACTTTCTAGTATAAACCATTAAATCTTAACTTCAACGTTAGAGTGCCTTACAGGTATACTATTCACCATTATATCATAGTACAAGGAAGTGTCACTACCTTCAACTGCTCTGATAGAGATTAGGTGCGCTATCCTTAATCTCGGTTCAAAAAAATCCCTATTTATAATCTCATCTATTTATGTATTACATTGCAGAGAGACTGAGAGTGTACAGAGATTGAGAGAGAGATTGCGAATGTAAGAAATGAATTGAGAGAAAAATTATTATTATTACTCATCATAATTGATATGAATCTTTATATACAAGTAATGTTAACTTCCTGCTAACTGAAAAAATAACTAATTCTAACTAACACTAATAGACTAACTAAACTAACTGAATATATAATTTAGTTTACTGTAAAACCCCCTCTCAAGGTGGGAAGTAGATATCTATAATCCCCAACTTGGTTAATAACTGATGAAAAAATAGGAGATTGAACAGGTTTTGCTAGTAAATCTGCTAGTTGATGCCGAGATTGAACATGAATAAGTTTGAGAAAACTAGCTACAACCTTTTCTCTAACAAAGTTGCAATCAATCTCTATATGTTTTGATCTTTCATGGAAGGTTGGATTGAGGCAAGGTGAATTGCTGCCTGATTATCACAAAAAACTTTGATTGAATCAAGTTTGAGTTCAAAGTCCCTTAACAAGTTTCGAATCCATGTTAGTTCACTTGCTACAGTTGCTAATGATCTATATTCTACCTCAGCAGAGCTTCTGGAGATAGTAGGTTACTTCTTTGATTTCTAGGAAAGTAGAACATCTCCTAGAAAAATTAGATACCCTGTAGTGGACCTTCTGGTATCACTGCAGCTACCCCAATCAGTATCTGCATATGCATATAAGTGAAGGCTATTTGTTGCTAGAAACAATAAGCCTTAACCAGGGGACTTTTTTAGGTACCTGAGAAGATGATGCACCACCTGTAGGTGTTGAATCCTCATATTTGAATGTTAACTGCAAAAGTGATGTCAGGTCTTGAAATAGTGAGGTACATGAGTCTACTAATTAGTCTTCTATATAGAGCAGCATCTTCTAACAAATCACGATCAGATGCATTTAATTTCACATTAGAATCCATAGGCAGATCATAAGGTTTGTTGTCTAAGAAGCCAGTGTCTTGTAGTAGAATGACAACATATTTCATTTGTGATAATACTATTCCTTTAGTAGAATGTGTCAATTCTAGACTAAGGAAATATTTGAGGTCTCCCAGAACCTTTAGTTTGAACAACTTCTGTAATGTTAGTTGAACTTGAGTGATCATCTTTGGATTAGGACTAGCTACAAATATGTCATTCATATAAACCAGTAAAAAAACTATAGCTGAGCCAGTACCAAGAGAAAACAAGGAATAATCACACTTGGATTGTGTGAATCCTGCATTGATTAAGGTAGATGAAAATTTTTTAAACCATTGTCTTGAGGCTTGTCTAAGTCCATAAATGGATTTGTTCAGCTTACAGACTAATCCTTTCTTTGCAGTAGGATAACCCTGTGGTAGATCCATGTACACTTCCTCAAATACATCACCATTGAGGAAGGCATTGTTAAAGTCTAATTGCAGCATACTTCATTTCTGTACTGCAGCAATTGTGAGAAGCACTCTGACAGTAGATAACTTTGCTACTGGTGAAAATGTGTCCAAGAAAAGGTGTTACTGATTGCATTTTATGAGTCTCTAAATTGATCGTTACATTATTTAATGACTGAAAAATTAGTCACTGAAAAGGTTTTTCCTAGTAGTGAAAGAAGAGAGCAAAGAAGAAAATAAAAATTCTCATCCCACAAGCTTATTTATAAGTAAAGCTTGCGTTCGTAACCACCACCAATTTGGGGGCAAAAAGGGAAAAGCATAAAGTTTGAAATGATTTCAAAGTGTGAACACTAAACAATGGCAGTACCCAAATGCATGCATGCAAACCGTCTCAAGCCGCCAAACGAAACATCTGAAGCAAGCCAATAGTCATGTCAATCAAGCATCTCAGATTTCGCTATATCGGACTATAAAACCCGATTTGGGTCAATCTCGAACACGAAGTCCACTCTAGAAATCATCCCTGGTGTTGAAACATAAATCGGGATTGCGATGCCATCCAACTCGAAGAAGTTTGAGGCACATCAGATGCCCAATATGAAACTAGCCTTAGGAGCAACAACGCTTCTGGGATCTGTTGTCTACACGATGCTCGACACTCATATGTCCACAAACCACTAATGCCTAAGATTCCCATATCATGGGGAAATAGTTTTAACGGCCATTATCCCTAACATAACGGTCAATTTGTTATCAAGAAGAAAGATCCTAGAATACTATAAAGATAGGAATCTCGATAAAGTTTAAGGCTACTTACTACCCAAGTACTTTTATACTATAAATAAAAGATTTAGCCACTTAAGTATTGTTACGAAAACTGAACTGAGCAGAGCTTGTTATCCAAGCTAAGAAGCGTGCAAAACTGTAAAATTGATAAGCAAAGAAATAGTATGATAAAAGATGAACACAGAACAATTAACGTGGGTGGTTCACTAAAGAACTTAGCTACATTCACCCACGGGCAGCAACAAAGAATTCACTATGAATAAGTAGTTACAAAAGGTGTACAAAAAAGGAGATCACTCTTGAGAATTACAAAGTATATCTCTAACACTCTTTTCTGAATGATCTCACAAAACTGATTTTTTACACACTCACAGCTAGCATAGCCTTCCTCTATTTATATGAAAGCTTTAACCTTGTGGAGCCAAAAATAACAGAATAACAGAATTGGTTTCTCTAACTAATTCTGTTACAATATACAACATAACTACTTGACTTTATCTCAAACTTAAGATTCAAGCCATCTTTACAAGTATGTATCAAATCCCTACAAACTTTCTAGTATAAACCATTAAACCTTAACTTGAACGTCAGAGTGCCTTATAGGTATACTATTCACCTTTATATCACAGTACAAGGAAGTGCCAACACCTTCAACTGCTCTGATAGAGATTAGGTGTGCTATCCTTAATCTCGGTTCAGAAAAATCCTTATTTCTAATCTCGTCTATTTATGTATTATATTGCAGAGAGACTGAGAGTGTAGAGAGATTGAGAGAGAGATTGTGAACGTAAGCAATGAATTGAGAGAAAAATTATTATTACTCATCATAATTGATATGAATCTTTATATACAAGTAATGTTAACTTCCTGCTAACTGAAAAAATAACTAATTCTAACCAACACTAATAAACTAACTAAACTAACTGAATATATAATTTAGTTTACTGTAAAAACGCCCCCTCAAGGTGGGAAGTAGATATCTATAATCCCCAACTTGGTTAATAACTGATGAAAAATAGGAGACTGAACAGGTTTTGTTAGTAAATCTACTAGTTGATACCGAGATTGAACATGAATAAGTTTGAGAAAACTAGCTACAACCTTTTCTCTAACAAAGTTGCAATCAATCTGTTTTGATCTTTCATGGAAGGTTGGATTTGAGGCAAGGTGAATTGTTGCCTGATTATCACAAAAAACTTTGATTGAATCAAGTTTGAGTTCAAAGTCCCTTAACAAGTTTCGAATCCATGTTAGTTCACTTGCTACAGTTGCTAATGATCTATATTCTACTTCAGCAAAGCTTCTGGAGATAGTAGGTTGCTTCTTTGATTTCTAGGAAATTAGAGCATCTCCTAGAAAAATTAGATACCATGTAGTGGACCTTCTGGTATCACTACAGCTACCCCAATCAGCATCTGCATATGCATATAAGTGAAGGCTATTTGTTGCTAAAAACAATAAGCCTTAACTAGGGGACTTTTTTAGGCACCTGAGAAGATGATGCACCGCCTGTAGGTGTTGAATCCTCAAATTTGAATGTTAACTGCAAAAGTGATGTCAGGTCTTGAAATAGTGAGGTACATAAGTCTACCAATTAGTCTTCTATATAGAGCAGCATCTTCTAACAAATCACCATCAGATGCATTTAATTTCACATTAGAATCGATAGGCAGATCATAAGGTTTGTTGTCTAAGAAGCCAGTGTCTTGTAGTAGATTGACAACATACTTCATTTGTGATAATACTATTCCTTTGGTAGAATGTGTCAATTCTAGACCAAGGAAATATTTGACGTCTCCCAGAACCTTTAGTTTGAACAACTTCTGTAATGTTAGTTGAACTTGAGTGATCATCTTTGGATTAGGACTAGCTACAATTATGTCATCCACATAAACCAGTAAAAAAAACTATAGTTGAGCCAGTACCAAGAGAAAACAAGGAGTAATCACACTTGGATTGTGTGAATCCTGCATTGATTAAGGTAGATGAAAATTTTTTAAACCATTGTCTTGAGGCTTGTCTAAGTCCATAAATGGATTTGTTCAGCTTACAGACCAATCCTTTCTTTGCAGTAGGATAACCCTGTGGTAGATCCCTGTACACTTCCTCAAATAAATCACCATTGAGGAAGACATTGTTAAAGTCTAATTGCAGCATACTCCATTTCTGTACTGCAGCAATTGTGAGAAGCACTCTGACAGTAGATAACTTTGCTACTGGTGAAAATGTGTCCAAGAAATCCACTCATAGCTGTTAAATGTAGCCCTTGGCCACTAACCTAGCCTTGTATATGTCCAAGGAGCCATCAGACTTATACTTCACTTTATAAATCCAACAACAACCTATTGTATGTTTATTAGGAGGTAAGTATTCTAATGACCATGTATTATTCGATTCCATGGCTAATAGTTCATCTGACATAGCTTGTTGTCGAGTGGGTAAGTTTTTGGCTTGGTGGTTAAATTGAGGTTCATAAACTAAAGATACTTGACAAATGAATGACTTGTATGGGATAGACAGTTTATTAAATGACATTTGATTAGAAATAGGATAAAAAGTAGAGGCTTGACAAGCGTAATCTTATAGATATGATGATGTTTTGGTCTGTCTAGAAGATTTTCTTTTTTGTATAAAAAGAACATGTGATGGAATAGATTTTGGTGGAACAATATTGGGAACAGAATTTTCATTTCTTGAAGTATGATTGCTGGAATAAGGTAAATCTAGAGAAGGATTAGGAATGACAATATCAAGAAAAAAATCTAGAATTTCAGCAGATGAAGAAATAGTGTGAAATGGAAAAGTTGACTCATAGAAAACTACATCTCTTGAGACAAAAAAATCCTGGTGTCTAAATTGTACAACTTATACCCCTTATACCCCATTGCATACCCCACAAAAATTGATGGAATAGCCCTAGGAGTGAACTTGGTTCTGCTAGTCATGAGTGAAGAAGCAAAACAAAGACATCCAAAAACTTTTAAAGAATTGTAATCAGGTTTTTTGTTGTATAACAATTGAAAAAGTGTTTGATTTTTTAATAGAGGAGATGGAATTCTATTAATCAGAAAGGCGACAATAACTAGGCAATCTCCCAAAAAAAATATAATAGGTACTTTGGACTGAAATAAAAGTGACCTGGCAGTATTAACAAGATGTTGGTGCTTCCTTTCCACAACTGAGTTTTTTTGTCGTCTATGGACACATGAAAACTGGTGCAGTGTTCCTTGGTCTTACAAGAATGTAGTGAGTACTAATTCTTTAGCATTGTCTGACCTGAACTGCTTGATTATGGTGTTAAACTGAGTTTTAACAAGTTTAAAAAATTGCATAACCAGTGCAGTGGCGTCTGATTTTAACTTCATCAAATAGGTCCAAGTGAACCTTGTGTTGTCATCAACTAGTGTTAAGAAGTACCACTTACCATCATATGTTGGGTGGTGATAAAAGCCCCAAATGTCACAGTGGATTAAGTCAAAAGGGGATTGAGATAGATTATTGTGAGAAACAAAAGATAATCTTCTAAGTTTAGCTAATGGACAAATATGACAATCAAAATCAAATGAAGAACAAGATTGATTAAAAGAAATTTTATCTTTCAACAGTTTCAACACTTTTAATGACAAATGTCCTAACCTTGAATGCCAAGTTTGAACAGAAACATTGGAAACACTATAACTAAAACTAAAAATTAAAGGCAAATTTGAAAAAACAGAAGTGCAACCAGATGAAAGAAATTACATTACACTTTAATGTGTTGGCATTTGTTATAAGAGTATACAGACCTCCAACAATTTCACCCTTCCCAATCATCCTTGATGGATTGGATGCCTAGATGGTGAAAGAATCAAAAGTGAACATAATGAAATACAAGGAATTTTTCAATAATGAACTAATTGAAATTAGATTCACATGAAAAATAGGTATATGCTGGACATTGTGAAAAACTAAGTTTTATGATATTTGGACAGTACCTACAGCAGATACAGGAATTTTTGGCTTATCAGGTAAGACAACAAAAAAAAATCAGTTAAGGACTGATAATGAAGGAAATTAGACAATGTACAAGCAATGTGACTAGTTACTCCTAAATCTAAGATCCATGAACTAGATTGGTTTGGAAAATTAACACTGCTAGCAGATAGAATAATACCTACAGCATTTGAATCAAGGGAATCCATATTAGGTTGAGTAGCCTGTGAGATTTGGGTTTGAAGAAGTTGAATCAATTTCTGGTATAGTTGATTGGTTAACTATATGGATGAAGAACCAGCTTGTTGCAATTTAGTGGTGGTAATTTCTTCTATAACTTGATTTACTGAAGCAGGAACAAGATGCTTTGGTTTGCCCTTTCCATAATTTGGAGGAAAACCATGCAATTTGTAACACCTATCCTTGGTATGTCCCAAAACTCCACAATGAGTGCACATGGGATGTTCTTTCTTGATTTGTCTACCTTGTGCATCAAAGGTCGATCTTGCAGTTGAGTTCTTGACAGCAAAATAATACCAAGTTCTTGTTGTTTTTCATCTTGAACGAGCAAAGAGAAAACCTTAGCCATTTGTGGCAAAGGTTCCATCATGAGAATCTGACATCTGATTTGAGAGAAGGTATCATTAAGCCCCATCAAAAACATTATCACGTACTCTATCTGGTGATGTTCAATGAATGGACGAACACCACACCACATGCAATTATTTACTGGACGGTATTCACCAAGCTCTTCCCAAAGAGTTTTGATCTTGGTGCAGTATTGACTTAATGAAAGAGAACATTGAGTAGTGATCATGAGATCTTTCTTGATCTGAAAAATTCTTGGCCCATTTTGCTGATGGAAACGATCCTTGAAATCATTCCAAAGTTCAGATGCATTGATGCAGTAAACAACACTAGTAGTAATTTCTTTGGTGAGTGAATTTAGTAGTCATGAACAAACAATATCATTGTTCCTTTGCCAAATGAAATCAACTGAGGATCATCAGCTGGTTGAGGAATGGAACCATCTACAAAGCTATGTTTGTTCTCGGCAATGAGTGTCATTTTCATTGCTCGATATCAAGAACCATAATTTTCCCCTAATAATGGTTGAGAAACTAGAATCAAACCAGGGTGATCAGAGGGATGTAGAAAATAAGGATTGAAAGTATCCTCAGAAAGATTGGCCATGACTGCAAATAACAAGAACAATCAATAGAAGTGCAAGAAAGGTGGATCAATTGAAATGAAATAGAGGAAAAGAACACAGAGAAAGAGAAAACGAAATTACTACTAATACCCTATTACATTGCAGAGAGATTGAGAGTGTAGAGAGATTGAGAGAGAGATTGTGAATGTAAGAAATGAATTGAGAGAAAAATTCTTATTAATCATCAGAACTTATATGAATCTTTATGTACAAGCAATGCTAACTTAAAAAATAACTAATTAACTAACACTAACAGTCTAACTAAACTAACTTAATACATAATTTAGTTTACTGTAAAATTATGTTAAACTGAATTTCTTAATACTGCTAAATTATGAATCAAAGATTATAAAGATTATCTTTTGATTATATACTTTCTATGTCAAATTCTTTAATAACTTGCATTTTCAGGAGGCACAGGTCTCTAGTCAAAATCAAAAGCCTTCCCTCTCAGCTTGCAGACAGGGATGGGAAGCCGAATGCCTCAAACAATCTTTATCTCTTCTCTCAATGATGCACCGCACAGTGATATTGTTCTTTTTCCAGTTTTCACACACTAACACTAGTGACTTGTATAGTGACATAGCCTTTCCAGCTGGGGACCTGCAGGGGAACAACTATTTAACAACCCACTTTTCTCCTGTTGAGATCTTACTAAGCCTAGTTCAATTTCAGAACTTTTTCAAGTTGAAGTTATGAGCATTGCTCCTCTTAAGATGGTATATGTTTTCCTTTACAGTTGGCTTGCATAAACTAATTGTCCTTAGTTATAGAGGGAAAAAAAGTTTGCGCAAACTCTTAATTTTCTATCAAAAGTTCTCACTTTTTTTCCCCTTTCCCTTTTTTTTCATTCCTCTCTTGTGGAGGAACACTATCTTAACACATTTTCAGTATTTGAGGATATATTCAACAGTGTGTAGAATTAGTGACACGAACCTTGACATGAGAATACGCTTACTCTTTACGAGAATACTACATAAATTTGTGTTAGATAGACATAATGTGAACTAACAAATTAATGGTTTAAATTAATCCAATATATATATTTATATATATATTGGATTAATTTAAATTTTACTTAAAAAGGTTTGGATGAAATTGGTAATATTCAGACATATACTTCTAATTACCCACAAAAAGTGGGTCGAGATGATAAAGAGTAACGATCTCTTGGGATAAGAATACGAGTTTAAACTTTAGAGAAATAACTTTTGTAAAAAGATTACATAATCCTTATGTATTTTGCAATTAAATTAGATTAATTTTATGAACAGTTCAAATGAATCGAATTTATAAGAATAACACTTGATCTAAAAAAAGAAGAACAAAAAGACGACATATACTTCTAATTATATTTAGACAATTTTATTTGTTAATTGTAAAATTTAAATTAAAACTAGTATATTAATAAGATTGGGCATGATGGTAAGCGAGTCACTTTTTTTAGAAAAATGATTAAAATTTAAATATGGAAAAGATAATTGTTTTAAAGGTCTTCTAATCATACTAATATAAAAAAGTTAGTTTTATAACAATGCTTGTATGAAGATATTTTAGTCAAAGAAAAAAATTAAAACTAGTATTTAACTAAGATGACAATGGTTTACTAGTTTAATCCAGTTATTTTAAATATATAATGTCAATTTAAGAATCTCTAATACTATACGAGCACCCCCTGTCTAAGTTAAATATGGGTTTGCTTTTATTTCTAATTAATTCGTTTTTTTTTTTTTGTCATTAGCAGTTTCAATTCTTTGTGATTTGCCTTGTTTTTTTTTTTTTTTTTTTTGGTAAATGCCTTGTTTGTTTTCTGATGTAACAAGATCCATTGCATTTGGAAAGTACCTGTAATTGGTATTTTCCCAGTCCAATTTGTGATTGATTTTACCAAGATCACAAGGTGGTAGTGGGGTTCTGTTACAACTTTTATTATTTTTTTTGTAATTATTTTTGGTGAAACCATGTTACAAGTTACAACAACTCTTTCAATTCATGCAAGGGTCGGCTACAAAAAAAAAAAAAAGGAAAATTCATGCAAGGTTCAGAGTCAGACTTCAGAAGTCTTACTGTTTTGTCATTCTCACCCCCACCCTCCTTAAAAGCGCAACCCGTTCCGTTGTCATCCATTCATATGACTCATCCTGCTCCAAAACCCTACATCATAATTCAAACTCAAAACTTCAAAAACGGAAACCCCTTTCTCTTCTCACATTCCCAAAACCAATAACCCATAAAATAAAAAAAAAAGGACAACCTTAAAAAATCAAACCACTTTGCAAACAAATGTCCTTCATTTCATCCCCCTTCCCTTCCTGCTTCCGCCCATCCAAAACCACCGAAAACGACCACCTCTTTCCACCGCCTCCGCCACCGCCGACGATCTCCGCCAACCCCAACCTTACCACCTACATCTACCACACGGACGCAGGTACCGTTTCCCTCACGTGGTCACGCTCCATTCTGGGTCGCTCCCTCCACGTTCACCTCCATCACCACCACCCATTCCACTCCTCCTTCCACCTCCACATCAAGCCCTTCATCTTGTGGAAGAAGCACGGAACCAAGAAGCTCTTCCACAACACTCGCATCTTCTGGAACCTCTCCAAGGCCAGGTTCGGGTCCGGACCCGAACCACACTCCGGGTTCTACGTTGCCCTCGTCGTGGACAACGCGTTGACCCTTCTAGTCGGCGATGTTTCTAGAAAGGACGCGCAAGCCAACTGCAAAGCCCGCAAGCCCAATAACCGTGAAGTTCTCTTGTTGAAAAGAGAGCACGTTGACGTGGTTTCACAACACACAGTGTACAACACGAGAGCGAGGTTCGGTGGCAAAGTGAGAGAGATAGAGATAGATTGTGGTTACGGTGACAAGGACGACAACAACAACAACAACTCAAGGCTCTTGTTTATTGTGGATGGGGAAAGGGTGTTGGAGGTTGAGCGGTTGAAGTGGAAGTTCAGAGGGAACGAGAGAGTTGAAGTGGATGGTGTTCCCGTTTTGATCTCGTGGGACGTGCACGATTGGGTTTTCAAGAAGGACAACAACAGCAACAACAACAACAGCGACGGACGCGCGGTTTTCATGTTCAAGTTCGAGGAAGACGAGGTTGAAGAGGAGAGGAGTTTGGTGAATCTGTGGACCCAGCAGAACTGGAATTTGGGGTCTTGTGAATGGGGGAAAACGGGCAAGAGTTGGTCGTCTTCGTCGGTGTCAGTGTCATCTTTTACAGGGTCTTTTGGTGGAAGTTCCTCTGTGATGGAATGGTCCAGTGTGGAGGAGAATGAGTTGGTCGTTCCCGTTGGGTTTTCTTTGCTTGTTTATGCCTGGAAAAGGTGATCACAGATTTAAAGAACAAAACTTCTCTGACTCTTTTTTTTTAATTTTTTTCTCTAACTCATTTAATTACTCTCTATGTCTATTAACTTAATTAAGTGGAATTAAAAGAATTGAAATGGAGATTTATTAAAGGTATTAGAAGGAAGAGTTAAAAGAAAAGAATTTGAACGAAATTTTGTTCCAAATCTAATTGGGTGCTAGTTCTTGGACTTTCCTATATTAGTACTAGTAACCAATTAGAAATTAGAATATAGATTTTTCCACACTAACCCATTTGTTCGGTAAACATATATAGAGGTTGAATAAACCTTCTTAGAATCTTAGAAGCACATGAGAATCTATTGGTAGATTCATATACTTGATAGATCTAACAGATTTTTCTTTGCAAGGGAGAAAAAGATAGCAGTAGAGAGAGTATTTTTTTTTCCTTTCCACTTAGTTTATATGGTTTTATGTGGAAATTATTGCATTGCAATGTAAAATTTTTGTAATCATGTTTTGCAGTCATCATGCTATGAGAAACAAATTGATGAAATTAAGCATGATGTGATGATGGAACGAATTGTTTTCAGTTTGTTGTTAATGAATTTCTGAAGGAAAATTTGCTAAAACAACGTTATTGTTTTTATTGTTACTATTATTATCGTTTTCCCTTTTGTTTGGAATAGGGTGTGTGTGATTATCGGTGTACTCGTAGTGTGCATTCTAAATGTTCGACCAAATGACAGCATGCGAGTTAGGACCTTTTCTTTCCTTGGGTGCATTTTGCATTTGGCAGCTAAGCTTTGTTGCCTACTGCGACCGGTACTAACCGCCTTGACCCGGTCCAACAAAGAATCAATTATTAATAAAACTTGTTTCTAACTTTTGGTTTCAATTTTTTCTTTTAACTTCATTTAATTTTCTTTCATGTATTGATTAATTCAATTAAATAGAGTTAAAAGTAATAAATGAGAAAGATTAAATAAATTAAAAGAAAAGATTGTAATATATTAAGAGTCTCGTATTATTTATTTTAATATTTTATGTATAATTTATATATTTATTAAATTATTTACTTAATGTCAATTAATTTTAAGTTAAAATCTTACATCATATTATCAATTATTCAATTCAATTGATTGGTTAAATTGGTTAATATTAGTTGACAGCACAACAAAGTGGTGTTATTTTCTTTCAAAATTATAAATAAAAATTTAGGTGAAGTAAAACAGCTAATTCCAAATAGTAACTTTGAAAAGTCAAGATTTCATCTCCGTCTACTTCATTAGGTGCGATTTAAATATTTATTGAGTTACTTTACTTGATTTTAAATTAAAATTTCATAAAACTAAAAATTAAAATTAAGTTTTGTTCATCAATTATTCAATTCAATTGATTAGTTAATATTACTTGACATTTTTTGTTCATCAATTATTCAATTCAATTGATTGGTTAATATTAGTTCACAGCACAACAAAGTGGTGTTCTTATTTTCTTCCAAAAATATAAATAAAAATTTAGCTGAAGAAAAACAGCTAATACCAAATAGTAACCTTGAAGAAGATCCTGTAGAGAAGTGGGGAACGAAAATAAAGACATTGCTTGAGTGCTTGACAGGGAACTGCAGAAGAAATGGGGTGTGGCCAAAGAGGCAACAAGCAATTGATAGTTGCATTACCTAGAGGGTCGACTGGCCGTAATATGGACCACGTGATTTTGTTTGTCCGATAATGATTTCATTGTCAGTCTTGTGAACATGAAAGAAAGAAATAGCTACCTGCCAGCAATATTTGTTGAGGCTGAAACATTTTACCAGGTCAATGGAAATGAGCATTTTCCATCCAATAATTCATTTTGTTAGGTGATTGAATAAGGTTGATTCAGCTTTGGTTAAACAATAAAAATCGCGGTGTTTGAATGTCTATATAGTGTCAACCATGTTTTTTACTCAACGGATGTAATTTTGAGGGAACTAGGGATGACAAAAAAAAAAAAGATTCCTGCCGTTAGGGATCCTTTAGGGAAATGAGAACCTAAATTTGGGGATTTTCTTTTTGCGAGGATGGGATCAAAATCTCTGAGGCCAATTCAAGAACGAGGATTATATCTCTTGTGGCTGTCAAATTATACAAATAACCTTAGTTAATGATATATATATATATATATATATATATATATATATATATATATATATATATATATATATATATATATATATAAACTAACCTTCATTCTTTTTAGATATTTTATTCTTAATTAATATTTATATTAATTTAAAAATAAAAAGTTTTTTTTATCAAACTATTATTTGTGGTAAAATTATTTACTAAAAAATTATTTATTAAAATGTCACTCTTTTGAAACTATATATCAAATTATCACTCTTTTGTCTAACGTGACATTTTTTAATAATTTCTTATTCACGTAAGATGCATCAAATAGAGTAGCGCATCCTACGTGAATACACTATTCTACATGACATTTTTTTACATGGATGTGCCATGTAAGATGGCGTATCCACGTAGGATGCGCCAAACAGGATGGCGCATCCACGTGAACAAAAAAAAATAAAAAAAAATGTCACGTTGCGTGTACTTCTAGGACACTTAACTTATTCTATGTGAATCTCGCACTCCTCCCAAAGACACATACATTTCACATGCCTACTAGAAAGTGTACCACAATATTGGAAGATATCAATATCAATTAGCTTATTTATAAGTCAAGTGTTTGCTTCTTATCCGTAAAGTAGTCGATGTGAGACTTAGATATTGGCAAGGCAAAGTAACTAAGTAAGATAACAAGGTACATCTGTTCAATGTGAAACTTTGGTGTTCGCAAGGTAAAGCAATTAAATAAGATAATAAGATACATTTGTTCGATGTGAGACTTTGATTTTGGTAAGGCAAAGCAACTAAGTAAGACAATATTATGTCATCTCTTTTTTTACATACTTATATTTTAATTCTATCACTTGAACTAATATAAAAAATGTATCACACATTAATTTGTGATGAGTAAGTAGCATTCTTAAAAATAAAAAAGAAAAAGGTCACACATATAAGCACGGACTATAAAAGGAAAAGAATATCTTTAGAGAATGAGATTGTTTCTCTTTCAATATTAAAATTTATGGATTGTCAATCAAAGGTTGTGAGAGAATGAGATTGTATAACACCCAATCAAATAGGGTTTATTTATTTTGAGATCATGTTATCTCCATGTAGGTGTAATCAATAACCCACATGTGAGGACGTGTGGTTTATTTCTTGTCTTTGTTTTGGATCACCATGGATAAGTATTAATTTTCACCTTTGACCTAAAGATATTCTTTTTCTTTTATAGTCAGTGCTTGTGTGTGTGACTTTTTTTTTTAAGAATGGTACTTACTCATCACAAATTAATGTATACATTTATCATATCAGTTCAAGTGATAGAATTAAAATATAAGTATATAAAAAAAGAGATGACATAAAATTGCTTTACTTAGTTGCTTTGTCTTGTCAACATCAAAGTCCAACATCGAACAAAGATACATTGTTGTCTTAATTAGTTGTTTTGTCTTGCCAACACCAAAATCTCACATCGAACAAAGGTATCTTGCTGCCTTACTTAGTTGCTTTGTCTTGCCAATACTAAAGTGTCACATTGACTACTTTACGGATCAGAAGCAAACACTTGAACTATAAATAAGATAATTGATATTGATATCTTCCAACGTTATGGTGCACTTTCTAGTAGGTATGTGAAATGTATGTCTTTGGGAGGAGTGCGAAATCCATGTGGAATGGGTTAAGTGCCCTAGAAACACACGCAACGTGACATTTTTCTAATATATTTTTTTGTCCATGTGGATGTGCCACCCTGTTTAGAGCACCGTATGTGAATACGTCATCCTACATAGCGCATCTATGTAAAAAATGCCATATAGATACGCCAAACAGGATGACGCATCCATGTGAATTATGCCAATAATGAGCCACCTTGTTTGGCGCATCCTCCGTGGACTAGAAATTATTAAAAAAATGTCACGTTGGACAAAATGGTGACAGTTTGATATATAGTTTCAAAAGAGTGACATTTTGGTAAATAGTTAAAAATAATAATATTTTGATAAATAGTTTTACCACAAATGGCAGTTTAGTAAAAAAGCCAAACATAAAAATAGAAATTTGATACCCATTAGCCTATATCTTAATCTAACCCTAATATTTCATCTTATTTCGGGGATCTTCGGAGGCCCTCACAAGAAGGTAGGAAACAGAAACAAAGTTAAGAAATAGCTTGTGGCAGGAATAGGGGATAGGGACAGGGGAATAATGGGATGGCGGGATGTGAATAGGGGAGGTACTCCTTGCCCTCACTCGACATAGGTGCCCCACCCTCGCCTGGCATAGCTGCCATCCCAAGATGGAACTATACATCATTAACTTGTTTAACACATGTCATATGGTTCCTGTAAAAAGAAACTTGATTTTTTGTTTGCTAAAAGAAGTTTTGTCTTTACAAAATCACTATTAAATCATATAATGCAATTCCTTAAAGATTTTGTATTACTTAAGCTACAAGTAACTTCTTTCCTAGAATTTTCTTTTGTTAAAAGAATTTTGTCTTTTGCAAAATCGCTATTAAATTAGATATATACTGATGAATATTAGCCACATTTATATAAAAGAAACCTATAATTAGTGATTAAACTTAAAATTAAAGATATATTTATTGATATAACTTTTCATTTGCATGGACGAAGCAAATATGTTAGACAATTTGTTTAGCTTGGAATTTGGTAAATGGTTGGTTGGCAAATACTCGGTTGACGAATAGACAATAGTGAGAAGACAGTAGCAGCCTTTCTCTTGGAGCTTTGCTAAGGTTGGCTCTGTTAACCATATGTAGCCCTTTCACGTTAATGGTTGTCATCTCTTGTTTGGAGCCTCTCTAGCCCTTCTAGCTAGCGTTTCTTTGGGAAAGAATTTGACCTTTGATCATCGTTGTTTGCCCTATCTGTTGGTTGCAACTTTGTTCAGTGCTGATTCCAACTGATGTTCTCTGTTGGGCCTTCACCGATCTAGTTGCTACCTCATCGTCTCCAAGAGAGACCTTGGTCAATTTGGATCAATACTTTTCAATATAGATATAGTTGGTTTTGAGCATCGATTGCATCTGATCCAATCTTCGGTCGACTCCTCTCATGTTCTAGTTCTCGTTGTCATACTCACCTATCCACTTGTGGACTATAATTGTCCTTGCTTTGGTGTTCTTCTTACCTTTCGATCCTGCTAGCTGCTATGGTGGGAAATTTTGGAGTATGGTATCCTCGAGTTCAGTCGTGATCCACAACAAGGAAGACAACGAGACTGTCGTAACCATATGGTATCAACTCAATGGAGTCTAGTGTGAGGAGATCAAACAACTGCTTCTACTTTATGGTAAAAGAAAAAGGGATCCATCAATGGATAATCATCTCTCTATGATGCCGAGTTGGGGACTATCACTGATGAACTTGCAAAAATTCATATTTTTACAGTTCATTATTTTGGATTTTTCATTCTCTTTAATATTTTTAATTGAGTTTGTTCTTGAGTTTTGTTATTTTTTTTTGGTTATTTTAAATTGTGTTTTAATTTTGTGTTTTTATGTATTTTTGTAGGTAATTGCATATGGAAAGAATAAACATTGGAAGAAGCAACAAAAGAAGCAGAAAATTCAATTCAGAAGCTCAACGCTTCAGCGCTTCAGCGTGCAACGTACGTAAGAGATTCCCTTTTAGTAGTTCAGCACCTGAGCACTGGGAAGTTAGCGCTTGAGTGCTGAACGCGTAAAACACAGCGTAACATTAATGGGTCAGCGCTTAAGCGCTAGAAGCCCAACGCTTGAGCGTTGGTTGCATAACAAAACATGTCATTCTGTTTTAAATTAGATTTTTCAACCCATAAAGTGACATACAGAGAGAGAGAGAGAGAGAGAGAGAGAGAGAGAGAGAGAGAGAGAGAGACAGTCTTCAGTAGAGACAAATCCTAGTTTGGTGTGGGCGCATTCAAGAGTGAAGATTAGGGATTTTCTTCTTCCTTTCCACTAGCCTTCTATGAAGTTTGTCATATTCTTCTCTCTATTTTATTCTTTTTCTATGTGTAACTAATTTCCCTTTGTTAGGGGGATGATGGATCTTGATACTTGGATTATGTAACTTCTTTTATGAGTTTAATTCATGTTTCTATTTCATGATTTACGTATTTATCTTTATTCTTAATGCTTTTTTAAACCTGATTAATTTGGGAATGATTTTTGGGTTTATGTATGATTTGAAAAAATTTGCATGAACTTAGAATACGTGATAAACACCATAATTTCTGCAATCGCTAGGAATAGACGTTGTGAGTTATGTGGTCTTTCTTTTAATTCCCTTGTTCTTGATAATGCCTTTCTATTTGGGGTTAGACTAAGGAATTAGTTAATTCCAAACAGCGTAAGAGGATTAATATACCAAGAGATTGGGTATTGATTAATTTTGAGAATTGACCATAAATCTTTGAAAAAGAACATAATTAAACCAATATTTGATTATGCATTTAAAGAGTTCAAGTGAAGTCTGAACCCTAACACTTTCCCATCATTGTTTTCAACCCTTGCTTATTTTAATTATTTTTCTTTAATTGTTTCATTCTTGCTTTTGTCAAATATCATCTTTTGCGAAGCGTAAATAGTGTTAGTTTAAGGAAATTGGTAATTGGTAATATAATCTTTGTGGGACGATACTCTTTTTACTACTTTATTACTTGTTGTGATTCGGTGCACTTGTCGATTTTACACATCAAGTTTTTGACACCGTTGCCGGAGATTATTAATTGTCAATATTAAGTAGTAGTTAAAAGAACACTAATTTATGAATTTATTTTTATTTGTTTATCTTTAATTTTAGTTGTTTAGTTTTAATTTTAATTTGTTTTATTTTATTCGTCTCTTTTTATAGATAATTATTTTAATTATTTTATTTTATTTTTCTTGATTTAATTTTCTTTTTATTTTGTTCCTTTTTATTTATTTTAGATTTTAGTTTGTTATTTATTTTTATTTTTATTTTATTTTTAATTTCTTTTCTTTACTTCACTCTGGTTTGCTTGTTTGTTTATTTATGCAAGGTTCTTTGGAATCGGAAGTATTACTTTTTGATCCAGAGATAACAAGGACAGAAAAAGTAATCAGAAAAGCGATTAGAGAAGCGAAGAGGATTGAAAAATCAAAGATGGTTGAGATTAATAATGTACAGAGAAGACGCACTATGGCTGACTATGTCACTCTATCTTCTGAAAGTTTCGCAACTAGTATTGTGCGGCCTGCCATCCAAGCGAATAACTTTGAGATTAAACCAGCTCTTCTACAGCTAGTGCAATAGAATCAGTTTGGGGGAGGTCACACAGAAGATCCTAATTTGCACATTGCCAACTTCTTGCAGCTCTGTGATACAATTAAGTATAATGGAGCTAGTGATGATACCATTCGATTATGACTGTTCCCATTCTCTTTTAGAGATAAAGCCAAGAGTTAGCTATAAGCCCAGTCTCAAGGAAGTATATCCACTTGGGATGATCTGGTCAGTAAATTCCTCACTTGGTATTTTCTCCATCGATGTTTGTGAAGATAAGGAGTGAGATTGCTTGCTTCACTCAAAACCAAGGTGAATCTCTTTATGAAGCATGGGAAAGATTCAAGGAGTTGCTTAGAAAATGTCCTCATCATGCTTTCGAGGTTTGGCAGCAAGTACAGATCTTCTACAATGGGTTGAGTCATCCTACTAGAGCAATGGTCGATGCATCTGCAGGTGGGTCCATAAACACAAAGACTCCAGAGAAGGCCCAAGAATTATTTGAGACCATGGCTACTAATGAATATCAAATTCCTAGTGGAAGATCGACAATCAAACAGGGAGTATTGGAGCTGGGTGCTATTGATGCCATCCTTGCACAGAATCAAACGTTGCTGCAACATGTTGTCAACCTCACTAAGCAAGTTGGCACTTTGCAAGTAAATTTAGTTAATCACCAAAGCATGACTTGCAATTTCTGCGGAGGCAGCCATGTTAATGGTCAATGTGAAGCAGGGAATTCAGGTGTTGTTGCTCCAGAACAGGTGAACTACATGGAAAATCCTTCAAGGCCATAGGGTAATCCTTACTCAAATACTTACAATCCAGGATGGAGGAATCACCCTAATTTCTCTTGGAAGAATTAGGTTGTTCCACTGAATGCTCAACCAGAACAAAAGTCTCCTCTTGAGATTGCAATGGCGAAACTTTCTCTACAGACCTCTGTGTTTGTGCAACAGACTTCAGCTTTCATGGAGGAGTCGAGAACCAATTTCAAGCATCATGAGGTTGCTATCATAAGTCTTGAGAATCAAGTGGGGCAAATAGCAAAACAGCTTCAAGAGAGTCCTCCAGGCAGTTTGCCCAATGATACTGTGGTAAATCCAAAGGAATAATGTCATGCAATCATTTTAAGAAGTGGTAAGACCGTAGAGGAAGATAAGAAAGAAGCATCCCGATCTACAGGAAATCAAAATGGAAGCAATGAGATTTTAATTGAAGAGGATTTGTCTCAAGATGCTACTAAAGAGGTTAAAGCTAGAAAGGAACAACTGAGAGTGCAGAGGAGAAAGAAAGACTTAAAGCTGAAGAAAACAATTGATCTTTCACTGTATGCTAAACTTCCATATCCTCAAAGATTTAAGAAGGAGATTCAAGAGAAGCAGTTTTCGAAGTTCTTAGAAGTCTTCAAGAAATTACAGATAAATATTCATTTTGCTGAGGCACTTGAGCAGATGTCATCTTATGCCTGATTTATGAGCAATTTGTTGTCAAAGAAAAGGAAGCTAAAAGAAGATGAGACTGTGGCACTTACTGAAGAGTGCAGCGCTATAATTCAGAGGAAACTACCACCTAAATTAAAAGATCCAGGTAGTTTTTCCATTCCTTGCACTATTGGGAAGCTGAATATTGAGAAAGCTCTTTGTGATCTTGGGGCAAGTATCAATCTCATGCCACTATCTATCATGCACAAACTGAGAATTGAAAAGGTAAAGTCAACAATGATCTCCCTTTAACTAGTAGATCGATCTATCAAGCACCCTTATGGTATAGTCGAAGATGTGTTAGTTAAGGTGGACAAATTTATTTTCCCAGTTGACTTTGTGGTTCTAGATATGGAAGAGGATGCTGATATCCCTTTGATTCTTAGAAGATTGTTCTTGGCTACTTCAAGAGCATTGATTGATGTGCCCAAAGGTGAACTGATTTTGAGGGTAGATGAAGATCAGGTGACCATTAATGTTTTTGATAAATCTGTACCGACATCAGATCTTTATGCCCTATTAATTGCATCCAAAGTAAAGCTCAAAAGGATTCGGTTGGTAAAAGTTCCTCATCATTGATTAATGTTGACTCTCCCATTTCTAAAATTGATGAGACAAAGAAAAGTCCTCTCATTATCCATGGTTCATTGCAAGCTAATCCCTTACCAGTGGAAAAATTAAGACCTCCATGGCCTGATGAAATCTCATATGCTAAGGTTTATTCAGAAAAACTAGGTTCAAGTCAAGTTTCAAACGCTTTTGGAGGGGATTTCAAAGGCAGTGACCGAGTATAGAGGCAAAGATCTGATAAGAGAAAGACGCCATCCTACTTCTCCTGTTTCAAGCCACCTTGATGAGTTAAAAAGGCAACGTCGAGCTAATGACGTTAAACAAACACTTTTTAGGAGGCAACCCAAATTTATTTCTTTTCCCTCAACCCAAAGGGCCACATGTCTTCCTCCATTGCTGAATTTTCAATCCTTAAGCATTTTAAAATTACAGGGCACCCTCCTAAAGCTCCATCTATTAAGCAAGTAACTTGGCTTCCTCCTCTTTGTGGTTAGATCAAGTGCAATACGGATGGCTCGGCTAGAGGCTCACCTGGTCCTGCTGCTGCTGGTGGCATTTACAGAGATTGCAATGCTGCTATCCTCGGCTGTTTTGCTTCTTTTATTGGATCTTCTTTCTCCCTTCATGCCGAGCTCACAGCTGCCATGATTGCCATTGAAGTTGCTCATAAAAAAGGATGGCATAAGATTTGGCTAGAATGCGATTCTAAATTAGTGGTTCTGTCTTTTTCTTCCTTCGAGTTGGTACCTTGGAAGCTTAGAACTAGATGGAAGAATTGTATGTTTCTTAATAGGAGTATGCATTTTGTTGTGTCTCATATTTATAGGGAGGGGAATACTTGTGCTGATAAGTTAGCTTCTTTTGGGGTTAACTCTCTTTCTTTCTCTTGGTGGGACTCAATTCCTGCTTTTATTAGTGAAGATTTTTACCACAATAGGCATGGTCTTCCTAATTATAGGTTTAGATAACCTTTCTTTCCTTTTTGGGTTTTGGCTTTTGTCTTCCCATGTTTCTGTGTTTGTATTTTCTTTTCTTTTTTTAATAATATTTTGGTTTGCTGTATATGATTGGTAGAGTTTAAGGTGCCAACTTAGTTGGAATTTTTCTCTCTACAGTGATGCTTTTGCAAACCTCCTTTTTGACTAAAAAAAATTATTTTTTCTTTAGTGAGTTATTTGTTTTTACTTTTATTTTGTTAATTCACCTTTTTTTTTATTTTTGTTTTGTTTCGAAGGTAATGTTGAGTCGGCTTAAGTGCCTCCCTGAGTTCGAAGCCTTTGTAGGGGGATGTATATAGTTGTCGACCGCCAAAAAGAGTTTTTCTTTTCCTTTCTTTTAATATTTTATTTTAATTTTTATCATCACCTTTTTGTGTTTTGAGTCTTTCTGTGCTTGTCAGTGTGTTGAATTGAATATCTAATGATTGTTTGAATTGTGGATTGATTTGATTTCTTGGGATAGCACATGAGAATTCACAAGTTATGTTTATCTCTATTGTTTCAATTGTGTATGGATGTTCTTCCCATCTTTATGTTTGCTAGATCTTGAATTATCAATTGCATGTTAGGCTTAGAGAAAGTTTATGGGAATGCTTATGTGTGAATGATTTGCACCTAAAAGTTGTTTGATTCTCTCTTGAGGCGAAATCCGAAATAATGCATGATTAAGGAAATGATCAGGGCCTTCTTTGGACCGTTTGAGCCTTTTAAGCCAACCTGTGAACACAGTGTATCCTTAGGTCCCAGCCTTGTTTATTGTTTGGCCTTTATTTCTTTTCTTTTACCCATATTTTCCTTTTCCCATACCTATGAAAAAAAATTCTTTTTATTCACCCTTTGTTGAGTGCATGTCTTGTATTATTTCATTATTCAAGCTTTTGTTATTTTTGTGAGCATGAAATATTTCAGGAGCTGAAAAGAAAAGAAGAAGAAGAAGAAAGAAATGGAAGAAAAAGTCAAAAAGAAAAATTCCACCCAAAGTTTTGCAAAAAAATAAGTTTGGGGGTGGAAATTGTTGAAAGAAAAAAAAATAATTACGCAAATAAAGTGACGGATTCTTATGCTCCGTGTTGCACTTGTTCTTAATTTTGAGGCTTGGATTGTGGAATATGCATGATGTGTATCTCAACTTTTGTTTTATTTATCCTACCACTTCTTTCTTAACCATCACCCTTGGCCTAACATTACAAGCTTTTAAAGACCCTGTTGATCCTTCGTTATGTGTTGTTTACATTAGTGAAGAGAGAGATGAAGAACAACCCTTTGGATGTGGGTTTGATGTGCATTTGCATTTTTATAAACCTATCTGAGCTTGTACTTTATAAGTAGGAATTGGTCTTTCATTCATGTTTTTGGGAAGTCATTTATGCATGAAAGTTGCATGTGAGAGACGATGTGGCAATTGGATTGTTCATGTGTGACACTTTGAGATTAGATTGTGAAGCAGTTTATGAGGATATGAATGAATTTTAATACCCGGTATTGCCTTGTTTGATTCTGTGTGTTTTGAGTCTTTTTGTTTTTCTTTGCTTGAGGACAAGCAAAAGTTTAAGTTTGGAGGAGTGATGAACTTGCAAAAATTCATATTTTTACAGTTCATTATTTTGGATTTTTCATTCTCTTTAATCTTTTTAATTGAGTTTGTTCTTGAGTTTTGTTATTTTTTTTTGTTATTTTAAATTGTGTTTTTATGTATTTTTATAGGTAATTGCATATGGAAAGAATAAACATTGGAAGAAGCAACAAAAGAAGCAGAAAATTCAATTCAGAAGCTCATCGCTTGAGCGCTAGGCCTTCAGCGCTTGAGCGCGCAACGTGCGCAAGAGATTCCCTTTTAGTAGTTCAGCGCCTAAGCGCTGGGAAGTTAGCGCTTGAGCGCTGAACACGTAAAATACAGCGTAACATTAATGGGTCAGCGCTTAAGCGCTAGAAGTCCAACACTTGAGCGTTGGTTGCATAATAGAACACGTCATTCTATTTTAAATTAGATTTTTCAGCCCACAGAGTGACATGCAGAGAGAGAGAGAGACAGTTTTCAGCAGAGACAAATCATAGTTTGGTGTGGGCGCATTTAGAAGTGAAGATTAGGGATTTTCTTCTTCCTTTCCACTAGCCTTCTATAGAGTTTGTCATATTCTTCTCTCTGTTTTATTTTTTTCCATGTGTAACTAATTTCCCTTTGTTAGGGGGATGATGGATCTTGATACTTGGATTATGTAACTTCTTTTATGGGTTTAATTTATGTTTCTATTTTATGATTTACGTGTTTATCTCTATTCTTAATGCTTTTCTAAACCTGATCAATTTGGGAATGATTTTTGGGTTTATGTATGATTTGGGAAAATTTGCATGAACTTAGAACACGTGATAAACATCATAATTTCTGTAATCGCTATCATAATTTCTGTAATCACTAGGAATAGACGTTGTGAGTTATGTGATCTTTCTTTTCATTCCCTTGTTCTTGATAATGTCTTTCTATTTGGGGTTAGACTAAGGAATTAGTTAATTCCAAACAGCGTAAGAGGATTAATATACTAAGGGATTGGGTATTGATTAATTTTGAGAATTGACCATAAATCTTTGAAATAGAACATAATTAAACTAATATTTGATTGTGCATTTAAAGAGTTCAAGTAAAGTCTAAACCCTAACACTTTCCCATTATTATTTTCAACCCTTGCTTATTTTAATTATTTTCCTTTAATTGTTTCATTCTTGCTTTTGTCAAATCTCATCTTTTGCAAAGCCTAAATAGTGTTAGTTTAACGAAATTAGTAATTGACAATATAATCCTTGTGGGACGATACTCTTTTCACTACTTTATTACTTGTTGCGATTTGGTGCACTTGTCGATTTTACATATCAAGTTTTTGGCGCTGTTGTCGGGGACTATCACTAATGGCTTAAATATTGCTCTAGAAGAAGGGCGTGCAATATCTATTGGATTGAGCCTCAAATTCAAAATGCCAAAGACATTATCTCACCAATCAAAGGTATGGATAGCCAGGAGGATCACATCCAACTAAACTTAAACATTGAAGCCTAGGAGAGTGTTTCAATTAATGGTTTGTTGTTGTAGAAGAATTCAGATAATAGAGAAGATCCGATGGGGAAAAAAAGAAGAAAAATCAATTGTATTCTCATTATTCAGATGTTTTGATTGCACCCAAGGTGTAATTTCACTACGCTTCCAGGCATGTTGGAAGGTTGGGCAAATTGTCTATTTCTATTATTTTTGGGACTTTGATTCCCTCTTTATTCTCAATAAAGAATTTTAACTATATCTTTAGAAGAAAAAAAAATTATCGATTGACGAATGATTTAAGGGAAAATTAATGCCAATGACCTTTAAGGAGTAATATTTTATTTAAAGGGATAAATAAAGTTAAAATTATTAAGAAGGACTTTTCAAATTTTAATTAGAGAGAAAGACCATTTAATCTCACCTAATAAACAATAATACCCTTAATGAGTGACTATTAATTACCTTTTATTGAATGATCATTAGTTGTTATTGAATGACTAACAGCTTCAAATTAAGTTCTACACAAAAGATATTTGCAAATGACTATTGTTTCTTTCTAAGTGGTCATTTGTTACCATTAAGTGGCTAACATTTCAAATGAAGTTTAATAAATAAAATTCATGAAATTAGAAAGAAACTTGTGAATGATTATTGCATTTGATTGAGTGATCATTAGTTGTCATTGAGTAACTAACAGTTTCAAATTAAGTTCTATATGAAAGAAATTTGAAAACGATTATTGTTTCTTATTAAGTGGTTATTTGTTGTCATTAAGTAACTAACATTTCAAATGAAATTTAATATATAAAATACATGAAATTATAAAGAAATTTGCAAATCACTATTGCTTTTTATTGAGTGATCATTAGTTGACATTGAATGTCTAACCGTTTCAAATTAAATTCTATATGAAAAAAGTTTGTGAATAGCTACTACTTCTTATTGAGTAGTTATTTATTATCATTGCATGTCTAACATTTTAAATAAAATTCAATATATAAAATACTTAAAATTAGGAAGAAATTTGCGACTGACTATTGTCTTTTATTGAGTGGTCGTTAGTTATCATTAAGTGACAAACAATTTTAAGCTAAGTTTTATATGAAAGAAATTCGCAATTGATTACTGCTTCATATTAAGTGGTTATTCGTTACTTTTGAGTGACTAATTTTTCAAATGAAGATTTTATTAAGGGAAATTTTGACTTTTAAGTAAAATTAAATGGTCCTTCTTAATTATTTTAAATTTTTTATCCCTTTAAATTAAATATTACTCCTTAATGGCCCTTATATTAATTTTCTCATGATTTAATATTGTGTTTGGATGAGTTACCAAAAAAAAATTATGTTTGGATAGATAGAAAATATTGCGTTGTAATTTATATTTTAAAAGAATTTAAAATGTTTTATTATAAAATAATTTGTTTAAACATTCAACTCAAATTCTAAAATATTTTATTTGGGGATTGTATTATTTGGAAAAAAAATTAAAATTATACTTAAATAGATGAAATTTCTAGAATTTATTGTCTCTTTGGACACACTACTTGTTTGCCTCTGAAGCAGGACCCCTCGCATGGCTTCTTAGATGTTTGATATACTAGAGTTCTCAAAATAGGTCGAAGTCACTAAATCAGTTTAAATAATCTGATAAAAAATGCAACTTGAGTTAGAAAAATTCAAACTCAAATTTAATTTGGCCTGATGTAATTTGACCTAATCTAGCTTGATCGAAAATTAAGTTGACTCATTGGTTTAAATTTTAATTTTTTTTAATCTAATAAGATACACTTAAAATGATATTATTATTTTTTAAAAAAACATTAAAACTCAATTAATAATTTGACTAATAATATAATTTATTTGTCATTGATCTAAAATTATGTAATTACAATTTCTTATTTTTTACTAATTTAATTTTTAAAAAATTAAATTAATTATTTAAAAAAAATAATCAGATCAGTAAACTAACTTGTTCATCCTGTTATCAACAACGAGTTAAGCTAAATTAACAAAATACTATCATAAAGTATACTTGTCCCCCCAAAAATAGTTGCGAGCTCTAGATAAACCTACATGGTGTTGAGGTTTCTAATATCGAGATGTAAGTTGTATTCAATTGCAGCAGAAGAGGATTGCGAAACCTTCAAAGTAAGAACCATTTCATGTCGAAAAACTTGTGCTTCCTGTTGCTTTACAATTGCATTTGCAACCCGCGTTCCCCAGCAAATGAGTCACTGGCATAAAATAATTTCATAAATGCACACAATGAGCCAATATTGTTTTGCTAAAATTTTAAGGTTCTTTCTAAAGGTCACTTGTTAAAAAATATAAATTGGAAAGTTTTATATAAAAAGTAAAAAAAATTTAATTCTCAATGTATTAAATATTTGACTTTTTATAAAAATATTTTTATTTTAAATCCTTAACAAGTATTTTTAAAATATTTTTTACCAAAACTCAAATTTTAATTTAAGCCGACGATCAAGACTTTTTACTGCTTATTACAATTATAAATATATTTTAACTGCATATGTTACAGTTGTCTAGGCTAGCTGTCATGTTTAGTGTCTTATTATTATTGGCTCCTAGTTTTTAGGATCATCTTTTTGTAGATTGCATCCATTTTTAGTTATGTCCTTTTTTGTTGAATAGGGAAGGGATCTTTTGTCATTATTTTCTGCCTTTACCTTGTATATATACCTCTGGTTATTCAATGAAAAGGCAAGAATCATTATTATGCCAACCATAAGATGGTATCAGAGTTCTGAAAAGAGCTCTGGTCGCCAATCACAATATTGAAATCTTGTCCTCTGATTTCTTCTGCATTCTTCTTCTCTTATTGCCTTTTTCACCTATCTTATCATGGGGGATAGAGCTCAAACACAAACTCTAACATTTCTAATCCTTATTACCTTCACCCAAATAAGAACCCATCGTTGGTGTTGGTATCTCCTCCATTAGATGGGAAAAATTATCATTCATGGGCTAGAGCTATGAAGTTGGGCCTTTTATCGAAAAACAAGTTCAAGTTTGAGGATGGAAGCCTCAACCCACCAAGCATTCTTGATCCTCTTCATGGAGCATGGGAAAGATGTAACACCATGGTGTTAGGATGGATACACCATTCTATGACAGAACCGATTTTGCACTCCATTCTATGGATAGACCAAGCTGCTACAGTTTGGAAGGATTTACATGAGAGATTTTCACAAGGAGATCTGCTGCGGATTTCTGATTTACAGGAAGATTTTTACAAGCTTCACCAAGGTGACCTCACGGTAACAGAATATTTTACCAAACTCAAGTCTATATGGAATGAGTTAGAAAACTTTAGGCATCTTCCTAGATGCAAATGTGCCATTGCTTGCAGTTGTGGAGCAGTAGATCTAACTAAAAAATATAGAGATGAAGATTATGTAATTCATTTCCTTAAAGGCCTGAATGAGCAGTACTCATATGTTTAGTCTCAGATTTTGATGCTTGACCCCCTACCACCCTTAACAAAAGTGTTTTCACTGGTTGTTCAGCAAGAACGACAGATGAACATAGGAGTCATTGCTGAATCTATTTCTAATCCGAAATTGGCTTTAAATGTTGCTGCAAATCAAGTTCAGAATTTTGGAAGAGGAAGAGGAACCTTTCCCAATAGAGGAAGAGGTCAAGGCACCATTGGAAGAGGTAGAGGACAACAAGGTTCAAAATTATGTACCTATTGTGGAAAGACTAATCATACGGTTAGGGAGTGTTTCTTTAAGATTGGATTCCCACCTGGATATCGATCTAGAAACTCAAGAAACACTGATGGCAGCATAAACTCAGTTACATCTTCAATGTGAGTGTTTACTGATACTGATCACAAAAATCCAAGTGAACAATTTACTCCTGAACAATACCAAAGCCTCTTGGCACTTATCCAGCAATCTAACAAGCCTTCTACTTCAGGTGTTCACGCTTCCAACATGGTTCAATCCTCAACCTATACCTTTGCTCTTGAAAACCCTCATACTATACCAGGAGGTAACACATCTTGTCAGTGGCTGCTTGACACGGAAGCCACTGACCATATCACTTTTCATTTTCCTTTTTACAAAGAATATCACAAAATAAATCCTATCTCTATTTTGTTACCAAATGGAAACACTGTTTCTACCTTGTTTGCTGGCACTATTGTTATTTCTTCTACCTTGATACTGTATAATATTTTGTATGTGCCTGACTTCGAGGTCAATCTCATATCAGTTGCAAAATCATTACAAACTATTCCCTACAATTTAACCTTCATTGATACAACATGTTTTATTGTGCAGAAACCTACCAAGAAGATGATTGGTTTAGCTAAATTGAAAGATGGACTGTTTGTGGTAGACCCTACACAAAAACACCAACCTCGAAGTAATGAGTCTTCCATTCAATCTTGTTGCAATAGTTCTAATAGTGTTGTTGGTGCTAGTTTCTTATGGCATTATAGACTCGGGCATTGTCCAATTCTCAGTTTAAACTTTTGACTTTGCAATTCCCTTCTATCAAGTATAGTGAAGTGTCACCATGTGATATCTGTCATAGTGCCAGGCAAAGGAAATTGCCTTATAAGTTGAGTGAATCATATTCTAATAAAATTTTTGATTTACTTCATGCAGATATTTGGGGCCCCTATGCAATCCCTTCTTTATATGGCCACAAGTATTTTTTAACATTAGTGGATGATTTTTCGAGACATACTTGGGCCAAAGGTGAAACCAGAGAACACATTAAACGTTTCATTTCCTATGTTGAAACTCAATTTCAAACAAAACTTAAGGCTTTAAGGAGTGACAATGGTGTTGAATTTGCTATGCATGAGTTCTTTTCAAGTAAAGGAATCCTACATCAAACAAGTTGTGTAGAGACACCCCAACAAAATGGGGCGGTTGAAAGAAAACACCAACATATTTTAAACATAGCAAGAGCCTTAAATTTTCAAGATAACTTACCTAAAGGTTTTTGGAATTTTGCAATTTAGCATGTTGTTCATTTAATCAATCGGCTACCAACTCCTTTACTTGAAAACAGAACACCTTATGAGTTGTTATACAGAAAACCACCTTGTTTTATGCACCTTAAAGTTTTTGGTTGCTTGCCATATGCATCTACCTTGGAAGCACATAGGACGAAATTTAACTCAAGAGCTAGAAAGTCTGCGTTCATAGGATATAAAGAAGAGACAAAGGGTTATATTCTCATGATTTGCAATCGAAAGAAGTTTTCATTTCCAGGAATGTGATCTTCTATGAGACAATTTTTCCTTTCAATGACTCTTCCAATTATATGATAGATTCTTTATCACATGACACAATCACTAATTCACATCTCAGTCTTGATGTCATTGATTATGAACTTGGTAACACAACCCTTCAACCACCATCAAGTGATTTTTCTGGCACAGAACACACTACCACAGAACCATCTAATACAGAAACTCTTCCCAATATAGAGGCCACTCAAACAGAACCTGTCCCTGTTACTGATCTGCAATAATTTTCAGAACAGCAAAATGAGTCAAGACGCTCCACTAGAGTGAGATGCCAACCTGTCTTTCTTAGGGACTACCACTTCAGCCTATTTTCAAATGGCTTAACTGAGTCTCCTTCTGGTAAGAATTCTCAGTGCATTGTCCCTCATTCTCTTTTTTCTATGATTTCTTACAATAATTGTTCTGTCGCTTTCTGAAAATTTTGTCTTTCTATAAGTTCCTTACATGAACCAGAGAACTATAAAGAAGCATGTGTTCTAGATTGTTGGAAAGATGCCATGAATGCTAAACTCAAGGCTTTGGAAGAAATAACACTTGGACTATTGTTGATCTCCCTTCGGGAAAACACCCCATTGGATGTAAATGGGTTTATAAAATCAAGTTTCATGCCGATGGTAAGGTAGAAAGGTATAAAGCAAGGCTAGTGGCTAAAGGGTATACTTAATTGGAAGGAGTGGATTATTTTGAAACCTTTTCTCCTGTTGCTAAAATGACTATGGTTAGAACTGTCTTGACTCTTGCAGCTATTAATGGTTGGTATTTGGAACAATTGGACGTGAATAATGCATTCCTTCATGGGGATTTGCATGAAGAGGTATACATGACACTTCCTCCTGGATTCACAGCCTCTCACCCAAATAAAGTGTGCAAACTCAACAAATCATTATATGGGTTAAAGCAAGCTAGTTGACAGTGGTATTTCAAACTATCTGAAGCCCTTTTCTCTCTCGATTTTTCTCAGTCCACAGCAGATTATTCATTGTTTGTGAAGAAAACTAATGACTCGGTCACTGCAATATTAGTCTATGTTGATGATATTGTCTTGACCGGAAATGATTTGCATGCTATTGGTTATGTAAAACAATTTCTGGACTCTCAATTCAAAATTAAAGATTTAGGACACTTGAGATATTTCTTAGGACTTGAGATTAGCTGAAGCAAGAAAGGTATTGTTGTGAACCAATGAAAATATACTTTGGAATTGTTGGCAGACTATGGATTGCTTGTAGTTAGAAGCACTTCTACTCCAATAGATCCTTCGACTAAGTTGTCTGCTACTGATGGAAAGCCTTATGATGATGTTACTGGTTACAGGCGCCTCATTGGTAAATTGTTATATTTAACCACAACAAGGCTTGACATAGCCTTTGTTGTGCAGCAACTCTCTCAGTTCATTTCAAAACCGATGGATACACACATGAGTGCAGTTCAAAGGGTCTTGTGATACTTGAAGTCTGCTCCTGCAAAGGGTTTGTTCCTCTCTACTACATCTTCACTCAAAGTATCAACTTTTGCAGACTCTGATTGGGCATCCTGTCTTGACACTAGGCGTTCTGTGACTGGATATTGTGTTCTTATTGGATCATCTTTGATTTCTTGGAAGTCAAAGAAACAATCAATTGTTTCTCGTTCTTCTTCGGAAGCAGAATATAGGGCACTTGCGGCACTCACTTGTGAACTTCAATGGCTATTTTTTCTATTCAGGGATCTACATGTTTCCATTGCTACACCTGTCTCTGTTTATTGCGATAATAGATCTGCCATTCACATAGCCCGTAATCCCACATTTCATGAACAGACTAAACACATAGAAATTGATTGTCATGTTGTATGAGAAAAGTTGAAATTAGGACTTATCCATCTACTGCCAATTTCTTGTTCTAGACAGTTCACTGACATATTCACCAAAGCCTTGCATTCACATTCCTTTCATACAAACATCAGCAAGTTGGGCCTGCTCGACATAACAGCTCCAACTTGAGAGGAGATATTACAATTATAAATATATTTTTACTGTATATTTTACAGTTATCTGAGCTAACTATCATGCTTGGTGTCTTATTCTTATTAGCTCTTAGTTTCCAGGATCACCTTTTTGTGAATTACATCCATTTTCGATTATGTCCTTTTTTGCTAAATAAAGAGAGAATCTTTTGTCATTATCCTCTACCGTTACCTTGTATATATACCTCTGGTTATTCAATGAAAAGGCAAAAATCATTATTATGCCAACCATAAGACTGCTGCTTCAGATTTTCATGTGCTAGCTAGCTAGAACTCCAAGAAGAATTCTAAACTAATAAAGAAGTTTGTATGTTTAATTACTTGATTGTCGGTAAATACAACGAATAACACTTGCGTGGTCGACAAGTACCACTCAGTATCAACTTGAACATTAAAAATAAACACCTGTTCACAAATTTGTACACCCTAGCTGAACATTGGACCCCTTACTCTACTTTCGACAAAAGTTGGCAAAGAGGATTTCACTCAAAGCCGTTTTCAATGGGACATGGAAAAGTATGTGTAACGTGAAATGAAGTTTTACTTTAGAACGTACGGCTGGGAATAGAACCCTTGCCTCCCTTTTTTTTATCTCTATCTTCTTGTGAGTCTTTCTCCATTAGAGTGTCAGAGCGGGCCTACAATTTTCTTTCGCTAGTGATAAGTCCACTGTTTTATTTTCATTTATTAGTATATTTTTTTAATAATTTATTTTGATTTAATAGAACTTGAATTTAGTTATTTATATATCTTTTTTAATGATTTATCTTGTGATTTTATTGTTCATTTTAAGAGTATTTTTAGTTTTTAATTTTTAAAATAAATTTTTTCCGTTCTCCGTAGTTAATCATATTTTAATAATTTTATAAATAAAAAGAATTTTAAATTTATTTTGAGAGAATACATAATGTACTTTTTAAAATATAACATTTTTTATTTTGATTTCTATTATAAAAGATATTTAAATATCGATAATTTTTAAGTAAAAAAAAATCTATAAATCGTTGAATGGTTTAAACTTTTCTCTTTTTAAATTTAATGTATTTTTTTAAATTTATAAGTATCATTAAATTTTGATCATAATAATTTTTTTTCTTATAAAAAGAAGTTTGAATTTTACTTTTAAATTGCAAACTATTAAGTATTAACTAGTTTTAGGACAAGGGATTAATAATTTGGTGTTTTATAAACTTATGTTATAAGAAGAAAAGAAAAGCAAAAGAAAATGGGGTACACAACCCGAAATCCCCGTTGATATTTTGGGGATGGATTCGGATTCATACTCCAAAACAGTTATAAAGAAATTAATAAAAAAGGGAGCGGAACGCGCGGTATCAGCATGTGTGGACAAGACTTCAAAAGAAAGCTAGCTTTGTTTTGTTATGCTTTCACGCGACGTTGCATCATGCATGTCCAAAGCACGAGAAAACGAATAACAGCGCGTTGCTTATCCTTTACACTACTGTTACAAGCTTCAAGCTAAAAGAAAGCAGGCAGGGAGATAATGTTAGTGTTATCCAGTTCGGTGAACCTAGCTGTGAATTTTAAAATTTTGTTGTTGGACTTGGGAGAGTCAAGATAGTATTTTCCCCCTAATGTCAAAGTTAGTGTTTTTTTTAAAAGAAATTAATAAGTGTATTATGTTGTGAGCTAGACAACAACTAGTGTTCTCTTCTGTTTCGTGGTTCCCTTCCACATTAACCTTTTTTTCCCCACCCCCCTTAAGTTGTTGGTATTGGTTGTGCCCAAAGCTAATGCGTTAGTCTAGATGTACTAAACCAATAGTTTCTCGAGGGAGAGAGGAGACAGCACTCAGATGAGATGATTGCCGGTTAGTGGTGGGAAGTGGGAACAAACAAAAGGCTAGAAGAATGGTTATAAGATATCATGGGTAGGCGTAGAGTGCCGAGTCACTCATGGCCGGCCGTGATTACTTGCAAGGAATGTTTGTTTTCAGAACTGCATCGTTCATCAAACCGGTAAAGAAAGAAATTTAAGATTTTGAGGATACTGAGATTAAATCGGAGTCGGATTGAGATTTTATATATATATACATATATATATATATATATATATATATATATATATTATATATATATATATATATATATATATATATATAAATTATTACTGTAAGAAGGTAAAAAGAAAAAATTTTAATTATATAATTATATATTAATGATTAATATTAAAAATTATTTAAATGTTATATGATCACTTAAAAAAATTACATATATTTATATTTTAATTATGATCATTCATATAAGATTCAATAATTAAAATTTATTTATTTTTACTTCATACAATAAACATTTTTTTGGTATGAAATATATTTAGTGATATACTTATTTTAACAGAAAGCACCTTTAGTACAAGTGGCACTTGGCGCAGTAATAACACACATGGACTCAAGTTCCTTGCCTTTGGAATTTTTTAACTTTTACACAACATTCTAATAAGTACGTAATATATTTATTGGTATACCTATACCTATAATTAACAGAAAGCACCTATACTAGAAGTGGTACTTGGACCTGCACGGACCCGAACCAGAATGGTGGGTTTTTTGTGCCAATTTTGAGTTAAATTCAACTGGTTCAACCAACTGAACCATGATCGGTTCACCAATTCAAATATGAGTTTTCAGTACATGTTCAATTCAAATATGAGTTTTCAGTACATCGGCTTTTGAATGTTGATTGGATCGACTAGTGAATCGGTTCACAGTTAACTCAGTTCAATCAACTGGTCCGGTCCAGTTTAAAAAACTCTCCTTCCAACTATTGAACATCAAAAGCGAATAAACATACTAAGCCCAAGCTCAGAAGATCATATAAACATATCCTCCTTGGATGCCTAGAAATTTCCAGCTTTCAAATTATACTTAATTGAGGTGGCAGCCAACTATCAGTTGCATGTCTCTAGCTAAGAATTTTTTTCCTACATTATTGTTTTGCATTTAATAATACATTGGCCGTAGCCTGTATGTGTCTACCTAATAAAATTTCCTACAAATTTAACCTACAAATCCGTGCCAACCCCATTGGTGAAAGGACAATAACCATTCAAATTAAAAGGTCCAGGCCTAATTTGGATTCAATATCCAAAAAGCAAAGAAACATTAGCACAAATTATTTCAAGCTAATTTGGTCTCTAATAAATTACCCCCGAATTCTTTCTCTTAACTTTTCGTATCTTGCATATCACAATTGATAAGAAGGATCCTGCAGGATGGGTTTGGAAACCCTAATTAGATTCAGTATCTAAAGCACAAGATTAAGAAATTTGGACTCTAGTTCATGCTAATTTAGACTATGTATTACCCACAACTTACTATCTGTCATATATTTCCTCTCCTGCATTATTCTGCACAGTGAACTCATGCTATATGTTATATCAGCAGCTAATCCATATAAATCAAGATTTAGAAATGCATAGCCCAAAACTCTAGAAATAAAGAAGTAAAGGACCCTTTCCGTTCACTGAAGAAAGTAAGCTTTTAAAAAAGAACAGAGACAAAGCAACCATTCCATGTTAGCCATTGCCACACAATGAAAGATATACAGCAGAACACAAAGATGGAGCAAATAAAAAAGTTGCTTCCCTGCTCATCTTTGGTTGCTTACATTCCATGATTCTAACAGCCTATATTTCAGAGCCTGACTCCTGTCAAAGCTTTACTTTACTGTTATGGTTGAGGTTGAAGAAGCATTAATTAAAGATGAAGACGGTGGCAGGCAATGTCTTTGGCTACTAGACAATGGAGGATTGGAGGAAGCCTCATACCTGCTGGATTGGCTTCTCATTTTCTTCTTTTCTCCTTCTTGAACCCTGTCTAATGTAATTTGACGAACCTTTGTTTCATTTAGGCTGGCTGGAAGAACACAGTTGCAGAGAAAACCTTCATATTGAAAAGCAGAACTTACCATTAGAAATCATGAAATTCTTAGTAGTTGTTTATTTCTTTTTTACAAGATGCAACATAGGAACATCAAGAAGTTGCTCGTGCCAAACATGACAACAACAAGTACTCCCTCCGGTCTATTTTAAATGTCGTTTAGTTGAAAAAATTTTGATCCATTATAAGTGACGTTTTCACATACTAATAAAACATTAATTGTTATTTTTCCATCTCAGCAATTAATACTTTAAAAGTCTAAACTACTCATAGAAATTGGATGGACAAGGTAAAGTGGAGTAATTAATTGAAATTGAATAAGGGTAGCTTAGTAAAAAATTCCCACAATTAAGGTTTGGTTTAATGTTTTTATAATTCTAGTGCCTTGCTCCAAAACAACACTTAAAATGAAACGGAGGGAATACATATTAAATGAAAAAATTATTGCATGCTCATAGAGCATAATAAATGTATGTTCCATGATAGATTTCTACCATTGATTTTAAATAAGTGACTTAAAATTTATGTAAATTTATTTCAAATCAAAGGTAAAGATCTATCCTAAAATATGCATTTATTGTACTCCAGGAGCATACAATAATTTCTCATATTAAATGAGGAAAACTGTAACATAATAAACAAACAGCCGGCAATTTAAAGATATCAGTAGATCCTGGCAGAACATCCCTCTTGTCACTTAATGCAAGGGAAGTCTATTCCACAGTAACAAATATACTTTTTTGTGAACAATTCTTCCCATTAAATATATGATTTTGAAGTTCCTAACCATCAACCCAAAATAAAAGTCCTTTATTTCCAATAAAATTAGATTAAAACAAAAAAAACAGCGCAGAAAGTAATTAGAACCTAAAAACAGGTATCAAATACAAAGATTAATCTGAATTCAGAAACATAACATTCAAAATTCATATATAATTACATACAGCAAAGTTGTGATTGATATGCTAGAAGCAACAGTAAGTTCATCTTTTCCATAGCTGATATTATTTAGATTTTAAAAGAGCAAAAAGAGGGTTGGTGCCATTCCAGAATCTAGTGGTGAGCTAGCACATTGATCACTCAAAATAATGACACCTTCATTTTTAGATAGGAGAGAATTCATGATAAAATTTCTTTTTCACAATTATCATAGCTTCTTGCAAATTTTCTCAACATCTGAGTGAAAAAGTGAAAAACCAACTCATACAAAAAGGATGAAAGATAATAACTAATCACAATATACTTTCATATATCTCTTACCAAGTCGAGCAAGTCGATTTACCCATCGAGGGATTGACTTTCCTGTTAATTTGAGACAAACATCATTACAGAAGTGGTTGCAGTTTTTTTGGATAAGATGATAGGTGTTCCCAGAATACTCTTCAGCTAGCTTCTCCATAAATGCCCGAACATCCTTAGGGCCCAGATCTGTTGTTCCAATTAAAATTGATTTTCTGAAGGTGAATCCAGGACAGTTCTTAGGTTCCACTTCAAAAATCCCGGTGGCATCACGATCATGTGCTCCAAATCCATACTCAACACCATGTACTACAAAAAAATTGAAATTATAAAAACTATTCTAAGTGTTTGAATCCATAATCATGGTCTGTTTTGAATGGTGAATATAAAGACAAACATCAAGGCAGACAATAAAATCTAGATCAGTCAAAGCAGGTTTAGCTTCTCGCACTTTTGAAACAACATGGAGAACCATCGTTATTAGATTATATAGTTAGTTTTCCCTCCAACTTAACCAGGGCAAGGATCTCTAGTATGAATTCCAGGAAACTGGGCTCTCAGATAATATGCCCACATTAGTGTGGTTTCAGCGTTTTCCCCAATTGAATATCCAACTCAACCAGAATTGTAATAATTATATTAGATCGTTTTATTCCATAACCAATTCTCTGAAATACTTAAGCAGTCAGGTGAAAGTTAATGAATATTTTATATTTAACATGCCACTCAAGCAAGAGCAATTGGGCTTAAAGTATGGTTTATGCACCGGTCCATTTTACTTGCGCTGAAATTCAACTTTTAAATAGAAGAATGTTCATTAATTCCCTGGCACTAACTAAACTATTCAGAGGATTGAGCTTTCCACCAAAGAGGTCATAAACGTAGCACATCCACGGATCTGAATTAAAAATCCAGATTAAAAAATTAACCATTATTTATCCAGCAATATAATTGGCCATACCCAATCACCCAAGATTTCATTCATTTCCTTTGATAGGAAAGGAACATGTGCAAGGAAGAAAGAACACATGACAGAACAAAAGGGAACAAAAAAAAAAAAAAACTGGGTTACCTTGGACACCAGAATGGTAAACACCGAGGCCAAGCCAATAAGCATACCCATTAATCGGGGTAAGATCATAGACGTTAAGGTAAACCGGAACCGAACCGGATTTCTTCTTCCGCGGCACCGGTACCAGCTTACACAACATTATGAATGCGATTTTTTGCAACTCCTCGTCCTCCTCCTCACAGAGTTGGTTCTGACAATTGGCTATGGCTATGCTGTGTGTATGTAACGTTAGGGGCCAAATGGAAAATTTGGAGAAAATCCAAGGACATTTTGGGAACCCAGAAGAACCCTTGTAATTTTCTCTGAATTTTAGTGATTCTTTCTTCTCATTATATGATATGCTCCCTTATCTTTCGGAAGAAGGAGAAGAATCTTGTAGTGTGCTTGCTGTGCTCCCCACCTTTAGCTTTTATTCATTATTATTTGTGTCTCTTTTTTTTTATACTCTCTTTTTTGGTATATTATTAAATAATTACTTTAATTGTGGCAGTACATGTCTAACAAAGGTTAACAACGGTGCTAACGTAAGCGCATTTCAAAAAAGAATTTTCTTATCAAACTGTGTAAAATTATTTATTAAAATGTTATTATTTAAAATTAAAATTATTTATTAAAATATTATTTTTTAAAATTATATATTAAATTGTCATATTTTTATTTAGTGTGAGATTTTTTAAATTTTTTTAATTACGTAGATAACATCAAAGAGATTAGCATTTTCATAAATAGTGCATTACGTGTAATGACATTATAAGAAAGAAAGCGTTACATGTGATGATGTTTTTTACATAATAGCGCCGAAACAAATGACACTATTACGTGAAAAGTGCCATCACATATAGCACTTACTTTTTGATAGTGTCGTTACACATGACACTTTAATAGTTTGATTTATAAAAAAAAATACTTTTGATGTATTATACATTGTTACATCATAAAAAATATTTAACTCTCAAAACTCAACAAAAATATTTATTTGCTCTTCCTTTAAAATTATATATGTAATGATCTTTAACAGTATAAAATTTTTTACACAAACAATATATCAAAGAGCTTGAACTTTGAAGCACGCTTGAACTCTCCAGTCTCCTCCTTTGCTATCTCAAACACGCTTCCACTGTCTCCCACACATAACACTTATATGAAAATTGACATAATCTCTCCTAAATGTTGGACCTCCCTAAAAGCACATAACACATAAACTTGTTTGATATAATTCAACTAAAGTTCAATCATTCGGATTCTGTGAAAATTTCGACAGAGTTTTCCCTAAATATTGAACCTCCCCAAAAGCACATATACATATTTAATTCAACCAGGGTATTAAGATCATCAATAGAAAAGCCACAAACATGTTTAATTCAACAAGAGTACCAATATCACAATAGAAAATCATCAATAGTAATATAACAAAAAACACTAAATATAACATTCTCAAATATGCTAATGACATATAATATTGCACGTTAATGAGATGATCCAGCATCAAAATGTGGTGGCCTATGAGAGGGATCAGAAGAAGAACCTGGTTGTGATGAGTATAGTGGGTAACCCGGTAGCGGGTAAGGATATGGTAGGTAACCCAGTAGCGGGTAAGGATACGGCAGGTAATGATATAGTGGGTAAGTTGGATATGGTGAGTAATATGTAGGTGGTAGTTTGGATGCTGGGTATGTAACAGTTACAGTCAGAGCGGTAGCAGTGGTAGGGGCGAGTCGTGTGCTAGATTGTAGAATCGGAGTCCTCGAGATGTCAAAGTCGTGTTCGAGTACTTACTAACTCAGTCCTCATTCCACTTCATGTCCTCTGTTCACTTGACTCCTCAGGTGGCCCTAGAATGTCATCTGTTATTGGAGCTGGACGAAATTGTTCTATTGTAATGCGATCATGTTCCTGCAATGAATGTAAGATCTACTCAGCAAATTCTCGAAAGGCCGCCATACTAAAACCAGATGTAGCGTCAGTAGTCCAACCAAATTGTCCCTCTACAATGTCCGCCAAAGAAATAGATATAACATATGTCATTACAATCAATACAAAATATATACAGTAATGAGTGAATTGGTAAAGAGCTTACCACACTCCCAAGAAATGCACCGGTGTGAGAAATCCAGTGTCTGATAATTCTTTTATATCAACGCATGTACTTAGAATGTGAAGTGAGGGGTGCTTGCAATGGAGATCCCCTAACAAGCTTCTCCTTTCGAATATCTCATGTGGCTATGCAAACAAGATGTGTAGCTAGCCAGAAAAAAAAATAAAAAATGTCACACTGAACAAAAAAATAATAGTTTGGTATATAATTTTAAAAGAGTGATATTTTGATAAATAATTTTAATATAGTAATATTTTGATAAATAGTTTTGTTATTAAGGGCAATTTAGTAAAAAAACCTCAAAAAAGATAACCAAACTAAGAGAAATACTTATATAAATATGAAATATTCAAATTGGATATATTTAATTAATTATAATATTAATTAATAAATAATTATTAATTATATTAATTAAAATTATAATTATTTTAATACACTCAATTTAAGTACTCTAATTTTATTAAAAAAATTCTTTTTAATATAAAGTTCAAACATGATGAAGGTAATTATTAACATATGAGAATATATGGTCGAAGACTAAATACGCTTACTATATTTATTTACAATTTAATTTTTTCAATGATTAAAATATAAGTATAATATTGGATTTTGTTTTGTATCTTTTATTTTTGGGGAATAATAATACTTTCAGTAATTATAGGTCAATATTTAACTATATATTTTCTTAATTAAAATAAATAAAAAATAGCTTATTATATTTATATTTTAAGTAAGTAAAATATATAAATATTAACTATTAATTAATAAGAAAATATAAATTAAACTGAATTAGGCGAAATGTACCAAAAATCATTCAAACACTATGTGATTACAAAAAATAAATAAATAAGACCGCACCCGAAAGAAGGGTAAAGACTAAAGAGAAACTTATTAGTGAAATGGGCCCCTGAAAATTGTAATGATGAGTGGGCAGCAGCAACGGTAAAATAAAAAAGAATTTGAGAGGTAAATATTATATATTTTTATATATTAATAATTATTTTATAGATAATATGTTTTACAATTGTATAATTCGAATTAGACGCGAATCTGCTTAGAAGATTGGGTGACCGGTCAAATAATCCGATTGTAGGTGTAATGATTGAACTAGAAAATAAAAAGAAAATGTAAATAACGCGCGCGCACAGACACATATATAAATATATATATATATATATATATATATATATATATATATATATATATATATATATATATATATATATATATATATATATATATATATATATATATATGTCTATGTCTTTGTCTTTATATTATAAATAAAATAATATGTTTAAAATCTATCATATAATAAATATATGATTTTAATTAATTATCGTAATGTAAATATAATCATTCGTTATAAAAATTTAAAAAAAGTAATACATGTGTTATCGATTTAAATTAAATTTATCATGTCACACATACAAATATAAAAATTTATAATCACATATTAATTACATTGACATATATATCTTTACATATTAATTCATATTTTAAAAATTCAAAAAATTATCACTTATCTTTAGTTAATCATGTTATTAATTATTTTCATTGGTGATTGATCTTAAAAAATCCCAAATTTTTTATAGATATTTGATATTATATCTGCTATATATGTCTTATCATCCTAAATTAATTAATTATATTTTTAAATTATTACATTTATTTATATATATTTATTCGTGATTATTTAAAACTTCAATATATACATCACATAATAGTAAAATTAATTAAATATAATTTATTATGAAGAAATTAATAAATAAAAATTAAATATTTGATTATGAAAGGAATTTTTTTAATAAAAATCGAAATTCCCTTCTTATTTTTGGCTCATTAGTAAATCAATAAAAATATGTAATTAATTTATAATTTATATTTATAATATCATATATCATATATATATATATAAAAGAAAGTATGTGATAGTACCATATGTACAAAAACTAAATTAAAATAAATAAAGTAAGAATAAATGTCTATTATTATTAAATATTCAATTAACGTGGTATCTTATACTTATCTTCTGTATGTGGCAAATACTCTCTAAAAAGCGTCATGTGGCATATGACGTTAGAATTTAAATGAAAAGTATCTAGTTCATATTCTAAATCATGTTATAATGAAAAATAATGTCATTTTGGAAAAAAAATTGTCACGTATGAAAACAAAAACACTTTCCAACCAATTTGCAATGTGTCATCTTGAAAATGTGATCTTTTTTTTTTTACGTGTAAAGTGATGTGGTCAATGTCATATTTATAAAAAAAATATAATAAATAAATTAATAAAAGAATTCATATAACTCTAAATCAAAATCACATTTCAACTTTTTAATTTCATCTTTCTTAATTTTCTGATAATAGAAAAAAATTCTACTTTTTTGAACGAAATACAAAAATATAATGAAACCTAGGAAGACTCATTCTTTGAACGAAATGAAAGAATATTTTGAAACCCAAAATTTTTAACAAAATAGAATACTATGTTGAAGTCCCAAAATATATATCGGTCTCCTTCTTTGTCGTGGTTGGTTGATCTTCTTCTCATGGGTACAATATTGTGAATCTTACGAATCGTACTAACGAACAATGTAAGATGCTCATGACCTTACAAATAAATTAAAGTTATGTAAGAATAGAGACAAAGAGGGGAGTTGAGAAAGAAAAAAAAACAAAGGAGGAATTGTACCTACGAGTGGGGGAGTTGCTTAAAGCGGACGGCGTTATGATGGTTAAGTGGTTGGTGGCGGCAGACCTTTGGCAACCTCTAGGTTAGGAGTGATAGTAGTTGAGAGGTTAGGACATTCTTGAAAATAATTTTGTTACTTTTGTCAAAGGCTACTAATTATTAATCTCTATAATTGGTAAATTTTTTAATTTATTGTAGAATTATTTCCAATTATTATTACTATTTCTTTGAAGAAAATTTGTCACGAGCTCTATAATAAATTATATTTATTATCACCAATTATTACCATTACTTAGAATTTATTGTAGAGTTTTTCCAAATTATATTATTTGAAATTATAATTTATTGTAGAGTTTTTTCAAGCATAATCAAGACCAAACAAGCAAATCGATTATAATTATAAAATCAATCAATATAATCCACTTATATAATATAATATAATATAAAATCAATCAATATAATCAATATAATCAATATAATCATCAATCAATATAATATATAAAAGGAAGATATATAACTTGAAAATCTATCATTTGTCATCTCAATAAAAAAATCATATGACTTGACGTACCATATGTACAAAAACTAAATTAAAATAAATAAAGTAGGAAAGAGTGAAATTATCTATTATTATTAAATATAATCAATTAAGTGTTTATTATTGTATGTCAATGCTTATATATTTTCTAAATAATTTCAAATGAAAATAAATATGGAAATGTGTTTATGACACATTTATACCTAATTAATGTGAATGCATGTGTCTTGAAGCATGTCAAGTGGTTTTTGATGATAACAAAGTCAAAGATGAAGGTCAAGTGCAAAAGAGTAGATCAAGATCAAAGAAAGAAATCAAGAGGTTTATTTAGACATAGGCCTTAGAACATCAATGTTAAATGCTCTTAAGATATCACAAATGATTTTTCAAAGATGTTCTTAATCAATATGTTTTTCAAAGTTCATATTCTAAAAAGATGTTGATTTTAATCTTGGATCATGTTAAACATATACCAATATTGTTCAATCTAAGTTTCTTAAAGTTAGAAATGACATGAATCCTCATTTAGACTTGAAAAATGTGTTCAAAGTGCAAAGTAATCAATTACACATGTATGGTGGTCGATTATAAGCTAAACAGAAGCCTTGTAATCGATTACATCAATCATGTAATCGATTACCAGCAAGTCAGAGGGCATATAATCGATTACACAAGGCTAGTAATCGATTACAACCTGCCCAGAAAGCCAAGAACACTTTCTAGCTACCATGTAATCGATTACCAGAAATGTGTAATTGATTACCAGTGTTCTGACATGCCTAACGGCTATATTAGGTGCATTAAATGTTTGCCTTTAATCCCCCAACGGCTCCTTAAGTGCATATCTCTTTAAAGACAGATGTTGGGGCATCATTAATAGATCTTCTTGAACCTGAAACATCTTTGTAACACATCAAAATGAGAATCAATCCTTAAAATTATTTATTGCTCTGTTTTTTGATAAATCCTTGAGATATCTTTTGAGAGCATACTACGAGCTTCAATTTGTATCATTTACTCTAGTGAGAGTTTCATTCTATCAATCTTAATTGCTTTGTAAGAGAGGGTAAGGTATCCCTCCAAATTGTAAATGGTGAGGCATCCCTTTGTTTGAAAAGGCTCAAGCTCAAGGATGAAACATCTCAAGGAGTTGAGTACTCAAGTTTGTAAAGGTTGTCAAGCACCTATTGAAGCTTGAAGATATAGTAGAAAATCTCGAGTAGTTGCTTGAGGACTAAGTGTAAGTCACAAGTGGATTGGTGGACGAATCAGGATAAACTATTGTGTTTGATTATCTAAACTCTTCTCTTTACATTTGTGCATTGCTTATTTTCTTACTTGATTACTTCTCTCTTGGTTGGTTATTAAGCAATATCTATCGTTCTTATCAATTCATTCATTTCAAATAGTCAATAGCTTCAACGAAATTCAACATTCAAGTGTTTTGCGAAAGAATTGTGAACTTGTCTTATAAACTCAATTCACCACCCTCTTAAGTTTGAAGCCAATTGGTAACAATTAATAGGATTTGAGCAAAAATTAGCAATTCTATTTGAATTGAAAAGAATAATCTGAATTTTAAATTACTCACTTATGGTAATAATTTGACATTAGCATTTAATTCTATTTAACATTTAATAATTTGAATAATTACAAAAACAATCTTACGTTATTCACTATGTTGACAAAATTGAAAATTTAAATTATATTTATCTATAATTATAGTTGCCTATAATTATCACATAATTTCAAAATAGCATTTTATTCTATTTAACATTTAATTTGAATAATTACAAGAATAATCTCACATTATTCACTATGTTGACAAAATAAAAATTTGAATTATATTTATCTATAATTATAGACTATAATTATCTATAATTATCACATAATTTCAAATTATCATTTTATTCTATTTAACATTTGATTTTGAATAATTACAAGATTAATCTCACATTATTCACTATTTTAACAAAATTGAAAATTTGAATTATATTTATTTATAATTATAGTTGTCTACAATTATTATAATTATCACATATCCTGCCACCTTTGAATGGAGTTGATTGTGCAATTATTTAAAATATAGCTTAATTTTGGATAAACAATCTCTGTCATACAATTTCTCAATATAGCTTTCATCCATTCACATAATTATCTGTTTACATCTCTTTAAATTTCTAAATATATTGAACAAAAAAATTTTAAATATAGTATAATTTATTAACATTTAAAGGACGATTTAATGACTCAAATAATATATATGGATTCAAATTCTAAAATTTAAAATTGCTCCTTTTAATTCATTAATTAATTAGTTGCATATAATAATATTTTGTTTGACCTACAAACGATTGATTACCTCTAATGTAATATATTATTTAAATCAAATTTATTTAATATCAAAATACAAATGATTCACTCTATATAAATTCTCTATGATATTATCCATTCTTTCACATTAAGGTATTTGGTTTACGATTTCATCTTTTTCATTTTAGTTCAACTAATCTTTATTTGCTTTGCAGTTTCATGTTTTCACCTTTTTTATTCTCTTTAACTTCTTTCTCTAACTAAGCTTCTATCTTTCTTTCATTTTCCTTAAATGGATTTTATTTTAATTGTTCTAATTTCAAAATACAAAGAAATCGGACTATATAAATTTCTCTAATATTTTTAATCCCTTCATATTATGTTATTTGGTTTACGATTTCTATGTTTTTTTCATTTTAGTTGAATTCATCTTTCTTTGTTTTACATATTCACTTTTTCACTTTTTTTGTTCTCTTGTCTTCTTTCTATGAGATAAGCTTCTATCTTTCCTCCATTCTCTTTGAATATTTTTTATTGTATATTTTTAATATATTGTCACAGTTATTAAGATTTGAATCATGGTTTTAAAAAATGTTTATCGTTTGTTTATGTTTTTTCTTACAGATCTTGTCCACAAAATCTTCAACGAAAGCTATGAAGCAAAGTGATGATAATTAGATCCTAAATAAGGGATCATGATGGAAAAAGTTGTACCTATAGTTTTATTTATTTATTTTTATTTTATTATTGTATATTTTTAGCCTACAATTATAGAAAGCTAAAGTTGTACCTATATTTTTTATTTCCAATTTCCAATTCGTTTCTATTATTGTGGAAGGCAAGTTTATACTTCTTCCTTTTTTTTTTGTCAACGGATCAATTGTATGCTAATTTATCAAATTTATTGTATCTAAAAAAAGTTGTAATTATTGACTGAAGTCAATTATTTAATATTTTGATCCAGAAGAATATATATTTATAAGTTTTTACAATTTATAATATAATTTGTTTAATTTCATAATATATATTGTGGTATACGTTATATGGTTAATATCTTTTAATATAGATTTCACTATATAAATTATTTTGTTTATTATTATCTATTTGTTGTTTATTATCTATTTCACTTTTAGCTTTATTGAAAATTATATTAATATTTATATAAATGAAACCCCCAAAATCAGAGTTAATGGGCTGTTGAACATTACATTGTCTTTATCCAATGTATTACTACCACAAGCTCTATAATAAATTCAAATATAAATTAAAAATTTATTTCATTGTTTTTTCCTTGGCAAAATTTGTTTCATTATTTCTTCATTTTAAGTTACATTAATATAAATAGAATTAATTTATATGTAATTTTTATTAAATATTATATATTTATATATTAAAACATTATATGCATTTTTTACTGAATTCTAAATTGTTTAAATATTTTTTTAAATATATAAGTTGTTTTATAATATTATATATATAAATGATTTAATATTTATATTAGAATGAAATCCTTTCATAAAATTATTATGTATTTTAAAATTAAACTAATAAATATTTTTTATGAATTATTACATATATTTCATTTAATAAAATTATTTTTAATTAAATTATATTTATTTTTATCATTTAATTCTTAAATTTATCCGTGCATTGTACGAGTGCAAAATCTAGTAATAATAATATATAAAGAGAATATACATACCTTCAAATTATGACATGTGTCACTCTCAATAATTGTCATGTGGCATATCATACAATATTCGATTAGGAAAGAAATTTTTTCAATAAAAATTGGAATTCTCTTCTTATTTTGACACATTTGTAAATTAATCAAAATCTGTAATTAATTTCAGATTTGATTTCAAATTGCAGGTAGTCAAAAGTAATTGCTTTTCTATATTAATATCATATTTGGCTTGTTTCAATTTGTAATTTTCATTCATTGTTGCTTGTAGAATATTCTGATTTGCTAAGTTTAATTGATTTGTTTTAATTAATTATATTCTATTTTTAATTCATTATTATGTTAATACTTAATTTTATTCATTTACAATAAATTTTAGGTAGTCAAATTTGATAATTATTGAAATAAATTTCATATTCAATTAGAAATGAATTTTTGCAATAAAAATTGAAATTCTATTCCTATTTTAGCTCATTAGTAAATCAATCAAAATCTGTAATTAATTTCATATTTAATTTCAAATTGTAGGTTGTCAAAAACAATTGCTTTTCTATATTAGTTTTAGATTTGATTTGCTTCAATTAGAAATTTTCATTCATTGTTATTTCTAAAATATTCTGATTCTGATTTGGTAGGTTAGATTGATTTCCCAATAATTGTCATGTGTCAATGTGTCACATTATGTAATATTCGATTAGCAAGGAAATTTTTTTTTCAATAAAAATCGAGATTATCTTCCTATTTTGGTTCATTAGTAAATCAATCAAAATCTGTAATTAAGTTCAAATTCAATTTTAAATTGTATGTAGTAAAAAACAATTGTTTTTCTATATTAATTTTAGATTTGATTTGTTTCAATTGGTAATTTTCATTCATTGTTATTTGTAAAATATTATAATTTGCTAGTTTGACTGATTTGCTTTAATTGTTTTAATTCTAATTTTTAATTAACTATTATGTTAATATTTGATTTTGTTTATTTGCAATAAATTTCAGGTATTCAAGTTTGATAATTATTGAAATAAATTTCATATTTGATTAGGAAGGGAATTTTTTAAATTAAAAATCAAAATTTCCTTCCTATTTTGGCACATTAGTATATCAATCAAAATTTATAATTAATTTCATATTCGATTTCAAATTGTTAAAAGCAAATGATTTTCTATATTAATTTTAATTTTGATTTTCTTCAATTGGTACTTTTTATTCATTATTGTTTGTAGAATATTTTGATTTGCTAGGTTTGATTGATTTGGTTTAATTGATTTAATTATGTTTTTAATTCATTATTATGTTAATGCTTGATTTTGTTCATTTGCAATAAATTTCATGTAGTATAATTATTAAAATAAATTTCAGATTCAATTAGGAAGGAAATTTTTTCAATAAAAATTGAAATTTCATTCTTATTTTGGCTCATTAGTAAATCAATCAAAATCTGTAATTAATTTCAAATTCGATTTCAAATTATAGGTAGTTAAAAGCAATTGTTTTTCTATATAAAGACTATCATTCTACATTTTCACTACTAATTCAATTCACTCTTTTTTAAATGGTTCATATTTTGATGGAGCCTTGGTTTCATATATTTCTAGGTTTTATATTGCAGTCCATAATTCTTCTCTTGCCCGATATAATTTTCCACGGCAAACCACTACTCGACATTTCCCTTGCACTCAACAACGTACAACAAGTTATGGTAAATATTACAAGTTATGTCATTCTTGCATTCCCTTGCACTAAGAGAAGCCTTGCAAAGTTTGAAAGATTAAAAAAGAATCTGCTGCCAATCACACAACTTGATCCAGTCATTATTAGATCTATGAACATTCAGTAACGCCTTGCAAAGTATTAGAGATTACAAATAGTGTGTGTGCTATCAATGGGACTTCGAATGAAGAGTTAAAGCAGAGTACAACTTTACTTTATCAAACACAAGATTCAACCTTTAGGGACATAGATCTATAGGGAAATCACACTAAGAAGGCCAATAACAATAATTAAAAGGAAAAGAGTCACTTGCTCTCTATGAAGCACAGACATGGACACAGACATAGATACGGAGACAAACCTAATTCAAAAAATTGTAGGATACGTGTAACATCCTTAAAAATTATTAATGCTAAAAATTGAAGAACATAGATAAAATACCTATAAAATAACTCATTATTCAAATAAAATAATGATTATTAGAATAATAAACAGATACGTGACGAAACTATTCAAATAAAGGTTCTGTCATTCAAATAAAGAACATATGATTAAACAAAATATAAGAGAAAATGCCACTTTATTCGAATAACATGGGTCTTATTCGAATAAAGTTGTCAAAAAATTAAAAAACTGAAAACTGGTTGCATAAAACCAAAAAGAAACTTGATTTACATTCAGTTTCTTTCTCTTGAATCTTCAGTTGAATTAGTTCCAAAAGAACTAGATTAAAGGACGAAAATTAAGATGAAGGAATCATCAAGAGCCAAGTGTTATCTGACCAAAGAACAATGATTGGCAGCCATAAATAAGGATGACAAGTGCTAAAAATGATTGGGACAAGAGGCAAGTTAAGAACCCATACATAACCATACGTAAACAAGTGTTCCAACATTTAATGAAGGATGAACTCAGCACAGACAGGTGTAGGAACGAGGAAGTTTATGAAGAAAAATCTGGTTATGATCATAATTATGAGAGGAGATAATTCTGAGTGAACAAATCCCATTTTAGTAGAAAAGTCACGTTACATCATCTATACTTCATCAACCATCCATAATGCAGCCTTCCTCAAGCTTTATAAATACCCCTCCAGCCTCTCAATCTCGTCACCAAACCACCAAGCAAGCAACACTCAAAACAGTCCCTATTTTTTTGCAACCACTTCTCACTTACACCCTTCCATTTTCAAACACTTTCCATCCACCAAACTTAAACTCAAAATAAACGTAGGAAATGTCAAAAACTCCATTTTTTACCCTTTATTTCTATCACTTATATCTTTTAGTCCATTTCTTGAAGTCCAAGATTTCATACTCTATATTTTATCAATGCTACAGTGTCAATACAATTTCTAAAAAAATTAATTTCCAAAGGCTTTATTCGAATAAGTATGAACTTATTCGAATAAAACATGTCAAAAATGGTATTTCCAGACATGATATTCGAATAATACCCCTCATATTCGAATAAAAGCATGTTAAGGTTCCTGTGAAGCTTTTATTCACGGGCAAAAGCTGTAACCTTATTCGAATGAGATAATTCTTATTCGAAAAAGCAATGTTTCAACGTAACTATACGTAACTCATTAGTTACGTAACTCATTAATCAAATTCATTTGAATATTTAATTCTCATCCTTGTTCAATTGTTATGTTAATAATTATTTTAGTACTTGTTCTTATCTATACTATATTTTTAATACTTGATACGTATATATATTATATTATTTTGATATTTGTTTCTTTAATACTGATTACTATATATATATATATATATATATATATTAAGATATTACTATTTAATAGTTGTAATTATTTTAAATTTATTATTTTAATTTTAATTCTATAAAAAGTATTTATTGAGAAATACTTTTGAGCAATATAGTCCTATGGATAAAAATGAATCAATGTGCAAAAGAGATATTATTGCGCCCATGATGAGAGGATTAAGGGATGTCTTGGTTAAATTTATTGTGACCATGATGAAAGGATCAAGGGACACCTTGGTCAAATTACTGTGACCATGATGAGAGGATTAAGGGACACCGCGAATCATTTTTAATGATTGTGGTCATGATGAGAGGATTGGAGGACGCCTTAATCAAATTATTGTGGTCATGATGAGAGCATTGGAGGATGCCCTAATGAAGAGAAAGAGGCACATTTGATTCACTACTAGAAATTTGAGTTTTAGAGACTGAAAAATCGGTCTCTAAATCAACAAAATCGGTCTCTAAAATAGTTAAAGACCGATTTAAATCGGTCTCTAAAAGTCTCGTCGCTAAATATTAAAGACCGATTTTAAATAGATCGGTTTTTTCAGTATCTAAATCGATCGCTAATTTTCAGTCAAATATTGGTCAATTATTTTTTCAAAAAAATACATTAGAGACCGAATTAGAGACCAATTTTTTAGAGACCGATTTTTCGGTCTCTAAATCAGTCTCTAAATCGGTCTCTAAAAGCATGAATATATTATATATTTTATAAAATCAGTTGCTAACACAGTCTCTAAACTAGCGACTGATTTATCGGTCTCTAAATCAGTCTCTAAATCGGTATCTAAAAGGTTATATATATTACAAAACTAATTTATCAGTCTCTAAATCGATCGCTAAATGTCTTTTTTTATATATTCGATATCTAATTTGTGATATGAATTTATAATTATTTTTAAATTTATTAAAATCTAAATTTTTAAAACACCTAATAAACAACAATCAACAATCTCATATATAACCAAACACATAAATAAAAAATAACATAAACTAAACTAATTCAATCTTTAGAATATATCATTTAAATATCAAGACATTCTAGAATAAACTAAACTAAATATTGTCTATAATATCTCATTACTACAACATTTCAAATATAAGAAAGTTGAACACAACACAAACTAAACTCTAATCATAAAAACTCCTCCTCCTCCTCGTCGTCCTCCTCCTCTTCTGCTCCATCAATCATGATAAATGTTTAAGAAGGCTGAAAGTTCATCAACTGCATCATCTCTCGTACCAGCCGATTTGTCTCCTCAATATGTCTCCTATTATCTGTCACTTGAGTCTGAAGTTCATTTCTCTCACTTCTTAATTCTTCAAGTTCATCTCTTCGCACCAGTTAAATGATGAAGAACTTGAGCCACAATATTGTAGTCTTCCAAATTATCACTGGTATTTGGGACGGATTAATCTTGAACTGACTTGAAACATGAGTTCCCTCAAAGCCGGGAGGTAGAATGTCATCAGAACATGCTCTGCTTGGATGCAAGAGCAATGATCTCTTTGCTTGGAGGTGATTTTGAGAACTTAACCTAACTTGTGAAGGAGATTCTTCTTGTAACAATAACCTAACCTGTTTAATGAAGAAGTATTAGTCTTTTACCTTTACCTCTCTCTTCTAACATTTATTCATAACCAATATTTAGGAAGCATCTTCTTAAAAATGACTAATTATTGATTCTATCTACATTATATTTACCAAGTCAATGACTTAGTGTTACCTCAAGTACCTGCATGGTGATTATTCATATGCATATTCTTACAAAATAGAGAAAGTCATCTTATTCCTAAAGTGGCTATATATAGAAATATGGCACAAGCTTATTGAGTGCAAACCACAAATGTATAAAGAAAAATCAAATACTAGTCATCAAATATGATACTAATGAAAAGTGATCAAACAAATATTGTGCACAAAATGAATTCACATCCTAAAGTGTTCAAGATTCCATTTGACTAGACATCCTAAAATCAGTTTGGCCAATCTAATTTCTAATCCCTAAATACATGCTTGGTATAAAAAAATGAAAAAAGAAAAAAAAGAGTTCAACATCAGAATAAAGGACTTAAAGACATATAGTTTTTAGTTTCTGTTTCAAAGGAAATATAAAAATATATCAATTCTCAAACATTTTGATCCGTATCTTTAGTTCTTGTTTCTTATCATGTTCCAACAATAACCTTTTGCCAGGTTTAATACACACGACACATCAATATATGGATATTGCATTTCTATTATCAGTAATATGTACTTGCTGAACTTTTTGACCACCGAACTTAATAGTCAACACTATAGATCTAACTCAAACTCAAATCAAGAATAGCCACCCCAGAAACAAATAATCATGGAATGCAGAAGGAATGTAGACTGAAAAGGGAAATAATATACGGATAAAAAAATTTAAAAAACAAGCAGAACAAAAGGCTGCCATATGATTTTATTTACCTAATTTTCTGGACTTTCAACACAAACTATGTTGAACAGTCTTCCCCTTTTTCCAATCTCTAACAACAAAGAATAGAGGAATCTTATTCACACATTTTTAGTACAGCTTGGTCAAACAGAATCTATAACCCAACGTGTAAAGATATCTAAACTCTTAGATTTTCTAATTTTCTTTATTGCATAACACAGGAAGTTAGCAAGGGTACAAGGGCACAATAAAAACAACATATTGACTTTGGAAGCTCATCCTTTTCTATGGCTACCTCTTGCAAAACTCTCATCCTTTGGAAGCTCATCCTTTTCTATGGATACACTAATCAAACACTTAAGATTTATAGAAATTAGACTAGACAATTTCAATGAATCATATTATTGAGACAACTATTCCAAATCAGCCATATCTCACAGAAGTATTGAAGTGTGGACGCATTATACTGGTTACTCAAACTACTTTTAGGAGAGCACTTAATTGATGTTAAGAATGCTAGATTCAGTTGTACCAAAAGAAGTTCATAAACACATGCAAATAGTATAGAATATATGTAGTTTCTCATAATCAAATAGTTAACTTGTTATTATGCAAAATAGTATAGAAATCTACTTTCAACTTTCAAGGTATATTCCTTTCTGCTTCTGATATCAAAATCAATAGCCCAAAATCCAGCCAAAACCAATTACCAATCAAGAATTAAAATATCGTAATTCAACATTCCCTGTTTAGGCATGTCTAGATATTTTTAGTTACCTTACTATCCATCAACAAGAAATGATGCACCAAACACAAATTTCAGAAAAGTTGTTGCATGCAGTAGAAAGCAAATACACACAAAAAAAAATGTTCAAACAAATAAATGCATCTAACGAAAATTGTAGTTATTCACTAAGTAATTTTTAAATAATGAAAATTAGAGCAGAGAAAATCTGAAACAGACCTACCAAACAAAACAAGAGCAGCTTTGGAAAACCACCACCCAACTAAGTAAAACAAAAAAGAAACAATGAGATTAAGACTTTCTCGGAGAAATATTCAATTTTCTGCACGACCAAACAGTTCAACTAATCTTCAAAAACTGACACACAAAAAAAGAAAAAATAAAATAATTTTTTTAAAAAAAACTATCATCACTCAAATATCACCAAAGATTTTTTTTTTTAAAAAAAGCAAGCCCACTTCAGAAATCAGCAAAAACACCAAGAACAAAACTTGAAAACTTTTCTTAATCATTAGCAAATAAACAACACACATAAGCCTTTTGCACAACGATACCTATGAGGAGCAAAAAATAGACAAGAAGAAATAAGGACAAAGGACCAAATAATGAAGCAATAACTTGAAGTAATGACTTGGCATCTTAAGTCTGAAACAAACTCAGAATTCAAATAACAAGAAAATCCAAACTCCACCCATTATCATTTTTCATTTTTTGTAGCAAACACGAAATAGACTATCAATCAAGCTCTTCGTATCATTTACCAACATTCACAAACAAGACCAATACTCATCATTAGTTAATGAACAAATTGACATTTTATCAAGTAATGCATGTGCAACTTTCATGAAAGAAATTCTGCAATTTAAAAGGAGCAAGGTGAGAAACTTAATCAATAATAGGTCCTGGCCATATAGCAGAAACAAAACAATGTATGAACTCTATCATTCACTCATAAAAATCAAAGGTCAGCATACCATACCCTCACAGTCATAGCCATTCATTCTAAGAACAAACTCAATCAGATAAACTAATTTGTTGAAGTGGAAACATAAACTAGACAAAGGAGATTAAGAGAATAAGATAAGAGAATAAGATAAGGAAATATAATCAGTAATGACTTACATTTGACCTACTGGGCAGTTTGACACCAAAAACTTACATTTTGCTTGGTCAGAAAATCTGTGTGGAGATATAGTCTTGTCAAACTTGTCTATAACACTATTGATAAGATGTTTATCTTCACAAGATTCTGACTTCATTCTGTGGAAAGGATATGGTCTCTTTTCCAGATTTTGCTGAGTCCTAAACCCTAAACCATCAGGAATGTCCTGAGGTACATTGTTTGGCACAATGAAAGATTTTCTAAGCGCTTGTTCATTTGATTTTACACGAACTCCAGTTGCAGGACTCTGCTTCAGTGTTCCCAAATTATAAATTTCCTTGGATTCCTCTGGGAGATCTACTTTTGAAGAATTAAAAGACCCAGATCTCTATAAAGTAACAGGTTTCCTTCCAGAAGCTTTATATGGAAGAAAATAACATTTCATTAGATACATAATTGGAAAAGTAATCAGAATTATAAATACACAGAAACCATAACATATATAAATCCTCTCAATCTGCATTCATCATGTCAGGAACTTCACTACATGCTTGCATGTAGAGTTAAATTTCTAGCTTGAGTCACTTCAAGAAAATTGTAAATACATCCTTCACTGAAACAACCCATTGATGCAATGGAAGCATCCTATTTATTAATATGCTTAGGTGTACTATATGGTACAGACTCTACTTTGCAAGTTGAATTGTTTCAGAATTTTAACAAAGCTAAATCTAAACTAATCATAAACCAACATCATACTGTGTTCGTAATGCAGGTTACACTACACAGCTTATAGCTAAACTAGTCAAATGTGAAGTATCAATAGGTTTGCACAAATTAGGTTTATCAAGTTAACCAAGGGAATATCAGGTATCACTTGACACTTTTAAGAAAGCTAGAGACTTACGATAGTTAGCAAAATAGTTTCAGTAAGGAAAGATAAAAGACAATTGAGAAATTATCACAATTTGGTGGAAGAATTAAAAGGCAGACAATAGCCATCCATTAAATACAGCAATAACAGTGCAACTAATTAATATAGAATTTTAATTTTCAAAGAGTAAGACTGTGTTTACAGGGATGCTGGGAAGCATAAGGCGGCGACGTCGAGGTGGTAAGGCGGCATCGTTCACTTGCTCACAGAACTGCAATGGCCATTGGGTAGGGTTATGAAGAACAGAGGGAAAAGGAGGGGTTACGATGGAGAGGCGGCAGCGCAGACGGTTGGGTGGTGCAATGGAGCGATGCAGCGCAACGGAGCTACGACGCGACAGCAAGGAAGAGTGGTGTGGCTAGGATGCACGACGCAGTCAGATGCAGGACAAATCCGTTGCAGATCGAATGGTAAGAGCGGGTCGCGCAGTGCAGCTGGGACGACAGATCTGACTCGCGATGGTGCGAGCTGGGTGCTGATCTGATCAGGCGGGTCGCGGATCGTGGTTGGGAACAGAACGACTGGATCTGTACCAGAGGTGCAACGACGGTAGTTGTCTTGGGTAGAGGAAGTTGCGATGTAGCGAGAATGAGAGGGAGAGGGCGAGAGATTGAGAGGGAGAGCGCAAGAGAGAGGGAGAAAGAGTGAGAGGAATTTCAAATTGGAACTTTTTGTTATCAGAGCATTTTTTAGCGACCGCATGTTCGGTCGCTACTTTTTTTTTTTATTATTTAGAGATCAAAATTTTGATCTCTAAAACTTTTTATTTTTATTTTTTATAGTATAATTTTAGTCTCTAAATCGATCTCTAAAATCTAAATTTAGAGACCGAATTAGAGAATGATTTTTTTGGTAATTTTTTAATTTAGAGACCGAAATATTGGTCTCTAATAATAACACACATTTTTATTTTTTTAAATTTTTTTAGTAATATAATTTCTGTCTTTAAATCGGTCTCTATAGAGACCGAAATAAATCGGTCTCTAAATCGGTCTCTAAAAGCTAAATTTAAAAATCGAATTAGAGACCAATTTTATTTCAATAACAAATTAATTTTTTTCTTTAATCGGTCTCTATTTCGGTCTCTATAGAGACCGAAATAAATCGGTCTCTAAATCGTTCTCTAAAACTCAAATTTCTAGTAGTGATTAAAAGTATTGAAATAGGACAACAGAAAAGAAATTATGATCAAGTATTTATTTTGTGACATAAAGAATTATTTATTAAATTATCAATTATTCTTTCTAAATTTATATTACTGATTTAAATTGTTGGACTTTTAGTTATGGCTTTTAGAAATAAAGTTTGGTAAAAAATGAATGGTAAATTTATATTACATGTTTTTGCATTCTCCTACTAAGATTTTTATCTCACTCTTCTTATGGTAAATTGTTTCAAATCATGCTAACTGTGAGAGTTATCATTGATTTTAGTGTAGAACAAGTCTACATGCCTGATCTCGGAGACTATGTTTTTAATGTTACACTAGGAAATCTGTTCCTGATTGTACTACTCTTTGATGAGTAGTTTAAAAAAAATATAATATTTGTAAATATGTAAATACATAAAAGTAACTGTGATGGCACCCTGAAGGCTTTAGTAATTCCTAATTTTGTTGAAATGGTGCCTAACTTAGAAAGTGTACTGTGTGATTGTTATTGTTTGTACTAGCTAGCTCTTGAAAGGACAACCTTATGTAAAATATCAAATGAACTAATGAAAAATGTAGCAGTTTGTGTTTAACAACTTATTCTAATTAGAAATTCAAATAAATAAAAGTAAATTAGAGTAGGACGTTACAGTATGGTATCAGAGCAAAGTTCTAGGAAAAAGTAGTTTGGGAACCATTATTGCTTTCTAACTAATAAGAAAGTTGTTGCAGGAAAAAAATGGCTCACAGAAGGAATAATGCAAGGAATAACACAAATCCTCATCCAGAAGACAAAGTAGAAAGGATGATGGATACTCTCGCTGAGATAGCTACAGCAATGCGAGAGCAGACAACTGTGGCGAATCAATTCTTTCAGCATATACGAGTAAGTGGAGGCAGGAACAAGGCATTCCCGCGGTCAACCCAAATTTCCAAGGGTTGTCAAAATTCCGGAAAACCAATCCTCCAGCTTTCAAAGGAGAATATCATCCTGTTGCTGTGGAAAGTTGGCTAATGGAGTTAGAGAAAATTTTTACTATTCTAGGGTGCACTGATGCCCAAAAAGTTAATTTTGCTACATACATGCTTACTGGCGAAGCTGAGCACTGGTGGCGAGGAACTAGCAGACTTCTGGAGACCCCAGATACACCTGTCACTTGGGAAATTTTTCAGAATGTTTTTCTGGAAAAATATTTTCCTGCTAGTGTTCGTAACGAGAAAGAATTAGAATTTTTACAATTAAAACAAGGGAGTATGACTGTTGGTCAATACGTAGCTAAATTTGAAGAGGTGGCAAAATTCTCCTCTCATCTCCGATTTAATAATAATGAAGAATGGAAGGCAGTGAAATTTGAATCTGGATTAAGACCAGACATAAAGAAGGAGGTAAGTAAATTAGAAATTAAGCAATATTCTATATTGGTTAACAAGTGCAGGATTGTAGAAAGAGATCTTCAGGAATATAAGGCAGAGTAGGAAAGACAATTTTAGTTCAAGCGAAAGAGGGAAGATAATGGGAGGAGAATTGGAAATAACAAATTTAGACAAAATATGAACAAAGAAAAACAGGTGCAGCCTGAAAAAAAAAATGCCCAAAGTGTGGAAAGGCACACAGAGATAGACCATGCCTGTATGGACAACGGGTATGTTACACTTGTGGTAAGCCAGGACATATGTCAAGAGATTGCAGACTCAATAAGGGAAATCCTCTGACAGCACCACAAGTTAAGAATTCACAGACAAAACCTCAAGTTCTAGGAAGAGTTTTTGCTCTTAACAGTCAAGACGCAGAACAATCTGCAAAGCTGATAACAGGTCAGTGCCTCATAAACAATACTCTTTTAACTGTATTGTATGATTCTGGAGCTACTCATTCTTTTATCTCCAATGACTGTGTGAAAAATCTAAAATTTCCTGTGACCGAGTTACCCTATAATTTATTGGTAATTACACCTACTGGAAGTAGAGTCCAAACTTCCTACGCATGTTTAAATTGTCCTATATTTGTTGAAAATAGACCTTTTGTTGCAAACCTAATCTGCTCACCTTTGCAAAACCTTGATGTTATTTTAGGAATAGATTGGCTATCCTCTAACCATGTGATCCTAAATTGTCTTGATAAATCTATTTCTTTTCATTCACTCCCTAAGCAAGAAAAATCTCAGAGTATTCTTTTATCTGCCAATCAAGTTAGTAGGGGTATATTAGAAAGAACTCAAGAATACATTCTCCTTCTCTCTTCTGAGACAAAGAATGAGCTAAATTTAAATAATATTCCTATAGTTAAAGACTACCCAAAAATTTTCCCCACAAATATTTTTAGCCTACCTCTGGAAAGAGAAATAGAATTTTCTATTGACTTAATGTCAGGAGTAGGTCCTATATCAATAGCACCCTATAGAATGTCCCCTATAGAACTGAGTGAACTTAAGAAGCAAATTGAAGAATTATTGGAAATACAATTCATAAGGCCCAGCGCATCTCCTTGGGGAGCTCCAGTCCTTTTTGTGAAAAAAAAAGATGGTACTCTTAGATTATGTGTAGATTATAGACAACTGAATAAGGTAACCATTAAGAATAAATACCCACTCCCTAGGATAGATGATTTACTAGACCAAGTAAGGGGAGCTTCAGTATTCTCAAAAATAGATTTAAAAGTGGGATACCATCAGATTAGGATTAAAACAGAAAATATTCCTAAAATAGCTTTTAGAACTAGATACGGTCATTATGAGTATTTGGTAATGTCATTTGGATTAACTAATGCTCTTGTGGTATTTATGGATTATATGAATAGGATATTTAGCTCATATTTGGATAAGTTTATGGTGGTTTTTATTGATGATATTATGATTTATTCAAAGACAGAAGAAGAGCATGAAACTCATTTAAGAATAATGTTAGAAACTTTAAAAGAAAAACAATTATATGCAAAGTTGGAAAAATATGAATTTTAGATGAGAGAAATCAAATTCCTAAGACATGTGGTAAATCAAGAAGGAGTTGTTGGAGATCCTAGTAAAGTAGAAGCAGTAATGCATTGGGAACAACCAAAGACGATAACAGAGATAAAAAGTTTCTTAGGCTTAGCAGAATACTATCGTAGGTTCATAAAATGATTTTCACAAATAGCCTTGCCATTAACAAGATTAATTAGGAAAGGAACTCCTTTTGTATGGACCAAGGACTGAGAAAAGTTTTCAGGAATTGAAAAAGAAACTTACTACTGCTCCTATACTAGTAATTCTTGATCCTTTAGGATATTTTGTGGTTTATAGTGATGCTTCCAAAAAGGGATTAGGATGTGTGTTGATGCAAAAAGGGAAGGTAGTAGCCTATGCCTCTAGACAACTAAGGCCACATGACGAAAATTATCCAACACATGATTTAGAATTACCAGTAGTGATTTTTGCTTTAAAAATTTGGAGACATTATTTATATGGAGTAAAATTTGAAGTATACACTGATCATAAAAGTCTAAAATATTTATTTGATCAAAAGGAATTAAATATGAGGCAAAGAAGATGGATTGAGTTTCTTAAGGATTATGATATAGAAATCAAGTACCACCCAGGTAAAGCTAATATAGTAGTTGGCGCTTTAAGTAAGAAATCCCTCCATATGTCGTACATGTTGATTCAGGAAATGGAATTGATAGAAAAATTTAGGAATTTAAATCTCTCAGTAACCTTAGAGTTAAATAAGATTTGTCTAAGTGTTTTACAAATTAATTGTGATTTAAGGACAAAAATCAAGAAGACACAGAAATAAGATCAGTTTTTTTAAGGTCTTAAGGAAGGGATGCTTGAAGGAAAGCATCCAGATTTTAATTTAGTGGATGAAGTAGTTATATACAAAAATAGGTTATGTGTACCTAATAATTCAGATTTAAAGAAATAAATTTTAGAGGAAGTCCATAGAAGTATGTATACAATTCATCCAAGAATCAATAAGATGTATCAAGACCTCAAAAGTCAATTTTGGTGGCCTGGGATAAAATCTGAAATAGCTAAATATGTATCTCAATGTTTGACATGTCAGAAGATTAAAATAGAACATCAAAGACCTTCAGGTTTATTACAACCTTTAGAAATCCCAGAATGGAAATGAGATAGCATTTCTATGGACTTCGTGATAGGCTTACCAAGAACTAACTTAGGATATGATGCCTTATGGGTGATCGTAGATAGACTAACTAAGCCAACACATTTTCTGCCCATTAGAATCAATTATCCACTAAATAAATTAGCTCAACTGTACATTAAAGAAATTGCGAGACTTCATGGTATTTTAACTACCATAGTATCAGATAGAGACTCGAGATTTACCTCTAGATTTTGGGAATCTTTACAAGCAGCCTTTGGGACGAAATTATCATTTAGTACTGCTTATCATCCTCAAACTAATGGTCAAACTGAAAGGACAATCCAAACCTTAGAAGACGTGTTGAGGGCTTGTGTATTGGATTTTAAGGGAAGTTGGAATGTCTATTTACCATTAATAGAATTTACTTCTAAAAAAATCTCCTAAACTAACTTCTTCTAATATAATTAACTATGTACAAGTACATGTACATTAAAAAAAATTAACTAGAGGAAATATCTAAATATTAACTGATTTTTTTTTAAAAAAATATTAATGGGTCATGTTCAACCTATGTCTTAAATGTGTCTAAGTGTGTCTGAGGAGACGTGTTTAAGACGTGTCCAAGCTAAAAATAATAATTTTTTTAATCAGACACATTTAGACACACAGGACACGTGTGTCATACACGTGTCTCCATGTGTCTGATATAGACACGTGTCCAACATGTAAACACGCCTTAAAAATGGCGTGTCCGTGCTTCATAACTTGCTCTTTAGCTTCTTTGATCTTCGCCAGAAAAGGTTTGATGTGAGGATTTAGAAGATGATGATGATTCACGCGAGAACCTCTGAGTAATTGTCCTTTTTTTTGTTTTATTTTCTGTGTAGTTTAATTCTTGATTTGTTTGATTTTCTAATTTTAATTCATTGTTGTATGAAGTAATTTTTTATTTGCTTCATTTACTTTATAGCTTAATCAGCAATTGGAATATTCACTAATATAGTAACATTATGCAATTATTGTACAAATATTTGGGATAATTAACCTAAATATTTCCTTCTTACTTTAGTTGTGTAAATTAACTTGATCATTTTACATAATTATATATTGTATATCTTTCATTATATATCTTTCAGGTTATTTCTTCCGATAATATTGATGATTATTAAAATAAAGAGTAGCTTTTATTTAATTTGATTAAAACAAGTAAAGTGTTTTAGTCATAGCTAATAACATTAAAAAATTATTAGTTAAATTTTTCAGTCCACAAATTTTACATGAATAAGTTTGTAATGTCCTAAATTTATTAAAAAATATTTTTACTTAAGTCTAAAATATGATAACAAATCTTAATAATAATAATATAATAACAAATCTTAAGAAAATATAGAAATTATGTAATTATTTAATAATTTGTATCAATTTTTTTAATTAAATCAATATATTAATTTAGTTACCTCTTATTTCACTTTCATAAGATTTAGAAGATGATGATGATTCACGTGAGAACCTCTTAGTAATTGTCCCTTCTTTTTTTTTTGTTTTATTTTTTGTTGTATTTTAATTTTTGATTTGCTTGATTTGCTAATTTTAATCCATCATTGTATGAAGTAATTTTTTATTTGCTTCATTTGCTTTATAGTTTATTCATCAATTGAAGTCTTCACAAATATAGTAGCATTAGACAATTATTGTACAGATATTTGGGATAATTAATCCAAATATTTTCTTCCTATTTTAGTTGTATAAATTAACTTGATCATTCTACATAAATATAAAATGTACATCTATCATTATATATCTTTCAAGGGTTATTTCTTTTAATAGTATTAATGATTATTAAAATAAAAAGTAATTTTTATTTAATATGATTAAAACAAGTAAAGTGTTTTAGCCATAGCTAATAACATTAAAAAATTATTAATCAAATTCGTTAGTCTACAAATTTTGCATAAATAGGTTTGTAATGTCCTAAATATATTAAAAACAATTTATTTAAGTCTAAAATATGATAATAAATCTTAATAATAATAATATAATAACAAATTTTAAGGACATATGGAAATTCTTGAAGTAATTGTTCAACAATTTGTATCAATTATTTTTAATTAAATTAATATATTAATTTTGTTAACTCTTATTTCACTTTTATGCATCTCTTATTTAAATAACACACTAATACACTTAAATTTCTCATTCTCTCTACGCTCTCACACTTTTTTTAACTGTTAGTTTTATACACTTCATAAGTAAGATACTTACTTAGTACATGATATAAAGATTACATTAAGTGTTGAAAATACTTTGAATAACTTAAGGTTTTCAATTATACTAAAAATAAAATAAAAAATTTACAGATATCTAACCAAGATGTAAATGAAGTTAATGAAACCCTACTACATAAAGTATAACTTAATTTTTATCCAATTATATGTGTATCTAATAATAAAAGTTATTATATCAAGAATAAACATGTAATAAAAAAAAATAATTAGTAGAACAATTGAGCAATGAATTTTTAATATTAGATAATTTTGTCTATATATATATATATATATATATATATATATATATATATATATATATATATTGTACATATGTCTATATATTTCATTTAATAAAACTATTATATTATATTTATATTTATAACTCAATTCTTAATTAACATCATGCATAATACATGGACATAAATAATATTATTATTCATTATACTTATATAAAAGTAATGTTATAAATTGTCATTGTTAGAGAATATATTTTCATATTTTCTTTATAATTTTTTCTAAGATGATTTTAATATACCATTGATATGTAGTTAAACATAACATAACTTATATTCTAAATTCTATGACTTTTTTTTTCAAATTTTTATTATTATATTACATTTGAATATTATTTTCTAAAATTATTAAATATTTTTATTAGTTGTTCAATTTATTAAATTATATCCAATGCATCAAAGAAGTACAAATAAAATTATTGTAAATTATTTTATAGAGATATTTTTTAATTTAAAATTAATATAAAAAATACAAATGAAAAATATTAAAAAAATAAAGTATTAATAATACATGCACAGACGTGCACACACACACACACACACACACACACATAAAATTTAGCAATTTCTCGGAGATAGAAATCTCGTGGGACAAGGAATACAATCTCCGTCTCTGTCCACACATCTGTATCAAGAGGATTTTTATCTTGTTCCCATTCGTGCAGAAAAAATTTCTTGAATTTGTGTCCCCAAATAGGATAGTTCCCATGAGGATCCTTAAATGTAAGGAGATTTTGTCATCTCAAAAAAGCCATATAATCAAAAATTGAAATTATCTAAAATTATATAAACTAATTATTTATTGAGATGTCATATAAAAAAATATTTATTAAGAGGAGTACATAACTTGATTATCATAGCAATTGATTAATGAAAACAACAAATAGTTTTCAGTAGGTCCCATTGTAAACTCCACTAATTAAAATTTAATCAAATTCAGATGAAAAAGTTAGAATTAAAAACTCCACTAATTATAACTACATATATGAAATAAAAACTTTACAAGAATACATGATAAAATCAATTAAAAAGTTCGAATTTATAATAAAGTTTGCTTAGTAAGATCATTTAAACATAATTGAAAACTTGTATCATATAACATTAAAGTTTTATTGATGTTTTGAATTAAATTATTTGCAAGAGTTAATATAGTTGTTGTAGACAATTAATAGAAGAAATTAACCTCAAGGAGAACATTGATGGAGTGTGTGTAATGAATAAGTTATAACTCTGTATCATATTAAAATAGATTGGATTTATGAAAGAGAATAAGATTAAAGAACTTAAGAAATCATATGTCAGTTGATTAATTTAACTAATGTGTGTTATTTTATTTAGTCTACTTAAATTATATAAACTAAATGTATAAGTTATAAAATTCTAAGGTATTTAAATACATTGAGTATCATTTGATTATATTATTATTGGCCATTTCAATTTTTAGTATGTTTTTTTTTATTTGTCATTATAATATCTATCCATGTAAGATTATTTTATTAGTATAATTTAACATTAGGAGCAACTTAGTATACTCTTAATAATAAGTTGATAAAATATTCAAATAAAGAAACATATAAAAATTAATATTAAAAGAAAAAAACTATAGAATCAAAAATTGAAATTATCTAAAATTATATAAACTAATTATTTATTGAGAAATCATATTATAAATTATTTATTGAGAGAGTACATAGTTCGATTATCATAACAACTGATTAATAAAAATAAAAAAAATAACTTTTAGTAGGTCTCATTATAAATTTTATTAATTATAACTTAATCAAATTTTTTAAATCATCCAGATATCATATCTCTAGATTAATTATATTTTTTCTTAGTACTACATAATTTAATATTATAATCCAATACAACATAATAGCATACATATATTTTTAACAAATTAATAACACAAATAAAATAATTTTTATAAAAACTAATAAAAAAGATTTGGAACTCTCAAGTATTAATTTAAATTTTTAAAAATAAAATAAAAAAGTAAAGAAGAGCAGATTGTGATTGGACCTGTATTAAGCACCATAAAAAATGGAGTAAATATTGGGTCCACTCACCAAACTCTCTCATTTTCAAAGCTTAGAACTCTTCGTACAAATACAAATATTTATTGAAGAATCCACAAATTTAATTATAAATTAAAAAAAAAAGAAAGAGAAAAGTAATCCGAGGCAAACAAAGAAGATAGAGGGCCAAGGTTTTGACATTTTACATTGGAACTACTGTCGAAGCGAGCGACTTTATGGTCTCTACGTACACACCAGCGAGGAGAAATGGAGAGTTGGAAACACCTGCTTTGCCTTGCTGAATCTGGAACTGGAAGTGCAGTCTCAAGCACCACTCAAGAACTCACAACCTCAGGCACACTCTAGAACTCACAGCTTCTGTTCTATTCGTGATGATGGCAGTCGCTGACTGGATATACAAAAACAAGTTTAGGGGCTACGGCAAACAACACACGACGAGGTTCAATTTTTTTTCTGCAAAATGGTTTTTTCTTTGGCAATAGAATCAGATTATAAGCAAATCGGTTGGGTTACGGGTTGTCCGGGCTTAACCAGTTTTGACTGGGTTAATAAAAAAAACAGTCTGCTAGTTGAGTCGGTTCAAATTATACTACACGCTTCAATGTAGTTTTGTCTGCTTTTTTATTAAATTGTCTTAAAATTATTTATTAAGATATTATTTTTTTAAATTATTTATTAAAATATTATTTTTTAAATTATATATTAAATTGTAACTTTTTTTTTGTTAGTGTTACATTTTTTTATTAGTTTCTGTTTTACGTAAAAAACGTCAAAAAATAAAAAATTTTGACGTTTTTTACGTAGATGTGTCACCCTCTTTGACGTTGTAACAATAAAAATGCCAACATGTCTAGCGTATTGAGGGCAAAAGCATCATTTCATTCAACGCTTTTAGGGTATATATAGCTCCATTCGAGTTCCAACCGAGTCATCCTCTTCATTTTTTCAAATTTCACTCTCTTTATATAAATTTTCTCTCTTTAAACTCTCTTAACTCTCAACTCTCTCACCTAATTCATTTGGTAGCTGCTGCTAGAAGTGGTGTCTGGATTTTCATGTTTGATCATATTCAGATATTATTCTTTATTTGTAAGTATTTATTATAATATTTGAATTTTTCTTTTATGACTTGTTGGTTGTTTTTTTTATTATATTAATGTTAATATATATTTATGCTAGTATTTAGAAGTTTTACAAATTTTTACTTTTTTGCTTGAGTAATTAATAGGGTACCACATGTGAATTGTATGAATTACTTCAAATTTTGCTTGTATTAGTTAACCATCAATGTGTATTTGAGGATTATTATTGTGTATTACTTTACTACAATGTTGTATTCGAGTAGTATTAATATATGTCAGTTGATTGTTAGTGTACACTTCATTACTCCCATATAATTTGATTCTCTTGTTGCTTTTAATTGGTGTCTTCGTTTCTACCATCGATAACACATTTTAAATATGTACATTATTTTTCATATTGTCACACTAATTGTTGTTGTTGTTTGACATACAGCATGACAGATGACATCTCTGGTAAACCTAGACCCAGAGGATGACTCAGTTTTGGAGTTGCAGGAGTATCATGTTTCTCATCATGTATGACAGGGACATGAGGACCGGCACTTGCGTGTTAGACGTGCTCATAAAACAAAACATATGGATCCCCCTGCGCGGATTCTTCCATATCTAAAGCAGGTTGACTTATTGGGGGTTGCCTATATGGGCTATTGTAGTATTGACCACTCCTTGATTACTGCGTTGGTAGAGAGATGACATCCAGAAACATATATATTTCACATGCCTACTGGAGAATGCACTATAACGTTGGAGGACATCAATATCATATTATGTATTCCTATTGACAGCGCTGTTGTTACTGGCCTTGCCCATTGAACTGATTGACTCAATCTATGTGATTAGTTGTTAGGGATTGATGAGACTCTGTCGCTCATATCTAGTGCATGCATTGATATGACATATCTGTGGCAGCCAGTTCTTATAGAGCTCACGGATGATGATGACAACGATTACGTGCAACAAAGTGCACGACATTACATACTTAGGTTGCTTGGAGGGTTATTTATGCCCTAATCATTCTAGTAAGTATGTGCACTTGATGTTCCTTCCGTTGTTGGAGGACTTTGTTGTTGTTGGGACATACAGTTAGAGGTTTGCAGTCTTGACGTATTTGTATAGAGAGCTTTGCAAAGCTACGGACTACAAGACATATGAGATCGAGGAGGTTGCATCGTACTTGCTGACCATGTTTAACTCAATGTGTTCTATGGTGCCGATTGTGGTAACTTACGTCCATTGGGATGACAGTAAGTTTCTGAACATATCATTTCTTTATATTACTTTACTCTATTACTTTGCTCTATTGCTTACTTTGATCTATTTCTCACTTACGTCCATAATACTTTGACTTATGAATAGGTGGCGCAAGCATAAAGTTTTGAGTGATACTATGACCGGTGTACTTAAATATTATCGTTGGTTCTTTAATCAGCTGAACAATGATGAGATATGTATTATTTTACATTCATTTGAATTAATTACTTATGTATATGATTTTTAATTCTGTGTACATATTATTTTATAGATTATATGACAACCACACATAAAAAAGAAGCTGGCATCATTTCCACCTTTTTTTGTGACTGGTAGGGATATAACATTAGTAGTGGTTCCTCTCATATTTTTTCACATTGTTGAGTGACACTAGCTAAATCGGGTGATACGCCAGTTTGGTCTTGACCAGCTCATACCAATGAGGCCGCGCCTGTAACACCCTCCCTAGGGTATCACATGTCTGACTCCCGACTCATAATCTAAAAATCAATTCGTAAAAGGTTTGAGTTATGAAAATATGGGTTTCAAAATTTCTTTCTTTACTGAAACATAAACTTACTGAAATTCATAAGTATTACTGAAAATATATTTAAACTGATTAATATACAATATTGACACCAATTAATATTTCACAATTTAAAGAGAAATATAAAATTAACAGACTCTTTTTTTTTAACAAGAAGCAAACCCCATGACGGTCTTATTTAATAAGACGGTGACAATACTAACGTTAAAACTTATCATACTTATTCTGTTGTGTATCCATCTTGTTGCACTAGACATCCGTTCTACATCCGTTCTTTTGTCAACACCGCACACCTTCAGTCCCGAATGTGCACTCCTTATTGTTGTCACTAACATCATCTCGAGTATTCATGCGTTATGTCTAAGATAACTCGATCCTTCTATTATTTGATTTTAACAAGACAAACACAAAGAAAACAACATAACAAAGAGGTGAGATCACCTACGTGCCAATACCAATATGGCAAAGACAAAGATAACACAAATAACATATCATACGATATATCATACCGAGAATTTCAATAATACACTCAACATTAATCAACTATCATCATCATACCATTAACATTATTATCATCACACAATAATCACAATAATGCCATCAACATGATTATCATCATCATCATCCAAATATTCAAAACAATTGTCATAGCCTAATATTCCTCAATTAATATATCATACGATATAAATGTCGATTATGCATGTGCACAAAAACTCGCTTTTTCAAAAACAACTCCATGGAGGTTTTCACAATTTCGAGAAGAATGCTTCTCACGGTTAATTGCCCAGCCTAAGTTCACGACAATCTCCCGGGTCGTAGAAAAGAATCGTGTTCTTGTTGGGTATCGTCAATGCGTTGCAACGGATGCATCGCCAAGTGGCAGACAGTGGTACTCGCCACTTGTCCACTCGGTCGACCGCGCGCTACTTGACGCACCCCAAGATCCATCATAGATCTCACTGTCAATTCTCATTCCCTCTTTAACCACAAGGGCCAAAATAGCTTATTAGCTATACGCACCACAATACACGAATATATCAGTGCAAGTCCAACCCCAAAGGACCAAATCTTTTTAATTTCATTTGTTCAATGTAATCATATGCTTCAACGCATATTTTTCCAATGCACGTATAATGCACCAAATCCAATCACAGACAAATATGTCATTTTCTCACAAACAGTGTATGGACACTGGTTCAACAGTAATCATACTGTACTTTCAACAGCGAAAATCATGTTATCACATTTTCATAGTTATAAAACACTTTCGTCGTGTTTTCACAAAATTGCGCAACATTCCCGTTACGTTTTCACAATTCCAAAACATTTTTGTTACGTTTTTCAAAATATCGTAACACTTTTATTACGATTTCAAAAACGCCGCAACTCTTCACATTGACTTTTAAATCACGTACTAATTTTTCAACATTTTTCTCAATCGCGTAAAAATATACGTTTCTCAAATCCCATAATATTTTTCCAATGTTTCAAAATCGCGTAACTTAAAAATCATCATTTTAAGTCGCGTAAATCATTTTCTTTCATTTTCAAAATATTTAAAACACTTTTAAATCACATAATGATTTTTCGCTATTTTCACAATCACGTAAAAATAATTCATCACTTTTCCATCACGTAGTGATTTTTCAATAGTAATTTAGATTACACGTAAAATATTTAAACGTAATTCAAATCGCGTAGAAATATTTCAACGTATTTAAAATCGCGTAGAAAATTTTACTATATTTCCAAACACTTAGAAATATTTTACTGTATTTCAAACCACGTACTTTAAAATTACGTTTTTAAGATACGTAAATAAATTTTTTTCACCACAATTTCATTACGAGAAAATATTTCTCAACCTTCAAATATTCCTTTTTCAACTTTTCTTAAATAATATAACTTTATACTTCATGTAATATATTTTCTTACTCAAGAAAATCTTTTTCCACATTTCTTTACTCAAGAAATCATTTTCCAAAATATAATTCATAAAATCACTTTTCCATTGATATAAATCAACGTTTCAAAACTTAACATTTTCTAACGTACTTTCAAAACTCAAAAATAAATTATACGTTGGTAAATTTTCAAAACACCATTATATTTCCCATTTTTCTCAAATCACTTCCAAAATCATTCTTCAAAATAAATTAGAGTTCAAACATGTTCAACCTCTCTTTGTCTTTCATTTACAAAATTCTCTCAAGTGATAAAAACACTGATTTCTTTCCAAATTCCTTATATTAAATCAAGTTACGTTTTCACTTTGAAAATCACTTTGTTCATAAAAATCAAGACATTATAAGCCTTTAAAAAACATGGACATGACTATTGAAACCATCAAATATTTTTCTTTTAAATTGATATGATTTTACACAAACAAAACCATTAAAAATCCTTTACAAAAATGTAAGACTCATAGTCTTTGAAAATCAAATCATTTGTTCATTTCTATTTTTCACTTTCTTTGCAAATCCATTTTCACTTTCTTTATAAATTCTTTTTCACTTTCTTTGCAAATCCTTAAAATCATCATTGCTATTTTCATTTAAATCTCATGTTTAGTAAAACACTTAGAAACTTTTTACACAAAATAAATCAATAAAAATCATTCTAAAACCGTGTTCATGTACTCTTTTAAAAATAAACTCTTTATTTATTTTCCTTGCTTTTTCTAAACATCCATATTCATCATTCAAGGAAATATTAATTTTGTGAACACCTATCTTGAGGTGTCTTAACCAAAATTCACCATGTTCTAGGGATCAAAAATTAATTCCTTTATTCTTGAAAAATTTCAACATGAACCCTAATCAAGGGCATCAAAACCGTAGCTCTTCCTTGGCCATTGGGACCAAAATTATTTTTTTTTCCATTATCAAATCATGGCATACACATACATACACAATATATATATATATATATATATATATATATATATATCAAAAGCATGCCATATTATAATCATGCATAGTATAAGCATACCATCAAAATCATAAACTCATGTAAAGCATATTAAGCATAGCAATTAATCAAAGTCTCATAACACACATAAATTATTACATGACCATGGATATGAATCCTCACATGGATTCAACACCCATCAAATATAAGACTATCTCTCACCACCATGCTTGGTTGGTGAGATGGATCTCCCTCTTACCTCTTGAAGATCCTCAAAAACTCTTTGTTTTGCTTCTTTTTTCAAGTCCTTCACCACCAAGAGCTTCTCAAATTTAAAACAAAATACATAGAAATTAGTATACTAAGCTTGATTAGGAGGAACCATGGATCAAACATGGTTTAGATCATGAAAAAGAAAGAAAAAATGAAGTTTCCTTACACTTCACCTCAAAAACCCAAAAGCTTTGATCTTGAAGAAAGTCCATGAAGATGAATGATTTAGAGAAAATCTCCAACATGAAAGTTGCTTAGAATATCATGTAGATTCAAGATCTATGGTTGGATGAAATTAAAAGAGATTGGATGGTGGTTTTGAGTGTCTTGACTGAATGGTTTCTCTTGAAACACAAAGATGGAATTTTTGATTTTTGATAGAAACTTGAAGCTTGGATTTGAAGCCCAAGAAGAATGATTTTGGAAAAACTCATAACTAGAGATGTTCTTAGAATGGTGTTTAGGTTTAGAAAATCAAGTTGGATGAAATGATAAAAATTTGGATGATGGTTCTAAGGTGCTTGACCGAAACTTGCTTGGAGAAGAGAAAATAAGAGAATTTCTTGTATTGGTTCTTGGTTCTTTGGATAGAATGATGAGCAATGGAATAAGTGAAATCAATAAATGAGTATTGTCTCCTACTTTTGAGTGTATGACCATGGGATATCAAGAAGAGAGAAAGTGAGAATTATTTGATAGCTTTAATATATATTGAGTAGGATGATGACTATAGGGTACATGTGCAAAGTCACTAAAATTGACTAAGCTTTGCATTAAAAGATGATAGCTTCCTTTTGTCACAAAGTGAAGACAATGAAATGAAATGTCTTCTTTCTCAAGTGTATGGCTGTGGAGTGTGATGAAAAGTGAAGGTGATAATGCATGAAATAAATTTTGGCCTCCCTCCAAGAAATTTTCTAAGGATGCAAACAAAGAAATCATATTCAAGGATGATGTAATATTGACCACGACATGTAATAATGGTCATAAAGCTTTTTTCTTTGTCTTCTAAACAATCCAAAACCGTCCCCTTCCTCTATTTTGCATGCAATAATTTGTCATATTTTTCAAGCCATTATTTGAAGCATTTCTAGCCATTGATTAATTTAATGGTTAGGATTTAGGTAGACTTTTGATTTAGAAGACTTAATCTAGGCCATTGGATCTTTCTCCTTTAAATTCTAGTCATTGGATGTGTCTCCAAAATTAAGGGTCAAGATTACTCCTTCTTACTTTTAATCTAAGGGTCATAATTAGTCTTTGTCACTTTTTAAGACTAAATCTTCACCATTGATTAAATCTAAATCCAATGGTCATAAATGGTCCTTGTTACTTTACAAGACCAAATCTCCAACCTTAATCAATTCTATATCCAATGGTTACAAATGGTCATAGTCACTTTATATGACCAAATCTCTACCCTTGATTTAATCTCCATCTAATGGTTATAAATGATCTTAATTAAATCTTCACCGTTGATTAAATCAAGATCAAGTCTCCATCATTAATTAAATCAATGGTGGATATCCAAACCACCAATGTTGACTTAAGCAATATAATTTCTATTTTTATCTACTAAAATCCCACGAAAGAATATATTTACTGCATTTTTATCGCCCGATAAATAAATACAGTACAAAACACAGTACAATAAAATTTTCTAAAATTATTTCCGGATTCAAGTTTAGTAAGATCCCCTGTCTCCGTCTAAACAGTACAAATTTTTCTATGCGTAGAAAAATTTTTGCTTTCTTGGGGGACCCACTTGAGCCCACGTATGGCCACCCTGGGCCCACATACACCCCCGAGCCCACATACACCCCCCGGGCCCACATACACCCCCTGGGCCCACAATCAGTAAAAAAAAATTTCATAATTATCCACAAAAATCACAAAAATTATAAAATGCACAAATATCAAATCAAATTACGTAAAATAATTAAAACCTAACGGTAAAAATTAAATTACATAAAGTTTTTCTCGGCCCGAAAATTTTTATTTTCCTAACATGGAGTAAATCACTCAAAATGATCAAATACGCTGACGGAATAAACAAAATAATTTTACAATGCACAGAAATTACTAAACAGTAAAATTTTGTTAACTGTCAAAATTACTGTTTAAGAGATACGGAAATTTGGGGTGTTACAGCGCCAGCTTGACAATTTGCAGTTAATAACACTGATATATAGGAATGGTGAGAATTGGTCAGCTACACATGTTGTTTACATAGCCACATATGATAGTCAAAGGGAGAAACTTGTTAAGGGAACCCCATTGCAAGCACTTCTCACTTCGCGTTCTGAGTACATGCGTTGGTATAAAAGAGTTACTAGATGCTGGATTTCTCTCACTGGTGCATCTCATGGGAAAGTGGTAAGCTCTTTACCAATTCGTCAGTTACTATATGTATTTTGTATTGATTGTAATGACATATGATATATCTATTTATTAGGAGGACATTACAAAGCATTTGTATAGTTGGACTACTAATGCTACCGTTCAAGAATCTGTTAAGTAGATCATACATTCATTGCAGGAGCATGATCGGATTACAATGAAACAACTTCGTCTAGCTCCAACAACATATGACATTCCAGGGCCACCCGAGGAGTTCAGTGAACAAGAGACACGACGTAGAAGGAGGACAGGGTTAGCGAGTACTCAAACATGACTTTGACATCCTGAGAACTTCGTTTCTACAAGTCAGCACACGGCTCATCCTCCTACCACTACTACCACTTTGATTGTATCTGTTACATACCCAGTCACTCAGTTACCACCTACATATTACCCACTATATCCATCATACCCTTACCTATCGTATCCTTATCTGCCACTGGGTTACCCACCATAGAGTTACCCACCATATCTTTACTAGCCACTGGGTTACTCACCATACCCATCACAGCCATATCCTTCTTCTGATTCATCTCATAGGCCACCACATTCTAATCTTGGCCCATTTCATTGATGTGCAATTATATGTCATTAGTGTATCTGAGAATGTTATATTTAGTTATTTTTGTTATATTACTGTTGATGATTTTCTATTGTGATTTTGGTACTCTTGTTGGATTAAACACGTTTGCGGCTTTTCTATTGATGATCTTAGTACCATGGTTTAATTAAACATGTTTATGTGCTTTTTGGGAGGTCCAATATTCAGGGAAAATTCTGTCAAAATTTTCATAGAATCTTCATGATTGAATTTTGGTTGAACTATGTCAAATAAGTTTTATGAAAATATGAAATCTGAAATGCCCCTCTGTGTTAATAAAAAATATAAAAGAAATGTCTGTGAGTTCTTAATTGAAAATATTGCTATAAGAATAATCAAATTAAAAAAGATGGGATCTCAGGTGGAGCAAAATATAAGAGTTTACTCATAATTTAATCTTTAAATAATATCAATGAAGAACACGGACCTACCTCCTACTATCATAGGCCAATTTCCAAGGCAAGACTAGTAACTGTCACTCCTCAATTCTCCCCTTTATATAATAATAAGTGGGTTTGTGTAGTGGCAAACAAAACTCCAAATGTGTTGGCATGTTTAAGAAAAAATGTCATTCAGCATAGCGCATCCAAGTGAAAAATGCCATGTAGGATGGCGTTTCCACGTGGAATGGGCCAAAGAGAGTGACACATCCACGTGGAAAAACACCAAGCTTGTTGGCATTTTCCACATGGATGCATCATATTCTTTGGTGTTTTCCACTTGGAATAGAAAATAATAAAAAATGTAACACTGGCTAAAAGGGTAACAGTGTGGTATATAGTTTTAACATAGTGATATTTTGGTAAATAATTTTTTAAAAATGACATTTTGATAAATAATTCTGTCATTAAAAATAATTTGATAAAAAGGCTTAGTTTTGCCTCTTGATAAGATGACCATTTGCTTGCTCTTAAATTTTGTCTATTATATCCAATTCATTGATGGTTTTAAATGGAATTTAAATTATAATAAAATATTAAAATCCAACTAATTCCATGATTAAATATTTATTTGTGCTTTTGTCCTAAGGCACCCCTAATAGTGAATATATGTTTGTGCAAAATATGTTATGCATGTAAGTTATTTACTTTGCTTATAACTTGGGAAAAAAAGATGCTGCAATTTTAATATTTTGCCTTTAAGCAAATTAAGAATGAACATTCTTGCAAAAATTATGAGTGAATATTATATTTTTTTTTGTCTTTGACTAAAGTATCTTCATAAGTATTGTTGTAAGACTGGTGTGAATTTTTTGCAAGTGCAATGATTGTTCAAGTAGGAAAATAAGATCGTTTCTACAAGTATCAATTCAATTACTAACTCTCACAACAATAACGATTATTTAAGCGATCAAGAGTGATAAAGACAATGAAATTTAAAAATAAGAAAATTAAGTTAATTAAATAAACAAGCAAATAAATTAAAAGAGATAAAATTCAACTGAGTTATAAACGCTTAGGCCTAGGACTTCACTACAGTACTCGCTATGACGAATATCAATTCTGTCTTTGCTAATGGTCAATTATGTTCTTGAAGGCGGTTTGTCCTAAATTATTTTAAGCTTAATCTATTAGTACTAAAAACATGTTAATACCTTATTAATCTCATTCTCATAGCAATTAATTGAGTTATAACCCATTAAGTTTCGTGACAACTGTTTTGCTCCTCGAAGGATTTAAGCCTATCTCTAGGTCTCAATTCCTACGTTCAATTCTTAAAAATTTAAACAATTAGATTTCATTTCTCGATCCTTCACCTAATGTTTAAGATCATGTAAATATGACACACAACATATCACAAGTCTTAACAACACTAAGAATGAATCATGAACAATAATTTCTCATTAACAAAGAATCAAATCAATAATTCAATATAGAAAGGTAAAGAGTTACATCTCAATCCTAGAAACTAAAAAATTAGCCACACATAGTAATTGTAGCACAAACAAAAACAATAGTAAAAGAGGCAACCGTGATTTTATCTAAAAATAAGAAAACAAAAAGGACGAAGGAGAAGAAGAAGAAAACTAGATGTCTTCAATGAATACCTTCTTGAACTCATGTCAAACCTTGTGCCTCCAAACCTTGGTGAAAGCAGCCTACTCTCCTTACCTTGTCTATTAATAGGAGATTTAACCTAATAAGAATGTATTTGGCATAAAATCTCTTTAATTGATCACCAAGTAATTTTAATTGGCTCCCAAATAACAAAAAAGATATTGATTGGATTTATAAAACTAAATTTAGGAAACTCAATCTCATTAATTGTTCCCCAAGTAATGAAAAAATCTTAATTGGATTTAGGAAACCAATTGTTACGAAACTTAATCTTCTTTTATTGAAGGCTGCCAAATTTTTATCTTTTTTTTCTCTTTATTTTTCTCATCCTCCAGATGCCAAAATTAGCCTTCAAGGTCAACGGAAAAGTTGTTTAATTTTTTGTTAGCTTTCCAATACCATAAGAATTGCGTCGATCTGATCTCTGTACCTCAAGATATGGTCCAAATACAGCAGCAAGGTTAGGAAATATGAGTTGAATTTGAATTTGCAACAAATTCCCTTCTCTTCAAGGATTTTTATCCAATTTTCAATTATCCTTATCTTTAAGTTTCCACATCTAATTAGGACTTTGGATGAGATATAAGATTTGGATAAGATATTTTCAAAACTTTATCTTCATGATCTCTTTATTTTATTGAAAATCCTCTAAATTTATCCTAAAAATTAGAATACTAATAAAAGATTATGAGAAAAGACAATTATCTAAAACACAAATAAAATAATTAAAATCAAATGAAAACTAAAAAAATTAAATAAAAATACGAATAAATAAACTCAAATATGTGTGTATTTTTACACGCATCAGAGACTAACCTCCAAGCTGGGAGTGGTGGTTAGGTATAGCCCTCCCTAAAGTGGTAACTCCAAAATATGAACCATTGATATCATAGAGAAAGTTCTCCTAGGATCATAGTCTACTTTCACTACGACCAACCATTGTTGGCGGTAGTAAATATTATAATTGATTGCATTATAAGGAATATAAATAATTCAAAAGGTAATAATTTATTGACATTATGATTGTAATTTTTATTTTGGTAGGATCGTTTAGTTCCTCTCATTAGTTCGTTGAGTTAAGTGGCTTTATGCCCATCATCGAATTTGGTCTTGCTAGAAAAGTGGTGTGTAACATCCCAAAAGAAAAAAAAAATCTAAAGCATGAAATGACATTGAAGAAGCTTTAGCAAGATATGAAAAGATAAAAATCAAAAGCATGAAATGACGTTGAAGAAGCTTTAGGAAGATATGAAAAAATAATAATCTAAAGGTAATTATTACAAAATAAAGATTAAAAAAAACAAAAAGAGATAAGCACGTTAGAAGGAGATAACATCTCCAAAGTCACAAAAATCAAAAGATGAGATAAACAAAAACACGCCAGGAGGAAGATTTGTGAAAGGCAATTTAGATTAAGATAACATATGAGATATTTTTTCTCTTTTTAACATCTGAAAAACAAAGTCGTTTCAGCAAAACATTGACATTACAAATACCCATTCTTTCCCCATCCTTGTTTCATTAGAAAAATGTAGCTCTAAAACTCTCTGATTTTTTTAACACTCACTTTTGTTATACAACAACCAGAAACTAATTTCCTATAATCACCCAAGATAAATTTGTAGAAAGGTGGGAAGAGCAAAAAGCCCACATTTTTCTTCTTTATTTCTTTCACTTATATCTCTCAGTCCATTTCTTCTTCTATTTTTTTAGAATTTTGTTCTTACTCTCATCTCATTTATACCCCTATTTACCTTTTTCATTAACACTCAGTCATTTATAATCGTTTGGAGATCATTTGAAGATCGTAGATTTCATACATTAAGACTCCAAGATTTAAAGTCTTTTGTTTCTAATATCCGAAACTTTCATTTACCTATGTTGTTGGTGATTTGGGAAATATTGTTTTTATTTATTTATAAGTTTTTCTAGTTTTATTTTCTGATTTTATTTAATTATTGTGGTTGTTGTCTATGTAATTTCTTACATGATGCACTATATAGATTTCATAAGATGTTATTTTATGGATATTTGTTTGGATTTGCATATTGTTCTAACTTTATTTTTTTCACTAAATTCTTGGAAAGATTAAAGAAATAAATTGGTTAGCTCAAATCTTCATTTAACATAATTAGTTTAAGTTGCTGCTGTTGTTAAGGTTTTGACTTGAACTAAGGAAGTTAAAGATGAAAAGATTGTCTAGTGTTTTAATTTTTCAAGTACCTGATTTATAGAATATGACTTTCTTTTCAAATGATTTACTATAAGAAAAATGGTTATTATTATGTTAAATATTTCTTTTCTATGGAGTTAGCACTGTGAAATATTATCCCATGAAGATAAATGAATCAATGTGCAAAAAGATTATTATGACCATGATTAGAAATTATTGAGGGATGCCTCATTAAGAGATTATTAAGAGAATTTCCCTTGATTAGAGTTGAATTTGCACAATTGGTTGAGAATGATGAAATGAAATGAGAAGAAAATAATGAGGTACTATTCTCTTAATTGTTCTTTTGGGATAAAATTAAAAAGAATCATTAAGTTGGACTCTTAGATATGATTCTAGAAACAAAGAATTGAAAATAGTGGAAAATGATTTCCGTACTTGTGACGGTTGAAATATCAATAGTTCAACTTATTATTGTTTTAACTTTTTCATGCTGAGTTTTATCTCACTTATTTGATGTGATATTTCAAATAATGCCGACCGTTAGGGTTCTCATTGACTTCCGTGTTGAACAAGTTTTTATGCTAAACTTAAGAGATTATGTTTTCTCTGTGACTTTGGCAGACTTATTCCTGATTATACTACTCTTTGATGAGTAGATAAAAAGAGAAATATTGTTTGTAAAAATATAAAAAAAAAGTAATTAGCAATAGTAGCACCATGAAGGCTTGGTAAGCCTTTTTTTGTGAACCAGGTGCCTAACCTAAACTAACATTTTGTAATGTAATTTTGGAAGATTGTAATCCTTTAGAAAAAAAACTATGTAAAATAATATATATAGCTAATGGTAATATCAGTAATGTATTTGGTAATGTATGGTTCTAAGTTGCGTTAAGATATAAAAGGATAATAATTAACATCGATAAAATTAGAACTAGGACTTTACATGGTGGACTTTGCTTTACCAAATGGCTAGTGCGATTCTTCTTTCTTATGTGTGTGAAAGGATTATGTGTATTAAACCTCCATCTACGTAACCAAAAAAAAAAAACTTCATCTAGTGCTATTGTTAGTGATTTTCCTTGTTAGGCCTTAGAGAACGATGGTAATTTTTTAGTGAGGTTTGCCTATGATATGATTTCTAGAAACGTGCATATCCTAGACAACCCTCATGAGTAGCATGGACAAGTTGAACGAGTCCATGTGTTCTTAGGGGTGAATAAGTCCCTTTGGTTACTTGCTTTGGGAGGTCTGCATACTAATGAACGAAGGTATCATAAGCACTTAACCCCTGAACCACACTACTCTAGGTGTGGTAACCACTTGGTTGAATAATCTTTTATGTAATGAGGAACTATAGTAGCCTTAGGGGGTTCTGGCAATGACTTTTGGGTAGTTGTTCCCCCTTCCTTCTTTCTTTCAAGATGACCTCTATGATTGGCTTGGTAATAACTTGGGCAGGCAAAATCTAGTTGTGGGTAAGCAGTGGTATTTGTTGTTTAGCATGTATTTACACTTCCTCTAGTTAGTTCACAATGAGGCAATCTTTGAGCAACACAATTGTGATCAATGTGATCTCCTTGTTTGGGTTTTGCTTAGAGTTAGAAGCTTTTCTCTCACGACTAGGATATCATTCACTATTTATCTTTCTTTTTCTAATGCCTATGCTTGGCATGCATGGAGGTTTCTGATGGGAATTAAAAGTTTCAAACCCAAGTGCAGGTTATTTCAAGTAGTAAATTCTCAGGAGTCCGAGGTCGATCCACATGGAATTGATGAAAAAAATTCTTTGAGGTAAGGAGCAAATTTGTCATAATACTAAAGGTGATAAAAGTTATTCACAGATAAAAAGAATTTACTTGGGTTTGGAGATCCACTTTTGGTAATAAATTAAAGACAAGATTATTTTATTTTATAACTCAATTGAAATCACACATAATAGAGGTTCCAATAAGAAGATTTAACATTTAAAGTTCAATTTAGATTATACATGTAATCATATTATGGTTCTTTTAATTATCCACCAACACTTGTAAATGGTCTCAAGCATCCACTATGGCAATATCTTGTCTACAATGAATCAAGTTCTTCAATATACAAGAAGGATTTCTAAATTTATTGAAAATAACATACAACACATATAATGATCACATAAAAATATATCATTTAAGTGCAAGAAGGAAATTAATCTAACCTCAACTTATTACCAAAAGTTTCACCCTTTCACACAAGTAAAATAAAAATTAGTTACTCATGAATAAGAAGAAAGACAGAAATAGAAAGAAAAAGATGAACATAATTTCAATTTAGAACAAAGAAACTACAACAAGAGAAACAAATAACACAATAGCAAAAACTAAACTAAGATAAAAAATGATCTGAATGAGCAGCCAACTCCTTTTTATAGAGCTCAAGGAGTACAAGAAGATAATGAAGTTGTTTGATGATGAGAAGTAAATGCCAAAATAGTTGCTTAATGATGATGAATGAGCTGAAATTATAGAGATTCTTGTATCTGAAATATTTCTACTTTGAGTTCATGGCATGCGTCATTTTCAGATCAAGTAGTTTTCATGAAAGTTCTAGGAAATTGTCTTAACTTTCCATAGCCACCGGTTTCAGCTCATTTGACTACCTACAGCCCGAGATATGACCCAATTACTGCACATAGGTCAGACCCAACTTCAGCTCCTCTGTTCTGACTTCCAAGTCAAGACTTCCGGTCCAGCTTTTGTGTTCTTCATTAAAGTTGTAGATTTAGGTCTTAACTTTCAAATGACACTGGTTTCATTCCCAAAGCTCTCCTATAACTCAAAATATGATTTGATGAGTACGCATAGATCAAGCTTTTAGGTTCAGAACTCTAGATTTTACTTCAACTCTAATTTGAATTATCCAAACGTGTGTTCTAGGTTTGAGGTATTCATGAAAGTTGTAGAAATTTGTCTTACCTTTAAAACAAGACCAAAATCACATCCATCGAATATTTGTAACTCTAATTATAGTTAGTTTACTGAAAAAGCCAAGTGAGAAGATTATATAATAAATGAAATATATTGCTATCAATGTGACTTTTGCTATCAAGTGAATAACTATTAGAAAATTATCTTAACTTTCCAACAAGACCAGAATCACATTAATAAGATAATTGCAATTCGAATTGTAGTTAGTTTACTTAAGAATACAATCACCTAAATTAATGATAATTCAACCAATAATTTCTTCAATGATCCAATTAAGCTTAATTTCATAAAATGTGACAAAATCGACTTAATTAAGCCAAATTGAACCTTAAGAAGCCTAATGAGAGGATTATAAATTGAATAAAATACATTGTTATCAAATTTCCCAATACTAAACTTTTGCACTCCCGAGCAAAAACACAAAAAAAAAACTAGGGAACAAAGAAAAACGACACAGACTCAAAAGATAAAAACTTTAAAAGACTAAATGAATCAAGAAGAGCAACTAATCATTCAAGTGATCAAAGCATTAATAAGGTAATATTTCTTCACATCTCAAACCATCAAGCAAGGAAACTTTAGTTGAAAAGAATAAATCAAGAATGAAAGATCCTCCCAGGATTCACTCTGAATCTTTCAAGCATTCAAAAGGTAAGTATTTCACTCAATTCAACCTATAAAAAATTACACTACCATAAGCTTGCTTATCTTTAACTTTTTCACTACTCAGAACACATACACACACAAATCATGAGAACTTTATTCAAGGTTGTAATGGGGTTAAGGTAAAGGAGGGTGGTAATATGGATTTGATAAGTTAAAAACCAAAGAGAATAAAAGAGCATGAGAGCTAAGTTTAATTAACAAGCATGAAAGTTCATCCCAACTCCACCTTATACAAATTCCCTTTATATATTCTTTTCCCTTTTTGCCTTGTTGACCCTTCTTTACACATTTGATTTTTTTTTAAATATACATATTTTTTTAATTAACCACTCTTTCCTTTTTTCACCAACCATTTTGCACACGCACTCCCATACTTGTTCAAGAACTCATCCAATGACAAAGCTAATGTTCTTTTATTCCCTAAGGTCGGGTAAGAACATGGTTTTTTATTTAAGACACATAATGAGCTAGAAACAAAGAATTGTCAAATAATCTCAAATGGGTTAAGCAAGGGGAAATAGGCCATTTCCAATGCCTTACATTGACAGGAATCAGAGAATTTTCAAGAAGTCATAAGAGTGTTTGATATTATATTGAGATAATATGTTGCTGAGTAAGGATGCCTATTTATGGACTAATCATTCTTGGTTATTTGATTAAAGTAGCTATTTTAAGAAAAATGCCTCAATCATGTTTATGTATTCATGTGAAAATGTAGCCTAAAAAAGAATTAAAGCAAGTTCTAGAGTAATAATTTCATGAGTAAAAATCACACAAGAAAGAAGAGAATAGTACAAATGTTCAATCTATTCATCAATAGGCTCAAAATCTCACAAGGAATATTTCTTTCATTCTCAATCCACTAATTCAACATTCATATCCAAGCATGTGATTTTTAAGAAAGAAGACAATTTATGCTATGACCCAAGATATGTTTTTTGCTACTTCTAAAATAATTATTTCCTCAACTAAGATGCGTCTCAAAAGTAAAATTACCTCCAAGGTAAAATTTACTCCTTACTCTGCCATCCTTAATTAGTTTTACTATGAATAAGTTTCTGACAATCATATCAATAAACATACTTCCTCAATTAATATGTGTCTCAAGAGCAAAATTTACTCCTTACTCTGTCATCCTTAATTGGTTTAGTAAGTTGTTGACAATCATATCATACTTCCTAATTTTTTTTTTCAACTATCATTCTCCCCAAACTAGATCACAACATTATCCGCAATGTTAAAATATAGATGAGTAAAGGATAGAAGATAGTACCTGTTAGAGAAATTTGATACAAATTTAAACATAAACAAAGTACGATAAATAAAATTAAAGTTAAAGGAAAGTTATAGATGAAGTGTCACATTTGGCTTTCTTTTTATGCTGCTTCCCTCATTGCTTCCTTCTGACTAATCTATCTGAGCTATTGTTGGATCAGGTTCATAAATAAAAACTTCTAATTTATCAATCAACTCATCAATAGTGGAAGCAGAGATAAGAAGTTGTCTTACCGAAAGTGTGATAAATTTCTGTTGCACAATTTTGTCAAGAAAAAATAACAAAAGATCAAAGAAATTATTAACATTCAATAAACCAATGAGTTTATGGTAGATGTTCAGTTAGGCCTAAAAGATAATTTGAAAAATTTCTTCCAAAGTACCAAAACCACCTGATAAGACAATGAATGCATCAAAGTTGTTAAGCATTGTTTTCATTCATGCATGCACAAATGATACCTGAATTTCTTCTCCAACTGTGTTTCCAGTGATGTTCTTTTGAGTTAAAGGTCCAGGAATGACACCTAAAACCTGTCTGCCTCCTATATAAGCAGCAAGTGATACAGCCCCCATTAACCCACGACAACCTCCCCTATATACAATATGAATATTCCTCACAGCAAGTGTTCGACCAAGAGTACTTGCTGCATTTACAAACTCTAAACCCTTCCCATAACTTGACCCACAAAAGACACATATATTTTTAAGGTTACGAATAGAAGGTCCTATTTCTATACTCTTCCCCCCTTTGAATGGTTATAAGTTGGAGGAAAGTGGAGAAAATGAAGTGTTTAAATAGGAAAAAAAATGAAAAAAGGTAATGATAACACCTATAAGGGTAGATTGGCTGTTGTCAAAAAAGTTTGAAATCAAGAAATATAAATTCTTTTTTTATTATTTTGTGTTTTATTTTATTTTATTTTTTGTTTTGTTTTTTTTAACTTCAAGAAAACCATCAGGGTAAAGAAGTCTAGAAACCCCTGAAAGACCCTGCTCAAAGGATCGTTTGTCCAAAACCAAAATACAACAAAAGCATACAAAGACAAAAGAAAGATAATAACAAATGATAACATACCTTTATGTACAATTTTTATAGCGTATTTTTATACTACACGTCATGAGTGTAGTAGTGGCATATCTTTGAATTACGTGTCACCAGTGCAACATAAGAACTCCACAAGGATTGTCGAACCGACAACAAGAACCTTTGAGTCCTTTCCGTTCTACTTAGGGAATAACAACCCTCTATCTTCCTACAAACCTAATTAAAGACCTGTATTCTAAGAAGATGGTACCAGACCACAGCCAGTCAGAACTCGTCATAGATGCCAACTAATTAAAGTAAGCATACAACTCAATTAATAATTTTCGTTCACTGTAAAGATGGGATGCTTCTTTCTGTCCATCAGCGCTACAGAGCCTTGGTTCCAAGAACTGAGAATGTAGCACGCTGCTCTCTACAGAGCATGATACACGAACCTTATTTACATACTGGCGTGTGAAGGTCTCCTCCTGAGTCTATGACAGGATGGGTCATCTGCCTAGGACTCCTAATCTAATTAAAGACCAAGTACAACCGTAGTTTCACCCTTTTTTTTTTAAGTTGTTAGAAACTTGATGAAAGGTGAATGTATACTCACTTGAGATTGAGATGGAGGTAGTCAGCTTTTTCGGCTTTATGCCAATACATTGTTGACCAATATTAGACCCATTCAAGACTAGCGCAACATAGGGCTCTCAAAAGGGATAAGTGGCCATAATGCAACTGGCTACCTCATATGTGAGATATAATCTACCTACTTTGTTTTCAATTAAGAAAGCTGGATCAGGATGCATACATTTTTTCATTCACGTTTTGTGTTACCAAAGCCAAACCCAAGATGTATACATACTTTTTTTTTTTTTTTTTTTTCTTTTTAAGAAGAAGAAAGAAGAAGAAGAAGAAGAAGAAGAAGAAGAAGAAGAAGAAGAAGAAGAAGAAGAAGAAGAAGAAGAAGAAGAAGAAAAAGAAGAAAATATGTACATGTTGTTGTGGATGTGGCACACATCTGTCTCTGGTTTCACATCCAGAAATTGCTTAAACACTTTTTATGAGTCGATGATAAGTTTTCTATCCAATTTTCTTATAAATTGGCAAACAGGATTTTTTAGAGTCAAATTCCCAAGATTGTAATGCTTTTGTTCCTCCTTGAAGAGATTCCACAAGTTAAGAAGTTCACGATGCACATATCCACAAGAATGCGCATCAAGAGTTAATAAGATATTATCTAATGACTCCTTACTCAGTTCATTCTTAATGAAGAAAATTTTATCATCTATGTTCGTGGAAACCATCCCCAAAGAATAACATCGCTTGTTACAATTCCATCGTGCACATTTATGACAAACTTGTAACCTTTTTGCTCTTCTCCTTTTATAATACGAACTTCTACCAAGACCTGGCATGTATGAGTCAAATGAAATTGAAGACTCACCTACTAGCCGAACCTGTGCTGCAATTATCCAGCGTACATCTTCCGGCATACCATTGTGCATTAACAATCTCAATCTTTCACATCTAGCTTCGCAAAGTTTTGTTAGAGCATTTTGAGGAAGAGATGAAAAATATTTTCTCAGGTTTGAAAGAATGACATCCATTTTAAAGGAGAAGAAATCAATTATTTTGGGAAACTAAAAAAAACAAACCGACTTGAGAGTCATGGAGTACCATTATCCGTTATTTAACCGGGAACACAAAGAACTATAAAACAAAATAAAGCCACAAAATTTGAGTAAATTTTTCTCATAACAATGATCAGAAAGGGAAATGAATTATATTTCAGCAACTTAATTTTTTAGAAATGGTTTAAGTCTTTGTCCATTGACCTTAAACATATTACCATTCCTAGGATTCTCAATATCTATGGCCCTATAAGGATATATATGTTTGACAATAAAAGGGTCAGTCCACCTATATCTCAATTTTCCAGGGAATAAGTGAAGACGAGAATTATAAAGCAGAATTTTTAACTAATTTCAAAAGATTTTCTCAAAATTGATTTGTCATGAAAAGGTTTAGATCTATCTTTATAAATTTTTGAGTTTTCATATGCATCATTTCTCAATTCCTCAAGTTCATTTATTTATAATTTGCGTAACCTGAAAGCATCATCAAGATTTAAATTGAAAGCTTTAATGACCCAAAATGCTTTATGCTCCAATTCTACAAGCAAATGACAAGGTTTTCCATAAACTAACCGATAGGGTGATATGCCAATAAAATTCGCACTGCAAGATTTTTGCAACTGTTTTCTTTGAAGAAAAATGACCCCCATATGCTTCTGAGTGACAAAATTTAATGACACTATCTACCTCACTATCGGGTACACATCTCCAAAAGATTTAATCAGGACAATATTTGAACAAATATGGGTCATCCCAATAAAATTTTTTACCTTAGTCAAAAAAAATTTTCTGTCTTGATGTGACCACAGAGGCGGCATCTTTCCTGTTACAAGAAAATTGACGATGTTAGCAAGCCAAGACATAGAATTGACAGAAAATAAAAATTCATCAGGAAAAGAATCATTGATAGGCGTGTTATCAAAAGGTGAGCTTGTTGTAAGTCTGGACAAATGATCTGCAACAACATTTTCGGCTCTTTTCTTATCTTTTATTGTGATGTTGAATTCTTGAAGCAATAAGATCCACCGTATCCATCTAGGTTTAGCATCCTGCTTAGACATTAAATATGTAACAGTAGCATGATCAGTGAAAACAATAGTAGAAGAACCAATTAAATGAGCTCAAAATTTGTCCAATGCAAAAATTACAATAAGTAGTTCTTTTTCAATAGTGGTATAATTCATTTGTGCACTATTTGTTTAGATACTCTTTCTCTCCTTTCTTGGGTTTTGGCTCTTGTCCCCCCCAAGTTTTTATATCTGTTCTCTTTCTTTTTTAATATATTTATGGTGTGCTGCAGATGATTGATAGATTTTGAGGTGCGAACCTAGTTGGGATCTCTCTCTCTATTGTGATGCCTTTGCATGCCAATTTATATATAAAAAAAATTGTGCACTATTTAAAGTTTTACTTGCGTAACAAATCACATGAGGCTTACCTTCATTTCTTTGGCCTAAAACAACACCAACAACAAAATCACTAGCATTACACATTACTCACAAGGTAAAGACCAGTTAGGAGATTACATGATAGGAGCAGATGTCAGAAGACTAATTAATTTTTCACAAGATTTTTGATATTCTTGAGTCTAATCAAATGGTGTATCTTTTATTAGAAGATTGCATAATAGTCTAGATATGACACTAAAGTCCTTAATAAATGTTCGATAGAATCCTACATATTCTAAAAATGAACGAACTTCTATGACTATTTTTGGGGAAGACAAATGAGCAATTAATTCAACTTTGACCTTATCAACTTCAATTCCTTCAGAAGATATCACATGACCTAACACGATTCCTGAGGTAACCATATAATGACATTTTTCTCAATCTAAAACAAATCCTTTTTCTTCACTACTTTTAAGAACTTTATCCAAATTATCAAGACAATTTTCAAAAGAATTTCTAAAAATTGTCAGATTATTCATGAAAACCTCTAAATAATGCTTAATCATGTCACTAAAAATACTTAGCATGCATCTTTGAAAAGTTGCGGAGCATTACAAAGGCCAAAAGAAATTCTTCTATATGCAAAAGTGCCAAAGGGACACGTAAATATGGTCTTTTCTTAATCCTCTAATGCAATTAATATTTTATTATACCCAAAATAACCATCAAGAAAATAGTAGTAGGGATGTCCTGTTACTCTTTCGAGAATTTGATCAAGAAATGACAAGGGAAAATTATCTTTCCTAGTGGCTACATTTAATTTTCTAAAATCAATACACATATGCCAATGGGATGAAACTCGCGTAGGTATTAATTCACCTTTTTCATTTTCAACCACTGTTATTGTAACGCCCTTTTTTGTCCCTTAGTCATAATGGGTAAGAAGAAGGAATGTCGCACTATAGTGAAATGACACACAAATGATTACGTGAAGTTTAAACACATTTTTTTTCTTTTTCTTTTAACATAAATCCGGTTAAAACTTCCATTTAATGTACATATACACCTGTTGGTAAATGTATCGCGTGATTGGGTTAAAATTAAAAGTTCCTCTTACCAATAAAACTTCTATCAAAAATGTCAGAGAGCAATCAACGTGGAATGAAACATACGACCATTTACAATATGGATAATTACACACTTTGTACCAGAAATACAAGCCTGTTTAAATTACATTTCCAAAAAGATATACAAAAAGTAAAATGTGTACCTACCCCAAGAGATACAAATATATATACCCACTAATCCAGTAGTACGTCAGGCTCCCTCAAAATAAACGGATAGCCATCAGTAGCCATCAATTTAAAACCAACCCTAAGACTGCCTGGAACAAGTTGGAACTGTAGATGGATCCTCCTCAGGGTCCTCGTCGTCCAACAAGACATCCATCAGGACGACAGAACAGCGGGCAGGAGCTTGGGCAGTAGACAAAAAGGAATCCTCACAAGGGGTATAATACATTTCACCCCACATGTCCCTCACGGGCATATAGAACTCCAGCCATACAAAATAATGAAAATCCAGAATAGGAGCGTCATAACGTCTCCACGCTAAGGACACCATCACATCGCCGTGGTACACACATCGATCAGTCTGCACGTTGATATGCCAGCAGTCCAGACCTCCAAGAAAGTTGATCCGCACGTAGCCAAAAAGTCCATGGAGTCGAAATGACATCCTCAATAACTTCGATCTCAGTCGAGATAAGGCCAGAAACCTTGAAACTCAGTGGTTTCCTTGTCCTCCTCACGAGTGTCTTCTCGAGAGCACACGATCCAACCAGAATACAAAATAGAGAAATTACCGAAAGAGGTGAGATTCCCAGCTTTCAGTACCAACATGGCAGCAAGAAAATAAACGGCGTCGAACACCCACATAAGACACAGTTAATACATACAAGTACATTAATACCTAAAAGCAATTAATGAGAGTGAAGCAGCAAAGAACAATGGTTAACATTATACATAGCCAGCTAGCAACATTAGCATTACCAAGAGTCAAATAATATCACAGTCATAATAGTGAACACATTATCCAATCATAAATGCTCAATGGACCATGTGACTGACAACTCACAATGCAACAAGGGTACCAAAGTTCCTACTCCATGGAGCTAGACATAAATATTTTCGGAGTGAATGATCAAGGAGTAATACCGGTGTATCAGTAGCCTTAAAAATACAGTGTGCTTCCTTTCATAAAATTGTTTGCGCAATGGCTCACACATGGTACCTCAACAGTTGATCGCAATATAGGACAACATCTCAGGCAGGATCGTCGGTGTGTCGCATTGGTCTATCCCACGGCCCCAGTGGAGCTACCACTGTCTATTGTGAGACACCTACACCCCGACGCCCCCAGGGTCAACAACATATGACACCTACGCTTAGTCTATTTGCACCCGCACATAGGTGTTATTCAAACTCCTAGGCAACACGGCCTTCTCAACAATGTCCCACGGACAACACGCATGCATGATGACACAATGTCCAATCATGTATGCTCATCGATGATGCATTCAACATAAGCATTGCCTCAATGGCACATAAGCATTAATCAATGTCCAACATGACATATCAACACATTTATTAAAACATTGCCTCAATGGCATATCATCAATATTATCTCATTGAGAACAAAATCAATAAGCGCATAACCCACATAGGAAAATCACACTTACATCAACAATTTTCAGTATCAATATATTCCTTATTTCACACATACCACAATTTCCATGTCATGGATCCAAGAATTCTATTTTCAAAAATCATCTCTTCTCTATCGGTATGAATACATATTCCTATCACATCCAAGTAAAGTAAAATCCTTGAATCCAGGGTTCTTAGATTATGTTTGAGTTACAAGGGACAAAGAACCATAATCTCAATCATTTCCAGCTCAAAAATCTCATTTTTGGGTCTTGGTAATCGATTACATCACCCTGGTAATCGATTACTAGCGGAACAGAATCCTTGTAATCGATTACAATCTCATTGTAATCGATTACGTGATTTCCAGAACCACAGATCGTAACTTCAAGGCCCTGGTAATAGATTACACAGCCCTGGTAATCGATTACCAATTGGACAGAACCTCCGTAATCGATTACCCACAAGTTGTAATCGATTACGTGATTCCCAGAAGCACCATTTCGTGACATCAGAGGCTTGGTAATCGATTACACCACTCTTGTAATCGATTACAAGCTAAACAGAATCTCTGTAATCGATTACACACAAGACGTAATCGATTACCAGATTTCCAGAATCACGATTTCGTATCCTTAAGAGCTTGGTAATCGATTACAAGCCCCGTGTAATCGATTACCACGCGTAAACTTGCAGAAAATAGAGCTCTCCACGTCCTTTAACTCAAACCAAACCAATCATTATCATATTTAATCAACTAGTCACTCAAATATATCTTCAAGTCATGCAAGAGGCATCAATAAATCATACAAACCCAACAAAATGCACTATCATGAGGAGCAACATAAAAATGAGAGAACTTTGTATATGGTTTCAGAAAACAACAACAACACACATACAAGACATTCCCTTACTACCAAGATTGGTTGAAGAGGATCATCTCCCTCTTACTTATTTGGAAGACAACACAATGTGCCACTCCTTCTTGCCCTAGATTTTCGTTTTCCCCCTTCAAGAAAACTCCAATGTGAGTGATCATCACAATGTCCACTCAACCATGAAAAATAGGTTCTTGGTCACCAAGGTGGCCAAGAGAAACGAAAATAGCAAGAAAAATAGAAGAAAGTTGAAGGCTTTACCTTAAAGCTCCAAGCTTTAGCTTCAATGGTGGCAGAAAAATGGAAGAAGAAGAAGAACCAAAAGATGACAACAAAAGAGGACTTGGAATGGTGTAAGGAAGCAAGAATCTTTGATGATGAAGCAAGCAAAGGATGATTGCCTCCGAGGAGTGGTTGCACGGTGGAGAAGAAAAGAAAGAAGAGAGGAAATGGGAAATGGATATTTGGGGTTTAGAAAAATGAGAGTGTAATATTAGGAAGATGAGAGGAATTACTTAGGCTTCCCATATAGCCTCTGCCATAGAAGAGTGGAGAAGGGAGAGAGAAGAATGTGTCAAATAGGAAGCTTCTTGGAAACTTCCTACAAGGGGTTTTAATTAACTGAATTCTCTTTTTCTTCTTTCTTGAAAATAAGGTTAAAAAGGGGTTTGACACAAGGTAATTTTTTTTGAATAATGCGATAAGATTTTTATTACGTGTTATTATTTATTGGACGTAATTATAGTTGGCAGAAGTCGGCATTAACAAATCTGACAGATAAATTTTCACAGTATTTTATTATTTCATCTGTTAAGATTTCTCGAAAAATGTGAAACCTTGTAAACTGTGTCTGGCCTCGGGTTTAGTAAGATCCCCCGTCGACGTTTCCATAGTTTAAGATTTTCGGAGAAAATATCTCATTTCTCCGGTTCTGCTCAGTGCATACGTAAAACGAGAAATATATTAAAATATTCCGCGTTCTTAGAAAATTACAAGAAAAATTCCAAAAAATCACAAATATTATGAGATGAATACCGAGAGTAGAAAAATTAAATTTTGGGGTGTTACAACTCTCCCCAACAAATAAGAATTTCATCCTCGAAATTTTCCATACCTCAAAACAATTCGGGATATTGCTCCTTCATCTTGTTCTCCAGCTCCCACGTCACATCCCTAGTTGCTTCGTTCCAGATTACCTTCACTAGTGCAATGTCCTTTCCTCTGAGTTGCTTTGTCCTCCTATCCTCAATCCTTACAGGAGTTGTCTCATAAGTCAAGTTTTCCTTTAATTGTATGGAATCAGGTGCTATGACATGATTAGGATTTGGGATATATTTTCTGAGTTGTGACACATGAAAGACATTATGAAGATTTGAAAGAAAAAGGGGTAAAGCTATTTGGTAAGCAGCAGGACCTATCCGACAAAGAATTTGGTAAGGTCCAAGGAATTTTGGAGTGAGTTTTCTAGATTTGAGGTCACGACCGATCCCAGCCGTAGGTGTGACTTTCAAGAAGACATGCTCTCCTTCTTTAAACTCAAGAGGTTTCCTTCTTTTGTCCGCATAACTCTTCTGCTGACTCTGAGCCGTTTTCATTTTCTCCTGAATCATTTTAACCTTCTCAGTTGTCTGCTGAATGAGTTCAGGTCCAACGGTAAGCCGTTCTCCATCTTGATGCCAGCACAGAGGCGTCCGACACCTCCGCCCATATAAAGCCTCATAGGGCGCCATCCCTATACTTGAATGGTAATTGTTGTTGTAGGTGAATTCCACCAATGGTAAGATTTCATCCCAACTTCCAGTTTGCTCTATGGCACAGGCTCTTAACAGATCTTCTAACGACTGGATTGTTCTTTCTGATTGGCCATCAGTTTGTGGATGGTAAGCAGAACTTAATCGCAACTTCGTTCCCATAACTTCTTGAAGACTTTGCCAAAACTTCGAGGTAAACCTCGGATCTCTGTCGGAAATGATACTCGTGGGTATCCCGTGAAGTCTGACAATTTCACCAATGCATATCTGAGTCAACTTCTCCAATAGATATCTTATGTTGATTGGCAGAAAGTGAGCTGACTTCGTAAGTCGATCCACTATTACCCATATTGAGTCGTATCCTCTCCTAGTTCTTGGTAACCCAACAACAAAATTCATGGCGATACTATCCCATTTTCATTCAGGAATAGTTAAAGGTTATAGTAATCCAGCTGGTCTTTGGTGCTCAATCTTCGTTTTCTGACAAACCAAACAAGACGACACGCATTTAGCGATATCTCTTTTCATTCCATGCCACCAAAATAACTTCCTCAAGTCTTGATACATCTTGGTTATTCCAGGATGCATACTCAACTGACTCGAATGAGCATGTTCAAGTATGTACTTTCTGAGTTCTTCATCTTTAGGCACACAGACCCTTCCTTGGAATCTCAGAATCCCATCACTTCCTTCCTTCAACGTTGATACACCACCCTGCCTCATCAATTCTCTTTCTTCTTGCAGGAATTTGTCAACCTTTTGTTTCTCTCGAATATCATCCATCAGGTCATTCGAGATAGTGATCCTATTCATGCAGATTTTACCTGGTGTTAACTCTACAAATGACCATATATCTCTGAATTGCTCTATCAAGTCCTTTTCTCTAATCATCATAGTAGAAACACTAATCGTCTTCTTACTCAAAGCATCGGCCACCACGTTCGCCTTTCCAGGATGATACTGAAGTTGGAAATCGTAATCTTTCAAAAATTCTAGCCATCTTCGTTGCCTCATGTTCAGCTCCTTCTGGTCGTACAGGTATTTCAGACTTTTGTGGTCACTGAAGATGTTAAATGTGACTCCATACAGATAATGTCTCCATATTTTCAATGCAAACACCACTGCAGCTAACTCTAGATCGTGTGTTGGGTAGTTCTTCTCGTGCATTCGCAATTGTCTTAAGGCGTAAGCTACCACTCCTCCATTTTGCATGAGCACACACCCCAAACCTTGATACAAAGCGTCACAGTACACTTCAAATGGTTCACTAGGATTCGATAAGACTAGCGCTGGTGACGTAGTCAGCTTCCTTTTTAACTCTTGGAAACTTCCTTCACAGGAATCTGTCCATTCAAAAACTTGGTCTTTGTTTGTAAGTTGAGTGAGTGGTCCCGCAATTTTGGAAAATCCCTTAATAAACCTCCGGTAGTATCCGGCTAATCCAATGAAGCTTCGGATTTTCGTAACTGTAGTTGGTCTTTCCCACTGTAGTACGGCTTCTACCTTCGAAGGATCCACTGCAATTCCTTCCTTTGTGATTACATGACCTAAGAACTTCACTTCTTCTAGCCAAAACTCGTACTTGGATAGTTTCGCATATAGTTCTTTTTCCTTCAAAATCTGGAGAACTATGCTGAGGTGTTCAGCATGGTCCTCGCGACTTTGTGAATAGATCAAGATATCGTCGATAAAAACAACAACGAATTTGTCCAAGTAAGGACGAAAGATCCTATTCATGTAGTCCATAAATATCGCAGGTGCATTGGTCACACCAAAAGACATCACCAGGTACTCGTAATGACCATAACGAGTACGAAAAGCCGTTTTGGGAATATCTTCCACTTTTACTCTGATTTGGTGATAACCCGATCGTAGATCAATCTTGGAAAACACAGCTGCTCCCTTCAATTGGTCCATCAAGTCATCTATCCTCGGCAATGGATACTTGTTCTTGATCGTAACCTTATTCAACTGACGGTAGTCCACGCATAATCTTGAAGTCCCATCTTTCTTCTTGACCAACAATACAGGTGCTCCCCAGGGTGACACACTGGGTCTCACGAATTGCTTCTCTAGGAGCTCTTCCAATTGCTTCTTAAGTTCCACGAGTTCTGCTGGTGCCATACGGTAAGGTGCCATAGAAATAGGGCCAGCTCTTGGTACCAAGTCGATAGCAAACTCGACCTCTCGTTCCGGTGGCAAACCAGGTACATCATCAGGGAAAACCTCAGGAAATTCTCGAACAACAGAGATTGCGTCCACATCAATTTCACTCTCGACTTTCAAAGAAGATAATAACATGTATCCTTGAGCTCCTTCTTTCAGAGAAGCTTTCACTTGGTTGGCGGTCAAAAATCTAGAATCCTCATCCAAAGGGAAAATTATTATTTTTCTGGAATAGTCTAACAAGACATGGTTGGCAGATAGCCAGTCCATTCCTAATATCACGTCTAGTTGGGATAATGGTAAACAGATCAAATCAACAAAAAAGATTTGACCTTCCACGATTAAAGGACAACCTAAACACACCTTAGTAGTGACGACAGGTTTTGCAGTAGGAGTTGAAACAGTCAAATCGAAAGGTAAAGAAGACACAGTCAATCCAAGTCTTTTCACACAATCATGTGAAATGAAAGAATGAGTAGCACCAGAGTCATACAGTACAATTAAAAGATTACCTTCAATGATACCTTCTCCTTGTATCAGATCCTCGGATTCAGAGGCTTCAGCACCACTCAGGGTGTAGACTCTGCCTCCAACTTGTGGTTTAGAAGTCTTAGCAACATTGACGGATAGTTCCGCCTTGGTCTGGTTACAGTCTCGAGAAACGTGACCAAATTTCCCGCACCGAAAGCAAATAAATCTTTTGATTGTGCAGTCCCTCATGAAATGCTCCTTCCTACATTTCATACATCTCGGAGTAGTTGTAGCATTCTGACCCATCCTTCCAGGGCTTCCAGTTGGGCTTCCTCCTTGAAATTTTTGTGGTTGTTGGCTTCCAGAGGGTCTGGAATAAGGCTTCTTTTGATAACGACTTGAGTTACCACCACCTCCTCTTTGGGACCGAATGGGCCCAAAGTTTCTGTTTCTCGCCTCACGTTCTTGTTCCACACTTTCCAATCGGCAGCAAGTGTCGAGTAGCTCAGAAAACTGAGAAATCTTCAAGGCTATCACAATTTTCTTCACATCATGCCTCAAGCCTTCCTCAAACTTCCTACACTTCCAAGTTTCATCTGGTTGAAGTTGAAAATAGGTCGAAAATATGGACAAGTTCTCAAACTTGGCGGCGTATTCGCTCACAGTCATGCCTCCCTGTCGTAACCTCAGAAATTCTATTTCTTTTGCGTGCCTGGCACTTTCAGGAAAATACTTGTTCAAGAACCTTTCTTTGAACACTTCCCAAGTTATCACTCTGTTCGCGGCTTGCAGTAGCCTTTGTTCTCCTGTCCACCAATGCTCAGTGTCTCCCATCAGCATATATGCGACATAGGTCACCTTCCTATCATCAGCACAATTCATACCCGTAAATATTTTCTCTAACTCTTGGATCCACAATGTAGCTTTCTCCGGATCAAACTCCCCTTTGAACTGCGGAGGATTAGCGCGATGAAATCCTTCCAAGTTCTGAACATCCGCTGTAGCCTCTAGTCATTGTGTGCAGCCCTAGCTCGTTGTTGAGCTGTCTGCTGGTTCTGTTGTAACATTGCCTCAGCCATCTTCTGTATTGCCTCTACGGCAGCAGCCATATCACCCCGACGAGCCATTGTTCCTTCTCGGATTAGACTACGCAAAACACAAGGAAAGTCAGATGTATTCATTTGAATACCAAACAGTAAAATCATAGAGAATGACACAGCACAAACAAGACAGTCCAAAACCACACGACCCAAAGAAACATAACCGGGAGCTCTGATACCAAGACAGTGTAACGCCCCTTTTTCTCCCTTAGTCATAATGGGTAAGAAGAAGGAACGTCACACTATAGTGAAATGACACACAAATGATTGCATGAAGTTTAAACACACATTTTTTTTCTTTTTTTTTTTTACATAAATCCGGTTAAAACTTCCATTTAATGTACATATACACCTGTTGGTAAATGTATCGCGTGATTAGGTTAAAATTAAAAGTTCCTCTTACCAATAAAACTTCTATAAAAAATGTCAGAGAGCAATCAACGTGGAATGAAACATACGGCCATTTACAATATGGATAATTACACACTTTGTACCAGAAATACAAGCCTGTTTAAATTACATTTCCAAAAAGATATACAAAAAACAAAATGTGTACCTACCCCAAGAGATACAAATATATATGCCCACTAATCCAATAGACGTCAGGCTCCCTCAAAATAAACGAATAGCCATTAGTAGCCATCAATTTAAAACTAACCCTAAGATTGCCTGGAACGAGTAGGAACCATAGATGGATCCTCCTCAGGGTCCTCGTCATCCGACGAGACATCCATCGGGACGACAGAACAGCAAGCAGGAGCCCGGGCAGTAGACAAAAAGGAATCCTCACGAGGGGTATAATACATTTCACCCCACATGTCCCTCACGGGTATACCGAACTCCAGCCATACAAAAGCATGAAAATCCAGAATAGGAGCGTCATAACGTCTCCACGCTAAGGACACTATCACATCGCCGTGGTACACACATCGATCAGTCTGCACGTTGATATGCCGGTGTATCAGTAGCCTTAAAAATACAGTGTGCTTCCTTTCATAAAATTGTTTGCGCAATGGCTCACACATGGTACCTCAACAGTTGATCACGATATAGGACAGCATCTCAGGCAGGATCGTCAGTGTGTTGCATTGGTCTATCCCACGGCCCCAGTGGAGCTACCACTGTCTATTGTGAGACACCCACACCCCGACGCCCCCAGGGTCAACAACATATGACACCTACGCTTAGTCTATTCGCACCTGCACATAGGTGTTATTCAAACTCCTAGGCAACACGGCCTTCTCAACAATGTCCCACGAACAACACGCATGCATGATGACACAATGTCCAATCATGTATGCTCATCGATGATGCATTCAATGTAACACCCCAATTTTTAGAAAATGTCCCGAATGTTATGTTTGCTGTTTTTCGAGTTTTTGTGTAAATGACTATTGTGTCCTTATTTACTGTTTCTTATTTTCTGTATGTAATACAAATATGTTTTACAGGCTAAAATTTTATTTGATCGTTTTAAGTATTTTGCTTTGATACAGTAAAATAAAAATTTTCTCGAGCTACTGTTTTAATTTTTCTGGGAGATATACAGACAATTAATACTGTCAGTAATTTTATTTGAACTTTTTGGATGATTTGCTACGTCATGGGGAAAAATAAAAAAATGACCATCACGTCCCGAATGTGCTGTTTGTGCTGTTTTTGCTATTTTTAATTGTTTTCTACTTGATTTAGTGTTCAATATTACTGTCTGTGATTTTATTTGGACTTTTTGTGCGATTTGCTCTGGGACAGGAAAATAATATTTTTTCGGGCCGGGGAAATCTTGTTTTAATTATTCAGACTGGGGGATCTTACTAAACCCAATTCTGAATGAGACAATAATTAATCTTTTAATTTTTAGGATTTAACTGTCCAATAAAATAATTTTGTGTATTATTTTATTAGTCAGTATAATTAGATGACAAATGGACCCGAAAATGTTTTGCGGGACCCACGTTTAGTGAAACATTAACTTAGTAGCTTAATTAAACATCATTAAGAGTGGAACATTCTTGAACATGGTGACTAAGCTAGATGACTAGGTCATTAGTGACTAAGCTAGGTGATTAAGCTAGATGACTAAGCTTAAACCAACCAATGAGAGCAAAGCTTGTTAATCAAGGCTTAATCTTGACCTTTGATGCATCCAAGGGCTTGGATGAAGCCAAGCAAGGCTACACCTTGCATGGCATGAAGTCCACGGCCATTTGGCCTTTGAGAGACCAAATTCACTTTGTTTTCATGCAACTTTTCTCTTCTCTCTCTTCCAAGAACCCTAAACACCATTGTTGCTTTCTTTGTGAAGCATTCGGCCAAGGCTTCTACTACACCATCCAACCACCCAAAATTTCATCCAACCAAGTTTTCTAAACCTAAACACAATCCTAAGAACATCTCTAGTTGGGAGTTCTTACAAAATCCTTCATTTGAAGCTTGAAAACCTACTTGGAAGATTCAACCAAGAAGGTGAAATTCCTAGTTTTTCTTTTCTAAACTCTTTTTCAAAGTTCTAAGCCATGATTTCTCCATGGTTTAAGCTCTCTTTCTATGGTTAGTAACTTGTGGTTTTGTTTAAGCTTGCTAGGTGATTTGGTGGAGTGAAACCGAAACCCTAGGAGGAGTGAAAGAATAGTTTTTGTCTTCATTTAAGGTAAGAGGAAGACTAATCTTATCATCTAAGGATGGTGGTAAGAAGATGGAGTGTGATTTTTGTGATTGTAGAATCCATAAGGGTTCATTTGTGTGATTGTTAGTGACTTGTTTATGTGTTTGTATATTTGTTAGTAGCTTTCCTATTTGATACTTGTAATAATTTGCATGTCTACAAGCTTTGATTGCATGTCTACAAGCTTTGATTTAGGTTATATGTGTTAGAAATATATTGCATGTGTTAGAATTGCATGATAATGTATAGGATGTGAATAACATGCTAAGGTATGCATGAGTGTTCCAAAGAACACAATCCTAAGGCTCACGGCCATGGACACAAAAGGAGAACCAAAATGTTCTCATATTTTTCCTAAATTGTAATTTAATTAACCTAGAAAAATTAACAAGAGATAGCATTGTTTAGATCAAGGAAAATGAATTTAGAAATCAAATGATCCAAATATAAATTTCGGCCAACATGCCAAATCAAGAATTATGATTTCTAAAATCAATTCCAAACTACTTTCAAGTATAAAGATGCAATATATGTTAAAAAGAATTTTTCTCCAATGAGTTTTAAAGAAACAAAATGATTTGAATTAAGTTTAAAGATTAAAATTAATGATTTTATTGTTAGAAAAGAAATACAAGTAACTTTCAAAAATTTCTAACATATAGCTCATGTTTGTATTTTGAAGCATGTTAGTAGTTTTCAAAAGGATTAATTATATGGTTTAAAAATTTAATAAACAGAATTTTTACGGTAAAATTAGGAAACCATTAATATAATTTTCTAAGCAAAATACTGTCAATTTTTAGTAAAAATGGACAAATAAGATAGGAAAGATGTCCAAAAGACAGTATACGGTATGAAAAATATTTTACGTAGTTTAAAAGTATTAATTATTATTTCTATTTATTTAAACAATAATTTAAGGGATTTGAACAAGAAAACGTATTAAAAATCCTACGCGATTGAGAAAACGTATTAAAAATCCTACGCGATTGAGAAAATGTATTAAAAACTTTACGCAATTGAGAAAAAGTGTTAAAAATTCTACGCAATTTTAAAAACAGCAAAATATATTTATGCGATTTAAAAATATTTGTAAAAACGACGAGATTGTGAAAACGCGATAAAATTTCTACGCGATTCACCGAAACGATATTTTCCATATTTTTCTGGATTTTCTGTATTTTTATGCTGTCGGGCTATGAGGTGAACCCTTACAGGCTTTGGGACAGTATTTGTCCGGTGGGACTTACTGTATCCTTTTATCTTAGTTATGCCAGTTTTTGGTGGATTGGTTGACGAGGGGAATCACATCGTGTTGTCGATGCGATAAACGTAGTGTGGTTCATTATTCTTATGAACTTGGAGACATTGGTGTATGGGATTCCATATATGGACAGTCGGTCGCTCCGCTGGGCCGTGGTAACCGATAGCACACTAATGGACTCGACACGCACTATTTTTAATCGAGATTTCGTAAAGTCTAATAGTATATTGCCTGTAGTGCCACAATGTGAGACAGTGAACTACACCATGCTTTGGATGATGGATTCCATATGACTTGGGGCTATAGACGCAAAGTGTGACAGCGCAATAGTTTGGTTGGGCAGCCGTGGTACTAATAGATTTTGTGAGTCATTCTCTCTCTGATATCTGTTTGTGTTTAGCTCCATGGAGTAGGGTTGTGTCATATTATATCTGAATTATATCTTGAACATTATTTAGTTTATCTGTTTATTTATTTATTTAGTTATTGATTCTGAGAAATTGTCTATTTTTGAATTTATTCTATCTGTGATGTTATATTGTATGTGTTATTGATTTATCTGTGAAATCATGTGTTGTTATGATAATTAAATTTTTTTTTACACTATACTGTTATTAAATTACTGTTATAGCTTTTCATATTGCATGAACTATATATCTGTTATTTGTCGTTTTCTTATTTGCCATGTTTGTGATGATTTTAGGTTGTCTTACCTCTTTCTTTATTGTATATATTTTTCTGTATTTTATTTTTTACGCAGTAAAGAGTTTGAGGAAGAGGAACAACCTCTTGAGATTCTGTACCCCGAGGAGGAGGAAGATCAGCAAGCCGAAGATCAGTTCGACGATCAAGAACCATGTGATCATCCATATCCATTGGATTGATTAGTTTGGGTATGGCGGTGCCTGGATTTTTGGGGTTCGTGACACTTGAGTTTCACGGTGGATCGTTAGCTTGGTATATGCGAGGAGACAGAGACTCCGTGACGTATGCGGGACGGCTGACTGTGTCCCTACGTCATAGGTTTGATGACGAGCCGTGATGACGACGACCGTGTTTCTACACCTAGAGTTACCTTTATCCATTAGGCGTCATTGGGGTGGTGTATCCACCGAGCCTAGTGAGATGACACTCGTATCGACCGCGCGGTCTCATGTCCGCCGAGTGTCGAGGCATCCTGGTATTTATCTTCGATGAGTTTCCGAGAGTGATCCATCGAGGAATAAATATTTAAGATGTGTATTTTGGGCGCGTCTGCGTATGTATATATTGACTCTTTACTGTTTTTATTTGCTGTTTCTGTTTAAATATTTGTAGGTGTAGTTGTAAATTATTTGTATAACTTATAACTTGGACCATATGTATATTATGAGTGATGTTGTTTTGTTTACTTTATATTTCTGCTTTATTTTATTTAATAATATTCTTTTCAACAGGAATTGTTTTACAACCCATATTAATATGTAATAAATGTTTTACAACTTGGGTAGATTTTATTTATTTCTTTTTATATATGTGACATCCCCACAAGGGTGTTACATTCAACATAAGCATTGCCTCAATGGCACATAAGCATTAATCAATGTCCAACATGACATATCAACACATTTATTAAAACATTGCCTCAATGGCATATCATCAATATTATCTCATTGAGTGCGAAATCAATAAGCGCATAACCCACATAGGGAAATCACACTTACATCAACAATTTTCAGTATCAATATATTCCTTATTTCACACATACCACAATTTCCATGTCATGGATCCAAGAATTCTATTTTCAAAAATCATCTCTTCTCTATCGGTATAAATACATATTCATATCACATCCAAGTAAAGTAAAATCCTTGAATCCAAGGTTCTTAGGTTATGTTTGAGTTACAAGGGATAAAGAACCATAATCTCAATCATTTCCAGCTCAAAAATCTCATTTTTGGGTCTTGGTAATCGATTACATCACCCTAGTAATCGATTATTAGTGGAACAGAATCCTTGTAATCGATTACAATCTCTTTGCAATCGATTACGTGATTTCCAGAACCACAGATCGTAACTTCAAGGCCCTGGTAATCGATTACACAACCCTGGTAATCAATTACCAATTGGACAGAACCTCCGTAATCGATTACCTATAAGTTGTAATCGATTACGTGATTCCCAGAAGCACTATTTCGTGACATCAGAGGCTTGGTAATCGATTACACCACTCTTGTAATTGATTACAAGCTAAACAGAATCTATGTAATCGATTACACACAAGACGTCATCGATTACCAGATTTCCAGAATCACGATTTTGTATCCTTAAGAGCTTGGTAATCGATTACAAGCCCCGTGTAATCGATTACCACACGTAAACTTGCAGAAAACAGAGCTCTCCATGTCCTTTAACTCAAACCAAACCAATCATTATCATATTTAATCAACTAGTCACTCAAATGTATCTTCAAGTCATGCAAGAGGCATCAATAAATCATACAAACCCAACAAAATGCACTATCATGGGGAGCAACAGAAAAATGAGAGAACTTTGTACATGGTTTCAAAAAACAACAACAACACACATACAAGACATTCCCTTACTACCAAGATTGGTTGAAGAGGATCATCTCCCTCTTACCTATTTGGAAGACAACACAATGCGCCACTCCTTCTTGCCCTAGATTTTCGTTTTCCCCCTTCAAGAAAACTCCAATGTGACTGATCATCACAATGTCCACTCAAACCATGAAAAATAGGTTCTTGGTCACCAAGGTGGCCAAGAGAAACAAAAATAGCAAGAAAAATGGAAGAAAGTTGAAGGCTTTACCTTAAAGCTCCAAACTTTAGCTTCAATGGTGGAAGAAAAATGGAAGAAGAAGAAGAACCAAAAGGTGACAAGAAAAGAGGACTTGGAATGGTGTAAGGAAGCAAGAATCTTTGATGATGAAGCAAGCAAAGGATGACTGCCTCCAGGAGTGGTTGCACGGTGGAGAAGAAAAGAGGAAGAGAGGAAATGGGGAAATGGATATTTGGGGTTTAGAAAAATGAGAGTGTAATATTAGGAAGAGGAGATGAATTACTTAGGCTTCCCCTATAGCCTCTGCCGTAGAAGAGTGGAGAAGGGAGAGAGAAGAATGTGTCAAATAGGAAGCTTCATGGAAACTTCCTACAAGGGGTTTTAATTAACTGAATTCTCTTTTTCTTCTTTCTTGAAAGTAAGGTTAAAAAGGGGTTTGACACAAGGTAATTTTTTTTGAATAATGCGATAAGATTTTTATTACGTATTATTATTTATTGCACGTAATTATAGTTGGCAGAAGTCGGCATTAACAAATCTGACAGATAAATTTTTGCAGTATTTTATTATTTCATCTGTTAAGATTTCTCGAAAAATATGAAACCTTGTAAACTGTGTCCAGCCTTGGGTTTAGTAAGATCCCCCGTTGACGTTTCCATAGTTTAAGGTTTTCGGAGAAAATATCTCATTTCTCCGGTTCTGCTCAGTGCATACGTAAAACGAGAAATATATTAAAATATTCTGCGTTCTTAGAAAATTACAGGAAAAATTCTAAAAAATCACAAATATTATGAGATGAATACCGAGAGTAGAAAAATCAAATTTTGGGGTGTTACAGTTATTCCAGATTTCTTAGGCATAACTTGTGTTGGGTTTACCTATTGGCTATCGGAAATAGGGTAAATAATTCTAACATAAAGTAATTTAAGAACTTCAACTCTAACTACCTCTTTCATGTGTGAATTTAATCTTTTTTGAGATTGTTGTAATGCTTTAGCATTATCCTGTAAATATATTCTATGTGTACAAATTAATGGATTAATTCTTTTTATGTCCTTTAATGTCTATCCAATTACACTTTTATGTTTTTTAAGTACTTCTATCAACATACCTTTTTGTTCTCCAATAATGATTGATGAAATTACTACTGGAAAATTTTGTTCTTTTCCAAAAAATGTGTACTTCAACCCAGCAGGTAATGATTTTTGTTCCAGTGTGGGTACTTCTTCATGGACATTATCATTCATGGGTTTTAGCTCTTCAAATCTTGGCTTCTATCCTTTGTATTCCATTACCTGTGTACAATCAAACAAAGAACATATTTAAGAAATATCATCATCTTCTTGCGTACCTGAATCAAATGAATTAATTAAACAAACTTGTAATGAGTCAGAAGAACTCCCTTTTAGAAGATGTTCATCTACAATGGCCTCAATCCCATCAGCTTCCTCATGTTTATCATGTACTTCACGTGGTTGCTTGCATATGTTGAAAACATTAAGCTCCAGTGTCATGTTTCCAAATGTTAGCTTCATCACTTCATTTCTACATTTTATCAAAGCATTAGATGTTGCTAAAAATAGGCAACCTAAAATAACAGGAATTGACTTAGAACTATTAACCATAGGTTCAGTTTCCATGACAATAAAATCCACAAGATAAATGAATTTATTAACTTGTACCAACACATTTTCCACTATTCTTTTTGAAATTTTAATTGATCTATCAGTAAATAGAAGAGTTACAGAAGTTAGTTTTAACTCACCAAGGTTGAGTTGTTGCTAAACTGAATATGGAAGCAAATTAACACTAGCACCAAGATCAAATAAAGCTTGATCAATTTTATATTCTCCAATAATGCATGAAACCGTAGGACAACTAGGGTCTTTATGTTTCAAAACATTATTGCTTTGAAGGATGGAACTTACATGTTTAGTCAAAAAGGTATTCTTTTTCACATTTAATTTCCTTTTAACAGTGCATAAGTCCTTCAAAAATTTTGCATAAGAAGGAACCTGTTTGATAGCATCTAACAACGGAATATTGACCTTTACTTGTTTAAAAATTTCAAAAATTTCAGTGTGGTGGTTCAATTTCCTTAGTTTGCTTAATGCTTGAGGAAATGGGGGTAGAGGAGATGAGAGTTTGGTCTTATTTTGGTCAGATGGCTTATCAATCTCTTCCTTATCTTGAGGAATTGATTCACCATCTTTCTCACAAGGTTCAGAAATTTCGTTTTCAACAATTTTTCCACTCCTAAGAGTTATCACAAAATTAACTTAATTTATTTGTTAGTTTTCTGAACTACCCTCATTTAGACTATATTGACCTTTAGGATTCGGTTGAGGTTGAGAAGGAAATTTTCCTTTCTCGTGAATGGTGAGTGCAGAAGTAAGTTTGAAAAGAGTGTCTTTTATGTCAATCATGGTTTAAGTGTTTTGTTTATTTATGGCCTCTTGCTTTTGTATGAATGCATTCAATGTTCCTTCAAGGTTTTTCCTATATGGTGGGACATAAGGTACATATCCTTGAGAATTTTGAGAATCTTGTTGTTCCTGAGGAGACGGTGGTTGCATAAATTGTGCTTGATTATTATTCCTCCAACTGAAGTCCGTGTGATTTCTCCATCCCGAATTGTAAGAATTTGAAAAAGAAGTGGTAAATGACTTTTTAAAATTGTTCAATGCATTTACTTGCTCATGCACAACTTCTTTAAAAATAGGAATATTTGGATATTTATTTGTTGAGTGTCCTAATTCATCACAAATGCTACAAATTTCTTCATTTTGCACAGATTTGACTTCTTTTACTTTCCTTAATTCCATGGATTCAACCTTTCTAGCCAAACTAGCATACCCAGCATTTAGATCTTCTTCGTAACTAAGATGATATTTTCTTTTACCAACATTTGCAAGGTTATAACTAATTGAATTTTTAGAAGGATTAGTACCATGCCAAGATTAAAAATTTTCAGCCAAATGGTTTAAATAATCTAAAGCTTCTTCGGGTACTTTATCAAGAAACTCGCCATTACACATTGTTTCCACAAATTGTTTAGTTTCAGGTGTTAAACCTTCATAAAAGAAGCTTATAGTCTGTCATTTTTCAAAACCATGATGTGGGTAAGAATTTAACAAATCTTTAAAACATTCCCAACTCTGAAAATACGCTTCATTTGAATTTTGGGAAAATTTTTGAATTTGTCTTTTTAAAGCATTGGTTTTATGTGTTGGAAAAAAAATTCTTTAAAAACTCATCTTGCATTTCTTGCCATGTGCCAATTGATCTTGGTTTCAAAGCGTTAAGCCAAGTTTTTGCTTTATCTTTCAAAGAAAAAGAAAACAATTTAAGCTTAACAATCTCTTCAGTGCAATTTTGATTATTGAAAGCGATACAGACTTTCTCAAATTCTTTTAGATGTAAATATGAGCTTTCAGATTCTAAACCATGGAAATTACGAAGTAAAGAAATCATACTCGGCTTAAATCTAAAATTATTAGCAGTAAGTAGAAAGATAAAACATGATGGACTAGAATTTCGAAGTGGTTGCAAATATGCACACATAGTTCGCAACGGTTGATTTTCCTATTTGTAACACCCCAAATTTCCGTATCTCTTAAACAGTAATTTTGACAGTTAACAGAATTTTACTGTTTAGTAATTTCTGTGCATTGTAAAATTATTTTGAGTATTCCATCAACGTATTTAATTGTTTTGAGTGATTTACTAAATCAGGAAAATAAAAAAATCGGGGGAAAACTTTACGTAATTTAACTTTTATCGTTAGGTAATTATTTTAATGTAATCTGATTTGATATTTTGCGTTTTCTAATATTTGTGATTTTTGTGGATGATTATGAAATTTTTTACCTGTCTGTGGGCGGGGGTGTATGTGGGCCAGTGGTAATACGTGGGCCATAAAGTGGGTCCCATAAAGAAAAATTTTTTACGCATAGAAAAATTTGTAGTTTAGACGAGATAGGGGATCTTACTAAAATGAATCTGTTTTATCTATATCAAAGCATGTGTTTTAAAAATCGTATTTAATTTATGATAAAAATACAATAAATATATTCTTTCGTGGGATTTTAGAAAGATAAAATAGAAATATATTGCTTAAGTCAACCTTGGTGGTTTGGATATCCACCATTGATTTAATTAATGATGGAGACTTAATCTTGATTTAATTAATGGTGGAGATTTGATCTTAAAAGTGTAAGATCATTTATAAGTTAGATGGAGATTAAATCAATGGTAGAGATTTGGTCTCAAAAAGTGACAAAAAGTTTTATAACCATTGGATATAGAATTGATTAAGGGTAGAAATTTGTCTTGTAAAGAAGTAGATCATTTAAATTGGATTTAGATTTAATCAATGGTGAAGATTTTCTTAAGAAGTGACAAAGACTAATTATGACCCTTGGATTTAAGAAGAAGTAATCTTAACCCTTAATTTTAGAGACACATCTAACAAGCTAGAATTTTGAGGAGAAAAATCTCAGATTAAGTTACAATCTAAATCAAAAGTCTACCTAAATCTAAAAATTGATCTAATCAATGGCTAGAAATTTTCTAGATGGTTAATAATTGACAATATTATTGCATGCAAAATGGAGGAATGGGACGGTTTTGGATTATTTAGAAGAAAAGAAAAAAACCATTATTACATGTCATGGTCAATATTACATCATCCTTGAATATGATTTCTTTGTTTGCATCCTTAGGAAATTTCTTAAGAGGGAGGCCAAAATTTATTTCATGCATTATCACCTTCATTTTTCATCCACGGCCATACACTTGAGAGACATTTTGTACACACCCTTGGAGGAACACACATAAAAGAAAATAAAAGAAAGAGAAATAAAATCTTAAGTTTAAAACAATTGTTAAATAATATTACATATGGTAAGATAATTCCCGATAAACAGAAATTGTTAAATTACGGAAATAGCAAATAAACAAAAACAACATTACTTTAATATCGATGATTTAAGTTATAAGTTGTACAAATAATTTACAACTAAAACTACAAATATTTTGAAAACGATAAATAAAGCAATAAAAGAGTCTAATATTATCTGATAATGCTGCAGAGTAAAAAAAAATCATGCATATTTAATCCTCTACAAGAAGGATCACTCTCAACATGAAAATGATCGTGGAGACAAAATCCGGATGTCTCGACTTTGGCGATAATGATGCGATCGATACGATAATTAAAGTGTATACCACCAAAATGACGCCTAAGAGATAAAGGTAACTCTAAATGTAATATCCATTTGGTTGACGTAGGGTCGCAATATCAAAATCTACATAGTTCAGAGTTTGTCTCTTGCAAGCCAATGAACCTCCATGAAACTCTTGTACAAACCCCAAAAATCAAATTTTTATCTCCCAAATCAATCAAAGGATATGGATGATTCGTAAAGCTGGTCAATCGTCGATTTGTAAACACTGTGGTACAGGATCTGAGATCTCATGAAAGTTCCTCTTCCTCAAAGTCTTTACCGCAGACGAGAAATACATCCATCAACGAAGAGGTAAGACAATCAAAATCGCATGAAAAAAACATGGCCAATAAGAAGATATACGGTTCATCAATACGAAAAGCTATAATAGTAAATAACGGAATAGAGTAAAGTTTAGATATCATAACATTATATAACATCACGGATATAACAAGATAAAAACACAGATAAGACAATATCACGAGATAGAATAAAATAAGAAATAGACAAATCATAATAATTACCGGATAAAGATAAATAGAGAAAATAGAATAATATCCAAGATATAATCATATACACTAAGACACGATTATGGAGCTAAACACAAAGAGATATAAGAGAGAATGACTTGCAAAATCTATTAGTACCAATATACTCTAACCAACCAACTATCGCGCAAAAACGTTGCGTCAATACTTACGACACGGGAATCCACCATCTTAAAAGGCGTAGTATAGTTCACGGTCTCGTTGTGGCATTTTATAGGCAATGATTACTAGACTTTACAAACCTAGAGTAAATATAGTGCGTGTCGAATTAAGTGATTATTTTACACGGAAAATGGAGCTCTGTTGTCCACATATGGGATACCGTACACTAAAAGTCCATTAGAACAATCTACGTTTTCGCATCGACAAACGAAACCTCGTCAACCAAAATTCACCAAAAATTGGTAAATTACCAGAATACCCTCAAGGTATAAAAAATATGCCCTTTTAATGGCAAAAATATCTGATAAGTCCCCTTGGACAAATTTTCTCAAAGCACAATCACGGGTTCACCTCATGGCAGGCATATGATCGGAAAAATACAATCCAAAAAAAAATCTTTTGTTTTCGCGTAGAAATTTTATCGTGTTTTCACAATCTCGTCGTTTTTATAAGCGTTTATAAATCGCGTAAATATATTTTTCTGTTTTTAAAATCGCGTAGAATTTTTAATACGTTTTCTCAATCGCGTAGGATTTTTAAATCATTTTCTTACGAATTCCTTAAAATTCTTGTTTAAATAAACAAAAATAATAAATAATACTTTTAAGCATCGTATAATATTTTTCATACCAATCTTGTCTTTTGGACATCTTAATCTTATTTGAATCCGTTTTTACTAAAAAATTGGATATTTTGTTTATAATTTTAATAATAATGGTTTCCTAATTTTTTGTAAAAAGTTTATTTAATTAAATAGGATAATTTAATCTTTTAAAATCCTAACATGCTTGAAAATATAGCATGAGCCATATGTTAGAAATTCTTTAACGATTACTATATTTTCTTTATAACAATACAATTTTTGATTTTAATTCCTTAAATTAATTCTAATCAATTGATTTCTAACTCATTTTAGAAAATTTATTTTTAACATATATTGCATCTTTATAAGTAAAAATGGTTTGGAATTGATTTTAGAAATCAAGAATACCTAGTTTGGCATGTTGGTCAATTTCATAAACCCTTTGCATTTGATTTCTAAATTATTTTCCATCTTCTAAATACCTATCAAATTTATTGTATTGTCTAAAATTTAGTCATCATTTTTGAAAATGGTTTTTGAAATCAACACATTCATTTAGGCATGTTGGCCCAAAATACTAAGTTTTACCATTTGATTTCTAAATTTATTTTTCATGATCTAAACAACTTAATATCTTGCTAATTCTCCTAGGTTAATTAAATTACCTATATAAGAAAATTAAGAGAACATTTTGGTTCCCCATTTGGTTAAAGGCCGTGAGCCTTGGTGTAGTGTTCTTTGGAAACATGCATTCCTTGACATGTTATTCACATCCTATACATTATCATGCAATTCTATACTTTATCATGAATTTAACACATGCAATATTATCAAAGCTTATAGACATACAACTTAAAGCTTGTAGACATGCAATTTATTACAAACAACAAATAGAAAAGCTACTAACAAATACACAACCACATCAAATAAGCTACTAACAAGCACAAACATGAATCCTTATGGATTCTACAATCACAAAATCAAACTCCATCTTCTAACCACCATCCATAGGTGATAAGATTTGTCTTCCTCTTACCTTAAATGAAGACAAAGGATTTCTTTCACTCCTCCTAGGTCACGGTTTTCTCCTTCAAAATACCTAGCAAACTTAAACAAAACTACAAGTTACTAACCATTAAAAGAGAACCTAAACCATGGATAAATCATGGCTTAGAACTTTGAAAAAGAATTTAGAAAAGAAAAACAAGAGATTTCACCTCCTTGGTACAAACTTCCAAGTAGATTTTCAAGCTTCAAATGTAAGATTTTGAAAGAACTCTCAACTAGAGATGTTCTTAGGATTGTGTTTAGGTTTAGAAAACTTGGTTAGAAGAAATTTTGGGTGATTGGATGGTGTAGATATTGTCTTGGCCGAATGGTGAAGAAAGGAGGCAACAATGGTGTTTAGGGTTCTTGGATGAGAGAGAAGAGAGAAAAGCATGAAAGATGAAGTGAAGAATGGTCTTCCAACCCCTCTTGGCCGTAGACATTCAATGCATGCAAGGTGTGCATGGATTTGGCTTCATCCAAGCCCTTGGATGCTTCAAAGGTCAAGATTAAAACTTGGTTAGCAAGCTTGTTTCCTATTGGCTACTTCTAACCTAGTCATCAAGCCTTAGTCACCATGCTTAGTCTAATAACCTAGTCATCAAGCCTAATCATCATGTTCAAGAATGTTCTTCACTAATCATGTTTAATTAAGCTACTAAGTTAATTGCCGCAAAATATTTCTAGGTCCAAATTTATCACTAAGTTATCTTGACTAATAAAATAATATTATAATAATACAAAATTATTTTATTGGATGAGCCTAAAAATTAAAAGATTAATTTTAGGCGTTCATTCAAGTGGGTTTAGTAAGATCACGCTTCTACGAATAATTAAAAAACAGATTTTACCAGTCAGGAAAAATATTATTTTCACACAAACATATAAAATCACAGACGGTAACGACACTAATTCAACAAAACAATTAAAAACAGCAAAAAAGATTACAAACAAGACGTTCGGGACGTAATGGTCATTTTTCATTTTTTAGCTAATTTGTCCAAAACGTTCAAATTTACACACAAGATTAATTGTCGTATATCATCCAGGAAAAATCAAGAGAAAAAAACTTTTATTTTATCGTCTTCGGAACAAATTACTTAAAAAGACCAAAATGTATAAACGTATTTGAATTAGAAATCGAGAAACAGTAAAATAAGGACACAATGGTCATTCACACGAAAGCTTGAAAAACAGCAAACAGTACATTCGGTACATTTTCTAAAAATTGGGGTGTTACACATTTCATTTCATTGTCTTCACTTTGTGACAAAAGGAAGCTATCATCTTTTAATGCAAAGCTTAGTCAATTTTAATGACTTTGCACATGTACCCTATAGTCATCATCCTACTTAATATCTATTAAAGTTATCAAATAATTCTCACTTTCCCTCTTCTTGATATCCCACGGTCATACACTCAAAAGTAGGAGACAATGTTCATTTATTGATTTCACTTATTCAATTGCTCATCATTCTATCCAAAGAACCAAGAACCAATACAAGAAATTCTCTTATTTTCTCTTCTCCAAGCAAGTTTCGGTCAAACACCTTAGAACCATCATCCAAATTTCTATCATTTCATCCAACTTGATTTTCTAGACCTAAACACCATTCTAAGAACATCTCTAGTTATGAGCTTTTCCAAAATCATTCATCTTGAGCTTCAAATCCAAGCTTCAAGTTTCTATCAAAAATAAAAAATTCCATCTTTGTGCTTCAAGAGGAACCATTCGGTCAAGACCCCTAAAACCACTCTCCAATCTCTTTTAATTTCATCCAACCATAGATCTTGAATCTACATGATATTCTAAGCAACTTTTATGTTGGAGATTTTCTCTAAATCATCTATCTTCAACCTTGTTCTTCACGCTAAAAATTGAAGCTTTAATGGTGAAGTTTGTTACTCTTCACTTTTTTTTTATTTTCAAGGTTCTAACCATGATGCACATCCATGGTTTTCTTAATCAAGCTTAGTATACTAATTTTTATGTATTTTGTTTTGTATTTGAGAAGCCCTTGGTGATGAAAGACTTGGAAAAAGAAGCAAAACAAAGAGCTTTTGAGGATCTTCAAGAGGTAAGAGGGAGATCCATCTCACCAACCAAGCATAGTGGTGAGAGATGGTCTTATATTTGATGGGTGTTGAATCCATGTGAGGATTCATATCCATGGTTATGTAATAATTTATATGTGTTTATGAGCTTTGATTAATTGCCTATGCTTAATATGCTTTGCATGAGTTTATGATTTTGATGGTATGCTTATATTATGTATGATGATAATATGGCATGCTTTTGATATATATATATATATATATATATATATATATATATATATATATATATATATATATATATATATATATATATATATTGTGTATGTATGTGTATGCCATGATTTGATGATGGAAAGAAAATTAATTTTTGGTTCCAATGGCCAAAGGAAGGTGGCTACGGTTTTGGCACCCAAGGTTAGGGTTCCATGTTGAAATTTTTCAAGAACAAGGAAATTGACTTGTTTAATGAAAATTATGAAGTGGAGAAAAATGAATTTTCTTGGTTCTAAAGACTATGGAATTTTTGGTTAAGACACCTCAACATAGGTGTTTATAACTTAATATTTTCATGGAAGAATAAAATTGGATTGATTTGAAAAGCATGGAAAATGAACAAAGGATATGTTTTTCAAGAGAACAAGAACATGGTTTTGAAGGATTTTTATTGATTTATTTTGTGTAAAAAGATCCTAAGTGTTTTTTTAAAAAACATGAGTTTTGAATGAAACGGGCAAACATTGATTTTAAGGATTTGCAAAGAAAGTGAAAAAGAAATTGTAAAGAAAGTAAAAATGAATTTGAACAAATGGGTTTGGTTTTATAACCATTGGTATTTCGGTTTGAAAACAAAATTTTAATGGTTTTGTTTGTGTAAAACCATATCAATTTAAAAGAAAAAATATTTGATGGTTTCAATAGTCATGTCCACTTTTTTTTAAGGCTTGTAATGCCTTGGTTTTATGAAACAAAGTAATTTTAAAGTGGAAACAAAATGTTTAAACAAAATGTTTTAGTACAAGAATTTTGGAACGGGAATCAAGGTATTTTACCACTTGAGAAAATAGAATTTTTCATAAACGGAAAAATAAAGAAAGGTTGAAAATGTTCGAACTTCAATTTATTTTGAAGAATATTGATTGTAGAATTTATTTGAGAAAAATGGAGAATATAATGGTGATTTGAAAATTTACTAACGTATAACTGATTTTCGAGTTTTTGAAATACGTTAAAAAATGTTAAGTTTTGAAACATTGATTTAATTCAATGGAATTGTGAATTTGTGGAATATATTTTAGAAAAGGATTTCTTAAGTGAAAAATGTGGAAAAAGATTTTCTTGAATGTGAAAAATGAAATATAAAGTCATATTATTTTGAGAAAAGTTGAAAAAGAATTTTTTTTGAAGGTTAAGAAATATTTTCTATAATAAAATTATGGTGAAAAATTATTTGTGTATCTTAAAAACGTGATTTTTAAGCTACGTGATTTGGAATACGTTAAAATATTTCTACGCGATTTGAATAACGTTTAAATATTTTATGTGATCTGAACTACTATTGATAAATCACTACGTGATTGAACAACGATAGAATATTTTTTTACGTGATTGTGAAAATGGAGCAAAAATTGTTATGAGATTTGGAAAGTGTTTTAAATATTTTGAGAATGATAAAAAAATTATTTACGTAACATAAAAGAATGATTTTTAAGATACGTGATTTTAAAACAGTGAAAAAATAATATGCGATTTGAGAAACGTATATTTTTACGTGATGGAGAAAAACGTTGAAAAATTAGTACGTGATTTAAAAGTGCAACAAAAGAGTTGCGACATTTTGAAAACGTAACAGAAGTGTTACGGTATTGTGAAAATATAACAGAAACGTTTCAGAATTTTGAAAACGTAACAGAAGTGTTACGATATTTTGAAAATGTAACAAAAACGTTTTGAAATTATGAAAACGTAACGGAAATGTTGCGTAATTTTATGAAAACACGACGAAAGTGTTTTATAACTATGAAAATGTGATAACATGATTTTGCTGTTGAAAATACAGTATAATTTGGTGCATTTTATATGCATTGAAAAGAGATGCCTGTGATTGGATTTGGTGCATTATACATGCATTAAAAAAAATATGCGTTGAGGCATATGATACATTGAACAAATAAAATTGAAAAGATTTGGCCCTTTGGGGTTGACTTACATGAGATATATTCGTGCATTGTATATGATCCTTGTGGTTGAAGAGGGAATGAGAATTGATAGTGAGGTCTATGATGGATCTTGGGGGCGTCAAGCGCAATGATCGACCGAGTGGACGGTGGCGAGTACCCTGTGCTACTTGGCGATGCAATCCGTTACAACGCATTGACGATACCCGACAAGAACACGATTCTTTTCAACAACTGGAAGATTGTCTTTGCTAAGGTCGACAATTGATGAAAGCATTCTCCTCGAAATTGTGAAAACCTCCATGGAGTTGTTTTTGAAAAACTAAGTGTATGTGCACATGCATAACATATGCATAAATCTGAGTATCCATATCTGCATGATATATATTAATTGAGGAATATTGACTATGACAATTGTTTTGAAATACTTGGATGATGATGATGATAATCATGTTGATGGCATTATTGTGATTATTGTGTGATGATAATAATGTTAATAGTATGATGATGATAGTTGATTAATGTTGAGTGCATTATTGAAATTCTGGTATGACATATCTATATGATATTGCTGTTTGTGTTATCTTTGTGTTGCCATGTTGGTATTGGCGTAGGTGATCTCACCTCTTTGTTATGTTGTTTTGCTGTGTCTGTACTGTTAAAATCAAATAATAGAAGAATTGAGTTGTCTTAGACATAACGGGCAATGAATACTCTGAGATGGGTGACAACAATAAGGAGTGGACATTCAAGACTCGAAGGTGTACAATGTTGACAAAGAACAGATGTAGAACAGATGTCTGATGCTACAAGATGGATACACAACAGAATAAGTATGTTAAGTTTTAACGTTAGTGTTGTACCGTGCTATTAAGTAGGACCCGTCATGGGGTTTGCTACTGTAAAAAAAAAAGTTTGTTAGTTTTATATTTCTTTTTAAATTGTGAAATATTAATTAATGTCAATATTGTATATGAATCTGTTTCAATATATGTTTTTCAGTATTACATATAAATTTCAGTAAGTCTATATTTCAACAAGAAAGAAATTTTGAAACTCACTTTTTATAACTCAAACTTTGTGCGAATTTCTTTTCAGATTATGAGTCGAGAGTCAGACATGTGATACCCTAGGGAGGGTGTTATACTATTCATCATGTACACTTTTATTTTCAGCTAGTTATGTTTAATTTTTATATTCAACATGTGCACTTTCAATTTCAGTCATTGTATCAATTGTGTGTGATTGTGATTCAAACAAATTAATATATAAAGTACCATGATTAATTTTAACCAAATGACCAGAATTTGAAAGCTCATAATGTACAAGTTAGTAAGTTAGAAAACAAAAATAAATAACATAAGTAAATAAGTCAGAAAATATAAATGATATAAATTAAAAAGTTAGATAGTGTAAAAAAATGACATAAATTAAAAAGTTAGATAGCATAAATAAATGACATAAATATAAAGTTAGTAAATTAGTAAGTCGAGAAAATGTAAATAAAAAAATAAAGTAAAAATAAAAAGCATAAATAAATGACATAAATAAATAAAAAATTAAAAAAATAAATAAATGATATAAATATAAAGGTTAGGAAGTTAGAAAGTATAAATAAATGACATAAATATAAAAGTTAGTCAATAAGTTTGTAAGTAAATTAGTAAATTAAAAAAAATTAAAAGAGTAGAGGAAAAATATACCTGTTGGTGAAGTTTACTTACATAATGAGAACCTCAATAAATTAGAACTTCAAATTAAGTTCCCGACAACAGCGCCAAAAACTTGATGGGAATTAAAAGTTTCAAACCCAAGTGTAAGTTGTTTCAAGTAATAAATTCTTAGGAGTCCAAGGTCGAACCACAGGGAATTGATGAAGAAAAATTCTTTGAGGCAATGAGCATATTTGTCACAATACTAAAGGTGATAAAAGTTGTTCACAGATAAAAATGATTTGCTTGGGTTAGGAGATCCACTTTTGATAATAAATTAAAGACAATATTATTTCTTTTTATAACTCAATTGAAATCACACATAATGGAGGTTCCAATCGGAAGATTTAACATTCAAAGTTCAATTTAGATTATACATATAATCATATTATGGTTCCTTTAATATCCACAAATACTTGTAAATGGTCTCAAGCATCCATTGTACTAACGTCTTATCTACAATGAATCAAGTTCTTCAATATACAAGAAGGGTTTCTAAATTGATTGGAAATAACATACAACACATATAATAATTATTTTAAAATATATCATTTAAGTACAAGAAGGAAATTAATCTAACTTCAACTTATTACTAAAAGTTTCACCCTTTCACCTAAGCAAAATGAAAATTAGTTACTCGTGAACAAGAAGAAAGAAAGAGATAGGAAGAAAAAGATGAACATAATTTCAATTTAGAATAAAGAAAACTACAACAAGAAAAATAAATAACATAATAGCATAAATTAAACTAAGATCAAAGATGATCTGAATGAGCACCCAAGCTCCCTTTTATAGAGCTCAAGGAGTATAAGAAAACAATGAAGTTGTTTGATGATGAGAAGTAAATGCTAAAATAGTTGCTTGATGATGATGAATGAGCTGAAATTATAAAGATTCTTATCTCTAAAATGTTTCTACTCTGAGCTCATGGCATGTGTCATTTCTAGATCAAGTAGTCCAAATGAAAGTTCTAGGAAATTGTCTTAACTTTCCATAGCCATTGGTTTCAGCTCATTTGACTACCTACAGCCCGAGATATGACCCAATTACTGCACATAGGTCAGGCCCAACTTCAGCTCCTCTATTCTGACTTCCAAGCCCAATATCACCTTCAAGACTTCCGATCCAGCTTTTGTGTTCGTCATGAAAGTTATAGATTTAGGTCTTAACTTTCAAATGACACAAGTTTCATTTCTAAAGATCTCCTATAACTCAAAATATGATCTGATGAGTACGCATAGATCAAGCTTTTAGGTTCAAAACTCTAGATTTTACTTCAACTCCAATTTGAGTTATCCAAACGTGTGTTCCAGGTCTTGAGGTCTTCATGAAAGTTGTATAAATTTGTCTTAGCTTTAAAACAAGACCAAAATCACATCCATCAGATATTTGTAACTCAAATTATAGCCAGTTTATTGAAAAAGCCAAGTGAGAAGATTATATAATGAATGAAATATTTTGCTATCAATGTGGCTCTTGCTATCAAGTGAATAGTTATTACAGAATTATCTTACCTTTTCAACAAGAGCAAAATCACATTAATCAGATAATTGTAACTCAAATTGTAGTCAGCTTACTTAAGAATGCAATAATCTAAATTAATGATAATTCAAGCAATAATTTCTTCAATGATCTAATTAAGCTTAATTTCATAAAATATGATAAAATCAACTTAATTAATCCAAATTGAATCTTAAGAAGCCTAGTGAAAGGATTATAAATTGAATGAAATACATTATTATCAGTTTCCTCCCATGGATTGGATCTGTCTAAGCTTGGACAGGTCTGTTCATGGTGATCAATGTGCTGCTTGTGGGGTTATTATTAGAGATGCTTTGGATGGTGTTTTAGGATGCCTTGCAAGCAATTTATGAGTTATTTCGATCACGCTTGCTGAGCTATGGTGTGTCTTATGTGCTCTTAGTTATTCTTGGGAACTTGGATGCAAGAAAGTTAAGCTTGATATTGATTCTCAAAGTGCCATATCGTTAGAGGTGCTTGGTTCCCACTCATCCTATGTTTGCATGTGTTAGTATTCACATTTCCTCATTGCTGAGTAGGGATTGGAATATGGTGATTTCTCACACCTTCTGATAGCGAACCTTGTAGTAGATGTCTTGGCTCGCCTAGGCCACTTCGTAGATTTTTGTTGTTCGATTGTTTCTCCTTCTTCTCTCGCTAGTGTTCTTAGAGATGGTGGTTCTCCCACTCGTTGCTTACCAAAAAAAATGTTCACCAAAATAGTCATATCATCGCTATTACAAGATTTGAATCCTTAACGTGGTCTACTCTTACTAGTTATGCTAATTGTTGTTGGCTGCTTTGAGTTTTTATATGTGCAATGTAAAAATCAAATAATGAATCATCAAGTATTGTTATTTGATCTTAATGATAAATACAAATGTTATTAATATAATAAATACATTTTATTTTTTAGATTGATATTTTTTCGTCTAATCACTTGTTTTGTATCAAATAGGTAAGTAAAATACCAACAAGCATTGGGCACGGTGGTAAGCCAGTTGTGCTCTTGAGAAGATGACCAAAGTTCAAAACTATAAGAATATCCTAGTCAAAGACAAAAAAAAAAATTAAAAAAATACAAAAAATTAGTAAAATACTTATAAGAAGTGGTTTAAGTGGTAAACAAGCTTGAGCTTATCAATTGAGGAGGCTCTACAATGTAAGGAATTGTTTGACACCTTAAAAACCTCATAAGATTAAAAAAACAAAAGGAAAAATAGTTAGTAAGATGAAATAGTTTATCCCAATAAAAAAAAAGATGGAATAGTTTATTTTTCTACTTATACATTCTTTTAATTAAGCAGTGTTTGTATTAATTTGTATGCATCTCTTATTCATATTGAAACTAAATAAATAAAATTATTTTTTAGTTTGGTACAAAAAAGATCAATGATGATCACATTGAAACTCACACATTACATGACATGTTTCTCGCACACATCATTTTAGTGCAAGTTAAAAAATTAATGTGAGAATTTAATGAGCACTGATATATGTACATAAAAAAATAAGAATATTTTATGTATATCAGAATATATATTATATTTATCTCATATATTAATGTAAAAGAAATATTAAATTATATTGTATGTGATTATAATATTCTCACGATATATAAAATAATTTTAAATAGATGAATAATAAGATTACATAAAAAATGCACATAGATACTTTACAATTTTAAAATTAAAGAATAAAATTTTCATGTTCATCACTTCATCTACAGCTCAAAAACTTTTGGACTATTTATTTTGTTTCTTCCAAAAGATCTGTATCAATTGCTTGTGTACTCATCATCTTCGTAATTTAATACACATCCAAATATAAAAGGTTCATTAAGAAATTAATTTTTTAATATGATTTTCTTTATTAATTATTATTATTATTATTATTATTATTATTATTATTATTATTATTATAATAAACAAATAATTGTATAGTGCTATTTAAATAATAGAAAACATCAAAAGGTACAATTTGGTTTTTCCGAGGTCTAGGAAGAAAGACTTGGTTAGGTCATAAAAAAAGGAATACTTAAAAGCAGTGTTTATATATAAGGATTAAAAAGTGGAATAAAGAGCATTTTAGGAAGAATAGCAGTAGATATAATTTTTTTTGGATAAAGATAGTTGCACGAGCTTATTCATAGAAATAAGAATGGGTGGCATATATATATATATAAATTTTTTACACATTTCAATGTCTATGTGGTTTTTGTGTGGAAAATATTAAGTCAAAAAAGACTTACATGATGTAAACCGATCTTCTCTCATATATATATATATATATATATATATAAATTTTTTACACATTTCAATGTCTATGTGGTTTTTGTGTGGAAAATATTTGTGTAGGTAACATTACCTTAATTTCTCACATAAAATTTTTTGTTACCTTGCTATTTCAAGAGTTGCTTGCTATAAGGGTGGGTAGTGGGTTGAGCGAATCTACAAACTCATGAGTTGGATTGGGTTGAAAAATGCTTCACCTACATGTTATGATGGAGAGGGAAGATAACAAAGTTAAGAATGATTATGAAGGTTTTATGAGGCACATGCATAGAAAATAATGTTGAGGATCATTATGAAAGCTTTAGTATTTTGAAATGGTGGAGAGGTAAGATTAAAAGTATTATGTTGTTTCATGCATTGCTAAAAATATTTTGGTTATTCCTATTTCTATAATTTGATCTGAATCTACATTTAGTATAGAAAGGCGAATCATAACTGGTTGGTAACTCCTTAAAAACCTATTTGTCTATGTGATCAAATGGATGAAATTGATAAGATTGAATTGGTAGTGTTACATGGAATCCATTCAATTTGTTTAGTCAATTTCTAATAGTTTAATCACTAATACTTCATGCTTTCTTTATTTTAGTTGTAAGAGATGGGATTTTTGGTTCTAACCATTGATTATTTTAGTTGTTTGCAGTCTAGATGGTTAGATAAGAGGTGTCGTTGTTGTGCACAGTTCCAATTGTTATATTTATTTCAATTCGAACTTAGGTAGTTATGTTTACTTCATTTAAGATAGTTATTTCATTTGAGACTTGTTATATGTAATAAAGTTTTACTATTTTTAGAAGTTAATATTTTTTTTTTATGTTTGTTAAGCCCACAGGTTCAATCTAGCTTAACCTATTAATTTACTGGTCGAAGAAAAAAATTTCAAACCTGACCTAACCTAGTGCTGAAGAGCATATTGAGTAAAAAAAGAAACAACAAAACCCACCAACCTAACCCATACCTACCCTTAACTTGTTGTTTTAGTGACAAAACTTTTCCACCTCAATATATGTAAGGTTTATGAAAAATTTTATACGTACAACTAACATTTCTCAAACAAAGATTGTTTTGATAACTATATTTTATGCAATTAAGTTATATATATATTTTTAAATGAGAGTGGTAATAGGCTACACATGGGTTCGAGTCAACCTGATGATTGACCAGCTCAACCCAAACTAGTCAAGAATTTCTAGATTAGTTTAGGTCTATTCAGGTAACATTCCAATGAACTTAATATAGGTTGGATTCAGTAACGGGTAGAATTTTTTAAAAGTCAATGACCTTGACTACCTGACCCGATGACTTGACTCCGTGTATGCCTTATACACTGTATTTTATTCAAATCTCAACACATGTTCATTTTCTTTAGTTTTTCACTTTAGATCGCAGAGTCACCTGACCACTCTCCTCTCTCTTTAATGCCCTAACCATTGCTAGCCTTAACCCTAACTCTTCCCTTCCACTGATGCTTCTTCATGTGATGGTGAGAGATGTTTAATTGAGGCTTGAAGCTTTTTTTCTAGTGCTAGTATGAGATGAGAGATGTTGAGACCTTTCTTAGAGATTCAAAGTGTGAGTCGCCAATAGCCCAATAAATCTCCATTTGCCACAAATCTCAACAATGACGTGATTTGCTGGAGTTGTTGGTCTGGTGCAAATTATTATTGTTGGTGCAGATCTGCGGATCATTGCAAGTTTGAGTATCTAAGTCCGCCCACAAACTTGAATCTTTGACGTTTCTCTCTAAGCCCAAGTAACAATGACATTTCTCTCTCTATCATGTTTGAATCTTTGAGTCTACCCACATGCTTGTTTTGCACCAAGATCCAAACTCTAATGTTGTGGCAAGGTGGGGTATTGTTGATTTTGGGTGGGTGATGAAGAGTGTGATTGATTAAAGATCAAAAGATGTTTAAGTCTTAATTTTTAAGGCTGCATCTTTTCAATTTTATTTTTATTTATTTTTTTAATCTTTTGTGCATGTTGAAAATAAAAAAAAAAAGCTTGGAACCCAATGATCCGAATCAAACTAACTCTATTTTGGTTGATTTAGTTTGGTTCGATCAAGTTAATTTGGTTTTGGCTAGCTAATTTTATTTTGTGAAACCTGATCCTGCCTAATATGAACCTAGCTAATTAGTTTGGACTCAATGTAAGCCAAAACTCGACCTAATCCAACTCATGTACAACCCTAAGTGGCAGAACAAGAAGAGAACAAAAGTGAAATTTTGTTAAAATTTCTTCTTCTGACTTTCATTTTTGCTATAACATTTTCTAAGATAAAAATATTATAATAACATTACATTATTACTTACACAAAATATCCTACCTCATAGACTTCACGAAAAGTAAAATGAGCGAGTCAAATTTTTTTATTCATTACTTTATACACACTTCGGCTTTTTTTATCCACTCATCTACGTTTATGTAAGTTTAGTACTTTTATCTCTAGTGCAAGAATCATTCATCTAAATATAAATTTATCAGAAATATTAGTTGCAGGTCAACATCATACCTTAGTAAGGCCTAGGTAGGGTTATACTCAAATCTAACCATGGAGTTAGCTAATAGACTTACTTAGAAAGAGTTGTGTTCTGACTAACATGTATAGCTTTTAATCTAGTAGTAAGTGCTCGATCTAACAAGTGGTATCAGAGTCAAGGTCACGAGTTCGATTCTTATAAAGGCACAAATTGCTACCAGGTGCTAGGAGAAGGAGTTAGTTGCATGCCAAAATCCTGCCTTAGCAAGGCTAGTTGGGTTGGAGTCAAATCAAACCAGGGGTTCAATTCCTAGAAAGGCACAGAATGCAGGAGGCAGGTAGTGGGAGGAAGATTATTGGTTGTAGGCCAACATCCTACCTTGGCAAAGGTCAAAGTCAAATTGAACCGTGACACTAATTGATGGGCTTAAGTAGAAATAGCAGTGTCCTAAGTAAAAGATATAACTTTTGGCCTAGTGGTAAATGCTCGATCCAACAATAAATATAAAAAAATATTCTTTAACATTAAATCATGTATATAATTCTTGGAAAGTAACGGACTGTGGGAGGTAGGTGCTGGGAGGGGGATTGTTGGTTGTTGACTAGCATTTTGCCTTGGTAAGGCCCAGGTAGGGTCAGAGCTAAATTGAACCGTGACACTTGCTGATGGGCTTAAGTAAAAAGAGTTGCGCCTTGACTAAAAGATATAACTTTTGACTGAATGGTAAATGCTCGATTCAACAATTAATATAAAATATTATTCTTTGACATTAAATCATATATATAAATAAAAAATCATTATATTTATTGATAACTCCATAAAATAGAGTTATTACTCACCTTTTGGGAGGTGTTTAATTAATTGTTAGCACAAATTTTATGAGGTTCCAATTGGTTTTAAGCTTAATATGCAATCTATATGCTTATAATTCTCCCTGCCTCAATTTGGTTATAATTTGTGTTATTAATGATTAAATTTGAAATATTGAACAATCTAGAGCTTCTTATACAAATTGTTGGTGTTGTTTTGCAGGATATCAAGAGCATGGGACCTAGAGAAGAGCCAAGCAAGGATGAGGAAGCTTAAGGGAATGAAGAATTCAAGAGAATCAAAAACTAGTCTTAGCTAATAAAATATTCCTCACCTATGAGCTCCATGCCTAGGCATAGATGGGTTAACTAACTTGTGTACTTATTTTTCATAACTCTATAAAATGTAGTTATTTATACTCTATATATGTGTTCTATAGAACGCTTAGTCCTTGTTATTTTGCATATATGGAAGATTTCAAGCTAATATTCTTTGAATTCAATTGTGGTATCTTCCAATATGATCTTGAGCAAATCTGATATAATTCTTCATATGATTATATGAATTTACAATTGTTACTAACTTGGTAATTTTTCTAATGCAGGAAGGGCTCAAAATAAGCAGAATTGTTGAAGACTTGGAGCTGCATTGGAAGAGGAAGGCTGTAACACCCCTTTGGAGGATGTCACACATAAAAGAAAATAAAAGAAATAGAAATAAAATCTACCCAAGTTGTGAAACATTTGTTAAATATTATTATGGGTTGTAAAATAATTCACGATGTAGAAATATGATATAAAAAGATAATGCAGAAAATACGAAATAAAAAAAAACATAATCACTAATAATATACATATGATTAAGTTATAAAAGTTGTACAAATAATTTACAACTAAGACTACAAATATTTAAACAAAAACAGTAAAGAAAGCAATAAAAGAGTTAATATATACGTGACATCTGTTGCCGGCGCCCAAAAAAAACATCATGGTTATCTAATCCTCGATGGATCACTCTCGGCTGAAAATGATCATCAGGAGACAAATATCCCGGATGTCTCGACACACGGCGATAATAGGATCGCGCAGTCGATACGATGCTTATCTCACTAGGCTCAGGGTTTTCAGCACCCCAGTGACGCCTAATGGATAAGGGCAACTCTAAATGCAGAAATAGTGTTGTGGTCATGACAGGCTCTCCATCAAACCGTTGACGTAGAATCACGGTCACACGTCCTGCATACGTCACAGAATCACGATCGCCTCGTAAATGCCAAGCCAGAGAACCTCCATGAAATACTAGCTCTACGAATCCCAAAAATCCTGGCGTTGCCATCCCTCACAATCAATCCAGAGGATATGGATGATCGGATGGTTCTTGATCGTAAAGCGGTCGTGCACTGCTCTTGATCTTCCTCCTCCTCGGGTACAAGATCTCGATGGGCTGATCCTCTTCCTCGAAGTCTTTACCGCGTAAAATAAATAAACAGAAAATACATATAACAAAGAGGTAAGACAACATAAAATCATCACAACATGGCCAATAAGAAGACGACAAACAACATATATACAATTAATGCATTACAAAATACTATAACAGAAAGAATAACAAATTAGAGTAAGATTTAGATATCATAACAACATATCACATCACGAGATAAAACATCACGAGATAAAATAAGAAAGATAAGAATAAACAGATAAGATATAATAACCAAATATAGTAACAAGTAACCGAGATAAAATAAACAAATAAAATACGGATAAACAATAAATAGATAAGATGGAAATAAATAAACATAGAGATAAATACCAATATGACAAAAACCCTACTCCATGGAGCTAAAGAAAACACAAGTATCGAGAGAGGAATGATTCGTAAAATCTATTAGTACTACGGCTGCCCAACCAACTATTCTTATTTGTCACACGTTGCGTCTATAGCCCCACGACACGAGGAATCCATCATCCGGGCGTGGTGTAGTTCACGGTCTCACGTTGTGGCACTACAGGCAAATGTACTACTAGATTTCACAAATCTCGATTAAATATAGTGCGTGTCGAGTACCATAGTGTGCTATCGGTTTACCACGGCCCAGCGGAGCTACCAACTGTCCACATGTGGGATCCCGTACACTAAAGTCTCCAAGTTCATTAGAACAATGAACCACACTACATTTATCGCATCGACAATACGATGTGATTCGTCTCGTCAACCAATCCACCAAAAACTTGGCACACATAGATAGAAAGCCTGTACGGGTTCACCTTTTCCCGACAGCAAATAAATTCTCAAAAGCCTGTACGGGTTCACATTTTCCCGACAGCGATAAATTCTCAAAAGCCTGTACGGGTTCACATTTTTCCGACAGCGAAAGATCCTCAAAAATAATCTGTACGGGTTCACATTTTCCCGACAGCATAAAATAAATATAGTAACGGTCAATCGCGTAAAAATTTTATCGCATTTTCATAATTCCGTCATTTTTACAAACGTTTAAAAATCGGGTAAAGATATTTTTCTGTTTTTAAAATCGCGTAGCATTTTTAATACGTTTTCTCAATCGCGTAGGATTTTCAAATCATTTTCTTATTCGAATGCCTTTAAAATTCTTGTTTAAACAAAGCGAGAAATAGTACTTAGTACATTTAAACTACGTAGAATAATTTTTCATACCGCATCTTGTCTTTTGGATATTTTTGCTATCTTATTGGTTCATTTTTACTAAAAAAATTGTGTATTTTGTTTAGAATATCATAATAATGGTTTCCTAAATTATCCATAAAATTTTGTTTACCTAAAACTTCAATCATATAACTTTAATTCTTTTTGAAAACTTTCTAACATGCTTCAAAACCTAGAGTGAGCTATATGTTAGAAAACTCTCAAAATACTGTATTTCCTTCCTAATGACAAAATCATTAGTTTTAATTCTTTAAACTTAATTCTAATCTATTTGTTTCTTCAAAAATCATTAAGGAAAATTTCTTTTTAACTTATATTGTCTCTTTTTGATTGAAAAAGGTTTGGAATCAAGTTTTAGAAATCATGATTACCTATAGTGGCATGTTGGCCAAATTTCGTAAAACTTTTGCATTTGATTTTTAAATTGTCTTTCACTTTCCAAATCGTATCAAATGTGTTACATTGTCTAAGTTCACTAAATCATATTAGAAAATAGTTAGTAGGAGTTAAATTAATCCTTTAGGCATGTTGGCCCAAAATACTAAGTCTTTACCATTTGATTTCTAAATGCATTTTCTTTGATCAAATCAATTTGAAACTTTCTTGATTCTCTAGATTAATTAAGTTACACTTTAAGAAAAATCAAGAGAACATTTTGGTCCTCTAACTTAGTCATTGCCGTGAACTAGTGAATGTGTTCTTTGGAACACTCATGCAAATTTACACATGTTATTCACATCCTATACCTTATCATACAATTCTAACACATGCATTATATTTCTAACATATGCAAAATATTTCTAACACATAAAACCTAAATTAAAGCTTATAGACATGCATTCAAAAGCTAATAGACATGCAAAATTATTACAATCATCAAACAAGAAAGCTACTAACATACATCACATAAACTACTAGCAACCACAAAAATTAACAAATACACATCAACAAACACACCACCACCGAATCCTTATGGATTCTACAAACATTCCATCTTCTTACCACCACCAAGGGATGATAAGAATTGTCTTCCTCTTACCTTAAATGAAGACAAAAGGTTTGCTTTCACACCTCCTAGGGTTCGGTTTTCACCTTCAAAAATACCTAGAAATCTCAAACAAAATCTACATGTTACTAACCATGAAAAAGAAGCTAAACCATGGAGAAATCATGGCTTAGAACTTTGAAAAAGAAGAGAGAAAAGAAAAACATGATATTTCACCTTCTAGGTAAAACTTTCAAGGTTGATTTCCAAGCCCTAAATGGAAGATTTTGAAGAAACTCCCAACTAGAAAGGTTCTTAGAATAGTGTTTAGGTTAGGAAAACTTGGTTAGAAAATTTTTTTGATGGTTGGATGGTGTAGGATAGGTCTTGGCCGAATGGTAGGGAAAAGGAATAACAACGGTGGCTAGGTTTTCTTTGGAAGAGAGAGAAGAGAGAATGTATGAAAATCAAAGTGAAGATTGGTCTTCCAAGACCTCTTGGCCGTAGCCATCAAGTGGGGTGCAAGGTGGACCATTGCTTGGCTTCATCTAAGCCTTTGGATGAATCAATGGTTAAGATCAAGCCTTGGTGAACAAGCTTGATTCCTATTGGTTGGCTCTTGGTGACTCACATGCTGAGTCACACAGTGTATTTAATTTTCTCATTTGAGTCAATAGTGAGTCACATTACTGGAAAGTTCTACTGCTAACGGTGATTAATTAAGCTACCGATCTAACCGTTCTGCTAATTGTGGGTCCCGCAAAATATTTCTGGGTCCACTTGTCACTAAATTTATCTTGACTAATAAAATAATATTATAATAATATAAAATTATTTTATTTGTGATTAAATCTAAAAATTAAAAGATTATTTTTAGTCTCATTCAGAATCGGGTTAAGTAAGATCCCCCAATTCTAAATAACAAAATAAGATTTTCCCACCCGAGAAAATATTATTTTCCCTCTCGGAGTAAATCACACAAAAAGTCCATATAAAATCACAGGACAAAGTATTATCGGACATTAAATCAAGAAGAAAACAATTAAAAACAGCAAAAAAAGCAAAAGCGAGACGTTTGGGACGTAACGGTCATTTTCCCATTTTTCCCCACAACGTAGGTAATCGTCCAAAACGTTCAAATAAAATATCCAGAAGTATTATATAGTCAGTATATCTTTGAGAAAAATTAAAACAAAGTGCTCGAGAAAAATTTTTATTTTACCGTCTCGAAGCAAATTACGTAAAACGATCAAATAAAATTTGAGCTGTATTATCGTAATTGTTTTCATACGAGAAATCGAAACACGATAAAATAGGGACACAGCGGTCATTCACACAAAAGCATGAAAAACAGAAAAAAGTACATTCAGAATATTTTCTAAAAATTAGGGCGTTACAACACTCCCCAACAAATAAAAATTTCGTCTTCGAAATTTGTTGTTCATCAAAACAAATGAGGATATTGATCCTTCATTTTATCTTCCAGCTCCCAGGTAGCTTCACCCGTCACATCATTCCATATGACTTTCACTAGCTCAATCATCTTTCCTTGAAGGCTGCTTTACCTTCGTCCCCAATCTGACAGGTAAAGTTTCGTAAGTCGAGATTCTCCTTTAAGTGCACGTCATCCGGTTGTATAACATGTGCTCGGATCTGGTATATACTTCCGTAACTGAGACACATGAAACACGTCATGCAAATTCGATAGAAAAGGCGGCAAAGCAATCTGATATGCTACAGGACCAATACGTCGGATAATCTGATATGGTCCAATGAATTTAGGAGTAAGCTTCTTAGACTTAATCACTCTTCTGACACCAGTCGTAGGAGTAACTCTTAAAAACACATGGTCACCCTCCTTAAATTCAAGAGGTCGTCTTCGTTTATCTGCGTAACTCTTTTGTCTACTTTGCGTCGTCCTCATCTTCTCTTGTATCATTTTCATCTTTTCCGTCGTTTGTTGTACAAGTTCCGGTCCAACAGTCATACTCTCCCCATCTTGATACCAACATAACGGTGTTCGACATCGTCTTCCATACAATGCCTCATAAGGTGCCATTCCGATGCTTGCGTGAAAACTATTGTTGTAGGTGAATTCTATCAAAGATAAAAATTCATCCCAACTTCCTCGTTGTTCCAAAACACAAGCACGCAATAAATCCTCCAAAGACTGTATAGTTCTTTCTATCTGACCATCTGTCTGCGGATGATATGCTGAACTCAATCGTAACTTGGTTCCCATAGCTTCTTGCAGACTTCGCCAAAAATCTTGACGTAAATCTCGGATCTCTGTCAGAAACTATACATGTAGGCACTCCATGTAATCTGACAATCTCGCTGATGTACAACTGGGTTAATCTTTCCAATGAATATTTAATATTGATTGGTAAGAAATGAGCCGATTTCGTAAGTCTATCGACTATAACCCATATCGAATCATGACCTTTCCTAGTCTTTGGCAAACCGAACGAAATCCATAGAAATCTTGTCCCATTTCCATTCTGGAATCGATAATGGTTGCAACATCCCAGCTGGTCTTTGGTGTTCAACTTTCGATTTTTGACAAACTAAGCAAGTTGACACGCATCTAACCACATCACCCTTCATTCCATGCCACCAGAATAACTTCTTCAAGTCTTAGTACATCTTTGTTATGCCTGGATGCATACTTAATAGACTAGTATGGGCATGTTCCACAATATATTGCCTCAGTTCTCGGTCACGAGGAATACAGATTCTACCCCGAAACCTCAAAATTCCATCAGTTCCTTCTTTGAACTCTATTGTCTCATCTTGCTTTATTTGCTCCCTTATTCCTTGCAAAAATTTATCAGCATTTTGCTTTTCCCTTATGTCTTCCATCAACTCGTTTGAGATAGTAACCATATTCATACAGATCTTTCCCGGTTTCAACTCAACAAACGACCATTCATCTCTAAATTGTTCAATGAGCTCCTTTTCTTTAATCATCAGAGCAGAAACACTGAGAGTCTTTCTACTCAAGGCATCGGCCACGACATTCGCCTTACCAGGGTGGTACAAAAGTTGAAAATCGTAATCGTTCAGAAATTCTAACCATCTTCGCTGCCTCATATTCAGCTCCTTCTGGTCGTACAAGTACTTCAAACTCTTGTGATCACTGAAGATGTTGAACGTTGCTCCATAGAGAAAATGTCTCCATATCTTCAAAGCAAAAACCACCGCGGCCAATTCTAAATCATGCGTAGGATAATTCTTCTCATGAACCTTCAATTGTCGAGAAGCATATGCCACCACGTTCCGATCTTGCATCAACACGCATCCTAGTCCTTGATAAGAAGCGTCGCAATACACATCAAAAGATTTCGTCGAATCTGGTAGAATCAACACCGGGTGCAATTGTTAACCTCTTCTTCAACTCTTGAAAAGCGGCTTCACGCTCTTAGTCCATTCAAAAGCTTGACTTTTCCTCGTCGATTGTGTAAGTGGTCCAATCAATCTTGGAAAAACCTTCGATAAATCTCCGATAATAACCAAGAAGTCCAACAAAACTTCGAACTTACATTCTTGTCTTAGGTCTTTCCCTTTGTAAAACAATCTCCACTTTCGATGGGTCCACCGCAATACCCTCTTTAGAAATTACGTGACCAAGAAATTGGACTTCTTCCAACAGAACTCAAACTTAACCAAATTAGCATACACATTTGCTTCTCCCTAAAAATCGAAGAACAACCCTCAGATGTTCAACATGCTCTTCCTTCGATCGAGAATAGATCGAATGTCATCGATGAAGACAACGACAAATCTGTCTAGATATGGACGAAATATCCTGTTCATATAATCCATAAATATGGCAGGAGCATTTCACCCCGAATGGCATTACACGATACTCATAATGTCCATAACGAGTTCGGCGTCTTCGGCACATCTTCCCCTCTTACACGAATCGATGATAACCCGATCGCAGATCTATCTTGGAAAATATCACAGCTCCTCTCAATTGATCCATCAAATCGTCGATTCTTGGAAGCGGATATTTATTCTTGATAGTCACCTTGTTCAACCGCCGATAGTCCACACAAAGTCATGAAGTTCCATCCTTCTTCTTAACCAAAAGCAATCGGCGCACCCCATGGGGAAACGCTAGGTCGTACAAATTCTTTCTCCAACGGTTCCACCAATTGCTTTTTCGGCTCCCCCCAACTCTACCGGCGACATACAATATGGCACAATTGAGATAGGACACATTCCGGTACTAAATCAATTGAGAACTCGATCTCCCGCTCGGGCGGTAAACGAGTACGTCTTCGGGAAAAACATCAGGAAAATCGTTGACAACGGGAATAGTATTCACATCCTTCTCATTCTTAACTTCTAGAGAAGACAATACCGGATATCCCTGCGCTCCATCTCTTAACAAAGACTTGACCTTAACGGCGAGTTAAGAATCCAGACTCTTCTTCCTTAGGAAAAACTATAGTTTTCTTTGCACAATCTATAAGGATATGGTTAGAACATAACCAGTGCATCCCTAAGATTACATCTATCTCAATAAGAGGCAAACAAATCAAATTGACCAAAAACAAACGGCCCTTCACAACAATAGGACAATCCAAACAGATCTTAGAAGTAACTACAGGTTTAGCAGTTGGCATAGATACACTCAACTTAACATTCAGAGAAGACACAGGCAACTTCAGTCTTTCTACACAATCATAAGCAATAAACGAGTGTGTAGCACCCGAGTCATACAATACAGTCAGAAGGTTACCTCCAATGTCACCTTCTCCTTGAATAAGGTCATCAGATTGAGAAACTTCAGATCCCATCATTGTATACACTCGCCTCCAGATCTCGGTTGAGTATTTCCCGGATTTTTTCGATTAGCTCTAACATGACGAACAGCAGGTTTCTTCTCTGGTCGAGTACAATCCTTCGACATATGTCCAGGCTGTCCACAGTTAAAACAGACAGTTCCCTTGATTGTACAATCTGGAGATATATGGCCCTTCTTACCACATTTAAAACACGTCGGTGTAAACACCACTCTCTGTCCTGCTCCACCGCTAGGTACACTCCCTCCAACTGGTGGTCACTGAGTCTGACTTCCTTGTGGTCTAGAATACGGCTTACGCAGAAACCGATTTGTATTGCTACCTCCACCTCTTTGAAACCTTGTCGGCCCAAAATTCTGATTCCTCTGATCTCGCGACGGTTCAAACTTCTCAAGTCACGCACATGCGTCTACCAAAGCATGAAATTGATTCATCCTCAGAGATATCACTCCTCGCTTCAATTCCACTCTCAATCCGGACTCAAACTTCCGACATTTCCATACCTCATCTTGTCGATTTTGAGCATAATCCGAAAATTGAGACAAACTTTCAAATTTTGTGGCGTACTCATTCACTGTCATATTTCCCTGTCGCAACCCAAGAAATTCCATCTCCTTGGCATGCCTAGCACTTGCGGGAAAATATTTATCCGAGAAAAGTATTAGAAAACACTTCCCGGGTGATCTCGGTCCCCTTTGACTTGCAACACTCGGCATGATTCCTCTCCACCAATGTTCTGCATCTCCTCTCAAACATGAAGACGACATAAGTTACTTTTTTTTTTTCATCCGTGCATCTCATCCCCTCAAAGATTCTCTCTAAATCTTGCATCCACCGACTCGCTTTCTCAGGATCCACCTCGCCTCTAAGCGTGGCGGATTATGGCGCCTAAATTCAGATAAATTTAGGGCATCGGTAAGTAGCATCTTCTTTCATTGAGTTGCTCTCAAATTTTTTCGAGTAATCACTTGACCATGTCGCATAGCTTCGGCTTGACAACCAACATCGGGTCCTCAACACGATTCACGTTAGCACGTCCTCTGCCTCTACCAGCCATCTTCTTTCTTCAAACACAACAAAACAAAGTTAGATACATCCTTCTAGATATTTCCGAAAGGATATAAATCACAAAGATCACAAAAGATCACACAAAGACAAACAAAAACAGACCCAACCACAACCCCAAAAGACTCTAACTTGGGCTCGATACCAACTAATGTAACACCCCTTTGGAGGATGTCACACATAAAAGAAAATAAAAGAAATAGAAATAAAATCTACCAAGTTGTGAAACATTTGTTAAATATTATTACGGGTTGTAAAATAATTCGATAGGAAATATGATATAAAAAGATAATGCGAAAAATACGAAATAAAAAAAAAACATCATCACTAATAATATACATATGATTAAGTTATAATTTGTACAAATAATTTACAACTAAGACTATAAATATTTAAACAAAAACATAAAGAAAGCAATAAAAGAGTTAATATATACGAGACATATCTTTGACGCGCCCAAAAAAAACATCATGGTTATCTAATCCTCGATGGATCACTCTCACCGAAAATGATCATCGGGAGACAAATATCCGGATGTCTCGACACACGGCGATAACGGGATCGCGCAGTCGATACGATGCTTATCTCACTAGGCTCAGGGTTTTCAGCACCCCAGTGACGCCTAATGGATAAGGGCAACTCTAAATGCAGAAATAGTGTTGTGGTCATGACAGGCTCTCCATCAAACCGTTGACGTAGAATCACGGTCACACGTCCTGCATACGTCACAGAATCACGATCGCCTCGTAAATGCCAAGCCAGAGAACCTCCATGAAATACTAGCTCTACGAATCCCAAAAATCCTGGCGTTGCCATCCCTCACAATCAATCCAGAGGATATGGATGATCGGATGGTTCTTGATCGTAAAACTGGTCGTCTGCCTGCTGATCTTCCTCCTCCTCTGGGTACAAGATCTCGATGGGCTGATCCTCTTCCTCGAAGTCTTTACCGCGTAAAATAAATAAACAGAAAATACATATAACAAAGAGGTAAGACAACATAAAATCATCACAACATGGCCAATAAGAAGACGACAAACAACATATATACAATTCATGCATTACAAAATACTATAACAGAAAGAATAACAAATTAGAGTAAGATTTAGATATCATAACAACATATCACATCACAGATAAAACATCACGGATAAAATAAGAAAGATAAGAATAAACAGATAAGATATAATAACCAAATATAGTAACGGTAACCAAATAAAATAAACAAATAAAATACAGATAAACAATAAATAGATAAGATGGAAATAAATAAACATAGAGATAAATACCAATATGACAAAAACCCTACTCCATGGAGCTAAAGAAAACACAAGTATCAGAGAGAGGAATGATTCGTAAAATTTATTAGTACCACGGCTGCCCAACCAACTATTGCGCTGTCACACGTTGCGTCTATAGCCCCACGACACAGGAATCCATCATCCAAGCGTGGTGTAGTTCACGGTATCACGTTGTGGCACTACAGGCAAATGTACTACTAGATTTCACAAATCTCGATTAAATATAGTGCGTGTCGAGTACCATAGTGTGCTATCGGTTTACCACGGCCTAACGGAGCTACCAACTGTCCACATGTAGGATCCCGTACACTAAAGTCTCCAAGTTCATTAGAACAATGAACCACACTACATTTATCGCATCGACAACACGATGTGATTCGTCTCGTCAACCAATCCACTAAAAACTTGGCACACATAGATAGAAAGCACATGCGGGTTCACATTTTCCGACAAAGAAATAAATTCTCAAAAGCACATGCGGGTTCACATTTTCCGACGGCGATAAATTCTCAAAAGCACATGTACGGGTTCACATTTTCCGACAATGAAAAGATCCTCAAAAAAATAATGCATGCGGGTTCACATTTTCCCGAACGACATAAAATAAATATAGTAACGGTCAATCGCGTAAAAATTTTATCGCATTTTCATAATTCCGTCGTTTTTACAAGCGTTTAAAAATCGGGTAAAGATATTTTTTCGTTTTTAAAATCGCGTAGCATTTTTAATACGTTTTCTCAATCGCATAGGATTTTCAAATCATTTTCTTATTCGAATGCCTTTAAAATTCTTGTTTAAACAAACAGAAATAGTACTTAGTACATTTAAACTACGTAGAATAATTTTTCATACCGCATACATCTTGTCTTTTGGATATTTTTGCTATCTTATTGGTTCATTTTTACTAAAAAAATTGGAGTATTTTGTTTAGAATATCATAATAATGGTTTCTTAAATTATCCATAAAATTTCTTTTACCTAAAACTTCAATCATATAACTTTAATTCTTTTTGAAAACTTTCTAACATGCTTCAAAACCTAGAGTGAGCTATATGTTAGAAAACTCTCAAAATATCTTGTATTTCCTTCCTAATGACAAAATCATTAGTTTTAATTCTTTAAACTTAATTCTAATCTATTTGTTTCTTCAAAAATCATTAAAGAAAATTTCTTTTTAACTTATATTGTCTCTTTTTGATTGAAAAAGGTTTGGAATCAAGTTTTAGAAATCATGATTACCTATAGTGGCATGTTGGCCAAATTTCGTAAAACTTTTGCATTTGATTTTTAAATTGTCTTTCACTTTCCAAATCGTATCAAATGTGTTACATTGTCTAAGTTCACTAAATCATATTAGAAAATAGTTAGTAGGAGTTAAATTAATCCTTTAGGCATGTTGGCCCAAAATACTAAGTCTTTACCATTTGATTTCTAAATGCATTTTCTTTGATCAAATCAATTTGAAACTTTCTTGATTCTCCTAGATTAATTAAGTTACACTTTAAGAAAAATCAAGAGAACATTTTGGTCCTCTAACTTAGTCATTGCCGTGAACTAGTGAATGTGTTCTTTGGAACACTCATGCAAATTTACACATGTTATTCACATCCTATACCTTATCATACAATTCTAACACATGTATTATATTTCTAACATATGCAAAATATTTCTAACACATAAAACCTAAATTAAAGCTTATAGACATGCATTCAAAAGCTAATAGACATGCAAAATTATTACAATCATCAAACAAGAAAGCTACTAACATACATCACATAAACTACTAGCAACCACAAAAATTAACAAATACACATCAACAAACACACCACCACCGAATCCTTATGGATTCTACAAACATTCCATCTTCTTACCACCACCAAGGGATGATAAGAATTGTCTTCCTCTTACCTTAAATGAAGACAAAAGGTTTGCTTTCACACCTCCTAGGGTTCGGTTTTCACCTTCAAAAATACCTAGAAATCTCAAACAAAATCTACATGTTACTAACCATGAAAAAGAAGCTAAACCATGGAGAAATCATGGCTTAGAACTTTGAAAAAGAAGAGAGAAAAGAAAAACATGATATTTCACCTTCTAGGTAAAACTTTCAAGGTTGATTTCCAAGCCCTAAATGGAAGATTTTGAAGAAACTCCCAACTAGAAAGGTTCTTAGAATAGTGTTTAGGTTAGGAAAACTTGGTTAGAAAAATTTTTTGATGGTTGGATGGTGTAGGATAGGTCTTGGCCGAATGGTAGGGAAAAGGAACAACAATGGTGGCTAGGTTTTCTTTGGAAGAGAGAGAAGAGAGAATGCATGAAAATCAAAGTGAAAATTGGTCTTCCAAGACCTCTTGGCCGTAGCACTCAAGTGGGGTGCAAGGTGGGCACCTTGCTTGGCTTCATCCAAGCCTTTGGATGCATCAATGGTCAAGATCAAGCCTTGGTGAACAAGCTTGATTCCTATTGGTTGGCTCTTGGTGACTCACATGCTGAGTCACACAGTGTATTTAATTTTTCTTGAGTCACTAACCGAGTTAGCACTGTTTCGGAAAGTTCTACTGCTAACGGTGATTAATTAAGCTACCGATCTAACCGTTACGCTTAATTGTGGGTCCCGCAAAATATTTTCGGGTCCACTTTGTCACTAAATTTTCTTGACTAATAAAATAATATTATAATAATATAAAATTATTTTATTTGTGATTAAATCCTAAAAATTAAAAGATTATTTTTAGTTCATTCGAGAATCGGGTTAAGTAAGATCCCCCGATTCTAAATAACAAAATAAGATTTTCCCGGCCCATAAAATATTATTTTACGCCTCGGAGTAAATCACACAAAAAGTCCATATAAAATCACAGACAGTATTATCGGACATTAAATCAAGAAGAAAACAATTAAAAACAAACAAAAAAAGGCAAAAAACGATGCGTTCGGGACGTAACGGTCATTTTTATTTTTTTCCCACAACGTAGGTAATCGTCAAAACGTTCAAATAAAATATCCAGCTAAAGTATTATATATTTGTATATCTTTCGAGAAAAATTAAAAGCAAGAGTTCGAGAAAAATTTTTATTTTACCGTCTCGAAGCAAATTACGTAAAACGATCAAATAAAATTTGAGCCTGTATTATCGTAATTGTTTTCATACAGAAATCGAGAACAGTAAAATAGGGACACAACGGTCATTCACACAAAAGCATGAAAAACAGAAAAATGTACATTCAGAATATTTTCTAAAAATTGGGGCGTTACAAAGGCCAAGGTGTATTTCAGCATCTCATGTCATAACATAGGCATATTCATGTCACGACGTGGTGTATTCAGCTTGTTGCATACTGAAACTCGTTGCTTGAATGTCGCGGTGCAAATGAGTGAATGTCGTGGTGTGGTGACCTAATTTCAACACCCGTCGCGATGCAAGGTGGTTCACACCGCGACGTGATAGTGAAAATATTGGCCTATAAATAATGTTTTATTAGATTTCAGAAAGGAGCTTTTTACACTTTGAACCATAGCTATTAAGGTTTGTTGTTAAAGTTGAAGGGAAGCTAAAAGGACCAAAGTTGGAGGTCATCTTCTTCAAGAAGAGGATTTAAGCATCAAAGATCACTCCTATTGAGCTTTCATCTTTTATTCCTTTATCTCTCTCTTCTATTGCCATGAAAATGATCATTTGTGATAGATTTTCATATGTCATGAGTAGCTAAGCTTTGTATAGGGATTTCTTAGGATCCTTTTATGAATGTTGATGATTTTGTAATTCATTAAGTTAATATAGATGATTTGAGTTTGTTTAATCATATTTCTCTTAATGCTCTTAAGTGTTTGGCCAACATTTAATGTGTTTTGATTAAATCTATTGAATTAGACATAGGGATTTATGTTTGAGATCATGGATATGGTTAATGCATGTTTAATTTCATTCTAATGGTGGAATAAGTTAATTAGCTAATGGGATAGACATATACCTATTATTCATACATAATTATTATTGAGAATCTTTCTTAATAAGTGGAGTTTGCATTAGAGCTTATGGAAACATAGTGAACTAGGTAAATGAAGCATGGTTAAATGACCTAGACATAAGCTTTTAACTAAGTTAGTTTCTCAAGCTAACAAATCTCGTCTCATTTATGTTGCTTAAGAGGATTGCATATCATCAATTGAAGTACAAGATGAAGAAGGATTCCCTATATTCTAATCAATATCTTTTATTTTGTTTTATTGCATTTTAGTCTTTACAGTTAACTTACACAACCCTTCTAAATTTGAATGTTCTTGAATAGTATTAGCTAAGCTATCGGTTAATATTTGACTTTAGAGATTAACGTACTCCTCGTGAGAACGATATCCTACTCTTTACTATATTACTTGTGTGACCCGTGCACTTGCAGTAAGCAAAAGAGCAAACAATTTTCTTCACATGCCTAGGCACATAATGATTCACGCTTAGGCGTGCAAAACGACCTAAGAGCACGAGTTTGGCCTTTTTTATTCTTATTTTGTGACCATTTTTGGGATTGTGATTTTCTACCCCAATTCTAGTGAGAGAAGCTATAGTTTAGGTTTCTAGAGAGAGCAAACCATTGGAGGCTTAGAAATCATGATCAAGGAGGAGATCAAGCTCTAGATCTACCATTCTAGTTCTTTCTTTCCTTCTTTATTCTTGATTTTAGCGGTTGTTCAATGGATCTCTTTCTAGGTTTTGTTTCTTTAATATTCTTGGATTGTTATATTTGTATCTAGGGGATCCTTTGGATCCCTTCTATGGATTTTGTATAATATGTAATTTCCTGGATGTTCTATGTTAATGATATGGTTTTGTTCATTCATATCTATGCTTATTGCTTACAATTTCTTGATCACTAATTGTATAATTTAGGTGTTTTCAAATGAAGTAGATATAGGGATTTGGAACTATGGACATGGTGCAAATGATGCTTGTTCAATTACACTTATATGGGTTGGTGTGTTAATTAGCCTATGGGATGAACACATACTTATTAACCTCGCATAGCTTGTGATCGATACTTATTCTTAATGAGTGGAATTATGCTAATTCATATGGACATGTAGTGGGTTAGGCAATGACACATGGTCAATTGACCTAGACATGTGATCCACCCTTTATTTCTTATGCAACCCATACACTTGCAATTACCCAACACTTATATTTGCAGTCATAACTATAGAATTTATGGATTTTTAATATTATAGCAATTTAAGAGAATAAAACTAAGAACTCATTAAAAAAAATACTATAAAGCCTTATGCCGATGCACCTAAGATTTCCATGAAAGTTTAATAATAAATATAATATACACACACAAAATAAATTTCTCAATTCAAAAGTGGAAATTTAAAATGCATGTAATAATACCTAATAATGATTTATTACAGTGGAAGTGAATTGCGATCCTAGGCGAACTTTACCCATAATGTTAAGAGTTCAAATCTTGGAGTTGTTACTTTGAAGAGGGTTTTATGTAACACCTTTGTGGGAGTGCCATATTTATGATGCAATAAAATAAAATCTATCCAAATTGTAAAACATTTGTTACATAAATAGTATGGGCTGTAAAATTTTTTCTTCTTGTATACAGAATATTACTAAATAAAATAATATGGAATATAAAGTGAAACAAACTAATATCTCACACATAATATACATAAGAATTTGTTTTAAGTTAAACAAATAATATACAACTACAAAGTATTTAAAGAAAACAGTAAAGAGTTCATATACAACACTACATCAAAAAGTGTCCAAGTGCACATCATAGATATCTAACCCTCTGAAGGATCACTCTCAGATGAAACTTCAAGTGATAGGTATCCAGGATGTCTCGCAGCTCTACGGACATGAGTCCGCGCTGTCGACACTATACTAATTTCACTGGGAACACGGAAAAGTCCTCCCCAGTGACGCCTAAGCTCCAGCGGTAGCTCCAGATAGAGGTATAGAGTCATAGTAAATACGGGCTCCGCATCAAACTCTCCTCGCAGAGTCAAAGTCATCCGCCCCAAGAATATCACCGATCATCTATCCTCGCACAAACGTCGGGCCTCAGAGCCTTCGTGAAACTCTAGTCTCACGAACCCAAGAAATCTTGGCAACGCCATCCTCAAAAGTCAATCTAGTAGGTATAGATGATCGGATGGTTCGCAGTCGTCGAACTGATCCTCGGCTTGCTGCTCCTCCTCTTCCTCAAGATACTCACAATCTAGAGGCTGATCCTCTTCCTCAAACTCTTTACAATATAAATTATAATACAGAAATAATACATATAGAGAGGTGAGATAATCATACATCAATACCAGCATGGCAAACAAGAAAACGCCAAATACAACAGATATAACAGTTCATACAATATAGCATACCATAACAACATAAATAATAATACAATTTAATACAACAATTTTAATACAACAGTATCAAATAATATCACAGATAATAATGTTATGATGCATGACACAAATGCAAATGCAATACGATTCGTTCCTACTCCATGGAGCTAGACACAGATATCAAAGAGAATGACCCGCAAGGATCTATCAGTACTTTAGGCTGCCCAACCAAACTATTGCATTGTCTAACGTTGTGTCTATAGCCTACTGTCCAATCATCGTGTAGTAGCACACAGTTCAAACATCGTGTAACTACAGGCATTGTACTAAAATAGTCTTTACATGATCTTGATTAAGTATAGTGCGTGTCGAGATCATTAGTGTGTTGCCGGTTACCACAGCCCAAAGGAGCGACCAACTGTCCACATATGAAATACTCCACACACTAATGCCTCCAAGTCCATACAAAGAAATGAACCACATTACGCTTATCACACCGACAACACGGTGTAATTCGCCTCCTCAATCAAATCACCAATTATCAATCAAATTGACATAACTAAATGCATGAATAAAAATTATAATTACCAAATTACCCTTAGCTTCAAAATATTCTCATATTTACGCATGCCCTCAATGGCAATAATCTCAAATACAGTACGTTCCCACCTGACGTACCATATTTCCACATGTCCAAAATACAGTACGTTCCCACCTGACGTACCATATTTTCACATGTCCGGGTCTACCACTTTGGCCCGACAGTAAATCTCGCTGTTCCAATTAATCGCGTAGAAATTTTGTCACGTTTTCACAATTTCATCATTTTTACAAACGTTTTTAAATTGCGTAAATATATTTTATTATTTTTAAAATTGCGTAGTATTTTTAAATCATTTTCTTGATCAAAAAGCTTTAAAATAAAGATTTTAAAACTGCATAAGTTATTTCTAATACTTTCAAACTACGTAGAATAATTTACTTATGTTATAAACATATTATAAAACACTTTCTTTTATTTGTCTGTTTTTAATAAATTTTTGACAGCATTTTGTCTATAAATTCTATTAAAAATGTACTTTCTATGTTTTTATTCTAAAAATTCGTTTACTTAGTTTATTATTAATAAATCCACTTTAGTAATTATCACTATACTTAAAAATTCAAAAGTAAGTATTTTTCAAAGGTTTTATGTATTTTTCTTCTGTATCACATTTCTAATAAAAATTGGTTTACTTCTTTAAATCTTGGAAATTCATTACAAATGCATTCTTTTAGGTAAAACATCAACTCTACACTTTAGAAAATAAGTTTTGGATTAATTATACATTTGTTAGGCATGTTGGTCGAAATTGGTAAAACATTGGCATTTGATCTTTGGATCATTTTCCATCTTCTAAATGATATTAAAATTCATTCATTTACCTAATTCCATTCAATCCTTCCTTTAGAGAACGGTTGAGAACATTTTGGTTCTCTTTTCTTTGTTGAGGCCGTGAGCCTCTCTTTGTGTTCTTTGGAACATTCATGCAAACCTTACATGTTATTCACATCCTACGTAATAATCATGCATATATCACACATGCAATATATTTCAAAGCTTGTAGACATGCATACAAACAATATCAAACACAAGTAGGAAAGCTTTTAAACAATCAAACACAAGTGAATCCTTATGGATTCTTCACACACATACAAGTCCATTTTCTCATCACCACACATGGTTGATGAGATTAAATCTCCCTCTTACCTTAAAGGAAGAGTAAAACCTCTACTCCTTCTCCTAGTGGTTTCGGTTTTACCTCCAAGAAAACCTAAAGATCTTAAACAAAAATTTCAAGAGTTATAACTATAGGAGAAAATTATAAACCATGGATAAATCATGGCTTAGAACCTTGAAAATGAAGTTAGAAATGAAAAATAAGAATTTTCACCTTCTAGGAAAAATCTCCAAAGTGATTTTCCAAGCTCAAGATGATAGATTTTGGAAGAACTCTTAACTAGAGATGTTCTTAGAATGATGTTTAGGTTTAGAAAAGTAGGTTAGATGAAATTTTAGGTGGATGGATGGTGGTTTAGAGTTCTTGGCCAAATTGCTTGGAGAAGAGTAACAATGGTGGTTTGTATTTTTGGAAGAGAGAAAGTGTAGTAAAGTGTTAGAGAATGAAGTGAAAATTGCTCTCCAAAATGGTGCATGGCCGTGTAACACATCCAACAAAGAGGTGGCCTCTTTGTTTGACTTCCAAGACTCCATCCAAGCCTTAGACTTCATCAAAGGTTAAGATCAAAACTTGGTCACCAAGCTTGTCTTCCATTGGCTAATCCAAGCCTTGTCATAAGCCTAGTCACATGCAATGTCATTTGTTCTTGAAGATTCCTCCCTAATGGTGATTAATTAGCTACTCATCCCATTAAGCTTCTAAGCACACTTAACCTAACTTAATTAGGAAAATTATTTACATTACTAATTAATTAATATTCTTATAATCCAAATTTCAAGAGCCATTGATCATATCAAGGGTTGGTATTAGGTAGTAATATGATCAAATCTAAGCCATTAGATCTTATCTCTATGAAATTCTAGCCATTAAATTCATCTTTAAAGATAAAAGGTCAAGATCTTCTCTACATTCTTCTCATCCAATGGTCCCAATTGAATCTAACCATTTTTGTGAGACCAATCTCCATCGTCCATTAAATCAATGGTGGATATCCAAGTCCTTCATCATTAAGCTTATCCTTACAACCATAGATTAGATCAACGGTTTATATTCAAAACTAAACTTTCTCATCCAACGGTGTAAATCAAGTCAAGCCCTCTTTGTTGACTTAATTCCTATTGGCTTAAAATAAATCAAGCCATCAACGTTGACTACTTTAACTAAATGTGGGTCCTGCAAATCAATTGTGGGTCCTATAAACCAAAAGTGGGTCCCATAGACATTTCCGAGTCTATTATCATTTTATTTATACTGACTAATAAAATAATATTATAATAATAAAAAATTATTTTATTGAGTTAAATCCTAAAAATTAAAAGATTAACAACCATATCACTCAGAATTGGATTTAGTAAGATCCCCCAGCTCCGAATAATTAAAATAAGATTTCTCCGGTCCGGAAATTATTATTTTCTTGACTCGAAGTAAATCACACAAAACACTCAAATATGAACATGAAACAGTCAAATAAATTTTATATCATACAGAAAAATATAAAACAGTATAATCAGGACAAAACAGTCATATATCCTAAAGTTGGGGTGTTACATTTTACTATCACTAATCATATACCATACACAAAACGTAGATAACTTCATAAATTGAACTAGAATAAGGATGACTAAAATTAAATTTCAATGTTCAAAAAAAATCTAAATTTCATGAAATATTTTTTAAAATTATAAGTTTTATGGATAAGTTTTCAAATTTCACAAAGTTTGTTTTGTTTATAATCCCTTATTGATAAGCATCTAGTGATCCACTAATATGGTGTGCATGTGGAGTACAATTAAGAAAACTGGACCAGACTAAGAGTCGATCACGATGCCAGTCTGGACATGGTATAAAAATCGTTATGGTCAAAAATTAGTAACTCGATCCCAAACTGGTAAAACTAGTCGACTTAATACCAATTTATACAACTACGCCAATTTAAAGTTTGTTTTTTATTTTAAGTTTTTTTGGCTCTATTAAGCGTCGTTTTGGGTTGAGATTCCCCGTCCTTCACCATTCACCACCCATTGCGACTACCTATGCGTCACCTGTGCCACTGTAGTTTGCAACTGCTTGCATGCTACTCCAACCATGCCTGCCTATGCTTTACTTATACCATTGACCTGTGTTGTCTGTCTGCATTGTTCCAAAGCTATTTTTGAGTAAACATGCATGGAGAGAATGAGAGATATAGAGAAGAGAAATTAAGAGACAGATGAGAAAAGAGAAATGGTTTTAGAGAAGGTGAAAAGAGAAATAAAAAAGTTAGAAAAAGAGAATCACTAGTAAAAAAGATATAAATGTAATTAGGTAAGAGATATAAGATGGGCTTGCAAATCGTGCAAGTTTTAAACTTTTAGAACAATACTCACACACCACTTCCTTTACATTATTCTTACACTATTTCTTATTTGAATAATAAAATAAGAGATATGCACTTCTTAATACATATTTTTTCTTTCTTTTTTCCTAAACTAGTAAATTGTAATAAAAGGCGTAAAGGAAATGGTGTTTAATATTCATTTTCCATACTTCTAATACTACTTGTATCTACACTTTCACACTTTGAAGTGTGTGAATAACCATATTCACATACAACTCTTACAATTAACCGTAAAAAAAAAAGATCTTACAATTAAATATCATATTATATTTATTTTTACTATTTATATTACATATATATTATTTTAATTTGTTCCAAATCATTTAACTCTTTTAAGAAACATAAAACTTATTTATATATAGAATGTTAATGTAAAAGTAATATAAATAAAATCACACTTGAAATTATCTGCCGCAAAATGTTTTCGTCAAATATTCCAACACAAATTTAAAATTACCTGCCACAAAATGTTTCTATCCAATAAGTCGACATAAACTTTTTTATATCCTTTCTGACCACACTTACTAATCTCCTTTTATTTCTTCATTCTTCATCTTCTTGCTCCCTCCGTTCTTTTCCTCGAACTCATCTTCATTTATTTCCTTGAACTCCCTTTCTATCTTCATTCTTTTCGTCCTTCGCAACCGCACTTGCCCCCTCTCAATCTCTTCCTTCATTCTTATCTAGTTTTCCCCTCCATGATCGCTGACACCACCTCACTCTGTCACAACTCCCTCCTACTTGTTCCCCCGCCATCAACGTCACAATAAGATACATTGTTATTGTTAAAACTTAGGACATTTGATCTTTCATTTGAATTATTTTTTGAAATATTTAAATTGAATGTTGTATGTTAGGGTTTGATTAGGGAATTATAATTAGATTTGTGTGGATTTGAATCTCAGCATAGTTGAATTTGAATCCTTTTTGTAAGGAAGTTGGGTTAAATTATAATATTATTTATTGTTAATTGTAGAATATAGATTTCCTTGAAAATCGTAGATGGATGTATAATCGACTTCTTCTTTATATGAGGGGTTATGTACAAGAGTTTTTGGATGGGGTTGAAGAATTTATTATGTTTGTATGCCAGTCTTCATAGTATGAAATTGAGAGAACAATTAGGTGTCCATATTTGAAGTGTTGGAGTGGAAACCTAGTAGACCTTGACATTTTAGGTTACATTTGTATAAGAGAGGATTCAAACCAAATTATTGGTATTGGTCAGATCATGGGGAGTTAGACCCAACCATAGTTGTATTTCATTACAATGCTAGTGTTGGTACTTATGTTAGGCTTGAAGTTAGTAATAAAGATGTAGTTAATGACTATCAGTATATAGTATACAGTGTAGGTAGACATGAAATTGTTGAGTTTAGAAGGTCCTTCTATGCAGATAGCAAAGCAACCCCCAAATGATGAGACTCAATAGTTTTATGATTTGTTAAAAGCAACAATGCAATCTTTATGGCCTAGGTGTGAAACTCACTCACTATTATTTGTTATTGTTCATATGTTGAACATTAAATCCAACTATAACTTATTTGAGAATGCTTATAATTATGTGACGAGATTAATGAAAGAAACAAATCCTGCATGGTCACTTATCCTCGAAAACCTTTATACGACAAAGAAATTAGTTGCTCAACTAAGGTTTAAGTCGATTAAATATCATTGTTGTGTGAATGAATGCATTGTATTCTATATTAATGAAGATAAAGAATCCAGGCAATGTAAATTTTGTGGTACTTAGCATTATAAGCATCCCATAAATGTAAATCGAAATGCTCCAAAGGTTCCTAAGTGAAGAATGCTTCATTTGCATCTAATTCATAGGCATAAGAGATTATTTGCTTCTATGAGTTTTGTTGAAAAAATGAGGTGCCATTATCTAAATAGTTAGCAAGATGGAGAGGCATGGAAACACTTTGACCAGAAACATGTTGAATTTTCCCGTGACCCTAGAAATGTGAGGCTTGGCCTTTGTTTTGATGGGTTTAATCCATTTAGGAAATCAACTACACCTTATTCTATTTGGCATGTCATTGACACTCCATACAACCTTCTCCCATAAATGTGTATGGTCAAATCATATATGTTTTTGACATGTATTATTCCTAATCTTCATAATCTGAAACACAAGATTGATGATTACTTGCAATCCTTAATAGATGAGTTGAAGATTTTGTGGTATGGTGTAAAAACTTTTGATATGTGTATGAAAGAGAATTTTATGATGAGTGCGACTTTGATGAGGACAATAAATGACTTTCTTATGTGCGGTATATTGTTTGATTGGATGAATATTGGTAAACTAACATGTCCTTATTGCATGGATCAGTCAAAGGTGTTTACCTTAAAACATGGTAGGAAGAATCAATAATTTTTGGATGCTAACCATATGTTTAAAAGGAATTAGGATGCCTTTAAGAAGAGAACTGTTGTTCATGATTTGCCTCCACCTAGATTATCTAGACAAGAATTTTCATAAATTGTCAATACTTTACCGAAAATAACACAAATAGGTGGAAATTATAGATTGCCCGGATATGGTGTTAATCATAACTAGACAAAACAAAGTATTTTTTGGGAGTTACCATATTGGAAGGATAATATGATAAGACACAACTTGGATATTATGCATATTAAGAAAATTTTCTTTGATAATGTTTTCAATACTATAATGGATATGAAAGGCAAAACAAAAGATAATGACAAGGCAAGAATAGATGGGAAAGAGTATTGCAAACGTCCTGAACTAGAAATTATTGATATGAGGAATGGTAAATTATTAAAACCAAAAGAAAATTATATGCTTAACAATTAGTAGAAGAAATTGATTTTTGAATGGATTCAGGACTTGAAAATGCCTAACAATTGCTTTTGATTTGGCTAGGTGTGCGGATATGAATTAGTTGCGTTTTGTTAGGTTGAGAAGTCATGATCGTCATGTCTTTATGGAGTCTTTATAACCTACTGCCTTTCATTTGCTTTTTGAACATGTTTAGAAGCCTTTCACGGAGATAAGTATATTTTTTAAAGACTTGTATTCAAATACTTGGAGAAGACAAGACTTAATTCAAATGGAAAAAAATATTCCTATCATTTTATGCAAGTTAGAGATGATATTCTCACTTGGTTTCTTTGATTATGTGTAGTATTTACTGATTCATTTGCCTTTTGAAGCAAGAGTAGTGGGTCAGTTCAATGTAGAAAGATATATTCATTTGAAAGGTATATGAATAAGCTAAAAAAAAGTAGTCAAGAATAAATCACATGTGGAAGGTGCAATATGTAAGTTGTACACCATAGATGAGACTACACACTTTTGCTCGTTTTACTTTGAGCCTATTGTCAATTGCATGAGAATAAGAGCGGTGCACAATAATGGTGTGTCTAAAAATCTTGCATCAACACTATCTCTATTAGTATTCAATCAACTTGTCTGGTTAGCTAGAGCATTTACTACTAAATGGTTGAATGATGTTGAGTTTAAGTTTGTTGCACTTCATGTCTTGATTAACTATAAAGAGGTCCAACCGTTTATAAAGTTAGTAATTTCTATATTCCAATTTTCTTTTTAAACTATGCTTATGTCTAATATTTTAAGTACATAATGTCTAATATTTATTGAAATGTGGTTCAAGGTTAGTGCCTTTTTGCAATGTTTCAACATTCCACCAAAGCATATTTATCAAAGAATAGAGGCCGATTTTGCTGGATGGTTCCAATACCATGTAAATAGTTAACCTTAGCTTAATTATGATATTTGCATTGGTTTCCTCACATGTCATTCTTAAAAATATATGAAATTATGATGCATAGGTTCAACATACCTAGAAAGTGTAAACCAAACATCAACTATGCCATCTTGTTTATGGCTCAAGTAGATAAGTGAAATGTTATTCACAACACTTTGTTAATGGGCATATATTTCACACTTTTACATGAGCAAATGAAAGAAATACAATCAATAGTGAGGTTTGTGTTAAGGGATCAAGTGATGGTGAAGAAGGTGACTACTATAGAGTAATTCAAGATATTATTGAATTAGAATATTTTGGGCAACCAACTAACAAATTAGTTCTTTTCCAATGCAAATGGTATGACCCAACGAGACATAGAGGAACTAGGGTGCATAACGATTATAAAATTGTGGAGTTGCGACACACATGAAGGTATCAAAGATTTGATCATTTTATTATTACTCAACAAGCAAGGCAAGTATATTATGTTCCATGGCCAAGAAAGGATAAGAATAAGGTTGGTTGGTGGGTAGTCATTAAGACTAAACCTATGAATTGTGTAGAGATTGAGGGTGCATTGAAAATTGTATTTCAGAACTATGTTATGTCTACGGTTAATCCAACTGTTGACATCAATGAGGTTAAGACTTCGCAAGATAATAAAGATGGGTTTGTGGAAGTGGTTGCAACTCTAACACCTACTGATGTAGAAAATATCAATGAAAAAATTGACAAACAAGAGGATAACGAAGTGGAAGACGAGGAGAAGGAGGATAACAAACAGGAATACGAAGAGTCTGATTAATAGTAAGGCATGATTGTATGATGTTTTAACATAGTTTGTGCTTAATTAATTACTACTTACTATTTAATTTCATGTATGTATGTTTATTCAACATTTTTCGTATACTTAATTTTATGTTATCATTCTTTAACATTCATATTATAACATATTTTTTTTATGCAAATGACAATATCACGCCATGACAAAAGGAATGGGAAGATGATTGAGAAGTAGCCTCTTAGATGGCGATCTACTTCATCCAGTTTGACACCTATCGTAGAGCCTAGGCATGCTAGGCTAGTTATTTTTTAACCTAAGTTTGTCGTGATGCAGACCTAGAGATGTAATACATCTAGTTATGGATCTCCAACACTGTCTGTTGTGCCACTCATTATGCCTCTTTCATCCTCACCATCTTTAACATAGCAGCCACTTGATGCCTTGAAGCTGCATTCAACCATCTATCCCCTACACCTGTCACCCATGATGCACCATCCCCTTCAGCCACTCCTACTGCCTCTATCTATGCTGCCTCAGATCCTAGTGCCTTAGCACCTAGTGGTTTAGTTATTGGACACTCAGGTACTGCTCATACAGAGTCTAGTGTAAACTCCACCTTTCCTCAACACCCTGGTGTGATCAAGCTTGATGGCAATGATCAATAAGGAAATTGTGTGTGTGTGTGTGTGTATATATATATATATATATATATATGCAAGCATATGAGAGCGTATTTGGTGAGAAGAGTATTTATTGTAAGAAGTGAGAAGAAGGAATCTTGACCATTAGATCTTACATGAATGGTCAAGATTAGAACATAAATGTATGTGACTTTTTTAAGTGGTTACCTGATCTTTAAGTAACTTTTAATCTTGACTATCCATATATGGTTGTATGGTCAAGATTTACTCCTCTTACACTCTCACAATAAAAACTGATCTTATTATATATATATATATATATGCAAGCGTATGAGAGTGTATTTAGTGAGAAGAGTGTTTATTGTAAGAAGTGAGAAGAGTGAATCTTGACCATTAAATCTTACATGAATGGCCAATGTTAGAGTCAGTTATAGTCATCCTTGGAAATCTTGGTACGATATTCCAGATACGACCAGACGTTGGTGGTTTGAGCATTTTCAGGTATTTTGAAATTTATTCAACTGATATTTTTTGTATTCAAATATTATTACTTATTAAAATACTATTGTGTTTTGTAGAGGGATGTTCGTTGGGATCCCCCGCAGTCATATGATAAATTTTATAAGGCTTTTAACAGTCATATATCAAAGCAGTTGAGTGATATGTTTGCGAGATGCCATGAAGGATGAAACCGGGCTAGGCTGGATTTGAGATGCAGTATGGGAAACTCTCTAGTCATACTAGGAGTAGGGGAAATTAAGGAGAAGCAGGAGCAAGCGAAGAAGAACAGGCATTCTCCATGTGGTGGATGCCTACACACGAGGGGATTTATCTCGCATGGGATCCGCCAAGTGAGAATGGTTATTTTACTTTAGTATTATATTTAACTTGCTTACTTTATATTATTAACACACTTTGATATTTTGTGATTTTATTTATATACATTAAATTTTTTTAGGCACAAGAAATGGGCACACCACCCAAAGATTTGGATGTGTTTAGTCATACCCATTTTAAGAATTCTATCAACAATTGGGTGGAGGATAGGGCTTAGGATATAGTTGTACGTAATTGTCATTCATTTATTTTAGATTTTAAATTAAAAAGCAATAATTCAATATTTAAATATGTTGTTTATTTTAACAAAATTACATATTATTTTGTAATAAGCTTATACTAGTAAATAGGCAAAGGCTTAGAGTCAAAACACTGAGGGGACACAGTTGCCTGATAGAAAACTTAGAGAATTGTGGATTAATACAAGTAAGGGAAAGAAGAAATGTCACATTTATGGCCTTGCATCCTAGGCCACTATTGAGTCATCATGTAGCGCTCAGAATGAGGCACCTCCGATGAATACTGTTGAATTGGTGGAGCGCATCAGAGCAAATATGAGGGCTGAAATGCAATATGAGGTTGACTCACGGGTCAATTCATCCGTGATGCAGGCGATGTAGTAAGTGTGGACGCAGAGTGCCATACACCAGGTATCGATGAGCACATGAGGGGGATTGGCATATGGATGCAAAATCCTATGGTGATGGGCATGGGGACAAGAATGCAAACCCCTGCGGCATTGGGCACTAACATGCAGTCCATGGGGTGGGTTTTTCCCATGACAAAGCCCTAGACTAGCATGTTTTCTTCCCAGTCTTAGTCGCCTTTGCAGCCTACACAATAGTCGCCTCTACAGCCTACCTAGCAGTCACTCCCGCCCCTGTCTCTTCAACCGCCTATGCATTCACCCTAGCACCTATCTCCATAGTTGCCTTAACATCCTCTCAACCTGTTTCTCCAGCTAGTCCCGTCTCCTGATCAACCGCCTTACCAGCCACTACAACAATAGTCTTACCAACCACTATAGTAGTAGTCTTACCAGCCATTACAACACCCTTACCAATCGCATCAACAATCTCCTAACTCTCATCACCTACATCAATCACAACAAGATCCTATGGATAGTATTTTACATGGTGATGATGAGCATAAGGAGGATTAGACATTTTTTTTAATATGAACATTGTAATAACCTAATATTGATATGCCGATATACCTAACATATATAAGATTAACCAATACTAGTCATGCTACTTCTAACTTAAACATCAACTAATCCACATCATTTAAACAAATAATAATGGAGAGCCTTGTGGAAACTAAAAGTTATATACACATCATTGCCTCAACAGGGCACATTGTAATACATAAACTTTTATACAAACTAGATCAAGTATAATATATATAAGCTTTAACTATGTAAAACATATAAACTATACTAGTCTTTATACATCTTCTGCTTCCCTTTTGAAGAACTCATACCTAGATTTATATGGCAATACAATAGCGGTGAGAAAACACAATTCTAAATAAAAGTATTCCAAAACCAACATTTTATACAAACATCAAGAATATGCAACTGCCCATACAATTACAATGTCATGAGTTTAAATGTCATGGTGGCAACCGGCCATACAAACACGATGTTATGCCAAATTACGTCTAATGTTTATGTCTATGCAATATCCTAAGTATGTAATGAATAATGTCATGATACCAAGTCCATGGCAATGTCATGTCATGCATGAACCTTGAACAAAATGAAGGAAGTCCATCCCAACTCTTGAACAAGCGTAGTGAGGACATTATGCACCTCAACTACTCATCAGATATAGAGAGGATATTACTCACCTTTACCACTCTAGAATCCTTGCGTCATGGATCTTCAAGAATAAAGAAGGGAAGTCTATCTTCAACTACTCTCCAATAGGGAGGAGTCCTCACATTATCAAGGCTTAGGATCACCTCCGGTAATAAGGATATTACTCACTTTAAATACCTTCCATCTAGGATAATATCTAGTAAAGAAGAAGGGAATTGAACCATCATTGTCTCAACTACTAGAATCATGAGAGAGGGAATTGAACCATCCTCAGCTCATCACTATAATAGGGAGGGCATCGTCCTACCTCACACTACCATAGATCATCCCCAAACATGATGATCACATCCTTCAACAATCACATACATAAATGTATAAACATGTCTAATTACTTCATATAATTAGCATGCCAACCGACTTATATTTATAACTACAAACATGAAATACAATGATGTTAAATATCATAATAAATAACATACCAATTGATTTATATTCATCACATCAACACCTCATTAAATACTCTCATTAGAGTTTTAATACTCATTAAGAATCATAAAAGAAGGAACTACACCCATTAGGAGCTTCATTTCCATAAAATAAAGTCTCTCATCCGGTGAAAACAGTGCAGGCGCTCAAAATCCAAAGACTCAAGCAGCGCTCAACATCATCTCAGCACCCTTTTGACGCGCCCAACGCTTAGCAGGCTCAGAGAACTAGCACAAATTTCCCCTGCTTCAGCGCTCAGATGCTCCTTGCCTAGCACTCAAGCGCTCAACACTCGCTCTCGGCACTCAAAACCCAATGCTCAAGCGTTGGGTGCATTGCATCATGCAACACCCTTTTAGACAGTGGGTGCTCATGCGCCCAAATCCCAACGCTTAAGCATTGGCTGCCCAGATTGAAATCTACAGAATTCTACAGATCCGAGTACTATTCCATTGGAACTTACCCCTCCTCAAATCACCCAAAACTCAATTCCAAGTGATTTCGAATCTCACTCAAGGTCCATTAACACATTGCAACTCATGTACAACTTCAATTTCACTCAAACATGAAATCAAGAAATCATTCATCCTCTTAAACCCTAAAACCCCATTTTTAGTCCCAAAATGGTAACCAAGGAATCTAAAAGCTGAACATCCATTCTCAAGCATCCAACAACTCATAAACAAGTCATCATCAAGTTCTCTAACAAAATTTAAGCTAAAAACACCAAAAACAACACTTCATAACCACTTGCCTCATCGAGGATAATATCTAGTAAAGAAGAAGGGAATTGAACCATCCTTGCCTCAACTACTGGAATAAAAGGAGAAGGAATTGAACCATCCTCAGCTCATCACTATAATAGGGAGGGCATCGTCCTACCTCGCATTACCATAGATCATCCCTAGACATGAGGATCACATCCTTCAATAATCACATACATAAATGTATAAACATGTCTAATTACTTCATATAATTAGCATGCCAACTGACTTATATTTATAACTACAAACATGAAATACAATGATATTAAATATCATAATAAATAACATACCAATTGATTTACATTCATCACATTAACACCTCATTAAATACTCTTATTAGAATTTCAATACTCATTAAGAAGCATAAAAGATGGAACTACACCCATTAGGAACTTCATTTCCATAAAATAAAGTCTCTGGTGAAAACTGGTCTGGGCGCTCAACATCCAGCGCTCAAGCGTTGACTGGGCAGAACTAGCACAAATTTCCCTGCTTTAGCACTCAGACGCTCCTTTCCTAGCACTCAAGCACTCAACACTCGCTCAGGCACTCAAAACCCAATGCTCAAGTGTTGGATGCATTGCATCATGCAACACCTTTTTAGACAGTGGGTGCTCAGGCGCCCAAATCCCAACGCTTAAGCATTGGCTGCCCAGATTGAAATCTGTAGAATTCTACAGATCTGAGTACTATTCCATTGGAACTTACCCCTCCTCAAATCACCCAAAACTCAATTCCAAGTGATTTCGAATCTCACTCAAGGTCCATTAACACATTGCAACTCATGTACAACTTCAATTTCACTCAAATATGAAATCAAGAAATCATTCATCATCTTAAACCCTAAAACCCTATTTTTAGTCCCAAAATGGTAACCAAGGAATCTAAGAGCTGAACATCCATTCTCAAGCATCCAACAACTCATAAACAAGCCATCATCAAGTTCTCCAACAAAATTTAAGCTAAAAACACCAAAAACAACACTTCACAACCACTTGCCTCATCAAGGATAATATCTAGTAAAGAAGAAGGGAATTGAACCATCCTTGCCTCAACTACTGGAATAATGAGAGAGGGAATTGAACCATCCTCAGCTCATCACTATAATAGGGAGGGCATCGTCCTATCTCACACTACCATAGATCATCCCCAAACATGAGGATCACATCCTTCAACAATCACATACATAAATGTATAAACATGTCTAATTACTTCATATAATTAGCATGCCAACCGACTTATATTTATAACTACAAACATGAAATACAATGATGTTAAATATCATAATAAATAACATACTAATTGATTTACATTCATCACATCAACACCTCATTAAATACTCTCATTAGAGTTTCAATACTCATTAAGAATCATAAAAGAAGGAACTACACCCATTAGGAGCTTCATTTCCATAAAATAAAGTCTCTGGTGAAAACTGGTCTGGGCGCTCAACATCCAGCACTCAAGCGCTCAACATCCAGCGCTCAAGCGCTGACTGGGCAGAACTAGCACAAATGTCCCCTACTTCAGCGCTCAGACGCTCCTTGCCTAGCACTCAAGCGCTCAACACTCGCTCAGGCACTCAAAACCCAATGCTCAAGCGTTGGGTGCATTGCATCATGCAACACCCTTTTAGACAGTGGGTGCTCATGCGCCCAAATCCCAACGCTTAAGCATTGGCTGCCCAGATTGAAATCTGCAAAATTCTACAGATCCGAGTACTATTCCATTGGAACTTACCCCTCCTCAAATCACCCAAAACTCAATTCCAAGTGATTTTGAATCTCACTCGAGGTCCATTAACATATTGCAACTCATGTACAACTTCAATTTCACTCAAATATGAAATCAAGAAATCATTCATCCTCTTAAACCCTAAAACCCCATTTTTAGTCCCAAAATGGTAACCAAGGAATCTAAGAGCTGAACATCCATTCTCAAGCATCCAACAACTCATAAACAAGCCATCATCAAGTTCTCCAACAAAATTTAAGCCAAAAACACCAAAAACAACACTTCACAACTACTTGCCACATCAAGGTCTCTCTAGAACAAGATGAAGAAAATGGAGTAAAGAGTCAAGAACAAGGTTTCACCCTACCTCAATGGCTAGAAATGAAGTCACTAAGCAGCTCATTTCCAAAATCTTCTTCTTCCTCTTGGTTAGTTGATTCTCTCCTTTGCCTTGCTTCTTGTCTTTCCCCTTGTGCTTCCCTATTTTTAGCCGTAAAGTGTGAAGAAAATGAGACAAATATCTCATTTTAAAGACACAAATTCAAGGCATCAGAAAGAAGGAAAACGTGAGGGACCTTGGTCACTTAAGAAACCAACTAATACTTTCCAATCTGCCAAGAACACTTATATATCACCAAATTAAGTTTCCTACCTTCCAATAAGTTTAAAATAAATCTCGAGGTTCATCAAAAATCTTGTTTCACCATTTGATATTTTTCCATAATTGTTGGTAGTCAATCTGATATTAAAACACATAACCAGTATGCTTAAAAATACCAAACAAACTCCGATAAATCTCAAATTTTAACCACACCATTTTTAACACATTTGTGATGTAGAAACAAACTCTCCACATTTTTTTTTATTTAACTAAACAGTTTAAGCAAATTTTGGAGCTAAAAACAATTATATTTTACACATAACGTTGCAACAAATTGACTAAATGTGCTCAGAAGGTTACAAAATATAATATGCATGTTAAGCAAATATTAGACTTTTTTTGTATCCATATACAAGTTTAACATATTTTTTAAGATGTTACAAACATTGTTTTTTATTTTCTCCTTCAATTTTACATTGGACAATAAATAATTGTTTAGCATGCACTTTTTTTTATTTATATTTAATAATATTATTGGTCTGCATAATTTATTGGCTTTAATTTTTTAGTTTATAACTTGAAATTGTAAAACAATACTAACTACAAAGTATTATAAACATTTGGAAAAAAGTTTTAAAATAATATTCACCCAACAAAGAAAAAAACAATGTTCAAAATTTTAGGCAGACAGAGTCTCCAGAAAATACTGACTATAGTGAATTAACACGTTAGCTATCAAATTATTTGTGATGGATAGTATTCGTCAAAATATTTTTGGCAAACCTGATCGCCGGAAAATTATCGATATATGCCACCACTATCCGCTTGATGGTCGCAGGACTTTTCCAACGACGTTTTTGGCAGATAATGATTTCTGACAAAAGTTTTATCGATGAACAAATTCCGCTAAAAAATCCGTTAAAATTTGAATTTTTTTGACGGATTTAGCCGCAAGTAAAACACAAATTTCTTGATACGTGGTTTAACGTATTTAGCATCTATTTAAAGTTAAAATAATACCTTTCAAAACTTTATGGTCCATAATGATCAGTCTCACGAATTTAATAAATTAAACATATTTTAATAGAACTTTCACAATCATATATGAAGTAACGCCAAGAAACCTTGCAGCATTGATTAAATTGATTACCGACTTCATTAATTGATTTAGGTAGCTGATACTAATGGAATGCTTGTCTCCTATCATTTTTAATGCTTTGTCCGTATGGGTTTTGCTACCCTCCACTCGAGCGTGCAAATGTCAAAGGATTGTACCGGTGATAAGTGAAATATATGTGGGACCCCTGACTAAGTATTAAAACTTTTTTTAGAAAAAATAAAATGGAACTAATACACGATGGAATCTCGAGCTTTCCTACTTGAGCTTTTCATAGCCATTCCCTTGTCCGTAATGCAATCTGTTTCGTTGATTATTCCAAATGGGAATTACTAACCACTAAGGACTCAAGTTTTTATTTGCCATCAATAATTGGTTCATGCTACTGGTGCTGGTGTTAGTGCTGGTGCAGGTGGTTTAAGTCATCCAACCTCAATTCCTTAATTTTCTTTATTATTTTTCTAAATTTCTCTCCCTAATAGCTTTATAATAAGCATAGGATGCAATTTTCTGCCTTCGTGCTTCATTTACCTCCAACCTTTCTTTCCATTTTTCAAGTTTGTCTCATTTTGCTTCAAAAAGTGATCTAATAATCTAATTTGTACAAATTGCATGAGCTGATTCTTAGGATGATGACCTTAGGATCCTGATCGTGATCTAATAATCTAATTTGTACATGATTCTTAGGCTTTCAAGTTATGTTCGGTTCTTATTTTCATAAACAGACTAAGTTGAGTCTTAAAAAAAAAATAACATATGATAACTAATAAGTTTTGGCTAACATTTTATAAAATAACCTTAGACTTATTTGGACAGAGCTTAACATAACTTAATAAACATTTCCACCCCTAGGTACAAGTAGTTTTTTTGTCCCTTTTTTTTCTTAAGATAGAGAAATTTATTATTAACAATCAAGGTTCTAAATTTTGGTCCGCATTACCTGATGTGGTCGTAATATTACCGTTGCAGCATCAGACTGCAATTGCATTGTGATCCAAAATCACGTGAATCGGCCACAACATAACAGTGTTGCGGCTGCAACTGGGCGCAATGACCTCCGTTCTATTTTTTCATTCAAAACAAAGATGTCAGAATGACTCAAAAGACAAAAGAAGAAGAGGAAGGGGCCGGGAAGCAGAGAAGGAAGAAGGGGTGGGGGGCGCCGGAAGAGATGAGTTGCGCCGTGGGTGGGGGGGGCGGAAGAGTGGGTTACGGCCGTTGTGAGATGGATATGGAGATGGAGATGGAGAAAGTGAGAAACGAAGAGATGGAGATGGAGAGTCAAGAGTGGAGATAGAGAGACCGAGTTTTGAGAGAGAAAGGAAGGACTAATGACACACAATGTTAAAGTAGTGAAGACCTTGAACAATGTGAGATTGAGAGAAATGGTACAACATGTTAGCTAACCTTGAACAAGATCATCATCTTGCGAGGAGAACTCCTCAATGTCATCGTCGCCATCAAAGCACGATTTCGCTTGCTTCTGAGCAGACGACAGCAGACCTTGCTGGAGGTGTTTGAGGATGCGACACGGCAAGTCGGGTCCAGTATCCAAATCAGAGTCGGGTACCTGTGGGACAAATTCATCTTCATCATCTTGGTTGGGCGCGACACAAGGAGGTGGATTGATGGGAAATTATGGGGGAGTTTGGTGCACGGGGAGGTCGGAAAAAGGAGGATTTGGGGAAAGGAATTAGTGATTTGGGAAAATGGGAAAAATTGGGGCTGGGACGCTGGGTAAAGAAAATTGGGGTTGGGTTTGAGAGAGATTTGGGGGGCAGATGGGGCCATGGGGGAAATTGGGGAAAATTGGGAAAAAATTGAGAAAAAGAGTTGAAAAAATTGGGAAAGAGGGAAATTGAAAAAAAATTTGTGAGAAAATTAAAAATTTTAAGAATAAGTGTGTAAAAATTGAGTTAAGAATAGTTATAATTGGTAGCCTATATTAAGGGTTTAAAATTAAAGTTAATTATTGATGGAGTATTAAAAATATGACATATTTTCCAAAATTTATTCAAAACTTATTTAAGTTTATATATTATTTAATTTCTTACTTTCTTATACTTATATATATCCAAATAAAACTTTAAAATACATATTAATAACTATTATAACAATAATTATGTTATTTTAGTTATAAATTCAATTTCAATTATTCTTTAAGATAGTAAAAAATCTTATCAAATGAGTAAAAATATATAAAATAATATAAATAAGGATATATGAAGAATTATAATAATTATAGAATTTTTTTTATATTTTATGTAAATTTTAAAAAAAATTTATGTCGCATGACGATCGCAATCATTGCATTCTGCGAGTCATAATGCCCATAATAGCAACGACTGCGACCACATCTGCATCTACGACCGCAACCACAATTTAAAATCATGCTAATAATGAAAAGGAAAACAAATTTTAAGAAACAAAAAAATGGACTAACACCCACAACACTTTTAACAAGCTTAGAAGGATGACTCAACTAGGGCTCGAGCGCATCTTAGACAACTCTTAAGTTATATTCATCTAGAGCCTCTTACTATCCCTATTTTCATCATTATTTAAATTTTGCTTCTTCAGCATACACTTCTCATCTCCAGCATACACTTCTCGTAAAAAAGCTTGTTTATCATTAATCATCTTTTCTAAAAGTTTAAGCTATTGAATAAAAGTACATAAATAACTTTTAGTGTTGGATCAAGATGCTGGTTATTAATCGAGACTGCGAGTTGAAAATCATGGAGGTTCAAGTGTTTTAATATGAGAAGAGAAATGTGGTCTTAAATAAATTTAAAATCATACTTAAATTCTAAAAACTTAAATCGGTATTGATTGAACTACAAATTTATTAAGAAATTAATAACTTATAAACATAAAGGATTTAAAAATCTGCACCCAAAAATAGTGAAAATCAAATCTTAACTTAAAAACTTAGAAGTTGGATGTCAGAATCCAAGATATATAGGAAGACAAATCATCGTACCATAAAATTCAAAAATTAGGACTGTTGTATTATATTTATCCTAATAAAAACATAGTAATATATTATGAAGACAACTTGGACACGGTATGAGACATGATACGAATATAGAGCATATTAAATTTTAAAAATTATAGGATATAAACATGACACACACACACACACACACACACACACATATATATATATATATATATTAAAGTAAATTAAAGAACTTGTATTATGTATGTAGATAATTGCAATTTTTTTTAAAATTCATAATTCATTAATATTATTTTTATAAGCTTAAAAATTTATAATATCTTAATATATGTTATATGTGTCAATATTTACTAGTTGATACCTAATAAACCCCTCCCAAAAAATATGGAATATAATTTTTATTGACATTTTTTAAAAAAATCTCTTAAATTAACTTCTCTTAATAGAACTAATCATGATAAGTACATGTGCATTCAAAAAAATTAAGTAGAGGGAATATCTAAATATTAACTTCATTTTACTCTATGTAAGTCGTGAATGGCAAAACAGTATACATCGTATTGAGGAATAGGTTTTTCTTGAGGGTCGATGTCAGGATGATGATAATTCTATGTGTTTGGGCTTGTGAGTTACGGGCTTACATAGAAACTGTTTTTTTTTAAATATTAATGGATCGTGTCTACGCTATGTCCAGACCGTGTCTACGTCGTGTCCAAGTGTGTCTGAACCGTGTCTGAGCCATGTCTAAACCAGAAAAATGATTTTTCAAATTTGACACACATGACACACGTGTCGTATATATATCCTCGTGTGTCCGTGCCACACACGTGACTGACACACGGATACGTGACCAACACACGAATATGCTTCATAAATGGCATATTTGTGTTTCATAAGTAATATGTACAAGTTATTGAGTTAAATTTAAAATATTATTTAATATATTTTAAATAAAATCTCAACCATTAAAAATATTACCCTTAAAATATTTAATTTTTTTAAAAGAATTAGTTTTTTTTTTAAAAGTCACATTAACAATGTACCTTATTCTTCAACTGTTGCTTTTCTAACATTTTAACTTTGTTCCTAAAAGAATCTTCTTTATAGTTGACGACGAGGTTTACTCTGCTCATAATTGACTTTGGAGAGTAAATGCTCGCAAAAAGCCAATTGACAATAGTCAGTCAATTTTCATTGACATTTTTTTTTACGTTTTTGTTGTTATGATTGAAAATAGAGTGGTGATTAAAGAAAAAAATAAATAATAATTTTTGTATAAATATTAGTGATTAATGACTTGAAAATAAATCATTATATAGTAAACTTAAATTACTATTTTTTATCACTCATAGGTTGCTAGATTATGAGTCATTAAATCATGAATTAATATATGTTAAAGTTATTAAGTAGTGATAAAGTAGAAAATAAATAGTAATAATTAATGACTTGAGTTTAAATTACTACATAATAAACATAAATTATTATTTTTTATCACTCATAGATTATCAGATCATGAGTACTAATTATATCATAAATTAATCATGTGTAAGAAGTGATAATTAATGGCTTGAGTTTAAATTACTATATAATAAATATAAATCACCATTTTTTACTATTCATAAGTTATCACATCATGAATAATCATATCATGAATTAATACACATAAAATTACTAAGTGGAAACCAAAGAAAAATAAATAGTAATTCTTATGTAAGAAATATTGATTAATGACTTAAGTTTAAATCATCACCTAATAAATTTAATTATTATTTTTTATCACTCATAAGTCACTAAATTATAAATAAAATTAATTTACTTGATAATTAAATAAATAGTGAATATGAGAAAAATAAATAATAATTTCTATGTAAATGTAATGATTAATAATTTAAATTTAGTTGATTTCTTTGAAGATTTACCTATTATGTAAATAACAGATAATCATTTTGAACCGTGGATTAATTTCAACTAAAAATCAACAGCTTTAATATTTGGAGCATTTATAGCATGGATACTTCTAAAATATTTTTTGAGTACATTAAACTTTTCCATAGTTGATATGACATTCTCTGATAAAGAAAACTCGTGAATATGTGATTAAGAAATTTTCTACAATCAGTAAATCGCTAAATCTAAATTTTACTATTGCCGCATGATAAAAGTTCCTTGAACAATGATGTGTGATAATGGAGCATGGGACAAGGTAGAACTATTATAAGCAGTGGATGTTGGGGTTTTGGAGCCCACAAGCCCAACATCCATTGTCTGCAACTTTCATTATTTTGGATTTTTTCGTTCTCGATCGAAACGGGGGCTTCTATAAAAAAAGAGTTATCAAAGGTTTGGGTTATCAATGACTTGAATTCGTATAGGGTGGGCTACCCTTCTTGTTTCCAAAAGCTACCCCCTCTCTCTTTCTCAAATATGTTTTTGTAGAGGTGTTTTTAGATTGGTTTTAAAGTAAAAAATCATACAACTTAAATAAAATAAATATTATTAATTCGGTTTGGATTGAAAGAATTTTAATAACAAAATTGATCTAATTCAAACCAATTTTAATCGATTTAGATTAAATTAGATGATATGATTTTTAACCAATAACATAATGAAAATACAATTTAAATGAGAACAATATATAACCATAACAATATAATTCAAATTCTAAATAACATATTGACAACAAAGTTATGGATATAGTACATATAGGCTCATAAATGAAGCAAGATTTCAATTTTGCAAAATCTAGAGTGTAGAAATAAGTTTGCCCCAATAGTTTAATATGTTAAGTTTTGATAATGACAAATACAAGACAACAAGAATAATGATTATGATATATAGATGTACTTAATAGATGTTTATGCTACATAGATGTGCTTAATAGATTATATTGGATCATGCATGATCATATATTCCACCTTGTTATATTTCATATAAGAATCATGCATATTCTTTATAGCATCTTTTATAGGATATATTTAATCATATGTTATGTGAGTTGCACTAAATTCATATTGGATTTGTCTCTATTTAAATGAAATTATGCAAAGTATTCTTTGTTGCATCCTATATAGAGCATATCTATTAGTAATTGATAAATGTCTTATTTGGATGTGTCAATGAAAGTCTTATATACATGTTAGACTAACTAGAATTATACATTTATGAATCATGCATATGAAGATATTGAATTATGAAATTGGACTAACTATGTTTGTTTAAGTAAGCAATACTTTGTAGGATAGTCCAAGTGCCAAGAGTGAGCATTGCAACAAGAAAGCAAAAGATCACATTTATGCTCAACTCAAACATAATGATGATGATAAGATGTTTCAAGCATTTGCAAGATTTGAAGAGAAGTTTTTTTTTTTTTGAAGCTTGGATTACATCAAGAAGCCGTAAGATGAGAATTGGTATATTTTCCTTTTACGCTTTCTCCTATGTAAAGATAGAGGTTTTACAAGAAAAGAGCTTAAATATATTTTTAAATCTTTACAAATAGTTCTTACATGCTAAAATGCCCAAAAAACATGTTTTGAAAAGCTAGTCATGATATTAGTTCAAAATTATGAAAATAGTCAAGTTTGAGTACTATTTTGATCATAACTTTTAAAATACGTTGATTTTTGTTGTGAAACTTATTTCATTTGAAAATAGACTCAAATATCTTTCCAATGAGTGGTTATTTGCTTAAAACAGATAAGAAATGAAGAAGTTATGACCATTTGCTTTAAACTTTGAAAAATAGTCAAGATTGAGTTTTGAAAATTCGACCTTTGGTTACTTTTTTTATCATAACTTTCAAAATATTTTGAATTTTGTTCCTTTCATATGAAAATAGACTCAAATATCTTTCCAATGAGTGGTCATTTGCTTTAATCGGTTAAGAAATGAAGAAGTTGTGACCTTTTAAAGTCGGTTTTTAAAACTAGAGGCCATGTAATCGATTACAACATACATGTAATCGATTACTACATGTCCAGAAGTGTTCCTAACAACTATAAACGGCTAGTTTTCATAAAAAAAAAATCATTTCTAAATACTACCAACGATTATTTTATCACTTGAGCTTTATAAATAAGTGTATATTGAAGCATTTACATCTTTAGAGACTCTAGAACACTTGATTTGATTATTGAATCATCAAAATCATATTTTGAGTTCTTTATTGCAAGATCCTCGTATTCCTTTGTTATTCAAGTTGTATATCTACTCCTGTGAGAGTTTATAATCTTTCTCTTCATCTTGAAATCATTGTAAGAGGGTAAGGTATCTCCCAAAAGAGAAAATGATGAGATATCCCTTATAGTGAGGCTCAAACACAAAGGATGGGGTATCCCAAAGGTGTGGTGAGTGCTCTATTGTGTAAAGGTTTTTTTCAAGTACCTGTGAAGCTTGAAAAGTTGGAGGCTTTAACACAAGGGTGAGGTATCCGAAGGTGTGAAGAGTGTTCTTATTTGTACAAAGGTTTCCCTAGTACCTATGAAGTCTAAGAGATAGTAAAGAAAATCTCAAGTTAAGCTTGGGGACTGGATGTAAGTCATAATTGGTTGGTGACTGAATCAAGATAAATCTTTGTATTTGTTATTCTTAACTTTATCTCCTTTACATTTGTTCTTTAATTATATATGTTTGTGTTGAACTTGATATCTAGCTTGTTTGCTTGATTCGTCTTATAACCCAAGTTGTATTTGAGTAATCTACAATAGTTGTATCTTTATTAGACTTATTTCGCTGCATATATTGATTGAAAATATCAAAATGCATAATTTCTCAAAGTTGTTTTAAAAATTTGTGATCACCCAATTCACCTCCCTCTTGGGTGATGATTATCATAACTAACAAGTGGAATCAGAGTTTCGTGCTCTGTTGAAAGCTTAACCGCTTAGAGTTAAAGATCATTATTTGTTGGCAACCATTGAAAGTTTTTCAAAATGGAAGGTTTTGAAATTGATAAACCATCATTCTTTGATGGTGTGCTTTTTGTTTATTGAAAAGCTAGAATGGAATTTATATGCAATATATTGATTTGGATATGTGAGATATTGTGCTTGATCGATTTTTTATTAAACCAAAACAAACTTGGAATGCCTATGACAAGAAATATTTTTCTTTGAACATTAGAGCTATGCAAATTTTGAGAAGTGGTTTGAATGATGAAGCTTATGTTAAAATTAAGCGTTGCTCTAGTGCTAAAGATATATGGGATACTCTTGATGCTATCTATCTTGTTAACAATGATTAGAGAGCAAGAAGAGCAAAAGCCATTGAAGGAATCTTGTTATGAAAAATATCCTCAAAATGATGTTTAGTTTGAAGAGGTGGCAAAGCAAAACCAAATGGTATATACTCTCGAAGCTTTGATAGCAAAGAATGAGGATGATGATTCCCATGAAGAGTCATTGATGTAAGAAATTGAGACAACCTCCCACTTGACTCCAAAGGACTTTGAGGTAAATAATGTTAAACTAAATTATAATCCTTCCTATTATGAGCTACAATGTGCATATGATAAATTGTATGATGGTTTGTTGAATTTAGAAAAGAAAAACTTATCTTATTTGGAAAACATTTCCTCCATTGAAAATGAAATTGAGACTTTGAAAAATGATGCTTTTCTTAATGAGGAAATACCTTTGAAAAGTGAAACATCAACTTTTTGTGAAAAGTGCATTGATTTAGAAAATCAAGTTGAGGACTTATATTCTGAATTTGTCAAAGCTAATGATTCTAATTGCTTACATTCCATGCTTGTTAATAAGAATAAAAATAATGTTATTCCACATAAAAATTCAAGTAAGACTTATGGCAAAAATAGTATAGAATGTAATAACAACAAAAAGCTTATATTTTCCAAAGATGATCTTCAAAGGACCAAGTCATCATTAAATTCAATTGTTTGTAATTTTTGTGGTCATCTAGAACATATTTCTCATTTATGCAATTATAGAATAAATCCTTATACGAGAAATTGTATGGTATAAGTTCCTAAAGATCTTAAAGGCTCTAGTACTAATGTTCTCCTAGTGTTTCAATTATGCAGAAAATTTCTTAAAAGGATGGACTAATTGGTCAAAGGAAAGAGGAATCATCAAGGAGAATGCTTCCAAAGCCCAATGGTAGAAGTTTTGGTCAAAGAAGGAAGATGACTTCAACCAAAGCTTCTCAAGTACAAAATGTAGAACTTGTAAAGTTCAAGACTCCAAAAGAGAAGCAATGAGTAAGAAAAAGTATTTCCTTGATTACCAAGGCCAAGGTATCAAAAGCTTTTACCTCTTATGCACATTCACTTGTAAAGTCAATAAATTTGAGGTATATTCCTTGTAGGCCTTAAGTGATTGATAGAATCATATGTACTTGATAAAATTTGAATATTATGTTTAACACATAATTATGTTCATTCTTATTGTACCATAACTCATTAATTTGTTATATATCTTGGTACATAAGGCTCTACAATGCCTAAATATGTTTGCTATGTTTTGAATTGTCTATATATTATGAAAGTAACCATGCTATTGGCTACGTACGTAATGGTAATTATTTATTTATTTTGTTGTACTCAATTTACATACTATAAAAAAAATTAATCTTTATTAGAGCATAATGAATTAATAGTCAATAACTAACCTTTATGGATCCAAAATTAGTAGCTACCAAAGAAAGTACTTTGAATTGTGTTGTAGGATGACTATTAGCTCAAGCATGTATTGAAGTGAAATACAATTATGCTATTTGAGGTTGAAAAATTTGAAGTGGTCCAAATTCTCCAAGAATGGTTAAAACATAAAAAGAATGACATAGAGAGCCACAATATTCTCAAGGACCCTTGAGACATAGAAGTTAGAGTCACCTACAAAAATTCAAAGAATACACTTTTGGTGATATTAATATTTTATCCTTATTTATACTTTAAATTGAATATCATGTGATATTTGGAGAACTAGAGACTTATTTTATATTTTAACATGCCTTAAGTTGTGCTTATCTAGTATTGTGTCTTGAAAGTGTCTTCACATATGCTAACATGCTAGATAAGTACTCACCCTATTTAAAATAACATGTTTTATGGTAATATCTTTGTTCTTGAGCTTGTGACCAATTCTCTTTATTCAAATACGGAATTTCACATACTTATAAATAGATCTAATCCTTTCTCTTTGATGCTTAATTGTCTTATAAACTTACTTGGAGATTGGAAAGTTAAAAGTTATATGTCTTCTATTTTGAAATTGCTTGATATGTTCATATCTTGAAAATAAGAAGTAAATAATTTATCTTGTGCCTTGAACTTCAATGTAAGAAACCTAAATCATGTGTGCATACCAGAATTTCTTACTTGACAAAACATGCCTAACATGATCATTGTTTACCCCAAAATTCTTATATATGTGTTGATGATGATCAAGTTTTTCTTGATAAACTTGAATCTTGCTTTGAAAATGATTAAATTATGCTTTTGGATTCAAGTGCATATGTCTTTCTTTTGTTCTTGTTAAAGCTAACATTGCATAGTTGATAATGTGGTACATGCTTTACATTATATTTCAACCTAAATTATGCTTGTAAATGAGCTTAAATGATATTTGATGCTAACCTATGTTTTAGAGAACTTTTAGAGTTAGCTTTGCAAGTTTCTCTATGTGTTTTAAATATAGCCATCAAATATTGAAATGTCAAGCATAAATGGATAAAGAGAAGAGTTGAATGAAGAGGGACATAAAGAGGCTTTCTTCAAGTGCAATAGAATGGAATGTGCAATGGAAGAAAACTCAAACTCAAAAGACCAATAAACACAGAACATTCTAAAGAAGCATCACTCTCTATCTAACTCAATAAGTTTCTCTATCCCCAAGCTATTGTGATATTATATATGCTATGGATTGTATGATACTTGTTAATAAATTAATCTTAAATGATTAGATGCTTTCCTTACACGAGAAGTATGATTAGCATTGAGAAAGTGCCTAATTGGATATTAACTTGCTAATTTTGTCATTGCATATAGGGTGGATGATGTTAGTTCTATACATGTTTTGATCACTATAACATATTTTATCAAGGTGAATGTTTGATATTTATGATTCTCTTAATCTATGGTCTCTTAATAGTATAACACCTATGAAAATCATGCTCTTATTTTGAAAAGAATTTCTGGTTCAATTAAAAAGTTTTTAAAAGCAAAATCTCTTATTATATTTGAAAGAAACTTTTCAAGTTTCATATCCATGAGAATAATTTGAACTTGTCTTAAGGCCTTCAAAGTATTTTTACCTCCTATTTATCTTGAAAATTTGGAAATCTTTGGATATGTGCTATAAATGTAGTACTCTCTTCATTTGCTTTGAAAAGTTTTATTAAATCTTGAGAGAATGTTTAAGAAAGCTTCCAAATAAATCTTTGATATGTTTTATAGAGCTCATCTTGATACTTCAAAGGATAAGCCTTGTTCTTGAAAGTATTATATTTTCTCAAGGCTCTTGTTCAATGAGAAAGAGAGGAGATACACTTTCAGATGCTCTTTTGACTTGGGTTTGATCACTCTCAAGGAATATGTGATTTAATATAAAACATCTCTACCCTTCTAAAATGCTTTTAAAAATATAATATGTGCTTGTAAAATTCTTTTTAAAAGGGGGAGAAATTTTAAAATAGTTTTTAATTGATAAATTAAGAATAAGTATCTTTTGCCTTGTTTTACTTTATGGTAATGTACTTACATGGTCTTGACATACATATTTCGCTTTACCCATCTTGTGCTTCAATGAGGGAGAGCCTAGCTCTTAAGTTATTTATATCTCTCGGCTTACATCCTTATTTAATTACATAAAGTGTTTCATTGCTATCATATGCTAAATGTTGATGTACCAAAATATAACAATCATTGCATGAATAATCTTTTATATTTTGAAAGCATGCTTGTTTCATCTCTCTTTTTTGAATCATAAGTAGAATAAAAATGGGGAGATAGTTATGTTTTTGAATAACTTGAATAATTTTTTGTTTTTTATTATCCTACTCTTTTTGGAAACATGAGTTTTATATATAGGGGGGAGAAAATATTATCTTTCCTTCCAAAGCCTTTTTGTTGATGTCAAATAGGGGGAGTGAGAATTGGAAAGAAAAATATGTTCTCGTGTTTATTGTTTGATATTCTTACACAAATATTTATTCTTCTATATTAGTCAACATATTTTTCTTTGGTGATTTGTCATCATAAAAAATGGGGAGATTGTGGAAATAAGTTTGCCCCAATGGTTTACTATGTTAAGTTTTGGTGATGACAAAAACAAGACAAAAATAATGATGATTATGCTACATAGATGTGCTTAATAGATGCTTATGCTACATAGATGTGCTTAATAGATTATATTGGATCATGCATGATCATATACTCCACCTTATTATATTTCATATAAGAATCATGCATATTCTTTATAACATCTTTTATAGGATATATCCAATAATATGTTATATGAGTTGTACTATATTAATATTGGATTTGACTCTATTTAAATGAAAATGTGCAAAGTATTCTTTGTTGCATCCTATATAGAGCATATCTATTAGTAATTGATAAATGTCTTATTTGGATATGTCAATGAAAGTCTTATATGCATGTTAGACTAATTAGAGTTATACATTAATGAATCATGCATATGAAGATATTGAACTATGAATTTGAACTAACTATGTTTGTTTAAGTGAGCAAAACTTTGTAGGATAGTCCAAGTGTCAAGAGTGAGCATTACAACAAGAAAGTAAAAGATCACATTTATGCTCAACTCAAGAAGAATGAGGATGATAAAATGTTCTAAGCATTTGCAAGATTTGAAGCGAAGAATTTTTTTTTTTTTTTAGAAGCTTGGATTACATCAAAAAGTCTAAGGACTATAATTGGTATATTTCTCTTTTAGGCTTTCTCCTATGTAAAGATAGATGTTTTACAAGAAAAGAGCTCAAATATATTTTGAAATTTTTATAAATGGTTCTTACATGCTAAAATGCCGAAGAAACATGTTTTGAAAAGTTAATCATGGTAGTAGTTCAAAACTATGAAAAATAGTCAAGTTTGAGTTTTGAAAAGTTTACCTTTGGTTACTATTTTGGTCATAACTTTCAAAATACTTTAATTTTTCTTGTGAAACTTATTTAATTTGAAAATAGACTCAAATATCTTTTCAATGAGTGGTCATTTGCTTAAAACGGATAAGAAATGAAGAAGTTATGACCATTTGCTTTACACTATGAAAAATAGTCAAGATTGAGTTTTGAAAAGCTGACTGTTAGTTACTCTTTTAATCATAACTTTCAAAATAGTTTGAGTTTTGCTCTAAAACTTGTTTCATATGAAAATAGACTCAAATTATCTTTTCAATGAGTGGTCATTTGCTTTAATCGGTTAAGAAATGAAGAAGTTATGATCTTTTAATGTCAGTTTTTAAAACCAGAGGTCATGTAATCAATTACACAAGTCTTGTAATCAATTACAACTCTGACAGAGGTCATGTAATCGATTACAACATCCATGTAATTGATGACCACATGCCCAAAAGCATTCCTAACGACTATAAACGGCTAGTTTTCATAAAAAATAATTTCTAAATACTACCAACCACTATTTTATCACTCGGGCTCTATAAATAAGTGTATATCAAAGCATTTACATCTCTAGAGACTCTAGAACACTTGGTTTGATCCTTGAATTATCAAAATCATATTTTGAGCTCTTTATTGCAACATCATTATATTCCTTTGTTTTCAAGTTGTATATCTACTCTTGTGAGAGTTTATAATATTTCTCTTCATCTTGAAATCATTGTAAGATGGTGAAGTATCCCTCAAGAGAGAAAATGGTTAGGTATCCCTTGTAGTGAGACTCAAATACAAAGGGTGAGGTATCTTAAAGGTGTGGTGAGTACTCTATTGTGTAAATATTTTTTTAAGCACTTGTGAAGCTTAAAGAGTTGGAGGCTCTAACACAGGGGTGAGGTATCCCAAGGTGTGAAGAGTGTTATTGTTTGTATAAAAGTTTTCCTAGCACCTGTGAAGTCTAAGAGATAGTGAAGAAAATCTCAAGTTAAGCTTAAGGACTGGATGTAGGCCACAAGTGGTTAGTGGCTGATCTAGGATAAATCTTTGTGTTTGCTATTCTCAACTCTATCTCATTTACATTTATTCTTTAATTATATATGCTTGAGTTGAACTTGATATCTAACTTGTTTGCTTGATTCATCCTATAATCTAAGTTTTATTTGAGTAATCTACAATAGTTGTATCTTTGTTAGACTTATTCTGCTGCATGTGTTGATTGAAAATATCAAAATGCATAATTTTTCAAAATTGTTTTAAAAATTTGTGATCACCCAATCTACCCCACTTCTTGGGTGATGGTTGCCATGACTAACACAGAACGCATATTATATTTTGATTTCTATATTAGGTCAAGCTTAGTTGTTCTATAGTGTGACATAAATTGATAGATGATAACATACGCATGCATGTTCATTAACTTGAACTAGTTTAATTACCTTACTTCTTTTTCTGATATTGGCTTTGGTCCACTAGCAATAGCACTTTGTCTTTTTTTTTTTTCATTTTTAATGGAATTAAACATCATTATCATTATTAGATTGATATGTTTGATAACAAAGATTCTTGCATTTGCTGTGAGTTTTTCATGTGTTTATTAAAAAAATTATTAGTGGTATAATGTAGGTCTGTCACATCGGTTACGACATAACATTGTTGTCAAGGTGTTATTTGATACAAAATCAATTAGTGTATAATTAGTGTAGTAATCGATTCGGTATAATTTAGGTGTATAATTAGGTAATTTAGGTGTATAATTAGTGTAGTAATCGATTCGGTTCAGTTTGGATCAGTTCCATAAAGTTGAATCGAAAATCGAACTGAACTGATCGGTTCTTCACAAATTTAATCCAAATCAATCCAGTCAATTTCAATTTTTTCGATTTTCGATCTTTTTGGATCAGTTTTTGATTTTTTTTTTTTGATTGGTTTGGATTTAAACACCTTATGTTCATGTAAATTTTTTGGAACAAATAATTATGGATAAAAATGGAAAAATATGAAATCTTTTTATTTTATGTGAATTTTTTGGAACAAATAGTTATGGATAAAAATGGAAATATATTAAATATTTTATTTTATTGGATATAATAAAAATGAGTTTAATTTTGACATATTGTAAGTGTAAAAAAAAATTTTATATTATCATTTAATAATATGTTAGTACATCATTTAATAAATTTAATATCTTATATAAATTTTTTACACTGACAATACACATAAATTAAATTCACAAAAGATATGCCTCTTAACTATTATTTATTACGTGCCATTATAAAATTGTAGAGTATTTTTCTTATTCTTTTAAGTGATTTTTTTGTTTGGTAAGACACTATTTTTAAGTGTATAACATAGTGTATATTAACTATTTTACAATAATAACTGTTGAGATATTTTAGTTAAAAATAAAAAAAAAAATAGTTTTTATAATTTTTTTTAATATCAATCTATATATTTTCACTTATTTAAGTTTGGATTCCTACCATTAAAATATCAATTCTTATATTTCTCACTTATTTAGATTTTAGTTTTTATAATTTTTATTCATTAAAGTATGCCTCCTTATTTTTCTATAAAGGATTAGCCCTTATAATTCTCACCTATTATAGTATTGGCAAAATCCAAATAAATAAAAACTATATATAGAGAATAAAATCTTACTGACATCTTAGCTGATACCTTTCATTCATAAGAAGATAAGCAAAATTCACGTCCCACGCAGCTTCTTTAACTTTATTCATCCATTGGTTTGGTACCAAAGGAATCGATGCTTTCTTTCTTTCGCATCGTTTTTATCTTTTTCTTTCGTGAAGAAAAGAAATCAGATGCTTTTCCTGCACGAATAACTTCGTGGAAGTCGTGGTGGATGGAAAAGGATGATTGTTGTTTATCCAAGATGAACTTTGAACCCTGCAACAAGTAAATTTCATGTGCTTTATGTGATGAGTTATTTGTCAAAGCATGGCACACTTTAATTAATAAATACTTGTTAACTAGCATTTTGTACCATGTGTTTAAAAAAATGTTAAAATAAATAATTAGTCTATATAATTTTAGTTAATTTTAAATTTAATTTTAAATTTTTTTTTTCTTTTAATATTATTTTTTGTGTGATATTTATTTGAATGTTTTATTATCTCATTATTAAGAGTATATTAAGTTGACCCTTAATGTCAAATTATACCAATAAAATAATCTTAGATTGATAGATATTACAATAATAAATAAAAAAAAAAACTTATCAACAATTAAAATGATCAATAACAATATAACCAAATGATACTTAATGTATTCAAATACCTTAACATTTTGTAACTTATATATTTAGTTTACATAATTTAAATAGACTAAATAAAATAATACAATAGTTAAATCAATCGACATATGATTTCTTAGTTTTTTTAATCTAATTCTTTCACAAATTCAATCTATTTTAATATGACACATAACTATATTTTACCCATTACATATATATGTTCCATCAATGCTTCAGTTAAGGTCATTTTCTTGTCTTACTTATCCATAGTAACTATCTCAACTCTAACAAACAATTTAACTCAAAACATTAATGAAACCTTGATATTATATTATATAGATTTTGTTCAGTTAAATTTAAGTAATCTTACCAAACAAACTTTATTATAAATTAATATTTTTTAATTAATTTTATCATGTTTTTTGTAAAATTTTTTATTTCATAGATATAAATATTAATATATTTTCATGTAAAGTTTTTAATCCCATAAAATATAAATATAAAATATTTAAATATTATATATCATATATATGAAAAAAAATATTTAAAATATATACTTAATAAAATTTTAGCTTTCTCACAATAAATTATATTTATTTAATTTTACTATATTTTGATGTAAAGTTTTCATTCATGTGCATTGTACATATTAAGGTTTTTTAAATATTATACAATATATATATATATATATATATATATATATATATATATATATATATATATATATGTGTGTGTGTGTGTGTGTGTGTGTGTGTGAGAGAGAGAGAGTAAGAGAAATAAAACAAATATAGTAATTTTTCAAAAATATAATTATATTATATTAATTTAGTTTTCTACTAATAAACTTTATTTATTTAAATCAATTTTATCATGTTTTGTTGTAAAATTTATTTCATAAATATATAAAATATTCCTACACTTGTAGATATTATTATATATCATTTATGTAAAATATTACTAATTTTACTTTCTCACATATTAAGGTTTTTTATAATTTATTTAATTTTACTATAAAAATACTATATATATATATATGTGTGTAGATATATAAGAGTGTGTGTGAGTGAGAACAAATATAGTAATTTAAAAATATAATTAATTAACTAATTTATTTTTCTATAATAAATTTTATTTAAATCAATTTTACTATGTCTTCTTATAAAATATTCCTACACTTGTAGATATTAATATATTTTATGTAAATTTATTAATTACGACGTGAATAAAAAATATTTAAATATAAAATAATAACATCACTTTAATGAAAAGTTATAATTTATTTATTTAATTGAAGAGACAATTATCACTATTAAATATGCATTTGGTAACTTAACAATACAAAATGACTAAATCTCTGACAATATATGACTTTCTATATCCTATACTTTATTCAATGTCAAAATAATTTAAAAAAACACAATATCAAATGAATCAAAATTTATTTAGAAGATAATCAAGACAAAAAAATTCACAAACTTATATTACTCCAAAATAATATATAGTACAAAAGTTATCCAACTAAGATAATGAATTTATCTTCGAAATGCAACAATAACAACACTGACATTTTAGAGGTGTTCAAAACTTGACTTATCATACTAATTTATCTTGGCCTGAAGCTAATTAAGACAAGTTTGAATTCTATAAATTAGACCTAGAGTGGTTTTGGATCAAGGTCAAGTTGTACTTCGAGTTGTTCAAACTTGACCCGATACCACACATTACTTCAAAACTTATACAATTTTTTTGCAATTAATTATAAAAAATAAGTCTTTTGACTTAAATTAATATTTTTTTTTGCATAATATGATAATATATTTATATTGATAATATTTGTTTTGAAATATATATTATAAAATATACCGTAATTTTATTTTCCTATCTCTAATTTTCTGACTTAATTATGCATAAAGTTCAAATTTATCCATTATGTCTACATATCAGGTTGACTTAGTTTTGGCTAGGGGTGTCAAAACGGCAGCCCATTCGGCGTCAAGCCATTTTCGAGTCAGCCCATTCTGGTCATGTAAGTTTCGGACTGACATTTTACTAACTTAACCCAACTCATTCGGACTCAACTCATTCGGGCCATATAAGTTTCGGATTAGTATTTTGCTAACCCAACCCGTCTATTTTGTCAAGCTGGCCCATTGAGCTTGACCCATTTTGACATCCCTAATTTTGACCTGGTTATTTAGGGCGATGATCGAGTCAGGTTTGAATTTATGTCCAAGGGAATGAATTTGACAAACTATCAGGTCAGATTCCAATCAAGTCAAACTCATCTTAACTAGTCCCATGAATAACCTAATCGCTATCAAGTGTATTGAAGTACTTATAGTAATAAAAAAATAATAACAAAAAAGCACCTATAAAAAATATAAAATATTAAAATAAATAATATTTTATTATTAAAATATAATAATACTTTAATAATTAATATTTAAATATTTTAATAATAAAATAAAAATATTGTAATAGATTTCATGAAAATGTAACACGAGGAATGAACAGTAACAAACTCTGCTTGCTTTGTTCTATTAAACTTATATCCGTGCAACACACAAGATAATTAGCTATAAGAACTTAATCATTTTATATGAATATTTTACTAACAAAAAGAAATTGCTATAGAAGGTGCTAGCTAGCAAAATGTAAAGTCTTTTGTAGTTGATTGCGAGGACTTAAGATCAAATCATGCATTTACCAAAAATTTGTGACATTTGAGCAAAACTCAACTTCACCTCCATTTCCCTAATTAAGATCTATAAGGTTTCTCAATTAAATTATCTATGGCAAAACAAAAAAAAATTGTTATACAAAAATTCTTTTGGAATAACAATATTATCACAATAATTAATAACAATTTTGTTGCTAATCTTTTTTTTATGCTTATGTATAATAAATGTAAAATACTTGTAACATCATATTCGTAGTCAATTTTAGAACTTTACAATAGGATAAAATAACAAATTATTATATATGCAACTTTTCTCTAATAAAGTAATAATTTTATAAAAATGCATTATTAATTATTTTTTTAATAATATAAATAAAATTTTAATCAGTTTTGTTATATTTCATAAAATGTCACTCTTATGAATATATAAAATATTATAATATTATACAAATACTTTTAGAAATGAAAAATAAAATATGATATAATTGTAAAAATATATTATGAATACAAAATTTCCTCCAATGGCTTAATAATAAAAAATATTAATTTATTTATTTTTATAATATATAAATTACACTATAAGTATTTTTATCATGTTTTCATGTAAATTTTCCACTCTCATGTGATTTTAATATTAAATCTTTTAATGTTATAAAACTATATATATATATATATATATATATATATATATATATATATATATATATATATATATATATATATATATATCATGTTTTCATGTAAAATTTTCCACTCTCACGTGATTTTAATATTAAATCTTTTAATGTTATAAAACTATATATATATATATATATATATATATATATATATATTAAGTGGTAAGCGATTTGTGACCTTCAGAGGTAAACCTGTGTTTGAATCTTACTAGAGCTAGTATCTTCAAGAGGATTTCTCTTAAGTGTTACCCGGCCAAAGGATTAGGCTTCATTCCCTAACCTTTATTCATAAAAAAAATTTAAATGCACATGCCACTTCTTACTTTTTTTATTTATTGTATTGACAGGTAACTTGTCCAAAGAATAAAATTAGCCTTATTTTTTATTTAATATTTCCATGATAAAAAAATTAAAAGTGTCATTGATTAATCAAAGATGGTGAAAGAAACTCCATGATAAACCAAAGATGGATAAGGAAGAAAGACTTAAATTTTGAACGAAAAGTTTTTTTTTTAAAAAAAAAAAAAGGAAGAAGAAGAAGTGGAGAAAGGTATGACAAAAATGAAGAGGATAGAAAGCCAGGGAAAAGGGGTAAATGAAAGAGTAAGAGAGATTGGAAAAAAGAAAAAGAAATTCATTGTAATGATAAAAGAGTCCTTAATCTAACAAAAGTAATTACATCAACTTGAAAAAGTGAAGGGTGGTTATAGAAAAAAGATGATCTTATATCTTTTTTAGAGATGTATATATTATACACATTTTTTTTAAGAGTGTATAATTAAAGAGAAAAAATAATAAAAAAATAAGTATAATAAATAGTATTAGATGAGGATATAAAAAGATGTATGTATTATTTATGATAAAAATATCAAAGTTGGTGGTTATAATAATTTTAAAATAAAAAACAAAAACAAAAATTAATAAAAACACAAAATATCCTTAATTTGATAAATCATGTTTCTTGAAAACAAAAAAATTTAGGCAATAATGTAATTTCACAATAAGCAATAGAAGAAAAAAAGAATTTTGGTAAATTGCCACGTGGATTTCACTGTTTCTAAACAGTATATATATATATAGATGGGTTATTGATAATTAATAGTTATAGATAGTTAAAAAAATAAATACTAGAATAGATAGATGATGAATCACTGATAAAGAGAAGAATTGACGAACTCGATTGTTCAAATAAAATCAATCCTCGTTGAACCCTATACTCATTGATAATTATTAATATGATTCTTTAATTAATACTCCTGATATAAAGATATATGATGTCAATAAATAAGAATTTGGATAAAGTGATAGTGTACTTTATAAAGTGCAAGTGATAATCTTTGATTTATTACCATATATCAATATGTTACAAAATTTTAAACTTTTTAACAAGTCTCATATTTTTATAATGCTGATCAATACAATTATATATATATATATATATATATATATATATATATATATATATATATATATTATATATGATTAAAGATTTTATTTATATAACAATTAATATTTACGTAATATAATAAAAAAATATGCAAAAAATTATTGTATCTTTCATTAAAAAGTTTTATACATTGTGCAGAACAACAATATTTTGACTACTTGCATGTATATCTATTCATCTATATCACTTTGGATCTATACAAATTTATACAGAACAAAATTGTTAAAAAAAATTTCATATGGATGACTCGATTAACTCGACTCAAACCATTTTATAAAATATGAGTTAGGTTAGGTAATTGAATTAATTTTTGTTCAGCCTAGTGGAATTAACTTGACATCAATCAATTAAGGTATGAGATTTTAATTTTTTTTCAACCCAATCAAGCCCATACCAACCCAATCACCATAATCTTATATTTTTAATAATATTTTAATATAAAAATATTATTTTAATTATTTTTAAAATTTTAATATAAAACAATATCGATTTGATAGAATCTATGAAGTACAGATACAAACATAGACACGTACATATATATATATATATATATATATATATATATATATATATATATATATATATATATATATATATGAGGAGGATTCGTTCGTGCATATATATATATATATTTTCATATAGTTTATATATATATTATATAAAGATATTAGATAAAATAGATCTAATGAAAATATAGGAGAAAATATAAAATCTCTCTCTCTCTCTCTTATATATATATATATAATTATAAAATTTAAGAAAAAAAGATTCATAATTCATTAATATCATTTGTATAAGTTTGAAAATTTATAATATTTTAATATATGTCATATGTACTAATATTTACTATCTAGTAAGTCCCTCCTAAAAAATATGAAGCATAATTTTTATTGACATATTCTAAAAAATATCATAAATCAACTTTTTCTAATAAAATTAACTATGTACAAGTACATGTGCATAAGAAAAAAAATTAACTAGAGAGAATATTGGTGTGAGGCAAGCTTCGGTGATGATAAAGTGGACGGCTTAGTATGAGCAGAGGTAGAAAGAGCAGACAATAATAGTGGTGTGTGAAAAGAAAAAACTTAAAAGTCTAATAATGACGTGTAAAAAGATAAAACTTAAAAAATACTAGTATGTGAAAATAGTGGCTTGGAACATTAGTCATGTGATTAGGCTTTGGTGGATTACGGGCTTACTAATTAAACGTTAGTCATGAAAACTAAATTTTTTTAAAAAAAAATAGTAATGGGTCATGTCTCAGACATGTCCAAACATGTCCGAGACGTGTCCAAGCGTGTCCGAAACGTGTCCAAACTGAAAAAAAATAATCTTTTTAATTGAACACATTCAGACATATAAGACATATGTATCGTATGAGTGTCTCCATGTGTTCGACACGGACATGTGTTCGACACACGAACACGCCTAAAAAACAGCGTGTCCGTGCTTCGCAGGGTAGAATTAAAAAAAAAACAAAAACATGAAACCCGATTACTTAACCTAAACATATTTTCATATAAAATTTTATCCTTGTAGATAGATATATTAATATATTTTCATATAGAATTTTCTTTTTCTATCTCTATTTTCATATAAAATTTGTGATCCTATACAATTTTGTAAAAAAATTATTTCCATATGTATATATAAGCAAAAAGTATTCCAAAATATATAACAAAATAATTTCGTTTTGTTCTGAATAAAGTTCAAAGAGTTTCCTGAGTAGGTGGTTGAAGGTAGAAGCCTCCGTGACACGACAACAACAACGATGCTATGAGGGGATGGGTACTTGTAAAAGGTACTTTGACGCTCAAGTTAGACCGTGCACAAGGAAGATAATGAGTAGTATTGAATTGGATCCATACCTTTGAGACATTGTAGGATATTTATAGGAGCGTCTTGGGTGTTAAGAATCGTAGTTCAATCTGAATTAAAATGTTATTTAGGATTAGAATCTATAAGAGATTATGATTTCTTTTAACTAGTTTTCTTATTTAAGTGGGATGTAATTTGTATTTAAATCTATCTAAGTTTCTGTGAGAGATTTATGCCTTATAAATAGGCTGATGTACTTATCAAGATATGACATTATAATATCTAGATACTATCCTAGTGGATCGGGGTTCTCCTGATCCATGAACCCATAATTCAGTCCAGAACAGTTGCCCCTAATTTGGCACTTAGATGAGACATCTAAGTGTCAAGATATTAGAGTTTAGTAGGAGCTCACAACACGCGATGGGCAAAGGAATCTAGGTCATAATGTTAACATCGGTTCTCGCGATGTTTCTTTCCAAAGGGCCGAGGCCAGTGATGTATCATTGTATACCCCTGAGGTTAATGAGTAAAGCTAGGATCCGAAATGGATCACTCTACTTAAGTCATTATACTGTTATTCGGGATACATAGTAGGTTACCCCCATGTGGAGTTGGTAGGGCATATCTAATGAATGTAATCCAGTCTGGGACTGAGATTTGTATTATGGTTTTACCATGGTGCCTTGATGAAAGTCCGTAATCCGGCTTATATGTCCTTTTAAAACGTCCCACATCATTTCAATTCTGAATGTTCTGAGCATTGTCCTTTCAATTGCTTTTGTCTAGAAACAGTACACCACGTGGTTAAAGAATACTGGAAGCTGCAGTTTGGAATTTATAATGTCATGATTAGCCGTTTTCAAATTTCAAAATGAAGGCGTCATGATTAACCACTTTCAGTTTTCCAAAATGAAGAGACATTTCTGCCCCTATTAATGACAATGATTGGGGAGGTTTTCCTCACTTATAAATAGGAGAGAGATTTATCCCTTTCCACTTTTTACCTTCCCTCACTTTCCAGATTCTCTTCTCTAGTGAAACAAAGATTTTCGGTGAGCTTCTGTGGCGTTTGTTTGTTGTTTCAAGCTTTTTTCAAGCCATTTTCACCATTTAAAATTCTTTTCACTGTCCAATCTTCAAGGTATACTCTTCATTTTCACCCATTTTCCTTTCTGTAAATGTCATTTAGTGGGGGAAGGGGGCAATGTTAGGAAGTGAAGAGACAATACAAAATAATGGTCTGCTAGTGGAGGTTCTAAGTTCTTTGTCGTCCCCACCGCCTCAGCCATGGTGGAGGCTTTAGGATGAGAATTATGGAGGCCATTTGGAGAGCAGATCAAGCCAGGGAGCTGGCATGACAAGGGTCAACCCGTCCGTTCTCTGAGCTCATGGTAGAATTAGGAGACATGGATGATTCTTTAGAATCTAATACATGTACGTCCTTTATAGGTAATGTCTTGGCGCGAACCCGAAGGATGGCACCTGCAGAGAAAAAGGAACTCATTTCCCCCTGAGATATCATCATGTATCAATGGGTTGACTAGGAAGTTCTAGGTATCCCTTCAAGCGTAACAAGTGCTAAATGTGTCCATAAGAAGCAACAATATCTGCAACTGACCCCAGATGGGCTATGGGATAGGGAGTATGTAGTCCGACACTCACTTGAAGAGGAAATGGTATACTCTATGCCTATGGAAAGTGAACATTTTATGTATATGTACGACGCGCTCTTCACGAGGATAGGAGTTTGGCTTCTATTTTCTGACTTCGAGATTGGTGTCCTTAATCCTTGTGCATGGAGCCAACCCAGCTTCATCTGAATGTGTGGGGATTTGTCCAGGCATTTGAGCTCGTGTGTCGGGTTTTTGAATGGCCTTATTCGGTCAATTCTTTCTTCTTTTTCTTCACCCAGTTCTCGCCTATCGGGAACAACTAAAAAAAAAGATGGATTACTCTAATGGCATAATCTGGCCACAAAGTATTCAAACTATACCAAAGTCCTTCAAAAACTTCAAAAAGGACTTCTTTAGGATAGAAGGGGCTCTGGGGTCAACTCTTTTGTTTATGTTACCTCGGAAGGCCAACCTTGTCTCTACCTATACTATACCCAGGCCATCTGGGAACGGAAGAGAAAAGAAATAGAAACTCTGATTTATGAGCTCTTCGATTCCAAGGTCGAGGTCCTCTATTTTCTCATAGAGTGGGATAATAAGAGTAGGACCATATATTGTAAAGATATCTTGGATGAGCCCGCTGACTCTATAAAAGGTTTTCTAGGTATCATATCTTGCACATATTTCATTTTCTTGTATGAGATTTTTCTAAGTATTGTAACATTTTTTCTCCTTTTGCAGAAAGCATGGCACCTCAAGACTGACTTCAACATCTCGCTCTAAGATTGGTAGCCAGGAGAGCTGGGGCATCAGGATTTCAGGCCCCGGCAGCTGTCCCAGGGTGACCGTAGTAGTTCTTCTGCCTCCAACTGAAGCAGTTGCCCACGCTTCCCACTGAAGTTTAAGAAGCGAAAACCAATTCTCCTGTTCAGCCACTTCGAACCTGGAAGCGGAGGGCTAACAACAGGAGGGATCAAAAAGGGAAGAGGCCAACTGTCATGGTCATCCCAAAAGGTGTTAAAGCTTCTAAAACTCTAACCGGTCCGGGGTCGGCCATCTCGGAAGGTGCTTTGCTACATTTTCCATTCGAATCAACATGGACTCATGAGGCTAATCCTACCATGATAATTGATAACACTTTATTGAGTCTTACTGACGCCGACGTATTAATCGAGCATGACATGGCGGAGCTCTTTCAAGAAGCCCAACTCCAGAGTCTGCGCAACGCCTCTTTCCTCTGATTAATGGAGGGGGCTTGAGAGTTTGTTCAAGAGGCTCAAAGCTTGGAGAGGGAACTCAACACCCTTCGGGGTGAGAAGCAAAGTCTTAAGCTGACTATTGCCCAAATGGATTGGCAATTGGCTTATGTAACAAAGGAGCTTGAGTTGCGCTAAACTAAGATTTCCAGGATCTAGGCCGAGGTCACCTGCCTTATTGCGGATGCTGCTGAAGTAGCTTTTCTCTGAGCTCAAGCTACCGAGCTGGCTACACTCTGAGCTCAAGCTGCTGAGGTCAACACGCTCTAAGTCCAACTTGCTGAAGTAGCAGCTCGGAAGAACACGATGAGAGAAAACTTAGCCTCTTCTGAGTCTATACTTGTCGATGTCCGAGCTGAGAATAAACTTCTTCAGTAGAACGAGACTAAATTAAATGAGGAAATCATAGAGATGGAGGATGATTGATTGAGATCTATAGATAAGTCATTCGAGAATGCCCTTTCCCAACTTCACCTTCTAAACCCAAGGCTCAATGAAGATGGAATTGGTTCTTTGAAGATTGTCTGGGATGGCCAAATTATTGATGCTGCTATTCTCGAGACTACTCCCAATACAAGTGAACCAAAGGGTTAATAAAAGGGAAAAGGAAGAAACAACACCCCAAGGCAGGCAGGAAGAAGTTAAGGCTTTGGTGACCAGGGTGGCGGAGACCAAGGCAATCATGGTGACCCTAAAAGATGAGGAATGATAACTTTTCTTATTTTTCATTTCATCTCCTCCTGCTTGGGGTTTTATTATTGTATATGAACAAGTCCCAACTTCGAGCATCTTTGATTTATGTAAATACTTAGCATTTTTCTTAATATTTCTGTTGTTTTTCTTTCAATTACCAGGATGAGTCTAACGTTCGATCTCAGTGGCTCTTTATACTTTGTGTATTTTTGCTTTTGTAATGCCGATATGGGTCCAATACTCAATTTCGATGGATATTAATGAACACTCATTTTACCTAGCCGAGATGAATCCAATGTTTGATCTTAATGGTTGGGTTCATTTAAGAATAGTTGACACTTAGTCAAACTTTAGGTGTTTGTGATACGAAAGCCTCTTAGAGTAATGTTTACTATCCTGGGCAACAGTCTAAAGTGCGTAACCACGTTAAACCTTTGTTAGGATTATGGTCTAGGCTTAGTGTTGTAACTGCGTTAAACTTTTTTAGGTTTATAGGTTAATTTGAGATTGAGGAATAGAGTTGACATAGAAGCCTCTTGGTGTGGAATCCACTATCTCGGGTTACGGTCGACTACGCTTAACCTCTGTAAACCTAGTCGATTTATGGGTTAAGGTCAGGGCATAAAGGTACGAGTGAAAACCCTTGAATGCACTCCTTGACCTCGAATAATGGTCAAGTGGATTTTCCTATTTGACCATCATATATAGATGTCGGAATGCGTGATCCTCTTTGGACCTAGTATTCCTTGAACCTCTTCAAGGTATTATAGCCTTGTAGGTTGTAGTAGTCACGAACAGAACAAATGAATATTGAAGAAAAACGAACTGATTTATTCATACTGAAAGATGTCTCTTACATGATAGAAGTGATAATTTAAAAGTACTAAACTATAATACTTTCTTAACTTGTTCGTGTTCCTGAAATTCTTAATTGCCTTGCTAAAGAGTTTCTAGGGTGTACGTTCTCGTATTGGTTTTTGACATAATTCTATACGATTCTTCCTAGTTAGGAGCTAGCTTCCCATCTTTTGCAATTTTTTCCTCTAATATCTGCCCTGCGTAGCACAAGATCATCGGGGTTAAACCATCGTGGAATCACTTTAGAGTTATACCACATAATAATTCTCTGTTTAATAATGACTTCCCAGACATGGGCAATGCGACGTTGGTCTTCTAGCAAATTGAGTTCATGGAGGATGAGGTCCAGGTTATTCTCCTCAGAAAAGTTTTGTCTTCTCTAGCTCGACTCTCATATTTCCACCAGGATAATAGCCTTACAACCGTAAGTAAACTTAAAAGTGGTTTCTCCAGTGGAGGAATATGACGTGGTCAACTATACCCATAAGACATGATCGAACTGCTCCACCTAATTCCCTTTAGCATCATCAAGTCTCTTTTTTATCCCTCTAAGTATAACCCAGTTGGCAGCTTCAACTTACCCAATGGTTTTTGGGTATTCTATCTAGGTGAAGTGTTGTTTGATCTTGAGCCCAACCAAGAGATTCTCAAACTTTTGATTAGTGAATTGAGTTCCCTTATTTGTGACAATTGACTTTGAGATTCCAAATCTACTAATGATATTCTTGTAGGTGAATTTTTGGATTCACGCAAATGTGATTGTGGATAACAATTCTGCCTCAATCCACTTGGTAAAGTAGTCAACAACTACCATTAGATACCTAATCTGCCTCAGGGCTTGGAGGAAAGGTCCTAGGATATTCATCCTCGACTGATAGAATGGCTAGGGAATGAACATCATTGACAACTCCTCTGGTGGTGTTACATAAATATCTGAATGGAGCTGACATTAGTCATATTTTTGCACATGTTCCTTACTATCAATTTTCATGGGCCAATAGCATCCATCCCTCAATGCTTTCCGTGCTAAGGACTTGCCACCGAGATGATGCTCATAGCTTCCTTCATGAATCTCGGCTAGGACGTATTCAACTTCCTTAGGACTGAGACACTTAAAGAGAGGAGAGGAATACCCACGACGATAAAGCTGGTTATCAAAGATGGTATACCATGCCGCTGTTCGCACTATCTTCTAGGCTTCTTTTTTATCTTTAAGTAATGAGCTATTTTAGAGGTAGACAATTATAGGTGTCATCCAAGTTTTCTCATTTTCCAGTATGAGGACTTCATTGTTTGTAATACTAGGGGTAAGTATGGTGTGTTAGATTATAGACCTATTATTGCCCGGGCTCTTAGTATTGGTGAGTTTTGACAAGATGTCGACCTTGGAGTTATGCTCTCTTGGGATGTGCTCCACCTTAATGCTGTCAAAACCTTTCAACAACCTTTTAACCTTGGCTAAATACTTTTCTAGTAGAGGCTCCTTAGCCTAATATTCGCCTCAAATTTAGGATGTCGCTAGCTGTGAGTCACTGCATAAGATTATATATATGGCTTCCATTTCCTTTGCCATATTAATGTCTGCAATGCATGCTTTATACTCAGCTTATTTGTTCGACATAAGAAACTCAAACCTCGAGGAATGTTCTAATACGAGGATGACTTCGTTTTCCAATATTACCCTAACACCACTCCCTTTAGGATTCAATGATCCATCAACATAGATGGTCTAGGAATGCACTCTAGGATGGCCAGAGTCTGGTGTGAGCTCTACCAAGAAATCAGATAATACCTAACCCTTTATAGCTTGTCTTGGCTCATAGGTAATTCTGAACTCGGAGAGCTCTACTGACTAAGCAATCATTCTCCTCGTCAGATTCGGCTTGTCAAGTACTTGTCTGATTGGCTAGTCTATCCTCACTATTATTGGGTAGCATTGAAAATATTGTCTTAGCCTTCTTATAGTGATCAACAGTGCCAGAGCTAACTTCTCAATCTTCTGATAACAGATCTCAGGGCCTTGTAGGACTTTACTAACGAAGTAAATTGGCATCTGACCTTTATTTGTTTCTCTTATCAGAATTGAGCTAATTGCCTCGTTGTTGATAGAAAGATAGGTATAAAGTGTTTCACCAGGGTCCAGCCTTGTTAGAATTGATGGCGTGGACAACATCCTCTTCAGTTCTTGGAAGGTGGCTTCACACTCTGGGGTCCATTCAAAATTCTTTCCTTCTTTTAGAGTTTTGAAGAAAGGAAGAGATTTTTGGGCATTCTTGGCTAGGAAACGTGTGAAAGTCGCTATTCATCCTGTCAATTGCTACACCTCTTTAACGGACTGTGGACTGCGTATGTTGAGCATGGTTTGGAATTTCTTTGAGTTGGCCTCAATACCTCAGTTTGTCAAAAAAAAAAACCCTAGAAACTTGCCAGCTTGTACCCCACAAGCATATTTCTTTGGCTTCAGTCGCATGTTGTGCTTCCGAATCTCAGCAAATACTTCTTCCAAGTCTTTGACGTGGTCACCGATGTCCACCGTCTTGACTATCTTATTGTTGATGTATACTTATAGCATCTTACCAATCTGTCCCTCGAAGACTTTATTCATTATTCGTTGGTAAGTTGCCCTAGTATTCTTTAGTCCGAACTACATGACACAGTAACAGTAACTCTGCATCTCAGTTATGAATGTAGTCTTGTCTTCATCTTTTGGGTTCATGGGGATCTGGTTGTAGCTGGAATAAGCATCCATAAAGGAGAGTAATATGAAACCATACGAGTTATCGACCAACTTGTCAATGTTGGGAAGTGGGTAAGGGTCTTTTGGACACGCCTTGTTCAAATCAGTGTAATCAACACACATACGCCACTTCCTATTGGCCTTATTAACTAAGACCATCTTAGAAAGCCACGTGGTGTTAGAGACCTCCTTGATGAATCCGACATCCAGGAGCTCCTTCACTTGTTTCTAGATCACCTATTTCCTTTTAAGACCAACCTTCTTTTTACGTTGGGCCACCGATTTTGCATTCTTCATAATAGAAAGTCGGTGGCAGATGATTTTTGGGTCCAAACCCAACATCTTAGCAGAATTCTAGGCAAACATATCCTTATTTTTTTTTTGTAGAAACTCAGTTAACTATGATCTTTCCTCTTGACTGAGTTGCCCTCCAATCTTGGTTACCTAGTCTGGCTTAGCACTGATTTGAAGGAGTTAGAGCTCTCTGTTAGGTTGGGGGTGTGTACCACGGATCTCTTTGCATACGTCCAACTCAGTCAAGAGGACGTTGATAGTGTCTGTAGTGACTGGAGTCGAATCGTTGCATTGGTTTGTAGCCCGAGGTTTCTTGGTAACTCTCAAACTCTCGTTGTAACATTTCCTTGTCATGGCTTGGTCTCCTTTGACTGTCACGAATCTATCTTGTTAGTCTAAAAATTTTATGGCCAAGTAGGGTGTGGAGATCACGGCCCCAAGGGCATTGAGTGATGGGCAACCTAATATGACATCATAGGTCGAAGGATAGTCAACCACTAAGAACTTGACCTTAATAATTTTGAAGAGCGAGTCTTTTCCCAAGGTCAAGTAGGTCTCAATATACCCAAGTGGATTGATCTTGTGACTTGTGAATCTGATCAGCTCATCGGTTTACGGGATTAATTCTTCTTTTGATAAACCTGGCTTTCCAAACAAGTCTAGGAAGATGATAATAGTCGAGCTCCCTTGGTCAACAAATATCTTGTAAACCTCGACGTTTGTGATTACCTCGGTAATGGCCATGAGGTTATCGTGATCCGAGATTGTGCTTCTATAATCCTCATTAGAGAACGAAATCGGTGGGGTTTTTTTATGCCGTTGCCCAATTTAGTTTTTGAGTGTGAGGCTACGGTCAACACGACTCAGAAAGCCTTCTTCTTGGCGTTTCCAGAATCACCACTACTCGTGAAGCCCCCCGAGATGGTGTTTATTGTCCAGGTTACTTCTTTGTGATTATAGTTGTCTTCATGATTATCATATCGGGGTTGTGCCCTATCTTAGTTTTAGGCGTTACCCCGAGAAGAGCCTGTTCCTAGATTGTCATTCCTTGCTGGAGAGCATCTTATCTGGTATGGCGGAGACGAGCTTCTCCATGGACTATAACTTTGATTCTTATAGTTTTGCCTTCCCTCTTGGTTGTTCCGAGATTAGCGTATATAACAACCCAAGCTGCCATCTTGGATCAATGACTCGATGATATCTTGGAGGTTGATGCAGTCCTCCGTGTTATGTTTGTGGCCATCGTGCCACGCGCAGTGGTTGGACTTGTCTTTCTGCGAATACTTCTTCAATGGAGAAGGTCTTTACACATCCTAGAGCTCGGTGTTCATTACTTCCTTGTAGATCTGAGACTGAGATGTGTTGAGAGGAGTGTAGTCCTCGTACTTTCCTTTAAAAGGTTATTTTGAATTCCGACCTTATTGATTAGGTTGTCTAGACTTAAACTTAGTATCCTCTCATTTCTCGAGATGCTTCATTGCCTAGAGAATGTCTTCAATTTTGATATACTTGTCAGCATAGGCACATAACTTATCCATGGTCTTGGGTTCCTTCTTGGAAGTGAAAAAAACAATGGTCCAGGTCGGAGCCCTTCTTTTATGCAGTACAATCCGAGTCTTTTATCCCAGTCACACACGTTCACAATCTCCTTGTTGAACTGAGATATAAAGTCTTGGCGAGATTCCTCTTTTCCTTGCTTAATCTAGGAGAGGCATGAAATGGATTTAGGCTGCACCTTACTAGTGGTGAAGTGCAACAAAAATCTCGAGGAGAGACCCTCCTAATTAAAAACGGACTTAGGAGTTAAGGTGGTGAACCATCTTAAGGCGACTTTCTTCAGTGATAGATAGAAAGCGCGACATATGAAAGAGTTATCACCTCCAGTAAATAAAAGTGCAGAAATATAAGCATCTAAGTACTCTTGAGGGTCCGTGGTCCCATCATAGGCTTCAATATTAGTGGAATACTTGAAACAACTATGGATCTCGTAGGCCATCAGTCTGTCAGAAAAAAGGTTGATTTTGTGAAACTAAGTTTCTAACTTCGTGTTCCTGCTCTCTTGCACGGACATGTTCAGTATTATGACCGGGGTCCGCAATCCTAGAGTTTTCTAGATGATGGTCTTCTCCATGAGCTTTGTCTCTTCGAATTTCATGATTCCTCCTCGAAGATCTGTTCTTAACTTTATGTTCCTGGTTAATATCTCTCTCCAGGTCATGAATTGTTTAATCCTGAAGATGAATTCTTTAATCCTAAAGTCTAACTAGAGAGAGCAATTTTGCTCTGGATAACTCCTGATGATAAGTTTGAACACAACAAAACTGAACTTCTTCATTTTCCACACAAGCTCCAAGGCATTGCAATGTTGATACCTACTGTTCGGCGTCTCTAATGGGAGCTCTTTGTGGACCGATATGCTGCCTAACTAGAACTCGCAGGGGTGGAAGGGGAGATTCTCTCCAATGAAAGAAGTCTTCAACCCATCCTGCCTGGGTTTCGGTTGGGCTACGACTTGTTCTAGAATTGGCTCATGAGTAGGACGGATGTTGGTTAGTAGTTTAGAGACGATGGGTTATGCACAACACATGCACGATTCGGATTAGTTGAGGCTTGTCTTCTCCTTGTGTTAACCATAATGATGATGGAAATAGAAGTTTATCTTTTCCACATATGATATCAATGTTTTGAACAAAGTTTAGAGGGTTACCTGAGTATATGGTTGAAGGTGGAAGCCTCTGTGACATGACAGTAATAGTGGTGTGTGAGGGGGTGGGTACCTGTAAAAAGCACTCTGACGGTCAAGTTAGACAGTGCATAAGGAAGACAGTAAGTAGTATTGAATTGGATCTATTCCTTTGAGACTTTGCAGGGTATTTATATGGGTGTTAAGAATCGTAATTCAATCTGAATTGAATGCAATTATTTAGGATTATAATCTATAAGAGATTGTGATATGTTTTAACTAATTTTCCTATTTAAGTAGGATGTAATTAGTGTTTAAATCTATTAAGGATTCTGTGAGAAATTTATGCCTCACAAATAGGCTAATGTACTTATCAAGATTATGGTTGCACACGAGTCTGGTTGAGACAAGTTTAGGGGAAATAAAAGTCCAAACAAATTAGTTGAGGTCGAGTTGGGTTAGGTCAATTTTGGAAAAAAGTTTCCAAGTTAGGGGGAGGGCTGAGAGCCTGAGATTGAGCAGCAGCAGAGGTGGCACTTAAGGTTATGGGGAGGGTTTTAATTTAGGAATTTGCAAAGAAATTAAGAAATGAAGGTAGAGAAATTAAGAAAATGAGCTACGCTACTCGAGTAAGAAAGAAAAGAGGAAACAAAGGTAATATTACACCAAAACGACATCGTTTAACCTGGGTGGTTGGGTCATCGAGTTGCTTTACTGAACCCATCATTAGAACTAATAAGTGGACAGGTTCTACATGTAACATCCTCTTTTTAGCATGTTAGGCTAGTTTATGGCTACAAAGGTAGCATAATATTTGTTTGATTTATCTGCTTATTTTCGTAACAACTTGAGTTAATTTAGGCATTTTGCTACAACACAGAATTCAAAGAGTAGCTTAAAATGACTCAAAAAGTGGCATAAATCGCCTAGTTGAGGGAAATAAATAAATAAAATTTATTTCAAGATCACAAATAGGTGAAAGAGGATGTAATAAAATTTTGAAAACAAACTGAGTTGATTTGGAATTTTTAAACACACTGATAGAGTGTTTTAATACTGGATTGACTAGCAGCAGATATGAAAACTTAAGAAATTGAAAAAACAATAATTTAGATGAATCATAAGATTTATTCTAAAGTTTTTGGAAGTTAGGAAAATAGATTTAGGAAAATCTAAGTGTTCTTAATAGATATGAAATTTCCAGTATGTGGTTAAGTGACCTTTGATCTTATCACCATCTTGACCTTATTTCTTATTCTCTCACCCGTTTCATTTGCTGAAAACAGAAACAGAAAATGAAAGAAAGGAGAAGGAGGGAAGAGGAGAGAAAGATGAGGAAATCAAGGGGAAAAGCCAAGCTTGATCATCCAACCATTTGAGGTAGGGGAGTTCTTCAAAACTCAACTTTCCTGTCCATTTCTTGTGACTTTACATGTATGAATGGTTTAGGGAAAATAGGTTTAAAGAGTAAAAGTATGTTTTCTTGGCTTGATGCTTGTTTTCAATGTTTGAAATTTGATATTTCAGCTCATTGAAATCAAGATGATTAAGCTTGTTCTTTAATAAAGCTAGAAAGTTGCTTGAGTTGGAATTAGGTTAAGAGTAAGTGAGCATATGATTTTGGTCATTGACTCAAGATTAAGTGAATCATTGGGTTGTATGAGTGCTATAACATTTTTAGATGGTGTTGGTGAGGTTAGAAATCACCTAGAATTTAAGTTTGGATCTTTAGAAATTGAGTTTTGATTCAATGAAACAGTAATAGTCTCTGCAAAATTATGTAGAATCTGTGTTATGCAACTAGCACTCAGGCGCTGAAAGTTGGGCGCTCAGGCGTGCATCAGCACAATCCAGTGAGCTGATGCACGCAGCAGAGCATTAGGCGCCCAGGCATCCAGTTCTGGAGGCTTAGGTGCAAGTCGCAGAGCATAACAGGGCATGTCTCTGCCCAGCCAGTGCCTAGGCCCTGGAAAATAGGCGCTTAAGTGCCTAGAGCAAAATTCACCAGAATTCTTATTTAGTGAATTGAGTTTCCCTGACCATTAAGATATCTTTTATATGCTTTGTAGAGTGTGTTAAGACACTTTTAGGAATATTTCACAAAAAACATAACCTAACTAGCACATGGAACAAGTTGAGTTTTCAAGCTTTTCATGAGTAAGAATTTCTTGAAATAGATGTCTAACATCCTTACCACATTAGTGTGACTTATAATACCACTAGTGATGTGATTGTAAGGTAGTTTAAATAAAAGTTTGATAAGAAAGTGATATTAATTATTGAGGCACAATTGATCCATTATAAATAAAGTTGAGTTGATTTTGCTAGTTTTAGAATAAATACTCTGTTATCTCATTAAGTTGGGGTTAAATGGAGTGTTTAGCAAGAGTTAGTTCCTTTATTTATAAAGTTGAACCATAGTACACAATTCCTAACTAAGGGAGCGAGGCAAGCCCTTGACCTTGCAAAGGAGCGAGAAAAGCACTTCGCTAAAGCTATAGTTGTGAAGAGTTAAGTCCTATGCTAAGCTAAGGATGAGTTAAGTTCTATGTCAAGCTAAGGATGAGTTAAGTCTTATGCGCTAGGCTAAGGATGAGTTAAGTCCTAGGCTAAGCTAAGGATGAGTTAAATATTATGCCAGGTGAAGGAGTGAGACAAACACTTTGCCTAAAGAAATTGATATTTTACATTGGAATAAACAATTGTTTAATATTGATAGTAAGTATTTGAGTTATAGTTTTATAAACTTACCTTTGTGTATATTTATATTAGTGCCATGAAATATATGTTTTATTACTGAGAATTTTTAAGTTCTCACCTCATTTATGTTTCATGGTTAACAGGACAAAGACTCTTTAGAAGGAATAAAGAAGAAGAAAAAGAAAAGAAGAAAAAGTCCCAAGAATAGATAGTTTTTAGTTTTATGTTTTGATAACAACTCTTTTAATGTTTGTTACATGCAATTGTATTTTGTTGTATATATTACATTTGCCCTTGAGGCTTTTGATATAAATATGTATAACTTCTATTTAACATGACTCTCCATATTTATTTGTATAAATAATATAGGATTAGTTTGTTAAATAAGTTTCTAGTATTAAGGTGTTACATTATGGTATCAAAGCAGTTCATCTTGTTGAGCCAAGGTATGGACTAACTAGGTTTATATAAGTTAGAGCTTTTTCGCTTAGCATTATTCATTTCTTGTCTCTTTTGTGAGATGTTTGCATGACTTCACCCTGTTTGAATGTTATTAGTTATTGTTACACTAATACACGGTATTAAGATTAATCAACTCAATATTTAATGTCTTGTGTATACAAGAAACTATGGCTTCTTCAAGGCACACTAGAGGAAATAAGAATTCTTCTGGTGAGAGCCCTAGCATGGCCGAAGCAGTAATGACAATGGCTAAGGCTATGCAAGAGCAAACAACTGCTACCAATAGGATGTTGGAGAGGTTAGAAGCCAGTCAATCTCAACAACAAGTACCTCCACCAGTGCCTGAGGTATAGGTGGGGAGGAATCATAATTTTTCATCATTTAAAGGTGAGTATAATCCGATGAAAGCTAACGAGTAGTTGACTAAAATAGAAATTTTTTTTGACGCTATGCAATGCTTTGATGAACAAAGAGTGTCCTTTGCTATCTTCATGTTTAGTGGAGAAGATGAGCGTTGGTGGAGAAATTTTAGAAGGTTTCTAGAAACTATGACAACAAAGATTACTTGGGAAGTGTTTAGAAATACTTTCTTGTAAAAATACTACCCAATGTCTGTGCAAGATGAAAAAGAAGTTGAGTTCCCGAAGCTTGGGCAAGGAAGCATGACTGTGGGTGAGTATAAGGCAAAGCTTGACGAGTTGTCAAAATTTTCACCTCAGTAAAGGCTTAACCCGTATGAGAACTCTATGTGTGTCAAGTTCGAATCCGGATTGAAAGAGGACACCGAAAGGATGATTCAACTGTTGGAGATCCGAGATTTTCCTTCTTTAGTAAACAAATGTAGAATAGTGGAAATGAGTTATCTCTAATTCCAACCAGAGTAAAAAATAGAAGGCTTCCTTAAGCGGAGATGAGAGGAAAGGTACTCCTAAACCAGGTTACCCACAAGATAAGGGTAAGCAGGGTCAAGGAGGATCAAGGGGACCTAAATGTCCCAAGTGTGGGAGATTCCATGGAAACAAGCCTTGCTTTGTAGGGCAATTAGTTTGATATTCTTGTGGTCAGCCAGGATATATGTCTAATGAGTGCCCATAAAAGCAGAAAATAGTGCCACAAGCTCTAAGAAGAGTTTATACTTTGAGCGGAAATGAGGTGGTTCAGTCTACGAATCTGATCTAAGGTAAATGCATAATCCATAATAATCTGTTAACTGTTTTATATGATTTGGGAGCATCTCACTTCTTTATTTCTTGCGATTGTGTGAAGATGTTGGGTTTACCTATGACAAACCTTCCTTATGACCTTGTTGTTTCCACTCCCAACAGCAAATCTGTTACGACTTCTAAAGTTTACCTAGATTGTTGTATCAAGATAGAAGATATGATTTTTTTTATGAATCTTATTTGTTTACCTCTTGTAGATATTGACCTCATTCTTGGCATCGATTGGTGTCCTCCAACCATGTGGTTTTAAACTGTGTAGATAAAACTCTTGCCTTTATGTCAGATATATCTACCAAAGTTACTCCTTCTGAGTCAGTGTATCTTAATGCTAACTAAGTGCATCACTGTTTAAAGGAGGGAGCTTAAGGGTATGTTCTCCTTTTCTTGCTAACTATTGAGGTTGAGTAGAGTTTGGAAAATATACCAATAGTTAGGGAGTATCTTGAAGTATTCCTAAAGAATATAGTTAAGTTGCTACCCACAAGAGAGATAAAGTTTACTATAGATTTAGTACCAGGAATGGGGCTTATTTCTATAGAACCATATAGGATGTCACCTCTAGAGCTAGTCGAGCTTAAAAAACAAATAGAAGAATTATTGGAAAAACAATTCAGAAGACCGAGTGTTTCTTTTTGGGGAGCACCTATTTTGTTAGTGAAGAAGAAAGATGGTACCATGAGACTTTGTGTAGATTATAGGCAATTGAAAAAGGTAACTATAAAGAACAAGTATCAATTGCCTAGGATAGATGATCTAACAGATCAATTGAGAAGAGCATCAGTGTTCTCAAAAATTGACCTAAGATCAGGATATCACCAAATAAGAGTCAAGGAAGAAGATATTCCTAAGACCACTTTCAAGATTAGGTATGGACAACATGAATATCTTGTGATGTCCTTTGGGTTAACAAATGTACTAGTTGTATTCATGGATTACAAGAATAGGGTTTTTAGACCATATCTAGACAAGTTTGTAGTAGTATTTATAGATGATATCCTAATCTATTTTAAGACAATGGAAGAACATGAGTTGCATCTTCGAGCAGTTTTAGAGATCCTCTAGGAAAAGAAGTTGTATGCCAAACATTCAAAGTGTGAGTTATGACTTTCAGAAGTTCAGTTTTTAGGGCATGTGATTTCTAAAGAAGGAATTTCAATAGACCCTAGTAAAGTTGAAGCAGTGTTGCAGTGGGAAAGACCCACCACCGTGACTGAAATAAGGAGTTTTATAGGTCTAGCTGGGTATTGTAGGAGATTCATTAATGGATTTTCCCAGATAGCACTACCCTTGACTAGATTAACTAGGAAATGTAGTACTTTTGTATGGACTCAAAAGTGTGAAGATAGTTTCCAAGAGCTTAAGAGGAGGTTAACTACTACACCAGTTTGGTGATTCCAGATCCTCAAGAGAGTTTTGAAGTGTTTTGTGATGCTTCAAGAATGGGTTTAGGGTGTGTTCTCATACAACATAGACAAATAGTTGCTTATGTATCGAGACAGTTAAGGCCTTATGAGGAGAACTATCCCACTCATGATTTGGAATTGGTCACAGTAGTGTTTTCCTTGAAAATTTGGAGGCATTATCTTTATGGAGTTCAATTTGAGGTGTTTAGAGATCATAAGAGTTTAAAATACTTATTTGATCAGAATGAGCTAAATATGAGACAAAGGAGATGGATGGTGTTCCTAAAGGATTACGACTTTGAGCTTAAGTATCACCCGGGTAAGGGCAGTGTAGTGGCCAATGCACTAAGTAGGAAATCCCTACATGTGTCCCGGATGATGGTTCAAGAAGGTCAGCGTCTTGAGAAGTTTAGGGATTTGAGCCTTAGGGTAGCTGTGACACCACAAAGTCTCTTTATGGTAGGGTGAATTTTGTTAGTGATATGAGAGCTCAAATTCTAGAAGCTCAAAGCGAAGATGAGACCCTAAGTGAGATAAGAGACTAAATCTTCTTAGGGGAACAAACAGAGTTTGATATGGCGGATGATGAAGTGATTAAGTTTAGAGATAGACTTTATATTCCAAGGAATTCTGCAATCAAAGAAAAGATCCTAGAGGAGGCTCATAGGATTCAATACACCATCCATCCAGGAGCTATTAAGATGTATCAAGACTTAAGATAGAGGTTTTGGTGGCTAAGAATGAAGAAAGAAATAGCAGAGTATGTGTTTAGGTGCTTGGTATGCCAGAAAGTTAAGATAGAGCACCAAAAACCTTCAAGACTGCTCCAATCTTTAGAGATTCTTGAGCGGAAATTAGATCATATCACAGTGGACTTTGTGATAGATCTACCCAAAACTCAGCCAGGGAATGATGCAATTTGGGTCATAGTGGATAGGCTAACCAAGTCTGCCCACTTTTTGCCAATTAAGACTAACTACTCTTTAGTTAAACTAACTCAATTGTATTTACATGTGATAGTTAGATTGCATGGTATTTCCCTCAGTATAGTTTTAGATAGAGATTCTAGATTCACATCTAGATTTTGGGGAGCTTTGCAAAAGGCCTACGAGACTAAACTAAGTTTTGGTACATCATACCATCCACAGACAGATGGGCAGTTAGAGAGAACTATCCACACTTTAGAAGATATGCCGAGAGTGTGCGTTTTAGTTCAGCAAGGTAGTTGGGATAAACTCTTGCCTTTAGTAGAATTTTCCTACAACAACACTTATCATACCAACATTGGAATGACACCTTATGAGGCCTTTTATGGAAGGAAGTGTAGGTTACCATTGTGTTGGTATGAGGTTGGGGAAATAACTATTCTAGGACTTGAAATAGTGTAACAAACTTTATATCAAATAAGAAAAATCAGGGATAGAATAACTATAGTTCAAAATAGGCAAAAAAGTTATGCTAATTGAATGAAGAGACCTCTAGAGTTTGAAGAAAGAGAACATGTTTTCTTGAGAGTCACTCCTATAACGGGAATTAGTGGAGCATTGAGAATAAGGAAGTTAAATCCTTGCTTCATTGGTCCCTACCAAATTCTTAAAAGAGTCAGACCTGTAACCTACCAAATAGCCCTTCCTCCCAGTTTATCAAACCTTCATGATGTTTTTCACGTATCTCAACTTAGAAAGTACAATCCGGACCCTTCACACATCATAAGAGATGAATCTATACAGTTAAGAGATGATTTGTCTTATGCAGTGAAGCTAGTGAGGATTGTAAACAGAGGAGTCAAAGAGCTCAGAGGTAAGTAGATTCCTCTAGTGAAGGTACTTTGGGGTGAAACAGGCGCAAAGGAGGCTATATGAGAGCTAGAGTCCCAGATACAGCAAGATTGCACATAGTTGTTCATTTGAGGTAAGCAATTTTGAGGACAAGATTTTAATAAGGATGGGAGAAATGAAACTTCATCTTTTTACCATGTTAGGCTAGTTTATGGCTACAAAGGTAGCATAATACTTGTTTGACATGTTTGCTTATTTTTGTGATAAAATGAGTTAATTTAGGCACTTTGTTGCAACATAGAATGCGAAGAGTAACTTAAAATGACTCAAAAAGTGACATAAATGACCTAGTTGAGGGAAATAAATAAAAAGAATTTATTTGAAAGTCATAAATAGGTGGAAGAAGATGTAGTAAAATTTTGAAAGCAAACTGAGTTGATTTGGTATTTTTAAACACATTGATAGAGTGTTTCAATACTGGATTGACAAGCAGTAGATATGGAAACTTAAGAAAATGGAGAAATCATAATTTAAATGAGTCCTATGATTTATTCTAAAGTTGTTGGAAGTTAGGAAAATGGATTTAGCAAAATCTAAGTGTTCTTAACATATATAAAATTTCCAGTATATGGTTAAGTGACCTTTGGTCTTATCTCCATCTTGACCTTATTTTTCCTTCTCTCATATGTTTCATTTACAGAAAACAGAAACAGAAAAATGAAAGAAAAGGAGAGGGAGGGAAGAGGAGAGAAAAAAGAGGAAATCAAGGGGAAAAGCCAAGCTTGATCACCCAATCATTTGAGGTAGGGGAATTCTTCCAAACTCAACTTTCCTGTCCATTTCTTGTGACTTTACATGTATGAATGGTTTAGGGAAAATAGGTTTGAAGAGTAAAAGTATGTTTTCTTGGCTTGATACTTGTTTTCAATGTTTGAAATTAGATATTTCAGCTCATTGAAATCAAAATGATTGAGCTTGTTCTTTAATAAAGCTAGAAAGTTGTTTGAGTTGGAATTAGGTTAAGAGTAAGTGAGCATATGATTTTGGTCATTAACTCAAGATTAAGTGAATCATCGGGTTGTATGAGTGCTATAACATTTTTAGATAGTGTTGGTAAGGTTAGAAATCACCTAGAAGCTCAGTTTGGATCTTTGGAAGTTGAATTTCGATTCAATGAAACAATAATAGTCTCTGCAGAATCCATGTTATGCGACCAGCGCTTAGCCGTTGGAAGTTGGGCACTCAGGTGTCAACAGTCTAGTGAGGTGATGCAAGCAGCAGGGCATTGGGAGGCTAGGCGTACAATTCTGGGCACTTAGGCTCTAGTTGCAGAGCATAACAGGGCATGTCTATGCTCAACTTGTGCTCAGGCGCTGGGTAATGAACGCCCAGGAGTTGAAAAATAGGCGCTCAAACGCCCAGAACAGAATTCACCAAAATTATTATTTTACTGAATTAAGTTTCCCTAACCATTAAGATCTCTTTTATATGCTTTGTAGAGTGTATTAAGACACTTTTAGGAATATTTCACAAAGGAAATAACCTACCTAGCATATGAGAACAAGTTGGGTTTTCAAGCTTTTCACAAGTAAGAATTTCTTGAAATAGATGTCTAACATCCTTACCACATTAGTGTGGCTTATAATACCACTAGTGATGTGTTTGTAAGGTAGTTTAGATAAAAGTTTGATAAGAAAGTGATATTAATTATTAAGGCACAATTGGCCTATTATAGATAAAGTTAAGTTGATTGTGCTAGTTTTATAATAAATACTTTGTTATCTCATTAAGTTGGGGTTAAACGAAGTGTTTAGCAAGAGTTGGTTCCTTTATTTATAAAGTGAACCATAGTACACAATTCCTAACTAAGGGAGCGAGGCAAGCCCATTGACCTTGCAAAGGAGCGAGAAAAGCACTTTGCTAAAGGTGGAGTTGTGACGATTTAAGTCTTATGCTAAGCTAAGGATGAGTTAAGTCCTATGCTAGGCTAAGGATGAGTTAAGTCCTATGCTAGGCTAAGGATGAGTTAAGTCCTAGGATGAGTTAAGTCCTATGGCTAGGCTAATGATGAGTTAAGTCATAGGCTAAGCTAAGGATGAGTTAAGTCCTAGGCTAAGTTAAGGATGAGTTAAATATTATGCCAAGTGAAGGAGTGAGACAAACACTTTACCTAGTGAAATTGATATTTTATATTGGAATAAACAATTGTTTAATATCGTTAGTAAGTTTATAAGTTATAATTTTATAAACGTACCTTTGTGTATATTTATATTAGTGCCATGAGATATATGTTTTATTACTGAGAATTTTTATGTTCTCACCCCATTTATGTTTCATGGTTAATAGGACAAGACCCTTCAGAAGGAATAAAGAAGAAGAAAAAGTCTCAAGAATAGATAGTTTTTAGTTTTATGTTTTGATAGCAACGCTTGTAATGTTTGTTACCCGGAGTTGTATTTTGTTGTATATATTACATTTGTCCTTGAGGCTTTTGATGTAAATATGTATAACTTCCATTTAATATGGCTCTTCATATTTATTTATATAAATAATATGGGATTAGTTTGTTAAATAAGTTTCTAGTATTAGGGTATTACACTACCTGAACTAACCCATGACCCGAACCGACCTTGATATTTTATATTAGGTTGGGTCGGGTTGGTCAGGTCATCAGGTCAACCCGTGTGTATCCCTAATCAAGATAGTACACAATAATATCTAAATATTATCTTGGTAGGCCGAGTTGCTCTTGATTCAAGAATCCATAACCCGATTCATAACACATTTTTTAATAATAAATACCATTCAATTAAACACAGTAAAAACTAAATAAAAATGCCAAATCTTGCACTTAAAACACAACTATCTTGAAGCCTATAAAAAAAATACCAAATCTTGTACTAAAAATACAGTAAACTTACATAATGACATTAACATAATTATTTAAGTAAAGTTACAAAAGCTATGTAGCACAAACACAAATACGGGACATGACACAGACATGGATATAGGGACACACCAAATTCAAAATTGTAGGACACAAACACAGTATATATATATATATATATATATATATATATATATATATATATATATATATATATATAGACACACACACACACTTGTAAAATTTCAGAAAAAAGATTCACAATTCATTAATATCATTTCTATAAGTTTGAAAATTTATAACATTATTTAAGTAAAGTTACAAAAGCTATGTAGCACAAACACGAATACGGGACACGATATAGACACGGACACGAAGATACACCAAATTCAAAATTATAGGACACAGACACAAATATATATATATATATATATATATATATATATATATATATATATATATATGTACTTGTAAAATTTAAGAAAAAAGATTCACAATTCATTAATATTATTTCTATAAGCTTGAAAATTTATAATATTTTAATATATGTCATATGTACCAATATTTGCTATCTAGTAAGTTTCTCCTAAAAAATATGAAGCATAATTTCTATTGACATATTCTAAAAATCTCATAAACTAACTTCTCCTAATAGAACTAATTATGTACAAGTACATGTGCATAAGAAAAAAATTAACTCGGGAGAATATTGGTGTGAGACAAGCTTCGGTGACAACGAAGTGGACGATTTGATATGATTAGAGGTAGAAGGATCAAATGAAAATAGTAGTGTGTGAAAAGATAAAACTTAAAAATTTAATAGTGGCGTGTGAAAAAATAAAACTTAAAAGTCTAATAATGACGTGTTAAAAGATAAAACTTAAAATACTAGTATATAAAAATAGTGGCTCAGAATGTCATTAATGTGATTGAGCTTAGGTGGATTACGTGATTACGTGTAAAAATATTAATGTGCAATGTCTTAGACATGTCCAAGCATATTCGAGATGTGTCTAAACTAAAAAATAATAATTTTTTTAATCAAATATATTCAAACATGTAAGATATATATGTCATATGAGTGTCTCTATATGTTGAACACAGACACATTTTAAAAACGATGTGTTCATACTTCATAGTACAAAAGTATAGAGGAATTAAGATGAAAATAAGAATAAATAATAACTCCATCAGGTGATCGAGTTATTAGTTGACTTAAAAATAATTATAATTTGATTGAATCCTTTAATTATATAATATCCTATGTCAAAGACAGTACTGTATTTACAGTATAATAGACAAAAAAAAACAGTAACACTAAAATTTGCAAAGATAAATACACTTAACAAAATTTTACTGATGTAACAACACTTAGAAAAATAAGACGTTAGGAAATAAAATAAATTAATTTAAACTAACAAAAATAAATAAAATAAATTTTTTGAATGTATGGGTATAAGAATTCAAATTTTAAATGCTGAATTCAAAATGGAAGGAATTGATTAGATTTAACTAGGTATAATTAGACATAATAAGGAAAAAGTGGAGTAAATGGCTTGAGCACTCCCAACCAATACTCGTGGAACGGGGTTGCAAATCCCCACACATTTTCATAGGTGCATGGGTGCCACATAGAGTAGCAGGTGGCAGCTAAAAGGGGAGGGATTTCAACTTGCAACGGCAGGTGGCAACCTGGAGAGGAAGGATCCTAACCTGCAATAACAGGTGTCAGATAAACCCAATTGACCCCTTGATACAAAAACCAACTCTTCCTTTCCTTCCTTCAGAAAACGTATACACCACACAAGCAAAGAGAGATAGAGGCGTGAGAACAGAAGAGAGAAGGAGAAGCTGTGTGAGCTTAAGGGTATGTTTGGATATTTAATAAGTGGTAGAATGGAATGGAATGGAATAGGATAGGATGGGATGAGATGGAATGGGATGGAATGAGAAAAAAATACCATTCCATTGTTTAGATATTTTAAGATGGAATGGAGTAAAGCTACCATTCCATTGTTTGAGAAGTGAATGATTTTTGATGGAATGGGATGATATTTATATTAAAAGGGAGGATTTCCATTCCATACCCGGTGGCAAAATAGGGGGAAGAAAATTAATGGTTTTCGGTGGGATGAGATGGAATCCATCCCACCCATTGACCCCATCAAAAACCAACTCTTCCTTTTTTAACGTATACACCACACAAAGCAAAGAGAGATATGTCTCGTATTCTAGAATTCTCTTCCATTCCACTCAATACCACCAATCCAAACGAACCCTAAGGACTTCATCTCCTAACCTCTTCCTTCCTTGGATTTCGTTCAACATCTCAACACCCAAAGGTAGGAACTTTAAAACCTTATCTCTTTCTCATTTTCTTCCTAACCCTAGTTCTCGGTTTATTAGATTCAAATGTTGATCGAGTTTTTTTTTTATCATGGTTTTTCTGGAATGGGAACGTATGTGAGAAAATGAATCATGGTCAAGAGACCAAACCAAGATGGTGTGCATGCAAGGGAACCGTGGTTGCCCTTGATCTTCCAAAAACTACTTCCTTTTCGACTTCCAGTTTCGAAAAGGAAGAAGCTTTGGCTTCCAAGGGACTCCTAAAAATGAAAACTTGATTGCATGAAGGAGTTTGAAGCCTCCTGGTTTGATGAGTTTTGATTTTTTTTTTTTGCTTGCATGGTTCAAACAAAAATGAAGCCTTAAAGATTTGATCTTTTTAACATTTTCAAGAAAATATTTTTTTTTAAAATCATGGAAGATGAAGGCTGGAAATTAGCTTGTGGCGAATGATTAAAGTTTTACTAATGTGTTCATTTTATCAATTTAGACATCTATAAATTTCTGTTTTTTTTTAGTTAGATTGTATGGCTGGAGGATATGTTGCTGTTCTTAATTATTTATTAGGCTGTTTGGACTTCGATGTTTTTTCAAACTTATTTTTCCTTGAATAATTGGCATGCTGTATGACCCTAAGGAGAAAGGTTGTGTATGTCCATGAAAGTTTCATATCCAGTGTTGATGATGTGTGGTGGAGCAAATTCGGATCTGTTTTGATGCTAAGGAGGATGAGTTTATCTCCGTTTTAACGATGGATAGCATAGAATTTATGTGGATATGTTTCTGTTTTGAAATTGATGGCCTTGATGATGTTGTTTAGAGATAATTCTAGTTGTTGTAGATGCTGCCTTATTTGATTCTTAATTGGTATCCTAAATATCTTGTTTTATTTGATCACTAAATCCTAAAAAATCTTGTTTAGAGATAATTCTAGTTGTTGTAGAACAAAAAAAAATGTATTAAAAGTAAATAAAAAGTAAGATAATGTTAAAAAATCAAGTACCTTAATTTAAATTAAGGTACTAAAGTAAGATAATGCCAAATAACTTTAATTTTCTAATAAGAAAAAAATAAAGTAGGATAACATCAAATAAAAAAATAGGATAATGATAATAAAACTAAGAACTTTAATTTAATAAAGTTGTATTGAATTGAAATTAGGAAACTCATAAAGAAAGCGATGTAGATTAGAATGAAAAAATTTATTAAATAAAAAATAATCAATCAAAGGTAATGCTAAGAAAAATAAAAAGTTGGATATGATAAGAAGAAATAAAAAAATAAAATAGAATTATGCTACTGAAAGAATTCTTGTAAATTTAGAGGATATTGAATGGGTAAGCGATGCATGTTGATACTGGAAATTTAATAATTTAAAAATAAATGTAAAATAAAATTGGATAGTGCTATTGAAAGGATTTCCTATAACAAAAATGCTATATAGCCCGACTGTCTATAGCCCGGATATGGCCAGATAAATTTAAAAACACTGGTAGGATTCATTTTTTCAATTTTTTCTATCCTACTTTAAATTAATATAAAAAAGTTAATTAGTGTGCAGCGCGACATTCCCAAGCTAAATAAATCGAGTTATCTAGCATTGCCATTCCTTCCTATAAATTTAGGAGTCACTTTGTTTTTTTTTGTGCGAAGGAGGGGCTCAGCCCCAAGATCCCAGCAACAACTCTCAACAGAGAGACACTCGCAAGATCATCTAAAAGAATTCTACCACACCTCAGAGGGGAAAGATCAAGAACAAGCACACCAAGCTCATAAGAGTGAGACAAATTGGTGAGGAAATCATCAACTTGATTCCCTTCCCAATATCAATGGATGATACGTGAAGTTGACAGTAACACAAGAAAGGAGTTAAATTGTGTTTCTCTTTTTCTTAAAAATATAACACTTTCACATTTTTCTCAAATTGATTGGACTTGGAGGTAAAAAGGTTCAATATTAAATCAAAGTATTGGTTACATGGTTCAGGATAATCTATCATACTAGAGTGAAAAGATTCGTGAGAATGTTTGATGGTTGAGTATAAAGAATTTTATCATTATTAAAAAATGAGTTTATATGTTATATTTAAATCTACAACTTCTCTTTAAAATGCACCCTTAAGATAGGAAATTTAGAAAAAACAGTATAAACTTCTATCTCAATTATATCATAATGAGTTTCTTAAAAATGCTTTCACTTTATTCAAAATTTCAGTTTTAACTTTGATAATTCAACTAAGCTAATAAAGAAAAGTAAAGAGCAAGAGAAGGAAAGCTTTACGTTAGGATTTGTATTGATTAACTCCAAAACTACGAGGGGATACATCCAGTACCTAGCAAACACTAAGATTTTCACTATAACAAGTATTTTTTAACAACCAAGCTTCTCCAAACTTCAATATAAGTATTCTTTAACCACAATCTCTTCAGACTCAATTTCAAGTATTCTTTGACACAACATCTTTAGGCTAAACCAAATATTCTTTTCTCATAGCCTCTTCAGGTTCACTTTCACAGTACAAGAATTAGGAGATGAAAAGAAGTGTTTATTTCAAGTGAGTAGCTTATGAAAGCACTCAAAGAGTATATACAAATGCTTAAACAAGGCTAATAACACACTTACAGTAGATTTTGTAACATCTTTAAAAATATTAATAAATAATAATAAAATAAGGAATAATGTAAAATTCAAATTGAAGACTATTTATTCGAATAACCAAATGGTTATTCGAATAAAATTTTGGGATATTCTATAGTTCCTTACCGTGTCAATTTCCAATTCTTGATCATTGAGATTAATGGTTAATACAAATGTAATAATCCAAGATTTTAATACCTTAAATTGTGATTTACTAATCTTAAGAAAACTTTAGATTTGCTTATTTAAAGAATTAAGAGTGAATTAAGATCTAGCAGCTAGTAAGCAAAGATTTAATTAAGATTGATTAAGAAGCCTTAAGTTAATAAGATTTCTTAGTTAACCATAAGTGAGTTCACGGCTTCCCAAGGAGATAGTCACTGGGTTTTAAGCTATGGTTTGACAAAGTCCATTTCCCCTGCATCAAGAACTTCACGTTGCCTTCATCATTTTCCAAGGGAAAGAATCTCTTCAAAGGTTGCAGTTAACACAAAGAGAAGCATCTCATCATGATGTTCAATGACTTGGCAAGGGAAGAGAGCAAAACTCATGCAAGAGAACAAGTGGCAGCATGCATGGTTGCATTTTTGAAATTAAGTAATGCTGCCCATCTATTCTTCACGGCTACAAGAGAAAAAGAAGCAAGAGAGTGACACTTTGATGTCATGCATACAAAGTTACACACTTGTCAATAATGGAATAAGGAAATTATTCCTCCAATTTTCAAGAAAGTCATGGCTGGAACACATGTCCAGCAGCATGCACATTCTCAAAGCATACAAATGACACTTTTCTCTCCAATTCAAGATACCAAGACAAATGTCAAGCATGCTCATCTCCCTTCCATGCAAAAAGCCACGACAAAGGGCACTTGTAGGGCTGCATGTTCACCTCCAAGGCAAGTGGTAAGCATGCACACTTTCTCTCCATGCAAGATGGCATGGTTCTACACTTAGCAAGCATGGAAAAATATTCTCTCAAATCTACATCACACGGCTAGGACACATGGGAAGCTGCATGAACACTTTCAAGTTTCAAATGACATTTTCCTCATCAAATTAGGATACCAAGGCCAAGTGGCCAGCTGCTTGAACAGTTTCAAGACATCTTTCTCTGCAACTCAAGAGCCACAATTATGTGAGCAGCATGCACACCTTCATCCATGAGAAGTGACACGACCAAAGCCACTTGTTGCAGCTCCAAGAAAAGAAAAGATGACTCTCACATAGACAATGACAAGTGGGCTGCTGCATGATCTCCAAAGCATGCAAGTTGACACAATACACCTAGGTGAATCATTCCTAATCTACCATGGAGAGAGGGTTACCGAGATATCTCTTTCAATTCCCCTATTTTCTTTCTTTTCATTTCAAGAATTGAGAGATATTGTGATATCTCCATGTCTGTCCCTTCAAGTCAGCATCCATGGATACCCATCTCATCACTCCAACGACCACATCAATTCGAAAACCTACCCTAACCCCTTGGTAATGATGGCAGCTATGGTTCGGCCAAAGAGGAGGAATAAGGTGATGGGGGATGTGATATTAAAGGGCTTGAAGGTTCTGAAGCAACTCTTTTGCAGCATATACTTTGATCTTAAACCATTCCCAACTCATAAGACATCTAGAAATCCCCTTACCTTTCCTTTTCCTTTACCTCCCACCATCTCATTCTTCTTTGTTCGTGATCCATTGAAGGATGAAGATCAACATGCTCTCGATTTAGAAGGAAAAACAAGGTAGGAAAAATGAGGGGCAACCTTTTCTACATTTTTCCTTTATCTTGAAACTCTATTTACTTTCTTTCTAACTCTACTTCTTCTTTTCTTTCTTTCGAGTTAGCTACTGTTTTAGTTTGATAAATTAACTTGTAAATGTTGCATTAATAACCGTGTGGTGATTTCATCTTAATATTACTTTGCTTAAACATATGATCATTGTTTCAAGCTTGGGTGAACATTTTCTAAAAGAAACCTAAATATGCCTTATGTTGATCTTTTGTTAAGATAACCACTTTACTTCATGATAATGAGTAATTGTCAAGCTCCTTTAATCAAAGGGAAACCATACTCGTGATTGTTGTTGTTTCATGATAATGCTTGACTTTCAACTAGCATGGTTGAACACCACCAACGTCAGGATCATCGAGGGGGCAGTATCAACTAAAAGTTGAAGTGACCGGCAATGGTAATGGTCCCAAACTCAGGATGGGCGGTCACCTACACCTGTATGGTGATTTGACTAATAAATGTGAAAGTTACGTTTCAGTATCATTAGAGCGTATGCCTTCCCCAGCCACACCATTATAAAACTCATGATTGCTGGTTTGGAATACCATGACAATATCAAAGGGGGTGAGAAAAGATTTCTCAGTAGGAAAAATTTTAAAACAAAACTAATGGCGTTCCAGGGGAATCGATGAGTGTCTTGGAACTACTTGCAGGATTGATGACTGTCTCCACAAACTAACACGAGTCTTTTCAGCGTGCTTTGTCCTCACTCACACGCATCATGGGAAACTTCCCAGTAAGTCACCCATCTCACAATTGTTCCAAGTCAAGCACACTTAACAATGAAATTCTTATGTTCTAGGCTTCCGAAAAGAAGTTACAACTTGTTGATAAGGTTACGCCTAATCAATTCCTTTAAGTCATCCTCAACTATGAAGTCTCATACCTGCACAATCTCTAGATCTCTTTTATTCCGGTGTAAATTCAGTTCATTCATGTGTCCCTTCGCCTAGAAGTCTGCCTGGAGTCGTTCCTTGTCCGTACTTCATTTCTTTGCACTGGCGATCACTCCCCGCCCTCGTCGGGCCCGGGTGTCACATGCCCACCAACTTCTCCATGGTTCGTCCCCGAACCACACCGTACTGGGAAAGGTCCCAGATTTGATACCATTTGTAACGTCTTGGGACTGCTTACAAGAATTATTAGTGTCTCCACAAATCAACACGGGTCTTTTATTAAAACCAACTCCATGGAGTGCTCCTCTGGGATAGCGGATGGACAAGAATACATTGTTATTTAGGATGTTACAATTCTCTGATACCAAGAATTGTAACAACCTAAAATAATACTTCTCTACTTTGTTGATAAAGTTATTTTAATTATCGCGGTTTTTAACTAAACAGATAATGTTTTCATAAATTTTTCAATCATAAAACCAATAACATAAAATTTAACACGCGAAATTTTCTAAGCACAAACATCATAATTCAAATTGCTAAATACATGTTCAAAGAGAAACCACAAAATTTGACCTATGATAGGTCATATACAGGCCGGTAATTAAAACAACATCAAATAAAATAAAACATCAACACTTTTCTCCTCTATTCAAGTAGTATGTTGAGGAGAAATAAGCAGCAGTTAATAATCAGTATAACTGGGACAGTCTACAAGATGGTCACCAAGGAGGAAGAACCACTTGGAACGTAAAGTGGCCAGAAATTGTTATGGTTCCAAATTTTGGATGAGCTAAGGATGAAACTTGAATTGTGATCTGTCGAGTAAATGTGAACAGTTTAGTCTCCAAGTCAAGGGACCGATTTCCTTCACCCAACCAAACAACAATAGTGCTCATATTTGCAGGTCTGGAATACCACGAAATCACAGGAGTGAGAAAAGATTTCTTAGTAGGAAAAATACTTTAAAAACAGAACTAATAGCGTTCCAGGGGATTCGATTTTTAAGTAAAATGTTCATAACAGTAATTAATTTAGCTTTAAGAAAATCTTTGATTCCCAAAACTTTTTTACCTTTCAGAAATACCTTCTCTACAAAATAAAATAGATGTTAGAAGTTTAAGCGATAAGAAATAATATTATAGACAGCAATATAAAATTGCATTAGTGTAGGACAGAATCATTCACACATCCAAAATAATAGTTACGCCTCTAGAATGCTAGCAATTTAATGAGTATCAATACATATCACAATTATAGGATACACAAGATATAATAATCATTAAGTGTTTTAAGTGTCTTTTATTAAAACCAACTCCATGGAGTGCTCCTCTGGGATAGCGGATGGACGAGAGTACACATATCTCCTATTATATGCTCTCCATCGTCCTGGAGAAAAAGGACATGTCAAAGTAATGCCACTTTCAAAAGCGACCCCCACGATAAACAAAATCACAGTCCAACCAGGACTTGTTCTACCCTGAACATACATGTGGTCACAATAGCATTACTCCCAAGGGTTTCACCACCCCCCAATCTACTCCTCACATATCATCGTATAGGCTAATCCCAAGGAATCTTAGTCTTCCCACTTTTTATTATAATTACATATTTCACAATTTGAAAGCTTATGGTATCATTAAAATGGAACTCATCAAAATAGATTCCAATGATACAAATTCAAGGCTCACGGTCATCCATCAAGTTCTAACATCCAATTTCAAGTTACAGATTCCTCATGAGCATAGGTGTATGATCACTTTATACAAATTAATAAATTCCAAACAACATAGTAAAATAATCAAGATTATGCCAAACCATTAATATTAATCAAGTAAAAGTATAATAACTCAAGCCTTTTATGTCAAGCAATTCCAAACAAGCATGTATCATAATCAATATTACCATTGAAGAATGTCTGTCCACTTAAGTAAACAATTTACCTTTACATTCTTCAAAAAAAACGCTAAAGACCAATTATGGACAACATAAAGTTTAGAATCACAAATAAGTGAATTAAATCTAAAACCAGCAACATACTCTTAACAAGGCTTATAATAAATTGTTAGTATTACAATATATTTAATTTAGAGTCCTTCATAAATTAAAAGTTGAAAAATTGAAAGTGTTCTTGTTAGAAAAGAATAGAAGAATGGTGGTTTAAGAAAATGATATTCAAAATTTCGTGAAGAAGAGTTTGTAGAGAAGTGAGTTCCCGTTTATTTTTCCTACTGAGAAATCTCTTCTCACCTCCTGTGATTTCGTGGTATTCCAGACCTGCATATATGAGCACTATTATTGTTTGGTTGGGTGAAGGAAATCGATCCTATAACTTGGAGACTAAACTGTTCACATTTACTGGACAGATCACAATTCAAGTTTCATTTATAGCTCATCCAGAATTTGGAACCATAACAATTTCTGGCCACTTTACGTTCCAAGTGGTTCTTTCTCCTTAGTGACCATGTTGTAGCCTGTCCCAACTATGCTGACTGTTGACCGCTGCTTATTTCTCCTCAACATACTACTTGAATAAAGGAGAAAAGTGTTGATGTTTTATTTTATTTCATGTTGTTTTAATAACCGACCTGTATATGACCTATCATATGTCAAATTTTGTGGTTTCTCTTTGAACATGTAAGTTACAATTTGAATTATGATGTTTGTGCTTAGTAGCTAAAAACAAAGTTCTCTTAAACTGTTTTGATTAGAACAATGACTTTCTAACCCCCCCTTTTTTCCTCCGTTATATTCTTTTGCTAGTACCAGGTTACTAAAGAAATTTGGAGAATACGTGTTTTTCTCTTCTGTCGTAGAATCTGAGCAATCTTTAAATGAAATTTCTGTGGTAAGGGATTATCCTGATGTGTTCTTTGACAATATCCCTGGGTTGTCGCCAGAACGTGAAATAGAATTTAGTATAGATTTAGTACCTGGGGCTGGTCCTATTTCTATGGCACCTTATAGAATGTCACCCCTAGAATTGAGTGAGTTAAAGAAACAACTAAAAGAATTGATTAGACGTAGACATATCAACATGTTGAAACCAAGAATTGGAACATGTATTAACAAATAATAAACATCATAATTCTTGTTATAATGGAGGCAATCCTTCACGCATAGCGGTCCAAACCTTCGTGGTTTCTCTAAGCTTTGTAAATATATTCCCGATTCTTCTCATGTGTTGACACCAAGTGCATATGAAGTTCATTCATGGGACCTTTTACCTAGAAGCCTGACAGAAGCTGCTCATTGATGCTTTCTCTTAGCACCGGCGACCACTTCCCGCCTTCGTCAGCCCTGGGATGCCACATGCCCACCAACTTCCGCTTAGTTCATCCCCGAATCACACCGTACTGGGAGAGGTCTCGTCTCTGATACCATCTTTCTTTTTAACCAAAAGGACAAGAGATCCCAGGGTGAAACACTTGGACAGATGAACTATTTTTCTAACAATTCCTCTAGTTGTTTCTTTAACTCACTTAATTTTAGAGGTGACATTCTGTAAGGTGCCATTGAAATAGGACCAGTCCTAGGTACTAAATCTATGCTAAATTGTATTTCACGTTCTGGCGGTAACCCAGGGACATTGTCAAAGAACACATCAGGATAATCCCTTACCACGAAAATTTCATTTAAAGACTGCTCAAATTCTACAATAGAAGAGAAAAACATGTATTCTTCAATTTTTTTTAGTAACCTAGTACCAGCAAAAGAATATAATGAAGGAGAAAGGGGGTTGGAAAGTCACTATTCTATCAAAACAGTTTAAGAGAACTTTGTTTTTAGATAGCCAGTCCATCCCTAAAATAATGTCAAGATTACTCAAAGGCAGACAGACTAAATCTTGATTGAATTTTCTATCTTTTATCTCAAAGGGATAGTCTAAACATACTTGAGAAGTCAACACAAACTTTTGGGTAGAGGTAGACACAATCAGGTCATAAGGTTGGGTGGACACAAGTAATTGCAATTGTTTCGCACAGTCAAGGGAAATAATAGAATGAGTGGCTCCTGAATCAAATAACACATTCAAAACATTTTCATAAATTTTGCACTTACCCTGTATAAGATTATTTGACCTAGCCGCTTCATCGCCACTGAGGGTAAAAACTCTTTCGGTGGTCTTTGGTTTGGGGTAGGAGGTTCTAGCAACATTCCCTTGACTGTGTGGGCAATAGCTTCGGATATGTCTCTATTCCCCACATCCAAAGCATATAAAGCAAGGCCTTCCCTCGTGACTTTTGCCACACTTTTCACATGGCGGTCCAAACCTTCGTGGTTGTTGTGGCTGACTTCAAATTCAAGACACCCTGTAAGAATCATGGACTACCCTGTAAGAACGTGAATGTAGTTGAACCTCAACATAGAAGGGATGAATTTTTCAGATTGGCGGAGTTCAGGAAGCCAAAACCCTCATCATTCCGAGGTGATCCTAATCCTATTAAGGCAGAATTATGGATTAAGGAGATGGAGAGAATATTTAGAGTTATGGATTGCGGTGATGCTCAAAAGGTACTTTTTGCTACTTATATGCTTGTAGGCGAAGTAGAACATTGGTGGAATAGTGCCCGTAGACTCCTGGAAGTAGACGGAACTCTGATTACCTAGGAAATGTTTAGAATGATCTTTCTCAATAAATATTTCCCTAAAAATTTGAGAAATGCTCGGGAGCTAGAATTCCTTTGTCTTGAGCAGGGAACTATGACAATGGGGCAGTACGTATCTAAATTTGAAGAACTATCTAAATTTTCGGCCTATTACATGCACCATCCTGATGAGAAGTGGAGATGTATCAAGTTTGAAGCCGAATTATGTCCAGAAATTGTGAAGGCAGTAGGACCTACGGAGATACGTGACTTTTCGACACTTGTTAATAAGTGTCAAATAATCAAAGGGTATATTGCTCGAGCCGAGTCATCTTGAACAAATTCCTATCCGCAAAAAAGGAAGTTTGTCTCAAAACAAGGAAATAGAAATATAAAATTCAAGATGTCTTAGGAAAGAAGCCGCCCACAACAACCATGAAGGCTTGGACAACCATGCGGAAAGTGTGGCAAAAGTCACGAGGGGAGGCCTTGCTTTATATGCTTTGGATGTGGGGAATACGGATATATCCGGAGCTATTGCCCACATAATCAAGGGAATGTTGCTAGAGCCTCCAACCCCAAACATCATAATTCAAATTTCCAAATACATGTTCAAAGAGAAACCATAAAATTTGCCTTATGAAAGGTCATATACAGGCCGGTAATTAAAACAACATCAAATAAAATAAAACATCAACACTTTTCTCCTTTATTCAAGTAGTATGTCGAGGAGAAATAAGCAGCAATCAACAGTCAGTATAGTTGGGACATGCTACAACATGGTCACCAAGGAGGAAGAACCACTTGGAATGTAAAGTGGCCAGAAATTGTTATGGTTCTAAATTCTGGATGAGTTATGGATTAAACTTGAATTGTGATCTGTCGAGTAAATGTGAACAGTTTAGTCTCCAAGTCATAGGACCGATTTCCTTCACCCAACCAAACAACAATAGTGCTCATATCTGCGGGTCTGGAATACGACGAAATCACAGGGGGTGAGAAAAGATATCTCAGTAGGAAAAATACTTTAAAACTAGAACTAATAGCGTTCCAGGAGAATCAATTTTTAAATAAAATGTTCATAACAGTAATTAATTTAGCTTTAGGAAATTCTCTGATTCCCAAAACATTTTTAACTTTCAGAAATACCTTCTCTACAAAATAAAATAGATGTTAGAAGTTTATGTGATAAGAAATAATATTATAGACAACAATATAAAATTGCATTAGTGTAGGACAGAATCATTCACACATCCAAATAATAGTTACGCCTCTAGAATGCTAGCAATTTAATAAGTATCAATACAGATCACAATTATAGGATACACAAGATATAATAATCATTAAGTGTTTTAAGTGTCTTTTATTAAAACCAACTCCATGGAGTGCTCCTCTGGGATAGCGGATGGACGAGAGTACACATACCTCCCACTATATGCTCTCCATCATCCTTAAGAAAAAAGGCATGTCAAAGTAATGTCACCTCCGGAAGCGACCCCCACGATAAACAAAATCATAGTCCAACCAGGACTTGTTCTACCCTGAACATACGTGTGGTCACAATAGTATTACTCCTAAGGGTTTCACCACCCCCCAATCTATTCCTCACATATCATCGTGTAGGCTAATCCCAAGGAATCTTGGTCTTCCCACTTTTTATTATAATTACATATTTCATAATTTGAAAGCTCATGGTGTCATTAAAATGGAACTCATCAAAATAGATTCCAATGATACAAATTCAAGGCTCATGGCCATCCACCAAGTTCCAACATCCAATTTCAAGTTACAAATTCCTCATGAGCATAGGTGTATGATCACTTTATACAAATTAATAAATTGCAAAAAGTATAGTAAAATAATCAAGATTATGCCAAACCATTAATATTAATCAAGTAAAAGTATAATAACTCAACCCTTTTATGTCAAGCAATTCCAAACAAGCATGTATCATAATCAATATTACCATTGAAGCACGGCTATCCACTTAAGTAAACAACTTACCTTTACATTCTTCCAAAAAAATGTTAAAGACCAATTGTGGACAATATAAAGTTTAGAATCACAAAGTAGTGAATTAAATCTAAAACTAGCAACATACTCTTAACAAGGCTTATAATAAATTGTTAGTACTACAATATATTTAATTTAGAGTCTTTCTTCATAAATTAAAAGTTGAAAAATAGAAAGTGTTCTTGTTAGAAAAGAATAGAAGAATGGTGGTTTAAGAAGATGATATATAGAATTTCATGAAGAAGAGTTTGTAGAGAAGTGAGTTCTCTTTTATTTTTCCTATCTTAACCACTTCCCTAATAGAAAGAAAGATGGATGATGCTTCTTCAAATGTCCACAATTGATGAAGACAAGAATAGAGAGTGTTTATGGATATGGTGAATTGGAGAGTGAATTAAGGGGTTCACGGCTAGGTGAGGAAAGAAATGAGAGAGGTGTGATGTCTAAGGGGAGCTTCAAAAAAGGCTTCATAAATTCTATCCATGGTTTTCTTGGGCAAAAATAAGGTTGTCATCATTACCTTCATGACTAGGCTAGGTCTAGGGATATCTTGGTGGCAATTTCCATAAATGGAAGAGTGTCTTTGTTGGGTACTTGGAGAGGACATCATATTGACAACTCAAAGAGTGCATATTTGAAATGAAATGGAGAAAAGATGTGGTGAAGGATGTGAAGGTTCTGCTACCCTCCTATTCTTTTTGTGAATCAAGTTGTTTCCTAGTCTTGAGAGGTATCATTGCATGAAGAAGTGAATGGCATGGAGACCAAGTGTCTCATGGTTTGAGATGCTTAAAGTAAGGTGTCATGCATTGTATTCATTACAGCTGAACACGTTGTGTATAGCTGGTTGAATGGAAAGTTTGTGAAATATAGAGGTAAAGATTATGATTTTGAATTAAAATACCATTCAGGAAAAGCCAATGTTCTAGCCGATGCATGGTTTCAAATGAAACAACACTTCCAATTAAGAATGCCTATACAAGTGTCAAGCACACCCACCCTTTTGTCATGCAAGGAACCATGACAATGAACACATGGAGGGCTGCATGTAAAACTTGGCACACACACCCACGACCTAGACAAGGAGGAATAGCATGTGAAATGGTATAATCTCACTCATGAATTCAAGCTAAACATGACTGGAATAAATGGCAAGCTGCATGACTTGCTAGCCATGCAAAGTGACATTTCAAAATGATATGATTCCTTGGCATTCTAAGACAAACATGACTGGAAGCTTTTGGTCTGCTGCATAGCCTCAATCAAAACTCATTTGACACCTCTCAAACTCTTAATTAACCCCAAGACAAGTGTGCAAAACCGAGCACACCTATATCATCATGAATTGACATGGCTAACATGGAGATTCCAAGACAAACTTTCCATTCAACCATCTATGCACAACGTGTTCAGCTGCAAGGAACACAATGTATGATACCTCACTTTAAGCATCTCAAACTGTGACATACTAGGTCTCCATGCCATTCACTTCTTCATGCAATGACACCTCTCAAAACTAAGAAATTACTTGATTCACGATGAGAATATGAGAGTAGCAGAACCTTCACATCCTTCACCTTATCTTTTCTCCGTTTCATTTCAAATCTGCATTCTTTGAGTTGTCAATGTGATATCCTCTCCAAGTACCCAACAAAAACACTCTTCCATTGATGGAAATTGCCACCAAGATATCCCTAGACCTAGCTTAGTCATGAAGGTAATGATGGCAACCTTATTTTTGCCCAAGAAAACCATGGATAGTATTTTAAGAAGCCTTAAGTTTTTGAAGCTCTCCTTGGACAACACACCTTTCTCATTTCTTTCCTCACCTAGCCGTGAACCCCCTAATTCACTCTCCAATTCACCATATCCACAAACACTCTCTATTCTTGTCTTCATCAACCGTGGACATTTGAAGAAGCATCATCTACCTTTCTTTCTATTAGAGAAGTGGTTAAGTTAAGAAAAATAAAGGGAACTCACTTCTCTACAAACTCTTCTTCATGAAATTTTGTATATCATCTTCTTAAACCACCATTCTTCTATTCTTTTATAACATGAACACTTTCTGTTTTTCAACTTTTAATTTATGAAGAAGGACTCTAAATTAAATATATTGTAGTACTAACAATTTATTATAAGCCTTGTTAAGAGTATATTGCTGGTTTTAGATTTAATTCACTTATTTGTGATTCTAAACTTTATGTTGTCCACAATTGGTCTTTAGCGTTTTTTTGGAAGAATGTAAAGGTAAGTTGTTTACTTAAGTGGACAGACATTCTTCAATGGTAATATTGATTATGATACATGCTTGTTTGGAATTGTTTGACATAAAAGGCTTGAGTTATTATACTTTTACTTGATTAATATTAATGGTTTGGCATAATCTTGATTATTTTACTATGTTGTTTGGAATTTATTAATTTGTATAAAGTGATCATACACCTATGCTCATGAGGAATCTGTAACTTGAAATTGGATGTTAGAACTTGATGGATGACCGTGAGCCTTGAATTTGTATCATTGGAATCTATTTTGATGAGTTCCATTTTAATGATACCATAAGCTTTCAAATTGTGAAATATGTAATTATAATAAAAAGTGGGAAGACTAAGATTCCTTGGGATTAGCCTATACGATGATATGTGAGGAGTAGATTGGGGGGTGGTGAAACCCTTGGGAGTAATGCTATTGTGACCACATGTATGTTCAGGGTAGAACAAGTCCTGGTTGGACTGTGATTTTGTTTATCGTGGGGGTCGCTTTTGAAAGTGGCATTACTTTGACATGCCGTTTTTCTCCAGGACGATGGAGAGCATATAATAGGAGATATGTGTACTCTCGTCCATCCGCTATCCCAGAGGAGCACTCCATGGAGTTGGTTTAAATAAAAGACACTTAAAACACTTAATGATTATTATATCTTGTGTATCCTATAATTGTGATCTGTATTGATACTCATTAAATTGCTAGCATTCTAGAGGTGTAACTATTATTTTGGATGTGTGAATGATTCTGTCCTACACTAATGCAATTTTATATTGTTCTCTATAATATTATTTCTAATCTCTTAAACTTTTAACATTTATTTTATTTTGTAGAGAAGATATTTCTGAAAGGTAAAAACGTTTGGGGAATTAGAGATTTTCCTAAAGCTAAATTAATTAATGTCATGAACATTTTACTTAAAAATCGATTCCCCTGGAACCCCATTAGTTCTGTTTTTAAAGTATTTTTCCTACTAAGATATCTTTTCTCACCCCCTATGATTTCGTGGCATTCCAGACCCGCAGATATGAGCACTATTGTTGTTTGGTTGGGTGAAGGAAATCGGTCCCTTGACTTGGAAACTAAATTGTTCACATTTACTCAACAGATCACAATTCCAGTTTCATCCATAACTGATCCAGAATTTGGAACCATAACAATTTCTGGCCACTTTACGTTCCAAGTGGTTCTTCATCCTTGGTGACCATGTTGTAGCCTGTCCCAGCTATGCTGACTGTTGAACGCTGCTTATTTCTCCTCAACATACTACTTGAATAGAAGAGAAAAGTGTTAATGTTTTATTTTATTTCATGTTGTTTTAATTATCGGCCTGTATATGACCTATCATAGGTCAAATTTTGTGATTTCTCTTTGAACATGTATTTTGGCAATTTGAATTATGATGTTTGTGCTTATAAAATTTCACGCATTAAATTTTAAGTTATTAGTTTCATGATTGAGAAATTTTTGAAAACATTATCTGTTTAGTTAAAAAACGCAGTAATTAAAATAACTTTATCAACAAAGTAGAGAAGTATTATTTTAGGTTGTTACAATTCTTGGCCAAAGAAGGAAGAACCAATTCAATAGTGGCTTGGACCTGTAACTATTACTGAAATTTGTAGCTTTATAGGGTTGGCAAGCTATTATAAGAGATTTGTCGAAAAAAATTCTCACATTTCAACCCTGTTAACTAGATTAGCCCAAAAGGAAGTGAAACTTGAATGGTCTGAAGCTTATGAGAAAAGTTTCCAAAAAGTCAAGAAATGTTTGGTTATAATGCCAATTCTAAGCATAGCTTCAGGATCTGAAGGATTCGTAGTGTTTTGTGATGCATCAAAATTTGGCTTAGGATGCATCTTAAAGCAAAATAACAGAGTTATTGTGTATGCATCGAGAAAATTAAAAAGGTGTGAGCAAAATCACCCCACTCATGATTTAGAGATGATTGCAGTGATCTTTGCCTTAAAAATCTAGAGACATCGTATATATAGTGTGAAGTGTGAAATTTACACAGATCACAAGAGCTTAAAATATATTTTTTATACAAGTTATCTAAACTTATGACATAGATGTTGGATTGAGATTTTAAAAGACTATGATTGCACCATATTTTATCACTTAGGCAAGGCAGACGTGGTAATAGATGTCCTGATTAGAAAGTCAAAGGTTAGTTTATCCTATATATCAGGAAAAAGAAAAAAAAACTTTCAAGGAATTAGAAGAAGTACTATACAATGTGGTTTAATTAGAGATGTCAAACTTAAGAGTTCTACTAGGAAACGTGCAAGTGAAATATACCCTTATAGGACAAATTAAGACATCTCAAGCCTCAAATCCTTATGTTATATCAAAAAGGGAAATGCTGGAGTAAGGAAAAGATATAGTTTTTTGTGTTGACTAGTAAGGGATCATAAGATGCAAAGATCAAATCATGGCACCTGAGGTTAAAGAACTAAGAAGAAAATTACATAAGATGGCACATGAGTTTTCCTATACAATGCACCCTAGGTCTACTAAGATATACGATGACCTACGAGCAATGTATTGGTGGGAAGGTATGGAGAAGAATATTGTTGAGTTTAAGACAAAGTGTTTAGTGTGCCAACAAGTGAAGCAGAACATCAAAAGCATGTTGGCCCTGAGATTCCCGAATGGAAATGGGAACAAATTACCATGGATTTTGTCATTGGATTACCCAAAACCCTAATGGGTTATGATTCTATATGGGTAATTGTTGACAGACTAACAAAGTCTACTTATTCTCTTCTAGTTAAGAATATGTATATAGCTCAACAATATGCTAGGCTTTACTTGGAGGAGATAGTATTGTTATATGGAGTCCTAAACTTTATATTTTCAATATATTTTCAAATCGTGTATCCTAATTTACAACCAAGTTTTGGCAGTCTTTCAAATGACTTTAGAAAGTTAGCTATACTTTTGTACTACCTTTCTTCCACAAACTAATGAGCAATCTGAAAAGACTATCCAAACTTTGAAAGATATGTTTAAGGCATGTGTGCTTGACTTTAAAGGAAATTAGGATTAATATCTATCTTTGATGGAGTTCACATTCAAATACAATTATCAGTCTAACATACAAATGACACCATTTGAAGCTTCATAGGGAGACAATGTAGATCAACAATAAGATGGTTTGAGGTTGGCAAGTCTAAACTCTTAGGACCTAATTTGAAAGAAGACTCTTTAGAGAAAGTTTGAGTCATACGAGATGGAGTAAAGACAACATGTAATGTCTTAGAAATTTAGATATTTGTTAGGATATTTTATTATTTAATTTTGTTATATTAGTTATTTTCTACATTAGATTATATAGTTCTATTTAAAATATGTGCTAACTTTTTTATATCTTTATTTTCAAATACTTTACTTTAGAAATCCTTCATTTGGTTACCTCTTTTTAATTTAACTTTACATGATTAATGAGACGTAAATTGTTATATGTAAATACTAAACAACAAATTGTACTTTTATTTATTTACAAGTGTATCACTTACATTGATATACACTGCCTAGTTATAAGAAACTACCTAATTAAACAAAGAACTAGGCATCCAAAATTCAAAGAGTTTATAATATTGCTCTCATCTAGTGTTACACACATAGTCTCATCAACTTACATAACCATACAATATATGATTTGAAGATGTTAACATTTTGGATCACCATAACAGACATCATTCTAATATCGATCAGCAAACAAAATACATCATTTACTGCTTTTCTGAAAAGCACCATACACATAATGAGAATTGTATAATTCCTATAGTAAGAGAGAATATAAACCACAATAATAATTACATCAATACATCAAATCACATAGTGATCATATTCACATTTCATTATATAAACCATAATAATAATCACATTCATATATCAAATCATATAGTGATTACATCCATACATTAATTCACTTTTCATTATGTCTTACTTTTCTCTTCTTGCTCACATGGCCAATAACATAACATAACATAGTCGAGATCTTGAACTTTTTAGAGCGTCCCCTAGCATGGTGGTCATTACAATCAAGGAACCCAATAAAGTTGGTCATTCCACATGCCCTTGCAGGGAAGATATTGAACCCAATAAAGTAACCCATGTAAGACTTCCCATTAAGTTCTACTTAACCCAAGGATAACTTAATTTCTCTTAGCCTATGAACCTACTTAATAGGTCCTAGAATATAAGACTTCCCATTAAGTTCCACTTAGTTCAAGGACAACTTAATTCCTCTTAACCCATGAACCTCCTTAATGAGTCCTAGAAGTCAAAACTTTTTATTAAGTACCACTTAACCCGATGACAACTTAATTCCACTTAGCCCCTGGTCCACCTTAATAGACTTTAGGATCATTAAACATAATCTTTATCATAAAACATCATTTGATCATAAATCATAGATCCTTTCACTACAAATCATTTCTTTATAACTCATGTCATCATAAATCATTTCTTCATAAATTATGCCGTCATAAATCAATTCTTCATATACTTTCCCATAATTAATTGCTAAGTCATTGTTATATGCCAAATTGAAACATCAATAATCTTTTGACATTGCATAATTATATCATTACTTGAAACTTGAAATAACATCATATTCGCATTTACCATTGATGATTCAACTACCAAACTAACTTACATCACTTGTATAATACAAAGTCAAGTTTCTAAGCATTTAAATAAACACATACCTTTATTCATGCCAAACCTAGCTCTTGGTCATCCTTGGCCATTTACTTTCCAATTATGGAATCTATGCTAGAACTCATCAACTCAAAACTATTTAACCATACTTTACCATAATTGAAACATAGATTTAAATAGAATTCTCTATTTCTTTCTTGGTGTGGATCTCGGCCAAAAGAAGTTCAATGACCTTTTTACTCAAATTTCTATTATACATTTTTATCAATCTCTATATTATCATCTTTTATCATTATATAATTATCCACTTAAGCAAATACATCTCTAATTCCTTATTTAGAGTCATTGGTTGAAACCCCCTCCTTGGAGATTTCTTCAACAAGTTGTTTTCTAATACTTAATTCAAGTTTAATCTTATTCTTTACTTTTCAATTTATGGTTCTTAAATCCTTAAAACTCAAACTCTAGGTTAGAACCCTAACCCTAGGTGATTTTTAATTTCTAAACATAAATAAGTTCAAGAACTAATTTAAAACCATAACCCCATTAAATTACTCAAGATCAATTAATCTTTTTAGGATTATTCCACCATAGTAGTGTTCTCTAAACCAAAAAAAATACAAGCATATAAAAGCTATAATAACATCAAAACTCTAATATAAGAACTAGATTAATTAAAAACCAAGAAAGATAGAAGTTTGTATTCCTACCTCTCCTCTAAGCTACAAAATGCATGACTTATTAAAAACAAAAGGAAGAAGATTTGAACTCCTTTCTTGGCTTTCTTGCTTGTTAGAAGCTTGTAAGATTGCAAGGAGAAGATTTCCCAATTTTTGATAATTTTTGGAGATTTTCTTCCATTTCTTTCTCTTCCTTCTTCTTCTTCCTCTCTTTCTTTCTTTCTTCTTCTTTCTCTCCTTTCTTGTCTTGGCCGAAATCCCCTATCATCTTTGTCTAGATATTTTTGTTTAATTAGGTGTTATCTTGTTTTATTAATCAACTAATAGAATTTTGACTAATGTTTTTAGTAACCAATCATAGAAAGACTAGTATTTAGATTGGTGTCTTGTTCTCATTGGTTAGCCATTATTTAATTATTTCCTTCTAACTAACTAGTTTAACTAGCCAAACTAATCTAACTTCTAGTTAGGACATCTAGTTAGGAGTTTCTATGGTGGCTAACCTTCATTGGCTACTTCACCAACCAATTAGAATGTGTTTAGTGTCTTTAATCCACTAATAGGAAATAACCTAAGGTTTCTAAGAGCCAATCATTTTTAAACTCATGTCTTGCATAATATCAAATTCCTATTAGCTAATCATTAATCAATCAACTTAGTAATTATGTCTTGTATGTTGTCTAATTTCTATTGGTTGATTTTACTTAGTTGTTTAACTCCTATTGGCTACTCCTTACTAACCAATCACATTGAAGCCAATGTCTTGTAAGATGTCTAACTCCTATTGGCTACACTTTATTAACCAATCACATTGAAACTAAATGTAATCCATTAATCAATCACCTTAGAATTGGTGTCTTCATACTATTGGTTAACTATCAACCAATCAAGTTAAGACTAGTATTTACTATTTGACTAGTTTCCATTGGTTACTTAACCAACCAATCATAAGTTGATTAGTGTTGTAATCCATCAATTAAATTAAGTTAAGTGTGGCCTATGGTGTCTTACTCCTATTGGATGAAAATTATTTTATTAATTTATCCTAACTAGATAGTTGGAGTAATCAAATGAGCAAAGTATTTAGTTTGTTTATTTAATTAGGGTTTTCTAAACTTTATTGGACATAAATACCCTTGGTAAAACTCCTAAGATTATGATTTTGTCACTGATAAATTTAGACACTTTTACTGGGCATTTTGATCTACACTTTTCACATCTAAGCAATTCTCTATGCTTTTTTAACTTGGTGACTAATAACTAACCAATAATAGATAAAATAATATAAATAAATTAATTTATGTATAATACATTTTAGTATGTACAGACCCCTAAAATATCCATATAATTAGCAGTGCTATCAAATTGCGGCCATGGCGGCGCCATGGTGGATTGTGGTGGCGAGATTCTTGGAATTCGCCAGCCGCTGTGTTGCGGTTTCCGCCTTGTTCGAAATGGCGGCCGCCACAGCCATGGCGCCATGGCGATCATGGCGGTTCATTGCTGAAATAGCGGTTATAGCCTTCTTTTTTTTATTTTAAAGGGGCCTTTCAGGGTTTTCAGCCTTAGGGATTTATAAAATCCCTAACCCATTCGAAGGAGACCACCCACTTTCAGCCTTTGCCTCTTTAGACCTCCTCCCACTCCCACCCACCTGCCTCCTCCATCATCTCCGGCGCCTGAGCGGCGGGACCCAAGCATATCCGGCGACCGACGACCTTCTCCAGTGAGGTAATGACAGAACATCCTTCTCAGCTCCCCGTCTCTCTCTGTTCTCACTTCTCAGCCTCACTTTTTCTTCTTTCTTCACTTCTTCTTTCTTTCTTTATTTCTTTGTTCTCTGTTCTAAAACTCGAGACTGTTTGTTCATTGTTCTGTCTTTCTCATTCATTTTTTTTGTTTTGGGTTTCCCTTCTCGGTTCCTTGTCTCTCTCTATTCTCACTTCTCAAACCTCACTTTTTCTTCTTACTTCACTTCTTCTTTTCTTTCTTTATTTTTTTGTTCTCTCTGTTCTTAAACTCAGCACTGTTTGTTCATTGTTCGTCATTCTCATTCATTTTTTTTTTGTTTTGGGTTTTTCACGTCTCTCCATTTTGGGTTTTACACTCTCAAGCTCAACTCTCTGTTTTATACTTTTTAGTATTGTTAGTTTTTATTTTCTAGTGGCCTTATGCTTAATTGCTTATGTTATGACTTATGAAGACTTTGATTATGTTTATAACTGAGTTATGGCGATTATGTTTTTCCCTTATGCTTTTGAATTGTGACACTTTTTGATGAATTTTATTTGATAGAATATATTTCTAATTTTATTGTACTTGGTGTATGTTATTAGTTTTTATTATTTATTATATTTAGCAAATTTTTTTTGTATTTTTTTTGTATATATTTATTTTTTTAAGCAGCCGCCATGCTTCCACCATTTTCCACAACCGCCATCCGCTATTTTGTATGGCGGATTTTTGGCTTTCCGCCATGGAGCGCCGTCCGCCATTAACAACATTGATAATTAGCCGAAAGGAGGATATTATACAGCACAAAGTCAGCAAAAGTCATACACCAACAATAGGAGGAGATAATTGGAGTTTGAAAAAGATGATTATGTATTTCTATGAGTCTCTCCTTTCAAAGGTTTTATGAGATTCGGGAAGAAAGGTAAGCTCAGCCTAAGATACATTGGACCCTTCCAAATTCTAAAGCGTAGAGGAGTTGCAACCTATGAGTTAGCCTTTCTTCCTAGCTTGGATAGAGTGCATCAGGTATTCCATGTTTCTATGTTATGAAAATGTTTGCTAGATTAGACTCATGTTCTTCAACCACAAACGACTGAAATGGATTCACATTTAAATTTTGAAGAACAACTGATAGTTTGTGATCGACAAGTACAGGAGTTACGCTCTAAGAAAATGCCCTCGGTCAAAGTGTTGTGGTAACATCATAAAGGACAAGAAACTACTTGGGAGCCAAAGTAAACAATGAAACAACACTACCCTCAATTGTTTTTAGTCTAGGTATATATATACATATATATGTATCGATTACATGCTTAGTAACTGAAATTCGAGGATGAATTTATTTAAAGGAGGGAAGAATTTGTAGAAATAAGTTTTCTCCAATGGTTTAATATCTTAAGTTTTGATGATGACAAATACAAGACAAAGAGAATGATTTTTATGCTACTTAGATGTGCTTAATAGATTATATTGAATCATGCATGATCATATACTCCATCTTGTTATATTTCATATAAGAATCATGCATAATTTTTATAGCATCTTTTATAGGATATATCTAATAATATGTTATATGAGTTTTATTAAATTAATATTGGATTTGACTCTATTTAAATTAAAATATGCAAAGTGTTCTTTGTTGCATCTTATATAGAGCATATCTATTAATAATTGATGAATGTCTTATTTGGATGTACCTATGAAAGTCTTATATGTATGTTAGATTAACTAGAGTTATACATTTATGAATCATGCATATGAAGATATTGAATTATGAATTTGGACTAATTATGTTTGTTTAAGTGAGTAATACTTGTAGGATAGTCCAAGTAACAAGAGTGAGCATTGCAACAAGAAAACAAAATATCACAATTATGCTAAACTCAATAAGAATGAAAATGATAAGATGTTCTAAGCATTTGCAAGAATTGAAGAGAAGAAATTTTTGGAAGCTTGGATTACATCAAGAAGCCTAAGGACTAGAATTTGTATATTTTCCTTTTAGGCTTTCTCATATGTAAAAATAGAGGTTTTACATGAAAAGAGCTCAAATATGTTTTTAAATATTTAAAAATGGTTCTTACATGCTAAAATGCTCAATAGATATGTTTTGAAAAACTAGTCATGGTGGTAGTTAAAAACTAAGAAAAATAGTTAAGTTTGAGTTTTGAAAAATTAACCTTTGGTTACTATTTTGATCATAGCTTTCACAATACTTTGAGTTTTGTTGTGAAACTTATTTCATCAAAAAATAGACTCAAATATATTTCCAATGAGTGGTCATTTGCTTTAATCAGATAAGAAATGAAGAAGTTATGACATTTTAAAGTTAGTTTTCAAAACTAGAGCTCATGCAATCGATTACACAAGTCCTGTAATCGATTACAACTCTAGCAGAGGCCATGTAATCGATTACAACATCTATGTAATCAATTACAATCGATTATAACATCCATGTAATCGATTACAACATGTCCAAAAGCATTCTTAATCGCTATAAAAGGCTAGTTTTTATTTAAAAAAAATTCATTTCTAAACACTACCAATGATTATTTTATCACTTGGGCTCTATAAATAAGTGTATATTGAAGCATTTACATCTTTAGAAACTCTAGAACACTTGGTTTGATCATTGAATCATGAAAATCATATTTTGAGCTCTTTATTGCAAAATTCTTCTATTCCTTTGTTCTTCAAGTTATATATCTACTCTTGTGAGAGTTTATAATCTTTTTCTTCATCTTAAAATCATTGTAAAGGATGAGGTATCCCTCAAGAGAGAAAAATGTGAGGTATCCCTTCTAATGAGGCTTAAACACAAAGGGTGAGGTATCTCAAAGGTATTGTGAACGTTCTTGAATGTAAAAGTTTTTCAAGCACCTGTGATGCTTGAAGAGTTGGAGGCTCCAGCACAAGGATAAGGTATCCCAAGGTGTGAGGAGTGATCTTGCTTGTACAAAGGTTTTCCTAGCACTCGTGAAGTCTAGGAGATAGTGAAGAAAATCTCAAGTTAAGCTTAGGGACTAGATGTAGGCTACAAGTGGTTGGTGGCTAAATCAGGATAAATCTTTGTGCTTGATATTCTCAACTCTATCTCCTTTACATTTTTTTTTAATTATATATACTTGAGTTGAAATTGATATCTAGCTTATTTGCTTGATTTATCCTATAACTCAAGTTGTATTTGAGTAATCTACAATAATTGTATCTTTGTTAGACTTATTCCGCTGCATATGTTGGTTGAACATATCAAAATGCATAATTTTTTAAAGTTATTTTAAAACGAATTGTGATATCCATATTTTTTTTAGCAAGTAGGAGAACTATAGGTATCTTGATTTTTACATTGCAAAGATATAAGATGTGATAAATGAACAGTAGTGCATGATTTTGAATGAAAATCTTGGACAATAGATTCATGAAGATTTGAAGCAAAGTCACAATACGTGATAAGTGAATAGTCTTGCATGTATTTGTTACACCACCTACCAATATCTAGTCTACATTTATTTTAATTTGAAGACTTCACGAAATCATGGTCTTGCATGTATGTCCACCAATTTGTATTTCTACTCCTCATTTATTATAGTTTAAAATGATGCACACAAGTTCAACCACCCACCAAGATTTCACTGTGATCCTTGCAACCATCTTTGCATTTATTTGGGTTTCTTGCCTTAGTGAAACACATTACAAAATCAGGAAAAAAAAAATAAAAAGATAGCATCCATGCTTTTAGGAGTCAATTAGCAAAGAAAGACTTTGATGACTTTGTTAGTTGTAATAATTCAAACACTTTTCAAAGCGATTCAAGGCTGACCCTATAAATAGAAGTGTATGCAATGGTAAGAAGACACCAAGTTCTTCTTGCATAATTGCTTTATGAAGATAATATTTTAGCTTCATTCTCTTGAAGTCATTTCCCTCAGCATAAAACCTTTATTCTACTTTCTTGTAAAGCTTTGAAAAATCAAATTTGTAAGGTCTAGATTACTTTTACTTTATCATATTAGTCTATTTAAATTTTTTTTCAAGAATCATCAATCTAGATTCTATCGTTCTTGACATTTTCTCTAAATAAAAATAATTGAAATCTTAACCAATATCCAAAGAAATACTTGGATATCATACCAATGAGTTTTATCCAAAGATCTTTGTACCATGAATACCGAAAACACTTTTGGGTTACTTCCCAAGTATCACCCTGCTTTAATTAAATTTATTTTAAAGTTTATAATAATAATTTTTTCATGATTTATATTTTGAAACTTTTATACACAGGTTGAGTTATGAACTGTGAACTAAAGTTTCTAAATTCTTATCATGATTTATTATTTATATGGTTATTATATATTTTTCTATAGTTAATTGGATAAATATTGGTTTCTTGAATTGAATATTGGTTACGATATATATTTTGAGCATTTACAGTTATCTTTGTTTAATTTTTAATTTTGAGTATTTACTTTTATGACGAAATATGTGAACTGTGATGATAATATTGAAAAAATATTTATGAATATCATAGGAGCTAAGAAAAATCATTGGTATACCATGGTATAATGAATTAATGATCGAATAATAAGACTGTTATATGATTATGAGATTTATGTGTACGTGATGTATGGGCATAAATACTTGGAGTTAAAGATTTGTTATGTTGATATATAAAAGTAAATGTTGTTCTTCTAGTAGAGCTTAAGAATATTCCTATAAGAAAGTAATACTTAATAAGATAGGATTTCCAAATGAAAGGTTCCTTATAAATATGAATTCCTTAAAGAAGGATTTCATGAAAGAAAGTATTACAAATTAGAGTTTGAACTCACTAATAACTTATTGAATATCAAGTAAAAGCATTGAAATACATTTATGCTATTTAATCCTCATTATCTATATAAAGTATATTTGTATTATTTTTGGTTAGTGGAACTTGAGTACCCTTGTATTAGTTATAAAAATCACTTCGTTATATTTTTTTATCATATTTTTTGTACCTCCAACATAGAGAAATTGTTCACTTCTAAAGTGAGATAGGTTTATTATTCAGAGATGACTTAAAGACATGAATACTTGAATTTGCAGTCATATGGTCTACATATATGTTATCTGTAATTAAATAATTATTGATGAAGTTTGATCTGTCACTACAAAAAAACCAGTGTTTAGCCACGACTTTAATCGTGGCTAATATCTCAAAAACCGTTGCTAACTAAATTTACCCACGATTATCTCAACTATGGCTAAATAAGGCGTGCCTAATATATTAGCCACGGTTTTAAGCATTGTGGCAACATTTCGTTACCCATGGTTTACAACCGTGATTAAGTAATTACCGTGGCTAATTTGATGGAAGTAATATATTCATAAACCTCATTTGCACGGTTTAACCATGGCAAAGTTTAATTTTTTTTAAAAAAAAATTCTAGTTACTTCCCAATCATATCATAAAAAGAGACATGTTCAATCACATAATACAAAGTCTCAATCACATAATACCAAAGAAATTTATAAAGAATATTATGAAGGAAAGGCTCCCTAAGTATTCTAAAAAATCTACTATGAAAAAACAAGGGGACTACCCGCAAAGGACTACTAGCTTCAAGTGAATTGTACATATAGCATTTAGCTTTCTTACAGTCCTAAACTATACTCATCCTCCTATCCATTAAAAATAAATTCCTTTTTTTATTGGAAATTATAACAACCACTTACTTGAAGATTGTTCACACTTTCATCTTCTAAAACTCTATTTTCCCATCTGCTGCTATACTCACTATATCTCATCCAATTTGTATGAGAATTCAAACTATAAAAGCCAATAACATGTTCTCTAAACACTAGCCTCAAATTTTGTTTCTCCTTATGAAGAAAGAATGAACAAGACTAAAGTAAATAAAACAAATACATTGAAACAGGACAGGAGCACTAAACCACAACCTTAATTATATTTAACACATCTATCAAACCAAATGTGTGCCAATACAATTTCCATAAAATGGTTCATCATTTCCAATTGATCTGCAGGATTGTTCAAAGTTCCATAAAGTGGTCCATCATTTCCAATTGCAGAAACCATGATAATGTTATTAATTTGTTGTTATCTCCCATATCTGGTCAACAGATTGACATCATAAAGCTCTATAAAAGGACACTTTTGTACTCAGTGCAAGAAAAAATTACCATATATGAACACAAAAAGTAAATGATGGCTTCTTTAAATATAAAGGTTATACTAAAGAAAATAACATGTCCAGTTATTATTCTTCAAGAAATAATGCCATTGCTATCTTCATAATTAATACTACATTTTGTAAGTTTTCAACCTCAAACTAAAAATACAACACCTAATGCTATCAATTACTGAGCTAGAACAGATAGGCACAAGAAATTTACCTTTTCAACAAATGGGAGATCCAAGTAATCAGGTCCACTTATGCTCAAATTTAGCACATCCATATTGGTTGCAATTGCATAGTTGAAGGCATCAAGGAACCATGGTGTGTTTGACACCTGCAATAGGCTGAATGAAATCTTCTCAAAATCTTGCCAAATTCCACAGAATAAAAATATTATAAGCAGAAGAAATGGTGTAGTAGTGCTTAATTTAATATGTGGGTCCCATAACAGAATTGTACCTCAATGGTAACTGGTAAGACTTCATACCTCATCAAATGCATCAAATATATTAATACTTGGCTGGTGGATTGTGCAAACTACTGTACGGAGAGCATAGCAACTTTTGAGCACTCAAAGGAGAGTATAGCAGCACCTAATTTATCCATAGTTCTTAAGTAAATTCTTAAAGAATGAATTAGCAATTTTTGATATTTACACTTAAACACTGAAGACAATAAACAAGGATTCAAGGACTCACTAGATAATCAACAATAAGAGTAAATGGTTCAGGCATTTTGACATATAGCTTGCATGCAGTCAAAATAAAAACTAAGCTGAAAGGCACATTTGTACATCCAAAACCGACCTCAACCTTCTTCCAAATTAAACTTCTAAACATTCAGTAACAAGACAACTACAAACAATGTACATTGATCTTCAATTGTTTAAGATTCTCAATACAACATCAGAAATAAAATAAAATAAAAAATTACCAAACAGATGTTCTAAGTGGCTGTGTAGTAGCTTCCCAATCTTTCAATCTCTCTTGCTAGAATCTCTCTCAAAATTTTCTCACAAAATACAAAGAAAACTTCTCTCCTCAAAATTACATCACCAGAATCTTCTATTTTTTCTTTGATTTTCGTTTCCCCTTCCCCATTTTTCCTCTGAACTCCTCTTGCTATTTATAGAGCAAGAACCAGGTCAAATGGTGGTTTGTTGTGGTGGATCTGTCGCAAAGCCTGAGTCCTCTCATCCTTTCTTCATCAGTCCTTGTTCCCCACGGCTTTAGTCAGTGCTCAAAGCTTCATCGAGCTTCTCACTGACGGTTGCTTGCCATGGGTGGATTGTAGAGCTTGGAGGTTTGTGGGTTAGCGAGAACTCAAAGAGGGGAATAACCGTTTGTTGCAGAGCTAGGGTGTGCAGAAGGCTTCATTTATGGTCAGGAGCTCAAATGGATCATGGGTTGTGGATTATGGGTCAAGATTAGTGGGTCATGCGACGGTGGCTGGGCACGTCGTTCGTTCGATGATGGCTGCTGGTGGGTCTTTGGGGGTTACTGGAGGTGTGATTTGTTGGTGTCGAATTTGGGTGATTTCGTTTACAGAGGTGCATGTGAATTAGTTTACAGAGGTGCCGATCGTTCTTCCACAAAGGTTTACATATGGGAAAAGGGTAGGAAATGGGGAAAAAAAAGAGGGAGATGGAAAATGGGTGACGTGGTGAACTTCGTAAGGGCAAATTTTCCCTTTTTTAATTGGGTTACTACGGTTGTAGGAACCGTAGCAAAAAAAATGGTGGCTAAACACCGATTTTTTTGTAGTGTGCTCATGTGTGTTTAGGTTCTTATAACTGTATTGTCATCTTATATTGAATAATGTGAAGTCTCTTATCTTTAGGAAGGCTCTACCCAGGATACTTATATGATTATGTTTAAGTGATATGAGTTTTATTATAAATAGTATTGAGCTTACATATAATAGTTGGGTTTAAGTGGTGAGGAGTGCCTTATCCCTTTGACCGATCACCTTCCTTGGAATTGATATGTGACATACTAAGATCTGTTTAGAGGCTAGATTAATAAGAGGTATAGGAGTATGATTAGTGGAAGATGACGCTAAGTGTTTTTCAATTTGAGTTTCTTGTCAATAGTTAAGGTTTAATATCATAAATAGTGTTGGGATCTAGGCTAGAGTATATTGAAGTAACAAAGGCATCTTACTTGTCTCGCCTTCAAGAATTATCTCGAATTGTTCTTGCAAGGAAACAGGATAGTCAATTGAGATAAATGAATTAATCAGTACTTTAATTCGTGACAAATACTCACTAGTTGTGTGTGATCCTTTTTTGGTGATGCATAATTCAACCTTGAATTGTCAAATTCGAGCACGAGTTTCAGAAGCAAAATGCACTTGAAGCTAGTTCCATGCTTGCCAAGAAAATTAGCATCCAACCAAGTGTGTGAGCATTCCCTTGGATAATGAAGATAAACTCTATGAAAGGAATAACTAGTCCTGTTGCTCCTAGGCTATGTATTCAGTGCTAACTTTGTTGATTGCAACATTAGCTGGTGAATCAAACTTTGGTTGAGTTACATCGGGTCCAGTGATGAATTAGAAGAGATTATGAACCTAATGGCAGATAGAAGTTATTGTTTCTAGAAAAGGTAGTTCTTCTCATCATGTTTAATCGAGACCGAATGATTGAAGCTAACAAGTGCTAATTGAATATTAGTTGTAGAGGGGCTTAACCATGAGCCATTGGCATCATCATGGCTCATCCACAAGGGGAACTTGCAGCTCGTGAGACCATCATAGAGAATGTGATTGATGTTCAGACCTATCGGCGTGTGAATGGTGATTAGTTCACATAGATTAGTCAATTTAGTAATTGTTTATCATTTTTAGACTAATTTTCAAAATTTCAATATTTCTAATGTAAGCAAACTAGTCAAAGTACCAAATTTTTCTTTCCATTTTTGGAATTGACTAGATGATCCAATGTGTTTAATAACAATAGTGACATGATACTTTTACATATAAAAGTATATTGAATTTCAAAAGTTATCAAATTTAGTTAACTTTGTTTGTAATAATAAGCTCTACACATACTTTTACTATAAAAAGTGAAAGTATTCATTTTGCCTGACCATCATCTTAGGCCAACATATTTTTCATTTAATCTAGTGTCTTAATAAAAAATATTATTAGCTATAAAAAATTTAACACATGTCCTGTGTTTATGTAAATATTTTTTAAAAGCTTTATTGAAATCTTATGTTTGCTTTGAAAGTAAAATATATAAATACACACATTTCACAAAATTCAAATGACAATTCATGCATTTCTCCTTACTAGCATAAGTTCATTTGAAAACTATGAGGATATGTTAAAGATGAAAGCCATATCATTAAAAAATTATGTAAATTGTACTTATTAATAACTGACTATAATTTTGGGCATTTGTTTTACAAACTTAAGAGATTTGTTATGTTTTCTTAACATATTTCTTATTTTAAAGAAAATAACTCTAAGATTATGGGTCAAAACATCTGTGTTTTTTTTATATTATTATTTGGTCATAACACCACTATTAATGTAGATAAAAGTTAAGTGTGTATTCATATATGTGTCTATATTGTGTTTCATATTTATGTCTATGCTTCGTAAGTTCAGAAGCATTTCCTATGAAATCAAGTACAAATTACTAGGCAAGCAAGTTCATGGTCTTTCATTGGTGGGTGGGGTTCATCTATAATTACTCTTATAACCCTCAAAGACAAAACACAAGCAAATTTATACTTTGGTACACTATTTTATGAATCGATTTCGTACAATTTAGTATATTCCCTTTTAAAATTTGAGATCTGTGTCATTTGAAATATAAACTTAGGACGCGTTTGGTATGTATGATAGAATAAAATTTGATTGTATTAGATTTAATAATATAAGACTTGATAGTATAAAATTTGATAAAATTTTAATATTATCTAGTGTTTGATGCGACATTGTATAAGATACTATATTGTATAAGATAATACTATCATGTATTTGTTGATGCACTGTATAATACTGGATATGATAAAATATTAATACTTTTGACAAAAATACCCTTTAATAAAAAAAATACTATATTCATCCAAATTTATCATGTTATACTAATTTTTGAAAAAATAAAAGTCTCCAAGACCTATAAAAAAAATCATGACTACTATGTATATTAAATAAAAAATAACTCATGCCTTCACAACAAAAATTAGCAAAAATCTAAAAAATGTCTAGATCGAGTAGTCATTTTGTCTTTATTTTGGTAAAGCTCATCTTAATAGTAAAAATTCACAATAAGTTATATAGCTATTTAGTTTCTGAATGTAACATAATATGAAAAATAACTCACATCTACACACAATTTCATAAATACTAACCATCAAGTTGTAATAGCAAGTACCATAAAATACCACCAAATTAAAAATAACATCAAGTTTTAATAGCTAAGTACCATCAAATTCTTACAAATACTATCAATTGTAGTCTACTACATATTTTGTTTCTAGTTTTTAAACACTAGCACCATTAGTTATCGTCAAGTAAATCTTTCACAAATTGAACTCTGTGTTCACCTTGAAACCCCCAAAATAAATGCACAAGGGGAAGGTTTTGCATAAGCAAACGACCAGCCTTGTTGCGTTCTCTAGGTGTGAGATCTTCCAATTTCATCAATTCATCAGCAATAGCCCTTGAATCATCATAGAAGTCTTTCACAACCTTCACACCTTCAGATATTACCTTGACACTTTCAACTATGGCATTCATCCTATCAGCAGATTTTCTAACAACTTCTACAAGTGAATTGGAAAACTTGTCCATACTAGTAGCTAATACATCTTCTCCTCTTGACCTCTTTCTCACTCATCGACCTTCAGAATGAGTATCTTTTGCCTTATTCTTATTTTACTTCATAGACATTAATTGAGTGACATCCTGAATATCATCATCACTCAACCCAATAACTCCCTTTGGAAGTTCTGTAGTAGCATTGTTTCCATGAGCTTGTTCTTCTTTGTCTAAGTCCTCAAGTACATCAGCAGGAGCTTTAGCATTTTTTCCAGTAGCATGATCATTTCCAAAGATAATCATTAACCGATTAAAGTCAGGAAACACTTTGGTCCTATAGTTCTTCAAGATTGCATCTTTCTTTACACATAAAACAAACATAATAGTTACATTAGTTAGTTAAAGTAGACAAAAAAGAAAAGACATACGATAAAACTAATTAAAAAATTAGAGAATCTTAGCTTGGATGTAGGCATTCCACACATCATCACTATTAACTATAATCTTCTTATTCACATCATCCCATCCAAAACTACTTGTGTTCAGCATGCCATATATATTACTATACTCTGTTTTAAGCCTCCTCATGATTGACTCAATATGTGGTTTCACCTGTATGCCTGCTTCAGGAAACTTGGCCCTCAACTTTTGTTCTAACCATTTAAAAGTACCATTTTTAAATTGCTCAGCATCAGCCCTTTTGTTTAGGGCAACTGCCTCCTCTTAGAAATCCAACAATGCATTAAACTCTTCATTGCTCTAACCCCAACGTTCTCCTTTAATTTTGTCGACTTGTTGAGTACTTTCAGATGTCATACCTATCAAATATATTAACACATAATACAAGTGTTGAAAAGCCAACAACAACTAATGAAATCAAAATAACAAATAAATAAAACTAAAAAAAATTACATGTATTTTATAAGTTCCAATGTAAAAGCCACAATATAGTACACCATCAAAACATAAAAGTATATCACAACTTCAAGCAACCAAAATATAAAAGTACACCATAACTTCAAGGAACAATAATTAAAACTTAAAAGATACAAGAACAAGCCTTCATTTAGCCTGAATGAGCAACCCAATCAATAAACATTTCATTTGCCAATGCATCTCTCCATGCATTCCACGCTTCACTTGTTTCAATGATTTCTATGTTATCATGTAGTTCCACCCCCTCTTCTTCGTTAATTGACATGTTACCAAACTCTATTTCTAATAGATCTACCAGTATCTCCCTCCTAATCAAATTGTGCAATAAGCAACAAGCAATAATAATTCGATTATGAGTTTTAACTGGATAATAACTTAGACTTCTAAGAATTGCCCAATGCATCTTCAACAATCCAAATGTTCTTTCTATAACATTTCTAGCTTAAACATGTTGCTTATTGAATACTTTTTCAGGAGTTGTTAGGACATGTTCATGTCTCCACTCATTGAGATGATATCGGGTTCCCCTATAAGGGGCAAGAAACCTTTCCCCATTAGTATATCTAGCATCTACCAAGTAGTAGTATCCTATTTCATAAAACAAGATTCAATATATATTTTTATTATAATAAGGTTATCAATTTGAAGTTAGTTTTCACGTTCTTACTAGTTGGAACTTTAAGGTCATTTCTTCTATTAATTGCATCGCGTAGTACCCTAACATCTAAAGCCGAACCCTCCTATCCCGACAACACATATATAAATTTCATGTCTCTTGAGCACACTCCTAACACATTTGTGGCAATTTCACCCTTCTGACTTCTATATCTTGGCTTGTCGGCCTCAGGAACATTAAGACTAATATAGGTTCCATCTAAAGCTCCAAGACAACCTTAAAATAGATAAACAAACCATCTTTAACAATACTAATGCATGTGAAATAAACAGAAACAATGCAAAAGTTTAAAAGGAACATTTGATATCACTAATATAGTTCATACCTTAGACCATTTTCACCTATCATCAGTGCAATCCTCAGGTACTGGATCTGGTGCCCTAAGTAAATTTTCTTGCAACCTTAATATGGAATTCAACACTAAATTGAAGTATCTACTAACAGTTTCCCCTAAACATTGGAATTTAAACTTGATGACACGATTTTTTGCATGGTCAGACAATATGTGTAAAAACATAGCAACTTGTTCTTCTATTGGTACTAACCCATCTTCCTTTAGCCTACCCTCAATATGTAGAAGAGAACACAACACTTGAAATGTATAAGTATCCATTCGAAGTTGCTCCACACATGCAACTGTTAGGAAACAGATCTCTGCAAAATCTAATATAGCTAAAGAAAACTAGAAACTGGAGAATAGAAAAGGATCAGAGTGAAGAAGAAGAGAGAGTTTGGAAATGCATCACTTCTTGATTGCTTTTAATTAGAAACAGTTACAGGCTTTATATAAGCACCACTAGATTCTCTAATCCACAACTAATTCTGTTACATTCAGTTATAAGCAAGTAACGAAAATTATTAAGCTAACTTCCAAAGTCATAAAGTCCTAAGCCAACTATTAACAATTTCTCCACCTTGGCTTGACTTTACCTTCCACAACCTGTAGAATCTTCAAACAATGGTTGAACTTAGGTCCTGGCAGTGCCTTGGTGAATAGGTTAGCCGGGTTGTCATCAGTGCTAATCTTTTCAAGACTTACCTCCTCTTTTGCAATTATTTCCCTCACAAAATGGAGCTTAACATCTATATGTTTAGTTCTCTCATGGTACACTTGATTTCTGGCCAAGTGTATACCACTTTGACTGTCACAAAACACTTTTGGGACTGCCTGCTCTGATCTCAAACTTATGGCCATCCCTTTCATCCAGATTGTCTCCTTAATTGCTTCAGTAACAGCAATAAATTCAGCTTCTGTAGTGGATAAGGATACCACATGTTGGAGATTACACTTCCAGCTTACAGTGTTACCATAGAACTTGAACACATAACCTATCAAAGACCTTCTAGTATCCAAACAACCAGCATAATCTGAATCAACAAACCCAGTCACTCTAAAATTACTGCCTGCATGTTTGGAATACAATAACCCGACCTCAGATGTTCCTTTCACATATCTGAAAATCCATTTCATGGCTTCCCAATGCAGTTTTCCTGGCTTCCCCATGTACCTACTTACCAAACTCATGGCATATGCCAAATCTGGCCGAGTACAAATCATTGCATACATAAGACTTCCTACTGCATTTGCATATAGAACCTTTTTCATATAAGAAAACTCCTCCTCAGTCTTTGATGAGTCCTGCTGTGAGAGCTTGAAATGTTGAGCCATAGGAGTCAATACTGCCTTTGAGTGATCCATGTTGAACCTCTTCAATACCTTGGCTATATAGCTTCTTTGGTTGATGAATAAGGTTCCCTTTGATTTGTCCCTTAAGATTTGCATACCCAGAATCTTACTAGCAGCCCCCATATCCTTCATTTCAAATTCACTCTCAAGCATCACCTTTACCCTTTTAATTTCTTCCTTATTGCTGCAAGCAATCAACATATCGTCTACATAGAGGAGTAAGTAGACAATGGTTTCATGCTCAGTTTGCTTCAAGTAGACATAACCATTATACTCACACCTTTTAAAGCCATTTTTCAAGATAAAAGTATCAAATCTTTTATACCACTGTCGAGGGGATTGCTTAAGTCCATAAAGGGACTTTTTCAACAAGCACACCTTGTCTTCCTCACCCTCCTTGATGAACCCTTCAGGCTGAGTCATGTAAATCTGTTCTTCAAGCTCACCATGCAAGAATGTTGTCTTCATATCAAGCTGCTCCAATTCCATGTTTTCCTGTGCAACTAAGGCCAAGACCATCCTAATTGAAGTGTGTTTCACAGTAGGTGAGAACACTTCATTGTAATCAATGCCCTCACGTTGTGTGAACCTCTTTGCCACCATTCTAGCTTTGAATCTAGCCTTTTCCACTCCTAGAATTCCTTCCTTAAGCTTGAATATCCATTTGCAACTAACAAGCTTCTTGCCTTTAGGTTTATCAACCAGCACCCAAGTACCATTCTTGTTCAAAGAATTCAACTCATCATTCATGGCTGCAATCCAGTTCTGAGAATACTTATTGTTCACAACGTCAACATAGTTCCTAGGCTCATCTCCATCAACCTCCTCTGCTACAGTAAGGGCAAAAGCAACCATATCGGCATATCCAAATCTGTTTGGTGGCTTAATAGTTCTTCTGTTCCTATCTCTGGCCAGAAGATAGTCTTTGTTGAGCCTACTGAGTAAGTTCTTCAACCTGTTCTTCCTGATTAGTTTCAGTTTCAGGTCCTATGTTGCTTTCTTGGACTGTTGTTTCCTCCAATGGCTCCACCTCTAAATGAATTCTCTCATCACCCTCCAACTTATCATGCTGCTAATTTAATTTCTCATTGGGGTAATACATCTCTGACTCTCTGAACACAACATCCCTACTGATCAACACCCGAGGCTGTCCTTTGTCCATGCACCATAATTTGAATCCTTTTACTCCTTGAGGATACCCCAGAAACATGCATTTTATTGCTCTAGGTTCAAGCTTGCCCTGATTTATGTGAGCATAGGCCACACACCCAAATACTCTCAGATTTTCCAAGTTTGGAGGATGACCGGACCACATCTCCTCTGGTGTCTTCATGTCAATGGCAGTAGAAGGACATCTATTGATTAAGTGAGCAACTGTAACTACTACCTCAGCCCAGAAAAGTTTAGAACAGTTAGCATTTGACAGCAGGCATCTAACTCTTTCCATGACTGCCATATTCATCTTTTCAGCAAGCCCATTCTGTTGAGGAGTCCCTCTAGCTGTCTTGTGTCTAGCAATTCCATTCTCCTTGCAAAACTGATTAAACTCTTCAGAGCAAAATTCCAGCCCATTATTAGTTCTAAATCAATCTTTCTACCAGTTTGAGTTTCAATTAGGACCTTCCATTCTTTGAACTTCACAAATGACTCATTTTTGTTTTTGAGAATGTAAATCCATACCTTTCTTGAGAAATCATTAATAATGGATAGAAAATACCTTGCTCCACTATGAGAAGGAACTCTTGATGGCCCCCACAAGTCACTATGAATGTAATCAAGAGTACCTTTTGTATGATGAGCAGTAGTGGCAAACTTCAATCTCTTTACCTTTCCAAAAATGCAGTGTTCACAAAAATCTAGTGCTTCAATGTTGTCCTTACCTAGCAGTTTCTGCTTGCTTAACTCCCGTAGTCCTCCTTCACTGATATGGCCAAGTCTTTTATGCCACAAGGTCGCTTGAGATTGCCCCTTTATAGTGACTGCAGCAGCAGTGCCTATCATAGTGCTTCCTTGAAGAAAATACAAACCATGTTCTAACTCCCTTTCATCAATACCATGGACCCTTTTGTTATTCTTAGAACTCCACATTCAACCTTGTACACATAGCCTTGCTTATCAAGCATTCCAAGAGAAATTAAATTTCTCTTCAAATCTGGCATATGTCTCACTCCTTGCAAGATTCTTATTTCTCCATCTACAAGTTTCAGCTTAATGGCCCTAATTCCCATCACATTACAAGCTTTGTTATTGCCTAACAAGACCTGTCCTTTATGGTTTTCCTTGTAAGAGATGAACCAGTCCTTGTTAGGACATATGTGGAATGTGCATCCTGAATCAAGAACCTATTCTGGTTTAACCTTCTCTTCTGAAATACACAGAACATCAACACTCTCATACCCTTCTGAGACCACATCTGCATCACCACTATATCTCCCTTGATCTATTTGCTTCTTTTTCTTTTTGTTTTCAGGGCATTCCTTCTTGAGGTGCTCGTCACTCCCACAAGTGAAGCACTTCCTCTTCTTGCCCTCTTTTGACTTGGATCTTGGTCCCTTCTTGTTCTTAAATTCTTTCTTTTTTAGCCTGCCCCTTATATATAATCCTTCAACATCTTAATCTCCTCTTCCCTCAGACTTCCTCTTCAGTTCTTTCGAGAACAAAGCAGTCTGAACCTCCTCCAGTGAGAGTGTATCCCTGCCATAGATGAGTGTGTCTGAGAGGCTATCATACTCACTTGGTAATGACCTGAGCAGCAGCAATGCCTGGTCTTCATTATCAATCTTGATTTCAATATTTTCCAGATCAAGAATGATCTTATTGAAATCATCCAAGTGATCCTCCAATCCTTTTCCTGCTAGCATCTTGAATGTATACAGTTTCTGCTTCAAAAACAACCTGTTGGCCAAAGATTTGGTCATATACAGGTTCTCCAATTTTAGCCAAATGGCAACAGCAGTCTTCTCCTTCGATATTTTTCTAAGAACCTTGTCACCAAGAGACAAAATCAAGGCACTACGGGCTTTATCAAGCATATCCTTCTTCTCCTTTTCTGACAGTGTTTTAGGCAGTTTCATCTCTCCTTGAAGAGCCTGCTCCAGTTGCTGTTGAACCAGCAGAGCCCTCATCTTCATTCTCCATAGACTGAAATCATTCTTGCCTGTGAAATTCTCAATATCAAATTTTGCAGAACCCATCTTTGATTCATAAAGAACACCGCAAAGAACACAACCAATCGTGGCTCTGATACCAATCTGTTAGGAAACAGATCTCTGCAAAATCTAATATAGCTAAAGAAAACCAGAAACTGGAGAATAGAAAAGGATCAGAGTGAAGAAGAAGAGAGGGTTTGGAAATGTATCACTTCTTGATTGCTTTCAATTAGAAACAGTTACAGGCTTTATATAAGCACCACTAGATTCTCTAATCCACAACTAATTCTATTACATTCAGTTACAAGCAAGTAACGGAAATTATTAAGCTAACTTCCAAAGTCATAAAGTCCTAAGCCAACTATTAACAACAACATCATCATTTATTAGTCTCATTATGAATGCTACCCTTGATTCTTGCCTTACCTTAGTATTACCCGTCGCCTTAATGATAATCTCTCATGTTGTCTTTGGGCTACACAACATACATATAGGTATGACATAATACATACAATCATTATCTCCAAAAAAGTTTGTTCCATAATCAAGCACATTGACATGACATTAAGGAGCTCACTTATATCATTAAGCCATCAATTTGGGTCATTTAGCCATCGATTTGGGTTAAGTCTTTTATCAGGATCCATATCACATAAACATTTAAATCGCTCATTAAAAGATGTATATAAGGTGTATATTAATTTGACATATGTATATTTATCATAGGTTCCCAATATGCTCAAAATGGACAGTACCAGTTCGTTTATGAGGCAAAGGTCAAATTGAAGCATGGGAAGAATAAGATTACTCTACTTTGTACCACTGTTGAAAGTTAAGGGATTCAATTCATCTTTGTGTAAGACTAGCAACTATTAAGCAGGAACACCCATATCTTCACCATCTTTGAAGTAAAAAAGGCTAAGAACAATATGTTAATAATTAACGTAGCTAGTTCTCATACAAATTGTAGTGGCTCTAAGGATAGGATTGTGTTTATGTGTGTGCGTTTGTATGTGTATCTATGTGAATATGAATATTATGAATGATAGAGACAAGAGAGAAACCAATAATATAATTTATCATTTTTTATTTATTAGACAATAATGTTCTGATTGAAGAGAACAATGGATACATCTACTAGAAAGAGATTTTACAAAGCTATTTTGTGATGTGAAATATGATTGTTGCGATCGAGATCATGGTGGAATAACAACTCACGAGATTTTAAAGATGAAAATGGAGTCGTCACTAATTTTATTTTGAATTTGAAAAAAATTAAAAAACTATTATTAGAAAATAGTCTTTGAAAACTAGATCGGATTCGAGAGTTGGTTATGAATATGGAATGGTGGAAACTTAATCTCACAGCGCCCCTAATAATAGTATATGCTTGAAGTGTGTGTGTGAGTGAGCAGTGTGTGGATGCAGATTGCATGTGTGCACTGTGGGAACATAGTGGAATAAGTGCAGAGAGATACTTGAGTATGTGTGCAGAGAGATTACGTGAGTGGAGTGAGTGCGGAGAGATGCTTAAGTGTATGTGTAGAGAGATTACGTGAGTGAAGTGGGTGCATAGAGATGCTTGTGTGTACATAGAGATTACGTGAGTGAGGGGAGTTGTGTGTGTGCAGAGTGATTGAGTGTAGAGAGGTTGCAAAGTTTTCTTTTACTTTCTTTTTCTTTTTCCTTTTTAAAAAAAAAAAACAATTTTTTTACTATTTTTTTTATTTTTTTTTTATTTTTTTTTATTTTTTTTTTAAAATCGATCAAAATTGAGTGTTCACCATCATGCATAAATTTAAGATTTAAAAGTTGATTGAACTTATGATATTTGCTTATCACTTTTTGTTCTATTCGATTCATTTAACTAAAAGTCTTAAACAGGTTAGAAAGGCTATCTTGGGTTTAAAAAACTACCTATAAGCTATTTTTTCTTTTCTTTTCTTTTCTTTTCTTTTGATAGACATTTGTAAGTTGTTTCTGGCTGAGTAACAAATTGGTGTGATTTCCTACATATTGTCATTAATGTTGACGTTATGAAAAGTCTTTGATAGGTACCAAGAAATCTGAATACTGGTTTATTGAAATAAAACCACTTACTGCTACTAATATCAGTGTGAATCAGTATTTAGATGAGAATTCTTATGTTTATACTCTTTCAACATAGGAAAATAAAATTAACTGCAGATTATGCAAGCTTTACAAGAGGCTTGCTCTCTCCTTCCCAAATCTCCCAATTCTTACCTAACTTCTCTCTCTCCCTATCCTCCCTCATATTATAGCTAACTTGCCACATTAATAGGTTTATTAAAAAGTTCATCCCATCTTCTCTCATTTCCCACATAGCCATCAAAAGGAGTAATAAGTAATAACTAATCATCTCCTGCATCTCTCTCTATATATATTTGTTTGGTACAATCTACAATGTACAATTAATTGTCACTTTGTTATTCCATTGAAACAAATATGCTTTAGTGACATATATTCAGAGTAGCTATAGCTACAGTGGTTCATTTCATGAGATCATATATCAAAACAAAAGGAGAATTCTAACATATCAGACCTGCTATCTAACCTTTCAAGTTGAATACATAACATATAAGGTGTCATACGTTATTCTCACATCATTTGAGTCATATTATTTATATAATAACATATATAATAGTATAAGTTTAACTGAACTTATTTGAATTCAACTGAACTTATTTAAATTTATCAGTGACATATGCTGCATGTTTTTTTGGACAGAAACCCCCTCCCTAACATTCTCACTTGATAAACCATGGCCAAATGCCTAATATCTAAATTATTAATGATTCTATATCTCAATTGGCTACTCTTACAACAAAATAATAGATTATTTGAGAATCAGCCAACATACGAACAATTGATAAAAACAAATACAAACCTCTTTTTATAGTTTTAATAACTCATAATGAAAGTGGCCAAATTTTCATTGAAGCATTCTATCAAATAACTTATCAGCAAGCCAATAAAAGCTGAAATTCATATAAAGAATTCTCAGAACAAATTTTCAAAACAAAGAAAGCAGTTGTGTCCATCACTTTTAGTATATTCATAACCAGAAATAGAAATAAACCCATTAACCGAAGTAACAAAGAAAGCAATATGATAAAAACAGCTTAATAACAAACTCAATCTAAAATAAAATAACTAAACCCATTAAACCATTTCAGAGAACCATTAGCCAAAGCAAAAAAGGCTCTCAAGGAAAATACAGGGGCAAAGATAGATAAAAAGATCCATGGGCAAGCACTCACCAAATGATGGCATGCAAAGAGATTGAGAGCTAACATTGCAATGAGGGAGAGAGATAGTGAGATGGAGTCTTGCCTTGCAGCTACTGTCGGTAGCAGCTACCAAAGAAGATCTCATCGGCAACGAGAGGAAAGAAGAAGGTTGTAGTGAGAAGGCAAAAGAGATATTGGGGTTCACTGGGTGAGAATGGGAAAAGTTTTATATTAGCTTATATATCAAATCCTAATCAAGCTTAATCCCACCTCCCAAGACTTGATTAAATTATATATCATTTTAATGTATAAAAATAATTTGCTAGATAAGTTTATACAATATTATGGTTCCACCAAATAATTGATAAAATCATAATGTATTGTATAAGCTTATCCCATCATGCCTAATCCATTGTGCTAAACACGTCCTAAATTCAAAAAATTGCAAGACATGGACACGACACACACACACACGGATATATATATATATATATATATATATATATATATATATATATATATATATATATATATATATATATATATATCAAAGCAAATTAAAGAATTTGGTTTTTATATATATTTAATTACAAAATTTAAGAAAAAAGATTCATAATTCATTAATATCATTTCTATAAGCTTAAAGATTTACAATATTTACAATATCTTAATATATGTCACATGTGTCAATATTTGTTACCTAGCAAGTCCCTCCTATAAAATATGGAGCATAATTTCTTTTGACATTCTAAAAAATTTCCTAAACTAACTTTTCTTAATATAACTAACTATGTACAAGTACATGTGCATCCAAAAAAAATAACTAGAGGGAATATTGGTGTGAGGCAAACTTCGGTGATGACGAAGTGGACAGCTTGGTACAAGCAGAAGTAGAAGAAACGAATGAAAATAGTGGTGTGTGAAAATATAAAACTTAAAAGTTTAATAGTGACGTATGAAAAGTTAAAACTTAAAATACTGATATGTGAAAATAGTGACAAAGGACGTCAGTCATGTGGTTGAGCATAAGTGGATTACGGATTTACTAATTAAACATTAGTCATAGAAACTATTTTTTTAAAAAAAATATTAATGAGTCATGTCCAAGCTGTGTCCTAGACGTGTTCAAAGGTGTCCGAGACCTATCTAAGCATGTCCAAGACATGTCCAAACTAAAAAAAAATAATCTTTTTAATCACACACATTCTAACACGCATAACACATATATCGTACAAGTGTCTCTATGTGTCTGACACAGACAAGTGTCTGATACGTAGACACGCCTCAAAAATGATGTGTCCATACTTCGTAGTTCGAAACATATAACATTACTTTAAAAAAATGGTGTAATTATAATGTTGGAGATACACTTCCATATCGGATTACTCGTCTCACTTTCCTACTCAAATGCTTATATCTCCAATGTATAAAGAAAAGTAATGAAAATAAATTTTAACTGTATTGTGATTTTGAGTAAAAAATAAGTTTATTTTCCCGTTAAAAGAAAAAAAATTATTTTATTTTACACGTTAAGCGCTGACAATGAGCCAAATCAATTCGTGAGTAGTTCAAAACTCGATTTGTTAATTAGTTTAATAAAATTAGTTCATAAACTAAATGATCTTAACTCGAGTCGAACTGCACTTAGCTTGTTTGATTCATCAACTAGCTTGTTATATATATATATAATGTTTAATGCTTTATATTTAATGTGTGTGTATTGGTTCCTGACAATTCACAACCAAAAATAAAATTTATAAATAGACCAAAGGATTTATGAGTGTAATTTACCAAAACAATGGTTTTGCAGTTGGTGAAGGTGAGGAAATGGTGAGGTGTTGGGGGAAGGTAACGATGCTCTAGTTTTGATATAGGTTGTGAACTTGCAGGAGTTAGGTTTATATTTGCTCCAACTTCTATTTTGGACCCCGACTAGGCACCAATCCAAGTTATTATGATTGGTGGTGGTGGTGAGTTTTATCAGAATCAATCGCTGAGGTTCAACTCACCTATATTGCACCCACTTCAAAAGAGTGCTTAAAGCACCCAAGCACATAGTAATATAAATAGCCAAGTCCCACATCGGAGAGTGGGTAAAGCTCTTGATCACACAACACCTATATAAAGGCAAGATGAGGCTTTATCATTTTTAGCATCTAGTGCATTATGTTGGCCATGGCTTGATTTGTTTCTAAATTTCTTTTTATTGTTCAAGGTCCACTAATTTGGCCTTTAGTTGTTACTTCAAAATAGAATTTTAAAACAAGAATATTAGAATGTCTAATTATGTTGATTCGAGCCAAATTTAAGTTTAAAAAAATAGTTCAAATTGAACTTGAATCGAGTTTTGAACTTTTCAATTAAGTGCAAAATAATTTGTATTATGCTTTTTTTTTCTTTTTACTTTCACAAGTTTCACTTACTCAATAAAACAGTATGATTGGTTCACCTTAATTAAAATTAGCATATAGTATTTATAATATTATTTCTATATTTATTTTTGAATTTTTAAATAAGCGATTTATAACAAGTTAATTTTTAAAAAATAAAATTTCAGAACAAAGAAGAGAATCCCTAATAATAGTATAGATTAAAGATTTAAAGAGTAAAATTTTTATGAAATAAACTTTGATAAATGCTTATATCTTCAATGTATAAAGAAAAGTAATGAAAATAAATTTTAACTATATTATGACTTTGAGTAAAAATAAGTTTATTTTATTTAACAGATTATTACATTTTTGCTTTTTCAAATAAGTGCAAATAATTTTTATTCTACTTTTTTTTAATATTTCACTTTTCACTTATTCAATAAAATGGTATGATTCGTTCATTCTTAATTAAAACTAAAAGTGTCAAAATGGGGTCAATCTTGATAGGCCGACTTGAATAACCTGATGACCAAACACATTAGAACTAGTACAAAACTACAACATCTTAGCAAACTAAGAAGTTTAGAATTCAAACACAACAAAACTCATACAACAGTAACTTCGAAGTTTAGAATTCAAAAAAAAATCAAAATGACAACTTAACAAGACAGCAACAGCAACAACACAGAGCAAACAAATCCAAAATCAACAACTCATCAAGGTAGCAAGCAAATCCAAAGTCATCAAGGCAGCAAAGCAGTGACTCATTAGATGACACAACAACTACACCCAGCATAGTCAACAATAACACAAGACAGGAAAATAATCCAAAGTTAGAAACTCATCAAAATGACATTTTATATACAGCAAGGCAACAACTACACCTAGCAAAACAAATCTACATCAATAAAGCACAACAAAATTATAATTCACATACACTTACCAGCAAGTTTGGAAGTACTAATACAATAAGGCTACAACTCTAAAGCTAACCAAACTCAAAACCAGAATCCTCTTTATTTGGTTGTGGGATTAGGGCAAGTTTCAAAAATGTATAAAATACAATAATCAATATGAATGACAAAATGATACAAAAATTACACAAAAATAACCAAGTAGTTCATTCATAAAGTACCATTCAAATGCAAATTCATGTTTATTACAAAAGAGGAAAATGCTTTATCTTCTGTTCAAAATTGGAAATTAGGGTTCAATTCATAATTAAAGTGCAAATTCAAAATAGTTAAAGTGTTTCATTAAAAGAGAAAATGGACTTCACCTTAGACATGGTCATGGAACAGATCGACTGGTAGAGTATGGTGGTGGAGTACATCGACCTCTGTGAAGTATGGTGGTGTCGTAACTCTGCAGCAATGGTGGGGCTTTGGGTGGTAGGCGCAATGGAGAGGATGGAGGATGGTGGGGCTTTGGGTAGTAGGCACGATGGAGAGGATGGTTTGCGGTGGTAAGCATGATGGAGATGTGTGGCTTAGGGTGGGTAGCCGTTAACAAAATCAGAGAGGATGGTGGGTAACCATTGACAGAATCAGAGAGGATGGTCACTAGGTAGGCGCCGCTATCATTGTGAATGTCTCAGTGAGAGTGGGAGTCATGAAGGATGAAATGAAAGGCAGAGTCGCAAAGAGGAGAGGAAAAGTTACTAATTAGGGTTAGGTTAGGGATACTTATGTAATTTCAGACACAAAAGTATACATATTTATATAAGCATCAATTTGGATGGGTTTTAGAAATTGAAACCGAAAACCGAATAGTCGATCGGCTCTTCAGAAATCCAATCCAAAACAACCCAATGAATTTTGATTTTGGTCAGTTTTCGATTTTTTTGGATGGGTTTGCAGTTTTTTTGGATTACGATTTTTCTCTTGTACTTTAAATTAATATTTTTTATGACATGTAAAGGATTTTACCCTTACTTTTTTAAATAAAATTAATATTTGTCACACAAATAATTTTATGTGATGTTTATTAGTATTTAAGGTATGTAAAAGAAAAATATAGTGATAAACTATAAGGATAAGATTTTTAGGTGTAAAAAATATAAGAGAATTTTTTTAAAAAATAATAATTTAGGCCAAAGGGTCGGTCAACCTAACCCGCGGCTCGTATAGGGTCAAGCTAGGCTAGCAAATTGCTAGCCCTCCTTTTGGCTCGACCCAAAAATTAACTTAGCCCATGTGGGTCGGCCCACTTTGACACCAGTAATTAAAACTAGTGTATAATATTTATAATCTTATTTTTTATTTAAATTATTAAATAAGTGACTAATGATAGTAATTTCTAAAAAATAAAATTTTTGACCAAAGAGGAGAATCCCTTATAATAGTATAAATTAAAGATTTAAAGAGTAAACATTTTAGGCTAAAATTCTATTTATATTCCTCACGTTTCATGAAAGTTTCAATTTGTATCAAAAGTTTTTTTTTGTCTTATTTTCCTCCTAAACATTACTTTTTTGTTTCGATGTTGTCCTTTCTACTTGACACTATCCAAATTGCTAATGGCAAAGGCTGATATAGGTCCTATGTGGCCATTTCCCACCTGACGTGGATCTCATGTGTCTATTTTAGGATCAAATCAAAACTTTTATGAAACATGAGAGATGTAAATAAGATTTTAGCCTAATATAAAGATATCATCTTCTTCCCTAAATTTTATGGTTGTAAGGATTAATCTCATTTGTCCTATAATTTTTTAGTCTAAAATTCTCCAAACAATTTGATAGCTTCAATGACCATGACAAACTAAAGTTAACCCAAACTCAAACATCAAAGTTGACCCTATTTCCACACAAACCCAAAATTGAACTAATACGAAAACTCAGAATTGACAAAAAACATAACACTCTTTGGGGAATCATGAGAATACAGCCACAGCATCTATATGAAAGTAAAGGGTTTTGCATATGGTTTCTTGGTGATTTAGTTTCTACTTAACTGTGGAGACTGGAGCTTTGGTACAATGATGATGGTTGGGCATTTGGATTTTCATGGTGGAGGTGCGATGATTTGTGGCATATTAGAATTGCATGGATTTCATATGGGTGCTTTGGTTAAGTTTGGTACCAAATAGAGGCTAAGGTTGCACAAAGAGCTACAGTGGTTGGAGGAGAGGTAGAGATGGTAGAGGATAGTAACTGGGTGACTCAGTTTGTCTTTGAGAGGCTGTGAATGTCATTGTTTTTGGCTTAAAGAGTGTGGAATAGGGGGCACTTGACCTGGGTGGAAGAATGGGGACTGTGTTGTGTGTTTATGTGATGGCAAGGAGAGGAACTTGGTTTTCGATGGTAGTGATTTTGTTTGATGATTGTGTTGGGAGTGAAATTGTAAGGATGAATGATGGTGGTTCTGTAACCTTAAAATTAGGGGTAGAAGACAAATTTGTTAAAGAAGATGACATGTTTATGTCAGGCTAAAACCTTATTTACGTTCCTTACGTTTTACATAAGCTTCAATTTGGTCCCAAAATTGACACATGTGATCCATGTCAGGTGGAAAATGGCCACATAAGATCCATGTAAGCCTTCACCATTAGCAATTTGGATAGCTCAGGTTGAAGGACAACATTTAATAAAAAAAGTAACATTTAGGATGCAAATATGACAAAAAAAATTGATAGGACTAAATTGAAACTTTCATAATATGTGAGGGATGTAAATAGGATTTTAGCTTTTTTTTTAAATAAACATTGATAAACTATTTTTTTTTCTTTTTATGAAAGAAATCCCTTAAAAGTTGCATGTGACACGAGTCACAATATATTTAATGAAATGGTGATTCCATTTCATGTTTTTTTTATTGGAATAGGATTGCAATGTTTATTTACAAGTAAAAAAAAAGAGCATGGAAAGGAGATTCCATTTCTTGTTTCATTCTATAGAACTATGAGTTACTATTTCCTCTCGAAGAAGTGGGATATGTGATTCTATACTCTATGAAATGAGATTTAATTTCTTTTTTCCTAATAAATCCTCATTTATATTATTTAATAATGATTATTACCCTTCATTAAATTATCCATTATAAATCTTGATTTTATTCCAACTTATCCTTTATGTCTTACAATTAATTTAAAATACTCGGGTTAATTTTTATAGATTATAATTATGTATATATATGAAAAATTATAAAAATAAAATAATATAGTGAAATACAAATATCATCTAAAGCATTATGAAGAAATATCATGAAAAATGAAAAGTTAAATGCACAGACAATCCATGTATAGGATGAAGTTGGCAAATGCATAAGATTTGAGAGTTAAATTATGCACCCCAAACCTTTGGGTTTCTTTGCAAAACACACTGACCTTACTCAAACCTTTCTCAAGTGACTAACTTGGAGTTGAGTAGAATCACAACAAGCACATAATGAGATTGAGTAGGGTTGTTAAGCACTTTGCTCAACTTGGTTAGATATACCAACTATTGACAACAAGTTAAAACTAGTGAATAACTTCCAATGAAAAGTTTTAGAAATCCTTAACGTGATATGTAAAACTTATTTCTTCACAAAAATAAGACTTTAAACTGGTTTTGACTTGCAAAATCTTATAAACTAAATATCTTAGTTATGGTTGAGTTAAAACTTGGTGTGAACTTGTAAGAACCAACTAAGTAAAAGTACAATATTAACAAAAAAAAAAACCTTAAATGCAAGGTATATGAGAAATGAAAGCTCAACACCAAAAGTTAAACATAGTTTTAACCTCTAAGTTGTTTGGGTGTGAACTTAACTAAAGTGTTATATAACAACTAGCAAAAGCTTGATAAGCAAATGAAATAACGTATCAGATCAAGTAATATAAACAAGATAAGGGATTAGAAAGCTCAACACCAAAGATTTATACAAGTTCACCCTAAACCACATGGGCTACATCTAGTCCCTAACTCATCACCAAGATTTTTTTCACTAAAACAAGTAGTCAATGTATACCACAACCGCTTCTAACTTATAAGCAAGTATTCTTTATTTCCTATAACACTACAAAAAATGTTGTTTAGACACAGTTTTAATCATGGCTAATATCCTAAAAATCATGGCTAAATTAGAGACGGAACAATGTCATCTCTAATTAGAGACATAATTTTTTTAGTTAGATACGAACATTTTCTATCGCTAATTTAGAGACAAAAATCATTTTCCATCTCTAAATATTTAGAGATGAAATTTTACACATTTAGACATAGAATTTGTTCCGTATCTAAATCTGAAAATTCTAGTAATGGTATCTGTATTACTTGAATGACTCGTGCACTTGCGGCCTAATGAAGGGACAAACAATAAACATGTTATTTCAAGACTTGAACCATCAACTGATATATCAGGCTATTCAACAGTGAAAGAAGAAAACTGGCCAGAACCATTCATTGCTTTTTATACTTTTCATTTCTTATGCTTTGTTTGTTTTTCTCTTTCTTTTTTTTTCTTTTTCCATTTTTTTTCAAATTAATGCTTTATTCTTCAATTTTGCATTTGGTTCCTTCAGGCTCATTTCGTATTGGATATATATACCCCTACTCACTGGACTTACTTCAAGAAATAACACATCATGTACCCAACAAATATTGATGGTAGGAAGAAAATGCAATGCTTTCATATACATTAGAACAGTTAACAGGTTAACGAACACAATGGTTGAAAAACATATAAGGCCAAATAATTATAAGGCTTCAAAATGGGACCTAGAGATATCATCATATCAAGGTAAGCTTGAAAAGGCTCAATCAGTCCAAGCGATGTCCTAATCATTTCCTCAGTCATGCACAATCTAGGATTTCGAAATAATTTCTTTGATAATCGAAACTCTACATGTACATCCATAAACTTTCTCTAGACATGCACTCTTATCATTTTCAAAGTTACACTTGCATCTAAGTAGGATGTAAATCATACATAAAAAGTGACTAAATTGTTTTACATGTTTCTGATCACATATAGTTTTGCTAAAAGTAATCAAATCGCAACCATTTATGTCATTGGACAACCAATTCCACACTAGTATCAGTTCAATCATGCATTAAGAATTGAAATTTTTTTCTCAAAAACCCATTAGTAATAGTCAAACTTAGCATATGACATGTAAAAATGATTACTATCATTATTGCATAATTAAAATATCAAAACATGTTACACAAATTCAACATTATAATAATACAACATGTAATGATACTCCCCCAAACCGAAGTGAGATAGTATCCTCACTTTCCTTAGTAAGGTTCTAAGCCTATCACAATACTGACATGTGAGAGCTGAGTATACTACAAATATTTAAAAGCACTTAAAATAAACTATGTATAATATATATATTACAGGATGACACACTGCAGCACACAACATCCATACCGTGGTACATTTGGTCAGAATGGGTGCTTTCAGCAGCACCCATATCAAATCTCTCTCTTTTTTAAATAAGTTTAAAAGGCACGTCGCAGTATTGAACTTGCGATGCCGCGACGCTAAGCTCTCTGGATTTTGGCTTGATGCGCACAAAATAACTGTCACACCGCGGCGTGTAACAGACTTACGCCGTGGCATGAGGAGTCAGCCTACAGAATTCTACAGTAAACTCAGTTTTGCTATAGAATTTGTTCCAAAGAGGTCCTCAACACCTCTAAAACTTGTCTAAAATATAAAATTGCATAATAAACAACAAAAACATACTAAAACACAAAATCAAGGAATTAAGTATATATATGACATAAAACATAACTAAAACATAAAACTAACTAAAGCTACAAAATCAAACATACTAACTACAAAATTACAAAAATCAAATATACTAACTAATATAAGACTCAAAACAAGAGAAAAACATAAAAACTAACAAAACTACAAAATTAAACATACTAACATATATAAGACTTAATACCAAAGAAAAGCATATAAACTAACAAACTCATAAAAACCTGGGTTTCCTTCCAAGAAGAGCCTGAGTTATAGTCTCAACAAGACTTTTACAAGGCAAACCGCCAAACTGTACTTCAGTATGCATCTCCTTGGAGTATGACCGATTTGATCACAAAATTGATGGATTGGATAGTAGGCCTTCTTTTGCCTAAGTAAGGTTCTCCATTGGGGGTTCTCGAGTTCCCTCAAAGGTCTCGAATGATTAAGCTCATCTTCCATTTATTGTACCTAGAATTACAAAGCATGAAGACTTAAGTTAAACTGTACAAAAGAAAACTTAAACTACACAACTTGAATTAGAACTAAATAAACTCTTATTGATATTAGCAACATAGAAATAAACCGTCATCCCAGGAAATTACCAAGGAATAAGTCTAAATTATATGGAAATAAACTAACATCCCCGGCAACGGCGCCAAAAACTTGTTTGTCCCTTTTTAAGGCCGCAAGTGCATGAATCGAACAAATAATAAAGTAAAAAAGTAGGGTATCGTTCCCAAGAGGATATTGGCTTCCAATGTTAAGTATCAACCAATAGCTTATCTAAATTCTATTCAAGGATATATGAAATAGGGGAAAATGCAGTAAAACTAATCTAAAGACAGAAAAACGATAAATGAAAATAAACATAATAGTTTAGAGATTTAGGGAATCCTTCTTCACCTCATACTTCAACTAATGTTATATAATCCTTATAAGCAACATTAATAAGTAATTAAGTTAGCTTGAAAATCTGATTTAGTTAAAATCCTATGTCTAGGTCAGTTAACCCTGGCTTACTTCACCTAGCTCATTATGCTTCCATGAGAACCAGAGTGAAATCCACTCATTAAGATCTATTCTCAAACACTTGGTATGCATGACTAAGATGTATATTTCTATCACATTAGCGAATCAACTTATCCAAGCCAATTGAACTTATCGAATATGCATCAACCATACATATGATCTTAAATCCAAATTCCTATGTCTAGGTTCATCAGATTTCAACAAATCACTTAACAGCTGATCAAACTATCAAGAACATTAAGATCTATATGATTGAACATAACCAAACATCAATATATACTCAAAGTAATACATAAACATTAATATTCATACAAAGATTCAAAGTAATCTCTAAATACGACTCAGCTAATCATTGAACACGAAAATATACACAAAATCAATGCTCAAATGATAAGGAAAGAGAAGAAAACTAATAGAGAAGGAAGAAAACTCATAGATGTAATCTTCTATGCTTGAATCATCCTCCATAAGGAAAATGACCTTCAACCTTGGCTTCCTAGACCTCTAATCTACCCAGAAATGAAGTTCCAGCCGCAGATTCTCTAAAACCTAAAAAACTCTCTTCAAAAACTCCCTGAAAATTTTGTTAAAATCGTATTTATAGGTCTAGAAAACATAATCACACCGCGACATTACATGCCTATGCCGCGTCGTGTAATTTTTGTAGCTCTTTGTCTGGATGCAAGGGATTCACAATGTCGCGACATTGATATGTCTGTGCCGTGGCATCAGCTACCAGAATACTTCTTTAGATTTCTCTTCCAATTTTGGCTCAAATGCTCCATATATCCGCTTGTTTGGAGCCCTTCCTGCAATAGAGAAATCACCAACTTATTAACAATTGTAAATCCACTCAATCACTAATATAATACGCACAATTTGCTCAATATCATAATGGAAAGTCATCAAAATAGAATATAACAATATAAGTACAAAACCTTTCAAATATGCATACAATGAGGACTTAAACAATCAATGAAAGCATAGATACGGGGCTCAAATAACTACATTTCATAGAGTTATCAGTAATCATCACCTCGTACAAATAAATAAAATGGATGCCCTTCGTTCTGGTTGAGCAAGCCCTCTCTTGATCAATCAGAGACCGGATTACAAACTCATGATCCCAGCGTCCCCTTTTGTGTCAATTTGCATATACTCTTGTTTATCCACAGCGTCTTCCAGGGTCCTTATGTTTGATGATGTCCCCAACACCTCTCTAACAACCCATTAGTATAGGTTGACATCTCAAGGAAAAATTTGTTCTCTAGGTTCGGATGTGATCGATTTTCGTCGTCCTATCCCCATATTACTGCAGTTATCTACAGAGATTGTACTCATGTCAGAATCTAAAGAGGTTTCTTTACGACTCTATAACTTTCCTATGAGTACGGACAACAAACGTGATGGCCTTGACCTTCTTATTTTTCTAACCCTATCTGCCCTTTGTATTATGTCTAAGATGATTACCCTCGACAACGACCTCTAACCCCTACCACTATTTTCATCATTAGAGGACCGTTTCTGCTGCATTTGAGGTGGCAAAGATGGTGACACACTCAAAATTTCTACATAACTTCCCTCCCAGTCATCCTTATCTAATTCTCCCACTCTCACCATGGTTGTTCTGGAAGAAAAAAAAGAGGAAAATAAGGAGTACATTTTGGTTTGAAGAAGGAAAGGGGATGGAAAGTTGAAAATGCTGCAAGAATTGGCCACAAGCCATCGTGAGTGCTCACTAGAAATCACCAAACGTTGCCGAAAAATTAGAGAGAAAATAAGGAGAAGAAGAAGATAATGGTGGAAATGGTAGAAATAACCCCTCATTCGAATTTATAGGCGCAGAAGCAACCCCTAACTGCCACCACGCGCAGGGGGCAAAAATGTCCTTTCTCAATAAATTGAAATCGAGACAATCATGACAACACAAAGATCAAACAACGGCTACCATTCAACTTTCGCTATATGTTAGTACAAAATTGACATTGGAGATGAATGACATCGTCAAATATGAAAAGACACATGTCTAGAGTGATGGTACCTATGCCATATTTAGGATCAGAACCTCATATTCAATTAAGATACATAATACGAATAACAGATGGTAGTTTTAAAACACTGATTAGACCTTATAGCCAAAATTGACATGAGGACAACATAGTATAATCCTAGATAACAGTGTAACGACACTAAATTAGAGTGATCCAACCCGAATCCCAGATAAATCCCACTGATGTCGGGGACAACTTTCCTCTAAGTACTTGTTTAGCATCATAGATATCAATATTTTAGACGAGACATTGCAAGATTCGATATCTAGATTATTACTTGGATCCCTTTGTCCACAGGTGCCGATGGTTCCTAATAATCTTGGATATCTTGACACTCAACTGTCATATCTAAGCGTCAAGTTAGAGGCAACTATTCTAGATCGGGTTCTAGGTTAGTAGTTTAAGAGTAACCTGACCCGCTAGAGTTGGATCCTGAATAATGTTGAGCTCTTTTAGACTAATAAACGTACCTATTTATAAGGAATAAATCTCTCTAAGAATCACACATAAATAGAGGATATAATTATAAGAGATAATTATCCTAACTAATACTTATCCTTATTAATAACATTGATTATTCATTAATATAAATTCAAATGTGATTTTTATCTATCATGACTCTCTTATAAATACTACACAAGGTAGCAAACGTATGTATCTAATCTCACATACTCTACCCATCTTGTGCATAATTTAACTTGAGTGTCAGAGTATTTTTTACAGGTACTCATTCCTTGCACTATCGTCGCAACCACCGTGCAACAAAGGAAACCACCTTAATCCACCTTGCTTGAGTAATCTTTTGAAACTCATTCAGAACATTATATGTTCATTCACTACCAATAAGGATTTGGTGTAGTGGTAACCGAGCTACACTCCCAAAAAGAAGGTCAAAATTCAAATTCTAAAGTAAATAATTGTTAAAAGAGTCTCTTAATTGCGATATTATCCAAGGGTTAGTCTCACAGTAATGTCTATAGGAATACTTGGTTAAAGATTAAAAATCATAAATTCATTCACTAAAAATTTTGTTCTAAAATAATAATAAAAATACAAATTTTTATCTTATTTCAAAGTGAAATAAAAAAATCATAATATATATAATATATTAAATAAAGATATATTTAATGAGTTTGCAACTAGCAGTAGGCGACCCTTCCTCAATTTATTAAACCTATATCTATCTCCGTCATTGATAATTCTCACTAATCTCTACTAATGCGAGGATTTTTACCATTTCTAAGAAAGACAAAAGTATAATAAATAAAAAATAATTAAGAATTCAATTTCTTAAAAACAGATTTCTTTATTTTATATAAAAACATAATATAATATAATGATTTGATTTTCTAAAAATCGACTTCTAAACATTTAAAAAGAATAAAAAAGTAAAGTTAACGTTAAGAAGTGGGTTTACAGCAAACTGATTTTTCAACTTTAAAACTTTAAAAAATCAGCACGTTTTATATTAAAAAAAATAAGCATATTTTAAGAATTAAAGTTTTAAGTGTCGTAGTTTGGAAAATAAAATAAAAAAGTAACTATATTAACCTAAAAAGTTTGAAGTGCTGTAATTTTCTGTTTTTTTTTTTTAACGTGGAAGATACCTTAATTAGAGGCCAATAGAGAGTACATCCAAAAGTGCAAGACTATCTATTGCAATAGGAGTTTGCTCTAACCACAGATTCCCCAGAAGGTCCAGCCCATTTTGCTAAAGAATGGGCCACACGGTTGCCATCGGCATCGCTCCCAACATGGGGCTATTTTTCATTTCTGAAACTGATGACTCAACAGGGTGCAGTTCCTCACCAGTCACCACCAGGCCGAAGTAGGAATTCTGGATTTGGTGCATTTACAAATCGCCTTGGCAAGTTGCTAACAGTCGGTCTCTGCTTCGATCTGAAAATAAAGCTCATCTCTAGTGCAAAGGATAGCCCAAGTTGTATACCCATAGCTTCAGCCATTCTAACTTCCAATGGCTGATTAATTAGCGGCAGCCATCAAGTTTCCTTCAGAGTCCCGAATCACAGCACCCAACTCCCGAATTACAGCAGCATTGGTATTGAGCTTATTGGGGTGGTGGTTGCCAAGATTTGGCACTCATTCTTCCCTCTTTGATAATAGGATATATGAAGAATTCCATTTTTCTTATATTTTGGCCCTAAACCCTTTCCTTCCTCCATTTTTCATTTTTCATTTTCAAAATTGTGAAATCTGAATCAATGGCTGCCCTTGTTCAAAGAGCGCATAGGTGCAAATGGAATTCTTCTTCATCTTGGTCGGTCTTCAGAATCCTGAGGAATAGACTCTCTAGTACCTTGGATTTTGGAAGCAGAGCGTACTCAGTGGCCAAATCGCCCGTTGAATCTAACATTTTGCGGATACTCCGAAACGAGATTGAGTACCAGTCTGAGTACGCTCCTCCACAGCAGGTTCCTCTTCTTCTTTTGGTGTTTCATTTTCCTCGCATTCTGTAAATTAATAAAAGCAATAATTTTCACTCTTGTTATTTGGTCTTGAATATTCTGAATGTTTCAAAGAAAACTTGCGTGAGTGTGAAGAACTGAGGGTGACATAAATTGGTGAAAGAGGACCAGATGAACTTTGTTTCAAAATTTATTGGTACAAAAAGTTTAGGCAGGGAAGCCTAACTTAAGAGAATCCCTCCCAAGATGACGTTTAAGTCAATACTGAATAATTAATTATCTCTTTCCCTAGGGCTACGGAAATTTTAGGGATTAAACTTTATAGATTTAATTTTGTTTGGTTAATAAATAAAGGAAGGAAGAAAATTTCTGGAAAGAACTTTTTCCCCAGTTTTGGGATTAAATCTTACACCAAGTGAGAGTGGGGTAAAAATTCCCCCTGCTCCGACACATGCTGATATCCTGTTGATGTTGCCACCGACTGGTACAGCTTCATTGAGAAGTAATTCAGTTTCTGATTGGCGCCGAAGGACAACTGGCCTTAGTTGACGAGAAGCACACCATCAATGATGAATACTGAATCGTGGGTTGAGGATGAGGACGAGCTTGAGGGAGGAGATGATTAGAGGGTTGATGGTGAAGCTGTAGAAATATACGTGTGGGCTTTGTCGCTGGTGACGGAAGAGGTAGCAGGAGGAGGAGGAGAGAGGGGAGGACCTAGCAGTTCTTGCCAAAGGGAATGGGGAAGAAGCAGAGGATCTTCTCGTGGGGTGGCAGATGCAGAGGGGCTCCAAGACGATGAAGGTGGCGCTGCCAGTGATGAAGCAGTCGGAGAGCCAGGTGCTGCTGTCTGCTGAAGGGGTGGGTGGAGTTGGTGGGGCTGCCACAGTTGATGTAGTAGGAAAGAGAAATAGAGAGAAGGTATAACAAACAAGCCCTATTAATTTTTACTCTAAAATTTTCTCCGCTGAACTTTTCAGCCTCTGATTTTAAGGATATATACCAAACTTACTCTAAGCATGATACCATGAGAATTCATTGATACATTCATAAAATGAGAGCAATTGATAGAGATTTCTGAAATCTCATGTATTTTGTAAAGGAAGGAAAAATTGGAATGAAAGAAAATAATTCAACCGAAGTTGGCAAATGGGAGTGAAGAAGGAAATACCAATAAGAATGAAGGTTGTTTTGGAGCCCGGTTACTCTTCTTATATGATCATACAAGATTGAAGAGGGTATTTTTAATTGAAGAGGAAGAATGTAGTTATTAGGATTTTACCTTTTTGAGTCTTTTGATTCTCAATAAATAAGGATAATGTATTCAATGTTGATTACTTCTATTTTTTTATATTTTATTGCTTTTCATCAAGGATCAATTTGTTGGATTGTCTGCAATTCTGCATTGTAATATTAAATCCTTGTTTCCTTAAGAATAATGTCTTTTTCTAACTTATGCAGCTTGCGACCAAATTCAATTCATTTACGGTTGAGGAGCGACCTGGTGAGCAGGTGATTACAATTAGGGGGAAGTTTGGGGACAGGGAAGATATCAAAATTGAAGCTACCATGTTTGATGGGTATGAACATGTTCCTGTGCTTGGAGATGACAGTTCTGGGGTAAATGTGCTTCTTCACCTCAGTCTACTTGTCGATATATCAAAGGGGGAAGGTGGCAATGAGTTAGAATTTGTCTGCTCAGCATGGCCAGGGTGTTTAAGTGTTGAGAAAGTTTACATATTACGGCGTGGTCAGATGCTAGCTAGGCCTTACCTGGGACCTGATTTCAGGTTTGGCTTACATTTTCACCTGTGCCTCTCATACATTGGTTGTTAGGCAGAGAAAAAACAAGCTTGAACTTTTCAATTTTGTTCATTGGTTCACTGGCCAAGAACTTCATATCAAAGCCATAGCTGTTTTGAGGTCATTTGGTTCCTCAATGTCGGTTTGCTAATGATTCTTACTGTTTTCAATTGTTGATTTCAGGAATCTGAATGCTAAGATTCAGGAAAAGTTTCGTGAGTACCTGGATGCAAGGGGAGTAAATAATGAACTCTCTGTTTTCTTACATGATTATATGATGAACAAGGATAGAATTGAACTTCTACGGTGGATGGATAGACTCAAGTCTTTTGTGGAAAAATAGACTGGTGAGCTTGGCAACTAAGAATTGATGTAAACACTAACACCAAGTTTTTCCATTGTAGGAATTAGTTTCTCCAGTAAAAACTCATTTGATTTGTAGTATTTAGCATCAGTTTCTTTATTTGATGCAAATACACCTCAAGAATGTTGAGCAATAGGGGAGGCAAGGGGATTTAATAATGAACTCTCTGTCTTCTTACATGATTATGTGATGAACAAGGATAGAATTGAACTTCTATGGTGGATGGATAGTTTCAAGTATTTTGTGGAAAAAAAATAGACAGGTAAGCTTGGCAACTAAGAATTTATGTAAACAATTCTAAGTTTTGCCATTTTAGGAATTAATTTCTCTGGTAAAAATCCATTTGATTTGTAGTATTTGCATCGTTTTCTTTATTTGATCCTCATACAATACACCTTAAGAATGTTGAGCAAGAGGAGTCCTGTACTTACCTTGTGGTTTTGGATACATTTTGTTTTAGAAATTTTAGTGGAAGAAATTTAGCAAAATATCTGAAAATTTAGTAACAAATAGAAGTATGAATTTGTTTTTGAGGTTGACAAGTGGTAGAAAGGCTAATTACTCTGTAAACTGATGCCACAATTGTTGAAACTTTCTTTTGATGTGATGTTATGAGTAAGAGTAAGCTAAACTGACATTGGGTATTATAAGCTAACCTTTTTTTTCTTTTTTTTGGTCTAGTTTCATTTGTGATGCCCCGGCATTTATGTTCCGTGTTCATAATCGGCTCTCCATTCTTTATTGTGCTTTATTTGGTGATATATGAGTATCAAATGTATTGATATTGGCGACAAGATGACATATCTTTTAGGTTTTGCTTCATTTATTTTTGTTAATGTTGGTGTAAAATAAGCAAAGCTTCTTCCAAAGTTGCTAACTTGTCTGCATGAATTATGTTTTATTCGTAGTAGTTGCTAACTTGAGATTGGGTTGTGTCCACCTTGAATTGATTTGAATTCTTATCTTGGCACTTATGTTGCATGGGTATGGGTACCGTACTGGTATCCAGTACGGATACGGGTACGGGATACGAAAATTTTAAAAAAATTAGAGTACGGGTATGATATATATATATATATAATAAACTAAAATCTTACACAATAAAATATGACAACATAACATAAAAATTAAAACATACAAATTTTAACATAAAACATACAACATAACTTAAATTGTTCAATCAAGACAACATCACAATAAGAAATTGCAATACTTAAGTTGTTCAACATGACAACTTCTAAAGATGATTACAAAAATTAAACTCCAATAGTCTTAATTTTATCATTTCCTTGCCCATCATCAGTGAAAAGAACAGCCTCTAAATTTGGTTCATCAAGAGAGAGATTAGCAACTTCAAGAATTCAAGCTCCTTCAAATGGATTCCATTCATCTCCACTAATGTCCCACATTTTAGTCTCACCCTCATTATAGTTCTTATTCTTCCTTGAGAGGAAACGAAGATTTGTGTGGACAAAAATTAAATCTTCAACTCTCTTAGGATTTAGTCTATTCCTTTTCATGGAGTAGATAAAGAAATATGTCCTCAAATTCCTTTCACAACAAGAGGAAGAGGAAGGTTGTGAAAGGAGCTTCAAGGCAATGGTTTGAAGTTTGGGGATTGAAGCTTTATACATGACCCACAATTCCTTTGGTGTCAAGTTTCACCTATCTTGCAAGCAATCAAATTGGCCAACCTCTTATTCACCACTTGAGAATTTAACAAACTTTGAAGTGACTGCTCGCATTTCTTGAGGATCCGAAAAGTAATCCTTTAGGCATTTGTTTCTCCCCATACAAATCTCATTGTCCTTATGTGGAGGGGCTCGTTTTGGAGCTTCCTCAAACTATTGTCTACAATAATATCTATTATACAAAATATAAATTGTGATTACTATAATACAAAAACCAAAGTACATCTAAGAAAAGGTAAAAGAACTTGGAACTTGAAAGTTAATTAAATTTACCTAGGATTAAGTGAATGAGCCAAGCAATGAAGATGTGTGCTACTTTTATTCCATCTAGAAATTAGGATGCCATACACCACTCCATAAAAGGATGAATGTTGATTCAAATCCTTTTCCTCATGTTGATAGATGGCTAGCTTCACTTGCTCAATCATAGAATCCCATTTCTCATAAATCAAATGAAGGTTTGACTTATCGGTGTCACAAGAACGAAGCATATCATAGATGAGCTTTGTAAAGCTTAGAATATAATTAACTTTATCCCACCAAAGGTCATTCAAAATTGTTTCTTTCATAGAGGTAACCTTTTAAATATCATCTTCTCTATAATGAGACCATTCTTCACTAATGATCATAGATTGGAGACCATGCTTAATAGTTTTAAACCTTTTAAGCATTACAATGACGGAGACAAATCTAGTTTCAGCAATAGAAAGTAGCTTCAGATGCACAAATTGATTATATATAACTAGCCTCATGGAATGATTCATGATAAAATTCTTAATGAAAAAGGCATCATCAGCAACAGTAGTAATCCAATGACCTCAGCATAAACACTCTCATTATTTGGATTATTTTTAGCAGCACAAATATTTTTTAAAACAAGGTTCAAGGTGTGCACCACACACAGTGACCAAAAGATATGAGGATAAATGGATTCAACAACTGCTCTAGTAGCCTTGCAAATAGGTGCATTATCAGTAATGATTTGCACCACATTTTGTGGTCCACCCTAATCAATGATGGACAAAATCAAATTAGCAATGTAATGTTTGTCCTTAAACTCACCAAAGCCATCAACTGCCTTCAAGAACATAGGTCCCAAATCTGATGCAGCCATGAAGTTAATCAATGGTCTTCTTTGTGCATCAATCCAATCATCATTCACTATACTCACACCTTTTTCTGGCCAAATGTCTTTAATGGGTTGAAGTAATCTCAATATGTGGGTTTTTTCTCTTTGCAACATTGAAGTTCTTATAGCATTGTAGCTAGGTGGAAGAAAACCAGATAGGGTAGTGTTTGCAGTATATATGAATGAGCTAACAAAATAGGGATTTCTAGCCACATTGAATGACAAACTAGCAGAGTAGAATAGTCTGGCTATTTCACATGACAAATGATCTCTTGCCTCATTATTAAATGCCCTTCCTATTACACTCTCAATGCCTCTTCTTCTCTTGTTCCCATCAGAAGACATATAAACTCTAGGAGGGTTCAAACTCGTAGAGCCAGAGGGTAAAGGAACTTGCACTGGCTTTGCATTCTTCTCAATAGCCTCTCTTTCTATTTGCTTCATTTCTTGAAGATAGTCATTTAGCACAACATTACATATGCTAATCCTATGTCCTTTTTCCCTCAATAGATAAGACCTCACTCTAAAATAAGATCCCTTATAAATTCCTTCACAAAAATTGCATTTCCAACTTGCATTCCCTCCTCAAGCTTTTTTAATTTTGCAATATAGTCACATTTCCAAAAGGGGACAACTATTTTCAACAATGCTAGTTGCATATTTACTAGTCAAAGAAGCAGAAAACTGAGAAGAGGTTGTGCCACTACCAGAGGCAGACCCACTACTAGACCCAGCACCACCAACACTGGCAGAGCCTTCACCAAACATTTGGACTCGAACGAAAAGACGACAGGGCGCATAGAGGACGGAAAGACGAGAGGGAGGGCAGCGAACGGACTAACGAGAGGGTGCCAAGCAGAGAATTGAACGGACTGACTCGGGTACAAGCAGAGACTCGAACGGATTGACGTTCCACACTGCAGTCGCTGGAGTTGCAGAGCTGAAGGTGAAGGTTGGGTCGCGCGGGTAGAAGGAGAGTGTATAGCTGAATGAAGGTCGAATGGAATGGGTTAGGGCAGGAAGGAGAGAACGACTGAAGCAAAATTCCTCAAACGACTGTGTTTTTGTCAAAAAATGGGCCAAGTCGTACCCAGTCGCAGAGGAGCCATACCGAGCCGTACCCAGCCGCTGAGGAGTCGTACCCAAATTCAATAAAAAAATAATTGGGTATGTACTTGGTACATACCTAACGCGTATCCATCGTGTACCCGTACTCGGTACGTATCGCGTACCGGACTTATATTTGCTACACGTGTTAGGTTGTTATTTTTATATGTAAAATAATATGAGAATATTTACTGTTTTGGTGTAAAATAATAGTTCTGAGACTGAATCCTGTGATATGTTGGCAACGTGAGTTTTCATGAGGCTTCCTTTTGTGGATGAGTAATGTAATGTGCAGCTCACATAAGTCATAGGGGATTGTGCACCATTGATATTGCTGAAGAAGAGAAGAGAGAGAAAGAGAAAGAAAAATGGATGGTGGTGATGAGAATAATGTAAGTTATGTCAGAAACTTTTTTATGTTTAAGTAACGTTGTTTGTGGATTCCTCTTAAAGATGCCGAACCTATCTAAAATTGCTTCTTCCCTTTCAAGATTATCTAACTTTTTTATGTGTAAGTAACATTGGTGTTACTTTTGTTACAATTCTAGATTGTCGTCGGTTATTTATTTTCCCTTTCTTTCACTGGCTTTCGCAAGAATATGAGGGTAGGAGGGAAAGTGCTAATAAATGCATATTTCATCCTAGAATTGATGTTAGGCTTCAAATGATCAAAATGTATTGCCTCCCTTGAATGGATGCAAACCTATATATGGCTTCGAAGTGAATATCAACTACTACTGGTATTACATTTGTTAAAATTCAAGATTAACGCCCATGAAATAACTCCATAATTTCAGCAGATGCCTTTTACTTACCATTAGCAGTGAGTTCATTAATTCTGCAACGTTTCCGAATTTCCTTGCTATTTAGCTTCAGTGGAGCATCAGCTCCTGCAATGTTTCCTAATTTCCTTGCTCTTTTGCTTCAATGGAGTATCAGCTCCGTTTACAATGCTATCACCCTACTTAGCTTTGGTATCTTTCTTCCCTTTGTAAATAACAAGTGGCTTGTTGCCCCTCTCCAAATTCTTCATAGATACATCAACATTTTTTTCATTACAAGTTATTGTATTTTGTGTTTCATTATCTTAATTTTTAAACCAGGTTGCTCACAGCAGTGATCTCTATTTGCTCCAAAGCTCAATCTCTTCCATTTCTTTTTTGAAGTCAATCTAGGTTTGCCATTTGTAAGGACTATACATCTTTTGGAAACTATAAGAACCTTGCTGAGAGAAAACAATTTTTGCTGGTTTTGGCACTTCTCCAACCAATTTCCCGCTAGATATTTCACCAACTCTTTTACCAATCAGGTGTAGTCAGAAAAAAATTTACCGATCAAGTATAAGTCAAAAATTAATTACCGAAGTAGTATAAAATGAATAGTATATTATAGTAAGTCATGGCTCAAAGACACGACTTACATTCTCATTTTTTTTATTAATTTTTTTGGGTAAGTCGTTAGTGAGAAACACGACTTACCTATAATTAATTTTTTTATTTATTTCCCTACGAAGTCATGCTTACTGAGCACAACTTAATTTTTTTTTTATTTCTATTGAAGTCGTGGCTCCCAACCACGACTTCTGTTTTTTTTTTAAGTGTCATGGCTTTGAGCCACGACTTGTGTAGGGCAACAACGATTAACTTTGTTGCGACTTGCTCTTCCTTCTCGACTTGCTCTTCCTTCTTCGCCTATATAAGAGATCCTCTCGTTCTATTGTGACTTCGTATCGTTGATCAGGATCTCTATAAGCAAATTTTAAGTTTTATTTGTCATTATGATTTTATATCAAATTCAGTTTATTTTTATTTAATTCTCTTCGTTAAAGGTGTTTATAAAAAATGTTAATTATATTTTTTTTATTATTACAATTTTATTTTCATTTACTGATCTGAAGTTTGTTATTTTTTTTAAGTTAACAGATATCATCATTTGACCCTCTTCGTAGTTCATTCAGTGCTAATGTTGGTTATATTTATGATTATGAATATAGTGATCCTCATAGGCCTCTAAGTCCTATGATCACTAACTCTGTTATTGGAATAAATATTCATTCAACAGAATCATATGATCCAGACAATGTGATTCCAGGTATAAGAGATAATGTTAGTGAATTTAGTGAAGAGGAGGATTCTCAAGAAGGTGATGACGGCAACGGAGAAGGCGAGATAAGCGTGGGTGAACCTATGACTATAACTTATGCTACTCTATCCTCATTTTTATCTAATACTAATTTATAGGCAATGCATGCTCCTGAATTTCCTGATGATTATGGAATTAGGAGAAGAAGCAATGCAAATGTGAATATTGATCTGTGGGTTGGCATGTGATTTGAATCAAAACAAGCAACAGTCAATGCAATTAAGCAGTATCACATTCAAAACTCATTCGACTTTGTGGTTAAAGAGAGCAAACCTGACAGATACGTTGCTAGGTGTAAGAAATTTGGTAACGAGTGTGAATGAAGAATTAGGGCATCATTCAATAAAAGATGTGACAAGTAGGAGATTAAAAAAATTATAGGGGAACATACTTGCACATCTTCATTAATTTCTCAAGATCACCATAGATTAGACTCGTCACTAATTTCTTCATGTGCTATTGAATTAGTGAAGGCAGATCCTAGCATCCCAATAAAGGCCTTGATTGTAGATGTACGAACTCATTTCGGTTATACCGTCACGTACAGAAAGGCGTGGAAAGCAAAACAGATGGCACTTACCCAGCTTTTCGGAGGTTAGGAGGAATCATATAGTGTCTTACCCAAATGGATGGCTGTTGTCCAGCACTTTGTACTTGGTGCAATCGTGAGATATCACACTTCTCCAAATTATGTAGATGGTATAGAAGATTCCAATAATGTGGTTCTTGAACGTGTGTTTTGGTCATTCAAGCCATGCATCCAAGGGTTTGCATATTGTAAGCCAATTGTTCAAGTGGATGGGACATTCTTGACTGGTAAATATCGTGGGACATTGCTAGTTGCTGTTTCACAAGATAGTGATAGATCCGTCATTCCAATTGCCTTTGCCATTGTTACAGGGGAGACAAAAGAAACTTGGGCATGATTCTTATATTATCTTTGCAGATATGTGACACCACAATCAAATATATGCATAATCTCATATAGAGGCAAGGGTCTTCTAGCAGCACTACGAAGTGAACGAGTTGGATGGGTTGAACCCAATGCACATTTAGTGTATTGCATTCGGCACATTGGAAGCAATTTTAACAAAGTATTTGGAAATGTTGAACTCAAGAAACAAGTGATCAACATGGGTAAGAATAATATTTTTATTTACAATATTTTTTAGGATATAAGTTAAGGAGGCCACGATTCGAGGCAAAGCTTTTGGCATTACGATCAGAGAATGGAAAGGCTACAAAGTGGTTGGATAAGATTCCAAAGGAGAAATGGACTCAAGCTTATGATGAAGGAAGGCGTTACGGCCATATGACCATGAATCTTGCTGAATGTATAAATTCAGTATTAAAGGAAGCACGAGCATTGCCTATAACTGCCTTAGTGAAAACAACATTTTATAGGGTGAGTTCATTGTTTGTTGACAATGGGAAGAAATCAATGAAGATGATGAAAGGTGGTCACTTATATTGTGAAGAGTTAATGACAGTGATGCAAGAAAATTGGCATCGAGCTAGCTCTCACTGTGTCCGCAATTTCACAAGAGAGATAGGTTTATTTGAGGTCCAAGTGGTGTCAAACACTCAAGTTGGCCGATGAGCAATGGTTTGTACTGTGAAACTAAATGAACGGTGGTGTGATTGTGGTGAATTTCAAGCATTAAGGTTGCCCTGTGTTAGACTTGATAAATGAAGTTGGTTTTGGCCATGCCTTAACAATTGCCAAAGTCCCTATCAACAATCATCTCATCACAGCATTGGTGGAAAGATGGAGACTAGAGACACACACTTTCCATTTGCCACATGGAGAGTGCACGGTGACACTAGAAGATGTTGCTATCCAACTTGGACTACCTATTGATGGACAAATTGTGACTGGAGCTACCAAGGTGATTGGCCAACTATATGAGAACAGTTATTAGGAACGATGCCTGAGCCAGAGGATTTCAAAGGACAAACTATTAGACTAACTTGGTTGGAAGAAACATTCATGCAACTTCCATATAAGGCTACTCAGGTTGTTATTGAACAACATGCAAGAGCATATATATTGCGAATGATTGGAGGTTTTCTTATGCCAGATACATCAGGCTCTCGAGTTCACTTGATGTATCTCCCTTTATTGGTTGATTTATCTAAAGCTAGGAATTATAGTTAGGGTTTAGTTGTTTTGGCCTGTCTGTACTGAGGATTGCATCATGCCACTAATCCTACATAGTCTAACATTGGAGGATGTTTATTACTTTTTCAAGCATGGGCATGGGATCACATTCTTAGCATTGCACCACGACTAGAACCATTATCTGATAATGAGGTGCAAGAAAGACTTGGCTATCCTCTTGCACGCAGGTCTAATCGTAAATTAAATTATTTTTTTTACTCTATAATTTGACTCTAATTATATGTGTGTGTGTGTGTGTGTGTGTGTAACAGGTGGTGACATCCTATGAGCACAACCTTTATACCCGGCCATGCTGCTAACATCATACGGTTAATTTTAGACCGTTTACGTATTGATGAGGTTAAGTCTACTTTTCTAATTCTATCTTCTTTCAACAATAATATTAGTTAATATTATAAAAATTAACAACTACATATATTTACTAGTTTATATAGAGACCATATGCCACACCTGAAATCATACAGCTAAATATTCCTGATGTCTCTCAAGTTGCATGTGCAATGGTGTCATTAATATGTTTTGCCACTGTTGAGTGGCACCCCGCAGATCGAGTCATGCGACAATTTGGATTGCAACAACGCATTCCAGCAGACCCATACAACTTTGATACCTTTCACAATATTGACATGAAGAGTAAATGGGAAGTATATTGGCCCAATAAACATCAACAGTGGATTGCCTTGTGGATGGACCGTCATAACCAGCTCATTCAGGGCAACCCATATAGTGGTTATTTACATGAAAACTCTGAGTATATGCAATGGTACTTACATCGCACCCGACGATATATCTCTCGAGAGGGTGCATATTTTGGTGGTACGATATGATCATTCTTTCATTATTTAATTTAATGTGGTATAAAAGCACTGCTATGTTAACATCAAATATCACTAACAACATAATGATTTTTTTTTTCAGTATTCTTTTGTGCACACAATTCAAGGCTACACTACCTCTCCAAACATTGCCGAAAATCCCTTACAAACCATACAAACCATTAACTGGGTCTGCCGTGATATGTTGAATGCCTTGGAAGAGATCCATCCATCAGCTTTCTCAACAGTACATGAGGAAACTGCTCTTACTCAACATTTTGCTGTACCTGAGCAGGAGTCTGATAAACAAAGACAGACAAAGACAAAGACGACGTGTGCAACAACGACAAAGAGAAGATGTTGATGAACATCCATAGACATCTCAAACTATGGCACATAAAGATGTCTATGTTCCCCAAGGCTTTTCAACAGCTCAATATCCACAATCATTCCACCATGTTCCTTCCATTTCTCAATTTTTAGCATATCAACATCCATCATCATCCTACCATGTTCCTTACACTCAACTTTTTGAATCACCACCACTGCCTAACATATTTGCTGCCCATTTTGGCACTCCATTCTGAACATTGATGGATCTAGATTATCGTCCAACTATGCCTAACGAAGACATTGAACATGATGGTAATAATGAGAACCATGTGCCATTACAATAAAGACCAAGAACAAGAGGAGGAAGAAGTCAAATATAGAGAGTTAAGGTTTTTTAACTTGCAATGTTTTTTGTATAATCAAGTTATGAATTAATTAATTTTTCTCATATCTTCTTGTAATATTTCTTTTTAACAAATTAATCTTAAAAATATGAAAAATGAAACCCTAGACTTAAGCAAGTCGTGTATGGACACAGCCTCACTTGAATTTTAAAAAAATGAAAACAGAAGTCGTGGCTCCCAGCCACGACTTTAGTGTGAAATTAAAAAAAACAAACAAACAGAAGTCGTGGCTCCCAGCTACGACTTCAGTGTGAAATGAAAAAAAAAATGGATAAGTCGTTGGTGAGAAGTACGACTTACCTTGAAAAATTAATTTAAAAAAAAAAAACCAGATGTAAGCCGTGGTTCTCAACCACGACTTACTCCTCTTTGGTAATTATTTTTTGACTTACACATGATGGGTAAAATTTATTCTTACTTATACCTGATTGGTAAATTATTCATATTTCACCATATTTTCCACATACTACCGGCCTTGTGATTCTGAGCATCTGCCTTCCTGCTAGAGAATGACTTCATCCTAGCATTTTCAGGTTCCTCAGAAGCTGGTTCCTACTTTTGAAAATGCCCGAAACAATCAGAAATGAAATCCTTTCTTAATTTCTTTCTTCCAAAAACTTCAGGTAATGTGTGAAACTCAGCATCAGAATTTGATTGACTCATAGTTATCTTCTTTGTCACTGTGATGCTTGCTCAGATGATTCTTGCCAGAGAGAAATTTGGATGAAAAAGCAGTGTTTCTTCGTTTGGTACCAGTTTGAACAAAAGAAGCCTTGGTAGATGATCTTTGCTGGCTTTTGGAAAGTACATTTGCATTTCTTTGGACAAACTGGATGGGAAATTAAAAGCTCCAGTACTTTCACCGTTCTTCTTATGCAATAAGGAAGGGATTTCAGAAGACAATAGAGCATCTAGAATCCTCACCTCATTTCTCTTTCGCTTTTTCCCTTTTAAGCCCTTGACTTTTTGAGATTGAATGGCTTTGCAGTTAACAGAAAGCATAATATGGTTTTGATCCTAGCCTTTCTTCCATGTCAAAGAATCTAACAGTTTATGCTCATCAAGGAGACTGAGACATGGTTGATCATTTAAGACTCTCAAATAACCTTTTACCAAGCAACTCTCACAAGTAGAGCCTAAGAAACTTAGCACTTCTTTCACTCTCAACCGCATCAGATGACTAGCCTTTTTCAAATCGTGAACCCTCATCAACTACAAGGTTGTTAACATAACCAGTGTCACCAGTACAAGAATCGACCTTGTTGACCTCCACAGGAGAAGAACTTCCAGAAGAAACATTAGAATTTTCTTGCTCTTTCAACAAAGTTTTCCATATTAATAGTTCTTTTGAAGCTTTTGACAGAAATTTTTCTAAGTTGAACATCGTCTCGTCCTTCCCAATCCAAAGCGGTAGCTGTCTGATCTAAAAGATGTTGCATCACAAACTGCTTTCCTGACCTTACTAGGCACATCTCTCCATTGAGGTGTATGAGAGCCATTTTTTATTGGGTCTTGGGCATCTAACTTCCCACTTTGCTCAAAGTGGATATTTTCTTCCTTAAGCATTCTGATCTCTGCTAAAATTTGAAGCTATGTTCAAAGAAGTTTCACCACTGGCATTTGCATATTATTGTTTAAAGGTATAACGAGAGGGTCCAATTCCTGAGAAAATTTGCTTACGGAACAGTTTACATGAGCTGCACAGGTGCATTTACCTACCAAATGTATAGATGGTTGCTCGGACCATTTTTCACATGCACTTGATCTGGTATTGTCTTTGTTTATTCCAAGGCTGAAACATCAAATAGGGAGAGCAAGAGAAAAAGGGAAATAAATGGTCAGAGGTGTGGCTCCCAGCGGAAGAAAAAGTTTTGCAGACAATTCACAATAGTATAAATGGAACCCAGATTTTGATCTGACAAGACAGAATAAAGAATGGAATAGAACAATGTTTGTGAATCAAAAAAGCCCAACTTACACGCACCCAAGCAGCCAATTTTTTAAACGGTTACCACTTCAAGGATTTTTTCCCAGTATAGAGAAAACTGCAATACCCTTGTACTTACTATTTTCTTGCAATAGAAATAAATGTTCGAGCTCCTTTCTACTTCACTTATCTGTCCCAACATGGATGATTTCAGCTGTATATATCTATCAATGTGTTTGGAAACATAATTCCACATTCATTTCACATGCCAAACTTTTACAGGCAACATTCTCTGGACACATTTTAAATCAGTTTATAAAAGTTTCTGAGGCGAAAATTACTCATTAAAAATGCTTGAAAAGAAATTTTATGAAAAAAAAAAAAGTTGCAGTGTCATCCACAAGTGTTACCAAATAATAGGCGAAAAGGCATCATTACAATAAAGACAAAAAGGACCAAAAAGTAATAAAGTAATCTATCCTTGACTCTGGATATAGAACACATGAACTGATAAAATTCGACACTGATATTCTCAACAGCACGAACCGATCCAAACATTATCTTAACACGAGAATTTATATTAGTTCACCCAAAATCATGTGAGTTATATCTAGTAACTAGTTGTTCACTAAAATTTTTATTATGAATGAGTATTGTTTGAACACTCAGCCTCTCCAAATTAAATTACAAATATTATTTGATTCGCAGCCTCTTCAGACTAACTACAAATGAATCTATGTAACTTGCACAACTCATAAGATCACTTTCACACTTAAAGAATCAATAGAGTAGTTTAAGTGTTTTTGAACTTGGGTAGCTCTCAAAATCACTCCTAGAGTATATATACATTATATTACAAAGCTTGGAAAACACCTACTACATATTCAACTAAGTTTAGTTCAAGTAAGCAGAAATGAGAAAGTTTAGAATGTGAGTTCATTGTTTTATTCTTGCTTAGGCTTCTAACCTTCAAATCTTCAAGCTGAGATCCTTTTATAAGTTTCGAAAAATAGTTGTTGAGGCTTTGCAATGGTCCATTGTACTTGTTTTGTAGGTAGCCGTTTACATTGTCCTTTTAAGTGAGTCAACATACAAGGGCAATGTGTCAATAAGTGAAAACGTTTAATATGAACTTTCTCACCTCCTACTTTCTCAGATTATGACATGCTTCAATCTTTTCAGCTGCTTAACCAACTCCATTCATTTTTTGTTCCCACCTTAATCCCCAACTTCTCCGTTGTGGACCTTTTTTTTGCCAAGAAAGTTATTTCATAAAATAGTGTAAATTTATTATTTTGAACCACATTGCTTTTCTCCATCCCTAACATCATCTTCATGATCATAAGAGGTGGAACCATTTTTACTATTCAATATTTCTATGACATTTATCACTTGAAAATGTTATTATTAGAGTCATCATCTTCACTATCAATGGATGATAGAAGATAATTCAAATAGTCAAATCTCGAACTGCTTAGAGTCACTCATATTATGCATTCTTGCGAATTTCCAATGGACTTGGCCAATTTTCAATAGATATTCTATCAAAAAATCACTTATAAGTGCTTTTTGACACATCTACTTTTTGGCAACCAAATCTGCTAGTATTTCTAGCGGATTCCAAGGAAATTTAGTTTTCAACAAAGATTTTTTTGACAACTCGATTCCGATGGAAAATTCACCAAAAAATGTAATTTCTAACATATTTTTTTAAATTTCTGATATATATTACTGCCGAAAATTATTTTCTTGTAGTGACAATTTCATGAGCAACAAGTATTCATTAATTTATTACATCAAAAAATGGCATTTAAATAGTGAGTCTTGTGGAGTCGTAAGTTATTCTTATGTTAAAATGACCAATTATTATCAAAAGCAAGGGGTTTTTTATTCCTTTTTTTTATATTCACAACGGGGTTAAAGCCCAAAGAAATGAGACTAACCAGGAACTACACTATCAAGTGCAATGGCGCTAGCATCGTTAACTAGAGTAAAAGAAATACAAGCTGGTGGAGAAGTGAAAAAATGCATTCTAATGGGGAAGGATTGTGCATGACCCGCTAGAACATCAACACATCTATTGGATTCCCTGAAAGCATGCGACAACACAAGGCCTGGATCTGTCCAATTAAAGAAGCACAAGGATGCCAAGACACACAAGTAGAAGAGAGAAGGTCTACAACAGCTTTTGAGTCTGTTTCGAGCATGACCGTAGAGAACCCCATCTCTTGAGCAAATTTCAAACCATACAGAATAGCCCACAGCTCCACCATAGTGATAGAACATGGACCAAGATCGGCCATGAAACCAGTTAAGACGCCACCCACCTCGTTCCTTATCAAACCACCATAAGAAGCTTCAAGCCTGGTGTGGAGAACTAACTCGTCTACATTGATTTTGATCCAACCACGAGGTGGGGTGCAAAAATACTACGTACTAACTGATGGTAGTTAAAGTAGTTTTGTTAGTTAGTGATTAATTATTAGTTAGTTACAAGTTAATTACTGTTAGTATATAAGCTGTAAAGGTAATTGAACAAAGTAGCTAAGCAAATTCAATTCCAAAATTTGCCATCAATCTTCTTTGATTTCTCTCAACTTTCTCATCCTTTTTCTGTTACTTTTCTCAAAAACAAGTTTCCTGATATCGTATCAGAGAGCTTTTTGAAAAGCTTTGTTGTGCCTCTCTGATCTTTAAGTATCTTTTCATTTTCTATATTTTCTTTGAATATGCAATCTTGTTTCATGGATCATTATGTTGCTCAAGTTACTACAAATCAAAATAGCCTATACTTTTGGCATCCAAATGAAAATCCAGCACTAGTGCTTATAAATCCTCTTCTTTCTGGTAGAAATTATCATTCTTGGTGCCAATCAACGAAGATGGCTTTGCAGTCCAAGAATAAGTTGAGTTTCGTTGATGGTTCTTTGCTAATGCCAGATCCTCAAGATCCTTTTTTCTTGTCATGGGAAAGATGGAATACAATGATCATCTCATGGCTCATGAGATCTTTATCTCAGGATATAGCTCCAAGTGTCATGTGGATGAATTCAGCTGTAAAAATTTGGGTAGATTTAAAAGATAGGTTTTTTCAAGGTGATAAGCCTCGAATTGCAGCACTACAAGAAGAATTGTATGCTCTCAAACAAGGTGAGCTTCCAATAACAAATTTTTTTACTCAAATGAAAACTTTGTGGGAAGAATTGGAGAATTTTAGGCTAATTCCCAATTGTAGATGTCAGTTCTCTTGCACTTGTGATTTGATTCATACTATTCGATCATATAGACAAGAAGACTATGTTATGCATTTCTTGAAAGGATTAAATGATCAGTTTTCTCATGTAAGATCTCAAATATTACCGATGGATCCACAACCACGATCAATAAGATTTTTTCTCTTGTTCTGCAACAAGAAAGACAATTGTCAACTGAATTGCTTGAGGAACCCAAGGTGTTGGTTGTAACTAACAATGGTGGGGGACCTATTTTTCAAAATTATTTCAAAGAAAAGGTTTCTATGGGCAGAGGTCAATCTTCCTATCTGAACAAATATTGCACATATTGCAAAAGAAATGGTCACACAGTTGAAGTGTGTTATAGAAAACATGGTTTTCCACCATGATATAAAGGTAGACATCCCAATTATACTGTTAATCATGTTAGCTTGATGAATGATGATGAGCAAGACAAGGCTGAGGCATCTCAAATAAATCATGACATTACCAATTTTGGTTTTACTCCTGAGTAGTATCAAACTCTCATGCATTTGTTTCAGCAATCACAACAATAGCACTTGGCTAGTCATGTAACCATTCAACCTGTTCCAAACACTAAAACCTCTACTGATTCCAACAAAGGTAACCATGTAACTCTAGCTTGTCACACGAAACCCTTAGATTGGATTCTGGATACTGGGGCAACTGATCATATTTGTTATTCCATGAGCCTTTACACAATATATAAACAAATTTCTCCAATAACAGTTAAGCTTCCTTATGGTAGTCTTGTTTTAACTTCCATATCTGGTATTGTTAACATTTCTGATGAATTGATTCTCATTGATGTCTTGTACTTACCTAGCTTCACCTTCAATTTAATATCAATCACAAAATTGTCACTTTCTTTTTTTTTTTGCAAATTAACCTTCTCTTCCACTTCTTGCTTAATATAGGACATCAATTCCTTGAAGAAGATTGGATCTACTGAAGTCAGTAATGGACTTTACATACTACAACAATCTTGTAAATCTGTTTCATTTTCTTTTTCAAAATCTACAAATCATATCAATTATGTACCTTTTGATATATGGCATTACAAACTAGGTCATCCATCTCATTCTAAACTCATTGTATTACATAAACAATTTCCTTTTATATTCTAGTTCATAATAAATTTTGTGATATTTGTCCTTTTACAAAATTAAAAAAGTTGCCTTATCCTGATAGTTTGACTATTTCTGATCATATCTTTGATTTGCTACATATGGATATATGGGGTCACTTTTCAACCCCATCTATCCATGGCCACAAATATTTCTTAACTGTGGTAGATGATTACTCTAGGCATATTTGGTTATTTTTCATGAAGGCTAAATCTGAAACTCCCTCTCACATCCAATCTTTTGTTTCTCTTGTATCAACCCAATTTAATCATACTGTTAAAATCATTGGGACAGATAATGGTCCTGAATTTTTACTCAATAAGTTCTATGTAGAAAAAGAGATTATACATCAAATAACATGTGTTGAGTCTTCACAACAAAATGGTGTTGTGGAGAGAAAGCATCAGCATATTCAGCTGTGGCTAGGTCTTTTTTGTTTCAATCAAATTTGCTAAAATGTTACTAGTCTTATACTGTTGTACATGCAGCATTTCTTATCAATAGACTTCTTTCCATTTCCTTGAAAAATTAATGCCCTTATATTGTTTTACACAAAGAACCACTAATTTTGGCATATCTCAAAGTTTTTAGTTATTTGTGTTTTGCCTCTACACTTGTTGCTCATAGGAAGAAATTTGATGCAAGATCCAGAAAATGTGTCTTCTTAGGTTATAGAATTAGAACCAAAGACTATCTCTTATTGGATTTACATACTAGAGTTCTTTTTCTCTCTAGAAATGTGGTCTTTCATGAATCCATATTGCCTTTTTAGTCTCAGTTTTTTGAAATCAGTCCTGACATTGTTTCACTTGATTTATTCTCTTCTATCCTTCTTGATTATGATAATTCTTGTTTTGCTCCTATATCTTCCCCCTTCCTCATGTTATTTCCTCTTCTGCTTTTGATTCCCCTATTCATAATTCACATTCTTCTTCTGCTAACCAATCTATTTCAGATTCAGGTATCATTGAACCTGTTATTAGGCAATCTAACAGAATTAAAAAAAAAAATACCATCATATTTACAAGATTATCGCTGTACATTGTTGAATTCAGTCCAGATCCAACATTCTTCAGGTAATCTCTATCCTATTTCTAACTCTATAAATTATTATCACCTTTCACCATCACACAAACACTTCACCTTAACCATTTTCATAATCACAAAGCCCACTAGCTATAGTCAAGCTGTTAAACATGATTGTTGGAAAAATGCTATGGCAACTGAGATACAGGCTTTAGAGCAGAATCATACTTGGTTATTGACTACTTTACCACCTGGTAAACAATCCATTAGTTGCAAATGGGTGTACAACATTAAGTATAAGTCAGATGGCAGTATAGAAAGGTATAAAGCATGACTGGTTGACAAGGGATACACTCAACAAGAGGGCTTGGACTTTTTAGACACATTTTCCCCAGTAGCAAAATTGAGCATTATCAGATTGTTACTTGCTGTTGCAGCCACTCAAAATTGGCATTTGCATCAATTAGATATCAATAATGCCTTCTTTTATGGGGATTTGACTAAGGAAGTCTATATGAAATTGCCTTCAGGTTTTCATTCCAAGGTTCCTGATCAGGTATGTAAATTGCAAGAGTCTTTGTATGGTTTGAAGCAAGCAAATGGACAGTGGTTTTCCAAATTATCAAGCTCTCTCATCTCTTCTGGCTATACTCAATCCAAGGCAGATTATTCCTTGTTTGTTAAGAAAATTGGTTCTTCCTTCACTATTTTACTGGTCTATGTGGATGATATCATACTTGTAGGAAATGATTTGTCTGAAATTTCATCTGTTAAACATTACCTGGATTCTTCCTTTAAAATAAAAGACCTTGGCACTCTCAAATATTTTCTAGGCCTTGAGATAGCTCGCACCAAGTCTGGTATATCTCTATGCCAACAAAAATATGCCCTGGAATTAATCTAAGATGTTGGTTTATTAGCTTGCAAGCCTCTATCAACTCATATGTCTTTTGATATTTACTGGTACCCCTTTTGAAGATATTCTAGCTTACAGAAGACTTATTGGTAGACTTCTATACCTCATAACAACAAGGCATGATATCAAATTTGCAGTTCACCATCTTAGTCAATTTCTCTCTAAACCTTTGAATTCTCATCACAAGGCAGCACTTCAAATTCTTAGATATCTCAAAGCATCTCCTGGCAGAGGTCTTTTCTTCTCGGCTTCCTCTTCTCTACAACTTAAAGGTTTTTCATATTATGATTAGAGCACTAGCCAGATGAGTCTTTTTCTAAAGAGATAATGCATGGTAGTAGTTTCTAGCCAAACCAACAATCGTATTACTGAGGCTTACTAGAGGCACACCTAGTCCTTCAAACATAGTCTGGTTTCGTTGATATCAGAGGGATGAGCAAGCAATGGATAAAAGGAGAGCCCAACTATCATGGTTCTCACAGCCCAGGCTATGGTGAATATTTATATATATCCAATTAGAGAGATTAGCCTAGAAGAAAGATCAAACATGGTTGGGGTGCAGTGCACCAAATCTAGCCATACCTTGGAAGCTGTACTACAATCCCTATGGACATGTAAGGTGGTTTACACGTTATAACACCATATTAGGAGCAACGTCTTTGATTTCTATATATCATTGAAAAAAAATGATTTATTACTTAAGCCTCCAAAGCTTCTTTCATTGTCACTTATATTATTTATCCTCACAAAAACTTTATACTTGAGTAAAACAAATGAGTTGTTCACGAAGATAGCCGTGGATGCCACCATAATTTTAAAATTTTAAAGAAAAATAGAAAGGATAATTTTAGATTTCTTTTTTTATTATTTTTTGATAAATTTTAACTCAAAATCTTATTAATATCAGTGAATACCATTATTGATTATGTAAAATTTATAGTTTTTCTCTACAGAATATGGTTTTATCTTTTTTTTTTTCCTTTCTTCCCAAGGTAAGAGGATACGAGAAACAAACTAGGGGCTACAAAAGTTCCAAATGCATACAAGAAGATGTTGATCTAAGCCTCATGATAGATGGAGAAATCAATACATTAATTTACTCTTAAAGTAGTGAGTGTTTTGTGCATTTCATGAATTCTTTAAAATTTAGTTAATTTTTTTAAAAAATATAGATTAAAAGAAAAAATATTTAAAACTAAAAGAGAGAAGTAGAGTTGATATATAGAATTACAATAAAAGAGAATTGAAATTTGATTTTTTTTTTTAAAAATGCTAATAATGACACATATCATTCTTTGAAAAAGATTAATATAAGTAGACTAAACTTTTAGTATTCTAATTTAATATGTAGAGGTGAATGAATATATACACCGTGTCAAACGAGGAAAAGATTGGACATGACAAAGTAGAGCAAAGTGCAAAAAGTCTGTGTTATGGAGAATTTTAGTGAGATAATTTTTTTATGTTCTAATTTTATTATGTCTTGCTAAATTCTATGTACTAAGGGGATGATGAAACTCTGATTATTTTGGCATTACTATGTTGAATTATTTTTACCCAATTTTAAGATTTATTTAATTCTATTTTCCTATAAGATTATATGAATGAACTTTTAGATGAGTTCAGTCAAGCTTTTGTCATGCTTTGCAATTTATTTGTGTTATCTGAGTATTGGTGGTAATTGTTGGATATCAATTTTGATTTCTTATTAGGGATACATTTAATAATTTGATAATTTACTATTAATTAAGAAAGTTTTAACATATACTTAATTATTATTTTTAGTACTTTATTGATAGATCTTCCGTGATCACATGCTTGTCGCTAGATGTTAATGAGTAAAATTATTTGAAATAGTTAATGTTAAAATTAATCTTGGTGGATTCTAAACCTTAGTCATCTTACATCTAGTATAAACCCAATTTGTTTACTTTGATTCACTTTAATTTGCAATTAAAGTTAATCTTTGTTCACCATTAATCATTTAATATTTTTCTTTAGTTTCTTTGTTCCTTCTGCTATTCTTTTAATTTATCTCTCTGTGGAATCGACACCCCAAAGTTGTGCTACAACTATCATGTTATTCTTTGGGTATAATCAGTCCCCTTCACCTGGGCACCTCTCACCTCTACAAGAGCCCATCCGATATTAGAATGAAAGCTCCCCTCAGAGAGAGCAAAGGCAAGATGGCGAGATAATAAGGATGATAAACACCATCTCGGGAAGCTTTACTGGTGGAGGGCAGTCAAAGTTTGCCAAAAAGAAGCACTTGAGGTAGATGTTAAGTGTTTCATCTCAGATAGCATTCAAGAAAGGCAGTGGGTCAAGGAGCACCCTATCCATTAGCTTCACAGACGAAGACACTGAAGGAGTGATCCCTGGCCATGATGATCCTATGGTCATTACAGGAATTATGGCTAACGCACGGGTCAAGCAGATCTTCGTGGATTAAGGGTGTTTGGCAGATATCTTTTTCATGGATTATTTCTGCAACCCTTCGATATGGATCTAGTTGGGTTGTCAAGGGGTGATGGGATCACGGCAAGTGTACCGGATCGTCAAGTAATAAAAACAGTGAGATACTTGATATCGTTCTCAGGGATCGATGACCAAATACCAAAATACGAAGTTAACTACTATTTAAACTAAAACTTGGATTTAAGTGAGTTCCAATAACAATAACAAAATCAAAAGAAACAAAAACAATGACAAAATTTTTGGGTTTTTCTAATTGGCAATTTATCGAACACTTAGTATGCAAGATGAAAAACAATCAATTAATGAAAGAGTTGGGATCAAGTTTCATTTGATTTCACTTGTTACATATCAATTGGAACTAACATGAGTTGATATTCCTATTTTGTTACCGAATTCTCTAAAATACTCAACTCCGAATTCCTTAGGTAATTAACCCTTTGTTTCCAATTAAAAACCCTGATTCCTTAGGTGATTCTAAGAGATAACAAGCATTAACTAAAGTAGAGCTACAAAGATATGATGTGGAGGGCATCCTAGCTTGTTACTAGGAAGTAGTTGAGCTACTGCCACACAAAATTGTCAATGAGCAATCCCGTTATAGACTAACTCGCTTTAGAAGAGTCTTATCCTTGTTATCTCCAACTATGAAGTAGTGAGAAATTCTTAGATAAACATTGTTTACCATAACCACTTAAATTAATAGTTGACATGTGCAATGATATATTTTTATAGATAAATGTATTTTAAATATTGGCCACAACTATTAATTTGAGTGTTTATGCCATGCAATACAAGCATTGCACTATTTCTCGATTCTCACAAAAATAGTAAACACATGTAGTGGTTCCTAGCAGGTTGGGTTAACTCACAAATTCATGGGTTGTCTTAACTCAATTCATAGAATGCATGTAAGGTTAGGTTGAAAAATACTCCAACCTACAAAGTATGAGTTGGATGATGAGTTTAGAAAATTTTAACCTGTACAAACCCGATCCACCCAAGTAAAAAAAAAAAGACCAAATAAAACTAAAAAAAGCTAATAAACAAAAATGAATGTAAGCTACTAGGTATTCGAAAATCATTTTTCTTTCTCCACCAAATTGAAATCTTGAGCCTCCTTTCATCTTTCTTCTCCATAAGGACCACCATATGAGACAACAAGAACTCCATCCATCCTTACGACGCCATTGCAGCAGCTTAACTTAGTAAGACTGCTTATATTTATTTAACTTATTTGAGACTTATATGTCAGTGTAAGACAAGTTATATGATTTTTTAGTGTATTTAGGGCATATGTTGATTTTAATGAAGACATATTATGTGTAACGAATTTTCAATCTTATATTTCAATATTTATTTTAACAAGAAATTTTTTTTAAAACATATATCAAACTCATGAATTTGACCTAACCCAACCTAGTGCTTTGATGAACAGGTTGGGTTCAAAAATATTACAAGACCCACCCAATTGACACCCCTAAACACATGTACAATGTTTATCCCTAAAGTTTGCACCTGCGCCACTTTTGTATGAAGTAAATCTACCTAAAGGTTTTTTCCCAATAAATTTCAACAGCAAAAAAGATTGGAAAAATAAAAAAGGAAAACATGAGCCCAAGAATACTTGGCTCATTCTTGTAAACCCAAGTGATATATCCAATAAGGGCACATGCCCACATGTAGTAATGAATCAAAAGGTCTAAGAAACAATTTGTTGTAGGACAACAATTTACAGTATAAAGGCAATGGATGCAATAAAGTTAAAAGGCTTAAAACAAAATATAGAAATTAAAAGAGAAAAAAAGAGTTAGGGGACCAAATACTTGAAAGATGTGTTTCACCCTGAGCATAAAGGGAAGAATTTCATCCACTTATAAAGGATGAAATCACAAAATGGAAAATTAGAAGGCCACAAATTAATGCTTGAGAATCACATTACTGACTCAGAAAATAGAGAGCAAAGCAGAATGCATCCAGTTACTTGATCGTAGCTTAATCCTTTTCATGAGAATTTAAAATATATTTATTCAGTCAAGAAATTTGGGGGATTTTTTACTATGTTAAGAGATTTGACTATGGTGATGTTTAATAAGTTTGATCTAGTTGTACTTAATTAAGACATTTCAGGTCTTGTTGTACCAAGATGGATTCCAAACAATGTTATGCAATGCCCATTTTATTTCCAAGATGTTGATTGAATCCCATCAAGTCACGACAGAAGTTGCTTGTGACGGAGGCTTTGGCGGTACACCTTCCCTTGGTGTGCCAATGTACCATATTTTGACCTATTGTAACAAGTGGTCTTTTGTACCGATTATGATTTAGTTAATGTAATGAACATTTTATTAAATACTGACCATATTGACCATAAAGATTAAGTTGTTGTCTTTTTCTTAAAACTGGATAACAGAAAAAACAAAACCTATTTGCACATTATCTCCACTGATTTAGTCTGGGTTTGGGATTCCTTTATGGCTGGACGTCTTGCTTACACAATGTTGTCTTTTTGTTCCATCACCATGTTCATCACTTTTACACAATGGAGGTCTTTTTTCATGGTCCCATGGTGAGTGTTCGCCTGATTTAGGCTCGTTGCTCGCCCTTGTGGTCGCCGAGCATATCCTGATTTGGTCTAGGTAACTGTATTTGCCAATTTTTGGGTCAAAAGTTTTATGTCCTCATGATGCGCTTTTTTCCTTTATTCTCAAGATTAGTAAGCTTCTCTATTGGATTCATCTTATTTTTGCAATAGCTTGTGTGGTTTTCTCATTAACAAAACTCATCAAGCATAATTATGGAGAGGTTGCCAAGGGTGACACTGACAAGAGGAACTAGGAATATGCTCTGAATATCTTCTATACCTTGGCTCTTGCAGAAGCTTTGTTGTTCTTAATTGAAAAGGCTTACTAGGAGTGCTCGCCGATTCTGGGTTCTTTTTTTGCCTTGGTGGTTGTCGAGCATATCCCGATTTGATCCAGGTAACTGTATCTGCAATCTGAGTCCTTTATAATTCTAGTTTCACTTGCCCCCTACTAAACACCAGTAGCTCCATATACATATCCAACAAATGTATCTTGCTTTGTTTGTGCTTGATTTGGCCATCGATATCTATTCTCTTTAGCATCTCATTACTCTATGGTGATGGAATGCTTGGAGATTTGAAATCTTTTTTCTTTTTCATCATCTGGAAAAAAAATCTAATGTCCAATTTTGATACTAATGGTGTAGGCCATAAGTTATTATTTTGAAGAACAAGTCATTAGATAAACTGATGAATATAAAAATTGAAATACAATTTTACCAAGTGGAGAGGAAAAAACAAGTGTGTTCAATGGAATTCCTCAAAGACTTTGATTTCTGTGGAATATATGGATTTGAGATATTTGATGAATGGTGATTTATCTTTTTAAGTGCAGTATATATAATGAATGGAAATATATATTTTTAAGTGTAGTTCTCTAATATAGTCTAATTCCTCACATGGTCTGGCTTACCAATTTAAAATTGAACTAGTGTTTAAGTTAGGATGAATGGTAGAACCTTTATCATGTGATCATTTATTTGATAAAAATAATTCATGTCAAAATCTCCCTTGGTTACCAAATGCATAGAGTCAACTTGTCTGTTGTGGGTGTAGAAACCTTGGGTGTAGAAACCTTCAATTTAGCAAGCTTAATCATATTTATTGGCATTTGCCCAGAACTAGCTATTGATTTGGTCTTTTTTTTTTTCAATGATTCTATCAATAAGTATCAATTGAATTGTCAGATCCATAACAATCCACGTGATAGATGGGATATTTGGGTTTGTGACTTATGAGACAAAGAGCTAAACATACTTTATGTGTTATGTGGAAGCGAAAAATAAGGGTTAACAACTTTGTTATTTTTGCATTTACATGGAATATATTTTGTATGAATTAAAGTAGTTATTGGGGGTTATTGAAAGTTCAAAAATTTAGTTTCAAATGGTGAAAACTTATTGTTATATCATACACTATTTGTAATTGGATTATTTCTTTAAGTGTATTAAGTTTAGAAGGTATAACTTTATTGTTGTTGAATTAGTTCAAGTAGTTTGAACTGCTGAATTTGTTGTATCATCCATTTCACAGTTTGAAGGCATAACATTATTTCTTTATGTTATACAAGCAGAAGGTTAGTATTGTTGTTGAATTAGTTGGAGTAGTCTAAACTCTAAAATGACAGATGATTAGGAAACGTCTTCCTCCCACAACTGTCAAAAGAAATTGTCTGAGGTAAAAATATTTATTACCTTATAAGGGTCAAGAAAGTGTTGCACTTTTTGCCATTGCTTTTGGCTTATAATACATTTTGAATTTTCGCTAAACCCTTGTATCATCATATTGTAGGGGGTTGAAGAGATGTCATTAGGTAATAAAGATGTAGAAGAGGTCAATGAATTCAATGATGATATAGATCATGAAGAAGAGAATCACATATATGGTATGGAAGACTTTGGAAATATTAACTTTGCTATTCTTACCCCGAATGATGTGAAAAAACTCCATTTTGGTAATGTTGAAGTTGCCTATCACTTTTATAATATGTTTGGGCAATTCAATGGATTCTTGATAAGGAAACATAAGGTTGGTTGGAATAGTAAGAAAGAGACGCTTTAACGGTCATTTGTGTGTTCTAAGCATGGGTATTGGTAGGAAATATATTTGAAAATGGAAAATCGTAAGAGGGATCACAAAGTTGTGACAAGGTGTAGATGTCAAGTAGAATTGTGTGTTTATGTTGAGGCTAGTACGGATAGATGGTATGTGACCAAGTTTTCATTTTATCATAATCATGAACGTGTTGGTGACAAGTTTTTAGGGATGCTACGATCACATAGAAGAATGAGTGATGCTGATGTTGATCAAATGAATTGCATGAGATATATTGGTATCAAGATGCCAACAATATATGGTTCTTTTGCAAGCCAGTCTGGTGGATTCTATTTGGTCAAATTTCAAAAAAAAAAATGTACGACCAGATTGATAAACAAATAAGAATGCAACATAGTGATGGAAAAGCTGCTTTAATGTATCTTGCTGGGTTGGATAGAATAGATGGAATGATGTTTTGGAGGCATACAATTGACGATGATGGTAAGTTGCAGAACTTGTTTTGGTGTGATAGGATTATCTAATTGGATTACCAAGTATTTGGTGATGTATTGGCTTTTGATATGACTTATGGCAAGAACAAATACAAGCTCCCGCTCATTGTGTTTTCAGGTGTCAACCATCACAAGTAAACAACTATTTTTGGCATTGTTGTTGTGTTAGACAAAACAAAGCATACAATATGTGTTGCTTCTAGAGCAATTTGTGGAAGTGATGAAGGGTAAAGCTCTAAGAATCAGTTATCACAGATGGTGACCTAGCAATGAGGAATGCAATTAGAAATTTTTTTCCAAATGTGCATCATAGGTTATGTAGTTGGCACTTGCTAAAGAATGTAACAATCAATGTTGGAGATCTTAGGTTTGCACAGTAGTTTAAAATGTGTGTGTTAGGTGATCTAGATTTGGATGAATTTAAAGGCAAGTAGGATTCCATGGTTGAAGAATATAAGGTGAAAGAGAATGATTGTGTTCTTATCCTTTATCAAAAGAGAAACATGTGGTCCACAAAGCACATAAGGGGGCAATATTTTGCTGGTCTAAGGACAACTTCTCGGTCTAAGGCATTGCATGCTCAACTTGGGAGGTACGTGGGTTCTGGGTACAATTTGACAGAATTCTTACATTATTTCCATCGTGCTCTGAACTATATTCGCAACAATGAGCTTGAGGCTCGCTTCAAGTCTTGTTATGGTGAACCTATGATGTAAACCCATTTGGAATTATTGGAGAGGTTTGCGTCATCAATGTATACAAGAGATGTATTCTATTTGATTCATCTGTGTTGTTGAAATTATGTATAGTGAAGATGGTTGGCTACAAGAAAATAGCTACACATGATATTTTTCTAGTCAACAAATATCGAAAGCCAAAAAGCACATGAAAAATTTCACACTACCCAAACGACATGGAATTGAATTGGTCTTGTCAATCAATGGAGTCTTTTGGGATCCCATGCATTCATAGAGTTGCTGTGATGTGATGATTACATATTTTATACATTAATAAACTCTTATTTTTAGTCATTTCACTCTCTATATACTTAATTAATTAAGTCTAGTTATGTTTTGTAAGTTTGGACTCAAATTGGACTTAATTGATTTTTTCAAAGACTATTTTGGGTCTTACATTTTTTCGTATTTCGGCCATATCTTGAGTTCTAAATGTCTGATAATTATGAATTTTACCTTGTAGGAAAGATAAGAGAGAGCTATACAACTTTGATGAGAGCTCAAAGTCTCAATCAGACATCTAGTAGAGCTAATTGGGCTTGGAAGACAGAACACGAGTTTTGTGTCTGAAACCTGAACAGTGTACAGTAATCAAAGCATAACTCGGGCTGCAAGAATTATCTTGGGATGAAATTTGGACATTTGAAATTTAAGACCCAGATCTAAAACTTTCATGTTGAACACAAAACTTGATTCGGGCTCCTTGATAGTGATATTGGGTCTGAAAGTCAAAACAGAGGTACTGAAACTGGGTCTGAACAGTTTGTAGTAATTGGGTCATATCTTGGGCTGTAGGACGAATTTTTGGGTGATTCTAGAGCCATTGGAAAGCTTAGACAATTTCCTAGAACTTTCATGAAGACCACTTGGCTCGAAAATGACGAAATCAATGACTTAAGCAATGAATGATTTCAGAGATAAGAAATCTCAATGATTTTTCACTCTTATCCTCACCATTTGACATTCTACACTCATTCATCCACTCATCCCACCTACCCCTAATCAGCTCCTTTGTCATTTTGTATCCCTAATCCTCTATAAAAGGCATCATTGGCTGACCATTTGGAGCACTTGGTGTTAGGCTTAGTTTGTACAAGTTAATGTTATGCTTGTTTATTGTTTTCCTTTGTTGTAATTTTCTCTTGTTCTAAATTGAAGTCATGTTCATCTTTCTTTTTTTCTCTCTTTCTTTCTTCTTATCCATGAGTAACTAAATCTTCATCTTGCTTGGATGAAAGAGTGAAGCTCTTGGTAATGAAATAAGGTTAGATTATTTTCTTTCTTGTGCTTAAATGATATATTATTAAATGAACATTATATGTGTTGTATTTTGTTTCCAATCAATTTAGAAACCTTCTTTGTTAATGCAGATCTTGATTTATTGTAGACAATAGGATTGGCACAGTGAATGCTTGAACTCATTTACAAATGTTGGTAGATAATTAAAGGAATCATAATATGATTACATATATAATTGAACTTTGAGTGTTATATTTTCCGATTGGAACCTCCGTTGTGTGTGGATTTCAATTGAGTTAAAAAGAGAAATAATCTTACCTTTAATTTATTACCAAGAGTGGATCTCCTAACCCAAGTAAGCCCTTAAATTCATTTGTGAACTTGTTTTATTACTTTTGGTGTTGTGACAAATTCTCTTCTTACCTCAATTAATTTTTCTTCATCAATTCCCTGTGGATCGACCTCGGACTCTCAAGAAATTTACTACTTAAGACAACCTGCACTTGGATTTGCATCCTTAAATCATGATCAAGTTTTGGCGCCGTTCTTTGGGACTTGATTTGAAGTTTTGATTTATTGAGGTTTGTTTTCTTTAATAAAATCTATTCTCTCTTCTCCTCATCGGAGCAAAAGATCGAACTTTGATCCTTGACTTTTCTTTACTAACTCTCTAACTTACTAATTTGCTAACATACTAACTTTCTAACTTTTATATTTATGTCATTTATTTTTGCTTTTTAATTTTTTTTTTTTATTTTCGTCATTTTTTTTCACAAGTGGGGTAACTCTCCCTTTTATTTTACGCACTAACTTAGTGGGGAAAACTCTCCCTTTTACTTTTCTGTTACTTATTTTTTCACACTTTATTTTTATTTTATTTTTATTTTTGGGTGGTTGGTTTATTACCCCACCTTTGTTATATATATATTTTTGGTGGTTAGTTTCTACCACATCCTTGTTAATATTTAATGGTGGGTTACACCGCCAGCTTGTACATTATTTTTTATTTATTTATTTTTAGTTATTTATGTATTTATGCTTAATTGGTATCGTGATTTAAATTCTGGTCGTTTAGTTAAAATTAATTCTGGTACTTTATATATTGACTTGTTTGAATCACAATCACACACAATTGACACAATGACTGACAATGAAAGTGTACATGATGAACCGAAAAATCAACCATTGTGAACCATGCGTGAATATTTGCAACCACCTCGAAATTCTAGTCCATCATGTTTTATCTTTCCACTCAATGCCAACAATTTTAGATTTAAGCCAGGTATGATTTCGTTACTTCCTAATTTTCATGGTTTAGAATATGAAAGTCCATATTTACATCTGAAAGAATTTGAGGAAGTATGTATTGCCTTCAATGATCAAAATTGCACTGAAGAGATTGTTAAGCTTAAATTGTTTCCTTTTTCTTTAAAAGATAAAGCAAAATCTTGGCTTAACACTTTGAAATCAAGATCAATTGGCACATGGCAAGAAATGCAAGGTGAGTTCTTAAAGAAATTTTTTCCAACACATAAAACCAATGCTATGAAAAGACAAATCCAAAATTTTTTCTAAAATTCAAATGAAGCATATTTTCAATGCTGGGAACGATTTAAAGATTTGTTAAATTCTTGCCCACATCATGGTTTTGAAAAATAACGCACTATAAGCTTCTTTTATGAAGGTTTAACTCCTGAAACTAAACAATTTGTGGAAACAATGTGCAATGGTGAGTTTCTTGATAAAGAACCTGATAAAGCTTTAGACTATTTGAACAAGTTGGCTGAAAATTCTCAATTTTGGCATAGTACTAGCACTTCTGAAAATTTAATTAGATCTAATCTTGCAAGTGCTAATAAAGGAAAATATCACCTTAGTCAAGAGGAAGATTTAAATGCTAGGTTTGCCAGTTTAGCCAGAAAGGTGGAAGCCATGGAATTAAGAAAAGCAAAAGAAATCAAATCTGTACAAAATGAAGAAATTTGTGGCATTTGTGATGACTTAGGGCACCCAACACATGAATGTCCTAACATTCTTGTTTTTAAAGAAGATGTACATGAGCAAGTAAATGCAATGAATAATTTTAAAAAGTCATTTACTTCTTCTTTTTCAGATACATACAATCCGGGATGGAGAAATCACCCGAACTTCAGCTGGAGGAACAATACTCAGTCATAATTCATGCAACCACCACCTCCTCAGGCACAACAGGACTCTCAAAATTCTCAAGGATATGCACCTTATGTCCCACCATATAGGAAAAACCTTGAGGAAACACTGCATGCATTCATAGAAAAGCAAGAGGCCATTAATAAACAAAACAATCAAACCATGAATGACATAAAAGATACTCTTGCTAAACTTACTTCTACTCTCACCATTCATGAGAAAGGAAAATTTCCTTCTCAACCTCAACCAAATCCCAAAGGTCAGTACAGTCTAAATGAGGGGAGTTCAGAAAACTAACAAATGGACTAAGTTAAGTCAGTAATAACTCTTAGGAGTGGAAAAGTTGTTGAAAAACAAATTCCTGAATCTTGTGAGAAAGAAGATGAACCAATTCCCCAAGAAAATGAAGAAGCTGACCAAAAGGCGACCAAACTCTCGCATACACCCCCATTCCCTCAAGCATTAAATAACCCAAAGAAATTGGACCACCGTACTGAAATTTTTGAAATTTTGAAACAAGTGAAGATCAATATTCCTCTATTAGATGCTATCAAACAGATTCCTTCTTATGCCAAATATTTGAAGGACTTGTGCACTGTTAAAAAAAAATTAAATGTGAAAAAGAAAGCATTTTTGGCAGAACAGGTAAGCTCCATTCTTCAAAATAATAATGCGTTGAAATATAAAGACCCTGGTTGTCCTACAGTTTCATGCATTATTGGAGAACATAAAATTGAAAAAGCTTTACTTGATCTTGGTGCTAGTGTCAATTTGCTTCCATATTCAATTTATCAGCGACTCAACTTAGGTGAGTTAAAACCAACTCTCGTAACTCTTCTACTTGCAGATAGATCAATTAAAATTCCAAGAGGAATAGTGGAAGATGTGTTGGTTCAAGTTGATAAATTCATATATCCTGTGAATTTTATTGTCTTGGATACTGAACCTATGGTTGATAGTTGCAAGTCAATTCCTGTTATTTTAGGCTGTCCATTTTTAGCAACATCTAATACTTTAATAAATTACAGAAATAAAGTAGTGAAGCTAACATTTGGAAACATGACACTAAAGCTTAATGTTTTTAACATGTGCAAGCAACCACAGGAAGTCCTTGATGAAAAAGAGGAAGTTGAAGGAATTGAAGCCATTATAGATTATCATCTTCAAACAAAGAGTTCTTCTGACCCATTAAAAATTTATTTAGTCAATTCATTGCATTCAGGCATGCAATTAGAAGATGATATCTCTGAAATATGTTCTTTGCTTGATTGTACACAGGCAATGGAGTACAAGGGATGGAAACCAAGATTTGAAGAGCTAAAACCCATGAATGATAATGCCCATGAAGAAGTACCCACATTGGAACTAAAGTCATTACCTGCTGGGTTGAAGTACATATTTTTGGGAGAAAAGCAAAACTTTCCAGTGGTAATATCCTCGTCTCTTACTGAAGAACAAGAAGGTATGTTAACAGAAGTACTTAAAAGGCATAAAAATGCAATTGGATGGACATTAAAGGACATAAAAGGCATTAATCCATTGATTTGTACACATAGAATACATTGAGAGGATAATGCTAAAACTTCTCAACAACCTCAAAGAAGATTAAATTCACCCATGAAAGAGGTAGTTAGAGCTGAAGTCCTTAAATTGCTTGATGTTGGAATTATCTATCCTATCTCTGATAGTCAATGGGTAAGTCCTACACAAGTTGTGCCTAAGAAATTTGGAATAACAGTGGTTGAAAATGATAAGGGAGAATTAATACCTACGTGAGTCTCATCTACTTGGTGTATGTGTATTGATTTTAGAAAATTAAATGCTGCTACTAGGAAAGATCATTTTCCCTTGTCATTTCTTGATCAAATTCTGGAAAAGGTAGCAGGACATCCATACTACTGTTTTCTTGATGGTTTTTCAGGTTATAATCAAATACCAATTGCATTGGAAGATCAAGAAAAGACCACTTTTACATGTCCCTTTGGTACTTTTGCATATAGAAGAATGTCTTTTGGCCTTTGTAATGCTCCGGCAACATTTCAAAGATGCATGTTAAGCATTTTTAGTGACATGATTGAGCATTATTTAGAGGTTTTCATGGATGATTTGACAGTTTTTAGAAATTCTTTTGAAAATTGTCTTGATAATTTGGAAAAAGTTCTCAAAAGATACGAAGAAAAATGATTTATTCTAAACTGGGAAAAATGTCATTACATGATTACCTCAGGAATAGTGTTAGGTCATGTGATTTCTTCTAAAGGAATTGAAGTTGATAAGGCCAAAGTTGAATTAATTGCTCATTTGCCTTCCCCAAAAACAGTCAGAGAAGTTCGTTCATTTTTAGGACATGTGGGATTTTACAGAAGATTCATTAAGGACTTTAGTGCCATATCTAGACCATTATGTAATCTTCTGTTCAAAGATGCACCATTTGATTGGACTCAAGAATGTCAAAAATCTTTTGAAAAATTAATTGGTCTTCTGACATCTACTCCTATCATGCAATCTCCTGATTTGGTCCTTGCCTTTTGAGTTAATGTGTGATGCTAGTGATTTCTCTTGTTATGCTGTTTTAGGCTAAAGAAAGAAAGGTAAGCCTCATGTGATTTGTTACGCAAGTAGAACTTTAATCAAGATGCACAAATGAATTACACCACTTTGAAAAAGAACTACTTGATTCTTTGTAATTTTTGCAATTGGACAAATTTCGATCTTACTTAATTGGCTCTTCTATTGTGATTTTCACTTGATCATTCTCATCTTGTTAGATATTTGATGTCTAAGCATGATGCCAAACCAAGATTGATACGATGGATCTTGTTGCTTCAAGAATTCAACATTATAATAAAAGATAAGAAAAGGAATTTGAAAATGTTGTCGTGATCATTTGTCCAGACTTACAATAGGCTCACCTTTTGATAGCACACCTATCAATGATTCTTTTCTTGATGAATTTTTATTTTCTGTCAATTCCATGCCTTGGTTTGCTAACATAGTCAACTTTCTTGTAACAGGAAAGATGCCGCCTCAATGGACGCACCAAGATAGAATGAAAATTTTTGACAGAGGTGAAAAATTTTTATTGGGATGACCCATACTTGTTCAAATATTGTGCTGATCAAATCTTTCAGAGATGTGTGCCCGACAGTGAGGTAGGTAGTGTCGTTAAATTTTGTCACTCGGATGCATGTGAAGGTCACTTCTCTTCAAAGAAAACAGTTGCAAAAATCTTGTAGTGTGGATTTTATTGGCCCACTTTATTTAAGGACTGCTATACTTTTTGCAAAAGTTATGAAAATTGTCAAAAGTTGGGCTCAATTTCAAAAAGAAACATGATGTCTCTGAACCCCATCCTTGTCATTGAAATTTTTTATTGTTGGGGAATTGATTTCATGGGTCCATTTCCATCTTCATTTGGATTTGTGTATATTTTGGTTGCAGTTGATTATGTTTCAAAATGGATTGAGGCGATTCCATGCAGACACAATGATCATAAAACTATTCTCAAATTTTTAAAAAAAAATATCTTGTGTCGATTTGGAATCCCTCGAGCTATCATAAGTGATGGGGGAACACATTTTTGCAATAAACCATTTGAATCTTTAATGAAGAAATATGGTATTACACACAAAATTGCCACCCCTTATCACCCTCAGACAAGTGGACAAGTTGAATTTGCAAATAGGGAGATTAAACAAATTTTGGAAAAAACGGTTAACCCAAATCGTAAAGATTGGTCTTTAAGACTAAACGATGCACTTTGGGCTTACCGTACTGCTTTCAAAACATCTTTGGGTATGTCACCCTATCGGTTAGTCTATGGAAAACCTTGTCACTTGCCTGTAGAATTGAAACATAAAGCATTTTGGGCCATTAAAGCTTTCAATCTAAATCTTGATTATGCTTGCAAGATACGTAAATTGCAATTAAATGAACTTGAGGAATTAAGAAACGATGCATATGAGAACTCAAAGATTTATAAAGCCAAAATAAAAGTTTTTCATGACAAGACAATTTTGAGAAAATCTTTTGAAATTGGTCAAAAAGTTCTGCTTTATAATTCTCGTCTGCACCTATTTCCTGGAAAATTGAGATCTAGATGGAGTGGTCCTTTTGTTGTCAAACACGTGTATCCTCATGGAGCCGTAGATATTGAGAATCCTAGGAATGGTAATGTGTTTAAAGTTAATGGACGATGGCTCAAACCATTTCTGGAAAACTAAGTTAATGAGGTAGAATTCATCTCTCTTTTTGATCCTTGTTATGAATAGAATTCACTCTAATTTTGTTGCCTTGTTTTTGCAGTTCTTTGTGTTGCCGGTTAAGTGGCGAATACGGTACTCCGTGACTCTCAAGTCGATTTGTTTTTCAGTTTCTCAAAATAACTGAATCCTTCTTCTCCCTTAAAATGGATGCCATTCTTTCAAACCTGAGAAAACATTTTCCTTCTCTCCCTCAAAATGCTCTGAAAAAAATCTACAAAGTTCGATGTGAAAGATTGAGATTGTTAATGCACAAAGGTATGCCAGAAGATGTAATTAATTTGGATAATTGAAGCAAAGGTCCGACTAGCGGTGAGTCTTCAATTTCATTTGACTCATACATGCCAGGTCTTGGAAGAAGTTTGTATTCTAAAAGGAGAAGAGCAAAAAGGTTACAAGTCTGTTACAAATGTGGACGATGGAATTGTAACAAGCGATGTCGTACTTTGGGGATGGTTTCCGCAAACAGAGAAGATAAAATTTTCTTCATTAAGAATGGACTGAGTAAGGAGTCATTAGATGATATCTTATTGACTCTTGAGACGCATTCTTGTGGATTGGTACATCGTGAAATTCTTAATTTGTGGAATCTCTTCAAGGATGAAGAAAAACGCTACAGTCTTAGGAATCTGACTCTAAAAGACCTTGTTTGCCAATTTATAAGAAAATTGGATGGGAAGCTTATCATCGACTCATAGAAGGCATTTAAGCCGTTACTAGACATGAAACCAGAGGCAGATGTGAGCCATATCCACAACAATCTGTACATATTATCTTCTTCTTCTTCATTTTTTTTAAAAAAAATAAAAAAAAAGAAGAAAAAAATTGAAAAAAAAATTGAAAAAAAAAGAAAAAAAGAAAAAAATGTTTGAACAAGGGCGATCCGGAAGGAGTACCATGACTTTAATTAGTTGTGGAGCCCCAACCTTTGGCTGACCCGTCATTGACTCGGGTGGACCTTTGCACGCTAGTCCTTAAAAAAATTCGTGAGTGTCTACTACACTGGTGACACACAGTATAAAGATATGCCACTACTGCACTTATGACGCGTAGTATAAAGATACGCCATGAAAACTGTACATACAGGTATGTCATCATTTGCTATTATATTTCTTTTATTTTTGTATGATTTTGCTGTATTTTGGTTTTGGACAGACGATCCTTTGAGTAAGAAGTCCTTGTAGAGGGTTTCTAGACTTCTTTACCCCGATGGTTTTCTTGAAGTCAGAAAAAAAAAAAATTTCTTTTACCTTTGATTTTTATCTGATAAGGCAATAGCTCGAGATAAATTGGTCACGGGAGCGAGAGAGGAAACAAGATGAAAAATGAGCCAGATTTGACACTTCGTTTATAGCTTTTCTTTACTTTTGATTTTATTTATCGTACTTTGTTTTTGTTTAAATTTGTGTCAGATTTCTCCAACAAGTAATATCTTTTATCCTTTACTCATCTATATTTTAACATTGAGGACAATGTTGTGATCTAGTTGGGGGGGAAGGATAGTTGACCTAAAAAAAAATTTTTTTGTTTTGTTTGGGAAGTATGATATGATTGTCATGGACTTACTAAACTAATTAGTAATGGCAGAGTAAAGAGTAATTTTACTTCTGAGACGCATCTTAATTGGTGGCAAAGTAAAGAGTTTCTTAGGTAGTAATTAATTAGTATTGATTTGTGGAAGTAACAAAGTTTTTGTCTTTTGATTTCCTTTAAAAGATTCAAGCGAATGCACTCTCACATCCTTGGAAGCAATTGAAATTCAGGAATCATAACATGATTGAATAAATTATCTTCTTTCTTAAATTTCACATGCTTAGTTATGGATGTTGAATTGGTGGATAGAGAATGATAGAAATATGCCTTGTGAGATTTTGAGCCTATTGATGAATGGATTGAATATTTGTACCATTCTCTTTTTTCTTGTGTGATTTTCACTCATGGAATTGTTACTCTAGAACTTGCTTTGACTCTTTTTGAGGCTACATTTTCACATGCATACATTAATATGATTGAGACATTTTAAAATAGTTACTTTGACCAAATAGCCATCCTTGTATATTTTCTATTGTGTAACCCCTTTGAACTTGTTTGACCATTCCTTGTTTTTAGCTCATCTCATCCTTCAAAAAAAAATTAAAAAAAAAACTTGTTTTTATCCAACCTTAGGGAATAAGAGAGCATTGACCTTGTTCTTGAATAAGTGTGGGGGTGTGTGTGCAAAATGATCCCAAAAAAAAAATTTTGAACACCGTTGCAATCAAAGGATTATCAGAATAAAGGCGGATGCTAGGAAACAACAGGAAGAAAATGAGAATGTTCAAGTCTAACAATGAATTCAATTCATCAAGTTGGGATTGATCTTCAACAAAACATTAGTCAAATGTTGGTGATTGTCCTTTATGATGAATGTTCTCAAACATTTTCTCCACTCTAACTGTACCATAATGCTCTTTTATTCTCTTCGGTATTTTTCTTTTCATATCCATATTATCCCTTCTCCTTTACCTTGACCTCATTACAACCTTGAATAAAGTCCTCTTAATTTTTGTATGCATGAGTTTTGAGTAGCGGAGAAGTAGAAGATAAGCAAGCTTATGGTAGTGCAATTGTTTATGGGTTGAATAGAGTGAAATACTTACCTTTTAAACACTTGAGAGATTGAGAGTGAATTCTGTAAGGATCTATCATTCTTGATTCATTCTTTTCAACTGAAGTTTCCTTGCTTGTTGGTTTGAGATGTGAAGAAATGTTACCTCATTAATGCTTTGATCCCTTGAATTTCTTGTTGCTCTTCTTGCTTGATCAAGTCTTTTAGAGTTTTTAGCTTTTGAGTCTGTGTTATTTTTCTTTGTCTCCTAACTTTGGTCTTATGTGTTTTGCCCAAGAGTGCAAAAAGCTAAGTGTGGGGGAATTTGATGATTACATATTTTATACATTAATAAACCCTTATTTTTAGTCATTTACACTCTCTATGTACTTAATTGATTAAGTCTAGTTATGTTTTGTAAGTTTAGACTCAAATTGGACTTAATTGATTTTTTTAGCACTATTTTGGTCTTACGCTGTTTCTGTATTTTGGCCATATCTTGAGTTCTAAATGTCTGATAATTATGAATTTTACCTTGTAGGAAAGATAAGAGAGAGCTCTACAACTTTGATGAAGAGCTCAAAGTCTCAATCAGACATCTAGTAGAGCTAATTGGGCTTAGAAGACAGAACATGAGTTTTGTGTCTGAAACCTGAATAGTGTACAGTAATCAGAGCATAACTCGGGCTGCAAGAATTATCTTGAACTGAAATTTGGACATTTGAAAGTTAAGACCCAGATCTAAAACTTTCATGTTGAACACAAAACTTGATTTGGGCTCCTTGATGGTGATATTGGGTCTGAAAGTCAAAACAGAGGTGCTAAAACTGGGCTTGAACAGTTTGTAGTAATTGGATCATATCTTGGGCTATAGGATGAATTTTTGGGTGATTCCAGAGCCATTGGAAAGCTTAGACAATTTCCTAGAACTTTCATGAAGACCACTTGGCTCGAAAATGACAAAATCAATGACTTAAGCAATGAATGATTTCAGAGACAAGAAATCTCAATGATTTTTCACTCTTATCCTCACCATTTGGCATTCTCCACTCATTCATCAACTCATCCCACCTACCCCTAATCAGTCCCTTTGTCATTTTGTATCCCTAATCCTCTATAAAAGGCACCATTGGCTGACCATTTGGAGCACTTGGTGTTAGGCTTAGTTTGTACAAGTTAAGGTTATGCTTGTTTATTGTTTTCCTTTGTTGTAATTTTCTCTTGTTCTAAATTGAAGTCATGTTCATCTTTCTTTTCTTCTCTCTTTCTTTCTTCTTATCCATGAGTAACTAAATCTTCATCTTGCTTGGGTGAAAGAGTGAAGCTCTTGGTAATGAAATAAGGTTAGATTATTTTATTTCTTGTGCTTAAATGATATATTATTAAATGAACATTATATGTGTTATATTTTGTTTCCAATCAATTTAGAAACCTTCTTTGTTAATACAGATCTTGATTTATTGTAGATAATAGGATTGGCATAGTGAATGGTTGAACTCATTTACAAATGTTAGTAGATAATTAAAGGAATCATAATATGATTACATATATAATTGAACTTTGAATGTTATATTTTCCGATTGGAACCTCCGTTGTGTGTGGATTTCAATTGAGTTAAAAAGAGAAATAATCTTACCTTTAATTTATTACCAAAAGTGGATCTCCTAACCCAAGTAAGCCCTTAAATTCATTTGTGAACTTATTTTATTACTTTTGGTGTTGTGACAAATCCTCTTCTTACCTCAATTAATTTTTCTTCATCAATTCCCTGCGGATCGACCTCGGACTCCCGAGAAATTTACTACTTGAGACAACCTGCACTTGGGTTTGCATCCTTAGATCCCGCAGTCATGATGGTATATCTAGACATAGATGAAATGTCAAAATGTCTCGTTCTAAATTGATGGACCAAAATGGCAAAGCAAGGTATGGAAAGGATAAATGAGGAATGGCTTAGAACTGGTGGCATATTATACATGAACCGGTATGTAGCCCTGCTTGATAGTTGTAGGAAGATGTGTAACTTAGTCTGTCACACTAATGAACATTTCAGGGCCATCAAGGAAAAGTTTGCACATGAAACTGCAGAACTTGAAAAGAATTTGTGGAAGACAGATTCGTTGTACCAATGATGGTCCTAATGTTGTCGGACCAAGTGTTAATGACCTGGTGCCAATTAGAGGTAAGGAATGCAGTTCATCAGCAATGGAAAGGAGAAGTAGACAACCAATACAATGTGAGCTTTGCAAGGTTGAATTTCAATGCATGTAACTCCATTCCATGGACATGGAGTTGCATCATTATAGTTCCAACTCTCTAAGACTAATAGTGGATCGCTGAGGATGGAGTATTTAAAGGAAAGCAACATAACTAATTGGGATAGGCTTGGTTTGTACAAATTGTGGACATTGATAACTACATTTGTTGAAGATCTGACCTATCCTACTTATTCGACCAGATCCAAAACTAATTGGGACAAGTTTGGTTTGTACAAGTTATTTTAAAACTCATACTATTTTTGCAATTATTTATAAATAACTAGTGTAGTTACTCTTGGTTAAATATTTAGATTGTTGTTTTCTATAATTAAGTTAGTAATTAATTTAACAATATGAGAAAATATAGAAATATACATATTAATTAATAACATTTGATTGTTAATTCGTCATTATTGTTACATAAAAAGAAGCAACTAATAACCAATCAATGAGCTCGATTGGATGTGCATTTTTAGATATATTTTTTTAAAAAAATTAGTACTTTTACTCATTTTTAGCATGTTTTAATGAATTTTTTTAAAAAGTAAAGAGCACTAGAAAAAGCACAAATGGTGCTTTTTTTATAAGTTAAATTTTAGTGCTTCTGAAAAAAGACATTTTTTTATAATATAGAAAAGTTGTTCAAACATTTAAAAAAAGTACTTTTCAAAAAATATCATTTACTTTTATAAAAACACCTTTTAAAAGAAAGATCTAATTTTAGAAGTGTATCCAAACGATCCTAATATTTAGAATAATGAAAAGAAAATTGAGTTAAGAATATGATACCATATAGCATTTTTCATTAAGACATCACCTATTTTTCAATGCCCATGGTTCATCAATAGATAATTGGACATTCTTTATGTTAAAAACTATGTAAAAGTAGCATATTAATTAAATTAACTAATTTAAGCAAAAATATCAAAATTATTTACATGATCATGTTTAACCCATTGTACTAATACATCTCACCAAAAAAATAAAACTAATTAAATACCATCATAAAATAAGGGAAATATTGAAGTCTGTCTTAATTTTTACTTTTTTTTATTACATTCACTATTTAAATTTTTTTGACAAATTAAACAATGTGCTCAAAATATAAACATTCAATGTTGGTATATTAAAAAAAATAAGTTAACTAATTGATATAGGTATATTTTTCTTTAAAGATTAACTAATTATAAACCAAAGCTTCATATTTGAAAGCATTAAACTTGGACAAAATTATTTATTGTAAGAAGAACTAATGTAGAAAGAAAAAGAAAGAATGTAGAGAAAGAAAGAGAGAGAGAGAGAGAGAGGGAATAAAAAGAAAGGAAATGCTAGGAAAAGAGAAAGCCTTCAGAATGAGTATCTTACAAGCTAAATGTGATAAGTGAGAGTATGCTTCCAAAGCAAACTATAGGTGGGATTATCTTATAAGCTCATAGGCCTATTTTATTTAATTTTATTTCAAGAGTAAGTTATCATTTTTGTCCCTGAAATATATGGTTGACATCAGTATGGTCCCTAAAACATAGTCGACCTAAATTTAGTTCTATAAAGAAATTCACATTTATTAAGGCCCCAAAAAAATATACAATATCATTTTAGTTATTGAATTATGTAAGTTTCAAAACCCTTCAGAAGCATCTAATCTTTTTGAAATTCTTTACAACTTTTCTAAGTTTGCTTACTCGCTTTTTGCCTCCATGGCTTTTCCAGAACACTTTCTTTTGGGAAGCTAAAGTTGTCCTGATGATCAACAAACTTAAACTTATAATCTTATGTACTAATACATCATCTAAGTGTATCAAAGTACGGTTTAGAAGACTCTTGTACAATCAACGCTAATTTGGGTGAATAACTTGACATTCATTTTAAAGAAGTCTCAACAAGAGCGAAGTCTTCATGCAAAATCATTGAGAATGGACTAAGTATGAAAAAGGACTTAAGAAGCATACTTGCTTCTCAAAATGAAAATCACATTAAGTCCATCAAAGGACAATTTTCAAAAGTTAAGTCCATCAAAAGACAACTTTCATAAGTCAAGTCTATCATAAGACAATATTCTAAAAATAAGTCTTACCAAAGCAAATGTTCAGACTTTGCTTCTGATATTGACTCTCATTTATCCAAGTTGAGAAAACTTTATAAACTTTTAAGTCATATAAGGAAACACTTAAATTTAGAGTCGCGATTTAACCTCCCTTCTCGTGTTGTTCTCACTTTCAAATTATAGAAACGTAATTTAGTTCAACATGATGCTTCCAGATTTTGCCTGTACCTAAGAAGCATGAATTTCTTTTTTTCCATTTCATTTAATTTTTTATACAAAACTTTAATTTTAAAAATAATAAAATGGAAAGATAGGGCAAGTGGCCCAACCTGACCAACCTATATCCCCCATCGGGATGGGTTGAGCTCCGAAAATCATAGCCCCACAATGCTAGGCCCAACTAAGCCCAGTCTAAAGTGGATTTAAGATGGACCATCACAAGTGTGTCGACATGGATCATTAAGTCCATTGTCCAGACGTGTGATTGGGGCCCATTTCACTTATCCTCAAATTTGTATTCTTGTAGACCAATTTCATTTAGTTTTAGGCTCCTCAGGCTTATAGGCATATTTCGTTTAGTCTCAGGCTAAAAAGCCTATTGCATTTAATTTTATGCTCATATGCCCATTTCAATTTGTTAAGGCTCAAAGTTATAGGCTCATTGGCCTATTTCATTTAATTTTAGGTTCATAAGTCCATTTCGTTTAGTTTTAGATTCATTGGCCCATTTTGTTTGGTTTTAGGCGTAGAGACCTATTTCATTTAATTTTAGGCTCAGATGCCCAATTTATTCAATTATATGGTAATAGGCCATTTTCATTAAGTTTTAAGTTCAAACTCTCATTTTACTTAGTTTATATGCGTATAAGTCCATTTCATTTAGTTATAGACTCATAGGCCTTTTTTCAAGGTCGTTATAATTCTATCACCAATATATTCATTATCTCATTCTTTATCAAGTGCATGTTCATTTACATGGTCCTTTTTTTTTTAAGCTTACAATCCAACCATCCAACTTCAAACAACTGACTGTCGATTATTTTCAAATTCTATCATTTTTGCCCTGGTTTCAATTTATAAAGTCATAAATCTCCCTATTAGGAGGAGTGCATCCCCTTATGTGGTTTTCACATGACAAAGTCATGTTGAGGAGAAAGATATACACAAATAGGTTTTATAACTAGAGCCTAGGTGAAAAGCTATATGAAATAATCCATTCCCCTTCAAGTGCTATTCAAATTACCGAAATCATTTCTGACTGTCTACATAAATAAGGCAACGTGTTTATTATCATATCCATTTCAAACATAAATAATATCAATCATTTTATCCAACATGTCAACAAACATTGTATAATATAATCCCCAAAACAAAGCCATTTATATCAAATTATTTAAATCATTTATCATTAACTTAATAGGTTAATATTTTATACTTCGGTGTGAAAGAGTGGAATGTCATGCCATATTTAATCTTGGAATCACAACATTCCTATATTTGTTAATAAAAAAATATATATAGATAGCATTCCTATTCCAAATCCTATTCCACAAATTCATATAATCCTATTCCCCCCCCCCCTCCAAAAAAAAAAAGTAAGATTGCAATTCCACATTTTTATGAAATAGGATTCCATATATTTTTCCTATAATACCTTACCTAATTTATTTATCCTTTTGTAATTTACAAAGTACTCTCTCCCTTTGATCTTCTCATCATGCTGTCTTCAATAGTCATCATTTGAAAATCATAACTGTAACAAATTAATTATAACAAAAATCATTAAAAAAATAAAAAAATATTATAAATATTTGTGTTATTACAATTGTTTAAAAATTAATATTAAATATTATTTTAAAAATTTATATTTGAATATATAAATAATATGAAACAAAATAATTAATTTTTCATATATTTTTATTTGGAGTATTTATATTATTTAAAACAATTTAGATTTAATTCTGTATTGTATTCTACACATCAAATTATAGAATTACTTTTATAATATTTTATTTCTAATTATACTAAACTATAGAATTTAAATAAGATTCCTATTTTAATTCATTAATTTTTATTCTTATTTTGATTCTTATTCCAATTCTTATTTCATAGAATTGCACCAAATGAAATCTTAAAATATTTTCTAACCATGTCAACCAAGCAAAACATCAATGTCAACCTCAACACCAATGCTGTACTAAACTCCAGCTCTTTGATTTTTTAAAGTTGTTGTCTCTTTTTTATTATACTACATTTTCAAGTTTTTTTTATTTTATTATTAATAGCGTATTATCCTGCACATGATTCTCAATTCGCATTTTTTGTCTTTGTTAGAATACAAAATAAACAGCCATAAACAATATTTTAAATCAAATTTTATTTATCTTTAACATTTTAATTAATTAATTGGATGTATTTATAACCTAATCTTATTTGAATTTATCTTTAAATCTTTACATACAATGATAACAAGTAATTACAATTTTATCCTCTAATTCTATTTATCTATCAATTTAAAAATTATTACCAATAATTAAGGGTGTCAAAATGGGGAAATCTGGTAGTAGAAAAAAATAAAATGAATGGTAGGTTAAGTAAAATATTAATCCAAAACTTATATGACCCGAATAATTTGAGCTAAATGATCGGCCAGATCACCATTTCTTTTAACACTACATAAGATTAAATGAAGTTGAAATTTGACCGACAAAATATCAACCCTAAATTTACATTTGGCCGAAGATAACTAGCTTAAAAAATGATCCAGAGTCAGAATAGGTGGCCATTTATTTTGACACTCCTACTAATAATGATACATTTGAAAACACAATAATTTCACAAAAAAGTGAATAATCCACTTTATATATAATACACATTAAGTAACTAAATATTCAATCTTCACCCCGTATATAAAAAAAGGAAAATTCAATCTTTCCCCTTTTTTTTTTCTTTTTGTCATAATCTTCAACCTTTTCTTTATCATTTTTTTTCCCTCATGGTCACCACCCACTTACTTTATCTCAAACAACACATCAGGCTCAATCAAGGGCCATCAGAATGCAACTTGTAGTTCTTTTATTTGGCCTTATGCCACTCCCAACTTGTATATCGGGCCTTTCACAATTGAAGACCAAAAATAAAATTTATTCACCACTCACATTTCACTTACCTTCTCCGACCACGCCATACCAATATGTCTTCGATCTGACCATTGCCATTTTTTACAGCCGATTCACAATCAGAGTTTTGCCAACAAAAAAAAATCATCACATATCAAAATAGAAATTAAACAACAAAAACCAACTAATGGATAACTTAAATCAAACAACAATAAACCAATAACAAGTCAAAAAGCAATCCAAACCTATCCAGCGCCGGAGTTTCATCAATCTCTCGCAAAAGACGCGACCCACAATTTTAGTATGATTAGCGCCACGATAATATCATGGCCTTTCTCTAAAAGACATCTATATGTACTTTATTACGATTAAAAAAAAAAAACTAATTCTGTTTTGTGGTTGTCAAACCCCGTTTAATCAATGAATTGGTTTCCATTGACATCAAAAGAGAAGCTCTTAAAGTGAATTGGTGATCTTAGAGGGCTTGTGTCTTCAAGGCCTTCCATGTGTTCATAGTCTCAGGCTCACAGGGTGGTGTTGTCATTGGAGTCTTGGGAATAAGTTTTGCTAACATTTACTCAATCATATTGGCGGAGCGGCTGTCGGCGATGCAGCCATCGAGGATGCCGATGGCTGCCAACTCGCGGGAGACATGCATGGGGGGTGGGGGGGGGGGGGGATGGCCGGGGAGCCAATGTTGGAAGCCGCAGTCATGGAGCCAGATGTGGGGGGAGGGGACGTAGTTGAGGGTTTAGCCACTAAACCATTTTCTGATCTTTATGGGGAGCACATGTTAAATTTTACTGAATCTAGATCTTTAACCTGTCCAACAAGTAACGAATCTTCCAATTGATGTTATATTCAATAATTTTCTCCAATTTAAATGACTTTAAAACACGGTGCATGTGTGCACCCCAACAATACACGATGTACGTAAGACACACCCGCTTGTGAAGCTTAGTATCTGTAAAGGGCCAAAAACCAATAATGACAAGTCCCAAATGTTAGTTGTTCAGAAACTCGATGAATCAGGAGGTTTAAGGTGACTGGGTTAATAGCCATGGACCAAAGATGATAAAGCAGGACAAGGTAGAGCATAGTCAAAGTCCACCCTTCAAAACAATATTTTTTTTAAAAAAAATAATCTAAAACCTACCATAGCGGACAAGAAGTCCATTCTTAGAGAAAAACTCTCAAGTAGTACTACACTCAATGATTGAGATTTGATATAAATTTTATTATATAATATTTTAAATTTAATCCAATGACTTGTATCTTGTATGACTATGTTGTTCATAATATAACTTTGGTAGTCTCGAGTGTAGTAGTTTGTAAATACATAAGAATTTCTCATTTTTAAAGGCACGCTTGATTAAGTCTCTCCTTTGACACTGACACACGTACACGACAAGATACGGATATGGATATAGAGATATACCAAATCTTAAGAATTATAAGATACTGACATGCATATATATAATTAAAAATTTAATAAAAAAACTCATAATTCATAATATCATATATATAAGTATCAAGTTTTACAATATCTTGATAAATGACTATGTCCACGCCTGTATCTATATGCCATGTTGGAGCCAAAAAAATATGATTTTTAAATTAGATATATATGGATATGTGTCAGACACATGTCATCAGTGTTTTATGTCGGATACCAAACTTCTGTGTCCATCCTTTATAAAGTCTTTCCCTTAGCTATGTATGGTTCTAATCCTTAAAACTTTTGTCGTCCTTTCACATAAGTGTAAATCAAGTATGATAATGATGCCTTCTTCCTCCTTTGGTAGGAGGCAAAAAACAACCATTTCTACTAATGATCGAGACATCTATGTATGATGTTGTTTAAGTGGAATTTTGGTTTAAAGATTTAGTATCAATTCCAACAAATAAATAAAGGTATCAAAATGAATGTAAGTTCAAAGTTATGTGATAATCTCGTTATAAAAAATGATTTTAACATTAAACAAAAGAGATTTAAGAAATTTGAAATAAATAAGCATAAAAATACAGAAAAGAAACTTTGAAAAGATTATGTAAATTTAAAGAAACTGAGCAGAAATTTTAAAATGTAGAAAATTAATTGAAAGCATATAAATGGCACAAAATTACAAGTAAAAATGCGAAGAACTGGAAAGAAAATTTAAAAGACAAGACTAAAAAGTAAAGAATTTTAAAAGAACATTACATTAATTTAAATGACATGAAATGGAAAAGAAAAGCATACTTGGATAAAAATCCTTTAATCTGCTCGAGTTGAGATGTTAGGATTTTGTATCAGCAAATAACCCCCTCATTTACATCATGACTACTGATATTTATAGACAAAATTAAAAATAACTGACACCCTAAAAGATCAATACGTTTGAGCAGTTTTTTCCATCAGCAAGTATCCGCTTTCCGACAGAACCAGCACTTGACTGCTTTTGACCAATTTTCGTTGACTCAATGTAATCTTTCTGTCGAATAATTCTTGTTACTAACATCAATACCTTATAGCCACACTAGAATCTTCTTCTTATTCAATGCTACTATCGATTTCTCCGTTTGGCATTTTTGTCGGCTCAATACTTTGGAAAATTTCTTCACATCCATCATCCGACCGATAAATTGCCAAATCTTTATTTTTACCTCCAACAGATGCCCCCCAAAAATTTTATTTCGACGCCGACAGAAGAAAGAAAAATTTTTAATCAAAAATTATTTATTTATATATATATATATATATATATATATATATATATATTCAAATCCAATCAGAACCTTTCACCAGTACCTGAACGGCCATAATCAATCTCATCATAGCAAACAATAAATAGTCGTTCCTAATAAATAAGGCTCATAATTACCCTTATTTTCTCGCGGAAAAACTACTTTTTCAAATTCACGCTACTTTTCACCCTTTTATCACTGTTCACTATCTTCAACCTCTCACTTCTCTTTTCTGTTCATCATCTTCAACCTTACCATCGCCCGTTTTCTCTGCAAACTCTTGCCTTCTCCAATGGCTTCTGACTCTCAAACTCCCAACGCGCCAACAAGAGATTTGGGTAATCATGCGGTCTTCAAAGACCTAGTTCTGCAAAAGTCTGAACTTTGGCATTTTTCGAAGGTAATACTCCCTATTAACGACTCCTCATTATCCTTGGATCCTCCACCTGCTTTCTTGGGCCCAGTTTTGCCCAAGGAATCTATTACGGATGAAATAAATTCCTTTTTTCCTTGTAAAAGTCCCCAAGAAGCTATCTTGGCTTCCCTTCCTTCCATTCTTATCAGCTACTTTGGAAAATCTGAAAGGTTGTTTAGGACTCCCCCTACTCATATCAATGGGTATCTTGAATGGCTTGACAGAGTTCAAGCTTCCAAAGAAAGTTTATGCAGGGAAATAGGAATTTTTGATTGCATTCAGCTTTCTCGTTATCCCATAAAAATGGATTCTTGCATGCTAGTGGTTCTTTCTTTTTATGGAACAAAACTACCAACTCCTTCCAATTTTCCTATGGCATGATGGGTCCAACACTTTTCGACGTATCTATCATAACTGGTCTTTGACCAGATGGGGAAATCATTACGCCTGTTCTTCAACCTTCAAACACTATTGACGTCTATTCAAAAGCCCCAACTTCCTTTTCAAACTTCATTAATTTTTATTCCTCTGAATCGGGTCCTGTGACCGACGAAGAACACATAGCTTTTCTTCTACTATGGCTCTCAGCCTATGCTATAGGTTCTAAGTCAGTTCAAATATCCAAATCCTTTCTTCAGCTTGCCACCCTTCTTCATGAAGGTCGACCACTAGCTCTTGGTCAATTTCTCCTAGCCAATCTCTATTTGAGTATAAGTGAAATTGTCAAGAGCATCAGAGTTCAAGTAAAGAAAACCAACTCTGGTGGTCCAATGTGGTTACTTCAACTTTGGTTGAATGCCATACTGGGAGATTATTTAGTCGACTCTTCTCCTCCGACTGTCTCTCTTGCTACATATAGCATTAGACTTTGCCATGTAAAACATGAGAAGACCCACAAACAGAGCTTAAAAAATTTTATGTACTTCTTCAGTATTTTTCATTCCATCTCCTTTAGTATTGAAGACATATATTTTGCTCCTTTTGCCGACTGCTCTTTTGGTCCCGAATGGTTCACTCGACCAATTCTTTCCGACGATCCTCTTACTCATGCCGATAACATTTCTATCTGGTCGAACTTTCTTTTCCGACAAGTTCTGGTAGCTGGTCTCCCTGGTTCGATAGACAAATCTTTAGAGTTATGTCTGCCAAACTCAGTAGTGTGATTACTATGCAACAATGAAGATGTATTTTGATGATAACAAATATGAAGATGATAAGAAGATCAAGTCCAAGATCTTCAAGAGTAGCTTTAGGACTTAGGATCTATCATGTATGGAGCTGCCAATTAGATATCTCAATGGTTAATCTTAAAAGATCTAAAATAATCTGTTCCTTAAATTAAACTGAAGTTTTAAAATTGCTTTTGAAAGATCAAAGGTTTTAAAAATTGAAAATAGCATTTCAAAGCAATTTAGAAAGGTTTTTCAAACTGTTTTTAACTGAGATATTCGAATACCCCTCTATGGTATTCGAATAACCTGATTCATAATTCATACATTCTGTTTATTCCAAAATAGAGGTATTCGAATACCCCTATATGGTATTCGAATACCATGATTTCAGAATATATCTTTCTAAATGAGGCATTCGAATACCCTTGACTGGTATTCGAATAACCCCAGCTTGATTAGTTTTTCTAAATATGTTTTGACAGAGGTATTCGAATACCTCCTGCTGGTATTCGAATAACCCACGGGAATCAGCTTTGAGTTTTTGAATTCATACGAGAATCAAAATCATTTAATACCATTTTAAATGCTCCCAACGGCCATTTTCTCATACGAAGCTCTATAAATAGAGGCTTGGGTCACCTTTGATCATTCCCGAACATTTTGATCAATTTTTGCTTGGCTGAAAACGAGTTTTACATTATTTTCTCTCTTTCTCTGTGCTCTTAATATTGAATCCTTGAGATATCTGTGAGACAGCTCTTTAGTGCTTCAATTTGTAATTATTTACTCTGAGTGAGAGTTTCTCTTCTTCATCTATTTCTCTAATATATTGTATTGAGGGTAAGGTATCCCTCAGGATTGTATAAGGGTGAGGTATTCCTGATTGATTGAGGCTTGAGTACAAGGGTAGAGTTTTCCTGTGTGTGAAAAGTGCTCTTAATTGTAACGGTTGCAAGCACCTGTTTTAAGCTTGTCTTGAATAGTGAAAAATCTCAAACTGTGTTTCGGGGACTAGACGTAGGCCACAAGTGATTGGTGGTCGAACCAGGATAAATATTGAGCCTGCTCTTCTTTCCTTAATCCTTTTTTTTATGCACTTTATTTATTGATTCCTGCAATTTAATTATTAATTGTTCTTCTTTTTCTTATCTCTTTCACGTCCTTTAATATTTAAATTCAACAAAGTTTATTTGTTTAAGGTTTTTGCGAAAAGTTTTGTTATTCAATTCACCCCTCCTCTAGAGTACTGGAAGCCACTTGGTAACAAGTGGTATCAGAGCTAGACTCTTGTATAAAGAGCTTAGCCGCTTCAAGAGAACATTGCTTCCTCAAATAGTTTTTCAGAGGGATCTTCCATAAACCGACCACCCTTTTTCAATGGGGATGGTTACGCATATTGGAAGGAAAGAATGAAAATCTTCATCGAAACTATTGATCTAGATGTGTGGGATGCTGTCGAAAACGGCGTATTTATACCTACACGCGTTGTTGATGGTGTAAAAACCGAGACACCTAGAAGTGATTGGTCTGATGAGGATAAAAGAAAAGTTCAATATAATTTAAAAGCCAAAAACATCATTACCACTGCTTTGGGGTATAATGAGTTTTTTAGAATTTCAAATTGCAAAACCGCTAAAGAAATGTGGGACACTTTACAAGTTACCCATGAGGGTACTAGTGAAGTTAAGAGGTCGAGAATCAATTCTCTAACTCGCGAATATGAATTGTTTAGAATGAACCAAGGAGAAAGCATTCAAGAAATGCAAAAGAGGTTCACCCACATTGTTAATTGACGAGCACCGAACTCAGTCAAAATTATAATCAAAGTTATTACCTAAGCTTGTAGCACAGTGACAACACCGGATCGTCTCCTCAAGGATCGTAAATGCAATTTAATCAAATCAAGTGAAAGTTAGCAAAAAGGGGGGTTTGACAGTTTAAGATCGCACTTAACAAAATTAACGGAAGAAATGACAATTAAAGAGTAGTCAATTTAGAAACCTATCCAAGATTGGGTGGATTCAATCATAGACCCTTCATAAAACACTTGAAGCGCAATTGATTTGTTAATTTGGATCTAACCGAGATCTCTGCATCAAATTCAAAATTCATACTAGACGATCGTCTAGAATTCAATTAACAAGTGATAAACACAAATCCGCAATCGCACCATTCATGAAAATCTATGTTAATTTCAAGTACCGAATTCAATTAACTTAGGCACAAATCAGTAACCTAACCTCTTCAATTCTGTGATTAATTTAGATTAATCAGTTCTAAGTTTCATCACAAATCTCAATCTTCATTTATGTGATTAGTTTAGATCAATTAGTTCTAAGTTTCATCACAAATCTCAATCTTAAACCAAGATCAAATCAGATCAACATAAATAGAATCACCATTCATGCATTCAAGATCAAGAAGAAGAAGAAAGAAGAAGAAAAGAGAAATTCAATTACAAATCAAATACAATGCATAACCAAGGTCTCAAGAATCCAAACCACAATCTCTTCAAGAGTTCTAAATTGACCCAAAGTAACTTAGCCCTCCATTACCATGAAGGGGAGCATCAAAATATACAAAACTATGAGAAACTATGAAGAAGCAAGAAGAAACTTAGAGAGAAATGAAGGAGAATTACATGAAAGAAATGATAACCAATGGTGCCTTTTATAGAAGTCTAGGGTAACAAAATGACAAAGGGGAGTGAGTGGATGAGTGAGTGAGTGAGTGGAGTGTTTGAGTGGAATGGTTGAGTGGGTTGGTTTAGTGGATGAGTGAGTGGAATGGTTAAGTGGGTTGGTTGAGTGGAAAATGCCAAAGGACTTTTGGTGAGTGGGAAATTATGGACATGAATGGGTGAGTGGATGGATGAGTGGGTGGATTAGTGGATGAGTGGGTGGAGTGGTTAAGTGGTTGGATTAGTGTATGAGTGGATGAGTGGGTGGATTAGTGGATGAGTGGATGAGTGGATTACTGGATGGATGAGTGGATTAGTGGATGGATGAGTGGGTGGTTGAGGACGAAAATTTCGTGTCTGACTTGGAAGCCAAAAATGACCAACTATACTTCAGATCCACGAAAAGTGCTCTTCATGAAAGTTGTAGATCCTTGTCTTGGCTATAAAATGGATAGCTGGTTCGTCCAATTTGGCTTCCTTCAGCCCAAGATATGTTCCAAATACCGTAGGTTGCTCAAACCCAACTTCAGCTCCTCTGTTCCGACTTGCAAGCTCAAAATGACCTACTAGACTTCCTTTTTTCAAAAAGTGTTCTTCATGAAAGTTGTTTATTTGGATCTTGACTATCCACTATCCAAATTTGAGCCCATCTTCATTATTACATCTTGAGATATGATTTTATGAGTGCACACTGTTCGGATTCTACTGACAGAACCCGTATTCTGACTTCCATATAAACTTAGGTCCTTTAGACATCTTTTCGGGACTTCGAGCTCTTCATCAAAGTTGTAGAGCTTCCTCTTAGCTTTCCTACAAGGTAAAATTCATGATTATCAAATATCAGGAACTCAAGTTATGGCCAAAATACAGAAACAATGTCAAATCTCAATAATGCTGAAAATATTCAATTAGGACCAATTTGAGCTCAAACTCACAAAATCATACCAAACTCAATCAATTAAGAATATGGAGAGTGTAAATGACTAAACATAAGGGTTTCTTAATGAATAAAATATGTGATTATCAAATTTCCTCACACTTAACTTTTTGCACTCCTGAGCAAAACTCAAGACCAAAACAAGGGCATAAGAGATTAACAAAAATTTAAATTCCAACGACATTCAAGAGCCCAAAATTTTACAATCAAGAAGAACAACCAAAGGTTCAAGGGATCAAAACATTCATGAGTTAACAATTCTCCACATCTCAAACCAACAAGCAAGGTATCTTCAACATGAATCGAGAATGATAGATCTTCACAAGATCTCCTCTCAATCTCTCAAGTGTTTAAAAGGTAGGTATTTCACTCAATTCAACCCATGAAAATTGCACTACCATAAGTTTGCTTATATTCTATTTTTTCACTACTCAAAACACATGCACACACAAATCATGAGGACTTTATTCAAGGTTGTAGTGAGGTCAAGGTATCAGAAGAGGATAAAATGGATATGAGAAGATAAATACCAAAGAGAATAAAAGCAAATGAGAGTTGAGTTCAAATAACAAGCATAAAAGTTCATCCAAACTCTAATGTATATCCCTTTACATATTCATTTCCCAATCCTTTTCTTTTCTTTTTTTTTTTTTTTTTTTTCTTTTTTTTTTTATATATATATATATGAACATAACTATATACATACATTTTTTTTGTGTTTTTTTTTAGGCACTCTTTCCTTTTTCAACAACCATTTTGTACACACACCCCCACACTTGTTCAAAAACTCATCCATTAACCAAGCTAATGTTCTTTCCCTAAGGTAAAGTAAGAACACAATTTTTCATTTAAGGCACATAATGAGCTAGAAACAAGGAATGGTCAAATAAGCTCAAAGGGTTTAAGAAAAGGAAAATATACAAGGTTGGCAGGAATCAGAGAATTTTCAAGAAATCAAAAGAGTGCTTGATATCATATTGGAAACAAGGTTAGCTATTTAGTTAAACTAGCTAATTAAGAAAGAGGGCCTCAATCATGTTCATGCATGCTAGTGAAATGTAGCCTCAAAAAGAATCAAAGCAAGTTCTAGAGTGGTCATTAACATCAGTGAAAATTACACAAGAAAGAAGAGAATGACATAAATGTTGAATCCATCCATTAGGCTCAAAATCTTACAAGGTATGCATCCATCAAACTCAATTCATCAATTCAATCATCCATCGCCAAGCATATCAGTTCAAGAAGGGAGAAAAGTTATTCAATCATGCAATGAACCCCTTTTTTTTATTTTTTTTAACAAAAAAGAAACATGCTAAAATCTCTCCCCCACACTTAATATAAACATTGTCCTCAATGTGAAAGTGATAAATAAAACGAAAGAAAAGAGCAACACAACCTGATGAGGGGCGAGATAATGGCAAGCAGAAAAGATGCGTAAGAATCAAAGCTGCAACAGAACCTGAAAACTCACAAAACAAATGAGTAAAATGTAAAACCAAAATAACATGACTAGAATAATATAAAATTAAAGAGGAAATGCGGGTCTTTTAGAGTCAGATTCCCAAGACTGTAACACTTCTGTTCATCTCTGAAGAGATTCCACAATTAAGAAGTTCATGATGTATCAGGCCACAAGAATGCGTCTCAAAAGTCAATAAGGTATAACTTACTGACTCCTTACTCAGCCATTTAAAGTGAAGTATGTTTTTATCTTCTCAGATTGCGAAAACCATCCCTAAAGATCTTGAAAACAAATCTAGTTGGGTTGCCTCCCAATAAGCGCTTGTTTAACGTCATTAGCTCGACGTTGGGACACTTCTTAGTGATCTTTATAATGTGGATGGTAAAAGCCCATCACTTTCACTTCCACATTTTTCGGCTTAAGATGGTGTCCATTGGTCTTATTAAGTGAGGTTGGTGAAAAGACTCCACCAGGATCCCATTGGTTGAAACGTGATGACCAAGTTATGGTTGACACAACATGATAGCTTTCACTAGGGTCCCATTGGTTGAAGTGTAATGACCAAGTTAAGCTTGAAGCATGAGGGCTCCCATTGGGCTCCCATTGGTCTTTCTTAATTTCCTTGACTTCACCAATGGCATGCAACACGTGTAATTTTGCAATCCTGCTTTCATTGATAATGCTGGACCATGGCCTAAAAACAAAATCCACTTCAGTAGTTACTAGCATCTGCTGACTTTCCTCCTTCTTTGAAAATTCCTCAATGGCCTTCAACTCCACCTCCCTATGTGTTTCAGATTCTGCAACTGCATTATTGATAGACCCTTCAATATCATTAGATGCTACGTAAATAGAATCATCAGCTTTCAAATATGCAGAAATCTCAGCACACATAACACATTTTATATCACCGTCACAATCAGTACATGAGTTGCAATTGATAGAATCATTAAAATCAATAAAATCAGGAAATTTAGCATACAACTCATCATGAGTTTCCTCAACTAAATTTGCAGGTAAATCAATATGACAATTAGAATGCAGGGAGTTGGGAATTGTTTGGTCTGACTCTTGACTTCTCAGTTCATTAATAGTGGTTGTCATCTGCTCAATTTGGGTTGTTAAATCCTGAATAGTGGCAGTGAAATTCTGCTGGAACTCAATTTGGGTTTTCATCAAGTCCACCCATGAAGGCTCAAGTTTTGTGGTTGATGGACTTGTTTTCTGCTGGAATGGCTGCTCATATTGAAATGATTGTTGCTGTAGTGATGCCGTATTGCCATATCCCAGATCCGGATAGTATTCCCAACTAGGGTTGTATGTGTTGAAGAAGGGGTCATAACTCTGTTGCTGCTGCTGGAACTGTGGTTCATCAGGAAAATAACCAACTGCTGCAACAAATTGATCTGGAAAAACAGAACTACCATACTGAAGTGTAGGGCATGCATATGTGGGGTGAGATGAATAAAAACAAATGTTACACACAAGTGTAGCTTCCTGCACAGGTAATTGTTGTCTCACTACTATATGTCTTACCAAAGAAGTCAATTCCTCAAGTTTTGACTCCATTATGCATGGTCCATTGTATCCTTAAATTGCAACAGAATGCAACAAAATGATAATGAAAGAAAAAGTAAAAGAAAAAGTTAAATGATAACTTAAAAAGATCGTATCACACTTACGGATCCCCGGCAACGGCGCCAAAATTTTGACGAGCGCCGAACTCAGTCAAAATTATAACCAAAGTTATTACCTAAGCTTGTAGCACAGTGACAACACCGGATCGTCTCCTCAAGGATCGTAAATGCAATTTAATCAAATCAAGTGAAAGTTAGCAAAAAGGGGAGTTTGACAGTTTAAGATCGCACTTAACAAAATTAACGGAAGAAATGACAATTAAAGAGTAGTCAATTTAGAAACCTATCCAAGATTGGGTGGATTCAATCATAGACCCTTCATAAAACACTTGAAGCGCAATTGAATTATTAATTTGGATCTAACCGAGATCTCTGCATCAAATCCAAAATTCATACTAGACGATCGTCTAGAATTCAATTAACAAGTGATAAACATAAATCCGCAATCGTACCATTCATGAAAATCTATGTTAATTTCAAGTATCGAATTCAATTAACTTAGGCACAAATCAGTAACCTAACCTCTTCAATTCTGTGATTAATTTAGATTAATCAGTTCTAAGTTTCATCACAAATCTCAATCTTCATTTATGTGATTAGTTTAGATCAATTAGTTCTAAGTTTCATCACAAATCTCAATCTTAAACCAAGATCAAATCAGATCAACATAAATAGAATCACCATTCATGCATTCAAGATCAAGAAGAAGAAGAAAGAAGAAGAAAAGAGAAATTCAATTACAAATCAAATACAATGCATAACCAAGGTCTCAAGAATCCAAACCACAATCTCTTCAAGAGTTCTAAATTGACCCAAAGTAGCTTAGCCCTCCATTACCATGAAGGGGAGCATCAAAATATACAAAACTATGAGAAACTATGAAGAAGCAAGAAGAAACTTAGAGAGAAATGAAGGAGAATTACATGAAAGAAATGATAACCAATGGTGCCTTTTATAGAAGTCTAGGGTAACAAAATGACAAAGGGGAGTGAGTGGATGAGTGAGTGAGTGAGTGGAGTGTTTGAGTGGAATGGTTGAGTGGGTTGGTTTAGTGGATGAGTGAGTGGAATGGTTAAGTGGGTTGGTTGAGTGGAAAATGCCAAAGGACTTTTGGTGAGTGGGAAATTATGGACATGAATGGGTGAGTGGATGGATGAGTGGGTGGATTAGTGGATGAGTGGGTGGAGTGGTTAAGTGGTTGGATTAGTGTATGAGTGGATGAGTGGGTGGATTGTGGAGTGGATGAGTGGATTACTGGATGGATGAGTGGATTAGTGGATGGATGAGTGGGTGGTTGAGGACGAAAATTTCGTGTCTGACTTGGAAGCCAAAAATGACCAACTATACTTCAGATCCACGAAAAGTGCTCTTCATGAAAGTTGTAGATCCTTGTCTTGGCTATAAAATGGATAGCTGGTTCGTCTAATTTGGCTTCCTTCAGCCCAAGATATGTTCCAAATACCGTAGGTTGCTCAAACCCAACTTCAGCTCCTCTGTTCCGACTTACAAGCTCAAAATGACCTACTAGACTTCCTTTTTTCAAAAAGTGTTCTTCATGAAAGTTGTTTATTTGGATCTTGACTATCCACTGTCCAAATTTGAGCCCATCTTCATTATTACATCTTGAGATATGATTTTATGAGTGCACACTGTTCGGATTCTACTGACAGAACCCGTATTCTGACTTCCATGTAAACTTAGGTCCTTTAGACATCTTTTCGGGACTTCGAGCTCTTCATCAAAGTTGTAGAGCTTCCTCTTAGCTTTCCTACAAGGTAAAATTCATGATTATCAGATATCAGGAACTCAAGTTATGGCCAAAATACAGAAACAGTGTCAAATCTCAATAATGCTAAAAATATTCAATTAGGACCAATTTGAGCTTAAACTCACAAAATCATACCAAACTCAATCAATTAAGAATATAGAGAGTGTAAATGACTAAACATAAGGGTTTCTTAATGAATAAAATATGTGATTATCATTAATCATCTTGCATCATTAGGAAAGAATTTTACTAACGAAGATTTGATTAACAAAGTGTTGAGATGTCTTAGCAGGATTTGGCAACCCAAAGTAACAGCCATATCAGAATCGAGGGACTTATCAGTAATGTCTTTGGCTACCTTCTTTGGAAAGCTTCATGAGCATGAACTAGAACTGAGCAGATTAAGTCAAAGCGAAGAAAACGATAAAAAGAAAAAGGGGATAGCGCTCAAAGCCACTTCCTCAACAATCGACAATGATGATGATGAAGATGAAGAAAGCTCAGAAAACATTGAGGTAAACGAAGAAAATCTTAGTCTGTTAGTAAAAAAATTTGGTAAATTTCTCAGGAAAAAGGGAATGCAAAGAAGACCTCCCTTCCCTCCGAAGAAGACTTATTACAAAGGCGAAGGAGCTTCATCAACTCCTACTTGCTATGAATGTGGCAAGCCTGGCCACATGAAAATGGAATGCCCAGTTTACCAAAAGAAGAAAGAGAGACTTGAAAAGAAGCCCTTCAAGGAAAGAAAAGGAAGAAAAGCCTATATAGCATGGGATGAAAACGACATGGATTCAACTGACAGCTCAGATAGCGAAGAAGCTCAACTTTGTCTCATGGCCAAAGGAGAAGAAGAAGAAAGCGAAAATGAGGTAAGTTCTAATACTACTTTAATGCCTTCTTATGATGAGTTACAAGATGCCTTTGAAGAATTGCATGACGAATCTTTAAAACTCACAAAACAAATTTCTTCTTCTAAGAAAAAAATCTCTTCTCTAGAAAATCAAATTCTTATTTTAAATAAAGAGATTGAAGAATTAAAAATTGAAAATGAAACTTTGGGAATTATTGATGCATGCTCATCTCATCCCTCACATGCTTCTACTTCTTCGTCTTGTTCTTTATGTCATATACTTGAAAAAGAAATTGAAGATTTAAAGAACACTCTTGCCAAATTCACTCTCGGAAGAGACAATTTAAATATCATATTAGGAAAACAAAGGGTTATTTTTGAAAAAGCTGGAATTGGTTATAATCCAAAAAATCAGCATAAATCTTATAAAAATTTCTTTGTTTATTCAAGCACTTCCAGTAGTCCATTTATTAAATGTTTTTATTATGGAAAGAAGGGTCACAGTGCTTCAACATACAATGCAAGAAAGAATGTTAACACAAAAATTGGGACAAAAATGGTTTGGGTTCCAAAGGGTACATTGCCCAAAACTGACACTCAAGGACCCAAGAAAATTTAGGTACCAAAGGTTAAAAATTAAAATTGTGTTGTAGGTGTGCTTGAAAGTCAGGAGCTCAAATTGGTATCTCGACAGCGGCTGTTCCAAGCACATGACTGGAGATGACTCAAAATTCACCATGTTTATTCCCAAGAGTAATGGACACGTTACTTATGGAGATAACAACAAGGGAAAAATTCTTGGAATCGGCAAAGTTGGTAAGAACCCCAACTCCTCTATTGAAAATGTGTTGCTTGTTGAAGGCTTGAAACATAACCTTCTTAGTATTAGCCAATTATGTGACAAAGGAAATAAAGTAATTTTTTATTCAAATTGCTGCATAATTGAAGATAAAAATGATAAGCATGTTAAATTCATTGGTCATAGAATAAATAACATTTATATGATTAGTCTTGATGATATATCTTCAAATGATGCGAAATGCCTTTTAAGTAAGAATGATGATTCATGGTTATGGCATAGGAGAATTGCACACATTCACATGGATTACTTAAGGAAGTTGGTCTCTAAAGAGTTAGTAATTGGACTACCAAAGCTTAATTTTGTTAAAGATAAATTATGTGATGCATGTCAAAAGGGTAAACAAATAAAGGTCTCTTTTAAAGCAAAAAATATAGTTTCAACTACTAGACCTTTATAACTTTTGCACATGGATTTATTTGGACCCTCTAGAACTATGAGTTTTGGTGGGAATTACTATGCCTTAGTGATTGTGGATGATTTTTCTAGGTTTACATGGACTTTATTTCTTGCAAATAAAAATGATGCATTTCTAGCATTTAAAAGACTTGCCAAAGTTATTCAAAACGAAAAAGGTTTTCAAATTTCTTCTATAAGAAGTGATTATGGTGGCGAATTTGAAAATAATGTTTTTGAAAATTATTGTGATGAACAAGGCATTAATCATAATTTCTCTGCCCCTAGAACTCCGCAACAAAATGGAGTTATAGAAAGAAAAAATCGTTCTTTAGAAGAAATGGCAAGAACTATGCTTAATGAGGCTGCTCTTCCTAAGTATTTTTGGGCGGATGCTGTAAGTACAGCTTGTTATGTTATGAACAGGGCCCTTATAAGGCCTATTTTAAAGAAAACCCCATATGAGTTATACAAGGGAAGAAAGTCAAATGTCGCACATTTTCATGTTTTTGGATGCAAATGTTTTGTTTTAAATAATGGAAAAGATAACTTAGGCAAGTTTGATGCTAAGTCTGATGAAGGCATATTTGTTGGTTATTCAAATCATAGTAAGGCTTTTCGCATATATAATAAAAGAACTATAACTATTGAAGAATCTATACATGTTGCATTTGATGAAACTGACCCAAATGGATCGAGAAAGGATCTTGTTATTGATGATGTTGCAGAAGTCTTAGCGGAAACACATTTGGATAGCAAGGAAAAAGAAATCAAGAAGCAAGAAGATAAACAAAGACAAGAGGATTCACAAGCTTTGGAACTTCCCAAAGAATGGCGTACCTCAAAATATCATCCGCTTGATCAAGTAATAGGTGATGTATCCAAAGGTGTAAGTACTCGAAACTCTATTAGAAATGCATGTAACCACTTAGCTTTTGTTTCTCAATTCGAACCTAAAGACATCAATGAAGCCTTTAATGATGAACATTGGTTTCTAGCTATGCAAGAAGAATTAAATCAATTTGAACGAAACCAAGTTTGGGAACTAGTTCCTAGGCCTAATAATCATCCTATAATTGGCACTAAATGGGTTTTTAGAAACAAGCTTGATGAAGCTAGCATAATAACAAGAAATAAAGCTAGACTTGTAGCAAAAGGTTATAATCAAGAAGAAGGTATAGACTATGAAGAAACCTATGCACCTGTAGCTAGATTAGAAGCTATTAGAATGTTACTTGTTTTTGCTTGCGTCATGGATTTTAAATTATATCAAATGGATGTTAAAAGTGTTTTTTTAAATGGCTTTATTCAAGAGGAAGTATATGTTGACCAACCTCCAGGTTTTGAAAATTATGATCTACCTAACCATGTTTTTAAATTGAAAAAGGCTTTGTATGGCTTAAAACAAGCTCCACGAGCTTGGTATGAAAGGTTAAGTAAGTTCCTTTTAGAACACGGTTTTACAAGAGGTAAAGTTGACACGACTCTTTTTATTAAAAATAAAAATCATGACATACTTCTTGTACAAGTATATGTAGACGATATTATATTCGGTGCTACTAACGAAAATTTGTGCAAAGAATTTGCTAAAATCATGCAAAGCGAATTCGAGATGTCCATGATGGGAGAACTCAATTTCTTCCTTGGACTTCAAATCAAACAAACAAGGAGTGGAACGTTCATTAGCCAAACAAAGTATTGCAAAGAACTTCTCAAGAGGTTTGGAATGGACAACTCAAAGCATATAGCTACACCAATGAGTACCTCATGTTACTTGGATAAAGACAAAGCAGGTAATTCTGTAGAAATCACTAAATATCGAGGTATGATTGGATCTCTTCTCTATCTCACTGCTAGTAGGCCTGATATAATGTTTAGCATATGCATGTGTGCTAGATATCAAGCTAATCCTAAAGAGTCGCATTTAAGTGTCAGAAACAATTATGAAATATCTAGGTGGCACTGCACAAGTGGGCTTGTGGTACCCCAAAGGTGCCACTTGTAGTCTTATTGGTTATTCGACTCGATTTTCTTTGGATGCAAATTAGATCGGAAAAGCACTAGTGGAACATGTCACTTACTTGGCAATTCCTTAGTTTCTTGGCATAGCAAGAAACAAAATAGTGTGGCGTTATCCTTCCGCCGATTTGAATATGTTGCGGTAGGAAGTTGTTGTGCTCAAATTCTATGGATGAAGCAACAACTTCTAGACTTTGGTCTTGACTAGATCACATCCCTATAAGATGTGATAATACTAGTGCAATCAATCGACAAAGAATCCCATTATGCACTCTAGAACTAAGCACATTGAGATAAGGCACCATTTCATAAGAGATCATGTTCAAAAAGGTGATTGTGTGTTAGAATTTGTTGAAACCAATAATCAACTTGCCGATATTTTCACAAAACCTTTACCTAAAGATTCTTTCTTTCATTTAAGAAGAGAACTTGGCATTTTGGATCAATCGTGCATTTAAATTCTTACCTTTGCTGCTTATTTATTGATTCATTAATCTTAAATTATTCCGACTTGAGCGTCGGAGATATCCTCAATTGTTTTGCGGTACTAATTTAATTGGGTAAGTTTTTATCATTCAAAAATGCATTCTGGACTTAATTTATGCGTTCTTCTGCCTAAGTTATTCGAATACCTTCATCTGGTATTCGAATACCATCATCTGTTCGTATGTTTTATTGGTTTATAAGCAGGTGTATTCGAATACCTTAATGGTTATTCGAATAACCTGAGGCTATATGTTATCAGTGACTTAATCCTGTCTCTGGGCATTCGAATACCCTAAGAAGTATTCGAATACCTGCAAAAATGAGGCCAAGTCATATTGGTCAATCTATTCGAATACCTGCATAGGTATTCGAATACCCTCTATCAGATGGCCCTCTTTTTTGCGTTTCCTAACGGCTGTATTCGAATACCATATAGGCATTCGAATACCTTGGGTCAGATTTATATGACCCCTCCTTCGTAAACCCGTTTCCCTCACTTATTTCTTCTTTCTCAAATCTCTTGGCCTCCTCACTCTCTTTCTCTCCTTCGTATACCCCATTCGAATACCACCCAACCGTTACATCTTCCCCCTTCTCTTCAACCCTTTCCTCTCACCCTCAAACCACCATCCATGGCATCCTCCTCCAAGCGTGCTCGCACAAAAACCGCACCTTGCAACAACCCGTTGGATTTGCGAAGGCTCTCCTCCAACCAAGAGACCCTTGGACGCTTCATCACTCACTTTAGAGAACGTAACCTTGTGCAGCCCAAGTATCTTGACTTGGAGTTCTTCGAAAAAGAAGGAGGATTTGATTTCCTACACCAGCTGAACCTCCAGGGCGTGCTTCGTTTTTGCTCTTATAAGGCGGTCCTCTATCCTGATCTTGTAAAGATGTTCTACTGCAACCTGAGGATTGAGGGTCTGGAACTCCATTCTGATGTTAGCGATCAGCACATTGTGATCACTCCTCAGGACTGGGTTCACTTCTTTGGATTAGAATCTGCTGGTCGTAACAACGAAGACAGTGAAGAGCTTGTCCAGCGGTTCGACAAAATTCGAGCCATTGAAGATGTGCTTAGACCTGGGTTGGCATTACCTCCGACTCAAAAGGGAGTCAAAGGAGGCATGATGAAGAGCCAGGACAGGCTCTTACATTATACTTATGCCCACATCCTAGCTCCTAGAGGTGGGAACTACGCCTACCTGAGTGAAGATGATGTGTTTATGCTGTGGATCCTGAAGAAAGGATACCAGATAAACTGGCCCGTCTTCATCATAAAGCACATGATGCGAGCTAAAGGAAAAGATCGATCAGAGTTACCTTACGGTGTGATCATCACTGCCTTTCTAGGCAAGTATCCTCAGATTATGGAGACTGAGCGCAAAACTCAGCTGACTCATCATAATGTGTTTGGTTCCTATACGCTGCACAGAATGAAGATGATAAAGACTGATGAAGGCTGGGTATTCCCAGTTGAAGTTGACAATGATGAGGACGATCCTGCCGCCTCTCTCTTGCCGCCGCCCATTAGCCCCCGCCGCCTCTGCCGTCGCTGCGCCCCGTAGCCCCCTGCTGCTGCTGCCCCGATAGCCCCTACCGCTTTTCTTCTTCGCCGCCCATGCTCCTTCTTTGGTTTAGTTACCTTGGATCACGTCATGGCCACCTTACAGTGCCAACCGTGCTTATATGGAGGATAACCGAGCTTATCCGGAGCACACCTTCTCTGTCTGTTTGACAGGCTTGACGGTGTTGAGCGTGAGCAAGCTGCCTTGCGTGCCTTGCTATCTTCAAGGGTTCGATTCCCCCCTCCTCCTCCTCCGCCAGATGCCTATTTCTAGGCTTTGTATTTGTTTTGCTTTTTTTGGCTACATTGCTTTTTCTTTCAGATGTATATGTATGTTCGCCAAACTTATTAATGAAATCAGTTTTTATGATGCTTCTTTATGTATGCTTCTTTATTAATGTATATACTTCTTTATGCCTTCTTCTTATGCATTCTATATCTGATTATCTTTTTGATTATGCCAAAGGGGGAGTATAATATAACCAGTATATTTTGAGAAAAGACAGGTAAAATAATAACCAATATTGGATTCCAAAATTGAGGGGGAGCTGCGCACATTTCTGATATTAATACCTCTTTCTGACAAAGAGGAGTGTAAGTTTCTTACCTTATGAATTCCAATTATTTCTGTACTGATACTTTTCTCAATGATAGTTTGTCATCATCAAAAAGGGGGAGAATGTGATTACTATGCAACAATGAAGATGTATTTTGATGATAACAAACATGAAGATGATAAGAAGACCAAGTCCAAGATCTTCAAGAGTAGCTTTAGGACTTAGGATCTATCATATATGGAGCTGCCAATTAGATATCTTAATGGTTAATCTTAAAAGATCTAAAATAATCTGCTCCTTAAATTAAACTGAAGTTTTAAAATTGCTTTTGAAAGATCAAAGGTTTTAAAAATTGAAAATAACATTTCGAAGCAATTTAGAAAGGTTTTTCAAACTGTTTTTAACTGAGTTATTCGAATACCCCTTTATGGTATTCGAATAACCTGATTCATAATTCATACCTTCTGTTTCTTCCAAAACAGAGGTATTCGAATACCCCTATATGGTATTCGAATACCATGATTTCAGAATATATCTTTCTAAATGAGGCATTCGAATACCCTTGGTAGTATTCGAATAACCCTAGCTTGATCAGTTTTTTTAAATATGTTTTGACAGAGGTATTCGAATACCTCCTGCTGGTATTCGAATAACCCACGGGAATCAGCTTTGAGTTTTTGAATTCATACGAGAATCAAAACCATTTAATACCATTTTAAATGCTCCCAACGGCCATTTTCTCATACGAAGCTCTATAAATAGAGGCTTGGGTCACCTCTGATCATTCCCGAACATTTTGATCAATTTTTGCTTGGCTGAAAACGAGTTTTACATTATTTTCTCTCTTTCTCTGTGCTTTTAATATTGAATCTTTGAGATATCTGTGAGACAGCTCTTTAGTGCTTCAATTTGTAATTATTTACTCTGAGTGAGAGTTTCTCTTCTTCATCTATTTCTCTAATATATTGTATTGAGGGTGAGGTATCCCTCAGGATTGTATAAGGGTGAGGTATCCCTGATTAATTGAGGCTTGAGTACAAGGGTAGAGTTTTCCTGTGTGTGAAAAGTGCTCTTAATTGTAACGGTTGCAAGCACCTATTTTAAGCTTGTCTTGAATAGTGAAAAATCTCAAACTGTGTTTCGGGGACTGGACGTAGGCCACAAGTGGTTGGTGGTCGAATCAGGATAAATATTGAGCCTGCTCTTCTTTCCTTAATCCTTTTTTTATGCACTTTATTTATTGATTCCTGTAATTTAATTATTAATTGTTCTTCTTTTTCTTATCTCTTTCACGTCCTTTAATATTTAAATTCAACAAAGTTTATTTGTTTAAGGTTTTTGCGAAAAATTTTGTTACTCAATTCACCCCCCTCTTGAGTACTGGAAGCCACTTGGTAACAAGTAGCTCGACAATTGGGATTTTGTCAAGCTATTCCAGTACCTTTCTCTCATAAGGCCAAAGAACACTTCATCAATGGCCACCTACCAAGCATGTCGGATCTCGTTCGAGTAGCTTCAAAAAATGAAAGGCACAAGTATCACTTCAAGATCTCTACATTCACACCCTACAGAGGAGTTTCAAAAGATTTTGTCGATTGGTGGACTAAATATTATAGTCCTTATCATATCGACATTGACATCTGTCGAAGCCGTATTACTGAAACTCTGATTCCTGTGCAGGGTCAAAATCCTTCATCAAAAACTAAAAGTAAACATATTCAAGATATCAAGGCTTTTGAAAAATATTACAAAATCAAGTGGGACTTCAGGTTTCCTCGCTTAATTGTTCGACATTGTGAAGAAGTCGTAGCCGAGCTAAAACGAGCACACAAGGAAAAATGTTCTACTAATTTTCTCTTTGTTTCTATAAAAAAAACCCTTTAGCATGGCTTGAACCTTTTCAAATCCCTTTTCCAAAGCCAGTGCTTTTTCCTTGTGCTCGTTTCTAACTGGCTGACGAATTCCCAAGTAAACTTACAAGGGCTGGTAACTTCCCTATTTTAGATAGGACATATTCTGTGAGTAATATTTTTCTTACAAGAACTCCAGAAGTCAAGTTTACTCGTCGGTTTGCCTTGTCGTGCGAAAAATTTTCCTGAAACACCCGAGTCATCACTAAAATACCTGAAAGTATTTTCCTCTTTACATTCTATTACTTTTAATTTTACCCCTCATTTACTAAATATACCTTCCATCCTGCAGCACTCCCATTGAAAAGACCTTTAGAATACAAACAACCTCAAGGAAGTAATGATAATATAGAAGATGAAACTACTTCTTTAAAGAAGAAGAAAAACAAAAAGGCTCAAAAACCTCTTGTTCCCAAGGCTTCAAAGGTCAAATCTGCAGCATCAATGCCGACAAAGAGTCCTTTGAGACACGACGCTGCTAAATCAAAAACCCTCAATGTACATACTTTCCGACTATATATTAAGACTTGGTTTTTTTAATTTTGTTCCAGTCTAAATTAATGTCGAATTCAAATTAGCGAATCTGCTCCTGCTACTTTGGTTTCTCATGTCGAATCTTCAATCCCATCTCCAGAACATCCTCCAAAGGTATGCCTCATTAATTGTACATTCTTTAATATCATGCAACAATATCTCACCCTTTTTATCTTCACAGAAAAAGAAAAAAAGACTCAAACCACCATTTCTACTTCGAAGCCTCCTGTCGAAGAAACAAATACCATTTTTATTTCATCTGAGGTAAATTAACATACTTCTTTTTCCTTAAATTCTTGGTTCTTACCACTCGTCTAACACTTGATTCTATCATTCCAGGATCTAGAAGATGAACAATCCGCAGATCATCCTCTTGAACCAGCTGTCGAACCAAGAAACTGAAGATCCGATTCAACAATCTCCCGAAGTAATGTATCTTACCTCATTCAACTATTTTCAATGTATTATTTATTCTGAAATTTCTTCTGTTCACCTTCAGGATTCAACAAATTTGGCTATATCCAACAGCCCACAAAGGCTAAGAACCAAGAATCCTCCAGAATCTCACACTTCCCTGGTCCTTGCTACATCTACCATTTCTTCACCACTTCTGACAGAAACCCAAATTATCGAAGCCTTAGAACAAATTCCAATCCCCCAGGTATTGAAGGTTCTTCTCCTTCAGGGCAAACCAATCCTACTCAAATTCTCTCAGAAGAATTCAACATGGATATTCTGAGGGCAGAATTTGCCCTAATTGATCCACCTCCACCTCCTCCAGCCAACTTAATGATTGCTGTGCCAGAAAGTAACGAAGATACGGAGGCAGATTTAGACGAATTGATAACAATGTTGTCAGGCGGCCACAGAAGTTCTCCTCAATCGCCTTGCTTTTCGACACAAATTGGACAAGATTCCAGTGATTCCCATATTACTGGACTCTTAACTGAATTGAAAAATGCCTTCACCTATTCTTTCGAGCACTTAATTTCTGACCAACCTCTTTAACAAAGAATGATGGCAGTCGTAACTGAGCTTGAGCCTCTTGCTCAATAATTACCAATAACCAGTCAAGCTCTTCCCACGACTGTCAAAGATTTTCTTCAAAGTTTAACGGCAAAAATGCCAGTCATTCGTCGAGTCATTCCTGCTTACACACAAGAGATTCAAGAGAAGTTTAGGATTTTGAAGCAGTTGACCGACGCAAAAAGTGAAAGTGTCACTCTGAAGGAAAATCTAATAAAAGGAAAAGCCAAAAAAGTAGAGCTCAATAAGGAGATTGAAGACTTAGAGAAGAAACTCCAGGCCACTCGTCGTCGCAACCAAAAACTTCAAACAACATTACAACAAGGGGTTGCCAGACAACAGAGTATTGCCAATAATACTAAACAATGGACTGTCAAAGCCAAAATTGTATTGGGAAAAATAAATTCTCTTGAAGTGGAATATCAAACTGCCTGCTCCAACAAGCAATCTTTAGAAGATTCCTGGGGGGTTCTTCAAAAATTCTAAGCATTGGTTTTTTTTTAGAAGGACCATTTAGAATAGGTTTATTTGTCTCTAATATTCTGACAATTTCAACAAGTTGTAATATCAGTGTAACTTGTAATTGTCGAATGAAATTTTCATTTTTACTTATTGTCAATCTTTACTTCACACATTGTCGGTTTATATAGCTTTAAGTATTTGCCATTAATTGACTTAATCCTCAAACCAGAATTAACTTCGATAAGTGCATAAGCATTTCCATAAAATACTCGAGTAATTTTAAATGGTCCTTCCCATTTTGGAGACCATTTTCCATATTCTCGACAATTCTTATCTATGGGCAGATTAACTTTCCAAACCAAGTCATCAATCTTAAATGATTTATACTTAACTCGACTGTCGTAAAACTTTGCAATTCTTTCTTTATGTCGAATCAAGTTTTCTAGAGCTACTAATCTTTCATCACTTAATTCGTTTAATTCATCAAACATCAAGTCCCAATAATGTTCAATTGGTAACTCGTTTTGTTTTTGAATTCGAATGGATTGAAGATTGATCTCAACTAGTAACACTGCATCATGACCATAAACTAACTTATATGGTGAAGTGCCCGTCGATTCTCTTGGTGAATTTCTATATGCCCATAGAATTTGATTAAGGGTATTATGCCAATTTCTAGGTTATCGACTGATATGCTTTTTAATCAAATTTATGATTATTTTGTTCATAGCCTCTACTTGGCCATTCGCCTGAGCATAATATGGCGTCGATATAAGCATTTTAATTTTCCTTGAACTGGCATATTCGATAACTTTTTTTCTAATGAATACTGATCCTTGGTCGGTTGTCAAAGTTTGTGGTATTCCAAACCGACAAACTATATTATCTTCAATAAAGTCAATCACATCTTGCTGGGTTACATCCTTCAAGGCTACAGCCTCAACCTATTTAGTAAAGTAATCGACTCCTACTATAATGTATTTGTGTCCCTTCGATGAGATAGGATGAATTTGGCCAATTAAATACAAAGCCCACCCTCTGAAAGGCCAAGGTTTAACTATAGCATGTAACTCACTAGCAAGAACATTTTGTATATGGCCATGTCTTTGACACTCTTCACAAGACTTGGCAAATATTATATAATCTCTAACTAGTATTGGCCAATAATACCTTTGACGTCAAAGGACCCGTTTCATTTTTTCACTTGCCTGATGAGCTCCACAAATTCCTTCGTGGACTTCTGCCAAGGCAATATAAGCCTCTGCTTCACTCAGACAAACTTCTAAGTTTCCATCGACAGACTTTCTATACAAGGCTCCCCCTAATACCACAAACTTCGATGCTCTATACTTGAGCTTTCTATGCACATCTTGACTGGGATTTTCCAAATAACTTAATATTGGTTGTCTCCAGTCATTAATCGTCAAAATGTCATTTTGTAGTATGTCTCTTTCCTCTAATGGATATAAAAGTTCCCTTATTTCCATTAGATTTATAAGAACCTTAGATGAAAGTCTATAACCAGAGACTACTTGTGCTAATTCATTAGCCTCTTCATTTAAATCTCTGGGAATGTGTTCGACAGTTACCTCATCGAATTGTTTCATTAACTTACTTGCCACAATATAATATTTCATTAGATTTTCACTAACACATTTATATTCTTGGACAAGTTGCTTAACGACCAACTGTGAATCACCAAATATATGCACATTACGTGCTTTCATTTCCACTAATATCTCCAATCTGACAATTAAGGCTTCATATTCAGCCTCGTTGTTAGAACAAGTATATTTAAGTTCAAACATGAACTTAGTTGGAGTACCTTGAGAGGAAATAATTAAAATCCCCACTCCAATTCCATTTTGATGCCTTGAACCATCAAAATATAAACACCAAGGTTTTAAACCGACAATATTTATATTTTCTATATCCAAACAAGGATGATCGGCCAAGAAATCGACAATTGCTTGGCCTTTTACTGCTCTCATTGGTACATATTGTAAAGAAAATTCTGACAAAGCGATAGTCCATTTTCCAATACGACCATTTAACACTGGTTTTGATAACATATATTTTATTATATCAGTTTTTGACATAACCAGTACATTACAAGGCATCATGTAATACTTAAGCTTAGTACACGAGAAATACAATGCTAAACAAAGTTTCTCTATTGCACTATATCTTCTCTCGACATCATTTAAAACCCGACTAAGATAATACACGGTCCTTTCGACGCCATTTACATCTTGAGCCAGCATACTTCCTATGGTTTCTTCTGATGCTGATATATACAATTTCAATGGTCGACGGGGCACTAGAGGCATCATGACCGGTGGTTTTGTCAAATACTGCTTTATCTGGTCAAAGGCTTCTTGGTGGCAGGATTCCCACACAATATCTTGTTCAACCTTCAACTTGATCAATGGAGCAAAAACTCTGGTTCTTCCCAACAAGTTGGATATAAATCTTCTTAGGAAGTTAACTTTTCCTAAAAAAGATTGCAATTCTTTTTTGTTTGTCGGTGGTGTGGCCTCCAAAACTGCCTTGGCTTTATTCTTGTCCACTTCTATACCTTTTTTATGGACTAGGAAACCCAAGAATTTAGCAGCCGACACTCCAAAACCACATTTTTCTGGATTCATCTTAAGGTTGTGCTTCCTCATCTTGTCAAATGCATGCCTTAAGTTTGTCAAATGGCTTCCTTTCGTTTCCGACTTGACAATAACATCGTCGATGTAGACTTCCATAAATTTTCCAATGACATCATGGAAAATTGTATTCATTGCTCTCTGATAAGTGGCCCCTGCATTCTTTAAACCGAAAGGCATGACTACCCATTCAAATGTCCCAATAGCTCCTGGACATCTGAAAGCAGTTTTCGACACGTCCTCTTCGGCTATAAAAATTTGATTATAACCTGCATGGCCATCCATAAAACTTAATAATTCATGTCCAGATGCGGCATCAACTAACATGTCCGCAATTGGCATAGGATACTCATCTTTAGGTGTGGCAGTGTTCAAATTTCTAAAATCTACACATATTCTCAACTTGCCATTTTTCTTAACTACAGGAACAATATTAGAAAGCCATTCGACATACCTGGTTGTTCTGATGAATTTGGCTTTGAGCAATCTTTCAACCTCTTCTTTTATCTTTAATATCACCTCAGGTGCAAATCTCCTATTGGCTTGCCTAACAGGTCTGCATCCTTCTTTCAGAGGCAATCTGTGCTCGACAAGATCTCTACTCAATCCAGGCATTTCATCATAATCCCAAGCAAAACAATCTTTATATTCCATAATTAACTCGACAAGCTTTTCTTTGAAATCCTTTGGCAGAAATGAACTCACGAAGATGGGCCTTCTATCTGCTTCAGTGCCCAAGTTTATTTCTTCCAAAGGATCTTCCACTTCCACACTTTGCTTTTCATCAAGCCCTTTTTCAAATCCTAAAGGACCGTCATCAATTACACAATCCGACATCATGTTTTCAGCAGTGAATACTGCTTTGTCGGCTAAATAAGCCGACAATTCCTCTGAATAATCCTTAACACTCATAACTAGTGCTTGGCTGATCTTCTTCGGCCTTCTTCACCAGTCGTACACCAAACTGATCCCTCAAGCAAACTTCGAGTGCGTCTTTGTTAATCATTCCACCACTTGTTGTTACTGGTTTAACACTTGGAGCATATATTCTGAAATCGACATGAAGCTGCTGGAGATAGCAAGGACTGTCATTTGCTTCTATTACTTCAACTTGGTCGTCTTCATTCCAAAGAATGAGCTTCTGATGAACTGTTGATAGTATTGCTCCGACGGCATGAATCCAATCTCTCCCTAGCAAAAGATTGTAACTTGACTTCGTTGGAATTATCATAAATAATGTCGGCCTTGCAATGAATCCGACTTGTACTTTCAACATCACCACTCCGTCTGACGGGAAAGTTTTACCACTGAAATCTGTGACTATCATGTTTGTCGTCATCAAATCTGACTCATCTTTCCCAAGTTTTTTTATCATGGTCCTTGGGATTAAATTGATTGCTTCCCCCCGGTCAATCAAAACTCTATTGGTGGGTTTTTCTTCCAATAGAGCCTTGATGTGTAACGGTCATAAATGAGCCTTCTGATCTTCTGTCGATTTTTCAAGCTGAGTTGTATTATCAAAGACTGTGATCATATTGTCCTGGAAAAGAAGCCAATGATCATCTAGGTTATCAAAATCTTCTTCATTCTTCCCAGTGTACTCAATTTTGTGATATCCTTCAAAATCTGCAGGCAACACCGAGACTAAATTAACACTCATTGACTTCAAGAATTCCTCCTCATCGGACAGCTCTTCATCACTTAAATGCCTTCCAATCCTGAAGTAATCCTCCAACGGCAAATTACTATCCATAGCCGTCAAGATATCATCTAGATTATCTTCCAAGTTGATGTCCATGTCGAATTACTCTTCATCACTAAGGCCTAAAGGATCCTCTGGATCATTCAAGGCCTCAATAACTTCATTAGTCATTGAGTCTATATCTTGGCAGTCAAACTTTGTCGATCTTCCTCTTTCTTTTCTTATGTCGAGCACTTTCTTTCTCCATTCAACATCTTGATCTGGGTCTTCTAAAATTCTCTTGATTTCTTCTTTAGACCAGTCTTCAATATTACTATTTTCAATTCCAGAGTCCTTAATCTGCTCTTTTTCTATTGTCGGTTTTGCAACATTCGAGCTGATCAACTCCTTGTCCTTTTCGACTGGTAAACTGTTCTTTCTTGCCTCTTTTTCTGCCGCTATCAATCCAATTGGCCATTTCCTCTTTGTTTTATTTGTAATTGGCCTTCGAACTTGCTTACCCCTTATTATTTCTTTTAACTTTTCTTGTCAGGATTTATCATCAGTATCAAGCCGTCTAACTGCATTGTTGCCGGCTCCCCTGGGAATGATCCCTTGGTAACAACACTTTTTTATCTTCCTACCATCTTTATCCTGATCAAGCATTGGTTTCTTTTCGACCACCAAACAACCTGTTTCTACAGGCTGCTCCTTGATCACTAATCCTTCAGCCATATCTCTTCTCTTTTGCGCTTGTCTTAATCTCTGTAATCTCCTTTTCTTACTCTTTGACATTGAAGGAACCTTTGATGGCCCTGCTTCATCTTGGCCAATTGAAGTTTTTCTTAAATTAATCCTTCCATTCTTGTAGTCTTCATTCCAAAAAGGTTGATCCCTTTGAAAATTACTCCTCCTGGCAGACACATTCCGTCGAAAATACGTATGTCCATCCATTACGGAATTCTTCATCCACTTATTCATGGCAACATTAGCAGGTGGCACTCTAGTCTAAATTGGTCCAACATGAGCTTTGTTTCCCACAAACCCATGTGGTTCGACTAACCAACCATTCATGTTAGGCCTAGGCAAGTAGACTGGCTTTGGCCTTGGAGCATGAAAAGTCTTCTGTGGTCTCTAGGTTTTTTTGTCGAGAACTTTTTCCTTACCCTGCTGGATACTTAGTTGTTCTTTAGCAGCTTTCTTTGCAGCAAGCTCATCATATACTGCATTACACCTTGGGCACGACCTTACCTTACCCTCATCTTTCTTTCTTTCTTTCAAGAAATGTCTCAAGAGACTCACCTGGCTTAGGATATACGTCGGTTGCATCATTTGTATCCACGTTGAATTCTTGCAACCTCCTTATGTTGAGCATCCCAACATTTAAAGGAACTTGCTGATCAACACAAGATACTTTAGCCTGAAATGGATTTGTGTCAACTTTCATATCCGCTTTAAGCTTGTCGGTAAACTTCAGATGTCCATCCGTTATTGCTTTTTGAATTATGTCTCTGAAACGAATACATTCATTAGTAACATGACCGAAACTATTATGAAACTTACAGTATTTTCGGTCTTTAATTTCATCCAACTTTAACAACCTATGACCTTCCGACAGTTTAATCTGTTTGTCTTTTAGTAACAAATCAAAAATCTTGTCGGCTTTGGTTACGTCGAATGTATATGTTTTCCTATTAACGTAACTCATTTTCTCCTTATTTCTAGTAGGCTGTAATGCTTGACAAACATAAGGAGGACCGTTCTGAAGTTCAGCAATGTTAACTTCGAACTCATCATCACTGCCTTCAAACTCATTGTCGGATTCATTTAATCCAACAAATGCCACCTTTTCTCTTTTAAGAAATCTTTTTTGTTTTTAAATCTTTTCAACTTTCAGTTGTTCTATTTGCCTAACCTTTTCACCTAGCTGGGCGAGATCAATTAAATGTTGATTCACCAACTTCTTCCTTATATAATAATCTAAACCGTCTGCAGCTATCTTTACTATTTTGACCTCAGGTATAGGAGTAAAACATCTACTCCTCATTTGTCGAAACCTGGCAAGATAGTCATCTACGGTTTCATTATACATCCTTTTGATGCTAAAAAGATCTATAAGTCCCACTTTCAAATCTCCTCTAAAAAATTGATCATGGAAGCTTCTTTCCAATTGAGTCCAAGAGTCGACTAAATTTGGTCTCAATGTCGAAAACCAAGAAAAAGTATTTTTTGTGAGGGAACTTGGAAAGAATCTCATTTTAAGGCCTTCAACAGTGGCCAGCTCCCTCATCTCTATCGTAAACCGTGCAATATGTTCGACGGTCGACTCCCCACTTTCTCCTGCGAACTTAGAAAGTTTTGGAATCTTAACTCCTCTAGGTAACTCTGCCTGTTGGACCTACTCAGGAAATGCTGATACAAAATATGGTTGGTTGGCATAACCAACGTTAAAACCAAATCTATTCAGCACTTGTTCCACTACTTGGTTTACATTTTGTTCAACCACTTGGTGCCCCCCAGGATTCTGTCAAAACAATCTCATGGCTACATCATTTCTGGCCATTTGATCTTCATTTCCTTGACGGAGCATATGGACATTTCCATATTCCAAACGAGGCTGATCATTTTGGCCTGGTTAATCTAAGTTTTGTGGATTTTGCCCCGCATTTGCCTGAGGTACGACCATTTCTCTATTTACCCCAGGCTAGGCTCCCTGAATATTATTATTGGCCAAATCACCTACTCCCAAGGCTTGGTTTAACCTTGCCATTTGCTGAGCCAATGCGCTACAGACATTATTTGTATTTTCCATGATTGGCGTAATCATAGCACCTATTTGCTGAGTGAACATATGCACTATGTCATGGTTGCTTTGATCCATTTGTTGTCGAAAACTGGCCAAAGAGTTCATAGTTGGCCCTGTTATACTTTGGGGATTGTCTCTCGACATATTTGGGAAAACTGGTCCCAAATTCAATCTCTCTTGTCGAAAGGGAGTTGGATTGCTTGTACCTACAACCCCTACTCTTTGGCTACCAAAACTCGCCAAGGCCGAACTTATCTGTGGTTGGCCTTGTGAAGCTACTGATTGGCCAATAGTATTAGCTAAAGTAGAGTCAAGTCCCGTTTGTGCCATAATAGGAGGTACATAATTCGGTGGCAACCCATATTGGGGCACAAACCTCGAATTTGAATTTATTATGCTTTGGTTACTTGACTGACTCGGCGATAGCTGAATCATTCCAGGCAACACTTGTTCTACTACTGGATTACTCCAGAGAGCACCAGTTGCCATAACATCCTCTACCAAACCAGTACTAACGACAGTTGAGGGTGGCACAGTAACGGCTATCGAAGGTATATCTGACGCCTGACTACTTATATTACTTATGGTTTGTGTATTATGAGAAGAGTAGATAAATCTTCCACTCCTTAAACGCATAAAACCATTTCTTATGACACTACGAGTTACTCTAAACTCGTCCCACCGGGCGTGCCAATTTGTTTAAGTGGAATTTTGGTTTAAAGATTTAGTATCAATTCCAACAAACAAATAAAGGTATCAAAACGAATGTGAGTTCAAAGTTATGTGGTAATCTCGTTATAAAAAATGGTTTTAACAGTAAACAAAAGAGATTTAAGAAATTTGAAGTAAATAAGCATAAAAATGCAGAAAATAAACTTTGAAAAGATTAAGGAAATTTAAAGAAACTGAGCAAGAATTTTAAAATGCAGAAAATTAATTGAAAGCATGTAAATGGCGCAAAATTACAAGTAAAAGTGCGAAGAACTGTAAAGAAAATTTAAAAGACAAGACTGAAAAGTAAAGAATTTTAAAAGAACATTACATTAATTTAAATGACATGAAATGGAAAAGGAAGGCATACTTGGATAAAAATCTTTTAATTTGCTCGAGTTGAGATGTTAGGATTTTGTATCAGCAAATAACCCTCCATTTACATCATGACTACTAATATTTATAGACAAAATTAAAAATAACTGACACCCTAAAAGATCAACACGTTTGAGCAGTTTTTTCCATCAGCAAGTATCCGCTTTCCGACAGAACCAACACTTGACTGCTTTTGACCAATTTTCGTTGACTTAATGTAATCTTTCTGTCGAATAATTCTTCTTACTAACATCAATACCTTATAGTCACACTAGAATCTTCCTCTTATTCAATGCTACTATTGATTTCTCCGTTTGGCATTTCTGTCGGCTCGATACTTTGGAAAATTTCTTCACATCCATCATCCGACCGACAAATTGCCAAATTTTTATTTTTACCTCCAACAGATGCACATTGCCAAGTTGCTCAGAAGTTGTGTCTTTAGTTGTGTTGTCTAGTGTTGGACCTTTAATTTTTTCTCATATCTTGTCTTTATGGTCTTTTAGTTCATATTAGAACTAACATTGAGTAAAAGTGAAAAGTAAGCTGCTCATTAACTTAGATGTATTTATACAGATGCCGTGGTAAAACTAATAAACTAACTGAATAGTTACAACATAATAACTAATTAACAAACTAACTGACTAGTTGACTAGATCATCTAATACTCTCCCTTAAGATGGCAGATAGATGTTAAGAACACCCATCTTGCACAATAAGTTCTGAAGCTACATAAGATACAGGTAGTGCCTTTTTCAAAAGATCATCTAACTGGACTGAGGAAGTAACGTGAACTAGGTGAAGTAAACCTCCAGTCACTTTCTCCTTTACAAAGTGACAATCAATATCGTTGCGCTTTGTTCTCTCATGGAGTGTGGGAATGGAGCCAATATGGACGGTGGCTTGATTGTCACAAAAGACTAGAATAGGATTGAGAGAAATCTCAAAAGCTGATAAGAGATTTCCAATCTAAGTGATTTCATTGGCCATTGCTACCAAAGATTGGTATTCGGCTACAGCTGAGGACATTGAGATAGTGTTTTGGAGCTTTGACTTCTAGGAAATGAGAGAATGACCAAGAAATACACAGTAGCCACTGGTTGATCGCCTTGTATCAATGTAATTCACCCAATTAGCATCAACATAAGCTTTCAGGCTGAGGGATGATTGAGATGAAAATAACAAACCTTGACCTAGAGATCCTTTGAGATTTTTGAGTAAATTTTGACACATGTATTGGCTTAACTTATTGACTACAAATGTTATATCAGGTTTGGAAATTGTGAGATAAAGTAGGCGACCTATGATCCTTCTCTACATGGAATCATCTAGGAGCAAATCTCCATCATCAACATTTAACTTTAGATTCGGGTTCATAGGCAGAGAAGTTGGCTTAGAAGTAAGGAATCCAGTATCCTCTAAGAATGATAAAGCGTATTTCCTTTGACATAAGAATATACCTTTTTGAGAATGAGCAATCTCAAGACCAAGAAAGTATTTCAATTTGCCAAGGATTTTCAACTTGAACGTGGCCTACAAGAAGGTTCTGACTTATGAGATGATTGCAAGATTAGAGCTAGCTATTATGATATCATCAACATAAACTAATAGAGCCATAAAATCAGTGCCATGTGCTTTGGTAAACAAAGAATAGTCACTCCTAGATTGCTTGAAACCATGACTGAGAAGTGCAGTGAAAAATTTGGAAAACCACTGTTGTGAAGCCTGTTTTAATCCATATATGGATTTATTCAATTTGCACCAAGTTTCTCCCTTTACAAAGATAGCCCAAAGGTAGGTCCATATATACTTCTTCGAACAAATCACAATTTAAGAAGACATTATTGATGTCTAGTTGCAGTAAGTGCTAGCCTTTGATAGTAGCAAGTGAGAGTAAGATCCTCACAGTGGATAGTTTGGCAACTAGAAAGAAGATGTCCAGGAAATCAATTCTCGACTGCTATGTATATCCCTTAGCTATAAGCTTGACTTTATGTCTATCAACAATACCATCCGGGTTATATTTTATTACTGTATACACCCATTTGCATCTTATTGTCTGTTTACTAGGAGGAAGTGGAACCAATGTCAAGTGTTGTTGGCTTCGCTGGCATCTAATTTTGCCTTCATGGTAGCCTTCCATTCTAGAAACCGAGCTGTTTGATGGTAAAACTAAGGTTCATAGACTGAGGAAACTTGCATTGTGAAATTTCTATAGGAAGAGGACAGACTGGAATAGGTAAGGTAATTGGAGATAGGATATTGCACTGTTGAAGTGAAATTGCAATTGTAATCTTGGAGATAAGGAGGAGGCCTGGAAACCCTAGTGGTTCTTCTAGGAGGAAGGTGCGAATCAAAAGTTGAAGTTGAATGTGGAAGGATAGGTTCAGGTGCACGTTCCAAAACAGGTGAATGGTTTAATTGTGGAGGAGTGGAAAGAGACTCAACGAATGGAACAGGAGTCACTGTGTTAGAAAAGAGATCTGATGAAGGAAGGGTAGTTTGAGTGAGTTGAAAAGGGAAAGACTCCTCATCTAGAAATTAAGAATTTTATGGACTGTAAATCATACAATTTGCAACCCTTTTGTCCTAAAGGGTAGCCCGTAGCCCACAAAAACAATAGGAGTGGCTCGAGGAGTGAATTTGGTTCAATGAGATGGTAAAGTAGAAACAAAAGCTAGGCAGTCAAATGTTCTTAGGCTATGATAGTCATGATCTTTCTTATATAGGAGATAATATGGAGAGTGGCCTTTAAGCATAGAAGAGGGGGTCCTATTAATACGGAATGTAGTTATGGCAATACAGTCGCCCCAAAAGTTGACGGGTACCTTAAACTAGAAATAAAGGGCACGAGCAACATTTAACAAATGCTGATGTTTTCTTTCTACTATAGAGTTCTGCTCAGGCCTCTCAGTGCAAGAAAACGGATGAAGAGAGCCATGTTGTTTAACTAGGTCTGTGTGAGAGAGCTCCTTGGCATTATCCAATCTAATGCATTTAACGGTGACATTGAACTGAGTCTGAACCAGTTTAAAGAACTGTTGGATGAGATGAGAAGCCTCAGATTTATGCCTTATAAGGTATGTCCAAGGGAAATGGGTGCAATCATCCACCAAAGTCAGAAAGTATTGGTGACCAGCATATGTTGCACTGTGATGTGGCCCCCAGATATCAAGGTGAACCAAGTTAAAAGGAGAAACAGACAAATGGTTATGAGAATTAAAGGATAAACGCTTCTGTTTAGCTAAAGGACATATATCACAAACTAAATGCAAAAAAGAACTTGGAATATGAAATGGAATTGTATTACTAATTTGTAACAAACATTTGTGTGATACATGTCCCATTCGGGAATGCCATGTTTTGGCAGAAATTTTTTTCAATGCTATATTACAAACATTACTAGTAGAATTGAAATGACACATATCAATATGACTAGTTTTGACAGAATGACATAAATCAATAGCTCCAGCCAGTGGAAATGATGGAGAGCAGGTTGTGAAGAAATAGAAGCCTTCATGGACCCTACCCTTGCTAATCATCTTCATGCTGCTGGATTCTTGAATGACAAATGATTTAGACGTAAATGTTACATCAAATTGAGAAGAATGAGTCAGTGCACTAACTAAAAGTAAATTGAATGTAAAACTTGGAATGTAGAGAACGTTATGCAAGGTAAGAGAAGGAGAACGCCAAACAGAACCAACTGCATGCACAGGAAACGTGGTATGATTTGGCTATGTAACAGTAACATTATTAACTGATTGCAGGGAAGTAACACTAGTTAGAGTGTAGTAAATATGTCTAGTGGCTCCTAAGTAGGAAACTCAATTTCCTTAATTGGTCTCAAAATAATAAAAAGATATTGATTGAATTTAACAAATTAATTTTTAGAAACTTAATCTTTTTTTATTGAAGGCCGCAAGATTTTTTTTTTTTTTTATTTGTTGTGGACCTAAATTTTGATTTCTTCCTTCAATTAAACTTGTTGTCAACTTGCCATCATTTTGTCTAATATTTTTTAATAGATTCTCTACAACTATTACAATAATTAAATTAATAACTTTTTTAAATAAATAAATCAATAGTATTATAAAATCATTACAATCAAATACAATGAGATATAATAATATTTATTTTTATAAGAAAAAATAGATAAAAAATAGGTATTATCAAGATCTAAGCGAACGCCATGTGATTGTTGCACTCCCAAGCAAGGAGCAAAGAGGGGTCACGATCGGGTTTGGGGAGAGAGCCATCAACAAACCTTAGTTTGCTCTTTACAGAGAGTGCAACCTTTATCGATCGTTGCCATGAGTTGTAGTTGTCACCACTCAGGGGTTGGGAAACAAGAACCAGACCAGGGTTATTAGAGTGGTGCAGGAAAAAGGGACTGAGATGGTCATCCATGGAGAAAAGGGAGGCCATGGACAGAAAGAAGAGAAAATAGTCGAAGTAGAAGAAGCTCGAGAGAGAAGAAGGAAGAGAGATGCATAGCAGAAGAGAGCTAATTATCAACTGATACCATATTAAAACTAAAATTGAGTAAAAGTGAAAAGTAAGCTTCTCATTAACTTAGATGTATTTATACAGATGTTGTGGTAAAACTAACAAACTAATTGAATAGTTACAGCATAAAAACTGATTCACAAACTAACTAACTAGTTGACTAGATGATCTAATAGTTCAGGTTCTTCATTGTTTTTCTCACTGTCCAAGTCTATAGGTTTGTTTCTCTCCCTTTTGTATTTCTTTGTTGTACCGAAAAGTGAAATTATATTATTATTTTGATAACAATCTGTAGGGTCAGTTTAGTTGAGATGTTCTTGTTTCCTTTAGTTTGCTTTCCGTAATATAGTGGTGGGACTTCTTTCATTTGATTGATTCCACTCAAGAAAAAATCTATAGATATTTAGACACTATTATTGACGGTTCACAGGGTTGAAAGTCTGTGGTCACACAACGGATGCACTAACTTCAACTGCACTAAAAAAAAATAAAATACCGTTGTCTTGTGAACGAACAGCGCGCATTGCTCCAATCAGCAAGTGGGTTTGACCTCTCTTTGTGGATAGTGGTGAAACTATTTAACTTCAACTATGTCTGCAAGCACACCTCACCTTAGCTGCTGCATCTGTATTCTATAGCAAAAGGCTTCCTTTATGTTAACGTAAAGAAACACAGATGCATATAATATGTTAAAAAATATTAATTTTTTCTCAAGAAAGAGATAGAGATATGAACCTTTCACATACAGTAGAGGAGGAGGCAATTTCTGTTACATATCTAAATGTATAATTAATTTATTGTATTTGATAAACAAGTTTGAAATTATCAAAGCAAAACCTCGTCATGCGCACCTCTCTCATCATTCTAGACGTTTTGACTTGTATTATGTCGGTTACATTGTCCAATTTTGTTTCCGTGCGTTTGACTCATTCCAATTTCCAAGTATTAAATATGCCTAGTGGAGTGTTCAAACCACTTTTCACAAGAATTTGAACACAACCCTCCGATCGCAACAGGCAACAGCTACCAAACAAATATATAATATTTTTGTTATATTCTCTTCAGACATCATACTATTAATTCTCTTATTATTTGATAAAAAATATTAAATAAAAAATATATAAATAGAGTTAATATCATGAAAATATAAAAATATTTAATAATTAAGAGAACTAATATGATGAGTTAAAAGATTTAGAATTATTCATTATATAAAGAACAATGTTATTCCTCGCGAACCAATTGTTTACGAAATTCATGAAAGGATAAAATACATGTAGGTCATTATTATAACAATTATATCATTTTAAAGTCAAAAAATAAAACGCAAACAACTTTTCATATATTTTGATTTTCGTACGTCTTTCTACGAAAATTATTCCGTAGGATACAGCATTTTCCTTATATAAAACATTCCTGTCGATGAAACCCACGAGTTTAAAATTATTCATTATATAAAGATTTAGAATTATTCATTATATATACATGCATCCGCCAGCTCTTGGATGCATCCACTAACTCTTAATTATGACCACCATGGCCGTCCAGAGTCTCATGATCACACCCATTTTGGTTCTGCTCATGAGCCTCCACTCCCATGCATTCGTTGAATCTTCTGAGTGGCAACATCCACCATACACAGGAGGAGGAGTTAGAGCTGCATATTGGCCTTCTGGTGATGACCTCTCACCCTCTTCCATTGAAACAAAGTACTTCACCCACATCTACTACGCCTTCATCGAACCCGAACCCGATTCTTTCAAGCTCAACGTCACCGAGTCCGATAAAAAATGGATACCAGAGTTCATCAACGGGCTCCGTAACCGTTACCCGCCAGTGAAAACTCTATTATCCATTGGAGGAGGTGGTAGCAACTCCACAGTGTTCTCAATCATGGCCAGCAACAAACAAAACCGACAAAACTTCATAAACTCCACCATCCAAGTGGCTCGCCAATACGGCTTTAACGGCCTTGACTTGGATTGGGAGTTCCCTGCAGATGAACAAGACATGGCCAACCTTGCTCTCTTATACAAAGAGTGGCACCAAGCTTTGGTCGTGGAAGCTCAGGTTCACAAAAAACCACGTTTGCTTTTGACTTCTGCGGTTTACTACGCTTCCACAATAAAGCTTATTGGTAATGGGCCAAGATCATACCCAGCCCAAGCCATTCGTGAGTACTTGGATTGGGCTAGTCCTATGTGCTTTGATTTTCATGGTGCATGGGACAATTTTACTGGCTTTAATGCTGCGTTATATGATCCAAAATCTAATATAAGTACCTATTATGGGATCGGATCTTGGATCAAATCGGGTGTACCACCCGGAAAGCTGGTTTTGGGTTTACCGTTATACGGGCGGGCATGGAAGCTCCAAGATCCGAATGTTCATGGGGTTGGGGCACCAGCGGTTGGTCCAGCCACAGATACTAATGGTACTTTGGACTATGATGAAATCTTGGAGTTTAACAAAGAGAATGGTGCCACTGTTGTGTATGACCGGTTAGCTGTGTCTTTCTACACTTATGCGGGCACTACTTGGATCAGCTACGACGATGGACCCTCCATAACAAAGAAGGTTCAGTTTGCTCGGTCGTTGGGCTTGAAGGGTTATTTCTTTTGGTCTCTTGGGAAGGACAAGGATTGGACCATCTCAAGACAAGGTACCCCATCCATGCTCATTCTTGTTGTCTTCTCTTTTCAACTTTTTCTTATTTTTAATCCTTTTTACTTTTTTTATTATTATTTTGATTCTGATTTTGATAGGTTTGTTTTAGCCTTAAAGTATGGTCAACTCTTTAGATTTTATCCATAATGTCTTATATTTGTTTGTGTTTTATTTTTTTGGCAGCTTCAAATGCATGGGGACACTGACGGCTATACCGAGTTTATTCATATTACAGCCAAAGATTGTGTGACTTGCTGAAATTTTATATTAGCCAGAATTCATGTAATCCTCAACCTTGATAGGTGATAAAAAAATCATATACGTATTTATGGTGCCGTCATATACTTGAATAATTTCAGTGTCATCATATACTTGAATACCTTTTTTTTTTCGCTGCACTCATACTTGAATACTCTGATTCAGTATCAACAGTACGAATAAAAACATATTTCAAAAGTTTCAACTAAAGATTCATGCATTATGCATAAGCAATCATCCAATGTAAACGAGTTGCAGTTTGGTAATGGTTACCGTTAAAATCTGTTGACTGAATAATATATAGACATAAAAAGCACAAAGGCATTTTACAGGTGTTTTTTTTTTTTTCCTTCTTTTGAAGGGGGTAAACAAAGGCGTCGGAGACCTAAACAAAACAAAATAAAATAAACCTATCAAAGTATGAGCAATTCTTAGATTCATCGGGAATAAGATATTTCTTTTACTTTATTTATTATTTGTCACATAAGATGTGTGGATCATTTTTATCCATTTAAATTAATTTTTTTTTATTTTTTTCTTAAAATATTATTTATGATTAACCAAAAACTAAAACTTATGTGTAGTTCTATGTTTAATATTAAAATTTATATATATGAAAAATAATATTATTAGAAAAGGTCTTTATTTAAACGTCTGTGTAATTTAAGAGATTAATCTTTCACTTATTGAATAGAGATATAATTTAAAAACAAAATATAAAAAAATAAAATACTAAAAACCATGTTGTAACTCCTTCCAAATCCCATTCTTGTGGCTCCAAGGCTCTCACCCTCCTCTCTACACCCACTTCTTCTTCCACCCCATCCCCTTTTTATCGCTCTTCCGATCTTATGATGATAGTTAAAATCTAGCTCCAAAAGCTAGAAATTCTAAAATAACGCTCCAAAGTAATTTCAGATCTCGATCGAAACAACCGACTTTTTTGAGGGATTAAAATTCAGTTCGAAACAAAAAGTAATTTGGAAAAGTAATTTCAGATCTCCAATGAGTGCTTAATATTAGTAATTTGCAAATGAAAAGCAAACATCAGAATGGACATGTAAATAGAGAAGTAGTAAAAGAAGAAAATTACTAGCAATTGGACACAAATATAGGCCAAAACAAATCCAATTACATTTCACAAGAAAAGAGGAGCTTTACACCAACTAATCCTAGCCCGTAGCATTCCCAGCAAGCTCCAAGATTTCCATCAATCCCCCAAAAAATAACACCAAAAAAATTCAAACCATCAGCAATTTTTTTTTAAAAAAAAAAGACATAACCGAGGAAACAAAAAAATAAAGGAAGAAAGGGTTAAAGCAACAAATTAGGAACCTCAGCAGCAAGGTATACGAGGACGGTAAAGAGTTAATAAGGAATTACAACATGGTTTTTGGAAATACAACATGGTTTTAAAAAAGAAGAATGGTTTTAAAAACATGGTTTTAAAAAAGAAAAATGTTAAATGTCCCAGAGGACAACCGGCAGGGTCTGCCGGGTGACTACCAATAACTGTAATAGTTTTTTCTTTTAAAATATTTTTTCTATAAAAAACATCAAAACACATGATGATTTGAAAAAGTCAAGACATATCCTGTACTCCATAAGTGAGGATAGTGTATTATTGCACTATAAAAAAAAATAAAAGAATTTAATTTAAGAAGACAAGAATAATCCACACATCTTATATGGAAAACATTAAGTGACACAAAACAAGATAAATGTCTTACTTTCAGTGCATTTAATAATTTTTCAGCATTTAAGAATTTTACATCACAGTAAACACCATCCATATTGGCAAGCAAAGGGAGAAGTAGGAAAAAGGAACCTCGATGAAAATAATAACACCTAGGTCAAGACAACGACTATGATTCCCAAGGCTATGAGGGCAGAAATTTCCTTCATGTAAAGTATGGTGCAAGTGAACCACTTATTCAGTGGAAGCGAGAACCCTAGCAATGGCATTCACCAATGCGACACAAGGATGGGTAGAATCACACCCAATTTGGATAAGTTGTAGGGCACAAGAAGAGTTCAATTCCACGATAATGTGCTAGAGGTTGAGAGGCATAGCAAGGTTTAAACCATGGAGCACACCCCACAATTCTGCATGAGTTATGGAGCATGAACCAAGCTTACAAGAATAACTAGAAAAGAACAAGCATGTTCTAATATGGCCACAATAGGCTGCAGTGCCACCATTTTGCAAAAAAGAGCCATTTGTATTCCCTTTATATCAACCGAGAGGTAGGTTCTCCCAACGAACCTGGCAATTATGCTTGGTGCAATGGTAGGAGGGGAGGGATGTGAATGTTTATTTCATGAAAGTTTTCATAATAACAAAACCATGACAAATACCAAGTCGAAATGAAGCTCTAAAGAAATAAACTTATAGGACTTTGGATCTTTTTGTGATAAGTGATCTAGGATATCTTAATAAATTTAAAATGACTTTTGAAAAACCTATCATGAAGTCTTTTAGTTAGTGGTTGTTGGTTTGGAAAAATCTGAGTTGTTTTGTACAAAATCATGTTTTAAACTTGGGTTATGAAAATCTAGTTTAATTCCTTGAAAAATCCAATTTTTAGTTGTTGGTAATCTTTACCAAGCTTGTTTGGACTCAAAAGTTGATTTTAGAATGGTTGTAATCTCTTATAAGAACTTCGTAATCTATTACCGTCAATTGGTAATCCATTACTAACAGTTGGTAATCTATTACAGTGTTTAGTAATCCATTACCAACATATCAAAAAGTTTATAATCGATTACTGCAAATTTATAATTGATTACAGGCTTCCCAAAACTCATTTTTAACAAAATAGTACTATGCTTAGTAATCGATTACCAAAAGCCTAAAAACTTATTTTTAAAGCTAGTAATTGATTACCATATGTTGTAATCGAAAGAGTTTCAAACACCCAAAACTCATTTCTAAAGCATGCTAATCGATTACCATATGCTTGTAATTGATTATCACTCCTCTGAAACTAACAACAATTAGTTTTTAATGCATTAAATACTACATCGACTCTCTGTATTGACTTTATTTCATTGATGGGCTATAAATACAAACCTTCGGACACTTAATTCTAACACTTGAACATCCAACAACATATTCCCAAACATTAAATTTGGGCTTTAATCCTTTCAACAATCTTTCTCTGTTTTAAACCTTTTGAGATATTTTCCAAAATAATTACCACTTAACAACAATTTTGAAACACATTCTCCATCTACAAAATGACGAGTTTTGTTTTCTCTGCTAGTGCAAGAGAGAATGGCGATTCAGGCAAAGAACCACCTGACGGCAGCGGCAGTATAAAACAACAGAAGACACCTTTTAGAGATATGGTTACTGGAGAATCGTGAGAAACCTCCGATGAGACCTAAGAAGGATTTATTTAAAGAGAAGCTTGCTCGCATTGAATATGAGGGTAATAACCCTCTTAAGCCAAAGGTGCTTATCGAGGATTCTGTTTTGGAGGGTCTGTGTGCTCCTTGGAAGGATGCTCTCGTTGTGAAATTGCTTGGAAAGAGCATTGGCTACAACACAATGTGGGATAGATTAGCTAGACTATGGAAGCCAGTAGTAGGGTTTGAAATTATGGATCTTGGCAATGAGTTTTTTATGGTGAAGTTTGAGGAGGAGATAGATCGTAATAAGGTGATGGACGAAGGGCTATAGATGTTCTTTGATAGATACCTCACAGTTCAAACTTGGTCTCTTGATTTCATGTCACCTACGGCGAAGATATATAAAACTATAGTTTGGATATGTTTCCCAGGACTTAATGTTTTCTATTATGATGAGAGTATCTTGATGGCGTTGGTGGCTGCCGTTGGAACACCAATAAAGGTGGATAAATACACTTTGGATGTGAACATGGTTTTAAATTGCGACTGCGGTCGCGGATGCGGTTGCGGTTGCGGTCGCTGCGATTGCGGGCATTGCAGCTGCTGGGATGCGGATTGCGGTCGTTGCGGCGTGAATTTATTTTAAACTTGCACAAAATGTAAAAAAATATTTTATAATTATTATAACTCTTCATATATCCTTATTTTAATGTATTATAAATTTTTACTCATTTAATAAGATTTTCTTCCATCTTAAAAAATAATTAAAATTAAATTTATAACCAAAATAACATAATTATTATTATAATATAGACTACTAATTATCTTTTTTAAGCTACTAATTATATATTTTTTAAACCAACAATTAATTAATTAACTTAATTATCATAAAGTTTGATTAACAATCATTATCCCTAATGCCCAATAATATATTTTCTTCTTCTAAAATCTTTCAAGCTTCCTCTTTTCCAATTTTTCACCATCAAAATTTTTAGACTCTCCACAATTTTTCTAAAATTCCCTCTTCTCTTAATTATTTTCACTTTCCCTCTCTGTCAAAATCTTAACATTTCTCACCAATTTTTCCCACTCTTTTCCAATTTTTCCCAAATCCCTCTTCCCTAAGTACCCATTCACCGCCTATTTTCCCCAAAATCCCAAATACATTTCAGCCCCTCACGCCCCCTCACCCTGTCCCTCACGCTTTTCTTTTTCCTTGTTCACCTTCACGCCCCCTTTTCTTCTTCCCTGTTCACCTTCACGCCCCCCTTTCTGCCTCCCTTTTCTTCTTTCCTGTTCATACCCAGTCCCGCACCTCCCTTTCTCTGCCTCCATTTCTTCTTCCTTTGTCAGTCCCTCTCAGTCTCCCTCTTCCTCAGTCCCTTTTGGCCTCCCCCTCACAACACCCTTAATCAAATCTCACAAGCCATAGCATAAACAGAAACGGAGGAGAGAAGTAAGAGATCTCACTTGATATCAGACTTTAGACTTGCGATCTGATGGAGGAAGCTAATGGTTGCCGATTTGTAATATGGAGAATGGAGGTAAGTATATGGGATTTGCCGATTTGTTTTTTTTAATGAAATTGTTCAAAAGAAAGAATATTGTCAAAGAACTCTGAAATTTTTTGTCTGAAAGAAAAAATGGAACAGAACGGAGCACTGTTACTTCCGTTGCGGTTACATTGTGGATTTTTTCTGCGATTTTTTTTCACACCGCAATTGCGGTGTGATGCGGTTGCGGCCACCACCGCAACGGCAATATTGCGGCCGCATCAGGTGATGCGGTCCGCATTTTGAAACCATGGATGTGAAACGTGGTCGCTTTGCACGGGTCTGTGTGGAGGTTGATTTGAATAAACCAGTTGTTGGCAAGGTGTGGTTCAGGAACTTCTGGTATAAAGTTGAGTATGAAGGATTGCATAGAATTTGCTCTATCTGTGGTTGCTATGGCTATTTGGGTTGTGAATATCCTTCAAAAAAGGATGTTGTGGTGGCTGATTAGGGTGGCTCGCAAACACCAGCTCCGATGGTAGACAAACAGCCTCAAGCAGGTGCAGTGAACGCTCCGTCAGTTACGCCACAAAATCCTCAAAAAAATCCTGAGCATTCAATGGCCATTCATAATGCAACGATTATTCCCCAAGAATCTCTCCATGGTGATTAGATGATAGTGAAGCATAAAAAACATAACAATCGTGCTGCAAATCCGGTTAAAGATACGACTAAGAATAAAGTGAATGCAAAAAATTCTGATAGGAAAGAGAAAGCCCATGCAGAGAAGGCTACGTTGAGGAATTATGCAAAACAGGTGGATAATGTTTCGCACCAGGGCCCCCCATCTTCTTCTAGGAAGACCGTTGGTTCATTTCATGCTCCCCCAAGTAAAAATAAGCGGCCACGTAAGGAAAATGATGAGGGACCTGCTCTCAGTAATAGAAATATTTCTCTTGTCTCCAGTGCAGTGCCACCTGCACCCGAAAATATTTCTATGCAGAAACCTTTTACTCCTCAGGTATATGATGTTGGTTTTGGAGCCAAGTCCACTGTCAATATGAAAGCAATTTCTAGATCAAGGTTTATGCTTATTAATGATGAAGAGGAGATGGGAGTGCCTAAGAATGATATCATGGAGAGAAAAATGGAGATGGTTTCTCAAGAGGGAAGTCAAGATAGTATGGTGCATGAAACTCAGCTCAATAGCCATTTGGCAGCATAAGGCCCTCGTCCTCAATTCTAATTCTATTTTTTTTTATGGAAGTCTACAAAAATTTCTCAATTTTGTCTTGGAATATTCGTGGAGCCTTGGGTAGAATCTCTAGGCGTCATGTTTGTGATATGGTGGCTCAACATCATCCCTCCATGTTTTTTTCTTTTTGAGACTCATGGAGCCTTTGATAAGGTGGCAAGGGTGTGGCTCTCTTTGGGGTATAAACCCATTTTCTTGCAAGAAGCTAGAGGATATTCTAGTGGGATATGGGTTTTATCTTGCTATGATGATGTTACTTTTTCTCTGGTTGATTCTTCTTTTCAAGCTATTACCTTTGCAATTCAGAAAAGAAATTTTTCTTGGTTTTGTTCAGTTGTTTATGCTTCTTATGTTCCTTCTATTCGTAGCTTGTTATGGGATTATCTTAGTCAGTTGAGGCAATGTTTAAATGGCCCTTGGGTGCTCCTTGGGGACTTGAATGAAGTTCTCTATCAGTCTGAGGTTTCTAGGGGTACTTTTAGTATTTCTTGGTCACACCAGCTTGCTACTACGATGAATATTTGTGGGTTTATTGATCTTGATATAGTGGGAGGTGTTTTTATGTGGAGGAAGAATGTCTAGCATGGAGTTCATGTGAGAAAAAAGTTAGATAGGTGCATGGCTGATGTGAATTGGCACCTCCTTTTCCAGCATGCCCTTGTGGAGCTCTTACAAACTCATAATTCTGATCACAACCCTTTGTTTCTTAGCTGTATGAAATCTAGGAGTAATAAAGTGTGGTTCTTCCACTTCCACGTTGCTTGGATTTCTCACTGATTACGAGATTTAAAGAATGCAAACCTAAGTGCAGGTTGTCTCAAGTAATAAATTTCTTGAGAGTTCGAGGTCGATCCACAGAGAGTTGATGAAGAAAAATTAATTGACATAAGAAAATAATTTGTCACAACACCAAAAGTAATAAAAGATGTTCACAAATGAATTTAAGAACTTACTTGGGTTAAGAAATCTACTCTTAGTAATAAATTAAAGGCAAGATTATTTCTCTTTATAACTCAATTGAAATCCACACACAATAGAGGTTCCAATCGAAAAATATAACATTGAAAGTTCAATTATATATGTAATCATATTATTATTCCTTTAATTATCTACCAACATTTGTAAATGAGTTCAAGCATTCACTGTGCCAATCCTATTGTCTACAATAAATTAAGATCTGCATTATACAAAGAAGGTTTCTAAATTGATTGGAAACAAAATACAACACATATAATGTCCATTTGATAATATATCATTTAAGCACAAGAAATAGAATAATCTAACCTTATTTCATTACAAGAGCTTCACTCTTTCATTCAAGCAAGATAAGATTTAGTTACTCATAGATAAGAAGGAAGAAAGAAAGAAGAAGAGAAAGATGAACATAGCTTCAATTTAGAGCAAGAGAAAATTACAACAAAGAAAAATAATAAACAAGTATAACCATAACTTCTAAAAACTAAGCCTAACACCAAGAACACCAAATGATCAGCCAATGGTACCCTTTTATAGAGGATTAGGGATACAAAATGACAAGGGGACTGATTAAGAGTAGGTGGATGAGTGGGTGAATAGAGGTGGCAAAATAGGCTAACCCGCCCCGCTCGCCCCGCCCTGCCCCACATTCAACCCGCAAAAATACGGGGCGGGACAGGTGTAACACCCTCCCTAGGGTATCACATGTCTGACTCCCGACTCAAAATCTGTAAAGAAGTTTACACAAGGTTTGAGTTATAAAAAGATGGGTTTTAAAATTTCTTTCTTTACTGAAACATAAACTTACTGAAATTCATAAGTATTACTGAAAATATATTTAAACTGATTAATATACAATATTGATACCAATTAATATTTCACAATTTAAAGAGAAATATAAAATTAACAGACTTTTTTTTTAACAGTAGCAAACCCCATGACGGGTCCTACTTAATAGCACGGTATAACACTAACGTTAAAACTTATCATACTTATTCTATTGTGTATCCATCTTGTTGCACCAGACATCTGTTCTGCATCTGTTCTTTGTCAACACTGTACACCTTCAAGTCCTGAATGTTCACTCCTTATTGTTGTCACTCATCTCAGAGTATTCATTGCCCGTTATGTCTAAGACAATTCGATCCTTCTATTTGATTTTAACAGTACAGACACAACAAAACAACATAACAAAGAGGTGAGATCACCTACGTCAATACCAACATGGCAGCACAGAGATAACACAAACAACATATCATACAGATATATCATACCAGAATTCCAATAATGCACTCAACATTAATCAACTATCATCATCATACCATTAACATTATTACCATCACACAATAATCACAATAATGCCATCAACATGATTATCATCATCATCATCCAAGTATTCAAAATATTGTTATAGTCAGTATTCCTCAATTAATATCATACAGATATAAATGCTCAGATTTATGCATGTGCACAAAGACTCAGTTTTTCAAAAACAACTCCATGGAGGTTTTCACAATTTCGAGGAGAATGCTCTGGTTAATTGCCAAGCCTAAGCCCACAGACAATCTCCCAGTCGTAGAAAAGAATCGTGTTTTTGTCAGGTATCGTCAATGCGTTGCAACGGACTGCATCGCCAAGTGGCACAGGGTACTCGCCAGCTGTCCACTGGTCGACTGCCGCACCTTGACGCACCCCAAGATCTATTATAGATCTCACTATCAATTCTCATTCCCTCTTCAACCACAAGGGACAAAATAGCTTATTAGCTATACTTTATACAATGCACGAATATATCAGTGCCAGTCCAACCACAAGGGCCAAATCTTTTCAAATTTCATTTGTTCAATCATATGTCTCAACGTATATTTTTCTAATGCATGTATAATGCACCAATGCCAATCACAGGCATATCTTTCCAATGCATGTATAATGCACCAAATGCCAATCACAGGCAAAACATGTCATTTTCTCACACAACATCCATATACTGGTTCTATAGTATTTATACTATATTTTCAACAGGAAAATCATATTATCACATTTTCATAGTTATAAAACACTTTCGTCGTGTTTTCACAAAATTGCACAACATTCCCGTTACGTTTTCACAATTCCACAACACTTCTGTTGCATTTTCAAAATATCATAACACTTTTGTCATGTTTTTAAAATTCCAAAACGTTTTTATTACGTTTTCACAATACCGTAACACTACTGTTACATTTACAAAATTTCGTAACATTTCTGTTACGTTTTCAAAATGCTGCAACTCTTCTGTTGCACTTTTAAATCACGTACTAATTTTTCAACATTTTTCTCAATCGCGTAAAAATATACGTTTCTCAAATTGCATAGTATTTTTCCACTGTTTCAAAATCGCGTAACTTAAAAAATCATCCTTTTAAGTCGCGTAAATCATTTTCTTTCATTTTCAAAATATTTAAAACACTTTTCAAATCACATAATGATTTTCTGCTATTTTCACAATCACGTAAAAATAATTCATCACTTTTCCATCACGTAGTGATTTTTCAATAGTAATTTAGATTACGTAAAATATTTAAACGTAATTCAAATCGCGTAGAAATATTTCAACGTATTTAAAATCGCGTAGAAATATTTTACTGTATTTCCAAACACATACTATAAAATTACGTTTTTAAGATACGTAAATAATTTTTCATCACAATTCCATTACAGAAAATATTTCTCACTCTTCAAAAATTCCATTTCCACTTTTCTCAAAATAATATGACTTTATACTTTATTTAACACATTTTCTTACTCAAGAAAATCTTTTTCCACATTTCTTTACTCAAGAAATCTCTTTCCAAAATATAATTCATAAAATCACTTTTCCATTGATATAAATCAACGTTTCAAAACTTAACATTTTCTAACGTATTTTCAAAACTCAAAAAAATAAGTTATACGTTAGTAACTTTTCAAATCACCATTATATTCTCCATTTTTCTCAAATCAATTTTAAAATTAATTCTCTTCAAAATAAATTGAAGTTAAAACATTTTCAACCTCTCTTTGTCTTTCGTTTACAAAATTTTCTCAAGTGATAAAACACTCTGATTCCCTTTCCAAAATCCTTGTATTAAATCCAGTTATGTTTCCACTTTGAAATTCACTTTGTTCATAAAAATCAAGGCATTACAAGCCTTCAAAAACGTGGACATGACTATTGAAATCATCAAAACATTTTTTTTCTTCTAAATCAATATGGTTTTACACAAACAAAACCATTAAAGCCATCAAATACTTTTCCTTTTAAATTGATATGGTTTTATACAAACAAAACCATTAAAATTTTGTTTTCAAAACCGAAATACCAATGGTTATAAAACCAAACCCATTTGTTCAAATTCATTTTTACTTTCTTCACAAATTCTTTTTCACTTTCTTTGCAAATCCTTAAAATCAATGTTTGCCCGTTTCATTCAAAACTCATGTTTAGAAAAACACTTAGGATCTTTTTTACACAAAATAAATCAATAAAAATCTTTCAAAACCATGTTCTTGTTCTCTTGAAAAACATATCCTTTGTTTATTTTCCATACTCTTCAAATCAATCCAATTTTTAATTTTTCATGAAAATCTTAAGTTATAAACACCTATGTTGAGGTGTCTTGACCGAAAATCCCATAGCCTTTAGAACCAAGAAAATTCATTTTTCTCCACTTCATAATTTTCATTAAACAAATCAATTTCCTTATTCTTGAAAAATTTTCAACATGAACCCTAATCAAGGGCATCAAAATCGTAGCTCTTCCTTGGCTTTTGCAGCTAAAAATTGATTTCTTTTCTATCAATACATCATGGCATACACATACATATTTCATCATAAATACTATAAGCATGCCATATACTCATCATGCATAATATAAGCATACCATCAAAGCCATAAAATCATGCATAGCATATCAAGCATAGGCAAATAAATCAAAGCTCATAAACACACATAAATTATTACATGACCATGGATATGAATCATCACATGGATTCAACATCCATCAAATATAAGACCATCTCTCACCACCATGCTAGATTGGTGAGATGGATCTCCCTCTTACCTCTTGAAGATCTTCAAAAGCTCTTTGTTTTGCTTCTTTTTCCAAGTCCTTCACCATCAAGGGCTTCTCAAATACAAAATTAAATACATAAAAATTAGTATACTTAGCTTGATTAAGAGGAACCATGGATCAAACATGGTTTAGATCATGAAAAAGAAAAGAAGAAATGAAGTTTCCTTACACTTCACCTCAAAAACCTTAGAACTTGCTCTTGGAAAAACTCCTTGAAAATGAATGATTTAGAGAAAATCTCTAACATGAAAGTTGCTTAGAATATCATGTAGATTCAAGATCTATGGTTGGATGAAAGAAAAAAGAGATTGGATGGTGGTTTTAAGTGTCTTGACTGAATGGTTTCTCTTGAAACACAAAGATGGAATTTTGATTTTTGATAGAAACTTGAAGCTTGGATTTGAAGCTCAAGATGAATGATTTTGGAAAAACTCATAACTAGAGATGTTCTTAGAATGATGTTTAGGTTTAGAAAATGTGTTTAGATGAAATTTTAGAAGCTTGGAGACATAGCTCCTAAGTGTTGGCCGAATGGTGTTCTAGGAGAAAAGAATGGAGTTTTTGTGTTTTGTTTTAGAGAAGATGATGAATAGAAAGACAATTATGAGATGATGAATAGAAATCAACCATTTTGGTCTCCTTTAGGGTGCATGGCCGTGAGGTAGCTTGAAGGAAAAGGAGAGAAAAGGAGTTTGAAGACTTTAGACTTTAGGAAATGACCAAGAATGATCAATAAGGAGTAATAATGATGTCTTCAAATTTTTCTTCACTCAAAAGCCACCAAACCGTAGCCCCCCCTCCAATGCATTCTCCTTGAATGCAAATTGATCAATAATGATCAATAATGATACACCACACCATGACCATGACATGTAATAATGGTCATAAAGTTTTGTTTCTTTGTCTCCTAAACAATCCAAAACCCCCCCTTCCATGCATGCTTCTCCTTGTGCATTTAATTATTTGTCATCATTATTAGCCACCATCTAGAGCATTTCTAGCCATTGATTAATTCAATGGTTAGGATTTAGGTAGACTTTTGATTTAGAAGACTTAATCTAGGCCATTAGATTTTTCTCCTAAAAATTCTAGCTATTAGATGTGTCTCCAAAATTAAGGGTTAAGATTACTCCTTCTTACTTTTAATCCAAGGGTCATAATTAGTCTTTGTCACTTTTTAAGACTAAATCTTCACCATTGATTAAATCTAAATCCAATGGTCATAAATGGTCCTTGTTACTTTACAAGACCAAATCTCCACCCTTAATCAATTCTATATCCAATGGTTACAAATGGTCATGGTAACTTTATATGACCAAATCTCTACCCTTGATTTAATCTCCATCTAATGGTTATAAATGATCTTATTCACTTTTAAGATCAAATCTCCACCATTGATTAAATCAAGATTAAGTCTCCATCGTTAATTAAATCAATGGTGGATATCCAAACCACCAAGGTTGACTTAAGCAATTTAATTTATATTTTTATCTGCTAAAACCCCATGAAAGAATATATTTACTGTATTTTTTTATTGCCCGATAAATTAAATATAGTACAAAACACAGTACAATAAAATTTTTAAAACTGTTTTCGGATTCAGGTTTAGTAAGATCCTCTATCTCCATCTAAACAGTACAAATTTTTCTATGCGTAGAAAATTTTTTACTTTGAGGGACCCACCTGGGCCCACGTATGGCCACATGGGGCCACATACACCCCCGGGCCTACAAATAGTAAAAAATTTCATAATCACACATAAAATCACAAAAATTAGATAATTCACAAATATCAAATCAGATTACGTAAAATAATTACCTAACGGTAAAAATTAAATTACGTAAAGTTTTCCCCAGCCCGAAAATTTTTATTTTCTAGACACGGAGTAAATCATTCAAAACAATCAAATACGCTGATGGAATACTCAAAATAATTTTACAGTGCACAGAAATTGCTAAACAGTAAAATTCTATTAACTGTCAAAATTATTGTTTAAGAGATACGGAAATTTGGGGTGTTACAATACTCCCTTCTTTACTGTAAATTTGTCCTCGAAATTTCATGACCATGATTTCACACCCTCGGAATAAATAATGATATTATTCCTTTATCTTTTCTTGAGTTCCCATGTAGTTTCATCTCTTACGTTATTCCAAACGATTCTAAACCATTGAAAGTTCTTTATCTCTTGTTCACTTCTCCTGATCAAACAAATATCTTAATAATTTTTTTTTCTACGATTTTCCATTACCGTCTTAACTTTTCCCATAGACAGACTTCTTCAATTTTTGAAGAATCCACCACGCTTCCACTGCGCCACTTTGATACTCTGACCTGGATATAAATAAGAATATTCTCTCTTGCAAGATATTCCTTCAATTGTAGTAGATGAAAGAAAACATCATGGAAAAGAACAAAACGAATCGAATATGTTATCGAACATATTCAGCAAAGAATTGGATGTAACTCGATCTTCAAGAATGAATTCTCTGATATCAATACAGCGGCTACCAACCTTCATTCATGCCTAGAATAGTTTTTCTCAGATAACTTCCAACTAATGTAATGTATTACTTAAAATTTTCTTATCCTCATATCACTTTATTCAAAGCTTTAGCTCTTACCAGGAAATGTCTCACTAGCCAAATTCTCCTTTCAACCGCATTTTATACCAGATACTATGACATGGATTTTAAATAGGAATATCCTTTCTTGCAAAATATTCTTTCTTGCAAATGCAATATATGAAAGAACATTATAGAGGTTTAGGAAGAAAAGGTAGTGAAATGATTTAATATGTTACCAAACATATTCAACAAGAATTTGATTTTGCCTGATTTTTAGGAATGAGTTTTTTTTTTCTGAAATACTAACACTGTATTGAGACAATCTCATAGGATATGGTTAGAAAATAACCAATCCATTTTCAAAGATCATGTCTGTTTATGAAACAGATCAAACTAACACAAAAATTTTGAATGACAGATCAAACTAACACAAAGATTTGATCTATAACAATGATTTGAATAACTTGAGTAGCTCGATCGGCTAAGAATAGAAACAGAAGTAAACAAATAAGAGGATTACGAATAACTCTAACATATAATTGATCTACTCAATCATATGCCACACAGAATAAGTTGTTCACAGAAATATTCCGTATGGTTTACAGGATTAGCTTCAATGACACAATCTCCATTGTTTAAATCTTCCGCTCCGAACACTCCCGTTCCATTCAGAGTAACGACTTCCCTTACTATCTAAAATTTTACTAACAGAAAACTCTATTTTCAAAGAGCATAATCTCTGGGAAAATATGTCCAACTTTTTCGCAAATTGTTTCCTTGACATACAATCCTTCGTTAAGTACCTTCTTTCACATCACTTACTGCTTTTGGTTTCCTCAATGGTTGTAAATACATCTTCCGTCGAAATCAATTACTTTTCCAATATCCCTAAAAATATCAGGTTCCAAAATTACGAAATCTTATATTCCAAGACTGATTCTCTTCCATCAAATCCTGAACCTCAACTTTCATTTCCCACTGAACAGCGACCCTTTGTTCCTGCAGTTATCTTTCCACATTGCTCCCATTGCTCCCGTAGCTACAACTGCATTACTAGTAATATGTTCCATTTCCACACAAGTACAACTATCCCGAGCCATTTCCCTTTTTTTTTCTTCTCATGGCGTGCGGATCGAAATACAATAGATCTGATATCCATTGCAAACAACATTGTTTCCTTTCGGAAAATAATAACATAGAGAACACAATACAAGCAAAACAGACCTAACCACAAACCCCAAAAGACTCAAACCGTGCTGTGATACCAACTAATGTAACACCCTCCCTAGGGTATCATATGTCTGACTCCCGACTCAAAATCTGTAAAGAAGTTCACACAAGGTTTGAGTTATAAAAAGATGGGTTTTAAAATTTCTTTCTTTACTGAAACATAAACTTATTGAAATTCATAAGTATTACTGAAAATATATTTAAACTGATTAATATACAATATTGACACCAATTAATATTTCATAATTTAAAGAGAAATATAAAATTAACAGACTCTTTTTTTTTTTAACAGTAGCAAACCCCATGACGGGTCCTACTTAATAGCACGGTATAACACTAACGTTAAAACTTATCATACTTATTCTGTTGTGTATCCATCTTATTGCACCAGACATCTGTTCTGCATCTATTCTTTGTCAACACTGTACACCTTCGAGTCCTGAATGTCCACTCCTTATTGTTGTCACCCATCTCAGAGTATTCATTGCCCGTTATGTCTAAGACAACTCGATCCTTCTATTATTTGATTTTAACTGTACAGACACAACAAAATAACATAACAAAGAGGTGAGATCACCTACGCCAATACCAACATGGCAGCACAGAGATAACACAAACAACATATCATATAGATATATCATACCAGAATTCCAATAATGCACTCAACATTAATCAACTATCATCATCATACCATTAACATTATTACCATCACACAATAATCACAATAATGCCATCAACATGATTATCATCATCATCATCCAAGTATTCAAAACAATTGTCATAGTCAATATTTCTCAATTAATATATCATACAGATATAAATGCTCAGATTTATGCATGTGCACAAAGACTCAATTTTTCAAAAACAACTCCATGGAGGTTTTCACAATTTTGAGGAGAATGCTCTGGTTCATTGCCCAGCCTAAGCCCACAGACAATCTCCCAGTCGTAGAAAAGAATCGTGTTCTTGTCGGGTATCATCAATGCGTTGCAACGGACTGCATCTCCAAGTGGCACAAGGTACTCGCCAGCTGTCCACTGGTCGACTGCCGCGCCTTGACGTACCCCAAGATCCATTATAGATCTCACTATCAATTCTCATTCCCTCTTCAACCACAAGGGCCAAAATAGCTTATTAGCTATACTTTATACAATGCACTAATATATCAGTGCAAGTCCAACCACAAGGGCCAAATCTTTTCAAATTTCATTTGTTCAATCATATGCCTCAACGCATATTTTTCCAATGCATGTATAATGCACCAATGCCAATCACAGACATATCTTTCCAATGCATGTATAATGCACCAAATGTCAATCACAGGCAAAACATGTCATTTTCTCTCACAACATCCATATACTGGTTCTATAGTATTTATACTATATTTTCAACAGGAAAATCATATTATCACATTTTTATAGTTATAAAATACTTTCGTCGTGTTTTCACAAAATTGCGCAACATTCCCGTTACGTTTTCACAATTCCACAACACTTTTGTTGCATTTTCAAAATATCGTAACACTTTTGTCACGTTTTTAAAATTGCAAAACATTTTTATTACGTTTTCACAATACCGTAACACTACTGTTACGTTTACAAAATTTCGTAACATTTCTGTTACGTTTTCAAAATGATGCAACTCTTCTGTTGCACTTTTAAATCACGTACTAATTTTTTAACGTTTTTCTCAATCGCTTAAAAATATACGTTTCTCAAATCGCATAGTATTTTTCCACTGTTTCAAAATCGCGTAACTTAAAAAATCATCCTTTTAAGTCGCGTAAATCATTTTCTTTCATTTTCAAAATATTTAAAACACTTTTCAAATCACATAATGATTTTTCGCTATTTTCACAATCACGTAAAAATAATTCATCACTTTTCCATCACGTAGTGATTTTTCAATAGTAATTTAGATTACGTAAAATATTTAAACGTAATTCAAATCGCGTAGAAATATTTCAACGTATTTAAAATCGCGTAGAAATGTTTTACTGTATTTCTAAACACGTACTATAAAATTACGTTTTTAAGATACGTAAATAATTTTTCATCACAATTCCATTACAGAAAATATTTCTCACTCTTCAAAAATTTCATTTCCACTTTTCTCAAAATAATATGACTTTATACTTTATTTAACACATTTTCTTACTCAAGAAAATCTTTTTCCACATTTCTTTACTCAAGAAATCCCTTTCCAAAATATAATTCATAAAATCATTTTTTCATTGATATAAATCAACGTTTCAAAACTTAACATTTTTTAACGTATTTTCAAAACTCAAAAAAATAAGTTATACGTTAGTAACTTTTCAAATCACCATTATATTTCTCTATTTTCTCAAATCAATTTTAAAATTAATTCTCTTCAAAATAAATTGAAGTTAAAACATTTTCAACCACTCTTTGTCTTTCGTTTACAAAATTTTCTCAAGTGATAAAACACTCTGATTCCCTTTCCAAAATCCTTGTATTAAATCCAGTAACGTTTCCACTTTGAAATTCACTTTGTTCATAAAAATCAAGGCATTACAAGCCTTAAAAAACGTGGACATGACTATTGAAATCATCAAAACATTTTTTTCTTCTAAATCAATATGGTTTTACACAAACAAAACCATTAAAGCCATCAAATACTTTTCCTTTTAAATTGATATGGTTTTACACAAACAAAACCATTAAAATTTTGTTTTCAAAACCGAAATACCAATGGTTATAAAACCAAACCCATTTGTTCAAATTCATTTTTACTTTCTTTACAAATTCTTTTTCACTTTCTTTGCAAATCCTTAAAATCAACGTTTGCCCGTTTCATTCAAAACTCATGTTTAGAAAAACACTTAGGATCTTTTTACACAAAATAAATCAATAAAAATCCTTCAAAACCATGTTCTTGTTCTCTTGAAAAACATATCCTTTGTTTATTTTCCATACTCTTCAAATCAATCCAATTTTTAATCTTTCATGAAAATCTTAAGTTATAAACACCTATGTTGAGGTGTCTTGACCGAAAATCCCATAGCCTTTAGAACCAAGAAAATTCATTTTTCTCCACTTCATAATTTTCATTAAACAAATTAATTTCCTTGTTCTTGAAAAATTTTCAACATGAACCCTAATCAAGGGCATCAAAACCGTAGCTCTTCCTTGGCTTTTGGAGCCAAAAATTGATTTTTTTCCATCAATATATCATGGTATACACATACATATTTCATCATAAATACTATAAGCATGCCATATACTCATCATGCATAATATAAGCATACCATCAAAGCCATAAAATCATGCATAGCATATCAAGCATAGGCAAATAAATCAAAGCTCATAAACACACATAAATTATTACATGACCATGGATATGAATCCTCACATGGATTCAACATCCATCAAATATAAGACCATCTCTCACCACCATGCTTGGTTGGTGAGACGGATCTCCCTCTTACTTCTTGAAGATCCTCAAAAGCTCTTTGTTTTGCTTCTTTTTCCAAGTCCTTCACCATCAAAGGCTTCTCAAATACAAAATAAAATACATAAAAATTAGTATACTAAGCTTGATTAAGAGGAACCATGGATCAAACATGGTTTAGATCATGAAAAAGAAAAGAAGAAATGAAGTTTCCTTACACTTCACCTCAAAAACCTTAGAACTTACTCTTGGAAAAACTCCTTGAAAATGAATGATTTAGAGCAAATCTCTAACATGAAAGTTGCTTAGAATATCATGTAGATTCAAGATCTATGGTTGGATGAAAGAAAAAAGAGATTGGATGGTGGTTTTAAGTGTCTTGACCGAATGGTTTCTCTTGAAACACAAAGATGGAATTTTTTATTTTTGATAGAAACTTGAAGCTTGGATTTGAAGCTCAAGATGAATGATTTTGGAAAAACTCATAACTAGAGATATTCTTAGAATGGTGTTTAGGTTTAGAAAATGTGTTTAGATGAAATTTTAGAAGCTTGGAGACATAGCTCCTAAGTGTTGGCCGAATGGTGTTCTAGGAGAAAAGAATGGAGTTTTTGTGTTTTGTTTTAGAGAAGATGATGAATAGAAAGACAATTATGAGATGATGAATAGAAATCAACCATTTTGGTTTCCTTTAGGGTGCGTGGCCGTGAGGTAGCTTGAAGGAAAAGGAGAGAAAAGGAGTTTGAAGACTTTAGACTTTAGGAAATGACCAAGAATGATCAATAAGGAGTAATAATGATGTCTTCAAATTTTTCTTCACTCAAAAGCCACCAAACCGTAGCCCCCCCTCCAATGCATTCTCCTTGAATGCAAATTGATCAATAATGATCAATAATGATACACCATTGACCATGACATGTAATAATGGTCATAAAGTTTTGTTTCTTTGTCTCCTAAACAATCCAAAACCATCCCCTTCCATGCATGCTTCTCCTTGTGCATTTAATTATTTGTCATCATTATTAGCCACCATCTAGAGCATTTCTAGCCATTGATTAATTCAATAGTTAGGATTTAGGTAGACTTTTGATTTAGAAGACTTAATCTAGGCCATTAGATTTTTCTCCTTGAAATTCTAGCCATTAGATGTGTCTCCAAAATTAAGGGTTAAGATTACTCCTTCTTACTTTTAATCTAAGGGTCTAGAGGTGGCAAAACGGGTTCAACCCGTTGGGTTGGCCTGCCAACCCGCAATTTTTTTGCGGGTTGGGTTCAAGATTTCAACCCATTTTTTATTTCCAACCCGCATAACCCGCCCCGCATTGTAACACCCTCCGTAGGGCGTCACATTTTTAAAATAATAAATAAATCTTAAAACTAATTAAAATTATTTTATAAAAGCTTTTGAGTTTCAAAATATGGATTTTAAAATTTCTTATTGCGGAAATACAAACTTACCGGAAATTTTAAGTAAAATGGAAATTAAATTTAACCGATTAACATACACATCACCAATCATTTCATATAAGTTAAAACGTAATATTTCGAGACTCGAGAAAAAGTAGTAAACCCAAAGACGGGTACTACCAATAGCACGGTAACAACACTAACGAGAAAAATTCAACCTACATAGTCTGTTTCTTCACCAACTGCATCTTGTTGAAACTTGAAAAACCACTCAATGACGCCGCCACCATCTTCAGAATATTGTCTCCCCTAGGGTTAAGAATGTGCTCCGCCTACTATATGAATTCGAAGAATACAAACCAAACAAAAACAACACAGGAAAGAGGTGAGATCCCCTTTCACCAGTACCAGTACGGTAGTAAAGAATAATACGAATGACAAAGTCATTCCATACACACAGATAATCACAATTATAGTCATGTTATCAATTTACAAATATTTCTACCATACATATAACCTAATAAAATAAACAGTAATAACATCATCAGGATAGACATAACAATTCATACCATATAAAATATCATAACAGTACAATAAAAATAAAGATTAAATTCAATAACAACAGCTCATAGCAGAACAAAAATACAATAATGCACAGACAAAATACAACATATAAACAATTAATATCAGATATGAAAGATCACAAATAAAAATATCACAGATATAACACAAATAAAGAAAACCACATAGATAAATCAATCTCACAGATAAAATAAGATAAGAAATGGACAACCAACATAAAAATTATCAGATAAATATAAATAGAGAAAATGTAAAAACATCCAAGATATTACCAGATAAAGATAAATAGAGAAAATGGAATATTATCCAAGATATAATCATATACACCAAAACACAACCCTACTCCATGGAGCTAAACCCAAACAGATATCAGAGAGAATGACTTGCAAAATCTATTAGTACCACGGCTGCCCAACCAACTATTACGCGGTCACACGTTGCGTCAATAGCCTACGACACTGGGAATCCACCATCCAGGCGTAGTATAGTTCTGATCTCCGTTGTGGCACTATAGGCAATGTACTACTAGACTTTACAAACCTCGATTAAATATAGTGAATGTCGAGTACATTAGTGTGCTATCGGTTTACCACGGCCACGGAGCTACCAACTCCGTCACATGTGGGATCCCGTACACTAAAGTCTCCAAGTTCATTAGAACAATAAACCTCACTACATTTATCGCATCGACAACACGATGTGATTCGTCTCGTCAACCAAAACACCAAAAATTGGTATAAAGACAAAACATAATTCCAAATATATGAAATTACGAAAATGCCCTTAAGATAAAAATATGCCCTCAATGGCAAAAAGCACACGGGTTCACTTTTTCCCGACAGCGAAATAACCTCAAAAGCCGTGTACGGGTTCACATTTTCCCGAATGAAAAATAAAAATAAATATAGTAACGGTCAATCGCGTAGAAATTTTATCGCATTTTCATAATTCCGTCGTTTTTACAAACGTTTAAAAATCGCGTAAAGATATTTTTCTGTTTTTAAAATCGCGTAGCATTTTTAATACGTTTTCTCAATCGCGTAGGATTTTTAAATCGTTTTCTTGTCCAACTTCCTTAAATAACTGTTAAAAAGCAGAGAAATAATATTTAGTACTTTCAAATTACGTAGAATATTTTTCATAGCGATATCTTGTCTTTTGGACATCTTTTCTATCTTATTTATCCATTTTTACTAAAAATTGACAGTATTTTGTTTAATAAATTATAATAATGGTTTCCTAAATTTACCATTTAAAAGTTCTTTTCATTTTTATTAATACCAAATAATCATACTTTTGAAAATTCCTAACGTGCTTCAAAACACACGATGAGCTATACGTTAGAAATTTTATAAAGCTACTGTATTTCTTCTTACAGTAAAAACCATTAGTATTAACCTCTTAAACTTAATTCTAATTATTTTATTTCTTTAAAACTCATTGTAGAAAATTTACTTTAACTTGTATTGCTTCTTCTTGATTGAAAATAGCTTGGAATTAATTTTTAGAAATCATGAATGTATAATTTGGCATGTTGGCCGAATTTGATAAAAACTTTGCATTTGATTTCCAAATTATTTTTCACCTTTTAAATACATGTTTAATCTCTTGTATTGTCTACATTAATTTAATCCTTACCCTAGAAAATAGTTTTAGAAATCAAAGTGTTGAAGTTAGACATGTTGGATGAAAATGTAAGGTTATGCCATTTAATTTCCAAATTCATTTTTCTTAATCTAAACAAATGGATATCTTACCAATTCTCTTAGGTTAATTAGGTCACTTTTTAAGAAAATTAAGAGAACATTTTGGTTCCCCATTTGGATCATGGCCGTGAGCCTTGTTAGTGTGTTCTTTGGAACACTCATACAATCCTTGACATATTATTCATATCCTATATTTTATCATGCATTTCTAACACATGCAATATTATCAAAGCTTGTAGACATGCAAATTAAAGCTTGTAGACATGCAAATTAAAGCTTGTAGACATGCAATTTATTACAAATATCACATAAGAAGACTACTAACAAATACACAACAACCTACTAGTAAGCACCAAATTATCAAACACACAAATAACAAACACACAAATAATTAACACATCAAAACAAGCACACCACCGAATCCTTATGGATTCTACAAGCACAACCACATATATTCCTCACCACCAACACTTGGTTGATGAGGGTAATCTCCCTCTTACCTCTTGAAGAACCTCCAAGTCCTTTGTATGTCTCCTTCAAGCAAGCTTCCTCCTCCAAGAGCTCCTTGAAAACAAAGAAAACATACAATATTAATACCTAAGGCTCTAAACTAGAATAATCATGGATTAAAATCATGATTAAAACTTTAGAATGGATAGAAACATGAAGATTAAAGAATTTCACCTTCATGGTTTCAAACTTGAGCTTTGAAGAACAAAGTAGAAAATGGAAGATTTAGGAAAAACTTCCAACATGAAAGTTCTTTAGAAATGCATGGAGATTCAAGATCTATGGTCATTTAAATTTTTAGAAGCTTGGAAGAGGATTTTTGGTAGTTGGCGAATTCAAGAGGAAGAGAAAAAGGAAAGAAATTTGGTTGCTTGATCTTGGTTCTTTGAAGAAAAAGATATAGAAGAGAACAAATGAAATAAATTGATGAAGATTGTCTCCATTTGGGAAGCTTTGGCCGTAGAGTTGGAGAAGAAAAAGAAGAAAAGTTGAGAGCTTTTGGCTTATTTGATGTGTTTGGAGAAAGATGAAGACTTGGAGAAACAAAAACAAATCTCCTTTGGATTTTCTAAGCTTTGGCCGTGAATGACCTTGAGAATAGGTGAGAATGATATTTAGTTTTGCTTCCTCCAAATGCATGGTTGTAAATGCATGGAGAGTAAATGTGAATTGGAGTATTGGAATTGTCTTCCTAAAGGCATGCATTTGCCGTAAATGCATCATGAAGAGAAGCCATCAATATTGACTTTGTCACACTTGGTTAATAAATAAAAGATAGAAAGAAATCAATTGTAACATTTTGCCTTACAAAGAGTTAGCTTTGCCGTAGAAACATCAAAGAAAAGCCACTAAATTTGACTAGTCTTTACTTGGTTCATTAATTGAATGATAGGAAGAATTGAATGATATATTTGTTTCATCAAAAGGCTTTCTAAATGAACTTCCTACGTGAATTCACTTTAAGGTGAATTTGGCTATTAGAGCAAATTGCTCTTTCCTCCTTTACGTAGAACCATTGCATTTCAAGAAGCCTAAATTGATTTAATAGCTTGTTTCCTATTGGTTCTAAAAAAATTCAAGCCATTAATTTTGACCACTTTCTATTGGTTAAATATTTACTAACTTAATTCTTATTGGTTGCTATTTTTGTTGACCAATTTCCTATTGGTGCACATTATATTTTATAGTATACTTTAACCAATGAACAATATTTATTATTTATAAAGTTAGTATCTATTATCCAATGGATAATAAAATACACACAGATTTTTATTTTATACTAACAGAGCAGAAATTATTATTGATTATTTTTCTTCTACTGATTACCCTTGATGAGTCATAAAGCGAGTCATCAAAGAGAAATTTCTAGAACATGTGACTCACTACGATGAGTCAGTATGATGAGTCATCGTGGAATTTTCTAGAACGGGTGAGTCAGCATGGCGAGTCAGCGTAGATATTTTCTAGAGCAGATGAGTCAGCATAGATATTTTCCAAAACAGGTGAGTCAGCATGGCGAGTCAAAGCATCTTGAGTCACTTGGATCGCATCACTGGCTGCATCATTGGCTGCGTCATCAATGGTGAGTCACGGCCCGAGTCATCGAGAAACTTACAGGGCTGGCGAGTCACCTGCGGTGAGTCACGGCCGAGTCAAGACTTCGGAACCTTCTAGAAGCTGGCGAGTCATGATCTTGAGGTGTCACGCCACGTGTCATCGTCCTATTGGCCCGTTGCGATGAGTCATAGCCACCAATTTTGACCAGCTCCTCATTGGTCCACGTGTACAGCACTTAATGACTACACGTGGGTCCCGCAAAATATTTTCGGGTCCGCTGTCACTTATTTATACTGACTAATAAAATAATATTATAATAATATAAAATTATTTTATTTGTCAGTTAAATCCTAAAAATTAAAAGATTAATTTTAGGCTCATTCGAATTGGGTTTAGTAAGATCCCCGCCTCCGAATAATTAAAAACAGATTTTCCCGTCCCAGGAAAATATTATTTTCCTACCCCGGAGCAAATCACACAAAAAGTCCATATAAAATTACAGACACGGTATTATCGGACATTAAATCAAGAAGAAAACAATTAAAAACGAAAAAAAAGACAAAAGCGATGCGTTGGACGTAACGGTTATTTTTCATTTTTTCCCACAACGTAGGTAATCGTCCAAAACGTTCAAATAAAATATCCAGCAGTATTATATAGCTGTATATCTTTCAGAAAAATTAAAACAGTAGCTCAGAAAAATTTTTATTTCACTGTCTGGAAGAAAAATACGTAAAACGATTATATAAAATACTAGACAGTATTATACATCTGTTTTTGATACAGAAAAATTTAAAACAGTAATTTGATAAAATTTTTATTTTACTGTATCGAAACAAATCATGTAAAACTATCAAATAAAATAACAAACAGTATTGTTTTTCTGTATTTTATACAGAAAAACAAGAGAAAAGATAAAATAGGGACACAACGGTCTTTTACCCAAAAGTTGGGATGTTACAACACTCCCCACCAAAAAGGAATTTCGCCCTCGAAATTCGTAGTAGTCTCTGAACAGTCCCTCCGTCTTGTCTTTTAGTTTTCACGTTGCGCATCTGTTTACGCCACTTCAGTTTATCATTTTAGTGTGATTCTTCATGATTTCGTGAATAGATCAGAATGTCGTTAATAAAGATAATGACAACAATTGTCTAAATAAGGACGAAAGATACTATCTACTACGCTTCCGCATTGCGTCACACGATCAGTACCATCCGAAATTATCCACGACTTTGTACCGCTTCACTCTTACGCCTTTACTTTTAAGCGGAAGTGCCTCATAATCCAAGTTCTCTTTTTCAACAATACCGTATTTGATACTTATGACATAATTTTGACTAAAAACATCCTTTCTTTACAATTGCAACACACAAAAGGACATTATAAAAATTTAGAAGAAAAGGTAGAGAAATTATTTGAATTGTTATCGACTTGTCTAACAAAGAATTTGACATTGCGATTTTAAGAATAAGATTTACGGGACACCAAAGTTTTTTTGAAACAATCTATAGGATATGATTAAAGATAACCAATCCATATATAAGATCACATCTATCTCGCGAAAGAGATAGGCAGTTTAGATTAACAGAAAAGATTGTTTAAAGGATTTGGATAATAACAATAGGTTTGGTAACAAAACAAAAGAAATAGATAAATTAAAAGGTAACAAAGATATTGATAGCTTTAATCAACTCAAATAGTTAATTAGTCATAAAAGAATGAGTTAGACCAAAAGTACATTTTTCGCAATTGCGGTATATGAAAGATGTCATGAAGACATAGAAATAAAAGATGATAGAATCATCCATACCACCGAACATATCCACTAGAGAAATTGATATGGTACGATGAATTTTAAAAATAAGCTTTTTAACTTGGACAATTCAACTGATAAGTCTAACAGAGTATGGATGGTTGGAAAAATACCCAATCCATATTTTTAAATTGCATCCGTTTTGAGAACGAAGCATACAAATTGAATCAACAGAAAAGATTCAATTATTTAATAGACTTAGGATGGTTTAAGCAACTCAAGTTCTCAACTACATGTTCTAATAACAGAAGTAGAAACAATCAGACCAAAAGAATAATGAAGACACAAATAATTCTAATTGACTCACACAATATATGCCATAGAGAAATAGGCTACTCTCGGAATTATACAGTATAGTTAAAGAATCACCTTTTTGTGACACAATCTCCTTTGTTTAGGTCCCAACCTAAGATGCTTTTGTTCCACTTGAAGAATCGATGTTCCACTCTACTTAAGATGTCGAAGCACGTACGTTACTAACAGATGACTTCGTTTTTAGCAAGATACACTTGTTCAAGCAAAACGTCCAGGCATCCTACACTTGAAAACAGATGATTTTCCTTTGATTGCACAACTCCTCGTTAGATGATCTTCCTCACACTTTCAACACGTTGGTGCAGATGTCACAGTCTAACCAAACTTGCTACCGCTAGCTTTTCCTCCGCAAGATTGTTGTTGTTGTTGACTTCCCGATGATCACGAATACGTTTTGCCACTGGACTTGCTTGGCCTTACGACTTCGCCTTCTTCAGAACTAATACGGTCTAACGTTACGAAATTGTGTATTCTAAGATTTATTTCGACTTGGTCTGCTTCTAATCCTCGGCTATCGTTCCTCGCTGCTGAGTAATCCTCAAGTCATATTGTACTGTTTCTTCAATTATTCTTTACCTTGCTTTCATAGTTGCAGTCATATCACCGCTATCATGTCCTGCTTCCTCACGTGCACGTTTACCACGAATCATCGTCTTTCTTCAAAGACAGACGAATCATAGTACAATGGATACCAAAGTAACCATTCCAAAAAAACATTGTCTCCTTTCGGAGTCCAAGCACAGAGAGTCACACAACAAAAACAAGACAAACCCAACCACAAACCCCAAAAAGACTCTAACCGTGCTCTGATACCAACTAATGTAACACCCTCCGTAGGGCGTCACATTTTAAAATAATAAATAAATCTTAAAACTAATTAAAATTATTTTATAAAAGCTTTTGAGTTTCAAAATATGGATTTTAAAATTTCTTATTGCGGAAATACAAACTTACTAGGAAATTTTAAGTAAAATGGAAATTAAATTTAACCGATTAACATACACATCACCAATCATTTCATATAAGTTAAAACGTAATATTTCTGACTCGAGAGAAACAGTAGTAAACCCAAAGACGGGTACTACCAATAGCACGCAGTAACAACACTAACGAGAAAAATTCAACCTACATAGTCTGTTTCTTCACCAAGCGCATCTTGTTGAAACTTGAAAAACCACTCAATGACGCCGCCACCATCTTGAGAATATTGTCTCCCCTAGGGTTAAGAATGTGCTCGCCTACTATATGAATTCGAAGAATACAAACCAAACAAAAACAACACAGGAAAGAGGTGAGATCCCCTTTCACCAAGCACCGATACGGTAGTAAAGAATAATACGAATGACAAAGTCATTCCATACACATGAGATAATCACAATTATAGTCATGTTATCAATTTACAAATATTTCTACCATACATATAACCTAATAAAATAAACAAGTAATAACATCATCGGGATAGACATAACAATTCATACCATATAAAATATCATAACAAGATACAATAAAAATAAAGATTAAATTCATTAACAAATTTCATAGCAGTGAGAACAAAAATACAATAATGCACTGAGACAAAATACAACATATAAACAATTAATATCGGATATGAAAGATCACAAATAAAAATATCACGGATATAACACAAATAAAGAAAACCACATAGATAAATCAATCTCACGAGATAAAATAAGATAAGAAATGGACAACCAACATAAAAATTATCGAGATAAATATAAATAGAGAAAATGTAAAAACATCCAAGATATTACCGGATAAAGATAAATAGAGAAAATGGAATATTATCCAAGATATAATCAAATACACCAAAACACAACCCTACTCCATGGAGCTAAACCCAAACAGATATCGAGAGAATGACTTGCAAAATCTATTAGTACCACGGTGCCCAACCAACTATTACGCGATCACATCGCGTTGCGTCAATAGCCTACGACACTGGGAATCCACCATCCAGGCGTAGTATAGTTCACGATCTCCGTTGTGGCACTATAGGCAATGTACTACTAGACTTTACAAACCTCGATTAAATATAGTGAATGTCGAGTACATTAGTGTGCTATCGGTTTACCACGGCCCGGTGAGCTACCAACTGTCATCACATGTGGGATCCCGTACACTAAAGTCTCCAAGTTCATTAGAACAATAAACCTCACTACATTTATCGCATCGACAACACGATGTGATTCGTCTCGTCAATCAACCAAAACACCAAAAATTGGTATAAAGACAAAACATAATTCCAAATATATGAAATTACGAAAATGCCTTAAGATAAAAATATGCCCTCAATGGCAAAAAGCCTGTATGCGGGTTCACTTTTTCCCGACAGCGAAATAACCTCAAAAGCCATGACGGGTTCACATTTTCCCGACAATAAAAATAAAAATAAATATAGTAACGGTCAATCGCGTAGAAATTTTATCGCATTTTCATAATTCCGTCGTTTTTACAAACGTTTAAAAATCGCGTAAAGATATTTTTCTGTTTTTAAAATCGCGTAGCATTTTTAATACGTTTTCTCAATCGCGTAGGATTTTTAAATCGTTTTCTTGTCCAACTTCCTTAAATAACTGTTTAAAACAGACAGAAATAATATTTAGTACTTTCAAATTACGTAGAATATTTTTCATAGCGTATACTGTCTTTTGGACATCTTTTCTATCTTATTTATCCATTTTTACTAAAAATTGACAAATATTTTGTTTAATAAATTATAATAATGGTTTCCTAAATTTACCATTTAAAAGTTCTTTTCATTTTTATTAATACCAAATAATCATACTTTTGAAAATTCCTAACGTGCTTCAAAACACACGATGAGCTATACGTTAGAAATTTTATAAAGCTACTGTATTTCTTCTTACAGTAAAAACCATTAGTATTAACCTCTTAAACTTAATTCTAATTATTTTATTTCTTTAAAACTCATTGTAGAAAATTTACTTTAACTTGTATTGCTTCTTCTTGATTGAAAATAGCTTGGAATTAATTTTTAGAAATCATGAATGTATAATTTGGCATGTTGGCGAATTTGATAAAAACTTTGCATTTGATTTCCAAATTATTTTTCACCTTTTAAATACATGTTTAATCTCTTGTATTGTCTACATTAATTTAATCCTTACCCTAGAAAATAGTTTTAGAAATCAAAGTGTTGAAGTTAGACATGTTGGATGAAAATGTAAGGTTATGCCATTTAATTTCCAAATTCATTTTTCTTAATCTAAACAAATGGATATCTTACCAATTCTCTTAGGTTATTAGGTCACTTTTTAAGAAAATTAAGAGAACATTTTGGTTCCCCATTTGGATCATGGCCGTGAGCCTTGTTAGTGTGTTCTTTGGAACACTCATACAATCCTTGACATATTATTCATATCCTATATTTTATCATGCATTTCTAACACATGCAATATTATCAAAGCTTGTAGACATGCAAATTAAAGCTTGTAGACATGCAAATTAAAGCTTGTAGACATGCAATTTATTACAAATATCACATAAGAAGACTACTAACAAATACACAACAACCTACTAGTAAGCACCAAATTATCAAACACACAAATAACAAACACACAAATAATTAACACATCAAAACAAGCACACCACCGAATCCTTATGGATTCTACAAGCACAACCACATATATTCCTCACCACCAACACTTGGTTGATGAGGGTAATCTCCCTCTTACCTCTTGAAGAACCTCCAAGTCCTTTGTATGTCTCCTTCAAGCAAGCTTCCTCCTCCAAGAGCTACTTGAAAAATCAAAGAAAACATACAATATTAATACCTAAGGCTCTAAACTAGAATAATCATGGATTAAAATCATGATTAAAACTTTAGAATGGATAGAAACATGAAGATTAAAGAATTTCACCTTCATGGTTTCAAACTTGAGCTTTGAAGAACAAAGTAGAAAATGGAAGATTTAGGAAAAACTTCCAACATGAAAGTTCTTTAGAAATGCATGGAGATTCAAGATCTATGGTCATTTAAATTTTTAGAAGCTTGGAAGAGGATTTTTGGTAGTTGGCGAATTCAAGAGGAAGAGAAAAAGGAAAGAAATTTGGTTGCTTGATCTTGGTTCTTTGAAGAAAAAGATATAGAAGAGAACAAATGAAATAAATTGATGAAGATTGTCTCCATTTGGGAAGCTTTGGCCGTAGAGTTGGAGAAGAAAAAGAGAAGAAAAGTTGAGAGCTTTTGGCTTATTTGATGTGTTTGGAGAAAGATGAAGACTTGGAGAAACAAAAACAAATCTCCTTTGGATTTTCTAAGCTTTGGCCGTGAATGACCTTGAGAATAGGTGAGAATGATATTTAGTTTTGCTTCCTCCAAATGCATGGTTGTAAATGCATGGAGAGTAAATGTGAATTGGAGTATTGGAATTGTCTTCCTAAAGGCATGCATTTGCCGTAAATGCATCATGAAGAGAAGCCATCAATATTGACTTTGTCACACTTGGTTAATAAATAAAAGATAGAAAGAAATCAATTGTAACATTTTGCCTTACAAAGAGTTAGCTTTGCCGTAGAAACATCAAAGAAAAGCCACTAAATTTGACTAGTCTTTACTTGGTTCATTAATTGAATGATAGGAAGAATTGAATGATATATTTGTTTCATCAAAAGGCTTTCTAAATGAACTTCCTACGTGAATTCACTTTAAGGTGAATTTGGCTATTAGAGCAAATTGCTCTTTCCTCCTTTACGTAGAACCATTGCATTTCAAGAAGCCTAAATTGATTTAATAGCTTGTTTCCTATTGGTTCTAAAAAATTCAAGCCATTAATTTTGACCACTTTCTATTGGTTAAATATTTACTAACTTAATTCTTATTGGTTGCTTATTTTTGTTGACCAATTTCCTATTAGTGCACATTATATTTTATAGTATACTTTAACCAATGAACAATATTTATTATTTATAAAGTTAGTATCTATTATCCAATGGATAATAAAATACACACATGATTTTTATTTTATACTAACAGAGCGAGAAATTATTATTGATTATTTTTCTTCTATCGATTACCCTTGATGAGTCATAAAGCGAGTCATCAAAGAGAAATTTCTAGAACATGTGACTCACTACGATGAGTCGGTATGATGAGTCATCGTGGAATTTTCTAGAACGGGTGAGTCGGACGTGGCGAGTCGGCGTAGATATTTTCTACAGAGCGGATGAGTCAAGATAGATATTTTCCAAAACAGGTGAGTCGGCATGGCGAGTCGGCATCTTTGAGTCATCGATCCCGCATCACAAATGCATCATTGGCTGCGTCATCAATGGTGAGTCAATAGTGAGTCATCGAGAAACTTCTGAAGGCGGCGAGTCACTGCGGTGAGTCACGGCCGAGTCGGCAGACTTACGGAACCTTCTAGAAGGCTGGCGAGTCATGATCTTGAGGTGTCACGCCACGTGTCATCGTCCTATTGGCCGTTGCGATGAGTCATAGCCACCAATTTTGACCACTCCTCATTGGTCCACGTGTACAAAGACTTAATGACTAAACGTGGGTCCCGCAAAATATTTTGGTCATTGTCACTTATTTATCTTGACTAATAAAATAATATTATAATAATATAAAATTATTTTATTTGATTAAATCCTAAAAATTAAAAGATTAATTTTAGGCTCATTGAGAATTGGGTTTAGTAAGATCCCGCCTCGAATAATTAAAAAGCAGATTTTCCGGTCAGGGAAAATATTATTTTCCTACCGGAGCAAATCACACAAAAAGTCCATATAAAATTACAGGCAGTATTATCGGACATTAAATCAAGAAGAAAACAATTAAAAAGCAAAAAACAGTAAAGCAAAAACGAAGACGTTCGGGACGTAACGGTCATTTTTTCATTTTTTCCCACAACGTAGGTAATCGTCCAAAACGTTCAAATAAAATATCCAAAGCAGTATTATATAGCTGTATATCTTTCAGAAAAATTAAAACAGTAGCTCGAGAAAAATTTTTATTTCACTGTCTGGAAGAAAAATACGTAAAACGATTATATAAAATACTAGACAGTATTATACATCTGTTTTTGATACAGAAAAATTTAAAACAGTAATTTGATAAAATTTTTATTTTACTGTATCGAAACAAATCATGTAAAACTATCAAATAAAATAACAAACAGTATTGTTTTTCTGTATTTTATACAGAAAAACAAGAAACAGTAAAATAGGGACACAACGGTCTTTTACCCAAAAGTTGGGATGTTACACGCATAACCCGCAGGTTAAGCGGGGCGGGTGCGGGTTAGCTCGGCGGGTTGAGTTTTTTAAAAAAAGTGTTACAAATTAGTCTTATTATTTGTGTTTATGATATTTTTATGAGTATGATCTTAAATTTATTTTATTTATTTTATTTTTTAACCTCTCGTAAATTATAATTTTTCTATTTTTTAATTTTTATGATTTTTTTTTATTTTTTATACATTTTATTTTGTCTTTTAGGATCAACTCACTTTTTTTTTTTTTTTTCATTTTTTTTTCTTTATCGCGGTCAACTCCGCTAACCCGCTTAACCTAAGACTAAAGCGGGGTGGGTTATTTCTTCCAACCCATTTTTCAAAGCAGCTAACTACCGCCCGCATTTTTGCGGGTTGAATGCGGGGCGGGGCGGGGTGGGGTGAGTTGGCCCATTTTGCCACCTCTATAAGGGTCATAATAAGTCTTTGTCACTTTTTAAGACTAAATCTTCACCATTGATTAAATCTAAATCCAATGGTCATAAATGGTCCTTGTTACTTTACAAGACCAAATCTCCACCCTTAATCAATTCTATATCCAATGGTTACAAATGGTCATAATCACTTTATATGACCAAATCTCTACCCTTGATTTAATCTCCATCTAATGGTTATAAATGATCTTATTCACTTTTAAGATCAAATCTCCACCGTTGATTAAATCAAGATTAAGTCTCTATCGTTAATTAAATCAATGGTGGATATCCAAACCACCAAGGTTGACTTAAGCAATTTAATTTATATTTTTATCTGGTAAAACTCCACAAAAGAATATATTTATTGTATTTTTATATCGTAGATAAATTAAATACGAGACAAAACACATGATCAATAAAATTTTAAAGCTGTTTAGGATTCAGGTTTAGTAAGATCCCCTGTCTCCATCTAAACAGTACAAATTTTTCTATGCGTAGAAAATTTTCACTTTGCGAGACCCACTTGGGCCTATGTATGGCCACCTGGGCCCACATACACCCCCGGGCCCACAAACTGTAAAAAATTTCATAATCACACATAAAATCACAAAAATTAGAAAATTCATAAATATCAAATCAGATTACGTAAAATAATTACCTAACGGTAAAAATTAAATTACGTAAAGTTTTTCCCGGCCCGAAAATTTTTATTTTCCAGACACGGAGTAAATCACTCAAAACAATCAAATACGCTGATGGAATACTCAAAATAATGTTACAGTGCACAGAAATTACTAAACACTAAAATTCTGTTAACTGTCAAAATTACTGTTTAAGAGATACGAAAATTTGGGGTGTTACAGCGGGTTAACCCGTTTTGAAAAATGGGTTGGAAGAGCCAACCCACCCCGCTTTAGTGCGGGTTGGCGGGTTGACCCGCATAAAGAGAAAAATGAAAAAAAAATGAGTGAGTTGATCTAAAAAACAAAACAAAATGTATAAAAAATAAAAATAAAATCATAAAAATTAAAAAATAGAAAAATTATAATTTATAGAGATTAAAAAAATAAAAAAATAAAATAAATTTAGTATCATGCTCATAAAAATATCACAAACACAAATAATAAGACTAATTTGTAATATTTTTTTAAAAAAATTCAACCTGCCGAGCCAACCCGCACCCGCCCCTCTTAACCCGCGGGTTAAGCAGGGCGGGTTATACGGGTTGGAAATTAAAAATGGGTTGAAATCTTGAACCCAACCCACAAAACAATTACGGGTTGGTGGGCTAACCCAACGGGTTGAACCCGTTTTGCCACCTCTATGGGTGAATGAGTGGAAAATGCCAAATGGCGAGTTGGTGAGTGGAAAATTATTGAGATTCTTTGTCTCTGAAATCATTCAGTAATGATCTTATGGATGCCATCAGAATGAAGCAACATAGTCTTCATGAAAGTTGTAGCATTTTGTCTCAGCTTTCCAATGCCACCAAAATCATCCAAAAATTCATCTTACAACTCAAGATATGATCCAATTACTGCAGACTGTTTAAGCTCAGTTTTAGCACCTCTGTTTTGACTTCCAGACCCAATATGACCTCCAATATGTCCAAATGAGCTCTTATTTTATCATGAAAGTTGTAGATATGGGTCTTAACTTTCACGTGTCCAAATTTCAGCTCAAGAAAGTTCCTACATCCCGAGTTATGCTTTGAGTACTGCACACTGTTCAGGTTCCAGTCACAAAACTCATGTTCTGATTTCCAAGCATATTTAGCTCCTCTAGATGTCCATATTTTACCTGGAGCTCTTCATGAAAGTTGTAGAGTTCTCTCTTATCTTTCCTATAAGGTAAGATACATAATTTTTACACATCTAGAAGGTAAGATATGATGAAAATACAGAAACAATGTAAGACCCAAATAATGCTAAAAAAATCAATGAAGTCCAATTTGAGTCTAAACTTACAAAACATAATCAGGCTTAATCAATTAAGTACACGGAGAGTGTAAATGACTAAAAATGAGGGTTTATTAATGTATAAAATATGTGATTATCAAATTCCCTCACACTTAGCTTTTTGCACTCTTGGACAAAACACGTAAGACCAAAGCTAGGAAACAAAGAAAAACGACATTGACTCAAAAGTTAAAAACTCTAAAAGACTCGATGAAGCAAGAAGAGCAACTAGAAATTCAAGGGATCAAAGCATTAATGAGGTAACATTTCTTCACATCTCAAACCAACAAGTAAGGAAACTTCAGTTGAAAAGAATGAATCAAGAATGATAGATCCTCACAAAATTCTCTCTCAATCTCTCAAGTGTTTAAAAGGTAAGTATTTCATTCTATTAAACCTATGAACAATTGCACTACCATAAGCTTGCTTATCTTCTACTTCTCCGCTACTCAAACCACATGCATACAAAAATCAAGAGGACTTTATTCAAGGTTGTAATGGGGTCATGGTAAAAGAGAGGGGATAATATGAATATGAGAAGATAAATACCAAAGAGAATAAAAGAGCATTATGGTATAGTTAGAGTGGAGAAAATGTTTGAGAACATTCATCATAAAGGACAATCACAATATTTGACTAATGTTTTATTGAAAATCAATCCCAAATTGGTGAATTGAATTCATTGCTAGACCTGAACCTTCTTCTTTTCTTCTTGTTGTTTCTAAGCGTCTACCTTTATTCTAGACTTTGATAATTCTTTGATTGCAACGGTGGTCTTTTTTTTTTTGATCATTTTGCACATACACCCCCACACTTATTCAAGAACAAGGCCAATGTTCTCTTATTCCTTAAGGTTGGGTAAAACATGTTTTTTGCCTCTCTCTTTTTTTTTTCTTTTTTTTTGAAGGCACATAATGAGCTAAAAACAAGGAATGATCAAATAAGTTCAAAGGGGTTACACAAGGGAAAATATACAAGGATGGCTATTTGGTCAAAACAGATATTTCAAAATGCCTCAATCATATTTATGTATGCATGTGAAAATATAGCCTAAAAAAGAATCAAAGCAAGTTCTAAAGTAACAATTCTATGAGTGAAAATCACGCAAGAAAGAAGAGAATGGTACAAATATTCAATTCATTCATCAATAGGCTCAAACTCTCACAAGACATATTTCTATCATTCTGAATCCACTAATTCAACATCCATAACCAAGCATGTGAAATTTAAGAAAGAAGATAATTTATTCAATCATGCTATGATCCCTGAATTTCAATTACTTCAAAGGATATAAGAGTGCATTCACTTGAATCTTTCAAAGGAAATCAAACAGCAAAAATTTGTTACTTCCATAAATAAACACAAAATAGTTACTACCCCAACTAAGATGCGTCTCAAGAGTAATAAATTGTTTCCAAAATTTACTCCTTACTCTGTCATCCTTAATTGGTTTTACTATAAATAAGTTTCTGACAGTTATAACGCTAAACATACTTTCCAATTTTGATACGTCTCAGGAGTAAAATTACTCTTTACTCTGCCTTCATTCATTGGTTTAGTAAGTCCATGACAATCATATCATACTTCACAAAAAAAAAATTTTTTTGGTCAACTATCCTTCTCCCTCAACCAGATCACAACATTATCATCAATGTTAAAATATAGATGAGTAAAGGATAAAAAATATTACCTATTGGAGAAATTTGACACAAATTTAAATAGAAACAAAGTACGATAAATAAAATCAAAAGTAAAGAAAAGCTATAAACATAATGTCAAATCTGGCTTTCTTTTCATCCTGCTTCCCTCACTGCTTCCTGCTAACTAATCTATCTGATCTATTGCTGGATCAGGATCAGAGATCAAAGGTAAAGGAATTTTTGTTTTTGTTTTTGTTTTAGATTTTTTTTTGTTTCTGTTTTTGTTTTTTTTTTTACTTCAAGAAAACCATCAGGATAAAGAAGTTTAGAAACTCCTAAAGGACCATGCTCAAAGGATTGTCTGTCCAAAACCAAAATACAACAAAATCATACAAAGATAAAAGAAATATAATAACAAATGATGACATATCTTTATGTACAAATTTCACGGTATATCTTTATACTGCGCGTCATGAGTGCAGTAGTGGCATATCTTTATACTGCGTGTCACCAATGCAGTAGACACTCACGTCTGTTTATTCGAAGAAAAGAGAAAGAAGAAACCATCGTGGATTTCCATCTTGGGTCTGGGACCTGGAGAGCTCACACTTGGGCTCTTAACATCAACAAAGATGCTAAAATCTGAAACCCGTAGAACGTCCCATCCCAGGGCACTGAGAGCCCCTTCTAATAAAAGAGAGGATCAAGCTCAGATGCCTCATACGCTTTGGCAACCACAGGTTACTTCTCACTAATAACCAGAGTGGGATGCTTCTACCTGTCCATCAACTCCACAGTGCCTAGATGGTAAACATTGGGTTATGGAGTGCGGCTTTCTACAGAGCATGGTACATGAACTTTTTTTAAGGACCAGCATGCAAAGGTCCACCCGAGTCAATGACGGGTTAGCCAAAGGTTGGGCCCTCACAACTAATTAAAGTCATGGTACTCATTCCGGATTGCCCTTGTTTAGACCTTTTTTTTTCTTTTTTTTTAAGAAAACATAAAGAAGAAGAAGAAGATAATATGTACAGATTATTGTGGATATGGCTCACATCTGCCTCTGGTTTCACGTCCAGTAACGGCTTAAATGCCTTCTATAAGTCGGCGATAAGCTTCCTATCTAATTTTCTTATAAATTGGCAAACAGGGTCTTTTAGAGTCAGATTCCTAAGACTGTAGCATTTTTATTCATCCTTGAAGAGATTCCACAAATTAAGAAGTTCATAATGCACAAATCCACAAGAATGCGTCTCAAGAGTCAATAAGATATCATCCAATGACTCCTTACTCAGTCCATTCTTAATGAAGAAAATTTTATCTTTTCTGTTTGCAGAAACCATCCCCAAAGAACGACATCGCTTGTTACAATTCCATTGTGCACATTTGTGATAGACTTGTAACCTTTTTGCTATTTTCCTTTTAAAATATGAACTTCTTCCAAGATCTGGCATGTATGAGTCAAATGAAATTTAAGACTCACCTGCTAGTCAGACCTTTGCTTCAATTATCCAGCGTATATCTTCTGGCATATCTTTGTACATTAATAGTCTCAATCTTTCACGTCTAACTTTGTAGATTTTTGTCAGAGCATTTATGGGGAGAGAAGGAAAATGTTTTCTCAGGTTTGAAAATATGACATCCATTTTAAAGGAGAAGAAGGATTCAGTTATTTTGAGAAACTGAAAAATAAACCGACTTGAAAGTCACGGAGTACCGTTATCCGCCACTTAACCGGCAACACAAAGAATTGCAAAAATAAGGCAACAAAATTAGAATAAATTCTATTCATAACAAGGATCAGAAAGTGAGACGAATTCTACAACATCAACTTAATTTTCCAGAAATGGTTTAAGTCTTTGTCCATTGACTTTAAACACATTACCATTCCTAGGATTCTCAATATCTATAACCCCATTAGGATACATATATTTGAAAACAAAAGGGCCACTCCACCTAGATCTTAATTTTCCAGGGAATAGGTGTAGACGAGAATTATAAAGCAGAACTTTTTGACCAAATTCAAAAGATTTTCTCAAAATTGTCTTGTCATGAAAAGCTTTTGATCTAGCTTTATAAATCTTTGAATTTTCATATGCATCATTTCTCAATTCCTCAAGTTCATTTAATTACAATTTGCGTATCTTGCAAGCATCATCAAGATTTAGATTGAAAGCTTTAATGGCCCAAAATGCTTTATGTTCCAATTCTACAGGCAAGTGACAAGGTTTTTCATAGACTAACCGGTAGGGTGACATGCTCAAGGATGTTTTGAAAGTAGTATAGTAAGCTCAAAGTGCATCGTTTAGTCTTAAAGACTAATCTTTACGATTTGGGTTAACTGTTTTTTTCCAAAATTTGTTTAATCTCCCTATTTGCCAATTCAACTTGTCCACTTGTCTAAGGGTGATAAGAGATGACAATTTTGTGTGTAATACTATATTTCTTCATTAAAGATTCAAATGGTTTATTGAAAAAATGTTTTTCCCTTATCACTGATGATAGCTTGATGGATTCCAAATCGACACAAGATATTTTCTTTTAAAAATTTGAGAATAGTTTTATGATCATTGTGTCGGTATAGAATCGCCTTAATCCATTTTGAGACATAATCAACTATAACCAAAATATACACAAATTCAAATGAAAATGGAAATATGGCCATGAAATCAATTCCCCAACAATCAAATATTTCAATGACAAGGATGGGGTTTAGAGGCATCATGTTTCTTTTTGAAATTGAGCCCATTTTTTGACAATTTTCACATTTTTTGCAAAAAGTATAGTAGTCCTTAAATAAAGTGGGCCAATAAAATCCACACTGCAAGATTTTTCCAGCTGTTTTCTTTGAAGAAAAGTGACCTCCACATGCTTCTAAGTGACAAAATTTAATAACACTACCTACCTTACTGTCGGGCACACATCTCCGAAAGATTTAATTAGGATAATATTTGAACAATTGTGGGTCATCCCAATAAAAAATTTTCACCTCTGTCAAAAATTTCCTTCTATCTTGGGGTGTCCACTAAGGTGACATCTTTCCTTCTTATTCTCCAGTAATAGTTGAGGAAATTACTTTTGGAAAGCTTTGTTCTTCTCCCAAAAATGTGTACTTCAACCCAGTAGGTAATGACTTTAGTTCCGGTGTGGGTACTTTTTCATGGGCATTATCATTCATGGGTTTTAGCTCTTCAAATCTTAGCTTCCATCTTTTGTACTCCATTACCTGTGTACAATCAAGTAAAAAGCATATTTCAGATATATTATCTTCTAATTGCATGCCTGAATCAAATGAATTGACTAAACAAATTTCTAATGGGTCAGAAGAACTCCTTGTTAGAAGATGATCATCTATAATGACTTTAATTCCTTCAACTTCCTCCTTTTCATCAAGGACTTCCTGTGGTTGCTTGCACATGTTAAAAACATTGAGCTCCAGCGTCATGTTTCCAAATGTTAGCTTTATCACTCGATTTCTATAATTTATCAAAGCATTAGATGTTGCTAAAAATGGATGGCCTAAATGATGGGATATAATTTTACAGTTTCAAACCCAAGTGCAGGTTGTTTCAAGTAGTAAATTCTCGGGAGTCCGAGGTCGATCCACAAGGAATTGATGAAGAGAAAATTATTTGAGGTACGGAGAATATTTGTCACAATACTAAAAAAAATATAAGTTGTTCATAAATGAAAAAGATTTGCTTGGGTTAGGAGATCCACTCTTGGTAATAAATTAAAAACAAGATTATTTCGTTTTATAACTCAATTGAAATCATGCATAATGAAGATTCCAATCGGAAGATTTAACATTCAAAGTTCAATCATGTAATCATATAATGGTTCCAATAACTATCTACCAATGCTTATAAATCGTCAAAAACATCCACTGTGCCAATCCTATTGTCTACAATGGATCAAGATATTCATTATACAAGAAGAGTTTCTAAATTAATTGGAAACAACATACAACTCATATAAAGATCACATAAAAATATATCATTTAAAGCACAAGAAAGAAATTAATCTAACCTTACCTTATTACCAAGAGCTTCACCTTTTCACCCAAGTAAGATGAAGATTTAGTTACTCATAGACAAGAAGAAAGAAAGAGAAAAGAAGAGAAAGATGAACATAACTTCACTTAAGAACAAGAGAAAATTACAACAAAGGAAGCAATTAACATACAAACATGAAAGTAAAATCTAGACTAACACTAAGCTAACACCCTCAAATGATCAGTCATTGCCTCTTTTTATAGAATTAGAAGAGTACAAATAGCCAAAAGAGATGATGGATGATGAGAACAAAATGCTAAAAGAGATGAATGGTGGGTGGATTCTTGTCTCCGAAATGTTTCCCTTCTTAACTCATGGCATGTGTCATTTTTGAGTCAAGTGGTCTTCATGAAAGTTCTAGTACATTGTCTCAACTTTCCAGAGACACCAAGTTTAGCCAAATCCAATAACCACAGCCCAAGATATGGCCCAATTACTGCTCATGGGTCAGGCCCAACGTCAGCACCTCTGTTCTGACTTCTAAGCCCAATATCACCTTCAAGGAATCCGAACTAGCTTTTGTGTTCTCATGAAAGTTGTAGATATGAGTCTTAACCTTCCACTGTCAAAATTTCAGAATTATTGAACTCCAATAGCCCGAGATATAGCCTAATGAGTGCATAAAGGTCAAGCTGTCAGGTTCAAAACACTAGATTTTGCTTCAACTCCAATTTGAGTTATCCAAACATGTGTTTCTGGTCTTGAGGCCTTCATGAAAGTTGTAGAAATTTATCTTAGCTTAAAAACAAGACCAAAATCACATCCATTGGATATTTGTAACTCAAATTATAGCCAGTTTACTGAAAAAGCCAAGTAAGAAGGTTATACAATGAATGAAATATATTGCTATCAATGTGGCTCTTACTATCAAGTGAATAGTTATTAGAGAATTATCTTAACTTTCCAACAAGACCAGAATCACATTAATCAGATAATTATAACTCAAGTTGTAGCCACTTTACTTAAGAATGCAATCACCCAAATTAATGATAATTCAATCAATAATTTCTTTAATGATTCAATTAAGCTTAATTTCATAAAATGTGACAAAATCAACTTAATTAAGCCAAATTGAACCTTAAGAAGCCTAGTTAGAGGATTATAAAATGCATAAAATACATTGTTATCAAATTCTCCCACACTAAACTTTTGCACTCCCGGGCAAAACACGTAAAAAACTAAGGAACAAAGAAAAATGACACAGACTCAAAAGCTAAAAATTTAAAAGATTTAATGAAACAAGAAGAGCAACCAGTCATTCAAGGGAAGAAAACATTTTTTTGTAGGTTGAGGTAATATTTCTTCATATCTCAAACCAACAAGCAAGGAAACTTCAGTTAAAAAGAACGAATCAAGAATGAAAGATCCTCACAGGATTCACTCTCAATCCCTCAACTGTTTAAAATGATAGATATTTCACTCAATTCAACTCATGAAAAATTGCACTACCATAAGCTTGCTTATCTTCTACTTCTCCACTACTCAGAACACATGCACACAAAAATCAAGAGGACTTTATTCTAGGTTATAACGGGGTCATGGTAAAGAAGGAAGGATAATATGGATATAAGAAAATAAATACCAAAGAGAAGAAAAGAGCATTATGGTACAATTAGAGTGGAAAAGATATTTGAGAACATTCATCAATAAGGACAATGACCAATATTTGACTAATGTTTTGTTGAAGATTAATCCCAAATTGATGAGTTGAATTCATTGTTAGGCATAAACCTTCTCCTTCTCTTCTTGTTGTTTCCAAGCATCTATCTTTATTTTAGATATGGATATGTCACATAGTGTATCAGATGGTCAGCTCTTTTTTTCTTTTCTTTTCTTTTTTTTTTTTTTTTTTTTTTTTTTTTTTTTTTTTTTTTTTTTTTTTCTTTCATCTTCTTTTTTTTTTTTTTACTTTTTTTTTTTTTTACACACACACACCCCCACACTTGTTTAAGAACAAAGTCAATGCTCTCTTATTCCCTAAGGTCAGGTAAAAACATGTTCCTTTTTTTTTTAAAGGCACGTAATAAGCTAAAAACAAGAACTAGCCAAATAAGCTCAAAGGGGTTACACAAGGAAAAATATACAAGGATGACTATTTAGTCAAAGTAGCTATTTTAAAATGCCTCAATCATATTTATGTATGCATGTAAAAATGTAACCTAAAAAAGAATCAAAGCAAGTTCTAGAATAACAATTTCACAAGTGAAAATCACACAAGAAAGAAGAGAATGGTACAAATGTTCAATCCATTCATCAATAGGCTCAAAATCTCACAAGGCATATTTCTATCTCAACAGCTTGATTTTTTAGAAATGGTTTAAGTCTTTGTCCATTAACCTTAGACACATTACCATTCCTAGGATTCTCAATGTCTATGGTGTAACACCCCAAAAATTTATAATTTTAGAATAAATGATCGTTTTACAATATTTGGGATTTTTAGAAATTTTTCTGGATTTTTCAAAGAATGCGGAATATTTTAAGACTATTTCTCGTTTTGCATGCACATTGGGCAGAAATGGCAAAACGACTATAACGCTCCCAAAGTTGGAAAATTTTATTACGAATAGTCATTTTCTAATGTTTGTGATTTATGTGAATTCTTTCAGAATTTTTCAAAAAACGATGAATATTTTAATATATTCTTCGTATTGCGTGCATGTTGAGCAGAGTCGGGAAAATAAAATATTTTTCCCGAGAACCTTGAACTATAGAAACATCGATGGGGGATCTTACGAAACCTGAGGCCGGACACAGTTTACAAGATTTTACATTTTTCGAGAAATCTTAACAGATGAAATAATAAAGCACTGCGAAGAATTGATCTGCCAGATTTGTTAATGCTGACTTCTGCTAACTATAACTATTGTCCAATAAATAATAACATGTAATAAAAATCTTATCACATTATTCAAAATTACCTTGTGTCATGCCCTTTCAGCCTTATTTTTAAAATCATTATAGAGTTAATTAAAAGCCCATTGTAGGAAGCTTCCAAGAAGTTTCCTTGTGGACACATTTTCTCTCTCTTCCCTCCTCACTCTTCTACGGCAGAGGCTATGGGAAAGCCTAAATAATTTCTCTTCTCTTCCTAATATCACACTCTCACTTTTCTAAACCCCAAATATCCATTTCCTCTCTTCCTTTTTTTCTTCTCCACCGTGCAACCACTCCTGGAGGCTGCCATTCTTTGCTTGTTTCACCATCAAAGATTCTTGCTTCCTTACACCATTCCAAGTCCTCTTTTGTTGCCATCTTTTGGTTCTTCTTCTTCCTCCATTTTTCACCATTGAAGCTAAAGCTTTGAGCTTGGAGGTAAAGTCTTAACCTTTCTTTCACTTTCTTCTCATTTTCGTTTTTCTTGGTCACCTATGTGATCAAGAACTCATTTTTCCATGGTTTGAGTGGACATTATGGAAATCACTCACATTGGTGTTCTTCTTGAAGGGAAAACGAAAATCTAGGGCAAGAAGAGGTAACACCTTGTATTGTCTTCCAAATAGGTAAGAGGGAGATGATCCTCTTCAACCAATCTTGGTAGTAAGGGAATGTCTTGTATGTGTGTTGTTGTTGATTTCTGAATCCATGTATAAAGTTCTCTCATTTTTATGTTATACTTGATGATAATGCATTTTGTTGGGTTTGTATGATTTATTGATGCCTCTTGCATGATTTGAAGGTATATTTGAGTATCTTGATGATTAAATATGATAAGGATTGGTTTGGTTTGAGTTAGAGGACCTGGAGAACTCTATTTTCTGCAAGTTTACGCATGATAATCGATTACATGGGGCTTGTAATCGATTACCAGGCTCTTAAGGATGTAAAAATCGTGATTCTGGAAATCTGGTAATCGATTACGTCTTGTGTATAATCGATTACAGAGATTCTGTTTAGCTTGTAATCGATTACAAGAATGGTGTAATCGATTACCAAGCCTCGATGTCACTACAAAATAATCAATTCTTCTTGTTCTCTTGAAGATGCTTGCTTACGGGAATCACGTAATCGATTACAACTTGTGGGTAATCGATTACATAGGTTCTGTTTCTAATTGGTAATCGATTACCACGGTTGTGTAATCGATTACCATGTGGCCTTGAAGTTACGAAATGTGGTTACGGGAATCACGTAATCGATTACAATGAGATTGTAATCGATTACATGAAGATCTGCTTTCTCTGTAATCGATTACCAGGGTGATGTAATCGATTACCATGACCAAAAATGAGATTTTTGAGCTGGAAATGATTGAGATTATGGTTCTTTGTCCTTTGTAACTCAAACATAACCTAAAAACCCTGGATTCAAGGATTTTACTTTACTTAAATATGATAAGAATATGTATTCATACCAATAGAGAAGAAATGATTTTGAAAATGGAATTCTTGGATCCATGACATGGAAATTGTGGTATGTAGGAACATATATTCCTAGTGAGAATTATTGATGCAAATGTGATTCCCTATGTGGGTTATGCAGTTATTGATTCAGTATTCAATGAGATAAGAAATGATGATATGCCATTGAGGTAATGTTTTTAATAGATGTATTGTTGATATGTCATGTTGATCATTGAATAATGCTTATGTGCCATTGAGGCAATGCTTATGTTGAATGCATCATTGATGAACATACATGATTGGACATTGTGTCATCATGCATACGTATTGTCCGTGGGACATTGTTGAGAAGGCTATGTTGCCTAGGAGTTTGAATAACACCTATGTGCAGGTGCGAATAGACTAAGCGTAGGTGTCATATGTTGTTGACCCTGAGGGCGTCGGGGTGTGGGTGTCTCACAATGGGCAGCGGTAAATTAGCTCCGGGGCCGTGGGATAAACCAATGCAACACACCGACGATCCGATCGTGACGCCATTTGTCTATGTCGCGATCAAGCGTTGAGTTTCCATGTGTGAGCCATTTTGCGCAAATGTTTTTATGAGATGAGCACACTATATTTTTAAGGCTAACGATACATTTTTGGCGGCAACTCCTTGATCATTCACTCGAAAACACTTATGTCTAGCTCCATGGAGTAGGAACTTTGGTACCCTTGTCGCATTGTGAGTTGTCGGTCCACATGGTCCATTGAGCATTTATAATTGAATAATGTGTTTACTATTATGACCGTGATATTTATTTGATTCTTGGTAATGCTAATGTTGCTATTTTCGGCTATGGATAAAGTTAACTATTTTGTTCTTTGTCGCTTTACTCTCATTAATTGCTTTCATGTATTACTGTACTTGTATGTATTAACTGTGTCTTATGTGGGCGTTCGACGCCGTTTATTTTCTTGCTGCCATGTTGGTACTGAAAGTTGGGAATCTCACCTCTTTCCTATATTTGTGCATTTCTATTTTACATTTATGTTTGATAAAAGATCGTGAGGAAGATAAAGAGGGACCATACCTTGGTTGATTGACTTGAGCATCTGGACAAGATTTCGTCGACTACGTAAGAGTGCAGCCGCGTGGTGGCATTGATGCCTGTCGTATCTACTGGAGCGTCGTGTGTCATGTGCATATGGGGTTGCGGCCTTGTCTGCTGGTAGTACCCATCCCTGGGTTACTACTCCTCCCCTTTAATGTTTTTATTCCCGCTGTATTTTATTTGACTCTGTAATTATTATATTCTATGTTATCAGTGATTCGTGTAAGTTGGCTATAAACTATATATATAAAGACCGTGATTTCATTCCAATGGTTGTATTAAGGGTTGAATACATTTATATTTCATTCATGGCTCATATTTTCTACTTATGCATAAATGCGAAAAAGCGAAAGATTAAACTCGTAAATTTGGAAACTACTGTTATCATGACGGTGATACACCTGGATTTAGTAACTGTGGTGTAATGACGATTGCGCTGCAGTTGGTATATTTAGGTGCATTACATATGGCCCCATAAGGATATACATGTTTGACAATAAAAGGACCAGTCCATCTAGATCTCAATTTTTCAGGGAATAGGTGAACACGAGAACTATAAAGCAGAACTTTTTGACCAATTTCAAAAGATTTCCTCAAAATAGATTTGTCATGAAAAGCTTTTGTTCTTTCTTTATAAATTTTTGAGTTTTCATATGCATCATTTCTTAATTCCTTAAGTTCATTTATTTGCAATTTACGTAACTTGCAAGCATCATCAAGATTTAAATTGAAAGCTTTAATGGCCCAAAATGCTTTATGCTCTAGTTCTACAGACAAGTGACAAGGTTTTCCATAGACTAACCGATAGGGTGACATGCCTAAAGATGTTTTAAAAGTAGTACGGTAAGCCCAAAGTACATCGTTTAGTCTTAAAGACCAATCTTTACGATTTGGGTTAACTGTTTTTTCTAAAATTTGTTTAATTTCCCTATTTGCTAATTCTACTTGTCCACTTGTCTGAGGGTGATAAGGGGTAGCAACTTTATGGGTAATACCATATTTCTTCATTAAAGATTCAAATGGTTTATTACAAAAATGTGTTCCTCCATCACTGATGATAGCTCGAGGGATTCCAAATCGACTTAAGACATTTTCTTTAAAAATTTGAGAACAGTTTTATGATCATTTTGTCGACATAGAATTACCTCAATCCATTTTGAGACATAATTAACTGCAACTAAAATATACACATATCCAAATGAGGATGGAAATTGACCCATGAAATCAATTCCCCAACAATTAAAAATTTCAATAACAAGGATAGGGTTCAGAGGCATCATATTTCTTTTAGAAATGGACCCTAATTTTTGACAATTTTCGCAACTTTTGCAAAAGGTATGGTTGTCTTTAAATAAAGTGGGCCAATAAAATCCACACTGCAAGATTTTTGCAGCTGTTTTCTTTGAAGAAAAATGGCCTCCACATACTTCTGAGTGACTAAATTTAATAACATTACCTACCTCATTGTCGGGTACACATCTCTGAAAGATTTGATCAGGAGAATATTTGAACAAATATGGGTCATCCTAATAAATTTTTTTTACCTCAATCAAAAACTTTTTTCTATCTTGATGTGACCATTGAGGCAGCATCTTTCCTATTACAAGAAAATTGACTATGTTCGCAAACCAAGGCATGAAATTGACAGAAAATAAAAACTCATCAGGAAAAGAATCATTGATAGGTGTGCTATCAAAAGATGAGCCTGTTGTAAGTCTGGACAAATGATTTGCGACAACATTTTCAGCTCCTTTCTTATCTTTTATTGTGATGTTGAATTCTTGAAGCAACAAGATCCACCGTATCAACCTAGGTTTGGCATCCTGCTTAGACATTAAATATCTAACAGCAACATGATCAGTGAAAACAACAGTAGAAGAACCAATTAAATGAGCTCGAAATTTGTCCAATGCAAAAATTACAGCAAGTAGTTCTTTTTCAGTAGTGGTGTAATTCATTTGTGCACTATTTAAAGTTCTACTTGCGTAACAAATCACATGAGGCTTACCTTCCTTTCTTTGGCCTAAAACAACGCCAACAACAAAATCACTTGCATTACACATTAATTCAAAAGGCAAAGACCAGTCAGGGGATTGCATAATAGGAGCCGATGTTAGAAGACCAATTAATTTTTCAAAAGATTTTTAGCATTCTTGAGTCCAATCAAATAGTGCATCTTTTGTCAGAAGATTGCATAATGGTCTAGATATGACACTAAAGTCCTTAATGAATTTTCGATAAAATCCTGCATGTTCTAAAAAGGAACGAACTTCTCTGACTGTTTTTGGGGAAGGCAAATGAGCAATTAATTCAACTTTGGCCTTATCAACTTCAATTCCTTCAGAAGATATCACATGACCTAACACGATTCCTGAAGTAACCATATAATGACATTTTTCCCAATTTAAAACAAATCCTTTTTCTTCACATCTTTTAAGAACTTTATCCAAATTATCAAGACAATTTTCAAAAGAATTTCCAAAAACTGTCAGATCATCCATGAAAACCTCTAAATAATGCTCAATCATGTCACTAAAAATACTTAGCATGCATCTTTGAAAAGTTGTCGGAGCATTACAAAGACCGAAAGGCATTCTTCTATATGCAAAAGTGCCAAAGGGGCACGTAAAAGTAGTCTTTTCTTGATCCTCTAATGCAATTGGTATTTGATTATACCCCGAATAACCATCAAGAAAATAATAGTAGGGATGTCCTGCTACTCTTTCTAGAATTTGATCAAGAAATGGTAAGGGGAAATGATCTTTCCTAGTGGCTGTATTTAATTTTCTAAAATCAATACACATACGCCAACTGGATGAAACTCGCGTAGGTATTGATTCACTTTTTTTATTTTCAACCATTGTTATTTCAGATTTCTTAGGCACAACTTGTGTAGGGCTTACCCATTGGCTATCAGAAATAGGGTAAATAATTCCAACATCAAGTAATTTAAGAGTTTCATTCTAACTACCTCTTTCATGTGTGGATTTAATCTTCTTTGAGGTTGTTGTGATGTTTTAGCATTATCCTCTAAATGTATTCTATGTGTACAAATTAATGGATTAATGCCTTTTATATCTGTTAATGTCCATCCAATTGCACTTTTATGCCTTTTAAGTACTTCTATTAACATACCTTCTTTTTCTTCAGTAAGGATTAATGAAATTACTACTGGAAAGCTTTGGTCTTCTCCAAAAAATGTGTACTTCAACCCAGAAGGTAATGGCTTAAGTTCCAGTGTGGGTACTTCTTCATGAATATTATCATTCATGGGTTGTAACTCTTCGAATCTCGGCTTCCATCCCTTATATTCCATTGCTTGTGTACAATCAAGCAAAGAACATATTTCAGAAATATCACCATCTACTTGCGTACCTGAATAAAATGAATTAGTTAAACAAACTTCTAATGGGTCAGAAGAACTCCCTTTTAGAAGATGATCATCTATAATGGCCTCAATCCCGTCAGCTTCTTCATTTTCATCATTGACTTCATGTGGTTGCTTGCATAAATTGAAAACATTAAGCTTAAGTGTCATGTTTCCAAATGTTAACTTCATCAATCTATTTCTACAATTTATCAAAGCATTGGATGTTGCTAAAAATGGATGACCTAAAATAATAGGAATTGACTTGGAACAATTAATCATAGGTTCAGTTTCCAAGACAATAAAATCCATAGGATAAATGAATTTATCAACTTGTACCAACACATCTTCTACTATTCCTTTTGGAATTTTAATTGATCTATCAGCAAGTAAAAGAGTTACAGAAGTTGGTTTTAACTCACCCAGATTGAGTTGTTGATAAACTGAATATGGAAGCAAATTAACACTAGCACCAAGATCAAGTAAAGCTTGTTCAATTATATGTTCTCCAATAATGCATGAAACCGTAGGACAACTAGGGTCTTTATGTTTCAAAACATTATTACTTTGAATAATGGAACTTACCTGCTCGGTCAAAAAGGCTTTCTTTTTCACATTTAATTTTCTTTTAACAGTGCATAAGTCCTTCAAAAATTTGGCATAAGAAGGAAAGTGTTTGATAGTATCTAACAACAGAATATTGACCTTCACTTGATTAAGAATTTCAAAAATTTCAGTTTGGTGGTCCAATTTCTTTGGTTTGCTTAATGCTTGAGGAAATGGAAGTGGAGGAGACGAGAGTTTGGTTTCATTTTGGCCAGATGACTTATCAACCTCTTCCTTATCTTGGGGAATTGATTCACCATCTTTCTCACAAGGTTCAGAAATTTCTTTTTCAACAACTTTTCCACTCCTAAGAGTTATCACAGAATTGACTTGATTTATTTGTTGGTTTTCTGAACTACCCTCATTTAGACTATATTGACCTTTGGGATTCGGTTGAGGTTGAGAAGGAAATTTTCCTTTCTCGTGAATGGTGAGTGCAGAAGTAAGTTTGGAAAGAGTGTCTTTTATGTCAATCATGGTTTGAGTGTTTTGTTTATTGATGGTCTCTTGCTTTTCTATGAATGCACTCAATGTTCCTTCAAGGTTTTTCCTATATGGTGGGACATAAGGTGCATATCCTTGAGAATTTTGAGAATCTTGTTGTTCCTGAGGAGGCGGTGGTTGCATAAATTGTGCTTGATTATTATTCCTCCAACTGAAGTTTGGGTGATTTATCCATCCTGGATTGTAAGAATTTGAAAAAGAAGAGGTGAATGGCTTTTTAAAATTGTTCATTGCATTTACTTGCTCATGCACAACTTCTTTAAAAACAGGAATATTAGGACATTCATTTGTCGAGTGTCCTAATTCATCACAAATGCTACAAATTTCTTCATTTTGAACAGATTTGACTTCTTTTACTTTGCCTAATTTCATGGATTCAACCTTTCTAGCCAAACTAGCATACTTTGCATTTAGATCTTCTTCTTGACTAAGATGGTATTTTCCTTTTCCTACATTTGTAAGGTTATATCTAATTGAATTTTCAGAAAGATTAGTACCATGCCAAGATTGAGAATTTTCAGCTGAATGGTTTAAATAATCTAAAGCTTCTTCAGGTTCTTTATCAAGAAACTCTCCATTACACATCGTTTCCACAAATTGTTTAGTTTCAGGTGTTAAACCTTCATAAAAGAAGCTTATAGTCCGCCATTTTTCAAAACCATGATGTGAGTAAGAATTTAACAAATCTTTAAAACGTTCCCAACTTTAAAAATACACTTCATTTGAATTTTGGGAAAAATGTTGGATTTGTCTTTTCAAAGCATTGGTTTTATGTGTTGGAAAAATTTTCTTTAGAAACTCACTTTGCATTTCTTGCCATGTGCCAATTGCTCTTGGTTTCAAAGCGTTAAGCCAAGTTTTTGCTTTATCTTTCAAAGAAAAAGGAAACAATTTAAGCTTAACAATCTCTTCAGTGCAATTTTGATCCTTGAAAGCAATACAGACTTCTTCAAATTCTTTTAGATGTAAATATAGGCTTTCATTTTCTAAACCATGAAAATTAAGAAGTAAAGAAATCATACCCGTCTTAAATCTAAAATTATTAGCAGTAAGTGGAAAGATAAAACATGATGGACTAGAATTTCGAGGTGATTGCAAATATGCACGCATAGTTCACAATGGTTGATTTCCTTGTTCATCATGTATACTTTCATTTTCAGCTCGTTGTGTTTGATTATCATGTTCAACATGTGCACCTTCAAATTCAGCCATTGTGTTAATTGTGTGTGATTGTGATTCAAATAAATCAATATATAAGTTACTTGGATTAATTTTAACCAAACGACCAGAATTTGAATCGCGATACCAGTTAAGCATAAATAAGTGACATAAAATAAAAATAATGTACAAGTAGGCAGTATAAATCGGCTGTTAAATATTAAGAAGGATGTGGTATAAACCAACCACCCAAAAATAATATATATATATATATATACAATTAAAAAGTTAAATAACTGATAAAATAAAATAAAAATTAGATAGTTAGAGAGTTAATAATATACGAGAAAATAAAATGTGAAAAATAAAGTGCGAAAAATAAAATACAGAAAATAAAGTGCAGAAAATAAATTTAAAATATGAAAATCGGAGAGTGGCAGAGCCCCACAGAGCCGGCGAAAGAGAAGAGAAGAAGAAAAATTATTTCATTAAGTTAGATTACGGAAAAATAAATGATGAGAATTTAAAAGTTAGTTAGTAAGCATAAAGTAAAATAAATAATAAATAATTTAAAAAGTTAGATTAAAGCAAAAAGCGTAAATAAAAAAATAAAAAATAAATAAAAACAAAAATTAAAAAAAGTAAATAAATAGTAAATATAAAAGTTAGTTAATAAGTTAGTTAGTAAATAATAAATAGATAAACAACAACAAAAGAGTAAATAAAGATAATAATAATAATAATAATAATAATAATAATAATAATAATAATAATAATAATAATAATAATAATAATAATAATAATAATAATGATGAAAGAAAATTAAATAAAAATAAAATAAAATAATAAAAATAAAAACTTGGGTTAGGAGAAAAATAAATTAAAAAAAGATTAAAAAACTCAATTGAAATCATGTAAATAAATGACTTAAATATAAAAGTTAGTTAATAAGTTAGTTAGTAACTTAGTAAATAGATAAATAAAAATGAAAAGAGTATATCAAAAGAAGAATACCTTAACTTATTACCAAGATAACCCAAGCAAGATGAAGATTTTTACTTACAAGAAGAAAGAAAAAGAGAGAAGAAAGAGAACCTCAATATATTAGAACTTCAAATTGAGTCAAATGATCAGCTATTGCTTCTTTTTATAGAATTATAAGAGTATAAATAGCCAAAAGAGATGATGGATGATGAGAACAAAATGCTAAAAGAGATGAATGGTGGGTGGATTCTTGTCTCCAAAAAAACTTGATGGATATAAGTGGTCTTTTTAGCACATTGTCTCAGCTTTCCAGAGACACCAAGTTTCAAATCCAAACCCAAGTGCGCAACGTCAAGCACCTCTGTTGTTTCACCTTCAAGGAAAGTAGTAAATTGAGTGCATAAAGGTCAAGTCTGTCAAGTTCAAAACACTAGATTTTGCTTCAACTCCAATTTGAGTCCAAACATGTGTCGATCCATGAAAGTTGGAATTGATGAAGAGAAAATTATTTGAGGTGAAAAACGAAGAATATTTGTCACAATACTAAAAATAATATAAGTTGTTCACAGATGAAAAAGATTTTATGCTTGGGTTAGGAGATCCACTCTTGGTAATAAATTAAGCTTAATTTCATAAAAAAACAAGATTATTTAAAATGCATAAAATACATTTTATAACTCAATTGAAATTATGCATAATGAAGATCCAAGACAATAAAATCGGAAGATTTAACATTCAAAGTTCAATTAATGTAATCATATAATGGTTCCAATAACTATCTACCAATACTTGTAAATCAATTTTATGTCTAATAAAAGCATCCTTTATATTTCAATGCATTATTATTCTAAAGAATCCTGCTCGGCTAAAAATCTTTTTCATTTACAATGGATCAAGATAAGGAATTATACAAGAAGAGTTTCTAAATTAATTGAAAACAACATACAACTCATATAAAGATCACATAAAAATATATCATTCAAAGCACAAGTAAAGAAATTAATCTAACCTTTAACTTATTACCAAGAGCTTCACCTTTTCACCCAAGCAAGATAAAGATTTAGTTACTCATAGACAAGAAGAAAGAAAGAGAGAAGAAGAGAAAGATGAACATAACATCTTCACTTAAGAACAAGAGAAAATTACAACAAAGGAAGCAATTAACATACAAACATGAAAGTAAAATCTAGACTAACACTAAGCTAACACCCTCAAATGATCAGTCATTGCCTCTTTTTATAGAATTAGAAGAGTACAAATAGCCAAAAGAGATGATGGATGATGAGAACAAAATGCTAAAAGAGATGAATGGTGGGTGGATTCTTATCTCATTGGAAATGTTTGGAAAAAATTTCTTTGAACTCATGGCATGTGTCAGTGTTTTTGAGTCAAGTGATCTTCATGAAAGTTCAAAGCACATTATCTCAGCTTTCCAGAGACACCAAGTTTAGCCAAATCCAATAATCACAGCCCAAGATATGGCCCAAATATTCACATGGCTCATGGGTCATGTTTATCATGCCCAGCGTCAATTGTGTGTGACCTGATTCAAACAAATCAATATATTCTGATTTCTAAGCCCAATATCACCTTCAAGGAATCCTATAGAACTAGCATTTTTGTGTTCTCATGAAAGTTGTATATAATAATTAGTAAGTTACAAAGTCTTAACCTTCCACTTTCAAAATTTCAGAATTATTCAACTCCAATAGAAGAGATATAGCCTAATGAGTGCATAAAGGTCAAGTTATCGAGAAAATAAAAGTTTCAAAACACTAGATTTTGCTTCAACTCCAATTTGAGTTATCCAAACATGTGTTCTAGGTCTTGAGGCCTTCATGAAAGTTGTAGAAATTTATCTTAGCTTAAAAAACAAGACCAAAATCACATCCATCGGATATTTGTAACTCAAATTATACCCAGTAAAGGTTGTCTCAAGTAATAAATTTCTTGTCGATCCATAGGGAATTGATGAAAAAAGCCAAGTAAGAAGGTTATACAATGAATGTTCACAAATATATTGCTTGGGTTAGGAGATATTAATAAATTAAAGGCAAGGCTCTTTATTGCTATCAAGTGAATAGTTATTAGAGAATTATCTTAACTTTCCAACAAGATGAGAATCACATTAATCCTATTGTCTAGATAATTACAACTCAAGTTGTGGCCACTTTGCTTAAGAATGCAATCACCCAAATTATTGATAATTCAAGCAATAATTTCTTTAATGATCCAATTAAGCTTAATTTCATAAAATGTGACAAAATCAACTTAGTTAAGCCAAATTGAACCTTAAGAAGCCTAGTTAGAGGATTATAAAATGCATAAAATACATTGTTATCACTAAAATTGTTCAGGTTATGCTTTGATTAAATCACATTAATCTCATAGATGGTTCAGAATGAAGTAACATGATCTTCATGAAAGTTGTAGCATTTTTCGACTTCCAAGCACATTTAGATGCAATTCTACATGTCCATATTTTACCTCCAATATGGAGAGCTCTCTCATGAAAGTTGTAGGATCTCTTTATCTTTCCTACAAGGTAAGATACATAATTTTTACACATTTATAACTCAAGCACATATACATGTCCATATTTTACCTGGAGAAATATAGAAATAGTGTAAGACCCAAATAATAATTTTTACACATTTATAACTCAAGATATGGAAAAATCAATTAAGTCTAATTTGAGTCCAAACTTACAAAACATAATCAGGTTGATTCAATTAAGTACGTAGAGAGTGTAAATAACTAAAAATAAGGGTTTATTAATGTATAAAATATGTAATTATCACCCACCCTCAATATGACGCCGTGGTTGATAATTCTTGGAGAGCTGTGTCAGGTGATGCTCTTGCCAAGTTAGGTAGTGTGCGTAATGGTTCTATCATTTTTAACAAGGACATCTTTGGGAACATATTCAAGAGTAAGCGTAGGTTGGAAGCTCGTATTAAAGGGGTGCACCACCAACTAGATTTTTATCCCTGGGATGATCTCATTAGATTAGAGAAGGACTTGCAACTTCAATATATAAGATCTTGCCCTAGGAAGAGATGCTTTGGTACCAAAAATCGCGTGAAAATTGGGTTAAATTTGGTAACAAAAATACCAAATTTTTTTACACCCAAACAGTTATCAGGCATAGAAGAAATAAAATTACAGGGCCAAATATTGATGGTATTTGGTGTTCTAATGAGGAAGTTCTTCAATTGGAGGCTCACAATTTGTTTAAAAATCTTTTCCAGTCACCCCATCCTTGCTAACCAGCTAGTCTTCAGTTGCGTTTTATTCCGAAGCTGGACGATAATGTTTATAATTCTTTGATCAAACCTCTTGAGATGTTAGAGGTTCAGAATGCTATTAATGCAATGGGATCCTTTAAAGCTCCAAGACCGGATGGCTTTTAGCCGATTTTTTTCAAGACTTATTGGCCTATTGTTGGTAAGGATGTTTGGGAATTGGTTGCTAGAGCTTTTACTTTAGGAAGTATTAATCTGTAGCTAGCAAATACTCTTATTGTCCCTATTCCTAAGGTGGATGCTCCTTCTTGCTTTAAGGAATTCTGTCCTATAAGCCTTTGTAATATGCTCTTTAAACTCATTTCAAAGGTTTTAGTGAACATAATTTGTCCTCATCTGGACAGCCTTATTGGTCCTCTTCAAAACAACTTTCTTCCTAATAGAGGCATAATTGATAATGCTATTGTGGCTCAAGAAATTGTCCATCATATGCATAAGAAAAAAAGAGGTAAAAAAGGCTTCCTCCTTTTTAAAATAGACTTTGAAAACGCTTATGACATGGTGGATTGGAATTTTTTGAATATTACTCTTAATGAGTTTGGCTTCCCTCTCCATCTTGTGAATCTTATCATGAATTGCACTACCACTAGTACTTTGTCTTTGAAATGGAATGGTGGAATGCATGAATATTTTAAGTCGATTAGGGGCTTGAGCCAAAGTGACCCAATGTCCCCTTATTTATTTGTCCTTTGTATGAAAAAATTAGCTCTACTTATCCAAGAAAAGGTTCATGATAGGAAGTGGATGCCTATGCATATTGATAAAAATGACCCAGTTATCTCTTATTTATTTTTTGCGGATGACTGCCTTTTGTTTACTTAAGTTAAATCTTCCTAAGTTAGAATGGTGTAAGAGGTATTACAAGCTTTCTGTTTAGCTTCTGGGTTAAAGATTAATGTTCAGAAGTCTCGGTTTCTTGTCTCTCGTATTGTGTCTTGTACAAAAATTTCTAAATTCGAGTCCATCATTAGTTATCAGCATAATCATAATTTGGGCAAATATTTGGGTTTTCCTATGCTTGTTGGGTAGGTAACAAAAATCAGATTTTGTCTATATTATTGATAAGATTAATTCTAGGTTGGCAGGGTGGAAAAGTAAGCTATTGAATAAAGCAAGGAAGATTACTCTTGCAAAATCTATCATGACAACAATCCCAGTTTATACTATGCAAACTTTGTGGTTGCCCCAAAGTATTTATGATACCATTGTTAGTCATGATAACCATCACCCAAGAGGGGGTAAATTGAATGATTACAAATTTTCAAAACAACTTTGAGAAATCATGTATTTTGATACTTTCAATCAACACTTGCAAACAAAGATACACATAATAGAGGTTTCTCAAGTACAACTTGGTCTATAGGATAAATCAAGTAAATAAGCTAGATATCAAATTCAACTCAAGCATATATAATTAAGACATAAATGTAAAGAGATAGAGTTGAGAAAAATAAACACAAGGACTTATCCTGGTTCAGCCACCCTTTGTGACCTACATCCAGTCCTCAAGCAAACCACTTGAGATTTTTCACTAAACTTCAAGCTTGAACGGGTGCTTGAAAACCTTTATACAGTAGAGCACTCACCACACCTTCGGATACCTCACCCTTTATACTTGAGCCTCAAAACAGGGATACCTCACCCTTGAGGGATACCTCACCCTCTTTACAACCTTTGAGGGATACCTCACCCTCTTCACAACCAAGGGATGCCTCACTCTTTACTCTTAAAGGATACCTCACCTTCTTTATAAACAAAGGATACCTCACCCTTTTTCTCTAGAGGGATACCTCACCCTCTCTACAGATTATACAAAGATTGAATGATATGAAACTCTCACTAGAGTAAATAATACAAATTGAAGCTCTTAGTATGCTCTCAAAAGATATCTCAAGAATTTGTCAAAAACAGAGCAATAAATGATTTCAAGGATTGACTCTCGTTTTGATGTGTTACAAAGATGTTTAAGGTTCAAGAAGACCTATTAATGATGCCCCAACATCTGTATTTAAAGATATATGCACTTAAGGAGCTGTTGAGGGATTAAAGGCAATTTAATGCATCTAATATAGCTATTAGGCATGTTAGAACACCAGTAATCAATTACACATTTCTTGTAATCGATTACATGGTAGTTAGAACGTGCTCTTAACTTTTTGGGCAAGTTGTAATCAATTACCAGTCTTGTGTAATCGATTACACGCCCTCTGACTTGCTAGTAATCGATTACATGGTTGATGTAATTAATTACAATAGCTTGTAATCGATTACCACACATATGTAATCAATTACTTTGCACTTTGAACACATTTTTCAAGCCTAATTAAGTCTCCAGGCCATTTTTAACATTGGGAAACTTGGACTAAACAAGATTTACAAATGTTTAACATAATCCAAGATTGAAATCAACATTTCTTTAAAATATGAACTTTGAAAAACAAGTTGATTTAAGAGATCTTTGAAAAACTATTTGAATATAATTGAGATACATTGAGAGCATTTCACATTGATGTTCTAAGACCTATATCTAATATACCTCTTTTAATCTTGGTCTTCTCTTTTGATGTTGGTCTTCATCTTGACTTTGTTATCATTAAAAATTCATTTGATATGCTTCAAGACATAAGTATTCACAACTATTGATGCTAAAGTTAAAAGTTTTATTTGGGGTGGCAGGTCATCTCATTGGATGAATTGGGATACAGTCACTCTTCTTAAAGGTAAAGGTGGGTTAGGAATTCATAGGGCCCGTCAAGCTAATATTGCCTTGTTGGGTAAACACATTTGGTCGCTGCTTCAGGAGCCTAAAAAACTATGGGTTCAACTTTTATCTTTCAAGTATTTAAAAGATAACCATATTCTTAATGCTATCCATTCTCATGGTACTTCTTATACTTGGTCTTCAATTCTTAAAGCCATGCTCTGGCTCTCAGATGGTTTTAAAATCAGATTGGGCAAAGGTGAAGTGTCTTTTTGGTATAAGAAATGGGTTAATGATGTTATGTTATGCAATATGGTTCCTTTTGTTGACACACAAGATACTCAGCTTTTGGTTAAAGATATTTGTTATGATGGTCAATGGCATTGGGAACATTATGCTACTTATATCTGGGGTCATGTAAGTTCCAGTCTTTATTCTGTGAAGAATGCTTATAGTTGGCTTATGTCTACACCTTTATTGAATCAGTTTACCTCTAATAATTAGTCGTCGGTGTGGAGATTGAATTTTCCTAAAAACATTAAATTTTTCATTTGGATATCCCTTCACAGCAGTCTTCCAACCAACAGTTTTCGAGCTCATAGGAACCTTTCTAAGGATGCGTCCTGTACTCGGTGTGGAGCCCAATCTGAATGTATATTGCATGTTCTTCGCGACTGTGTTATATCAAGACAGATTTGGCAGATTTTGCATTTGGATGGTGGGCAATTTTTTCATGCTCAGGATTGTGATTCTTGGCCGCATTTGAATTTAAATAAGGAGAATGGTACCAAATTTGTTATCACTTGCTGGATTTTATGGAAAGCTCATAATGAGGACTTATTTAATGATAATAAGTAGGATACTTGGTTTACTATTAACCAGATCTATTATTTGCATTGACTTGTCTCCTCTGCCTTTGGTCTTGCTAATCACTCTAACATTCCTAAAGAGGTTAAGTGGTACCATCCTCCTCTTGATGCTTATAAACTTAATATTGATAGGAGTTCTTTGGGTAACCCCGTTAGATCTGGTTTCGGAGGTCTGATCTGTGATGAGCTTGGTCAATGGTGTACTTGGTTCTCTGGTTTTTGCGGTATCTCTAACAATTTGTGAGCTGAGCTTTTGGCGATTTTCAGTGGTCTCAAGCTTGTTTGGCAAGAAGGTTATAATCCTTTGGTTTGTGAGTCGGATTCGAAGTCTGCAATCTCCATGATTCAGTGGGGGATTCATCACCTTCATCCTCTTACGCCCCTGGTGAATTCTATCTGGTCTTTTAATGATCTTCCTTGGCAGTTATCTTTCAAACACGTGTATAGAGAAGGTAACGAGTGCGCAGACTAGTTAGCGAAGAAGGGAATCACTGCAAATTCCTTAATTGAGCTTTGGGAGACCTACCATCAGCCTATTCTATTAGTTTTGTTGGCTGATGCTGCTGGCCATGTTAGGCTAAGAGTATAACTTTTTTGTCTTCTGCTTCTTTGCTTTCCCTTTGATAAAAAAAACCTTTTGAGATATCTTTAAGAGCTTTATCGTGCTTGAATTTGTATAATCTACTCTTTCAAAAAGTTTATTTCTTTCAATCTTTATGGTAAACACTTGTGAGGGTAGATGATCCCTTTAGAAAATAAAGAGACTTCTACATATAGAGGTAGATGATCTTTGAAGTATAAGAAGGGCTTAAAACTTGTAAGGGTTTATCAAATACCTATTAAAGCCTGAAGAATAGTGGAAACTCATGGGTGGATGATACTAATAACTGAATGTAGATCACAAGGGTGATTGAACCAGTATAAATCTTGTTTGCGCTCTTCTCTATCCTTATCTTTTTACTTTCAAGCTTGTTTATTAAATTTGCATACTTGTTGCTTCATCCTTTACTCATTCACTTTCTTTAAATTTGTGTGAGATCATTTTGTTGTTACAAATTCATTCACCACATAAAAAAATAACTTCAACAAAAATCAAAAGAGATTTGTTTGCAAAAAAATTTGAAAAACTTAATTCAATTCCCTCTTGAGTTTTGAAGCCACTTAGTAACAAGTGTTATAAGAGTTTAACTCTTGTTTAAAGATCTTAACAGTTTCAAGAGGAGTGATGACTTCTTTTTTAAGTGTTTTGCTTGAAGGTGCCTCAATCAATAGACCTCATTCTTTTTATGGCACTAGATATACCTATTAGAAAGAAAGAATGAAAACTTTTTATTGAAACTATTGATCTTGATGTTTGGGATGCTATTGAAAATGGTCCCTTTATTCCAACTAAGATGGTTGAAGGTAGAGAAGTTGTAATGCCAAGGGCTAAATGGAATGATTAGGACAAAAATAGAGTTCAATACAATTCTAGAGCTAAGAACATCATTACTAGTGCTCTAGGGCATGATGAGTATTTCTACATTTCTAATTGCAAAACAACACAAGAAATGTGGGATGCTCTTCAAGTTACCCTTGAGGGAATTAGTGAGGTGAAAAGAGCTAAAGTCAACACATTCACACATGAATATGAGTTATTTAGAATGAATGAAGGAGAAAGCATACAAGATATGTAACAATGATTTACTCATATTGTTAATCATCTTATCTCATTAGGAAAAATATTTTCCAATGAAGATTTCATTAATAAAGTGTTGAAATGTTTAAGTAGGGAATGACAACCAAAGTTGACAGCCATAGCTGAATCAAGAAATCTTCCCACTATGTCTCTTCCAACACTCTTTAGGAAGCTCCAAGAACATGAGATAAAATTGTCAAGGCTTCACCAAAATGAGGATGTTGATAAGAAGAAGAAAAGACTAGCTCTTAAGGCCTCTTCATCCCATAATGATGAAGATGATGATGAAGTTGAACTTGAGGACTTGGAGATGAATGAAGAAACATTCAACCTTCTTGTTAGAAAATTTAGAAAATTTCTAAAAAAGAAGGGAAATGGAAGAAGACCACTCTTTCCTCCAAAGAAAAATTATATGAAGGGTGAAAGCTCCACTCCAACTCCTCCTATTTACTTTGAATGTGGAAAACCTAGGCACATGAACATGGATTGCCCTCTAAATCAAAATAAAGGGAGAAGTTTGATAGAAGACCAAACAAAGAGAAGAAAGGAAGAAGATCATACATTGCTTGAGAGGACAATTACATGGACTCTTTGGATGGATTGGATGATGAAGTAGCCAACCTTTGTCTCACCACCAAAGATGACCAAGAGATAGAATCTCAAACTCATGAATCTTAACCTTCTTATGAGGAATTACAAGATGCCTTTGAGGAATTGCATGAAGAATCCATGAAACTTGCAAAAATGGTTTCATCTTCGAAGAAAACAATTTACTCTCTTGAAAACCAAATTTCTTCTTTAAACAAAGAAATTGAAGAATTGAAGTTAGAAAATGAGACTCTTGAATTAATTTATTTTAATTCCTTATGCTCTACTTGCTCTTCTAAAAACGATGCTCCCTCTTCAACTTCTTTATGTCATTCATGTTTATCTTTGGAAAAAGAAGTTGAAGATTTAAAAAACACCCTTGCTAAGTTTACTTTGGAAATAGATAACTTGAACATCTGACTTGGAAAACAAAGATATGTGTTTGACAAGGCTAAATTGGGTTACAATCCTAAGAAACAACAAAAGTTTTATAAGAACTTGTTTGTTTCCTCAAGTGTGTCAAGTAGTCCTTTTGTTACATACTTTCATTGTGGAGGAAAAGGTCATAGTACATCCACATGTAGCATTAGGAAGAACTCTTATGTTAGTCAAAAGAAAATATGGGTTTCAAAGGGCTCTTTGCCCAAAACTAACACACAATGACCCAAAAAGATCTGGGTACCTAAAATCAAAACTTGAACATGCTTTGTAGGTGTGCTTGAAGGCAAATAACTCAAATTGGTACCTTAATGGCGGTTGCTCTAAGCACATGACTGGTGATGGATCCAAGTTCTCCTTTCCTGTTCCCAAGAAATATAAATATGTCACTTACGGGGACAACAATAAAGGAAGAATCATTGGAGTTGGAAAAGTTGGAAAAGTTGGTAAAACCCTTCTACCTCAATTGATATTATTTTGTATGTAGAAGGACTCAAACATAACTTGCTTAACATAAGTCAATTATGAGACAAAGGACATAGAGTTATCTTTGACTCTAATTGCTGCATAATTGAATGTAAGGATGACAAACAAGTTAATGTTGTTGGTCATAGGGTTGATAATATCTACATGATTAACCTAGATGATATAACTTCTTAAGATGCTAATGTCTTATGAGTAAGGAAAGTGTTTCATAGCTTTGGCATAAAAGAATTGCCCATATTCACATGGATCATCTAAACAAATTGGTTTCAAAAGAATTGGTAATTAAACTATCTAAACTCAATTTTGAAAAAGATAAACTTTATTATGTATGTCAAAAGGAAAAACAAGTAAAGGTCTTTTTCAAAGCTAAAAATATTATTTCTACCTTTAGACCTTTACAACTTTACACATGGATCTTTTTGGACCTTTAAGAATTATGAGCTTTGGTGGAATTATTATGTCATTGTGATTGTGGATGATTACTCTAGATGCATATGGACACTATTTCTTGCTCACAAGAGTGATGTTTTCAATGCATTTAGAAAACTTACCAAAGTTATTTAAAATGTGAAAAATTGTAGCATTGCATATATTAGAAGTGATCATAATGGGGAATTTGAAAATCAAAAGTTTGAAATGTTGTTTTTAATGAAAATGACATTGAGCATAATTTCTCAGCCCCTAAAACTACATAACAAAATAGAGTAGTTAAAAGAAAAAATAGATCTTTGAAAGAAGTGGCTAGAACTATACTCAATGAAACAAACTTTCCTAAGTATTTTTTGGGAGGATGCGATAAGTACCGCTTGTTACGTAATGAATAGGACCCTAATAAGGCCAATTTTAAAGAAAATTTCCTATGAATTATACATAAAGGAAGGAAACCAAACATTTTTCATCTTCATGTCTTTGGATGCAAATGCTTTGTTTTGAACAATGAAAAAGATAAATTAGGCCAGTTTGATACAAAATCTGATAAAGATATATTTCTTGGTTATTCTCTTAGTAGTAAAGCTTTTAGAGTCTATAATAAGATAACTATGACCATAGCAGAATCCATACATATTAATGAGACTAACCCTATTGGACTAGGAAAGGATGATGCTGATGATGTTGACTAATACTAATTTGAAGAACAAAGAGAAAGAGCAAAGGAAAGAAAGTCAAAGAGAGCGACCACCACCACAAAAAAGGAGCAACAATCTAATGATCTTCTAAAAGAATTGAGAACTTCAAGATGCCACCCTCTTAATGAGGTTATTGATGATGTTTCACAAGGGGTAACAACTCGAAACTCATTTAGAGATGAATGTAATCTTATGACTTTTGTTTCTCAAGTTGAACCTAAAGACATAGAAAATGTCTTTAACGATGAACATTGAATCTTGGCTATGCAAGAAGAGTTAAAGCAGTTTGAAAGGAATTAAGTTTGAGATGATGATGATGATAACTCCTCCGAGCACGATGATGATGATGATGCTAACAACAAGGAGACCAAGTGAGGAGATAAGACTTAGTCGTGATGATCCTCATGTTTTATCTGTCTAATCCTTAGTCTTTATCTTAACCTTGTTGATACATTTTTTAGCTTATGACTTATGTTTAACATAACTCTAATGTTGATTATTATGTTAACCCTGTTATATTTTTGGGCTGATTCTCATATTTATTTCATGATGTCATTTCTTTTTTATAATGACAAAAGGGGAAGAGTATTGTAGAATTGTATTTTCCCTCATAATTTAATGTGTTAAGTTTTGATGATGACAAATGCAATACAAAAGGATATTGATCATGTTACATAGATGTGTTTAACGAGATATATTGTATCATGCATGATTATGTACTTTATCTAGTTATATTTCGCTTAAATCTAGTTATATTTCACTTAATAATCATACAATGAGATATGTGTAACATTCTTCATAAAATATATTCAATAATGTTTTATATGAGTTATAATGAACTAATATTGGATATGTCTCTATGTGAACGAATATATGCATGATGCACGGTCTAGTGTTTTATACTTAGAAATCATGCATATTCTATAAAGTTTTGTATGTCACATACTTTATAGAATATATATAGTAGGGATTGATAAATGTCTTAAATGGATATGTATCTATAAGAGTCTTATATGTATGTTAGATTAACTAAAATTATATATTATTGAATCATGTATATTAAATGTTGAATTATGAATTTGGACTAACTATGTTTTTTAATGAGTTATGCCTTGTAGGATAGTCCAAGTACCAATAGTGAGCATTGATCGAGAAAATTAAAGATCCTAATCATGCTCAACTCAAGAAGGAGAATGAAGAAATGATCCAATATTTGGGAAAAATTGAATAGAAAAATTATTGAAAGCTTGTATTTTATCAAGAAGCCTAAGGACAAAATTTGGTATATTTTTTCTTTTAGGCTTTTTTCCTACGTACAAAAAGAGATTTTACAAGAAGAGAACAAGTTTTTCAACCTTGATTTTTTTTAAACATGTTAAGATGCCCAATAAGCAAGTTTTTAAAAGCTAGTCTTAGTGGTAATTCAAAACTATAACAAATAGTTAAGTTTGAGTTTTGAAAATTGACCTTTGATCACTAATTTGATTATATCTCTAAAAATACTTTGATTATGGATTTGAAAATCATTTCATATGAAAATAGTCTCAAAGATATTTCTAACGAATGATCATTTACTTAAATCGAATGAGAAATGAAGAAGTTATGACCATTTAAAGTCATTTTTCGAAAATAGAGTGAAATAATCGATTATCCATAAGTAATAATTGATTATTCTGTTCATCAAAAAGTTGGAAACGAATGAAAATCAAAATAACCAATTATCCATTTCAATAATCGATTATTACATGTCAATAATCGATTATCCATATAAATAATCGATTATTTTCAATGTCAAAAAGCATTATAACAGCTAGTAACAACTAGTTTTCATGGTAAATCATTTCTAAACACTACCAACGGTTATTTTATCACTTGGGCTTTATAAATAAGTGAAGATTAAAGTTTTTACAACTATTGAACACTTGATTTAATCCTTGAATCATCAAAATCATATTTTAAGATGATTATTGCAAAATTCTTCTACTCTTTTATTCTTCAAGTTGTATATCTACTCTTTGAGAGAATGTATCTTGTCATCTTTGTTGTAAAAACTTGTAAGAGAGTGGAGAGTCCCTCAAGTAAGATTAAGGGTGAGGTATCTATATAGAAAGGTTGAGGGTGAAGCATCCCTCAAGGTTTGTACACAAAGGGTGAGGTATCCCCTTTTTGAAAAAAGAAATTATAAGAAGGTGAGACATCCTTCTAAGTTTGCGATAAGGGTGAGGTATTCATCTAGTTATGAGGCTCAAACACTAAGAGTGAGGTATTCCAAGAGTGTGAGGAGTTCTCTTCTTTGTAAAAGTTTATCAAGCACCTAGTTGATGCTTGAAGATAGTGAATAAAATCTCAAGTTAAACTTGGGAATTTAAGTCTTTCAACAAGTAAAACATTATTAATGGATGAGGAAAAGATCTTACTAACTTTACTAACCCCAAGAATCTTTCCTTTGTTGTTATCACTATAAGTCACATGACCACTCTTCTTGCATACAATGAAGGAAAACTCTGAGCCATCACCGGTCATGTGCTTGGAGCATCCACTATCAAGGTACCAACTTGAGCTTTTGGACTTCAAGCACACCTACAACACACATTCAAGTTTTTACATTTGGTCTCCAAATTGTCTTGGGTCCTTGTGTGTTGGTAATAGGCATGGTGCCCTTAGGAACCCAAACCATTTTAGTTCCTACTTTGGTGTTTCTTTTCTTTCTAGCATTACATATAAATGCAGTATGGCCTTTCTTTCCACAATGAAAGCATTTGATAAAGGGGGTACTTGATGTTCTAGATGAAACAAAGAAATTATTGTAAGATTTTTGATGGTTAATTGGATTATATCCCTAACCAACTTTTTGAAAAAAACACCTTTGTTTCCCTAGTAACATATTCAAATTATCCCTTCTCAATGTAAATTTTGCAAGAGTATTTTTCAAGTCCTCAATTTCATTTTCAAGTGCTTTACATGAAGAACAAGATGAGGGTGTGGGTGCATTATCATGTGAAGAACAAATCATGCATGATGAGTTAGCATCAATAAGTCATAGAGTCTCATTTTCAACTTTGAGTTCTTCAATCTCCTTAGTTAAAATAGAAATTTTGTTAGTCATTAAGGAGATTGTTTTGTTGGAAGTTAAAACCATTTTAGTGAGTCTCATGGATTCATCATGCAATTCACTATATGAAGGAGAAAGTTCAAGATTAGTTGAGGTTACCTCGGTTTCAATTTCTTCTTCTTCTCCATTTGCCATAAGGCAAAGATGGGCTTCCTCCTCTTCCGAATCATCTGTGGAGGCCATATCGTTGTCTTCCCATGCAATCTATGCTCTCCTTCCTTTTCTTTGCTAGAAAGACTTCTTTTCAAATTTCTTCATCTTCTTTTGATAAACCGGATATTCCATATTCATGTGCCCCGATTTTCCACATTCATAGCAAGTTGGAGTGGATGAAGTTCCTTCTCCCTTTTGATATGACTTCTTAGGAGGAAACAAAGGTCTTCTTTGATTTCCTTTCTTCTTGAGAAATCTTCCAAATTTCTTCACAAGGAGGCTAAAATTTTCTTCATTCATCTCGATGTTGTCTAGATCATTTCCATCATCTTCATCTTCATATTCAATTGAGGAAGAAGTGGCTTTGAGAGCAATCCTCTTTTTCTTCTTATCTTGCTCTTCATTTTGATTTAGTCGATTTAGCTCCAACTCATGCTCTTAAAGCTTTCCAAATAGGGTGACTAAGGTCATTGTGGCAAGATTTCTTGACTCTGATATAGCCATCACTTTGGGTTACCAACTCCTGCTCAAGCATCTCAGGACTTTGTTAATAAGATCTTCATTGGCAAAAGTTTTTCCCAATGAAGTAAGATGATTAACTTTATGAGTAAATCATTTTTGCATATCTAGAATACTTTTCCCTTGATTCATTCTAAATAATTCATATTCATGAGTATGTTAATTCTAGACCTTTTTACCTCACTTGTACTTTCATGGGTTACTTGCAATGTATCCCACATTTCTTGAGCGGTCTTACAATTTGACACCGTAAAAAATTCATCATACCCTAAAGAAGTAGTGATGATATTTTTGGCTCTCAAGTTGTATTGGACATTCTTCTTGTCATCATTGGTCCATTCATTTCTTGGTGTACTTGTTCTAACACCATCAATAAGACGTGTGGGGATAAAAGGACCATTTTCAATAGCATCCCACATATCAATATCAATAACTTCAATAAAAATCTTCATCCTTTCTTTCCAATATGCATAACCATCCCCATTGAAAAAGGGAGGTCTATTTATAGAAAAACCTTCATTAGAAAAATCATTTGAAGCCATCTTTTCTCTTGAAGCGGCTAAACTCTTTATACAAGAGTCTAACTCTGATACCACTTATTACCAAGTGGCTTCAATACTCAAGAGGAGGGGTGAATTGAGTTTATAAAAACTTTTTGCAAATCCTTATAAAAGGCTTGATTGTTAATTTTCATTGAAGCTATTGTTTATTAGAAATGAATGAATAGAGAGAGCAAAAGGCTTATACTTACAAGTAAGATAATCAATCAAGATAGTTTCAATGAAAATAGTACACAAAGTAAAGGAGATGAGTTTAGGAAGACAAACACAAAGCTTTATCCTGGTTCAACCACCAATCCACTTGTGGTCTACGTCCAGTCCTCAAGTAAACACCTGAGATTTTCACTATATCTTCAAGCTATAAACAGGTACTTGACAACCTTTACAAGATGGAGCACTCAACACACCTTGGGATACCTCACCCTCACTACATATTACACAATGATTGAATGGATGGATACTCTCTCAAAGAGCAGATAATACAAATTGAAGCTTATAGGCTTTTGATGATTCACACTTTAGCTCAAAAACAGGGAGAAATCTGAAGAGAATATGTAACGCACGAATTGATGTTAAAACAAAGTTTTTCAAAATGTTTCTTTAACCCCATTAATGCCCAACAACCTTGCATTTAAAGCCCATTCAGAAATAGAGTCGTTGGGGGGGGGGGTTGAGAAGCATTAAATGCTTCATTATGTTCGTTGCACTATGTTTCTGAAAACCCTGTTATTCGAATAACACGATGGTTATTCGAATAAAGCATTAAATGGCATTCAGAGGAAAAGCTTACTGGAGACCTTTATTCGAATAACATGATAGTTATTCGAATAAGTCACTTAAAAATATGTTTCTGGAAAAACATGTTATTCAAATAAAACCAGGTTTATTCGAATAACCCATTCGAATTCTAAAATGCCAGAATTTTCTTAAAAGGTTTATTTGAATAAAATAGGATTTATTCGAATAAAACTTGATCAGATTTACAAACTTGGCTTCCCTGACTTTTGTTATTCGAATAAGATGAGTCTTATTCGAATAAATTTAATTTCGTTTGAATATCTGCTTTCACCTGACTTCTGTTATTCGAATAAAACAACCTTTATTCGAATAAGCTATGTAAAACTTGTTTAGTCAGTTGTGATGTAATGCCAAGGAATTTCAAGTGTTCTTATAAGATTTTTGGCACTTAAAAAAAATTCTTTGGGAAACCAAAAACCATTTTTGAAGCTCCTCTTCCCTTTTTGCTTTTAAAAAAATTTTGCTTTTCAAGTTCTTTTTGAAAGATAGGTTATGAAGCAATTGTGTGAATCTCATTATACCTTTACATATTGATTTAGATCCTAACTCTAGTTCTAAAGGTCTTGGACTTGAACTTGCAACATTTTCAAGTTTGTTATCATTAAAACAACATCTTCATGGGTTGATAGCCAATCACATTCTCTCCCTTTTTCACGATGACAAACAATCATTGAGAAAAGGGTTAGTTTCACAAATTGAATTTCACAAAATTTAAATGAGAGACTTACTCCTCTTCTTATTTATAAGAGGAGAATTAATTATCAGAGTTATGCGCAACTCCTCCTTTCTTTTGGAATCCTTGATCCTTTTTAAGAAAGATTGTCTATCTTGTCTTTTCTCAACATAATCTCCAAAATTGTCAAAAATAATTATAACTTTTTCTCCCCCTTTTGTCATTATTAAAAAGATGGGGCATGGTAAAGTTAAGGTAAACAAGAGATGTCCAAATTAGATCAATATATATAAACTCAGTTATATATCCAAACTTAGGATTAATTCTCATAAGCACATAGTAAACAAGATAAGGAGAATATAAATCCAAAATAAGTAAACATGCTTATTTATTAAAATGAAAAAGTCAATCACATTGATCTATGAATCCAAAAATAACTACTCATAGGTAGAAACAACAATGTGAATCACAAATAGGGATCCTAAAACTAGCTGGGAATCCTAGAAATATAGATCTGGAGGAGGGGAACTGGGAGCTTGTCTAGATATCAAAGCTCTCAAGGCAACTTGTTCTCGCTCTATAGCCTCAAGCCGGTCAAAGATGATGCTGTTGGAGTTCTCCATATAGGTCTTGAGGTTGAGCATGGTCGTCAGAAGTTGTTCATTGGACATAGGAGCAGCAGGTACATCAGCTGCAGGAGCACTATCCTCAGGAACATCACCAGGTGCAGTAAGGGCATTTCCCTCAAGAGCCTCTTCTTCTTCAGCTCTAGCTTCACCTACCTCATCAGGATATACCTAACCTTCAGCATCGGTGTTGACCATCTTCATCTTTTTCATAGTGTATTGCCCAAATATGTTGAAATGTGTCAACACAACAGCTTGTTCTGTTTCCAGAATATGAGGGTAGTCCCATAGAAAGGCTGTGATAAGCAACACATAAGGCAACTCAGCCCGTTCTTTCCCTTTAGCCTTCATCATGTGCTTGCTGATAAAATTTGGCCAATAAATCTTGTGGCCCTTCTTCAGGATCCACATCATGCAAATGTCGTCCTCCGACAAGTAGGCATAATTCCCAGCACGAGGGGCAAGAATATACGCGTAGGCATAATGAATGAGCCTTTCTTGGCTTTTTAGCATTCCTCTCTTCAATCCAACTTTGCGAATCACTGTGCCAGGTTTTATAAACAAATTAATGGCTTCGTCTCTATTGTAGTCCAGAGGCCTGCTCTCTTCTTCAATGAGAGGTCCAGTAGCTCTCATGCCAAACTTGTCCATCCATTTGGCAGGAGTGATTACGATTTGTTGATTTCGGACCTTAGAAACAATGTTCTCATTTTCAAGACGGAGATTACAGAAGAACATCTTTACCAGGTCAGGGTAGATTTTCTCCCTGTAGCAGCACATCCTCAATACGCCTTGGTGTTACAGCTGATCCAAGAAGCCAAAGCATTCTTCCTTTTCGAACTTGGGAAGATCAATGTATTTTGGTTGAACCACATTTCGTATAATGAAGCTTTTGCAGAAACGAGCTCGATCTTCATCGTTGGATGAAAGCCTACGGAGATCCAGAGGATTGTTGGTAGGTACCATCTTAGTGCGAGGACATTTAGAAGAGGAAGCCATGGTTTAAAAGAGATGTGGGTATGAGTTTTGGAGTGAGAGAGTAGAGATTGGAGTGAGAGAGAAGAGATGGGATTGAGAGAGATGTGTGGATGAATGCAGAGGAGAAGAGAACCCAAGAATGACAACAACGTGGAAATGAGTTGTGAGCTAATGCATATTTATAAGATCCCGTGTTTTATTCGAATAAATATTATGTTATTCGAATAAAATTTAAGTAAGTGAAACGTCTTGACATTTCTATCAAGCATTATTCGAATAAATTACATGTTATTCAAATAAAATTTAAGTGAATGAAATGTCTTGACATTTCTGTGAAGCATTATTCGAATAAAACTCGTGTTATTTGAATAACATAGTTCATGTAACATACGTTCAAATGTGTCTATGAAAATTTATTCGAATAAAGATTCGAATAAAGGTTACTTTATTCGAATAAGATATACGAAATATCGGATTTTGGCAGCAACAGGAATATGTTATTCAAATAAACTATGCTTTATTCGAATAAGGCTTTTAGAAAAACAGAATCAGGTAAGTTTAAATCAGCAGAATGAAGGAAAACTTCTTACCCAATCCATGAGGTTCCTACAAAACAAAATTAGGGCAATCTCCGACGCCCAAGTCAGTAAATATTCATGATCAAATTAAAGCAATAATTCAATGAACTAAGAGAGATTGTGCAACAAAGATGATATGTTATGCAACAGAGACAAGTTGTGTAGACATCTAGCTTATGCATGATTGATCTAATATGCCAAGTTCATTCCTTACGTAGAAAAAAACCTCTTTTGCCAATGGTTTAGTGAAAATGTCAGCTAGTTGCTTAGTGGTTTCCACAAATTCAAGCAAGCATTCACCTTTTTGCACATGATCTCTTATGAAATGATGTCTTATTTCTATGTGCTTTGTTCTTGAGTGCAAGATAGGATTCTTAGATAGATTGATTGCACTAGTGTTATCACATCTTATATTGATGTGATCTAACTCAAGACCATAGTCTAGAAGTTGTTGCTTCATCCAAAGGATTTGAGCACAACAACTTTCAGTTGTAACATATTCAGCTTCAGCTGTTGACAATGTCATATTATTTTGCTTCTTGTTATGCCAAGAAACTAATGAGCTTTAAAGCAAGTGGCATATCCTACTAGTACTCTTCCTATCCAATTTGCAACCAGTAAAATCAGAATCGGAATAACCAATTAGGCTACATGAGGCACCCTTAGGGTACCACAATCCCATTTGTGAAGTGCCTATTAGATATTTCATAATACATTTTACAGCACTTTGGTGAGATTCTTTAGGATTTGCTTAATATCTAGCACATATGCATACACTAAACATGATATCAGGCCTACTTGCGGTAAGATAAAGAAGTGAGCTGATCATACCTCTATATTTGTAATTTCTACTGATTTACCTCCTTCATCTTTGTCCAAGTAACAAGATGTACCCATTGGTGTTGCCATTTGCTTGGCACCTTCCATTCCAAAATTCTTGAGCAATTCCTTGCAGTACTTGGATTGACTTATGAAAGTCTCATCCCTTGTTTGCTTGATTTGAAGACCAAGGAAGAAGTTGAGTTCCCCCATCATAGACATCTCAAACTCACTTTGCATAATTTTAGCAAATTCTTTACAAAGAGAGTTATTAGTAGCACCAAATATGATACCATTAACATATATTTGAACAAGAAGAATGTTATACTTTTTATGTTTGATAAAAAGAGTGGTGTCAACCTTTCCTCTTAGAAAAACTATTTTCTAAAAGAAACTTGCTCAACCTTTCAAACCAAGCTCTAGGAGCTTGTTTCAAGCCATACAAGACCTTTTTAAGTTTAAAAACATGGTTGGGCAGTTCAAAGTTTTCAAAACTGGGAGGTTGATCCACATATACTTCTTCTTGTATGAAACCATTTAAAAATGCACTTTTGACATCCATTTGAAAAAGTTTGCAAGTAGCATTCTAATGGCTTCTAGTCTAACTACGGGAGCATATGTTTCTTCATAATCTATACCTTCTTCTTAATTATATCCTTTAGCTACAAGCCTAACTTTGTTTCTTATTATTAAGTCCATTTCATTAAGTTTGTTCCTTAAAACCAATTTGGTGCCAATTATGGGATGATCATTGGGCCTTGGAACTAATTCCCAAACTTGATTCTTCTCAAATTGGTTTAGTTCATCTTGCATGGCCAAGATCCAATGTTCATCATTAATGGCCTCATTTATGTTTTTAGGTTCAACTTGAGAAAAAAAGACATATGATTACATACATCTCTAAGAGAGTTACGAGTGATTACCCCTTTTGATTCATCACCTATCACTTTGTCAAGAGGATGATATCTTGATGTTCTCTGTTCCTTGGGAAGATCCATGATTTGAGAGTCCTCTTGTCTTGGGGAATCATATGGGCTTTCTTCTTGCTTCTTGACTTCTTTTTCTTGATTTTCTAGGTGAGTACTTGCAAGGATTTCTGCAACATCATCAACAAGCTCCTTTCTTGGCTCGTTTGGGTTAGTTTCATCAAATGTAACATGTATGGACTCTTCTATGGTCATAGTTCGTTTGTTATATGTAACACCCTCTGTAGGGCATCACATTTTTAAATAAAACATAAAACCAACCGAAATCATTTTATAAAAGCTTTGAATTCTAAAGGATGAATTTTAAAATTTCTTTTCGCGAAAATATAAACTTACCAAAAATTATAAGTAAAACAGAAATTAGATTGAATTAATTAATACACATATTATATATTCCACAAAATATTCAACAACAATTTAAAACATAACATTTACAGACTCAGAGAAACAATAGCAAACCCAAAGACGAGTACTACTAATAGCATGGTAACAACACTAACGAGAAAACCCAACCTACATGTTCCATTTCTCCACCAAACTGCATCCTATTGAAACTTGGAAGATTACACCTTGACGTCGTCACCATCTTCAGAACATAGCCTCCAGTAGGTCTAAGAAACTTCTTTCGTCTACTATACGAATTTAACAATACAAACACAACAAGCAATAAGAAAGAGGTGAGATCCCCTTTCACCAATATACCGATCGGTAGCAAAGAATTATACGAATGACAAAGTCATTCCATACACACAGATATCACAAATACAATCATGCTATCAATTTATAAATAAATCAAATAAGCATATCATGATAAAATGAACAGCAATAACATTACCAAGATAGATATAACAATTCATATAATATAAAATGCCATAACAGTATAGATAATGATATAATATAAAAATTAAAATTAAAATCAATAACAACATATAACATCACAGATAAAAATATAATAAATCACAACATATAATATCATAGATAGAGATATAATAAATAACAACATATAAACATATAATATCACAGATAAAAGATCACAGATAAAAATATAATTAAATAACAACACAGATACATGTGCAATATGACGCAATCCTACTCCATGGAGCTAAAAACATACAGACATCAGAGAGCGAATGATCCTCAAAATCTATTAGTACCACAACTGCCCAACCAAACTATTGCGCTGTCACACGTTGCGTCTATAGCCCCACGTCACATGGAACCCATTGTCCAAGGCGTGGTGTAGTTCACGGTCTCACGTTGTGGCACTACAGGCAATGTACTATTAGACTTTACAAGATTTCGATTAAGTATAGTGTGTGTCAAGTCCGTTAGTGTGTTGCCAATTACCACGGCCCAGAAGAGCCACCAACTGTCCATATATGGAATTATGCACACTAACGTCTCCAAGTTCATTCAAGATCGAACCACACTACGCTTATCGCACCGACAATACGATGTGATTCACCTCGTCAATCAATCCACCAAAAAAATTGGCATTAACTCAATAAAAATATATCCTCAAAGATAAAAAGATACAGTAAGTCCCACTAGACAAATACTGTTCCAAAGCCTGCACGGGTTCACCTCATAGCCCGACAGCGAAAAAAAATACAAAGCCATGCGGGTTCACCCATAGCCCGAACAAATGAAAAATATCTGAGAATACCCTCAATGGTATAAAATATCTTCGGTTAATCGCGTAGAAATTTTATCGCGTTTTCATAATCTCGTCGTTTTTATAAACATTTTTAAATCGCGTAAATATATTTTGCTGTTTTTAAAATCGCGTAGAGTTTTTAACACGTTTTCTCAATCGCGTAAGATTTTTAAATCATTTTCTTGTCGAATTCCTTAAAAATCACTATTTAAAATAAAAAGCGAAATAATATTTAATACGTTTAAACTACGTAGAATATTTTTCATACCGCATCTTGTCTTTTGGATATCTTTTCTATCTTATTTATCTATTTTTAATAAAAATTGACAAGATATTATGTGTTAGAAAACTTATAATAATGGTTTCCTAACTTTTCTGTAAAAATTCTGTTTACTAAATTTTTAACCGTATAATTTAACTTTTTGAAAACCACTAACATGCTTCAAAATATAATATGAGCCATATGTTAGCAATTTACAAAAGTTACTGTATTTTCTTCTAACAATAAAATCATTAGTTTTAAACTTATTAAACTTAATTCTAATCAATTTATTTCTTCAAAACTTATTGTAATAAAATCCTTTTGGCATTTATTACTTAATCTTAGTTGAAAAAAATTCTATAAATAAAAAACATTTAAATTTGGCATATTGGCCGAAAATCATTCTATGCTTTATAATTCATTCCTAATTATTTCCATACATTTAATCTCTTATAAAACTCTTGATCTAGTTTATTTTTATTAAATTATCTAGTCAATAGTTAGAAAATAAATTTGGATTAAAGGTATGTGGCATGTTGGCCAAATTTAACAAAGTCTTTACATTTGATCTTTAAATTATTTTTCATCTTCTAAATAAATATCATATTATTATATTACCTAAATTCATTAAATCATTGCTTTAGAAAATGGTTTGGAAACGATTTTAGAAATCATAATTACTTGGCTTTGGCATGTTGGCCGAAACACATAATTTCATTCATTGATCCATAAATTCAATTTTTTTCTTACTTTAAACAAATTGGTAACTTGTCAATTTTCCTAGGTTAATTAAATCACACTTTTAGAAAATTTAAGAGAACATTTTGGTTCTTCTCTTTGCCTTGAGGCCGTGAGCTTGAATTTGTGTTCTTTGGAACACTCATGCAAATTCTTGTATATTATTTACATGTTACAATAATTATCATGCATATATATATACACATACCATATACTAAAACAACCATAAAACACATACAAAATATTAAAGCTATTAGACATGTTACACACATAACACATACAAATTATTAAAGCTATTAGACATGCTTTCACATATAATCAATCACAATTAGGAAAAATAATAAACAATCAAGTGAATGAATCCTTATGGATTCTTCACCACAAACACAAACATTCCTCACCACCAACACATGGTTGATGAGGGTAATCTCCCTGTTACCTCTTGAAGAACCTCCAAAGCTCCTTGTATGTCTCCTTCAAGCAAATTTTCTCCACCAAGAGCTTCTTGAAAATCAAAGAAAACATACAATATTAATACCTAAGGCTCTAAACTAAAATAATCATGGATTAAAATCATGATTAGAACTTTAAAATGGATAAAAACATGAAGATTAAAGAACCCTACCTTCAAGGCTTCAAACTTAAGCTTTGAAGAACAAGATAGAAAAGGATGATTTAAGCTTAGGTTTCAACTTCAAAGTTCTTGAAATGAAGTAAGGAAGTAAGAAATAAGGTAGTTTAGAATTATAGAAGAATAAATGATGAAATGGATGGAGAGGCTGTGAGGTTGAAGAAGAAAAAGAGAAAGAAAAGTTGAGAGCTTTTCTTGTTTGATAGTTTTGGAGAAAAGATGAAGACTTTGACAAATGAAGACAAGTCTCCTTTTTGGCCGTGAGATGGTTTAGAAGATAGGAAAAATGAAGACAAAGTGAGATAGTTAATTATAGGATATCTTCCTTCCACTAAACATGACTTGCCGTGGAAGCCAAATGGAGAACCACCAAAACAATTGCATGGCCATAAATCATTGAGAGGAAGAATGAATTGAAATGCAATAATTGCTTTCCTAAAGCATGCAATTAGTAGATACATGTGAAGAGAAGCCACCAAAATTGACTTGGTCTTACTTGGTTAATTAATTGAAAGATAGTAAGAATTCAATTTGTAATATTTGCTTCACAAAAGCTTTGCTTTGTCGTAGACTTCAACAAAGAAAAGCCATCAATATTGACTAGTCTTCCTTTTATTCAATTTGGCTTTCTACATGCATTTCACAAAGTCTTTCTACGTGAATTCACTTTGTGAATTGGCTATTAGAGCAAATTGGCTTTCCTCCTTTACATTAGAACCATCCAATTTCAAGAAGTCCAAACTCATTTGATAGCTTGCTTCCTATTGGTCCTTAAAGAGTCAAGCCATTTTTCTTGACCAATTTCTATTGGTTGAATATTTACTAACTTGATTCCTATTGGTTAATATTTTTGTTGACCAATTTCTATTGGTGCACATTGTATATTTTCTAGTATACTTTAACCAATGAATAATAATTATTATTTATAAAAATAGTGTCTATTGTCCAATGGGTAATAAAATATACATAGATTTTTTTCTTGTACTAACAGAGTAGTAATTATTATTGATCATTTTTCTACTGATTGCCCTTGATGAGTCATAAAATGAGTCATCAAAGAGAAATTTCTAGAACATGTGACTCACTACGATGAGTCAGTATGATGAGTCATCGTGGAACTATCTAGAACGGGTGAGTCAGCATGGCGAGTCAGCGTAGATATTTTCTAGAGCAGGTGAGTCAGCATGGTGAGTCATCATAGAAGCTTCTGGAACAGGTGACTCACTACGGTGAGTCACAGGGCGAGTCACCGGTTTTGGAACCTTCTGGAATCTGCTGAGTCATGGTGCTGAGGTGTCACGCCACGTGTCGCATTTATATTGGTTTAGCATTCTAATCTAGCCAAAACGTAGACTGTTTCTCTAAACGTGGGTCCCGCAAAATATCTTTGTCACTTATTCTGTCTTGACTAATAAAAATATTATAATAATATAAAATTATTTTATTTGTGAGTTAAATCCTAAAAATTAAAAGATTAACAACAAGATATCATTCAGAATTGGGTTTAGTAAGATCCCCCAGCTCTGAATAATTAAAATAAGATTTCTCTGATCCAGAAAATATTATTTTCTTGCCCCGAAGCAAATCACACAAAAAGTCCAAATAAAATCACAGACACTAATATTAAACACTGTATCATACAGAAAAATTAAAAACAGTACATTCGGGACGTAATGGTCATTTTTCTATTTTTCCACACCACAAAGCAAATTATTCAAAACGTTCAAATAAAATTACAGACAGTAAAAATTATCTGTATTTCACACAGATAAATTTAAAACAGTAGTTTGGAAAAATTTTTATTTTACAGTCTCGAAGCAAAATACGTAAAATGACCAAATAAAACAACAGACAGTATTAAATATCTGTATTTCATACAGAAAAACAAGAAATAGTAAAATCAGGACACAACAGCCTTTTACCCAAAAGCTGAAAAACGTAAAACAGTACATTTGGGATACAACGGTCATTCACTCAAAAGTTAGGGTGTTACATTATAAACCCTAAAAGCCTTACTATGTATAGAATAACCAAGAAATATTTCCTCATCAGATTTTGCATCAAACTTTCCCAAGTTATCCTTTCCATTATTTAAAACAAAGCATTTACATCCAAAAACATGAAAGTGTTAGACATTTGGTTTCCTTTCTTTGTATAATTTATAGGGAGTTTTCTTTAAAATTAGCCTAATTAGAGCCCTATTCATAACATAACAAGCGGTGTTAACCGTATCTGCCCAAAAATACTTAGGAAGGTTGGCCTCATTGAGCATAGTTCTTGCCATTTCTTCTAAAGACCGATTTTTTCTTTCTACAATACCATTTTGTTGTGGTGTTCTAAGTGCTGAAAAATTACGCTCAATGCCATGTTCATCACAAAAAGTTTCAAATTCATGGTTTTCAAATTCACCACCATGATCACTTCTTATAGATGCAATACAAAAACCTTTTTCGTTTTGGATAACTTTAGCAAGCTTTTTGAATGATTGAAAGGAATCATTTTTGTGAGATAAGAATAATGTCCATGTAAACCTAGAGAAATCATCCACAATCACTAAGGTATAATAATTCCCACCAAAGCTCATAGTTCTAGAGGGACCCAAAAGATCTATGTGCAAAAGTTATAGAGGTCTAGAAGTTGAAACCATATTTTTAGCTCTAAAAGAGACCTTTACTTGTTTTTCTTTTTGACATACATCACAAAGTTTATCTTTTTCAAATTTGAGCTTTGGAAGACCAATTACTAGTTCTTTAAAAACTAATTTGTTTAAGTGATCCATGTGAATGTGAGCAATTCTTCTATGTCATAACTGTAACATGCCAAAAATTAATAATTTCTTGATAAATAGTCATTTTATAATATTTGTGATTTTTGAAATTTTTTTTGGATTTTTCTGTGAATGTGGAATATTTTAATATTATACCTCGTTTTGCATGCAAACTGAGCAGAGCTGGGAAAATGAGATATTTTTTCAAGAACCTTGAGCTGTGGAAACATCAACGGGGGATCTTACTAAACCCAAGGCCAGACACGGTTTACGAGGTTTTATGTTTTTTAAGAAATTTTAACAGATAAAATAATAACTGCTGTGTAAATTTTATCTGTCAGATAAATTAATACTAACTTCGGTCAACTGTAACAATCATCTACTAAATAATAACATGTATTAAAAACCTTATCACACTATCCAAAATCTACTTTGTGTCACATCCATTAGCTCGATTTTTAAAAGAAAGATTAAATTAATCCAAGCTTGTAAAAAGGGAAGCTTCCAAGAAATTTCCTCCATTCACACATTTCTCTCTCCTCCCTCTCCACTCACTCCTACAGCAGAGACATTTGGGAGCCGAATACCCACTCTTTTCATTCTCTTTTCATTCTCTTCTCTTCTTCACTTTTCCTTCTTTCTCTTCCTCTTTTCCCCTCCATTTTGGCAGCCCCTCACCATTCACCATCTTCATTTCCTTGCTTCACCACTTCCATCTCTAACTTTCTTACACCACTCCAAGACCATCTTCCTTGGTGGTCATCCTTTGGTTCTTCTTTTTCTTCCAATATCCATCATTGAAGCTAAAGCTTTGAGCTTTGAGGTAAAGTCTTCAACTTTCTTCTATTTTCTTCTCTTTTTTGTTTTCCTTGGTCACCTATGTGACCAAGAACTCATCTTTCCATGGTTTGAGTGGACATTGTGGAAGTCACTCACATTAGTGTCTTCTTAAAGGTAAAAACGAAAATCAAGAACAAGAAGGGACTAGCATCCTTGTGTTGTCTTCATTTAGGTAAGAGGGAGATATTCCTCTTCAACCAATTTTGGTAGTAAGGAGATGTCATATGTGTTGTTGTTGTTGTTGGAGGGATCCATGGGTGGATTTCTCTCTTCATTGTGTGTTTTTCCTTCTCTCTTCACAATGGTGTGTGTTTGGTTTGATTTGTATAGATTGGTAAGTTCTTTATGGGATTTTGGATGTATGCATGAGCTGATATGATGTTGAAAATGTTATAAATTGATTTGGTTTGAGTTTAGATGGCTTAAAGATAATTTTTCTACAAGATTACGCATGGTAATCGATTACATAGTGCCTGTAATCGATTACCAAGCTTTTGGAGCTACGAAATCGTGATTCTGGAAATCACGTAATCGATTACATCCCTTGTGTAATCGATTACGAAGATTCTGTCTAGCTTGTAATCGATTACAAGAGATGTGTAATCGATTACCAAGTCTTTGGAGTTACAAAATTGTGATGTAGAGAATCACGTAATCGATTACATCCTGTGTGTAATCGATTACGGAGGTTCTGTTCAGCTGGTAATCGATTAACAAAGTTATGTAATCGATTACCAGGTCCATGGAGTTACGAATCTTGTTCTGGGAAGCTATGTAATCGATTACAATCAGTCTGTAATCAATTATAGAGGTTCTGTTGAGCTGGTAATTGATTACCAGAGCTGTGTAATCGATTACCAGGACCCTAAAATGAGATTTTGAGCTGAAAATGATAAAAATATGGTTCCTGGTCCCTTGTAACTCAAATATAAATATTAAACCCTAGATTCAAGGATTTTATTTCACTTGAATGTGATAGGATTATTTATCCATACCAATAATGGAGAAATGATTTTGAAAATGGAATTTTGGATCCATAACATGGAAATTTCGGTATGTGTGGAATGATGTACATGTATATGTATTGATATCGAGGATTGTTTGATGCAATTGTGAGTTCCCTTGCGGGACCAAGTTCTTGATGAAATTATGACATGATGATATTGAGAATGATTTTATACCATTGTGGTATATAAATGTGTTGTTGATATGATTTATTGACATTGAGAATGAATATATATGCCATTGTGGTATGCTTATGATGAATGCATCATTGATAAATATACATGATTGGACATTGAGTCATCATGCATATGTAATTTGATAATGACTATATACCGTTGTGGTATTGTATATGATGAACACATCATTGATAAACATACATGACTGGACATTGCATTGTCATGCATATGTATTGTACATGATGAATGAATCATTGATAAACATACATGACTTGTCATTGCGTTGTCATGCATATGTATACCTAAGAGTTGAATAACATCTATGTGCGGGTGCGAATAGACTAAGCATAGGTGCCATATGTTGTTAGCCCTGGGGGCATCGGGGTGCGGGTGCCTCATCATGGATAGTTAAGAGCTCCTCTGTGCCGTGGGGTAGACCGATGCAAACACACCGACGATCCGGACTGGGACGCTATCCTATGTCGCGATCAACTATTGAGGTGCCACGTATAAGCCATGATGCGCAAATATTTTTATGAGATGAAGCACACTATTTTTAAGGCTAACGATATACTGGTATTACTCCTTGATCATTTACTCTGAAAAGGTTAATGTTTAGCTCCATGGAGTAAAATTTGGTACCATAATGCATTGTGCATCGTTCATTGTCAGTCTTATAAGTTGTTGAGCATAAACATCTATTAATGTATCTATTTTACTGCTGTACATGATTTGTCTGATGATTTTGCTGATTTACTGGAAATCTTGGGGTGATTTGCCTGTTGAAATTGATTATTATTGCCGACTGCTGATCTACTTTTACTATAAATATCATTATTGTCATTGATTCTCATTATTGCTTATAACTGAACTGCTTGTGTTATAAATTCTACTGCTGCTATTGATAAATGTATGAACTGTATTGCTTTGTGGGCGCTTTGCGCCGTGGTGTTTCTTACTGCCATATTGGTATTGAATGTTGGGTATCTCACCTCTTTCTTGTATCCTTGTATTTTCTGTTTTATATTTATATTTGATAAAAAATCGTGAGGATGAAGATGAGGGACTACACCCTTACTGATCGGATTGGACTGATTCATTACTTTCGATATGGTGTCTGGGCGAGATTTCTTTGGTTACACACGGGTGCAACTTCATGGAGGCATTGATGCTTGTCGTATCGACTAAGACATCGAGCGTCATATATGTATTTGGGGTTGCGGCTTTGTTCGCTGTAGTACCTGTCCCATGGTTACTACTTTCCCCTTTAGTGCTTTTATACACATTACCCTTTTATTTGAATATGTAAGTAACATGTCTTGTGTTATCAGTGCATTGTATTAAAGATGAATGTATTATATATTAAATATGTTTTCCTTTAGTGGTTGTACTTCAATGGTTGGATACTAATTATGCATTCATTCGGGGCTCATACTTTCTATATACGCATAATGGAAATAATTAAATTTTGAAACTTTTTGTTTGAGACTGTGACATGCTTGGATTTAGTGACTATGGTGTAATGACGATTGCGCTGCGGTTGTTATATTTAGGTGCACTACACTTGGTAGTATCAGAGCAGTTCATTCTGTTGAGCCGGGGTATAGACTTGCTATGTTTAGGCATATTAGAACTTTTGTATGTTGTGCACTTCCTTGTCTCTTAATTGAGACGATGGGAAAGGAATGCATGGCTTACCATAGGTTGAATGTTAGTAGCTACTGTTATACAATTGCATGATATTGAGGACTGACCTACTCAATATGTAATGTTTTGTGTATACAGGAAACTATGACTTCACCTAGGCGTACTATACTAGGAGAATAGGAATTATTTTGTAAGGAGATTAAAAGGTTTTGGAAAATCGATCTTCTGGAGAAAGAACTAATTGGTGTAAGTTTAGTTTGAGAAGCTGTTTGGGAGTTAACGACTTGCAAGGGGTTACGCCATAGAAGGCAGAAGGAAGAAGTTCGAGCTGGAGATTGTTAAGATTCGTGAATTGAACTTGTCTTATTTGAATTGTGTGATTTTGTGTGTTTAGTTTCTGAAAGAAGACAATGTTGTTTGAAATAATTATGTTTGTTTTGTTGTGTTATGTTTTGTCCGTCTTCGAAGAAAGTCAATGGCTTGTGACAAACGTACGCATGTGAGCGCAAGACAAGACAATAGGAGTATGGTTGTGACTGTAGAAGAAAGGCAAATGATAGCTGAGGTGACAACTCGCCAAGATCAGAGGGCCACGCAGCAACGAGAATTGGAAGTTGAGGTTCAGAATCTATTGGAGGAGAATCGGATTTGGGGCAACTTTGGACTGCCTAAATTCCAAAGGAGGAATAATAGAAAGGTTAATCAGTTTAAGCGAAAAACATATTCACGGGTATCAAGGAAGCAACAACAACACCCAACTCATGGAGAAAGTGCTAGTGGTAGTAGATCCAGTCAGATCCCGACATCTTTGCCAAGATGTATGAAATGTGAAAAGAACCACTTCATGAGAGAGTGTAAAATCAGAGGGATAATTTATTTTAAATGTGGAAAGCCTGGACACGTCTGCCGTAACTGCAACCAAGCAAAGGCAAATTCTTCAGTCAATGTTGTAAGGGCTGTGGAACCACCAACAGAAACCAGAACTTATACCCTGGGAGGTGCTGAGATCTCTAAATTTAGAGATCTAAATAATGAAAGTTATGCCTCAAATGATGATCCCATAATCGTGCTGTATAATTCCGGGGGTAACCCTTCCTTTTACATTTTGTAACTGTATGGATCATTTGGATTCATATGTATTTTTTTTATCTTTGGCTTAGTTGTTTCCATTTCTGTTGTTAAGACTTGTTGTTGATACCTAAGTTTGTTTAATCTATCCTATTTCTACTAAAGATTGAATCTTTTGTTAATCTATCGTGCTTACCTAAAATCATACCAGTTAGAGTTCATGATTTTAGAAATTGATCAGTCATTTTCTGGTTATCGTTCTCTCCAAGAGAGATGTACGTCCTGGTCATCATTAAGTTCGTGGGAGATTGGGAATGTCCCCGAAACGATTTTTCGAGCGTGCTTTGGAAATTATGGGTACCTCGTAATGTCGATCGGAGTGACAAACGCTCCTGTCATATTCATGAATCGCATAAATTTGATCTTCCGTTCTTACCTAGAACAAAATTGTCGTTGTCATTAATGATGACATTTTGATCTATTCTTGAAGATATGAAGAGACACGTTGGACATCTCAGTATAGTCTTCCTGACTTTAAAGGAGAGGAAGTAAATGCCAAGGTATCAGAGTACGAATTCCCGTTTGAGGAGATTCAGTTTTCGGGTCATGAAATTTCAAATGGAGGAATTATTGTGAATCCGTCAAAAGTTGAAGCAGTTCTTCAAGAAAGGGAAGACCGAAAATCGTAAAGGAGACTCATAGCTGGTGGAATTAGTTGGTTTTTATCGAAGTAGCGTAGATAGATTCTCCAAGACAGTAGAATGTCTTACTCAACTTATAGGAAATAGAATCAAACTTTTCTATGGATCAACACATGTGAAGAAAGTTTTCAAAGGTTGAGGAAATGTTCCAATGCTTCCTGGTTATGGTTCCATTTGATCCCAAGGAACCATTTGAAGCATTTCGAGATACTTCACATTAAGGTCTAGGATGTGCGTTTATGCAAAGTTGGGAAGTTGTGGCTTACGCCTCAAGGTAGTTGAAGGTGCATGAGAAAAATTACCCAATCTGTGAATTGTAATTAACCGCTATTGTATCTGCTCTGAGAATATAGAGACACTTTCTATATGGAGCAATATTCAATGCCCTTAGCAGTCACAAGAGCCTGAAGTATTTATTCGACGAGAAGGGACCAAACATGAGGCAGAGAAGGCGATTGAAGATTTCGAAAGAACATGATTTCTAACTTTAGTGTCATATTGGAAAAGTAAACGTCATAGCAAACGCTTTGAATTGGAAACTACCTAATACCTTCATGATGATGGTCAAGAAGAAGGAATTAATAGAGTAATTCGAGGACAAGTGGTTGTCATTGGAAATGACACCGTATGAGGTATGTCTAGTTATAGTCGCTATTTCGAATGATCTGTTGGGAAAGATTCAAGAGAAGTAGAACAGTGACCAATTTCTATAAAACAAGAAGAAGCTATTAAGACAAGGCACGGTGTCAAAATGTGAGGAAGGAACTCGATGGAATCCTAATGTTCACAAGTAAGGGTTGTATACTAGATGATTTAGAACTTGAGGAGTTATTTTCAATGAAACTCACGAGAGTAAATCAAGTTTACACACCGGAGCGACCAAGATATATAAAAAAAAAATAAAAGTATTGATAGCAAGGGACGGAGAGAGATGTTGCTTAACGCGCATCATCTTGTCTAAGTTACCAACCAATTCACTCCTAAATTCTTCGGGCTATATCAAATTCTTTTTCGGATTGGTTCAGTAGCCATAACTAATTTTTGTCATCCTTTCTTTCTAAATCTTCAAAATACCTTTCATACGTCGTGATTGCGAAAGTATATCCCCGATCTGGCCATGTCATCAAACTGGACACAGTACAATTAAGAGAGGATTTGATTTATGAAACACTTCCTGTAAAGGTCAAGGTTTGGAGCGCAAAGCAACATTGAGGCAAGGGGATTACACTAGTTAGGGTGTTTCATCCCTGGTATCAAAGAGGTGTGACGTAGAAGTTAAAAGATAAGATGGAGAAACGACATCTATATCTATTCTAAGGAATGAAAAATTTCAAGGACGAAATTTCTGTTTGATTGGGAGTGTTGTAACATTCCGAAAATTAATAATTTCATGATAAATAATCATTTTGTAATATTTGTCATTTTTGAGAATTTTTTTGAATTTTTCTGTGAATGCGGAATATTTTAATATTATTTTTCATTTTACGTGCAAACTGAGCGGAGCCGAGAAAATGAGATATTTTTCCGAGAACCTTAAGCTGTGAAAACGTCGACGGGGGATCTTACTAAACTCGAGGCCAGACACGGTTTATGAGATTTTACGTTTTTTAAGAAATTTTAATAGATAAAATAATAACTGCTGTATAAATTTTATCTGTCAGATAAATTAATACTGACTTTGGTCAACTATAACAATCGTCTACTAAATAATAACATGTATTAAAAACCTTATCACACTATCCAAAATCTATTTTATGTCACATCCATTAGCTCTATTTTTTAAAAAAAGATTAAATTAATCTAAGCTTGTAAAAAGGGAAGCTTCCAAGAAATTTCCTCCAATCACACATTTCTCTCTCCTCCCTCTCCACTCACTCCTACGGCAGAGACATTTGGGAGCCTAATACCTACTCTTTTCATTCTCTTCTTATTCACTTCTCTTTTTCACTTTTCCTTCTTTCTCTTGCTCTCTTCCCCTCCATTTTGGTAGCCCCTCACCATTCGCCATCTTCATTTCCTTGCTTCACCACTTCCATCTCTAACTTTCTTACACCACTCCAAGACCATCCTCCTTGGTGGTCATCCTTTGGTTCTTCTTCTTCTTCCAATATCCACCATTGAAGCTAAAGCTTTGAGCTTGAGGTAAAGTCTTCAACTTTCTTCTATTTTTTTCTTACTTTCGTTTTCCTTGGTCACCTATGTGACCAAAAACTCATCTTTCCATGGTTTGAGTGGACATTGTGGAAGTCACTCACATTGGTGTCTTCTTGAAGGTAAAAACGAAAATCAAGAACAAGAAGGGACTACCATCCTTGTGTTGTCTTCATTTAGGTAAGAGGGAGTAATCCTCTTCAACCAATCTTAGTAGTAAGGAGATGTCATGTTTGTTGTTGTTGTTATTGGAGGGATCCATGGGTGGATTTCTCTCTTCATTGTGTGTTTTTCCTTCTCTCTTCACAATGGTGTGTGTTTGGTTTGATTTTTATGGATTGGTAAGTTCTTTATAGGATTTTGGATGTATGCATGAGCTGATATGATGTTGAAAATGTTATAAATTGATTTGGTTTGAGTTTAGATGGCTTAAAGATAATTTTTCTGCAAGATTACGCGTGGTAATCGATTACATAGTGCCTGTAATCGATTACCAAGCCTTTGGAGCTACGAAATCGTGATTCTGGAAATCACGTAATCGATTACATCCCGTGTGCAATCGATTATGGAGATTCTGTCTAGCTTGTAATCGATTACAAGAGATGTGTAATCGATTACCAACCCTCTGGAGTTACAAAATTGTGATGCAGGGAATCACGTAATCGATTACATCCTGTGTGTAATCGATTACGGAGGTTCTGTTTAGGTGGTAATCGATTACCAGAGTTATGTAATCGATTACCAGGTCCATGGAGTTACGAATCTTGTTCTGGGAAGCTATGTAATTGATTACGGTCGATGCATAATCGACATGAGGTTTGTTGAGCTAGTAATCGATTACGAGCTGTGTAATCGATTACCAGGACCCTAAAATGAGATTTTGAGCTGAAAATGATGAAAATATGGTTCCTTGTCCCATGTAACTCAAATATAAATATTAAACCCCAGATTCAAGGATTTTATTTCACCTGAATGTGATAGGATTATGTATCCATACTAATAATGGAGAAATGATTTTGAAAATAGAATTTTGGATCCATAACATGGAAATTTCGGTATGTGTGGAATGATGTACATGTATATGTATTGATATCGAGGATTGTTTGATGCAATTGTGAGTTCCCTTGCAGGACCAAGTTCTTGATGAAATTATGACATGATGATATTGAGAATGATTTTATACCATTGTGGTATTGCGTATGATAAATGTGTTGTTGATATGATTTATTGACATTGAGAATGAATATATATGCCATTGTGGTATGCTTATGATGAATGCATCATTGATAAACATACATGATTAGACATTGAGTCATCATGCATATGTAATTTGATAATGACTATATACCGTTGTGGTATTGTATATGATGAACACATTATTGATAAACATACATGACTGGACATTGTGTTGTCATGCATATGTATTGTATATGATGAATGAATCAATGATAAACATACATGACTTGACATCGCGTCGTCATGCATATGTATACCTAAGAGTTAAATAACATCTATGTGCGAGTGCGAATAGACTAAGCGTAGGTGCCATATGTTGTTGGCCCTTGGGGTATCGGGGTGCGGGTGCCTCATCATGGACAGTTAAGAGCTCCTCTGTGCCGTGGGGTAGACCGATATAAACACACCAACGATCCGGACCGGGATGCTATCCTATATCGCGATCAACTGTTAAGGTGCCACGTATAAGCTATGATGCGCAAATATTTTTATGAGATGAAGCACATTATTTTTAAGGCTAACGATATACTGGCATTACTCCTTGATCATTCACTCTGAAAAGGTTAATGTTTAGCTCCATAGAGTAGGATTTGGTACCATAATACATTGTGCATTGTTTATTGTTAGTCTCATAAGTTGTTGAGCATGAACATCTGTTAAAGTATCTGTTTTACTGCTATACATGATTTGTCTAATGATTTTACTGATTTACTGGAAATCATGTGGTGATTTACCTATTAAAATTGATTTTTATTACCGACTACTAATCTACTTTTGTTATAAATATCATTAATGTCATTGATTCTCATTATTGCTTATAACTGAACTGCTTGTGTTATAAATTCTGTTGCTACTGTTGATAAATGTATGAACTGTATTGCTTTGTGGGCGCTTTGCGCTGTGCTGTTTTCTCACTACCATATTGGTATTGAATGTTAGGTATCTCACCTCTTTCCTGTATCTTTGTATTTTCTGTTTTATATTTATATTTGATAAAAGATCGTGAGGATGAAGATGAGGGACCACACCCTTACTGATCGAATTGAACTGATTCATTACTTTCGATATGGTGTCTGGGCAGGATTTCTTCAGTTACGCACGGGTGCAACTTCATGGAGGCATTGATGCCTATCGTATCGACTGAGAAATCGAGCGTCATATATGTATATGGGGTTGCGGCTTTGTCCGCTAGTAGTACTGTCCCATGGTTACTACTTTTCCCCTTTAGTGCTTTTGTACACATTACCCTTTTATTTGAATATGTAAGTAATATGTCTTGTGTTATCAGTCCATTGTATTAAGGATGAATGTATTATATATTAAATATATTTTCCTTTAGTGGTTGTACTTCAATGGTTGGATACTAATTATGCATTCATTCGGGGCGCGTACTTTCTATTTACGCATAATGGAAATAATTAAATTTTAAAACTTTCTGTTTAAGACTGTGACACACCTGGATTTAGTGATTGTGGTGCAATGACGATTGCGCTGCAGTTCTTATATTTAGGTGCGCTACAATAACTATGAATCATTTTCTTTAGTCATAAAATATTTAGCATCATTTAAGGAAATGTTATCAAGGCTAATCATATATATGTTATTGATCCTATGACCAAAAAACTTAACATTCTTATCATCCTTACCCTCAATTATGCAGCAATTTGAATAAACTATTACTCTATTCCCCTTATCACACAATTGACTAATGTTAAGCAAGTTATGTTTGTATCCTTCAATAAGTAAAACATTATCAATGGATGAGGAAGGGATCTTACCAACTTTACCAACTCTAAGAAAATTTCCTTTGTTGTTGTCACCATAAGTCATATGACCACTCTTCTAGGGTACAATGAAGGAAAACTTGGAGCCATCACCGGTCATATGCTTGGAGCATCCACAATCAAGGCACCAACTTGAGCTTTTGGACTTCAAGCATACCTACAACACACATTCAAGTTTTAACATTTGGTCCCCAAATTGTCTTGGGTCCTTGTGTGTTAGAAATAGGCACGGTTCCCTTAGGAACCCAAACCATTTTAGTTCCTACTTTGGTGTTTCTTTTCTTTCTAGTATTACATATAGATGCACTATGACCTTTCTTTCCACAATGAAAGCATTTGATAAAGGGGGTACTTGATGTTCTAGATGAAACAAAGAAATTATTGTAAGATTTTTTATGGTTAATTGGATTATATCCCAAACCGGCTTTTTGAAAAACACACCTTTGTTTCCCTAGTAACATATTCAAATTATCCCTTCCCAATGTAAATTTTGCAAGAGTATTTTTCAAGTCCTCAATTTCATTTTCAAGCGCTTTGCAAGAAGAACAAGATGAGGGTATGAGCGCATTATCATGTGAAAAACAAATCATGCATGATGAGTTAGCATCAATAAGTCCTAGAGTCTCATTTTTAACTTTGAGTTCTTCAATCTCCTTAGTTAAAATAGAAATTTTGTTAGTCATTAAGGAGATTGTTTTGTTGGAAGTTAAAACCATTTTAGTGAGTCTCATGGATTCATCATGCAATTCTTGAAAGGCATCTTGCAATTCACTATATGAAGGAGAAAGTTCAAGATTAGTTGAGGTTACCTCCTTTTCACTTTCTTCTTCTTCTTTTCCATTTGCCATAAGGCAAAGATGGGCTTCCTCCTCTTCCAAATCATCGGTGGAGTCCATATCGTTGTCTTCCCATGCAATCTATGCTCTCCTTCCTTTTCTTTGCTTGAAAGACTTCTTTTCAAATTTCTCCATCTTCTTTTGATAAACCGGATATTCCATATTCATGTGCCCCGGTTTTCCACATTCATAGCAAGTTGGAGTGGATGAAGTTCCTTCTCCCTTTTGATATGACTTCTTAGGAGGAAACAAAGGTCTTCTTTGATTTCCTTTCTTCTTGAGAAATCTTCCAAATTTCTTCACAAGGAGGCTGAAATTTTCTTCATTCATCTCGATATTGTCTAGATCATTTCCACCATCTTCATCTTCATATTCAATTGAGGAAGAAGTGGCTTTGAGAGCAATCCTCTTTTTCTTCTTATCTTGCTCCTCATTTTGATTTAGTCAATTTAGCTCCAACTCATGCTCTTGAAGCTTTCCAAAGAGGGTGGCCAAGGTCATTGTGGCAAGATTTCTTGACTCCGATATGGCCGTCACTTTGGGTTGCCAACTCCTGCTCAAGCATCTCAAGACTTTGTTAATAAGATCTTCATTGGCAAAAGTTTTTTCCAATAAAGCAAGATGATTAACTATATGAGTAAATTATTTTTTGCATATCTAGAATACTTTCTAAATAATTCATATTCATGAATGAGTATGTTAATTCTAGACCTTTTTACCTCACTTGTACCTTCATGGGTTACTTGCAATGTATCCCATATTTCTTGAGCGGTCTTACAATTTGACACCGTAAAAAATTCATCATACCCTAAAGAAGTAGTGATGATATTTTTGGCTCTCAAGTTGTATTGGACCTTCTTCTTGTCATCATCGGTCCATTCATTTCTTGGTGTATTTGTTCTAACACCATCAATAAGACGTGTGGGGATAAAAGGACCATTTTCAACAGCATCCCACACATCAATATCAATAGCTTCAATAAAAATCTTTATCCTTTCTTTCCAATATGCATAATCATCCCCATTGAAAAAAGGAGGTCTATTTATAGAAGAACCTTCATTAGAAAAATCATTTGAAGCCATCTTTTCTCTTGAAGCGGCTATACTCTTTATACAAGAGTCTAGCTCTGATACCACTTGTTACCAAGTGGATTTAATACTCAAGAGGGGGGGTGAATTGAGTTTATAAAAACTTTTCACAAATCCTTTATAAAAGGCTTGATTATCAATTTTCGTTGAAGCTATTGTTTATTAGAAATGAATGAATAGAGAGAGAAAAGGGCTTATACTTACAAGTAAGACAATCAATCAAGATAGAGTGCAAAATATTCAATGAAAACTGTACACAAAGTAAAGGAGATGAGTTTAGGAAGACAAACATAAAGCTTTATCCTGGTTCAACCACCAATCCACTTGTGATCTACGTCTAGTCCTCAAGTAAACACCCGAGATTTCCACTATATCTTCAAGCTTCAAACAAGTGTTTGACAACCTTTACAAGATGAAGCACTCAACACACCTTGGGATATCTCACCCTTGTGTTTGAGTCTCAAAAACAAAGGGATACCTCACCCTTACAGTCCTTTGAGGGATACCTCACCCTCACTACAGATTACATAATGATTGAATGGATGGAAACTCTCTCAAAGAGTAGATAATACAAATTGAAGCTTACAGGTTTTTGATGATTTACACTTTAGCTCAAAAACAGGGAGAAATCTAAAGAGAATATGTAATGCACGAATTGATGTTAAAACAAAGTTTTTCAGAATGTTTCTCTAATTCCATTAATGCCCAATAACCTTGCTTTTAAAGCCCATTGAGAAATAGAGCAGTTGGGGTGGTTGAGAAGCATTAAATGCTTCATTATGTCTGTTGCACTTTGTTTTTGAAAACCCTGTTATTCGAATAACACGATGGTTATTCGAATAAAGCTTTAAATGGCATTCAGAGGAAAAGCTTACTGGAGACCTTTATTCGAATAACACGATGGTTATTCGAATAAGTCACTTAAAAACATGTTTTTGGAAAAACATGTTATTCGAAAATGTGTTATTCGAATAACCTATTCGAATGCTGAAGTGCCAGAATTTTCTTAAAAGGTTTATTCGAATAAAACAAGGTTTATTTGAATAAAACTTGATCAGATTTACAGACTTAGCTTCCCTGACTTTTGTTATTTGAATAAGATGAGTCTTATTCGAATAAATCTAATTTCGTTTGAATATTTGCTTTCACCTGACTTCTGTTATTCGAATAAAACAACCTTTATTCGAATAAGCTATATAAAACTTGTTTAGTCAGTTATGATGCAATGCTAAGGAATTTCAAGTGTTCTTATAAATGACCATTTTATCCTAAATGTACTGTTTTATATTTTTCTGTATGTTATAAAATTTATTTGACTTTTTCATGATTATATTTAAGTATTTTGTGTGATTTACTCCGAGTCAAGAAAATAATAATTTTCAGGCCGGGGAAATCTCATTTTAATTATTCGGAGCTGGGGGATCTTACTAAACCTAATTCTGAGTGATATGAATATTAATCTTTTAATTTTTAGGATTTAACTGTGTAATAAAATAATTTTATATTACTATAATATTATTTTATTTGACAATGCTTACTGTTTTGAAAACAGTAGAAATCTGCTCCAAAATGACCATGGACCTGGAAAAGTCTGTGGGACCCATGTTTAGTGAACTAGTCAACGTTTTGGGCTAGACTAAATTCTAAGCCAATAGGAACAAGTCAACAATGTAGGCTTGAAAATTTTAGACCAATAGAAATCAAGTTCACAAAAATGGTTAGACTTGTTAAGGTGAAACTAGAAAGCTTAACCAAGTTAGCTTAAAACCTAACTAAGTTAACATAGGAAGCTTGTTTAGTAACTAAATGAAGTAACCTAGTTAGCTATCTACTTAAGCTTTAGTTAGAGAATGTTCTCAAAATATCAAGACAAACCTAGTTAACCTAAGTAACTATATAGTTAAGCTAGTAACTAAACAAACTAATCAATTTCATCTAAGTGTAACTAGAAAACCAAATGAAGCACAAACTTGGTTTGCTTCTCCTTGGAGCAATTCGGCCAAGAGCATTCAAGAAGCATCAAGAAGAGCTTAGTCACTTGCATGACTAGATTTCCTACACCAATTAGAGACAAGCTTGGAGCCAAAGCCTTTGTTCTCCACCCTTGATCAAATCTAGGGCCATTAGGTGATAGGAGGAGTCAACAAAGGAGGCCACCTCCTTTGGTGAAGCTCACGACCAAGTAGAGCTTTGGAGGGCTCTTCAATTCATTCTTCATCTTTGCTATCCCTAAAGCTTACACTTTCTCTCTTCAAGAACAAAAATCACCATTGTTGTTCCTTTGAGGAGCCATTCGGCCAACACTCATACACCACCATCCAACCTTCTAAAATTTCATCCAACCTTATTTCTCAAACCCAAATAACATTCTAAGAACATCTCTAGTTAGAGAAAAATTCATCTTAAGCTTGGAAAATCACTTTGGAGATTTTTCCTACAAGGTGAAGATTCTTGTTTTTCATTTCTAACTTGATTTCTAAGGTTCTAAGCCATGATTGATCCATGGTTTATGTTTTTCTCCTATAGTTATGACTCTTTAAATTTTTGTTTAAGATCTTTTAGGTTTTCTTGGAGGGTCACGAAATTCATAGGAAGGAGAATAGAAGGAGTTATCTTCCTTTAAGGTAAGAGAGAGATTTAATCTCATCAACCTTGTGTGGTGATGAGAAAATGGATTGTATGTGTGTGAAGAATCTATAAGGATTCATTTATGTGGTTGTTTACATGCTTTCCTATTTGTGTTTGATATTGTTTGTATGCATGTCTATAGCTTTAAAATATATTGCATGTGTTTATAAATGCATGATTATTAATTAGGATGTGAATAACATGTAAGGTTTGCATGAGTGTTCCAAAGAACACAACATGGAGCTCACGGCTTCACCAAGAAAAGAGAACCAAAATGTTCTCAACCATTTTCTAAAGGAAGGATTTAATGGAATTAGGTAAATTAATGAATTCCAAAATGATTTAGAAGATGGAAAATGATCCAAAGATCAAATGCAAAGATTTTGGTAAATTCGGCCAACATGTTTTTTTTATTATGTAATCAAATCTAAAATTTATTTTCCAAGTGTAGACTAGTTGTTTAACCTAAAAAGAATACATTTGTAATGGATTTTCAAGACTTAATAAAAGTAAACAAATTTTTATTAGAAATATGGTATCAAAGAAAAATAAACAAAATTCTTGAAAAATACTTACCTTTGAGTTTTAAAGTATAATGGTAATTTTCAAAGTGTATTTTGTAGTCATAAGACTAAACAAAGGAATTTTTAAAGGAAAACGTAGAAAATATCACTAAGTAGAATTATTAGACAAGATATTGTCAAAATTAATTAAAAGTGGTTAAGTAATAAAGAACGTTTCAAAAATAAAATTTATAATGTAAGGAAAAAATTCTACGTAATTTAAAAGTATTAAAAATAGCTTACACTTTTTAAAATAAAGATTTTAAAGCTTTACGGTTAAGAAAACGATTTAAAAATCTTAAGCGATTGAGAAAACGATTTAAAAACACTACGCGATTTTAAAAACAGTAAAATATATTTACGCGATTTAAAAACGTTTGTAAAAGTTTGTGAAAATGCGATAAAATTTATACGCGATTAATTGAAACAGTGAGTTTTGTAGTCGGGCCAAAGTGGTGGACCTGGACATGTTGAGATATGGTACTGTCAAGTGGAGACGTACTATATATTAGAATTTTGAGATTGAGGGCATTTTTGTAAATATGATAATATTTTGAGATTAAGGGTATTTTTGTAATTATATTCATGCATCAAGAGTTGTGCCAATTTGGTTGATATTGACAATTGATTGACAAGACGAATTACACCGTGTTATCGGTGTGATAGGCGTAGTGTGGTTCATTGAGTGGACTTGGAGGCATTAGTGTGCAGAGTATTCCACATGTGGACAGTTGGTCGCTCCTCTGGGTCATGGTAACTGGCAACACACTAATGATCTCGACACGCACTATTCTTAATCGAGATCTTGTGGAGACTGTTTAGTACAATGCCTGTAGTACACGACGTGTTTGGACTGTGTACTACTACATAATGTTGGATTGTGGGCTATAGACACGACGTTGGACAGTGTAATAGTTTGGTTGGGCAGCTTGAGGTACTGATAGTTCTTTACGAGTCATTCTCTCTGATGTTTGTGTCTAGCTCCATGGAGTAGGAATGAGTCATATGCATCTGCATTTATGTCATGCATCATAACATTATTATTTGTGATATTATATGATGTGTTAATTTGTGTTATTATTTATGATATTGTGGTATGCATTATTGTGTTAATTTGTGTTGTTATTCATGATACTGTATTAGGTATTATTATAATAAACTGCGACATTTGTTGTATTGTCATTTTCTTATTTGCCATGCTGGTATTGATGTAGATTGTCTCATCTCTTTATTTGTATGTGTTTCTGTATTATTATTTTATTTCTGTAAAGAGTTTAAGGAAGAGGTAGAGGAACAGCCTCTAGAGATTATGTATCCCGAAGATCAGCAGATGGACGATTAGTTTAACGAGGATGAGCCGTCAGATCATCCATACCATTTAGATTGATCTTGTGGTTATGGCATTGCCTGGATTCCTAAGTTTTGCGAGACTTGAGTTTCACGAAGATTCGGAGGCTTGGCGACTGCTCGAGGATCGAGGATCTACTTAGGACGTCTGACTGTGTCCCTGCGTGGAGAGTTTGATGGAGAGCCTGTTTTCACTATTACTTTATATTTACATTTAGAGATGCCTTTAGCGCTGAGACGTCACTGGGGAGGACTTTTTCGTACACCTAGTGAGATCAGTATAGTGTCGACAGCACAGACTCCTGTCCGTATGGCTGCGAGACGTCCTGGATTTTTATCACCCGAGGTTTCCTCTGAGAGTGATCCTTCGGAGGGTTAGAAATCTTTAGTGTGCACTTGGGCATGTCTATGTTTTGTATTATACTAACTCTTTACTGCTTTATTTACATATTTTGTAGTTGTAAATTATTCGTACAACTTATAACAAAATCATATGTATATTATGGTGTGTGATAATAGTTTGCTTTATTTTATGTTCCGTGTTATTTTATTTAATGATATCCAGTATAAAAGGAAAAATTTTACAACTTATTAATTATGTATTAAATGTTTTGTAACTTGGGTAGATTTTATTTTATTGCATTCATAAATGTGACATTCCCACAAGGGTGTTACATTAGTTAGTATCAGAGCCCAAGTTAGAGTCTTTTGGGGTTGTGGTTGGGTCTGTTTTTGCTTGTGTTGTGTGATTCTCTGAGATTTGTTTTCGAAAGGATACATCTAACTTTGTTTTGTTATGATTGAAGAAAGAGATGTCTGGCAGAAGAAGAACGCGTGCAAACGTGAATCGTAATGTGGACCCAATGATTACAGCTGCTGAGGTTATGCAGTGAATAGCAGAAGTAATTACTCAACAAAATCAGAGGGCAGCTCAACAGCAAGATACAATTGCTAATGCTCTGAATTTATCTGAGTTTAGGCGTAATAACCTGCCTCAATTTAGAGGCGAGTTTGACCCTGAGAAGGCAAGTCTCTGGATACAAGACTTGGAAAGAGTATTTGAAGGAATGGGATGCGCAGATAATAGAAAGGTGACATATGCTACCTTTATGCTAAGAGGAGATGACGAAAATTAGTGGAGAGGAACCCGCCGATTATTGCAAGCTGAAGGAACTAAGATTTCATGGGAAGTGTTTAGTGAGGTATTTCTAGAGAAGTATTTTTCTGCAAGTGCCCGACATGCTAAGGAGATGGAATTTTTTGGGTTGCGTCAGGGTAACATGACTATTGGGGAGTATGCTGCTAAGTTTGAGAGCTTGTCACAGTTCTCAAGATACTTTCAAATTCAACATGATGAGGCATGGAAGTGCCGTAAGTTTGAGGAAGGACTAAGGGTATAACTGAAGCAAGGAATGCTACCTATGAGGATGAATGAGTTTCCTGCTTTAATAGATACGTGTCGACGACTCGAGGAGTTGGAGCCATCATGAGATTGTAGAAATTGTAACTTTGGACCGACCAGGTTCCAAAGAGGAGGTAACAACAATAACAGCCGATTTTAGCGCAAGCCTTATTCGAGACCACCGGGGAATCAACCTCAACGTCCACCTATTGGGGGAAGTTCTAGTGGTAACAGAGCTGGTCAAAATATGGCGTTCACGCCAAGGTTTCCTCTGAGAGTGATCCTTCAGAGGGTTAGAAATCTTTGGTGTGCACTTGGGCATGTCTATGTTTTGTATTATACTAACTCTTTACTGCTTTATTTACATATTTTGTAGTTGTAAATTATTCATACAACTTACAACAAAATCATATGTATATTATGGTGTGTGATAATAGTTTGCTTTATTTTATGTTCCGTGTTATTTTATTTAATGATATCTAGTATAAAAGAAAAAAATTTATAACTCATATTAATTATGTATTAAATATTTTGTAACTTGGGTAGATTTTATTTTATTGCATTCATAAATGTGACATCCCCACAAGGGTGTTACACGTCCAGTCCTTAAGTAAACACCTGAGATTTCTACTATATCTTCAAGCTTCAAACAGGTGCTTGACAACATTTACAAGATGGAGCACTCAACACACCTTGGGATACCTCACCCTTGTTCTTAAGTCTCAAAAACAAAGGGATACCTCACCCTTACAGTCCTTTGAGGGATACCTCACCCCCACTACATATTACACAATGATTGAATGGATGGAAACTCTCTCAAAGAGCAGATAATATAAATTGAAGCTTATAGGTTTTTGATGATTCACACTTTAGCTCAAAAACAGGGAGAAATCTGAAGAGAATATGTAATGCACGAATTGATGTTAAAACAAAGTTTTTCAGAATGTTTCTCTAACCCCATTAATGCCCAACAACCTTGCATTTAAAGCCCATTGAGAAATAGAGCCGTTGGGATGGTTGAGAAGCATTAAATGCTTCATTATGTCCATTGCACTCTGTTATTGAAAACCCTATTATTCGAATAACACGATGGTTATTCAAATAAAGCTTTAAATGGCATTCAAAGGAAAAGCTTAGTGGAGACCTTTATTCGAATAACACGATGGTTATTCGAATAAGTCACTTAAAACATGTTTATGGAAAAACATGTTATTCGAATAAAATAGGATTTATTTGAATAACCCATTCGAATGCTGAAGTGCCAGAATTTTCTTAAAAGGTTTATTCAAATAAAATAGGATTTATTCGAATAAAACTTGATCAGATTTACAGACTTGGCTTCCCTGACTTTTGTTAGTGAAATAAGATGAGTCTTATTCGAATAAATCTAATTTTGTCTGAATATTTGCTTTCACCTGACTTCTGTTATTTGAATAAAACAACCTTTATTCGAATAAGCTATGTAAAACTTGTTTAGTCAGTTGTGATTATAAGATTTTTGGCACTTAAAAAAAATTCTTTGGGAAACCAAAAACCATTTTTGAAGCTCCTCTTCTTTTTTTACTTTTAAAACAATTTTGCTTTTCACGTTCTTTTTGAAAGATAGGTTATGGAGCAATTGTGTGAAGCTCATTATACCTTTACATATTGATTTAGATCCTAATTCTAGTTCTAAAGGTCTTAGACTTGAACTTGCAACATCTTCAAGTTTGTTATCATCAAAACAACATCTTCATAGGTTGATAGCCAATCACATTCTCCTCCTTTTTGATGATGACAAACAATCATTGAGAAAAGGGTTAGTTTCACAAATTGGAATTCACAAAATTTAAATGAGAGACTTACTCCTCCTCTTATTTGTGAGAGGAGAATTAATTATCAGAGTTATGCGCAGCTCCTCCTTTCTTTCGGAATCCTTGATCCTTTTTAAGAAAGATTGTCTATCCTGTCTTTTCTTAATACAATCTCCAAAATTGTCAAAAACAATTATAACTTTTTCTCCCCCTTTTGTCATTATTAAAAAAATGGGGCATGGTAAAGTTAAGGTAAACAAGAGATGTCTAAATTAGATCAATATATATAAACTCAGTTATATATCCAAACTTAGGATTGATTCTCATAAGCACACAATAAGCAAGATAAGGAGAATATAAATCCAAAATAAGTAAACATGCTTATTTATTAAAATGAAAAAGCCAATAACATTGATCTATGAATCCAAAAACAACTACTCATAGGCAGAAACAACAATGTGAATCACAAATAGGGATCCTAAAACTAGCTGGGAATCCTAGAAATATGGATCTAACGGAGGGGAACTGGGAGCTTGTCCAAATATCAAAGCTCTCAAGGCAGCTTGTTCTTGCTCTATAGCCTCAAGCCGGTCAAAGATGATGCTGTTAGTGTTCTCCATATACGTCTTGAGGTTGAGCATGGTCATCAGAAGTTGTTCATTGGACACAGGAGCAGCAGATACATCAGCTGCAGGAGCACCATCCTCAGGAACATCACCAGGGGCAGTAGGGGTATTTCCCTCAAGAACCTCTTCTTCTTCAGCTCCAGCTTCACCTACCTAATCAGGATATACCTAACCTTCAGCATTGGTGTTGACCATCTTCATCTTTTTCAGAGTGTATTGCCCAAATATGTTGAAATGTGTCAACACAACAGCTTGTTCTGTTTCCAGAGTATGAGCGTAGTCCCGTAGAAAGGCTGTGATAAGCAACGCATAAGGCAACTCATCCCGTTCTTTCCCTTTAGCCTTCATCATGTGCTTGCCGATAAAATTTGGCCAATTAATCTTGTGGCCCTTCTTCAGGATCCACATCATGCAAATGTCGTCCTCCGACAGGTAGGCATAATTCCCAGCACGAGGGGCAAGAATATACGCGTAGGCATAATGAAGGAGCCTTTCTTGGCTTTTTAGCATTCCTTCCTTCTATCCAACTTTGCGAATCACTGTGCCAGGTTTTACAACCAGATTAATGGCTTTGTCTCTGTTGTTGTCCAGAGGCCTGTTCTTTTCTTCAATGAGAGGTCCAGTAGCTCTCATGCCAAACTTGTCCATCCATTTGGCAGGAGTGATTACGATTTGTTGATCTCAGACCTCAGAAACAATGTTCTCATTTTCAAGATGGAGATTACAGAAGAACATCTTTACCAGGTCAAGGTAGATTTTGTCCCTTTAGCAGCACATTCTTAATATGCCTTGGTGTTACAGCTGATCCAAGAAGCCAAAACATTCTTCCTTTTCGAACCAGGGAAGATCAATGTATTTTGGTTGAACCACATTTCGCATAATGAAGCTTTTGAAGAAACGAGCTTGATCTTCATCGTATGATGAAAGCCTACGGAGATCTAGAGGATTGTTGGTGGGTGCCGTCTTGGTGCAAGGACGTTTAGAAGAGGAAGGCATAGTGTAAAAGAGATGTGGGTATGAGTTTTGGAGTGAGAGAGTAGAGATTGGAGTGAGAGAGAAGAGATGGGATTGAGAGAGATGTGTAGGTGAATGCAAAGGAGAAGAGAACCCAAGAATGACAACAACGTGGAAATGAGTTGTGAGCTGATACATATTAATAAGATCCCGTGTTTTATTCGAACAAATATTGTGTTATTCAAATAAAATTTAAGTAAGTGAAACGTCTTGACATTTCTGTCAAGCATTATTCGAATAAACTGCATGTTATTCAAATAAAATTTAAGTGAATGAAATGTCTTGACATTTTTGTGAAGCATTATTCGAATAAAACTCGTGTTATTCAAATAACACAGTTCATGTAACATACGTTCAAATGTGTCTGTGAAAATTTATTCGAATAAAGGTTACTTTATTCGAATAAGATATACGAAATATCATATTTTGGCAGCAACAGGAATATGTTATTCGAATAAATTTTGCTTTATTCGAATAAGGCTTTTAGAAAAATAGAATCATATAAGTTTAAATCAGCAGAATGAAGAAAAACTTCTTACCCAATCCATGAGGTTCCTGCAAAACAAAATTAGGGGAATCTCCGATGCCCAAGTCTGTAAATATTCATGATCAAATTAAAGCAATAATTCAATAAACTATGAGAGATTGTGCAGCAAAGATGACATGTTATACAACGGAGACAAGTTGTGTAGACATCTAGCTTATGCATGATTGATCTAATATGCCAAGTTCATTCCTTAAGTAGAAAAATGCCTCTTTTGCCAATAGTTTAGTGAAAATGTCAACTAGTTGCTTAATGGTTTCCACAAATTCAAGCAAGCAATCACCTTTTTGCACATGATCTCTTATGAAATGATATCTTATTTCTATGTGCTTTGTTCTTGAGTGCAAGATGGGATTCTTAGACAGATTGATTGCACTAGTGTTATCACATCTTATAGGGATGTGATCTAACTCAAGACCATAGTGTAGAAGTTGTTGCTTCATCCAAAGGATTTGAGCACAACAACTTCCAACTGTAACATATTCAACTTCAACTGTTGACAATGCCACACTATTTTGCTTCTTGCTGTGCCAAGAAACTAATGAGCTTCTAAGCAAGTGGTATGTCCCACTAGTACTCTTCCTATCCAATTTGCAACCAGCAAAATCAGAATCGGAATAACCAATTAGGCTATATGAGGCACCCTTAGGGTACCACAATCCCATTTGTGAAGTGCCTATTAGATATTTCATAATATGTTTTACAGCACTTAGGTGAGATTCTTTAGGATTTGCTTAATATCTAGCACACATGCATACACTAAACATGATATCAGGCCTACTTACGGTAAGATAAAGAAGTGAGCCAATCATACCTTTACATTTTATAATTTCTACTGATTTACCTCCTTCATCTTTGTCCAAGTAACAAGATGTACCCATTGGTGTTGCCATTTGCTTGGCACCTTCCATTCCAAACTTCTTGAGCAATTCCTTGCAGTACTTGGATTGACTTATGAAAGTCTCATCCCTTGTTTGCTTGATTTGAAGACCAAGGAAGAAGTTGAGTTCCCCCATCATGGACATCTCAAACTCACTTTGCATAATTTTAGCAAATTCTTTACAAAAAGAGTCATTAGTAGCACCGAATATGATATCATTAACATATATTTGAATAAGAAGAATGTCATGCTTTTTATGTTTGATAAAAAGAGTGGTGTCAACCTTTCCTCTTAGAAAAACCATTTTCTAAAAGAAACTTGCTCAACCTTTCATACCAAGCTCTAGGAGCTTGTTTCAAGCCATACAAGGCCTTTTTAAGTTTAAAAACATGGTTGGGCAGTTCAAAGTTTTCAAAACTGGGAGGTTGATCCACATATACTTCTTCTTGTATGAAACCATTTAAAAAAGCACTTTTGACATCCATTTGAAAAAGTTTGCAAGTAACATTCTAATGGCTTCTAGTCTAACTACGGGGGCACATATTTCTTCATAATCTATACCTTCTTCTTGATTATAACCCTTAGCTACAAGCCTTGCTTTGTTTCTTATTATTAAGTTCGTTTCATCAAGTTTGTTCCTTAAAACCCATTTGATGCCAATTATGGGATGATCATTGGGCCTTGGAACTAATTCCCAAACTTGATTCCTCTCAAATTGGTTTAGTTCATCTTGCATGGCCAAGATCCAATGTTCATCATTAATGGCCTCATTTATGTTTTTAGGTTCAACTTGAGAAACAAAAGACATATGATTACATACATCTCTAAGAGAGTTACGAGTGATTACCCTTTTGATACATCACCTATCACTTTGTCAAGAGGATGATATCTTGATGTTCTCCATTCCTTGGGAAAATCTATGATTTGAGAGTCCTCTTGTCTTGGGGAATCATATGGGCTTTCTTCTTGCTTCTTGACTTATTTTTCTTGATTTTCTAGGTGAATTCTTGCAAGGATTTCTGCAACATCATCAACAAGCTCTTTTCTTGGCTCGTTTGGGTTAGTTTCATCAAATGCAACATGTATGGACTCTTCTATGATCATAGTTTGTTTGTGATAAACCCTAAAGGCCTTACTATGTATAAAATAACTAAGAAATATTCCCTCATCAGATTTTGCTTCAAACTTCCCCAAGTTATCCTTTCCATTATTTAAAATAAAACATTTACATCCAAAAATATGAAAGTGTGAGACATTTGGTTTCCTTCCTTTGTATAATTCATAGGGAGTTTTCTTTAAAATTGGCCTAATTAGAGCCCTATTCATAACATAACAAGTGGTGTTAATCGCATCCGCCTAAAAATACTTAGGAAGGTTGGCCTCATTGAGCATAGTTCTTGCCATTTCTTCTAAAGATCGATTTTTCCTTTCTACAACACCATTTTAAATGGTGTTCTAAGGGCCGAAAAATTATGCTTAATACCATGTTCATCACAAAAAGTTTCAAATTCATGATTTTCAAATTTACCACCATGATCACTTCTTATGAATGCAATACAAAAACCTTTTTCGTTTTGGATAACTTTAGTAAGCTTTTTGAATGATTGAAAGGCATCATTTTTGTGAGATAAGAATAATGTCCATGTAAACCTAGAGAAATCATCCACAATCATTAAGGCATAACAATTCCCACCAAAGCTCATAGTTCTAGAGAGACCAAAAAGATCCATGTGCAAAAGTTGTAGAGGTCTAGAAGTTGAAACCTCATTTTTAGCTTTAAAAGAGACCTTTACTTGTTTTCCCTTTTAACATGCATCACAAAGTTTATCTTTTTCAAATTTGAGCTTTGGAAGACCAATTACTAGTTCTTTATAAACTAATTTGTTTAAGTGATCCATGTGAATGTGAGGAATTCTTCTATGCCATAACTATCAATCATTTTCTTTAGTCATAAAGCATTTAGCATCATTTGAGGAAATGTTATTAAGGCTAATCATATATATGTTATTGACCCTATGACCAACAAACTTAACATTCTTATCATCCTTACCCTCAATTATGCAGCAATTTGAATTAACTATTACTATATTTCCCTTATCACACAATTGACTAATGCTAAGCAAGTTATGTTTGAGTCCTTCAACAAGTAAAACATTATCAATAGATGAGGAAGGAATCTTACTAATTTTACTAACTCCAAGAATCTTTTCTTTGTTGTTGTCACCATAAGTCACATGACCACTCTTCTTGGGTACAATGAAGGAAAACTTGGAGCCATCACCAGTCATGTACTTGGAGCATCCACTATAAAGGTACTAACTTGAGCTTTTGGACTTCAAGCGTACCTACAACACACATTCAAGTTTTAACATTCGGTCCCCAAATTGTCTTAGGTCCTTGTGTGTTAGAAATAGGCATGGTGCCCTTAGGAACCCAAACCATTTTAGTTCCTACTTTGGTGTTTCTTTTCTTTCTAGCATTACATATAGATGCACTATGTCCTTTCTTTCCACAATGAAAGCATTTGATAAAGGGGGTACTTGATGTTCTAGATGGAACAAAGAAATTATTGTAAGATTTTTTATGGTTAATTGGATTATATCTCAAATCGGCTTTTTGAAAAACACACCTTTGTTTCCCTAGTAACATATTCAAATTATCCCTTTCCAATGTAAATTTTGCAAAAGTATTTTTCAAGTCTTCAATTTCATTTTCAAGTGCTTTACATGAAGAACAAGATGAGGGTGTGGGCGCATTATCATGTGAAGAACAAATCATGCATGATGAGTTAGCATCAATAAGTCCTAGAGTCTCATTTTCAACTTTGAGTTCTTCAATCTCCTTAGTTAAAATAGAAATTTTGTTAGTCATTAAGGAGATTGTTTTGTTGGAAGTTAAAACCATTTTAGTGAGTCTCATGGATTCATTATGCAATTCTTGAAAGGCATCTTGCAATTCACTATATGAAGGAGAAAGTTCAAGATTAGTTGAGGTTACCTCGGTTTCACTTTCTTCTTCTTCTTCTCCATTTGCTATAAGGCAAAGATGGGCTTCCTCCTCTTCTGAATCATCAGTGGAGTCCATATCGTTGTCTTCCCATACAATGTATGCTCTCCTTCCTTTTCTTTCCTTGAAAGGCTTCTTTTCAAATTTCTCCATCGTCTTTTGATAAACCGGACATTCCATCTTCATGTGCCCCAGTTTTTCATATTCATAGCAAGTTGGAGTGGATGAAGTTCCTTCTCCCTTTTGATATGACTTCTTAGGAGGAAATAGAGGTCTTCTTTGATTTCCTTTCTTCTTGAGAAATCTTCCAAATTTCTTCACAAGGAGACTAAAATTTTCTTCATTCATCTCGATGTTGTCTAGATCATTTCCATCATCTTCATCTTCATATTCAATTGAGGAAGAAGTGGCTTTGAGAGTAATCTCCTTTTTCTTCTTATCTTGCTCCTCGTTTTGATTTAGTCAATTTAACTCCAACTCATGCTCTTGAAGCTTTCCAAAGAGGGTGGCCAAGGTCATTGTGGCAAGATTTCTTGACTCCGATATGGCCGACACTTTGAGTTGTCAACTCCTGCTCAAGCATCTCAAGACTTTGTTAATAAGATCTTCATTGGCAAAAGTTTTTCCCAATAAAGCAAGATGATTAACTACATGAGTAAATCGTTTTTGCATATCTAAAACACTTTCCCCTTGATTCATTCTAAATAATTGATATTCATGAGTGAGTATGTTAATTCTAGACCTTTTTACCTCACTTGTACCTTCATGGATTACTTGCAATGTATCCCATATTTCTTAAGCGGTCTTACAATTTGACATCGTAAAAAATTCATCATACCCTAAAGAAGTAGTGATGATATTTTTAGCTCTCAAGTTATATTGAACCTTCTTCTTGTCATCATCGGTCCATTCATTTCTTGGTGTATTTGTTCTAACACCATCAATAAGACGTGTGGGGATAAAAGGACCATTTTCAATAGTATCCTACATATCAATATCAATAGCTTCAATAAAAATCTTCATCCTTTCTTTCCAATATGTATAACCATCCCCATTGAAAAAGGGAGGTCTATTTATAGAAGAACCTTCATTAGAAAAATCATTTGAAGCCATCTTTTCTCTTGAAGCGGCTAAACTCTTTATACAAGAGTCTAGCTCTGATACCACTTGTTACCAAGTGGCTTCAATACTCAAGAGGGGGTGAATTGAGTTTATAAAAACTTTTCACAAATCTCTTATAAAAGGCTTGATTGTCAATTTTTGTTGAAGCTATTGTTTATTAGAAATGAATGAATAGAGAGAGAAAAAGGCTTATACTTACAAGTAAGACAATCAATCAAGATAGAGTGCAAAATATTCAATGAAAACAGTACACAAAGTAAAGGAGATGAGTTTAGGAAGACAAACCCAAAGCTTTATCCTGGTTCAACCACCAATCCACTTGTGGTCTACGTCCAGTCCTCAAGTAAACACCCGAGATTTTCACTATATCTTTAAGCTTCAAACAGGTGCTTGACAACCTTTACAAGATGAAGCACTCAACACACCTTGGGATACCTCACCCTTGTGGTTGAGTCTTAAAAACAAAGGGATACCTCACCCTTACAGTCCTTTGAGAGATACCTCACCCTCACTACAGATTACATAATGATTGAATGGATGGAAACTCTCTCAAAGAGCAGATAATACAAATTGAAGCTTATAGGTTTTTGATGATTCACACTTTAGCTCAAAAACAGGGAGAAATCTGAAAAGAATATGTAATACACGAATTGATGTTAAAACAAAGTTTTTCAGAATGTTTCTCTAACCTCATTATTGCCCAACAACCTTGCATTTAAAGCCTATTGAGAAATAGAGTCGTTGGGGTGGTTGAGAAGCATTAAATGCTTCATTATGTCCATTGCACTCTGTTTCTGAAAATCTTGTTATTCAAATAACAGTATGGTTATTCAAATAAAGCTTTAAATGGCATTCTGCGAAAAAGCTTACTGGAGACCTTTATTCGAATAACATGATGGTTATTCGAATAAGTCACTTAAAAACATGTTTTTCGAAAAACATGTTATTCGAATAAAGCATGGTTTATTCGAATAACCCATTCGAATGCTGAAGTGCCAGAATTTTCTTAAAAGGTTTATTCGAATAAAACAAGGTTTATTCGGATAAAACTTAATCAGATTTACAGACTTGGCTTCCCTGACTTTTGTTATTCGAATAAGATGAGTCTTATTCGAATAAATCTAATTTCGTTTGTATATTTGCATTCACCTGACTTCTGTTATTCAAATAAAACAACCTTTATTCAAATAAGCTATGTGAAACTTGTTTTGTCAGTTGTGATGCAATGCCAAGGAATTTCAAGTGTTCTTATAAGATTTTTGGCATTCAAAAAAAAAATCTTTGGGAAACCAAAAACCATTTTTGAAGCTCCTCTTCTCTTTTTGTTGTTAAAACAATTTTATTTTTCAAGTTGTTTTTGAAAGATAGGTTATGGAGCAATTGTGTGAATCTCATTATACCTTTGCATATTGATTTAGATCCTAACTCTAGTTCTAAAGGTCTTGGACTTGAACTTGCAACATCTTCAAGTTTGTTATCATCAAAACAACATCTTCATGGGTTGATAGCTAATCACATAAGCAAGCCAAGCGAAATAGGCAACGAAGATGAGATCTTAGCTCTGATACCATGTGAGATTCCAACTTAAAACTAATTGACATTGAGTGGAGTGACCTGTTGTAACCGGGATCGCGATAGGACTACCAAAAATATATATAAGTTTCTGAAAATAAGTGGAGTTGCCACCAATTTTTTTTTAAATTGGAAAAACATTAGAAAAATCATTTTATTAAGAAAACTGGCTTTTTGGAAAATGAGTTTGGATTCGGGAGTCGATTATAGATAAGGAAGATATTAGCACGCTACACTGTCCGTTCTAAGGACAGTACCTTAAGTTAGTGATACAAATTTTAATAATATCAAAATATTTTTATTTTACCCTTTTTTTTAAAAAAAAAAAGAAAGAAAAAATGTAATTATTTATGAAAGAAAAAGAAACCACCAAATTATGAAAATTTAATTTTGGCTTGACAGAATAATGACTTCGCTCCTACGTATTCCTGGGTACAATGGAAAAATCAAAGTCACGTCATTCTTTAGAAAATAAGTGTGGGTTGGTTGTTTTTAATTTCGAAAAAAAGGGTTTTGTTTTGAAAATTCATTAGTTTTTTTTATGTTTTTTTTAAATCGAATCATCAAGTTATCACAACTTAAATGATTATAAAAATACAAGATTAATAAGTTGTCACAGCTCAGCTAATCTCATTTTATTCTTCTCAACAAGTTCAATTAAGATCAAGTAACATGTCAACAAATAAGTGCATCAATAAAGCAAACAAGTAAACTAAACTCAAATCAAACCAACTCAAAGAAATCAAATTTTTATTTATATATTTTCTTTGTATTATTATTAAGGCTAGTCTCTAAACTACCTAGGCAAACTAGCCTTAGCCCAAAGAAAGAGAAACAAGAAACTCAACCCATTAATTAAAAAACTCCTCCAATACCAACTATTTTATTTTATTTTATGCTTTCATTTTTTTTATTTTTTTTGGGTCTTTTTTTTACGGGCTTCCAACGAGGCTGAACGACCCAAATTCAAAAGAACTTAAACTAACTATTTAGCATCTGAACAAAGAGAGGTCCTAGTGCTGAGCCTTGGGAACGAACAAATGATAATGGTGTAAAAGGAAAAAGTATGGTCGGATCGTTTGGTGGTGTGCAGCTCCAGTGTCGACGCATGGTGGCGCGGCACGGATGGAGAGCACTCAAGGTGACATGACTACTGTTTGCTCATGGTGGTGGGTGGGGTGCAGTGGTGCTGAGCGTTTGGATGGCAGAAATGATATAATTTTGGGCCCAGGACCGAATGCTCATGAGGATAATGGACCTAACAGTGACAATCAGCCCAGAGTAAGGCCAAGTAGAGCAAGAAGGTAGTCCAAATGGATGGCTGACTAACAGTGAGACCTTCTTACACGTCCTTTATTTAGCATCTTTTCTATTTAGATTTCCTTTTACATTTCCTTATGATTATGCACATTTGCAGTTTTGCACTTTTAGTTAAAAGCATTTTGTACGGGTCACTATACACTTGTCAGTGGATCCACAATTGTAGGAACTAAACATACTATAAATAGAAAATGAATGAAAGAGGAAAAGAGGAAAAAACTTGGACAATTTTATTATGTTATTGTATTTCCCTTTCCCTGGTGTTCCCTCTACTCGAAAGAGGTTATTTCTGATCCCAGCAGTATCAATTTGGTGCTTTCATTGACTCTTCAATGCCTCCCAAACCAGACAAATCCGATAAACCCAATGATGACATCCTTAACCAACTGCGAGATATGCAAATTTCCATGGAACAAAACCTACAAACCTTCATCATCACCCAAATCCACTCCCAGTTTGCCCTATTCCGAGACCAATTCACCATGACCTCCACACCATCTCCCCAACCAAAAAGCCCCAAAATATACCTTAACCCTTTTGACGGCTCTGACCCTCTGGACTCGATTTTCCAAGCAAAGTAGTATTTCGAGCTCAATCAAACACCCCCACATCAGAGACTTAACCTTATCCTTTTTCTTTATGCAAGGTCCGACATTAGGGTGGTTCAAGTGGCTCCACTCCAATAATCAACTCACAACGTGGGAAGCTTTCACCCGAGCCTTAGGGCTCCGATTTGGACCATCCACATTCGAGAACCATCAGACAGCTTTATTTCAGCTCCACCAAATCGGGACAGTCATGGACTATCAATCCCAGTTCAAAACCTTGGCAAATCGAGTCGTGGGCATGTCACCAGAGTTATTCCTCAATTGCTTTATCTCAGGGTTACGCAATGAGATTCAACGCGACCTTGCCGTTTTGCGACCTCGTTCCATCTCGGAGGCCATCAGAATGGCCAAATTAATTGAGGCAAAACTTCTAGATTCTAAGGCTGCTTATTCCAAAGAACCACGTTTCACCACCCCTCCTTCACCACGCCAAGATCCTAGCTCAGTACTTGGCACCCCACCCACCTCCACCAATCTCCCGATTCACCAAGTCTCCTCCTCAGAAATCGTAGATCGCAAGGCAAAAGGCATTTGTTATTATTGCGATGAGAAATTTGCGTCAGGGCACCATTGTCAAGGCAAGAAGTTTCACCTTCTTCTAACCGATGATCCACAAACTAACCTATATGATCCACCCATTCTAGATAGCAACCCAATTGACACAGGCCCTATTCTTGACCCAGCAACACTCGACACCATACCCACCTTGAACTCGACCCATTTTCAGCTCTTCCAAGCCACTCTCCAGGGGTCTCCCTCCCCACGAACCCTTAGAATCCATGGCCATATTCGCGAACTCAACGTCACCATCCTCATTGACTCTGGTAGCTTGCACAACATCATGCAACCACGCATTGTAGAATTTTTAGACCTTCCAGTGGTGGCACACACACCCTTTGCGGTGGTCATTGGGAATGGTGATTCCATTCAATGTTCAGGAACTTGTGTTGATGTCCTGGTTACATTGTCCAACCAGTTATTCCACATACCCTTCTACATCTTATCCATACATGGGGCGGACCTAGTTCTTGGGGTCCAGTGGCTCCAAACACTTGGGTCATTCCTATCAGATTATTCAGTACCCTCAATCTAGTTCTCTTACAACCAGCAACCTGTCACATTAGTTGGTACTCCTGCCAACAAGCCCAATCCAACTTCCTTAGCCTAATTTAGCCGTTTTGTGTTTACCAAGTCCATAGCCTCCCTTCACTTAGTTACCATCACCCAACTTGAAGAAGCCACACCACCCGACCCTAACCCCCACAACCTTCCCTTCGATCCCACTTCCTTACACCCTGACATCGCCGCCCTACTACTCCACTTCACTTTCATTTTTAGAACCCCATAAGGCCTTCCCCCCAACCATAGCCAAGACCACTATATCCATTTACTCCATGATCCCAAACCAATCAATTAAGCCCTATAAATATCTCTAATGCCAAAAAGAAGTAATGACTCGGATGATTAAAGACATGCTTCAAGAGGGGATTATCAAACCAAGCACAAGCCCTTTCTCGTCCCTAGTTTTATTGGTTCGAAAGAAGGATGGAACTTGGCGTTTCTATGTGGATTATTGCGCCCTTAATGCGATTACGGTTAAAGATCGGTTCCCAATTCTCACGGTCAATGAGCTGTTAGATGAGCTCCATGGCTCTACAGTTTTCTCCAAACTAGACCTCCGATCTAGATATCATCAAATACTTCTCTACCTAATAGATATATTTAAAACAGCTTCTCGCACCATCGACAGTTATTTTGAGTTCCTTGTTATGCCCTTCGAACTCACTAATGCACCGTCCACCTTCCAAGTGACAATGAATGATGTTTTTCGGGAGTTCTTATACAAGTTTGTGCTCGTCTTCTTCAATGACATTCTGATTTACAGTAAAGACTAGCCTACCCACATGAGCCACTTGCGTCAGGTTCTCCAATTGTTGGATCACCATAAGTTGTTTGCTAAATATTCTAAGTGCCAATTTGGGTTGGGCCAAGTGAACTATTTGGGCCATGTTATATCCAAGGAGGGGGTGGCAGCTGATCCCTCCAAGCTCCAGGCGATCCAAAATTGGCTCATTCCCCATTCAGTCTCGGCCCTTAAAGGATTCTTGGGCCTCTCTGGTTATTAAAAACGTTTTATCCTTAATTATGCAGCAATCACCAGCCTATTGACTGACTTACTCAAAGGTAATCATACGAGTGGACTAAACAGGCCCAAGTTACTTTCGGGACTTTAAAATCTACTATGACATCCCTACCAGTGCTCGCTCTTCCTAATTTCTCCTTGGTTTTTTATGTTACAAATGATGCTTCTGGGACAGCAGTGGGAGCAGTGCTTGCCCAAAATTCACACCAGATTGCATTTTTTAGTCAGAAATTATGCCCCCGTATGCAAAGGGCTTTCGCTTATGACAGAGAAATGTTTGCCATTACATCAGCCGTGAAAAAATGGCAGCACTATCTCTTGGGGAGACATTTCTAAATTTTCACTGATCAAAAAAGCTTACGGGGACTCTTTGCTCAGACCATTCAAACTTCTGCCCAAGAGAAATGGCTTACTAAACTTCTTGGGTTTGATTATGAAATTTTGTACACCCCGGGTCGTAGTAACATTGTGGCGGATGCACTCTCCCGCATTCCTGATCCATCTTAGGCTCTGTTTGCTTCCATTTCTTCTTGTCAGCCTTTTTTACTGTATCAGCTCTGTGATTTTTACAACGAAAAAGCAATTGGGCTCACCATGATGGACAAGTTTCAATAGCCAGGGGATCATTGCAAATACTTCAGTATCTAGCAAGGCTTATTATACTTTAAGCATCGTATTTTTGTGCCCAAAGAAACAAGGTTGCATCTTACCTTGTTAGAGGAATTCCATGCTACACCAGCTGGGGGCCACTCCGAAGTTAAAGGCACTTTGACATGCTTAGCTGCCTCATTTTTATGGCCCCACATGGCCAAAAAGGTCAAAGTCTATGTCCACGACTGCCTTACTTGTCAACAGAGTAAATACTCACCACAAAAGCCTATAGGGTTATTACAGCCACTTCCAATTCCCTCGCAGGTTTGGGAAGACAATTCGATGGATTTCATCATCCATCTTCCCCCTGTAAGTGGTAAGTCTGCCATTTGGGTGGTTGTAGATCGTCTCTCAAAATATGCACATTTTGTGGCTCTCCTAGGGCAATTTTCAGTAGCTACCTCCGCCCTAATATTTATCTCTGAAGTTTACCAGCTCCATGGAATGCCCAAAACAATTGTGAGCGACAAAGATAGAGTCTTCGTGAGTAAATTTTGGCGAGAGCTATTTCGCCTCCATGGCACCAAGCTTAAGTTCAGCAGTGCGTACCACCCTCAAACTGACAGGCAGACTGAGGTTTCTAACCGAATACTAGAAACTTATCTCTGCTATTTGGTGGGGGACTCTCCACAGCTTTGGGTCTGATACTTGCTTTTAGCATAATACTGGTACAATTCCAGCTTTTAATCTGCCCTCCGTATGACCCCATCTGAGGTCCTTTATGGACGACCTCCTCCTACCTTGCGCGCCTATGTCATCGGGTCCACTTCAGTAGCATCCCTAGATGAAACTCTAATCCAGCGACGCCATTTACTTACTTTGGTAAGGGAGAACCTGCCTTTAGCCCAAATCCGTATGTGCACCCAGGCCAATGTTCATTGCCTCGACAGAACCTTCAACGTAGGGGATTGGGTATGACTTAAGCTGTAACCATATCATCAAATTTCAGTTAATGGGCGTCAAGCCCCCAAATTGGCTCGGCGGTATCTTGGTCCTTATCAGGTGTTGTGAATCATTAGCAAAGTAGCATATGAGTTAGCAATACCTCCCGACGCACGCATCAACCCAGTGTTTCACATTTCCAAACTCAAGCTATTCCATGGGATGCCCCCAATAGAGATCTCGCCTTTATCTCCTACACTCACAGGAACTCGAATGGAACTTCGACCTCAATCTATATTGGGCAAGCGTGCGCTGCTGACTTTTGATAGCCATCACAAATAATTGTTGGTGCAATGGCAAGGGCTATCAGAATTGGAAGCCACTTGGGAAGACTTACTTTTTTAGGACATCCTACCCCAACTTTAACCTTGAGGACAAGGTTGTCTTGGAAGAGTGGGGTAATGATACAGTTTTGGTCCCAGGACCGAATGCTCATGAGGATAATGGACCTAGCAGCGACAATCAGCCCAAAGTAAGGCCAAGTAGAGCAAGAAGGCAGCCCAAATGGATGGCTGACTACCAGTGAGACCTTCTTACACGTCCTTTTATTTAGCATCTTTTCTGTTTAGATTTCCTTTTACATTTCCTTATGATTATGCACTTTTGCAATTTTGCACTTTTAATTAAAAGCATTTGGTATGGGTCACTGTACACTTGTTAGTGGATCCACAATTGTAGGAACTAAACATACTACAAATAGAAAATGAATGAAAGAGGAAAAAAAGAAAAATCTTGGACAATTTTACTGTGTTATTGCATTTTCCCTTCCTTGGAGTTTTCTCTACTCGAAAGAGGTCATTTCTTATCCTAGTAGTATAAGGAAAACACACGGGTCTGGTTTGAGGCACGATGTGCCGGCGTTGGCTCACGAATGTGGTAGATTGTTAGCGCACGTCAATGGCAGGACTCGCGGATCTAGGCCAGAGAGCGACAACGGAGTGACACCAATGACTCATAGATCTAGTGAGAGATACACAAATTTAGACAGGGGAAGATGGTTGACGGTGCAGTGCCACGCGTTTGGTGGCTTCTGGAATGGCCACTGGTAGTGTCGGTGCGAATCTGGTTTTCTCAGCGACCAGAGATGATGGCAGTTTCTGGAAGTCGTGGGTACGAAATCTGGTTTCTTATGTAGCTATAGATAATGGCAATTTCTAGTGCAGCAGCGACGACAGCAGGGTGGTGGCAGAGGACTGTGGAGTGCGGTTTCCAAGCGTGGCTCTGGTGGCTCTCGGTGGAGTTGTTGACAGGTTGCAAAGGAAGTGATGATCTAGGTTACGGTGGCTATTGAAGTTTTGGATGGGGGTTTCGTTGAGGTTGAAAGTGAATAGAGGTGTGGTTGATGGCTTAGTATAAAGGTTGTGGCAAATTTCTTTAGTTATTGTGTGGGTCAAAGATTTATATTGTTTTTTCACTGAGTTTTATCTTTGGAGAGATTGTTAATTTTATTCTATTCTTCTTGTGGTTTGACGTGGTGTGTAACAAGTGAAGAATGTGTTCAAGGTGTGGTATGAGTGTATCTGTGTGCAGTTGAACAAAGTGTAGATCAACCAAAATCAGAAGAGAGAAGACCCTATTTGATGTTGAAATTAAAAGCAGAAAAAGGTAAGAAATTCTTACATTTGATGTTCAAAGCAAAGAATGATTTTCTGTTCTCCTCACACTCACCCACGATCACTGTTTTCTTCCACTTTCAGCACACTCTAAATTTTTTTGGCAAGAATCCAAGCTAAACCAAGTCTCTTATTTGTCTTAGTATTTATAGGGGAAGATGAATTGAGCAAAAATGACAGTTGCTTCTAGAACGATGTTGCAGAGCCTATGTTACTTCAAATCACCTCGAGCTACACTGCTTTTTGCCTGATCCATCCTTGCTTTGTTCCTATCTCACTTGATTAGAACAAGATGACAATTGCTTCTAGCTTCTCTTCACGCTTCCACCTGCAAGGGCTTAGACACTTGCTGGGCAAAGAAGATGTATGGCGTGGTAGGACTGAAATGGACGTGGCTCAAGTTCTTGGGGCCGCTGCAGGTAGGGCTTGCAGAGGCTATGGCTCCTGCGAAGATGGAAGGATGCAGAGGTTGAATAGCTTGTACTGTAGCTACGTGTTGTGTAATTAATTTTCTCTTTTCTATTTTTTTTGTTTTCCTTTTGTTTTAATTATAAGAAAAGAAAAGAAAAAGGAACAAGAATTTTTTTATTTTTTTATTTTTTTTGCACATTAAGAAAAAGTAGTGATCCAAATAAGATTGTAATAAATATGGAAAAAGAAAAAAAAAGTGTTCAAGACATTGCAATTAAGCATCATTTAACACAAAATTATTAGTTCTTGATTAAGCAACAAAAATAAAATTTTATGGACAAAATTGAGTATCAAAAGTTGCCTTCCTTTGCTTTACATTTAAACTAAATGGAAAGCTAAGGAATTGATTTAATTTTATCCATAAAATTTTTATTTGCTCTTTTTTTTTACTATAGAGTGTGCGGATCGATGCAAAATGTAACTAACATCAAAACAAGGTAAAAACATAGGGTATGAGGACCCCGAAAGGTGAAGGCCATGAGTATATGGGCCTAGAGACTTGAAGGAATTGGGTACGAGGACTTAGAAACTTAAAGATAATGAGTATGAGGACCCAAAAACTAGAGGTTGTGGGGGGTAAGGACCTGAAAAATTAAAGGCAATAAGTACGAAGACCCGTTGAAGCTTGATAGAAAGGTAACAAGCTTACGAAGTCGGGTACTTATTGAAGCTTAACAAAAAGGTAAGAAAGATTGTGGAGCCGGGTTTTCACCAAAGCTTATCAGAAAACCTAAAGTAAGAATGTAAAAAGCTTGCGGAGTCGGGTATCTACCGAAACTTGACAAGGAACTTAAAGTAAGAAAGGTAGAAAGCTTGCAGAGTTGGGTATCTGCAGAAGCTTGACAGAAAACTTAAAGCAGGAAAGGTAAAAAGCTTGTAGAATTGGGTATTCACCGAAGCTTGACAGAAAACTTAAAGCAAGAAAGGTAGAAAGCTTGCGGATTCTGGTATCTGCCGAAGCCTGAAAAAAAAAACTTATAGCAAGAAAGGTAAAAAGTTTGCAGAATCTGGTATCTGCGGAAGCTTGATAGAAAACTTAAAGCAAGAAAGATAAAATGTTTGTGGAGTCAGGTATCTATCGAAGCTTGATAGAAAACTTAAAGCAAGAAAGGTAAAATACTTGCGGAGTCGGGTATCCATCAAAGCTTGACAGAAAACTTAAAGCAAGAAAAGTAAAAAGCTTGCGGAGTTGGGTATCCGCCAAAGCTTGACAAAAACTTAGAGTAGAAAAGATAAAATGCTTGTGGAGTCGAGTATCTTCCAAAGCTTGACAAAAAACTTAAAGTGATGGGCTCGAGCCCTTGGGAACTAAAAAGTAATGGTGTTTGTTTTGTAAATGCATGTGTTGCCTGAGATGATGCATGATGCAATAGATGTCTTACTATAGAGATTCTCATGAACAAATCGGGTAAACAATTTTGACACATTGGAGCTTTAATTGAGTTACTTTTTTTTTCCACATTTCTTAAGGACTTTTTCTCACAACAGGATCGAGGTTGAATAGTAACAACATTCGTTAATTTACTTTATGATTTGCCTAGTTATTCTTTCTTTTCTCATCAATACTCTCATTTAAAATTCATTGTGTTTCCCATGATCTTTCGAGATTGTTAAAGCAAATCTAAATGCTTTTGCAATATTATCACATGTTTTATATCTTAATATAAATCTATTATGAGAAATGTATATTGAATCAACAATGGGTGCAACGAAAAGTGATTATCATTACAAACAGGAAAAGTACAGGAAAAGCGGTACAAAAGGGATTATAATTGACATGTTTACAAAAAAAAATGTTAGAGTGGAGTTTTCCAACTTTTTCAGTGATGCTTTCTAGGAAGATCAGTGCTAATTTTCCATTTATGCAACCTTAAATACCTCTTTGTCTGTTTCCAAGAATATGATTTGATCCAATTTTCATGCATTGGGAGCGTTTCACGACAAGACTTCATACATTCAAACTGCCCTAGTTCAGCCCAAATCTTTGTGATTTTTTCATTATAAATTTAGACTACCCCAGTTTGACCTTAATAAACTCAAACTATCTCAGTTTGTGACTTGAGGTAACTCCACTTCTCCGGATGTGTCAGGTACCATTTTTTCTATCCTAACTTTTGCCTAGGTCGTTCTTTTCAAGTTTTCAACCTAGTGGGTTGCTCTAATTTTTGCCTAGGTCGCTTTTTCAAGTTTTTAACTTAGCGAGCCACCTTTTTTTTCCTTTTTTTCCTTTTTTTAAGCATAATACATTTTGACTGCATCTGAATTTACAGGAAGTGGTAAATCCTCATCATCCATGTTTGTGAGAATCAAAGCCCTTCCCGAGAAGGCCTTCTTCACGACATAAGGTCCCTCATAGTTTAGAGCCCATTTTCCTCGATGATCCTTTTGAATGGGAAGATTCTTCTTGAGTATTAGGTCTCCTTCTTGAAACTGTCGAGGATGCACCTTTTTCGCATAGGCTTTAATTATTCTTTTTTAGTAAAGTTGGCCATAACATAGTGCAACTAATCTCTTTCCTTCAATAATGTTCAACTGATTAAGTCAATTTTGGACCCATTCAACTTCTTCTAATCCTACCTCTATCAACACTCTTAATGATGGGATTTTCACTTCAATAAGGAGAACCACTTCCATTCTATAAACCAAAGTGAAAGAGGTCACCCTAGTTAAAGTACGAACAGATGTGCAATTGCCATGTAGTACAAATAGTAGCATTTCGTGCTAATCTTTGTATGTTACAACCATTTTCTAGATAATCTTCTTGATGTTCTTGTCTGTTGCCTTAACTGTTCCATTCATCTTAGGGCAATAGGATGAGAAATTATAGTGCATAATTTTAAAACTCTCATATATCTCCTTTATCATCTTATTGATCAAATTAGTAGCATTGTATATGATAATTTTACTTGGAAAATTGTAACAATGAATCAACTCCCTTTTGATAAACCTAATGACTACAGTCCTAGTTACTTTGGCATAAGAAGCAGCTTTGACCCATTTTTTAAAGTAATAAATTGTAACAAGAATAAAGTGATGTCCATTTGAGGCCTTCGGTTCAATGGGCCTTGTGACATCCATTCCTCACATCGAGAATGGCCTAGGTGCGGTTAAAACATTCAAAGGTAGTAGTGACGTATGAACCTTGTCAGCATATGTCTAGCATTTATGGCACTTCTTCACATAATTAAAGCAACCAGTTTCCATTGTCAACCAATAGTACTCAGCTCTTACTATATTTCTTGTCATTGCATGCCCATTTGCATGAGTTCCAAAAGAACATTCATGAACATCTCTGATGATTTTCTCTGCCTCTGCTGCATCAACACATCTTAGTAGCACCATGTCATAGTTTGTCTTATAGAGCACTTCCTCATTTAGAAAGAAACCCATTGTGAGTCTTCTAAGGGTCCTTTTGTCATTTTTGAAACATTTGATAGGTACTCTTTGCTATTGATAAAGCATTTGATGTCATGATACCACAGTTTCCCATTTGGCTCCATTTTTACCATTTGATAATATGTCAGTTAGTCATGATTTTTTATTTTTATAAGTGGCAACTCCCTATCATAGCTTACTTTGAACATTGACGATAATGTGGCTAAAGCATCAACCAACTGATTATCTTCTCAAAGGACATGATGGAATGTGACTTCATCAAGTTGTTTAATTAATTCCTTGATATTAGTATGATAAGGGATTAACTTGGCATCTTGAGTTTCCCATTCTCCCTTTAGCTGATGAATGACCAAGGCGGAGTCCTCGTATACCTCAAGAACTTTTGCCTTTGATTCTATCACTTCTTGGATTCCCATGGCATGTGCTTCATACTCAGCTACGCTATTTGTATAGTTAAAGCACAATCTAGCAGTAATTGGAATGAAATAGGTTTTAGGGGAAATTAGTATGACTCTAATTCCATGCCTTAGTAAATTAGAAGCTCCGTCGAATAACAAAGTTCATTTTTCTTTTTCCGATGATTCTTATTCTCCGAATAGAGTCATTATATCTTCATATGGGAATTCACACTATATAGACCCATAATCCTCCATAGGTTGACTAGCCAAGAATTATGCAAGAGCGCTGCCTTTTACTGCTTTTTGGCAGACATAGACAATGTTATATTCTAATAGCAAAACTTATCAATGTGTAATCCTCCCAGTAAGAACAGGCTTTTCAAAGATGTACTTAATTGGATCCATTTTGGACACTAAGCAAGTGGCGTAACATAACATGTATTGCTTCAAATGATGGGCCGCCCATGCCAAGGCACAACATATGCGCTCCAACAATGAATATTTTGCCTCATAGTTGGTAAGCTTCTTACTCAAGTAATAGATGACATGTTCCTTTTTACCAGTTTCATCGTGCTGCCCCAGTATACAACCTATGGATTCATCCAACACAGTCAAGTACATGATGAGAGGCTTTCTTGGCACTAGAGGTACCAAAACTGAGGTTTTTTGAAGATACTGTTTGATCTTCTCAAATGTTATCAAACAATTGTCATTCCATTCTACTATCTAGTTTTTATGTAATAATTTGAAAATTAGCTCACATATCACAGTCAACTAGGATATAAATCTAGCAATATAGTTTAATCTCCCCAAAAACCCATGAACTTCTTTTTCAGTGCGAGGAGTTGGCATCACTATGATTGCTCGAACTTTTTCTAGATCAACTTCTATCCCTTTCTGGCTAACCATAAACCCCAAAAGCTTGCCTGATTTTACACCAAAAGTGCATTTAGCAGGATTCAGTTTGAGCTTAAACTTTTTCAACCATTCAAAGAGCTTTTGCAAATTAACAACATGGTCTTCTTCTGTTCTAGACTTTGCAACCATGTCGTTCATGTAAACCTCTATTTCTTTGTGCATCATGTCATAGAACAAAGTCACCATTGCCATTTGATAAGTTACCCCAGCATTTTTCAACCTAAATGACATTACACTATAGCAAAAAGTTCCTTACAAAGTGATAAATATGATCTTTTGCATGTTTTCAGGTGCTATCTTGATCTGATTGTATCTAAAAAAAACATCCATGTAGGAGAAAAATAATTGTTGAGCAGTGTTGTCCACCAAAACATCAATGTGAGGTAAAGTAAAGTTGTCTTTAGGGATAACCTTATTCAAATCTCTATAGTCAACGCATATTCATACTTTCTCATCTTTCTTCAGGATAGGGATGATGTTGGCGACCCATTGAGGGTACTTTGCAATAGTAAGAAAACTTGCATCAAACTGCCTTTTAACATCTTTAATTTTTAGTGACATCTTTGGCTTCATTTGTCTTAACTTTTGCTTGACGGGAGGATATTCTGATTTTAAAGATAATTTATGCTCAACTATGCTAGCATCTAGCCCAGGCATGTCTTGGTACGACTGACGAGCGCCGAACTCAGTCAAAATTATAACCGAAGTTATTACCTAAGCTTGTAGCACAGTGACAACACCGGATCGTCTCCTCAAGGATCGTAGATGCAATTTGATCAAATCAAGTGAAAGTTAGCAAAGGGGGTTTGACAGTTTAAGATCGTACTTAACAAAATTAACGAAAGAAATGACAATTAAAGAGTAGTCAATTTAGAAACCTATCCAAGATTGGGTGGATTCAATCATAGACCCTTCATAGAACACTTGAAGCGCAATTGAATTGTTAATTTGGATCTAACCGAGATCTCTGCATCAAATCCAGAATTCATACTAGACGATCGTCTAGAATTCAATTAACAAGTGATAAACACAAATCCGCAATCGCACCATTCATGAAAATCTATGTTAATTTCAAGTACCGAATTCAATTAACTTAGGCACAAATCAGTAACCTAACCTCTTCAATTCTGTGATTAATTTAGATCAATCAGTTCTAAGTTTCATCACAAATCTCAATCTTCATTTATGTGATTAGTTTAGATCAATTAGTTCTAAGTTTCATCACAAATCTCAATCTTAAACCAAGATCAAATCAGATCAACATAAATAGAATCGTCATTCATGCATTCAAGATCAAGAAGAAGAAGAAAGAAGAAGAAAAGAGGAATTCAATTACAAATCAAACACAATGCATAACCAAGGTCTCAAGAATCCAAACCACAATCTCTTCAAGAGTTCTAAATTGACCCAAAGTAGCTTAGCCCTCCATTACCATGAAGGGGAGCATCAAAATATACAAAACTATGAGAAACTATGAAGAAGCAAGAAGAAACTTAGAGATAAATGAAGGAGAATTACATCTTGTTCATGATAAATGGTGCGGTAACAAAATGACAAAGGGAAGTGGGTGGATGAGTGGGTGAGTGAGTGGAGTGTTTGAGTGGATGGATTAGTGGGTTGGTTTAGTGGATGAGTGAGTGGAATGGTTGAGTGGTTGAATTAGTGAAAAATGCCAAAGGACTTTTGGTGAGTGGGAAATTATGGACATGAATGGGTGAGTGGATGGATGAGTGGATGGATTAGAGGATGAGTGGGTGGAGTGGTTAAGTAGTTGGATTAGTGTATGAGTGGATGAGTGGGTGAGTTAGTGGATGAGTGGATTAGTGGATGGATGAGTGGATGGTTGAGGACGAAAATTTCGTGTCTGACTTGGAAGCCAAAAACGACCCACTATACTTCAGAACCACGAAAAGTGTTCTTCATGAAAGTTGTAGATCCTTGTCTTGGCTATAAAATGGATAGCTGGTTCGTCCAATTTGGCTTCCTTAAGCCCAAGATATGTCCCAAATACTGTAGGTTGCTCAAACCCAACTTCAGCACCTCTGTTCCGACTTGCAAGCTCAAAATGACCTACTATACTTCTTTTTCTCAAAATGTGTTCTCCATGAAAGTTGTTTATTTGGATCTTGACTATCCAATGTCCAAATTTCAGCCCATCTCCATTATTACATCTTGAGATATGATTTTTTTGAGTGCACATTGTTCGGATTCTACTGACAGAACCCGTATTCTGACTTCCATGTCAACTTAGGTCCCTTAGACATCTGAATCAGACTTTGAGCTCTTCATCAAAGTTGTAGAGATTCCTCTTAGATTTCCTACAAGGTAAAATTCATGTTCATCAGATATTAGGAACTCAAGTTATGGCCAAAATACAGAAACAGTGTCAAATCTCAATAATGCTGGAAATATTCAATTAGGACCAATTTGAGCTCAAACTCACAAAATCATACCAAACTCAATCAATTAAGAATATGGAGAGTGTAAATGACTAAACATAAGGGTTTCTTAATGAATAAAATATGTGATTATCAACGACCATGCGAAAATGTCACAATAATTAGATAAGAGCTTAACTAACTTGCTTCGCTCATCTTCTTTCATGGAAGTGCTAATTTTAACTTCTTTTTTTATCATCCTCCGTCTCTAAATTAATCACTTCAGTTGACTCTTCATGGGGTTGAATTTCTTTGGCTTCTTGTTCTATTAATCTCATTAGTTCAGAAGAAGGTTCCCAATTGTCAACATTATCCTTATCCACATGATTAATGGGATGGTCAAAATCATATAATGAGGTCATAGCACTGTTATTTTCAAGAGAGTCATTTTCATATTTGCATTTAATGATGTTAACACAAGTAAAAAAAAAGGTAATGAATAAAGGTTAATGTAATGGTTGGGCAAAAACTAAAAACACAAGATAACTTAATAATGCATTTATTGATAGTAAATATTGAAATGGAAACACGTGAGCCCGTTTTTACATCATATTTTCCTAAAGCCTTAGGCAGAGTTATAGGATTAGAATTATAGAATTACTTTGAATCAGTTTCAAAGGTCATAGGAAAATCGACGATCTCCTAATTATTGAGCTCTATATCTGAGGAACTAAGGTACACCAGATTGACACCATAGTTGATGGGTTGATTATCATTGATATCAGTCACTTGGTTCAAAAACATCAATCCTGCACTTCGGAAGCTCTGTGATAACTCCATAGAATGTAGTTATTTATGCCCTATCTTTACGCATTATTGATGACTTTGTCTTTATTGTAATGTATTGTTAGAAGACTTTCGCTCTATTTTCATGTAAATTTCATATTGAAGTCTTCATCTATAATCTTGCTTTAATCCTTTATAATCTTCAGTTGGATTAAGTTTGATTGTATTTGTATTTAACTGGTTGATTTCTCTATTGCAGGATGAGCCCAAAAGAATAAACTTAAAGCAAGCCAAGGCCCTGCATTGGAAAAGAAATCACAAGACAAGTTGTAGGACATCACGTCGCGACGAAAGGAACTGCACGCCGCGGCATTCTACTCTCTGCTTATGGTCCCTGATGAACTCAAGGCTTAAGCGCCACGGGGCGAGGAAGATCATGCCACGATGATTGGTGCCTTAAGTTTTGCATGCCGCGGTGCATAATGTTTAACGTCGCGGCATGAGTTGTCTGTCTTTAAATACCGAAGCTCAAACTTTAGTTGGACACTCTCGAATTTTCTTTTTTTCTCTTAGGTTTTCTTATTTTTCTCTCCTCTGCCTCCCTTAGTACATTTTGGGACTTTTGCCCATTGGAGAATCAACAGCTAGGGGGCATTTCGAGGTTGAAAAAGGGTTGAAGGAATCAAGATTCAAGCTTTAAGACTCAAACCATTGGGGCTTCTTCTTCTGTTTCTTCTTTTCTCTCTCATTCATTTATCTTGAATACTGATTTTTGTATAGCATTCTCGTATTCATTGTATAACTAGCTGTGTTTAGATTATTCTTTGAATCTCCCTTTGACATTGAATGATTTGTACCCCTTTTTAGTTTATATGAAATATTTGGGTTTTGTTCTATTATATTGTGCTTAATGCTCTTATTTGTCTGATCAACTTGTGAGTGATTTGATGAAATCTATTGAGCCTAGACATACGACTTTAGGTTTTAGATCATTTGTATGATAGATGCACATTTGATTTCATTCCAATGGCGGAATGTATTGATTCGTTAATAGGATAGACATATAGCTATTAGCCGTGTATAGTCTTAATTGAGAATCGATCTTAATGCTTGTTGTTTGCTCTGGTTCTCATGGACGCATAATTAACTAGGTAAATAACATAGGGTTAATCGTCCTAAACATAAGCTTTTAACTAAGCTAGTTTCTCAGGCTAACCTAATCTAATCGTTTATATGCTTATAAGGATTGCATGTTATCAGTTGAAATATAAGGTGAAAAAGGATTCTCTATGTTCTCCTCCTATCTTTATTTTTCTTTATGCATTGTATTTTATCCATAAAACCTATTCCAACTTACGTTTGCTTGAAAAGAATTAATGAGGCTGTATATTAATTTTTAGCTTTAGAAATTACCATGGTCCCTGTGGAGACGATCCTATTAATCATTTTTATTACTTGAGTAACTCGTGCACTTATGGTTAGCAAAAGAGCGATTGGTACTGACTCAGTAAGTTTTTGACGCCGTTGGCAGGGACCTATGGTCAATTTTTGTATTGCTAATAATGATATTGAGCATTATTAGTTCTACTTCAAGTCTTTTCTTTCATTGCATTTTGATTAGTTATTTCTTTCTTTTGTGAATAAGGTACCATCAATGGCGAAAAACAATGATCATACGAGGCCTCTGAGGGAGTTTGCTAACCCGCAAATAGGAAATCTTTAATTTAGCATCAAACGGCATCCTATCCACGCTAATAATTTTGAAATCAAACCGGTCATTATCCAAATGATTCAGACATCTGTCCAATTTAGCAATTTGCAAAATGAAGATCCCAATGCTCATTTGACAAACTTTCTGGAGATCTGTGACACCTTCAAGCATACTGGTGTCTCAGAAAATGCCATTCATCTCAAGCTATTCCCCTTCTCTCTCAGGAATCGAGTCAAGAGTTGGTTGCAGTCTCTACCTGCGGGATTTATCACTACTTGGGAGGAGGTGTGTGCAAAATTTCTAAACAAGTACTTTCCTCCTACCAAGACTGCTGGATTAGTGAATAACATCACTTCATTCACACAATCGGAATTTGAGTCCTTGTACGAAGCCGAGGAGAAGTACAAGGACCTTTTGAGAAAGTGCCCTCACCATGAAATTCCTCATTGGCATCAGATTTACTCCTTTCACAAAGGACTACTACCACTTCATCGTCCAATTGTGGATGCAACTGCAGGTGATTCATTATTGAGTAAATCATTTGATGAAGCACACCAACTGTTAGAAGAACTAGTTGCCAACAGCTACCAATGGCCTTGATAACTCCACAAAGTGTAGTTATTTGTGCCCCATTTCTGTATTTCTCAGATTGCTAAAGTCCTTGTATTCAGGCATATTTGGAAGGTTTTATGTTTATATTTGTTATATCTAATTCTGATACTTTTCTTATATGATATTGAGCAAACTGTGTGTATTATGTTTTTGATTAAGTGGATTTTGCATTGGTCATTAATTTGGTGATTTCTCTATTGCAGGAAGAGTTGCAAAGCTAATTAGAAAGCCCAAGAGAAACCCAAAGGAGCAAAAACAGAAGCAAAACTGTGTTTGTTGTAGAATTCTGCAGACAAACTGTTCAAGCCACGGCGCTGAGAAGAGTACGCCGCGGCGGTGAGCCTCCCCTTCATCCAAAGTCAGAAAGCTATGAAGAACTGAACACCGCGGTGTAGCATATTGATGCTGCGACGTCCTTGACCTAACTTGACACGCGTCGCGGCATAGGAATGTGAATGCCGCGGCATGCCTCTGTGTTTGCTGAGTCTATAAATAGATTTTAACATATTTTTAGAGATGAGTTTTTAGGAGCTACGTTTTAGTTTCTAGGTTTTAGAGAGGTTGCGGTATGTTCTTCATTTCTGGGTTGATTGGAGGCCTAGGGAGGCTAGGTTGGATGCTATCTTCCTCATGGAAGGAAATTCAAGCTTCAAGGATGCTATCTATGGATTCCTTCCTCTTCTTCCTTTGTTTCTCTTCTCTTCTCTATCTTTTGAGCATGGTTTTTTCTTGTAATACGTGTTCAATGGATTAGCCAAGCTATATTTAGGAAATACTTTGGATCTTTATATGAGTATTGATGTTTATGTTATCTTTTAAGTATATATTGATGTTTAGCTTTGTTCTTCCATGCCTATGCTTAATGCTTGCTTCTGTTTGATCAACAATTGCATGATCTTAATTGATGCAAATGAACTAGACATAGGGATTTGTGGAGATGGACATGGTATGGTTGATGCATGTTCGACGAGTTCAATTGGCTTGGATGAGTTGATTCGCTAACTGGATAGAAATATACCTTTTAGCCATGTATTAGCGTGTGTTGGAGAATAGATCGTTCATTAGTGGAGTTTATACTAGTCCTCATGCAAACATAAGAAACATAGTGGATTAGGTAAATGACACCAGGGTTAATCGACCTAGACATAGGCTTTTGACTAAATTAGATTCTCAAGCTAACTAACTAATCATTGATGTTACTTATAAGGATTGCATATCATTAGTATGAAATAGGAGGTGAAGAAGGATTTCCTAGATCTCTAAACTATTATGTTATTGCTTTTGTAGTTTAGATTTAGATTATTTGCTTTTCTTTATTTTATATGTCCTTGGATAGAATTTAGCTAAGATATTGGTCGCTACTTAGTAATGGAAACTATATCAGTAAGAAACACTCAAAGAAAGGTAGCTGGTGTTCATGATATTGATGCATTTACATCTTTGTCAGCTCAAGTGGCATCATTGGCAAACAAGTTCGACAGTTTGGGTGATGGCCCTGATCAAAGCCCCTTCCTATTGTGTGATAGGTGTGGAAACAATCATGCCAATGATAGATGTCCATCCACTGTGGAAAGCGTCCAATATGCTGGCAACTATCGACTTTCTCAGAACAACCCCTACTCACAGCAGTATAATCCTGGGTGGAGAAACCACCCCAATTTTTTATGGAAGGATAGCCAAGGGCAAGCATCTTCATCTACTGGCAATGAGAGACCACCATACCCTCCTGGTTTCTCATCGCAAGCAAGGCCACCTATGCAAGAAAGGAAACCATCATTGGAGGACATGTTCATGCAGTTTATGGTCAAATCTGAATCATACATGACCAAAACTAATACTCATCTGGCCAAAAATGATTCTATTCTTCAGAGCCAATCATCTTCAATCAGGACTCTTGAGACTCAAGTGAGGCAGCTTGCCAATGCTAAAAACAATAGGCCCCTGGGAACTTCTTCGAGTGATGGTAGAGAGGCCTCTTGCAAACAGGCTCCCCCGAGTTAAAGAAGCAGAAAAAGTCTTGCCTGGACTATAAAAAGGTGTCTTTTTGTATGTATCCACCTTTTTGCATTAATTTCTTAAGTTTTAAAGTCTAATGGTAGTATATTTGATTTTGATAATTTATGTTCTTTTGTTGATATATGTTTGTGTTTAATAGGCTAGACAGTTTTTAATGGTGTTTGGGGCCTCATTGAGGCCAAGGTGGCTGTTGTGTAGAGTTGGCTGTAGAATTCTGTAGTCAAACCTCTCACGCTGCAGCACTAGAATTGTCAAGCAGTGGCGTTCTAGGCTCTGTCTTATTAGGATTTTGAGACAGAGAGCACAGCGCTGCGGCGTGGAATCTGCACACCGCAGTGTCTAGTTCCTGTATTAAAAAAAATTGAAAACAGAAAATTAAAAAGTCTGTTGCACAGACGCACGCCGCTGCGTTTGTTAGTTAACGTCGCGGCACCATGATCGTGATTTGCTTAAATAAATAGCAGAATTTGCGCCACAACGTAAACCCTTCAGCTCCCCTTTTTGCATTTTCTCTCTCATACCTATTCTCCTATAATTTTTTATTTCCTACATTTTTGTGCATCCCCTTTGCATTTCATTTCCCTTTCCATCTTTAGGTATGTCGTTTTCTCCCTCTTCTCCTTTTGTTCTTCATATTTTATTTTAGTTTTGGTATTTGTTTAGTTTTAGACTCTTTTTGGTTTGTTTTTCTAGTAGTTAATAAGTATTTAGCTTAGTATTAAGTTTGCTTGAGCAGTTACCTTGTTGCATTATGGGTTGTGGGGCTGTTAGGGGTGGTTTTACATTCAGTTTGTTTGCGCGTGCCTCGGCGTTGTGAATCTAATGTCGTGACGTTGTTATGAACTTCTTTGAGTGTCACGGCATTAGTTCAAATGAGATTGAACGCTGCGGCGTTGTCATCAATGTCGCGACGCCTGCCTTATTTTTTTAGAAAATTAATTGGTCTTAATTGTCATGTTTATTTTATTACTCAATTCTGACCCTTTCATCTCTTTTCAGGTGTTCATATTTGCTTAATGGGTCCTAAACAAGTTAGGCACGAGGGCAGCGAGCAACCTAGGGAGCCATCTCCTCGTCGTGCTTTTGACTACTCCAGATTCATGTCAGCAGAGGCGCAGGACCGCTATAGGACCCTGGTCTCAAAGAAGGTTATTGTTGAGAGGGGTTTCAGTTTCAGGGACTCCTTGCAGCCTGATACAGAGGCCACCATCCGTCAATTCCAGTGGGAAGAGTTTGCTAAACACCCTAACAGGGCTCCAGTACCATTGGTTGGCGAGTTCTACGCGAACCTGGCCTTCATTCATCAGGAGTCTATCACTATTAGTGTATAGAGGCGCAGAGTCTTTTTCTCTTTGAGTCCATCAGACTGTTTTATCCCTGCCTCTTGCCCCTGAGTTATGTGATTACTAGGAGTTTATCATATGGGAGCTTGTAGAGGGGATTGACCTACAGACGGTCACCACCTGTATCTGCACAACTTAGTCACAGTCGGTCCCATGGACATTTCCACAACAAGGGCATTCCCAATTCTTCCCCCGTGTTTGCCTGACTGTAGAGGCTAAAGTCTGATACCATTTCATTAGTACCAGGATCCTACCCTCCGAAAATCTCTCAGAGGTCACGCGTGACCGTGCCATCTTGATTTATACCATCCTGCAGCGATGCTCAATTGATATTACTTACATCCTATATCTGCAGCTGCGGAGGGTTGCCATAGAGTCGCGCAGCCTTTTATTCCCCTCTCTCATCCACCGGCTATGTCAGAGGTGAGGTGTGCCCCTCGGCCACAATGAAGAGCTTATAGATATCAGACAGCCTCTCAATGAATATTTCATTGGAAGGGTTAGAGTACCTCCTCCTGACGCAACAGTGCCTCACCGACCACAGAGGCTAGCTTAGAGAGCGGCCCTAGAGCCCCAGACTCCCCAACAGGAGATGAATGATGTGCGAGCGGAGTTGCGCCAAATCGCAGCCATGCAGGCACACACAGTTGAGAGCATCAGATGATTGGCGGAGCGCCTTTAGATCTCCACTTATGATTTCCCCATTCCACCATACCCGCCCTTTGATGGTGTTGGACCCTCTCACCACCAGTAGCAGCAATAACCATACCCTTTTTTTGATGGAGATGATCCTTCTCATCAGTATCAAGCTAGCCCTTCTCATCAGTATCAGGATCCTGCGACCCACTATGATGATAGTGGCGGTGACACTGAGCCACTTCTGGGTGATGATGACAGTGATAGAGACACTTAGGTCCTTCCTGATGTCGATGATACTGAGTAGATTGATATATTCAGGGCAGTCTCCATGATTTTACTATTATTTATTTCATTGATGTATATGTACATTGAGGACACTATTTCTCCCAGGTTTTGGGGGTGTCTTTATATTTTGTTATATATTGACTAGTTTTAGTATTTTTATATATAGTGACTATTTATTTTCATTTCTTGAGTATAAGTATTAATATTTTTTGTTATATTTTTTTTGTTCATTATATGAGTTAGTGCACATGATGGTTGATTTGCATGATTGATTCATATGAAATTATTTGAATGCATAACATGATGCCTTTAGCTAGTGTATTGATTGCCCAATGATATTTAGGGATGTAAATTCACCTCAAATTTTTTCTGTGAATCCCTATATGATCTTTGGTGTATGCCAATCAATCTTGATTCTTTTTATGCATGATAAGTTTTCCATTTCTATGCTTGTTTGGCTTCGAATTAGATTTAAGTGGTTTTCTAGAGAATGCTTATAGTTAGTACATGTGGATATGTCTGGTATCTCTGAAATTGTTTTGTAACTCTCTTGAAGCGAAATCCTTGGTTGTGCATGCTTAAAGAAATGATTAGGACATTCTTTGGATGATTGAGCCTTTCAAGCTTACCCTTTAATGATGATATCCATTGGTCTCCTTTGAAGCCTGTTAATTGTTTGGCCTTATTAGTTCCTTACTACCATTGAGTTCGTTCACCTGTTAACCATTCTAATGCATGTGAAAGCATTGTATTTTCTTCCTACCGTCAATGTCTATTGAGTGCATGATATATTGTTTCTTGAAGTGAGTTCTGTGATTAGGGGTAGTAATATGTTCAAACCAAAAATGAGCCTAAAGGAACCAAATGTAATACAAGAAAAAAAATTGCTTTGTAAGAATAAAAAGGAAAAAAAAAAGAGAAGAGAGAAAAACAAAGCAAGGAAAGAAAGAAGAAAAGTTAAAAATAAAAAGCATTGCATGGTTCTGGCAAGTTTTAATCTTTCATTGTTAAATACCCCGCTATTTTCACTGGTTCTCAATTCTTGAAATGGCATACTTTTGTTCTCAATGTTTGTGTGTTACCCTTTTCTCTTTTTTTTTTATCCTATAACCATGGCCTTATATTATAAGCTGATAAAGACCCTTTTGATCCTTAATTATGTGTGATTTATATTAGTGGAGAGAGAGTTGCTTTACAATTTTGTGGATTCTTTGATTGATATCCATGTGTTTGCTCATAAACTTATCTGGTTAGTATGATTTGAAATGAAGAAGCTTTACTAGCATGTTTTTGGGAAATGAACCATGCATGATATAAATCTTTAATTGTTGGTATGAGAAGGATTGTGTAGGTGTGGACCAGATTTTGAGGCATATATATTCTTTGAGGTTTAATGTAATCTTCATATACTGGTGTGATTTAAGCTTGTCATTGCAAGTATAGTCTGACTTTGTTTTGCTTGAGGACTAGTAAAATCTTAGGTTTAGGGGTGTGATAACTCCATAGAATATAGTTATTTTTGCCCTATCTCTATATATTATTAATGACTTTGTCCTTGTTATGATGCATTGTTAGAAGACTTTCGCCCTACTTTCATATAAATTTCATGTTGAAGTCTTCATCTCTAATCTTGTTTAATCCTATATAATCTTTAATTGGATTGAGTTTGATTACATTTGTATTTTACTAGTTAATTTCTCTATTGCAGGATGAGCCTAAAAGAACTAACTTAAAAAAAGCTAAGGCCCTACATTGGAAAAGAAATCACAAGACAAGTTCCAAAACATCACATCGCGGCGCAAGGAACTGCACACTGTGGCGTTCTACTCTCTGCCTATGCTCCTTGATGAACCTGAGGCTTAAGCATCGCGGCGATTGGTGCCTTAAGTTTTGCGTACTGCGGCGCGTAATGTTTAACACCGCAACATGAGTTATCTGTCTTTCAATACTGAAGCTCAATCTTTAGTTGGACACTCTCGAATTTTCTCTTTTTCTCTTAGGTTTTCTTATTTTTCTCTCCTCCGCCCTTCTTAGTACATTTTGGGGCTTTTGCCCATGGGAGAATCCAACAACTAGGGGGCATTTCAAGGTTGAAAGAGGGTTGAAGGAATCAAGATTCAAACCATTGGGGCTTCTTCTTCTATTTCTTCTTTTCTCTCTCTTTCATTTATCTTGAATACTAATTTTTGTATAGCATCCTCGTATTCATTGTGTAACTAACTGTGTTTAGATTATTCTTTGAATCTCCCTTTGATATTGAATGATTTGTACCCCTTTTTAGTTTATATGAAAGATGTGGGTTTTGTTCTATTATATTGCGCTTAATGCTCTTATTTGTCTGAACAACTTGTGAGTGATTTGTTGAAATCCATTGAGCCTAGACAAAGGACTTTAGGTTTTAGATCGTTTGTATAATAGATGCACGTTTGATTTCATTCCAATGGCAGAATGGGTTGATTCGTTAATAGGATAGACATATACCTATTACCCGTGCATAGTCTTAGTTGAGAATCGATCTTAATGCTTGTTGTTTGCTCTAGTTCTCATGGATGCATAGTTAACTAGGTAAATAGCATAGGGTTAATCATCCTAGACATAGGCTTTTAACTAAGCTAGTTTCTCAGGCTAACCTAATCTAATCGTTTATATGCTTATAAGGATTGCATGTTATTAGTTGAAATAGGGGGTGAAAAAGGATTCTCTATGTTCTCCACCTATCTTTATTTTTCTTTATGCATTGTATTTTATTCATAAAACCTATTCCAACTTACGTTTGCTTGAAAAGAATTAATGAGGCTGTATATTAATTTTTAGCTTTAGAAATTGCCAAGGTCCCTGTGTAGACGATCCTATTCATCATTTTTATTATTTGAGCGACTCATGCACTTGCTGTTAGTGAAAGAGCGGTTGGTACCGACTCAACAAGTTTTTGGCGCCGTTACCGGGGACCTATGGTCAATTTTTGTATTGCTAATATTGATATTGAGCATTGTTAGTTCAACTTCAAGTCTTTTCTTTCATTGCATTTTGATTAGCTATTTCTTTCTTTTGTGAATAAGGTACTACCAATGGCAAAAAGCAATGATCATACGAGGCCTCTGAGTGAGTTTGCTAACTCGCAAGTGGGAAATCTTCAATCTAGCATCAGACGACCGCCTATCCGTGCTAATAATTTTGAAATCAAATCGGTCATTATCCAAATGATTCAGACATCTGTCCAATTTGGTAATTTTCAAAATGAATATCCCAATGCTCATTTGACAAACTTTCTGGAGATCTGTGACACTTTCAAGCACACTGGTGTCTCAGAAGATGTCATTCGTCTTAGGCTCTTCCCCTTCTCTCTCAGGAATCGAGCCAAGAGTTGGTTGCAGTCTCTACCTGCGGGATCTATCACTACTTGGGAGGAGGTGTGTGCAAAATTTCTGAACAAGTACTTTCCTACTGCCAAGATTGCTGGATTGGTGAATGACATCACTTTATTCATGCAATCTAAATTTGAGTCCTTGTACAAAGCCTGGGAGAAGTTCAAAGACCTTTTGAGAATGTGCCCTCACCATGAAATTCCTCCTTGGCATCAGATTTACTCCTTCACAAAGGACTACTACATCTTCATCGTTCAATTGTGGATGCGGCTGCAGGTGGTTCATTATTGAGTAAATCATTTGATGAAGCACATCAACTGTTAGAAGAACTGGCTGCCAATAGCTGCCAATGGCCTTTAGCAAGAAACACTCAAAGGAAGGTAGCTAGTGTTCATGATGTTGATGCATTTATATCTTTGTCAGCTCAGGTGGCATCATTGGCAAACAAGTTCTATAGTTTGGGTGCTGGCCCTAACCAAAGCACCTTTGTGCTGTGTGATAGGTGTGGAAACAATCATGCCAACGATAGTTGTCCATCCACTGTGGACAGCGTCCAATATACTGGCAACCATTAGCCATCTCAGAATAACCCCTACTCACAGCAGTATAATTCTGGGTGGAGAAACTACCCCAATTTTTTAGGGAGGGATAGCCAAGGGCAAGCATCTTCATTTACTGGCAATGAGAGACCACCATACCTTCCTGGTTTCTTATTGCAAGCAAGGCCACCTATGCAAGAAAGGAAACCATCATTAGAGGGCATGTTCATGCAATTTATGGTTAAATCTGATTCATACATGACCAAAACTAATGCTCATATGGCAAAAAATGATTCTATTCTTCAGAGCCAATCATCTTCAATCAAGGCTCTTAACACTTAAGTGGGGCAGCTTGCCAATGCCATAACAATAGATCCCCGAGAAATTCTTCGAGTGATGGTAGGGAGGCCTCTTTCAAACAGGCTCTCCCGAGTTGAAGAAGTAGAAAAAGTCATGCCTGGACTATAAAAAGGCGCCTTTTTGGATGTATCCACCTTTTTGCATTAATTTCTTTAGTTTTAAAGTCTAATGGTAATATGTTTCATTTTGATCATTTATGTTATTTTGTTGATATATATATGTGTTTAATAGGCTAGACAATTTTTAATGGTGTTTGGGGCCTCATTGAGGCCAAGGTGGCTGTTGTGTAGAGTTGGCTATGAGAATTAATGCTCGATCGGACATCTCACTTATTTGCTTGATCTTTGGAATTGTCACGCTGTGGCGTTCTAGGCTCTGTCTTATTAGGATTTTGACACAAAGAGCACAACGTTGCGACATGGAATCTGCACGCCGCAACATCTAGTTCCTGTATTAAAAAAAATTGAAAATGGAAAATTGAAAAGTCTGTTGCATAGACGTGCGCTGTTGCGTTTGTTAGTTAACATCGCGGCACCATGAGCGTGATTTTCTTAAATAAATAGCAGGATTTGAGCCATAACGCAAACCCTTCAGCTCTCCTCTCTGCATTTTCTCTCCCATACCTATTCTCCCATAATTTCCTATTTTCTACATTTCTGTGAATCCCCTTTGCATTCCATTTCCCTTTCTATCTTTAGGTATGTCATTTTCTCCCTTATCTCCTTTTGTTCTTCATATTTTATTTCAGTTTTGGTATTTGTTTAGTTTTAGACTTTTTTTGATTTGTTTTTCTAGTAGTTAATAAGCATTTAGCTTAGTATTAAGTTTGCTTGAGTAGTGACCTTATTGCATTATGGGTTGTGGGGCTGTTAGGGGTGGTTTTACATTTTGTTTGTTCGTGCGCACCGCGGCATTGTGAATCTTATGCCGTAGCATTATTATGAACTTCTTTGAGCTCCACGGCGTTAGTTCGAATGAGATTGAACGCTACGACGCTGTCATCAATGCCGCGGTGCTTGCCTTATTTTTCCATAAAATTAATTGGTCTTAATTGTCATGTTCATTTTATTGCTCATTTCTGACCTTTTCATCTCTTTTCAGGTGTTCATATTTGCTTAATGGGTCCTAAACGAGTTAGGCACAAGAGCGACAAGCAACCTAGGGAGCCATCTCCTCCCCGTGCTTTTGACCACTCCAGATTCATGTCAGCGGAGGCGTAGGACTGCTATGGGACCTTGGTCTCAAAAAAGGTTATTATTGAGAGGGGTTTCAGTTTCAGGGATTCCTTGCAGCCTGATATAAAGGCCACCATCCATCATTTTCGGTGGGAAGAGTTTGCTAAACACCTTGACAGGGCTCCAGTACTGTTGGTTCTCGAGTTCTACGCGAACTTGGCCTTCATTCATCAGGAGTCTGCCACTGTTAGTGTATGGAGGCACAAAGCCTCTTTCTCCCCTGAGTCCATCAGAACTGGCCTCCTGCCCCTGAGTTATGTGATTACCAGGAGTTTATTAGATGAAAGCCTGTAGAGGGGATTGACCTACAAACAGTCACCACCCGTATTTGCGCAATTGAGTCACAGCCTGTCCCATGGACCTTTCTATAACAGGGGCGCGCCCGATTCCTCCCCCGTGCTTGCCTGACCGCAGAGGCTAGAGTTTGGTACCATTTCATCAGTACTAGGATCTTACCCTCTGGCAAACTCTCAAAGGTCACATGCGATCTTGCCATCTTGATTTATGTCATCCTGCAGTGATGCTCAATTGATATTGCTTACATCCCATATCTACAGTTGTGGAGGGTCGCCATGGAGCCGCGTAACATTTTCTTCCCCTCCCTCATCCACCTACTATGTCAGAGGCGAGGTGTACCCCTCTGCCACAATGAGGAGCTTACAGATACCAGACAGCCTCTCAATGAATATTTCATTGGGAGGGTTAGAGCAGCTCCTTCTGACGCAGCAGTGCCTCGCCGATCGCAGAGGCTAGCTCAGAGAGCGGCCCTAGAGCCCCAGATTCCCTAGTAGGAGGTGGATGATGTGCGAGCGGAGTTGCACCAAATCGTAGCCATGCAGGCACACACAATCAAGAGCATCAGATGGCTGGCAGAGCACCTCCAGATCTCTACTCATGATTTCCCCATTCCACCATACCCGCCCTTCGATAGTGCCGGACCCTCTCACCATCAGTAGCAGCAGTAACCATACCCTTCTTTTGATGGAGATGGTCCTTCCCATCAGTATCAGGCTAGCCCTTCTCATCAGTATCAGGATCCTGTGACCCACTATGATGATAGTGGTGGTGACACTGAGCCACTTCTGGGTGATGATGACAGCGGTAGAGACACTGGGGTCCTTCCTGATGTCGATGATACTGAGTAAATTGATATATTCAGGGTAGTCTCCATGATTTTACTGTCATTTATTTCATTGATATATGTGTCCATTAAGGACACTGCTTCTCCCAAGTTTAGGGGGTGTCTTTATATTTTGTTATATATTGACTAGTTTTAGTATTTTTATATATAGTGACTATTTATTTTCATTTCTTGAGTATAAGTATTAATATTTTTTGTTATATTTTTTTTGTTCATTATATGAGCTGGTGCGCATGATGGTTGATTTGCAAGATTGATTCATGTGAAATTATTTGAATGCATAATATGATGCCTTTAGCTAGTGTATTGATTGCCCAATGATATTTAGGGATGTAAATTCACCTCAAATTTTTTCTGTGAATCCCTATGTGATCTTTGGTGCATACCAATCAATCTTGATTCTTTTTATGCATGATAAGTTTTCCATTTCTATGCTTGTTTGGCTTCGAATTGGATTTGAGTGCTTTTCTAGAGAATGCTTATGGTTAGTACATGTGGATATGTCTGGTATCTCTGAAATTATTTTGTAACTCTCTTGAAGCGAAATCCTAGGTTGTGCATGCTTGAAGAAATGATTAGGGCATTCTTTGGACGATTGAGCCTTTGAAGCTTACCCTTTTATGATGATATCCATTGGTCCCTTTTGAAGCCTGTTAATTGTTTGACCTTATTTGTTCTTCACTACCATTATCTTAGTTCACCTGTTAACCATTCTAATGCATGTGAAAGCATTGTATTTTCTTCCTACCATCAATGTCTATTGAGTGCATGATATGTTGTTTCTTTAAGTGAGTTCAGTGATTAGGGGTAGTAATATGTTCAAACCAAAAAAGAGCCTAAAGGAACTAAATGCAATACAAGAAAAAGAAATTGCTTTGTAAGAATAAAATAAAAAAAAATAGTAGAGAGAAAAGCAAAGCAAGGAAAGAAAGAAGAAAAGTTAAGAATAAAAAGTATTACATGGTTGTGGCAAGTTTTAATCTTTCATTGTTAAATACCTCGTTATTTTCACTGGTTCTCAATTCTTGAAATGACATACTTTTGTTCTCAATGTTTGTGTGTTACCATTTTCCCTTTCTTCTTTACTCTATAACCATGGCCTTATATTACAAGCTGATAAAGACCTTTTTGATTCTCAATTATGTGCAATTTATATTAGTGGAGATAGAGTTGCTTTACAATTTTGTGGATTCTTTGATAGATATCCATGTGTTTACTCATAAACTCATCCGGTTGAGTATGATTTGAAATGAAGAAGCTTTGCTTGCATGTTTTTGGGAAATAAACCATGCATGATTTGAATCTTTGATTGTTGGTATGAGAAGGATTGTGTAGGTGTGGACCAAATTTTGAGGCATGTATATTCTTTAAGGTTTAATGTAATCATCATACGCTGGTGTGATTTGAGCTTGTCTTTGCAAGTGTAGTCTAACTTTGTTTTGCTCGATGACTTACAAAATCTTAAGTTTGGGGTTGTGATAACTCTATAGAATGTAGTTATTTATGCCCTATCTCTATGCAATATTGATGACTTTTTCCTTGTTGTGATTCATTGTTAGAAGACTTTCGCCCTATTTTCATGTAAATTTCATGTTGAAGTCTTCATCTCTAATCTTGCTTTAATCCTTTATAATCTTTAGTTGGATTGAGTTTGATTGCATTTGTATTTGACTGGTTGATTTCTTTATTGTAGTATGAGCCCAAAAGAGCCAACATAAAGTAACCCAAGGCCCTGCATTAGAAAAAAAATCACAAGACAAGTTCCAGGACATCACGTCGCTGTGCAAAGAACTGTATGCTGCGGCGTTCTACTCTTTGCCTATGTTCCCTGATGAACCCGAGGCTTAAGCTCCGCGGCGCGAGGAAGATCATGCCGCAGTGATTGGTGCTTTAAGTTTTACGTGCCGAGGCACATAATGTTTAACGTCACGCGTGAGTTGTCTGTCTTTAAATACCGAAGCTCAGACTTTAGTTGGACACTCTCGAATTTTCTCTTTTTCTCTTAGGTTTTCTTAGTTTTCTCTTCTCCGCCTCTCTTAGTACATTTTAGGGCTTTTGCCCATTGGAGAATCCAACAGCTAGGGGGCATTTCGAGGTTGAAAGAAGGTTGAAGGAATCAAGATTCAAGCTTCAAGACTCAAACCATTGGGGCTTCTTCTTCTGTTTCTTCTTTTCTCTCTCTTCCATTTATCTTGAATACTGATTTTTGTATGGCATTCTCGTATTCATTGTGTAACTAGTTGTGTTTAGATTATTCTTTGAATCTCCCTTTGACATTGAATGATTTGTACCCCTTTTTAGTTTATATGAAAGATTTGGGTTTTGTTCTATTATATTGCGCTTAATGCTCTTATTTGTCTAATCAACTTGTGAGTGATTTGTTGAAATCTATTGAGCCTAGGCATAGGACTTTATGTTTTAGATCGTTTGTATGATAGATGCATATTTGATTTCATTCTAATGGTGGAATGGGTTGGTTCGTTAATAGGATAGATATATACCTATTAGCTGTGCATAGTCTTAATTGAGAATCGATCTTAATGCTTGTTGTTTGCTCTAGTTCCCATGGACGCATAGTTAACTAGGTAAATAGCATAGGGTTAATCGTCCTAGACATAGGCTTTCAACTAAGCTAGTTTCTCAGGCTAACCTAATATAATCGTTTATATGCTTATAAGGATTACATTTTATCAGTTTGAAATATGGGTTAAAAAAAAATTCTCTATATTCTTCGTCTATCTTTATTTTTCTTTATGCATTGTACTTTATTCATAAAACATATTCCAACTTTTGTTTGCTTGAAAAGAATTAATGAGGCTGTATATTAATTTTTAGCTTTAGAAATTGCCATGGTCCCTGTGTAGATGATCCTATTCATCATTTTTATTACTTGAGCAATTCGTGCATTTGTGGTTAGCAAGACAACAGTTGATACCGACTCAGCAAGCTTTTTGCGCCATTGTCGGGGACCTATGGTCAATTTTTGTATTACTAATATTGATATTGACCATTGTTAGTTCAACTTTAAGTCTTTTCTTTCATTGCATTTTGATTAGCTATTTCTTTCTTTTGTGAATAAGGTACCATCAATGGCAGAAAATAATGATCATACGAGGCCTTTGAGGGAGTTTGCTAACCCGCAATAAGAAATCTTCAATTTAGCATCAAATTGCCTCCTATCCGCGCCAATAATTTTGAAATCAAACTAGTTATTATCCAAATGATTCAGGTATCTGTCCAATTTGGCAATTAGCAAAATGAAGATCCCAATGCTTATTTGGCAAAATTTCTGGAGATCTATGACACCTTCCAGCACATTAGTGTCTCAGAAGATGCTATTCGTCTTAGGCTCTTCCCCTTCTATATCAGAAATCGAGCCAAGAGTTAGTTGTAGTCTCTACCTGCGGGATCTATCACTACTTGGGAGGTGGTGTACGCAAAATTTCTGAACAAGTACTTTTCTCCTGCCAAGACTGCTGGATTGGTGAATGACATCACTTCCTTCATGTAATTGGAATTTGAGTCCTTATACGAAGCCTGGGAAAGGTACAAGGACATTTTGAGAAGGTGCCCTCACCATGAAATTCCTCCTTGGCATCAAATTTACTCCTTTCACAAAGGACTTCTACCTCTTCATCGTCCAATTATGGATGCGGCTGCAGGTGGTTCATTATTGAGTAAATCATTTGATGAAGCACACCAACTGTTAGAAGAACTGGCTGCCAATATCTACCAATGGCCTTCAGCAAGAAACACTCAAAGAAAGGTAGCTGGTGTTCATGATGTTGATGCATTTACATCTTTGTCAGCTCAGGTGGCATCATTGGCAAACAAGTTCGACAGTTTGGGTGCTGGCCCTAATCAAAGCCCCTTCTTGCTATGTGATAGGTGTGGAAACAATCATGCCAACGATAGTTGTCTATCGACTGTGGAAAATGTTCAATATGCTGGCAACTATCAGCCATTTTAAAACAATCCCTACTCACAGCAGTATAATCCTAGATGGAGAAACCACCCTAATTTTTCATGGAGGGATAGCCAAGGGCAAGCATCTTCATCTACTAACAATGAGAGACCACCATACCCTCCTAGTTTCTCATCGCAAACAAGGCTACCTATGCAAGAAATGAAACTATCATTGAAGGACATGTTCATGCAATTTATGGTCAAATCTGATTCATACATGACCAACACTAATGCTCATCTGGCCAAAAATGATTCTATTCTTCAGATCCAATCATCTTCAATCAAGGCTCTTGAGCCTCAAGTGGGGCAGCTTGCCAATGCTATAAAAAATAAGCCCCCGAGAATTTCTTCGAGTGATGGTAGGGAGTCTTCTTTCAAACAGGCTCCCCCGAGTTGAAGAAGCAAAAAAAGTCTTGCCTAGATAATAAAAAGACGCCTTTTTGGATGTATCCACCTTTTTGCATTAATTTCTTAAGTTTTAAAGTCTAATGGTAGTATGTTTGATTTTGATCATTTATGTTATTTTGTTGATATATGTATGTGTTTAATAGGCTAGACAGTTTTTAATAATGTTTGGGGCCTCATTGAGGCCAAGGTGGCTGTTGTGTAGAGTTGGCTATAGAATTCTGCAGTCAGACCTCTCACGTCGCGGCACTGAAATTGTCAAGCTGCGGTGTTCTAGGCTCTGTCTTATCAGGATTTTGAGACAGAGAGCATAGCGTCATGACATGGAATCTGCACGCCGTAGCATCTAGTTCTTGTATTAAAAAAATTTGAAAATGGAAAATTGAAAAGTCTACTGCGTAGACACGCACCGTTACGTTTGTTAGTTAACGCCGCGGCGCCATAAGCATGACTTGCTTAAATAAATAGTAGGATTTACGCCACAATGTAAACCCTTCAGTTTCCCTCTCTGCATTTTCTCTCCCATACTTATTCTCCCATAATTTTCTATTTCCTGTATTTATGTGCATCCCTTTTACATTCCATTTCCCTTTCCATCTTTAGGTATGACGTTTTCTCCCTCTTCTGCTTTTGTTCTTCATAGTTTATTTCAGTTTTGGTATTTGTTTAGTTTTATACTCTTTTTGGTTTGTTTTTCTAGTAGTTAATAAGTATTTAGCTTAGTATTAAGTTTGCTTGAGTAGTCACCTTGTTGCATTGTGGGTTGCGGGGCTGTTAGGGGTGGTTTTACATTCTGTTTGTTCATGCGTGCTGTGATGTTTTGAATCTTATGCCACGACATTGTTATGAACTTCTTTGAGTGATGCGGCATTAGTTTGAATGAGATTGAACACCGCGACCTTATCATCAATGCCACGTCGCTTGCCTTATTTTTCTAGAAAATTAATTGGTCTTAATTGTCATGTTCATTTTATTGCTCATTTCTGACCCTTTCATCTCTTTTCAGGTGTTCATATTTGCTTAATGGGTCCTAAACGAGTTAGGCACGAAAGCAGCAAGCAACCAAGAGAGCCATCTCCTCCCCGTGCTTTTGACTACTCCAAATTCATGTCAGCGGAGGCGCAGGACTGCAATAGGACCTTGGTCTCAAAGAAGGTTATTGTTGAGAGGGGTTTCAGTTTCAGGGACTCCTTGCAGCCTAATATAGAGGTCATCATCCGTCATTTCCAGTGGGAAAAGTTTGCTAAACACCTTAATAGGGCTCCAGTACCTTTGGTTCGCGAGTTCTACACGAACCTGACCTTCATTCATCAGGAGTCTACCACTGTTAGTGCATAGAGGTGCCGAGTCTCTTTCTCCCCTGAGTCCATCAAAACTATTTTATCCCTACCTCCTACCCCTGAGTTATGTGATTACTAGGAGTTTATCAGATGGGAGCCTATAGAGGGTATTGACCTACAGACGGTCACTACCCGTATCTGCACAGTTGAGTCATAGCTGGTCTCATGGACCTTTCCACAACAGCGACGTGCCTGATTCTTCCCCCGTGCTTGCCTGACTGCAGAGGCTAAAGTTTGGTACCATTTCATCAGTACTAGGATCCTACCCTCCGAAAACCTCTCAGAGGTCACGCGCGACCGTGCCATCTTGGATTATGCCATCTTGCAGCGATGCTCGATTGATATTGCTTACATACTATATCTGCAGCTGCAAAGGGTTGCCATGGAGCCACGCAACTTTTTCTTCCCTTCCCTCATCCATCGGCTATGTCAGAAGTGAGGTGTACCCCTCAGCCACAACGAGGAGCTTACAGATATCTGACAGCCTCTCAATGAATATTTCATTGGGAGGGTTAGAACAGCTCCTCCTGATACAACAGTGCCCCGTCGACCGCAAAGGCTAGCTCAGACAGCGACCCTAGAGCCCCAGATTCCCTAGTATGAGGTGGATGATGTGCGAGCAGAGTTGTTCTAGATTGCAGCCATGCAGGCACACACAGTCGAGAGCATCAGATGGCTGGCAGAGTGCCTTCAGATCTCCACTCATGATTTTCCCATTCCACCATACCCACCCTTTGATGGTGTCGGACCCTTTCACCACCAGTAACGGCAGTAACCATACCCTTCTTTTGATGGAGATAGTTCTTCCCATCAGTATCAAGTTGGCCCTTCTCATCGGTATCAGGACCCTGCGACCCACTATGATGATAGTGGCGGTGACACTGAGCCACTTCTGGGTGATGATGACAGTGGTGGAGACACTAAGGTCCTTCCTGATGTCGATGATACTGAATAGATTGATATATTTAGGGTAGTTTCCATGATTTTACTATTATTTATTTCATTGATGTATGTGTACATTGAGGACACTGTTTCTCCCAGGTTTGGGGGTGTCTTTATATTTTGTTATATATTGACTGGTTTTAGTATTTTTATATATAGTGACTATTTATTTTCATTTCTTGAGTATAATTATTAATATTTTTTGTTATATTTTTTTATTCATTATATGAGTTGGTGCACATGATGGTTGATTTGCATGATCGATTCATGTGAAATTGTTTGAATGCATAACATGATGCCTTTAGCTAGTGTATTGATTACCCAATGATATTTAGGGATGTAAATTCACCTCAAATTTTTTCTGTGAATCCCTATGTGATCTTTGGTGCATGCCAATCAATCTTGATTCTTTTTATACATGATAAGTTTTCCATTTCTATGCTTGTTTGGCTTCGGATTGGATTTGAGTGCTTTTCTAGAGAATGCTTATGGTTAGTACATGTGGATATGTCTGGTATCTCTGAAATTGTTTTGTAACTCTCTTTAAGGGAAATCCTAGGTTGTGCATGCTTAAAGAAATGATTAGGGCATTCTTTGGACAATTGAGCCTTTGAAGCTTACCCTTTAATGATGATATCCATTGGTCCCTTTTGAAGCCTGTTAATTGTTTGGCTATATTTGTTTTTCACTACCATTGTGTTCTTTCACCTGTTAACCATTCTAATGCATGTGAAAACATTGCATTTTCTTCCTACCATCATTGTCTATTGAGTGCATGATATGTTGTTTCTCAAAGTGAGTTCAGTGATTAGGGGTAGTAATATGTTCAAACCAAAAATGGGCGTGAAAAAACCAAATGCCATACAAGAAAAAGAAATTGCTTTGTAAGAATAAAAAAAAAAAGAGAAGAGAGAAAAGCAAAGCAAGGAAAGAAAGAAGAAAAGTTAAAAATAAAAAGCATTGCATGGTTCTGACAAGTTTTAATCTTTCACTGTTAAATACCCTATTATTTTCACTAGTTCTCAATTCTTGAAATTGTATACTTTTGTTCTCAATGTTTATGTGTTACCCTTTTCCCTTTCTTCTTTATCTTATATCCATGGCCTTATATTATAAGCTGATAAAGACCCTTTTGATCCTCAATTATGTGCGATTTACATTAGTGGAGTGATAGTTGCTTTACAATTTTGTAGATTTTTTGATTGATATCTATGTGTTTACTCATAAACTCATCCGGTTGAGTATGATTTGAAATGAAGAAGCTTTGCTTGCATGTTTTTGGGAAATGAACCATGCATGATTTGAATCTTTGATTGTTGGTATGAGAATGAATGTGTAGGTGTGGACCAAATTTTGAGGCATGTATATTCTTTGAGGTTTAATGTTATCATCATACACTAGTGTGATTTGGGCTTGTCTTTGCAAGTGTAGTCTAACTTTGTTTTGCTCGAGGACTAGCAAAAGCTTAGGTTTAGGGGTGTGATATCTTCATAGAATATAGTTATTTATGCCTTATCTCTATGCATTATTGATGACTTTGTCCTTGTTGTGATGCATTGTTTGAAGACTTTCGCCCTATTTTCATGTAAATTTTATGTTGAAGTCTTCATCTCTAATCTTGCTTTAATCCTTTATAATCTTTAGTTGGATTAAGTTTGATTGCATTTGTATTTGACTGATTGATTTCTCTATTGCGGGATGAGCCTAAAAGAACCATCTTAAAGCAAGTCAAGGCCCTGCATTGGAAAAGAAATCACAAGACAAGTTCCAGGACATCATGTGGCGGCACAAGGAACTGCACGTCGTGCCGTTCTACTCTCTGTCTATGCTCCCTGATGAACCCGAGGCTTAAGCGCCACGGCGCGAGGAAGATTATGCTGCAGCAATTGGTGCCTTAACTTTTGCGTGCCACGGGGAGTAATGTTTAACGCCACTGCGTGAGTTGTCTATCTTTAAATACCGAAGCTCAGACTTTAGTTGGACACCCTCGAATTTTCTCTTTTTCTCTTAGGTTTTCTTATTTTTCTCTCCTCCACCTCTCTTAGTACATTTTGGGGCTTTTGCCCATTAGAGAATCCAATAACTAGGGGGCATTTCAAGGTTGAAAGAGGGTTGAAGGTATCAAGAATCAAGTTTCAAGACTCAAACCATTGGGGCTTCTTCTTCTATTTCTTCTTTTCTCTTTCTTCCATTTATCTTGAATACGGATTTTTGTATGGCATTCTTGTATTCTTTGTGTAACTAGTTGTGTTTAGATTATTCTTTGAATCTTCCTTTGACGTTGAATCAATTGTACCCTTTTTTAGTTTAAATCAAAGATTTGAATTTTGTTCTATTATATTACGCTTAATATTCTTATTTGTCTGATCAACTTATGAGTGATTTGTTTAAATCTATTGAGCATAGACATAAGACTTTAGGTTTTAGATCGTTTGTATGATAAATGCACGTTTGATTTCATTTCGATGGCGGGATGGGTTGATTTGTTAATAGGATAGACATATACCTATTTGTCGTGCATAGTCTTAGTTGAGAATCGATCTTAATGCTTGTTATTTGCTCTAGTTCCCATAGACGCATAGTTAACTAGGTAAATAGCATAGGGTTAATCGTCCTAGACATAGGCTTTTAACTAAGCTAGTTTCTCAGGCTAACCTAATATAATCGTTTATATGCTTATATGATCATTCGTGGGATTACTTCCAAGAACTTGCACATCATAACTCTATGGTATTACTTTAGTGTCCTTGAATGGAAAAGGACTAGTAACTTGAATGGTGATGGGCTTCGGGCCATATGGAGGTGGCAAAAGTGCCATTGTAGTGTAATAGATAACCAATGGCTTGACAATCAGATATGTAATGGAAGAGACTTGAAAATTTAAAGCTTATTGACCTTCTTGAGGTTGGGGAATGGCATACTCATCAACCATGTTTATGCCACACTTGTCACACAAATAACATATTTGCACCTGTTGCATGTCCATTAGATTCTAGAGTCCATTAGATTCTAAAGGATCTGTCTAAATTTACTACATTCTTCAATAGAATGCCCCACATTCCCATGGATATTACACATTATTTCATCATCATTGCCCATTTTCCCTTCAACTTGAGCTTATATCATCCCAAATTTATAAAGTTCTTTAAAAATAACTTTCATGGGGGGTTTTGACATCTGCCACTCGTCTTATGAGTTGTTGGGCAGAGAACTTCTCTATTGTATTGACTCTATGATTTCCATTATTTGGTAAAGGATTGTGGCCCACACTAGGAGTATTTGACTTGAAGTTCAACCACTTGGCATCTGTTAGGTCGTGCACTTTAAACTTTAGCACTCTGCATTTTTTTGTGGAATGGCCTGCGCCCTCCTCGTGGTAATCGGACTTGGCGTTTGGGTCAAATCCTTTTGGGTATGGGGGTTCTACTGGCTTCATCGGGAAAGGAGCCAAGAGAGAGTTACGGATGAGCTGGGGTAGTAACTCGGTGTAGGTCATAAGGATTAGGTCGAAATGGACAAACTTCCTTTCTTGGTTATTTGGTGATTTCTTTGCTTTGTGTTTGTGTTTTGAGTCCATAGTTGAGCTGGTTGAGGCGGTAAGATAGAGGGCGTTTGGTATTGAATGTGGGATGGCATATGATAAGGTATTATTGAGTGGTGAGATTTGGGATAAGGAACTTGTGAAGTAGTGGCAACATATGGGTGGTAAGGTTAAGGATATGGGGCTAGTGAAGTAGAGGGAAAATATGGGTGATAAGGTACAAAAGGGGTTTGGAAAGATGGTTGAGGGTTCACAAGTATTTGGTTAGGCTGCCCTTGAGTTTATTCTGTTCAAACATCACAGTATGAGCCTCTCCTTTCTTTTTCTTCACCATCAAGAACTTCTTTACATTGGTCGCCCTACCTGAACTATCAGTAATTTTTCCACTTCTTGTTCCACCTTCAACCCTTTCTCTAATGATAGCAATATTTGAGAAGTTTGAAGACACATTCCCAATCATTCGGTCATAGAAGGATGATTGAAAGGTGTTAATGAACATAGCCACCATTTCTTTTTCTGACCACAAAGGTTCCACTTGAGCAGTTGTTTCTCTCCATCTCTGAGCATACTCCTTAAAAGTCTCAATATCATTTTTCCCTATATTTTGCAACTGTAATATATCAAGAGCCATGTCGAGATTATACTTGTATTGCCTTAAGAACGCATCAGTTAGATCCTTGAAACTCTGTATATGGGCACGCTCAAGATGTGTGTATCAATTTGAAACTGCCCCAGTTAAACTATCTAGAAGAAATGAATTAATAGCTTGTCATTGTAAGCTTGTGAAGCCATTTTGAATTATACATTATTAAGTGGTTCTTTGGGCAAGTAGTCCCCTTATATTTATTGAAATCTAAGACCTTAAATTTTAGAGGAATGATAACATCAGGGACAAGACAACTCAGTTGCATCCATGAAACTATAACTACCTGCTCCTTCAATGGCACGTAATCTCTCTTCTAGAGTTTCCAACTTCTCTTTGGACTAAGGATTTTCACCAAAAGAATTCAATGGGTATTGTGGCATGAAAGTGGGGACAAAATATTGCACCGGTAGGGTTCCACTAATACTAAGGTAATGGGCATGTGGTTGGGTTATGCTCAATGAGTTTGAAATATGCTTATCGCTGTTAGGGGGATTGGTAACCTGTGGTGGTACAAAGTAGGAAGAGAGACCATATGGTGGGATAAAAAAAGGGGAATGAGATTTACGGGGTTTGACTAGCATTTAGCTGAGTGACTTAGGTTTGGGTAGTGTTAAGCGGGTTTGGAGTTGGTGTTACAATTGGCATGCTATTATCAAGGGGATTAGTAGCTAATGGTGGGATATAGCTGGGGAGAAGGCCATATGGTAGGAATTGTGGCACTTGGGTTTCCTGAGAACTAGTGATTGAGGGTTGAGTGGTATTGTTTAGGTAAATAGTGAGCGGCATCATAACTCATTGAGGATTAAAGCCTTGAAATTGCAGAGGGATTGGACCGAAACCAAGCGAGTGAAGAGGTGTGGCAGTGTGTCCTTCGTTCACCACTGAGGGATTCTCATTTGAACTCTTTCTATTTTTCATGGATTGTAGCATCTCCATCATCTTGGACACCTTCTCTTTGAGCTAGTTCACCTCATCTTTCAACTCTTGAGTTTGTTCTAATTCATCCATGATCCTAGCCTTGGAACGAGTCTTGTAAGGGTGTCGTGGAAGCTGCTTTCTTGCTATAGTGTCTACATATTTTTGAGAGGTGGAAACATGATGTGAATATATAATTATCAATATTGACAAAACAAAATTGATAACATGCATATATGGAAGTATTGACTACTTATACAGATATTTTTTTTTAAATGTTAGGAATGTCATGAAGATGGAATATGATGTATCTTTTCTTTTTTAAAAAAAATAATAAAAGAATGCAATAATTAATGACATGATGGATAGATAGATAAAGAAGAAGTACGCTCCCTTCGTGTCTTAATGGATTACCTTAAATTTGAAGAATTATATCCTAAGAATTTATGAGTCGTACTAATTCATGAGAACTTTTATTAGATGACTCTACTATTCCAAAGGCCTCCAGAGCTAAGTTCAATTTCAGAATATTGACCATAAACAGTGGATAAACCACTAGGTGTGGGACATTCATGAAAAAAGGTATACTCTAGATGAGGCTTTCGCGATAACCAAACATGATGTACATGCAAAATGACTATAAACCTCTTCCTAACTTAGGGTTCACTCAGACCCGGGTATAGGGCCCCACTCGAATGTGTGTGATAAACGTGTAGGTGCAATGGATGTAGGGAACATACAAACCTTTAAAATCCTAAGGATTACCCACATCCCACAAAAATAACAGTCAAACAGAACATACATACAACAGTCAACCAGTAATTGTCTACCTTAGGGTTTTAACAACCAAGCACGAAATATTGAGGCAACAAAATATATATAAGTAGATCATGAGCATCAAAGTTAACACAGGATAACACCATAAAAAATTTACATAAAAGTAATAATAAAAAAGATCTATTTACAACCAAATAAGAAAACAAAAATAAAGACAAAAGAGGTAAAACAAATAAATAGAGATTATTAATAATTTACACAATTAACAATAACAAACTGTCTCTCTAAATGTCCTCAGTAGAGTTACCAACTGTCGGAACCGGGATCGCGATAGGACAACCAAAAATATATATAAGTTTTTGAAAATAAGTGGAGTCGCCACCAATGTTTATTTAAATTATGAAAACATTAGAAAAACCCTTTTATTAGGAAAATTGCTCTTTTGAAAATGAGTTTGGACTTGGGAATCGATTACAGGTAAGGAAAATATTAACACCCTACATTGTCCATTCCAAAAATGGTACTTTAAGTTAATTGTGCAAATTTTAATAATATCAAATATTTTTATTTTACCTTTTTTTCTTTTAAAAAAGAAAGAAAAAAATTGTAATTATTTATGAAAGAAAAAGAAACCACCAAATTATGAAAATTTAATTTTGGCTTGACAGAATAAAGACTTCGCCCCTATGTATCCCCGGGTGCAATGAAGAACTCAAAGCCACATTGTTCTTTAGAAAATAAGTGTGGGTTGGTTGTTTTTACTTTCTAAAAAAAAAGTTTTTGTTTTGAAAATTCATTTGATTTTTTTATGTTTTTTTTTTAAATCGAATCATCAAGTTGTCATAACTTAAATAATTCTAAAAATACAGGATTAACAAGTTGTCACATCTTAGCTAATCTCGTTTTATTTTTCTCAACAAGGTTCAATTAAGATCAAGCAATATGGCAATAAATAAGTGCATCAATAAGGCAAACAAGTAAACTAAACTCAAATCAAACTAACTCAAAGAAATCAAATTTTTATTTATTGTTATTATTATTTTTTATATATTTTCTTTGTATTATTTTTTATTTTTATTTATTTTTCACTAAGTCTCTAAACTACCTAGGCAAACTAGCCTTAGCCCAAAGAAAGAGAAATAAGAAACTTAGCCTATTAATTAAAACACTCCTCCAATACCAACTATATAAAATTTTTTTAATTTTATTTTATGCTTTCGTTCTTTTTTTTATGGGCTTCCTATGAGGCTGAACGACCCAAATTTAAAAGAACTTAAACTAAATATTCAGCATCTGAACAAAGAGAGGTCCTTGTGCCGAGCCTTGAGAGAGATACTCTTTTAAATTTGGTATTAGTAGTTTCAGTTTGCATAAACATAACTACATGATTGGTAGTTGTATGTTATGTGATGGATTATACAAGTTAAATCTTGATACTCTTTATGTTAAACTGCTCTTAACCGTGGATCATAATATTGGTACTAAACGTAGTTTAGTCAATGAACGCTCGACTTACTTGTGACACAAATGCTTGGGACATGTTTCCAAAGAAAGAATGGAAAGATTAATAAAGAATGAAATCCTTCCTGATTTAGATTTTACTGATCTGAATGTATATGTGGATTATATTAAAGGTAAACAAACAAAACACACAAAGAAATGAACCACAAGAAGCACTCAACTTCTTGAAATTATACACACCGATATTTGTGGACCTTTTGATGTTAATTCTTTCAATAAAGAAAGATACTTTATTACCTTCATCGATGATTATTCACGTTATGGTTATGTCTATTTACTATATGAGAATCTTAGGCTGTAAATGCCTTAGAAATTTATATTGATGAGGTAGAGGGGCAATTAGACAGAAAAGTAAAAATTGTCAGGATTGATAGATGTGGTGATTATTATGGAAGATATGATGAAAGTGGACAACACCCAAGTCCATTTGCTAAATTTCTTAAGAAGTGTGGCATATGTGCTGAATACACAATGCCAAGTACACCACAGCAAAATGGTGTATCAGAAAGGCGAAATAGAACCTTGTTAGATATGGTTAGAAGTATGTTAACTAATTCCTCTTTACCTATTTCATTATAGACTTATGCTCTAAAGACTGCCATGTATTTATTGAATAAGCTTCCTAGTAAGGCAGTTCCTAAAACTCCTTTTGAGTTGTGAATTAGAAGGAAACCTAGTCTAAGGCACCTACATGCTTAGGGTTGCCAAGTAGAAATTAAATATTACAATCCATAAGAAAAGAAACTGGATACAAGAACAATCAATGGTTATTTCATTGGTTATCTAGAAAAGTCAAAAGGGTATAGATTTTATTATCCTAACCATACTACAAGGATTATTGAAACTGAGAATGCTAGGTTCATTGAGAATGGTGAAGTAAGTGGGAGTGAAACATCACGTAAGGTGGAGATTCAAGAATTGAGAGTGCAAGTTCCTTTAACTTGTGTCTCTAATAAAGTTGTTGAACCGATTAACATTAATGAAGAACAACAAATAAAAGATCCTATTACTCACAATAAAGTTACAGTAAATAAGCCTATAGTAGAAGAACCACAACAAATAACACTAAGAAAATCTCAAAGAGAAAGGAGATCAATTATTTTTGATAATTATGTGGTATATCTACAAGAGTCTGAAGTTGACTTAGGAATAAAAAATGACATAGTTACATTTTCACAAGCCATGAATAATGATAATGTTGATAAATGGTTAGATGTCATGAAAGATGAGTTGAAATTTATGGAACGGAATGAGGTTTGGGACCTTGTTGAGTTACCAGAAGGCTGCAAAAAAATTGGTTGCAAGTGGGTCTTTAAGACCAAACGTGGCTCTCATAGTAACTTAGAACGTTACAAGGCCAGACTAGTTACAAAAGGGTTTACTCAGAAAGATAGCATTGACTATAAGGAGACTTTTTCATCGATCTCTAAGAAAGATTCTATCAGAATTATCATGACATTGGTAGCTCATTATGATCTAGAGTTACACCAAATAGATGTGAAAACTGCCTTTTTAAATGAGAATTTTGAGGAAGAGGTTTATATGGACCAACCAATAGGGTTCATAGAAGAAGGAAAAGAACACATAGTGTGTAAACTTAGGAAGTCAATATATGGACTTAAATAAGCTTCTCGATAATGGTATCTCAAGTTCAATGATATTATTGTATCCTTTGGATTAAAGGAGAATATTGTTGATTAGTGTATATATTTGAAGGTCAGTGGGAGTAAGTTTATCTTTTTGGTTTTATATGTTGATGATATTTTGCTTGCAACTAATGATCTTAGTCTATTAAGTGAGACTAATAAGTTTCTCTCTAATAACTTTGAAATGAAAGATATAAGTGAGGCAACCTATGTGATTGGGATAGAGATATTTTGTGATAGATCACAAGGATTGTTAGGTTTGTTTTAGAAAGCATATATAAATAAAGTGTTAGAGAGATTCAGAATGGAAAAGTGCTCAGCATATCCAATTTTAATTCAAAAAGGAGACAAGTTCAGTTTTATGCAATGTCCAAACAATGATATGAAATGGAAACAGATGGAAGCAATTCCATATGCATATGTTGTTAGGAGTTTAATGTATGCTCAGACTTATACCTGACCAGATATTAGTTTGTAGTTAGAATATTGGGAAGATACCAGAGTTATCTTGGTTTAAATCATTGAAAAGCTGCAAAGAAAGTTTTGAGATATCTATAAGGAACTAAGGATCATATGTTTACTTATAGGAGGTCTGATTATCTTGAAGTGGTCAGATATTCAGATTCAGATTTTGCTGGTTGTTTGGATACAAGAAAATCCACTTTTGTTTATTTATATCTTTTAGCTGGAAGAGCTATCTCATGGAAAAGTGCAAAGTAGTATGTCATTGTTGCATCCATTATGGAAGCTGAAATTGTGGCATGCTTTGAGGCCATGGTTCAAGCTAAATGGCAATGAAATTTTATTTCAATGCTTAGAGTAGTCGACATTATTGTCAAGTCACTAAAATTTATTGTGATAATTCTACAGCTGTCTTATTTTCTAAAAATGACAAGTATTCCAAAGGTGCTAAACATATGAAATTGAAATACTTTGTCGTAAAAGAAGAAGTTCAGAAACATAGAGTGTCAATAGAGTATATCAGCACTGATCTTATGATTGCTGATCCTTTAACAAAAGAATTACCACCCAAAACATTTATTAGTCATGTTAAGAGTACGGGCATTATGTTTACTAGTAAAAGTTGAACATTATTGTTTTGTTTAAATGTATATTTGACACTCTGAGCTCATTAATGTATAAGTTTCTGAATTTTTCTATTTTTAAACTTATGTATACATGTATGAATGTTAATATTGAAAATAGGATTTGTCTTTAATAAAGACATTATTGTTGGACATGTTGTGTAATTCTCATTAAAGTGTCATGTTAGGGAGAAGACTAATATAGTAGTACAAGGAAGGAACTATGTTGATTTGATGATATACAACCATCATAACTCTTATTAGTTCTTATTCTTAATTATGACTTATGACACATTCAATGTATGAATTTTTTAGCCTTGTTTATGTGCATTATGATTAATATTTTATTAAATCATGAAACGATACTATGTCACATGAGCCAAGTGAGAGAATGTAAGAAATGTCTTATGTGTGGGTGTAGTAAATATATATGATTTAATAAATAAGTGAGGGGTTAAATGGTAATTAGTTGATGACGGTTAGGAAGAGGTTTCTTAACCTCTATTAACTGCTTGATAGGAGCAATTTTTAATTAATAGAAAAGCAAAGAGAAACTTGTCCTCTCTCTATCCAGAACAATTTACGTTTTATGATTTTACCATCAAGAAAGTAAGAACGTAGAGAAGAGAAGGAGAAGAGAGAGAAAAGAGTTTCTACCTTCATCAAGAACTAAAAATTGAAGCATTAATTCTCATTATGGATAAAGGTTAGTGATAAACATAATTTTCATATATTATTTAACCCGCATATTTAGTCTTTTAAACCTCTTATGTACTTAATTAAGTTTAGTTGCATTTTATAAGTTTGGGTTCCAAATTAGGCTTAATGTTATTTTTCAGCATTATGATAATTTTACACTATTTCTGTATTTCAAGTATAACTTGAGTTATAGATATCTAAAAATTATGAACTTTACTTTGTAGGAAAGATGAGAGGAGGCTCTATAACTTTGATGAAGAACTCCAAAGCTGAATCAGATGTGTATTAGGTCAGATTGTGCCTGGAAGTCAAAACAAGGATGTTGTCACTCGAACCTGAACATTGTGCAAAGATTGGGTCATAAGTTGGGTTGTAGGAATTAGAATGAGCTGAAATTAGTGCCATTGGAAAATTAAGACAAAATTATTCAACTTTCATGAAAATCACTTATCAAAATGGTGATGTTTTGATTAAGTTATAGTCGTATTAAGACAGCTAAGAGTTAGGCACCAAACTAGTTTGTGCAAGTGGGGACACAAACATGACACATATTTTCCACTCATTCACACTCACTAGACAAGTCTATTGTCATTTTATACTCTTCATGCTCTATAAAGAGCAACATTGGTTGCTCATTGAGGGCATCTTAGTTGAGAGATTAAGACCATATTCTTGTATCATTTGTTTCACTTGTTGTAGTTTTCTTTTGTTCTAAATAGAAGTTATGTTCATCTTCTTCTTCTTCTCTCTTTCTTTTTTCTTGTTCATGAGTAACTAATTCTCATTTTGCGTGGGTGAAAAGGTGAAGCTTTTAGTAATGAAATAAGATTAGATTAATCTATTTTTTGTGCTTAAATGTTATATTATCAAGTGATCATTACATGTATTGAATTTTGTTTCCAATCAATTTAGAAAGCCTCCTTGTAAAGTAGAGATCTTGATTCGTTGTAGACAAGAGATTGACACAATGAATACTTGAACTAATTTACAAGTGTTGACATTAGTGGATAATTAAAGAAACCATAATATAACTACATATATAACCTTAAATGAACTTTGAATGTGTATTATCTTATTGGAACCTCCATTATACGTGGATTCCAATTGAGTTATAAAAAGAAATAATTTTGTCCTTAATTTATATACCGATAGTGGATCTCCTAGTTTAAGCAAATCTTTTTCATTTGTGAACAATTTTTATCACCTTCATTTTTGTGACATATCTTGAGATTTTGTTTGTTCTCAAGCAAAAAGAAAAACAAAACAAAAAAACTAAACAAAGAAAAACTCAAAACACAAAGACTAAAACATGGCAACACTGGTTATTGAAAACCATTCATATCCTCAGAAACTACTTCACAATCTAACTTCAAAGTGTCACACATGCATAATCTATTTATCGCATCATCTCTCACATGCAACTCTTATTCAAAAATGACTTCCCAAAAACATGAATGAAAGACCCAATCTCCTCATAAAGTACATGCCCAAATAGGTTTATAAAACTACAAATGCACATCAAATCCACGTCCATATGGTTGTTCTTCATCTCTCTCTCCACTAATGTAAACAACACATAACTAAGGATCAAAAAGGACTTTACAAAGCTTGTAATGAAATACCAAAGTTAAAGGATAAGAAAGAAGGGATAAGATAAATAAAACAAAAGTTGGAATACAAAATTATGTATATTTCACAATCCAAGCCTCATAAATATTGAACAAGTGCAAAACGGAGCATAAGAAATAATACATCATTCTCTTTTTTTATTTTAACAACCTCCACCCCAAAACTTATTTCTTTGCAATACTTTGGGTGGATTTCCTCTTTTTGAATTTTTTTTTGAATTTTTTTCAGCTAAAAAAAATACTTCATGCACAAAGAATGACTAAGTCTTAAATAATAAAATAATGCAAGATATGCATTCAACAAAGGGTTTGTAAGAGGAATTTTTTTATGGGTATGGGAAAGGAAAATGTGGGTAAAGAAAAGAAATAAAGTCCAAACATATATAATGCTACAAAAGGGACCTAAGGATATACTATGTTCATAGGTTCGCTTGAAAGGCTCAAACGATCTAAAGAAGACCCTTATCATTTCCTTGATCATGCATTGTCTAAGATTTTGCCTCAAGAGAGAATCAAACAACTTCTAGATACAAATCATTCATACACATGCATTCCCATAAACTTTCTCTAAGCCTGACATGCAATTAAATTCCAAGGTCTATTAAACATAAAGATTGGAAGAATATCCATACATAATTGAAACAATAGAGATAAACATAACTCATGGATTCTCATGTGATAGCCCAAGAAAATAAATCAATCCATAATTTATGTAATCATTGGATATTCAATTCAACACACTGGCATGCACAGTTTCAACACAATGGCTCAAAACACAAAAAGGGTGATGATGACAAAATAAAATAAAAAAGAACAAATAAAATATGAAAGAAAGGAAAAGAAAAATTCTTTTTGGCAGCTGACAACTATATACATCCCCCTATATAGACTCTGAACTCAGGGAGGCACCTAAGCCGACTTAACAATAGCTAACTACAAAACAAAAATAGAAAAAAATGTTAGTTAACAAGAAATAACAAAATAAAAGCAAAAACAAATAATTAACTGAAGAAAAATAAACAAATAACAAAATAAAGAGTGAAGAAAAAGAAAGAAAATTTGGGTTGCCTCCCAAAAAGTGCTTGTTTAATGTCATTATCTCGATGTTGCCTTTTATTATTATGGTGGCTTGAAATAGGAGAAATAGGATGACGTCTTTCTTCTTACAAATTTTTTCCTCCATACTCGATCACTGCTCTTAGAATCCTTTCCAAAAATATTCTGAACTGGAGTTATACTTATTTGTCCAGAAGATACCTTAGCATGAGAAATTCTACCAGTTCATGGTGGTTTCAAGTAAACAACATATAAGGAATTAGCTTTCAATGGACCTATCTATAATGAATCAATTTAAGCTAGAGGATCTTTTTCTATCCCAGCAATCTCAGAGTTAGGAGGACATTTCTCTTTTTCATCAACGATCTTGGAAGTGAGAGAATCAACATTAATCAATGATGGACTCTTACTAGCCAATTCCTATTGAGTTTTACCTTGAATGCAATTAATAGGGGCATGAAGATCTGATGTTGGTGAAGTCTTATCAAAAACATTTATAGTCACTTGATCTTCATCCACCCTTAAAATAAGTTATCCTCTAGGCACATCAATTAATACTCCTGAAGTTACTAGGAATGGTCTTCCCAGAATTAATAGGATATCAGCATCATCGTTCATATCTAAGACCATAAAGTCAACTAGGAAAATAAATTTGTCAACCTTCACTAGTAAATCTTCCACAATACCGTACGGACGTCTGATTGATCAATCTGCTAGTTGAAGGGAGAACATTGTAGGCTTCACTTTTTTAATTCCTAACTTGCGCAAGATTAATAATGGTATCAAATTAATGATCGCACCTAAGTCACATAAAGCCTTATCAACATTCAACTTTCTAATAGTACAAGGGATTCTAAAACTTCCTGGATCCCTTAACTTTGGTGGTAGCTTCTGTTGAATTATGGCGCTGCACTCCTCAATAAGTGCTACAGTCTCATCTTTTTCCAACTTCATCTTCTTAGATAACAAATCCTTCATAAATCTGGCATAAGGAGGTATTTGCTCAAGTGCTTCAGCAAAGTGAATATTTATTTGTAACTTCTTGAAAACATCTAGGAACTTTGAGAATTGTCTTTCCTACTTCTCCTAGGTGTCTTTCTTTAAACGTTGAGGGAATAGAAGTCTGGTATACAATGAAGGGTCAAATGGTTTATTCAAAACTGAATCTTTCTTCTTTCTTAGCACTCTCAGTTGTTCCTTTTTAGCTTTTTCCTTTTCGATCTCATCTTCCTCATTGTCAGCTGGCATTGAGATATCTTTAAATGAGGCATCTTCAATGAAGATATCATCTTTCCCTTTTTTAGCTCCCAAAGAATTAGGTGCTACTTTCACATTTTCTTCTAATAGCTTACCACTTCTCAAAGTGATTGCATGACATTGCTCCTTTGGATTAACGACAATGTCTCTAGGTAGGCTGCCTTGAGGTCTCTCTATGAGCTGTCTAGCTATCTGCCTTACTTAATTTTCTAGACTTCTAATAGCAACCTCTTGATTCTTGTAATTACTATATGATTCTTGCATAAAAGAAGAAGTTTGCTACATAAACTTTTCAAGTGTATTCTCATGAGAGGACTTCTGCTCGGGTTGGGTATTCAGTGGTATGGCTTGATTATTCTAAGAGAAATTGGGATAATTCCTCCAACCTGGATTATAAGGATTAGAATATGGATTACTTGTGCTCTCAAAGGATTTCCCATATAATTAACTTGTTTTAGAGCAACAACACTTGAGTTTCCTACCTCACATTGACCATTAACATGGTTGTCTCCACAGAAATCGCAAGTTAAGGCTTGGTGATTGACTAAGTTTACATGCACACCATTAACTTGTTTGGAGAGATTGACGACGTATTGCAGAATCATCTTATTTTGTACAAGTAAGGCTTCAATTGTGCTATCTTCCATTAGCCCTTGTTTAACAGTAGATTTTCTAGTAGGCAACTGGTATTCGTTAGTTGTCATAATCTCAAACAATTCTTGAGCCTCTTCAGGAGTCTTAGTGTTTAAAGACCCACCTGCAGATGCATCCACTATAGCTCTAGTAGAAATGTCGAAACCATTATAAAATATGTGTACCTGCTGCCAAACTTCAAAAGCATGGTGTGGACATTTTCTCAACAATTCTTTAAATCTCGATCATGTTTCATATAGAGATTTTCCCTTATTTTGAGTGTAACATGCAATCTCACTCCTCATCTTAACGAACATAGAGGGAGGAATATATCAGATAAGGAATTTGCTCACTAACTGATCCCACGTAGTGATGCTTGCTTGAGGCTGGGCTTATAGCCAACTCTTGGCTTTTTCACTCAAAGCAAATGGAAAGAGTCTTAACCGGATAACATAATCACTAACTCCATAATATTTGATAGTGTCGCAGAGTTATAAGAAATTAGCAATGTGCAAGTTGAGATCTTCTGCTTGATTCCCCCTAACTGATCCTTTTACACCAGCTGTAGAAGCACTGGTTTAATCTCAAAATTGTTTGCTTGGATAGCAGGTCGCACAATACTAGTTAAGACATGTTCAGAAGAATGAGTAACATAGTCACCCAACGTGCGTCTTCGTACTTCGTTATCTTTAGCCATATTCTCCTCAATTCTTTTTCTTTCTCTAGCTACTTTCCTATTTGCTCTTTATGTTCTTGTTATCTCTGGATTAAAGAGTAATTCTTCTGACTCCACAGAACCTTACATAAACAAACAAACAAACAAACCAGAGTGAAGTAAAGAAAAGAAATTAAAAATGAAATTAAAAATAAAGATAAAAATAAATGACTAATAAAAATAAACCAAGAAAACAAAAATGAATAAAAAGAAATAAATTAAAAAGAAAATTAAATAAATAAAAAAAAATAAATAAGAAAAATAATTATCTAAAAATGAAAGAAAACAAATTAAAATTAAAAATAAACAACTAAAATTAAAAATAAACATAAGAAAAAATGCTTAAATTAGTGTCTTTTCAACTATTATTTAATATTAATAACAATAATCCCCGATAACAGCGCCAAAAAATATGTTACGATATCAACAAGTGCACTAAATCACAAAAGTAATAAAAAAGTGAGTAAGAGTATCGTCCCATGAGGATTAAGTTATTAATTACTAAATTTACTGAAAGTGACACTATTTAAGCTAGTGAAGAAATAGAGTTGTCGCAAATTTAATTAAAAAAATTCAAAATAAAGATTATTAAAAGAAATAAAGCAAGTAACAAAGCAATAAATCAAAAGGATGAAAAAAGTAGTATTAAAGCGTTAAAATTCCGACTTCACTTGAATTCTTTAAATGTACATTCAAATATTAATTTAACTATGTTATATTTCAAAGATTTATTTTCAATTCTCAAAATTAATTAATACCCAATCCATTGGTATATTAATCCTCTTACACTATTTAGAATTAACTAATCCCTTGGTCTAACCACAAATAGAAAGACATTATTATAAACGAGGGAATTAAAAGAAAGACCACATAACCCACAATGTCTATTCCTAGCGATTACAGAAATTATGTGTTTATCACATATTCTAGGTTCATGCAATTTTTTTTAAATCATACATTAACCTAAAAGATCATTCCAAAATTGATCAGGTTTAGAAAAACATTAAGAATAGAGATAAACATATAAATCATGAAATAAATACATAATTTAAACCTATAAAAGAAATCACATCATCAAAGTTCAAGATCCATCATCCCCCTAACAAGGAAAAATTAGTTACATATGGAAAAAGAAGAATACAAAGGAAAGAATACGATAAACTCCATTGTAAATATGTGGAAATGTTGAAGAGAATTTTTAATCTTCAAGCATAATTGTGCCCACACCACTCTAGGGTTTGTGCCTCCACTTTGCTCCTTGACGGCTGCTGAATTTTGTGCAAAAAGATAGCTCCTTTGCTAAACCCGTTTTTCCTTTTTTTTTTATAGAAAAGTTGATAACTTTTCATATCTGACTTACACGATTTTTCTCATCCTCTAGATGGCCGAATTTGCCCTCGATCTCAACAAAGAATTTGTAGGATTTTTTGTTGGCTTTTCAATCCACAAATAGTGTGTCAATTTTATCTCTGTAACCAAGATATGACTCAATTAATGAGAAATGGTCAGGATAGTACGAGAATTTGAATTTTGCTCCAAATCAAATCTCTTTGAGAATCTTTATCCAATCTTCAATCTAATCCTTATTTAAGATTTTGCATCCAATTAGAACTCTAATTAGCATCTAATTAGTCTCTTTCCATATGTATTTATCTATCAAAAAATAAATAAAACACAAAAAGAAAATAATTTAAAATAATAAAAACATAATAAAACTTGTGAACAAAACTCAATCAAAGAGATTAAAAGAGGATGAAAACCTAAGATTTTGAACTATAAAAATATGAATTTTTGCATGTTCATCAGGAACCATAATATAACTACATATATAACCTTAAATGAACTTTGAATGTGTATTATCTGATTGGAACCTCTGTTATGTGTGGATTCTAATTGAGTTATAAAAAGAAATAATTTTGTCCTTAATTTATATACCGAGAGTGGATCTCCTAGCCCAAGCAAATCTTTTTCATTTGTGAACAATTTTTATCACATTTATTTTTGTGACAAATCTTTTCCTTACCTCAAAGAATTTTCTTCATCAATTCCCTATGGATCGACCTCGGACTTCTGAGAATTTATTACTTGAGACAACTTGCACTTCAGGTTTGCAACATATCATTCGTATCAAGTTTTTGGTTTTGAAGAACAAATTTATTAAGGTTCTCTTTCTTTAAATAAACTTCACCATTTGGTATATTCTTTCTCTACTCTTTTAATTTTCTAGTTGCATCATATTTAATGGCATGTTTACCATACCACCTACTTGTTAATATTTTTTTAATACCATGAAAGGTTGAGTTCTGTATTTTTTTTTTCTTTTTTTTCCTTTTTTAAGTCACTTATTTATGCTTAATTAGTATCATGATTCAAATTCTAGTTGTTTTATTAAAATTAATCCTGGTACTTTATATATTGATCTGTTTGAATCACAATCACACACATTAGCCACAATAGCTGAAAATAAAAGTGTAAATGATGAACATGAAAATCAACCATTGTGAACCTTGCACGAATATTTGCATCCACCTCAGAATTCTAGTCCATCATGTTTTATCTTTACACTCAATGCTGAGAATTTTAGATTTAAGCTGAGTACAATTTCATTACTTCCTAATTTTCATGATTTAGAATTTGAATGTCCATAGTTACATCTAAAAGAATTTGAGGAAGTATATATCACTTTCAATGATCAAAATTGTACTGAGAGATTGTTAAATTTAAATTGTTTCTTTTTTCTTTGAAAGATAAAGCAAAAACTTGGCTTAATGCTTTGAAACCAAGATCAATTGGCACATGACAAGAAATGCAAAGTGAGTTTTTAAAGAAATTTTTTCCAACACATAAAACCAATGCTTTGAAAAGGCAAATCCAAAATTTTTCCCAAAATTCAAATGAATCATATTTTCAATGTTAAGAACGTTTGAAAGATTTGTTAAATTCTTGCCCACATCATGGTTTTGAAAAATGGCGCACTATAAGTTCTTTTATGAAGGATTAACACATAAAACCAAACAATTCATGGAAATAATATGCAATGACGAGTTTCTTAATAAAGAACCTAGAGAAGCTTTAGAATATTTAGACCATTTGGCCGAGAATTCTCAATCTTGGCATGATACTAATTCATCTAAAAATTCAATTAGATCTAACCTTGCAAGTGCTAGTAAAGGGAAATATCACCTTAGTCAAGAAAAAGATCTAAATGCTAAGTTCGTCAGTTTGGCTAGAAAGATTGAAGCCATGAAATTAGGGAAAGTGAAAGAAATCAAATCTATGCAAAATAAAGAAATTTGTGACATTTGTGATGACTTAGGACACACAACAAATGAATGTCCAAAGATTGTTGTTTTTAAAGAAGTTGTGCATGAGCAAGTAAATGCAATGAATAATTTTAAAAAATAATTTACCTCTTTTCAGATTCATACAATCTAGGATAGATAAATCACCCGAAGTTTAGTTAGAGAAATAATAATCATGTACAATTTATGCAACCATCACCTCCTTAGGCACAATTGGACTCTCAAAATTCTAAAGAATATGCACCTTATGTCACACCATATAGGAAAAATCTTGATAGAACATTGCATGCATTCATGAAAAAATAAGAGACTATTAATAACCAAAACACTCAAGCCATGATTGACATAAAAAACACTCTTGCTAGATTTGCTTTTGCACTCACCATTCACGAGAAAGAAAATTTTCCTTCCCAACCTCAACTGAATCCCTAAGGTCAGTACAGTCTAAATGAGGGTAGTTCAGAAAGCCAACAAATAGATCAAGTCAAGTCAGTGATAACTCTTAGGAATGGAAAGGTTATTGAAAAACAAATTCCTAGACCTTATGAGAGAGATGATGAATCAATCCCTCAAGATAAGGAAGGGGTTCATAAGCCACTAGGCCAAAAGGAGACCAAACTCTCACCGTCACTTTTATTTCCTTAAGCATTAAACAATTCAAGGAAATTAAACTACAACACTAAAATTTTTGAAATTTTAAAACAAGTGAAGGTCAATATTCCTCTATTAAATGCTATTAAACAGGTTCCCTCTTATGTCAAAATTTTTAAGGACTTGTACACTGTTAAAAGGAAACTAAATGTAAGAAAGAAAACATTTTTGGCTAAACATGTAAACTCCATTCTTCAGTTTCATGCATTATTAGAGAACATAAAATTGAACAAGCTTTACTTGATCTTGGTGCTAGTGTTAATTTGCTTCCCTATTCAATTTATTAGCAACTCAACTTGGGTGAGTTAAAACTAACTTTTGTAACTCTTTTACTTGCCAATAGATCAGTTAAAATTCTAAGAGAAATAGTAAAAGATGTGTTAGTACAAGTTGATAAATTCATATAGTTCTTGTTATTTTAGGTCGCTCATTTTTTAGCAACATCTAATGCTTTGATAAATTGCAGAAATGAAGTGATGAAGCTAACATTTGGAAATATGACACTGAAGCGTAATGTTTTCAACATGTGCAAGTAAGTACAAGAAGTCCATGACGAAAAGGAGGAACTTGACGGGATTGAGGCCATTATAAATGATCATCTTCAAACATGGAGTTCTTCTGACCCATTATAAATTTGTTTAATTAATTCATTTGACTCAGGTATACAATTAGATGATGATATTTCTAAAATATGCTCTTTACTTGATTGTACATAGGTAATGGAATACAAAGGATGGAAGTCGAGATTCGAAGAGTTAAAACTCAAATGATACTACCCATGAAGAAGTACCCACATTGGAACTAAAGTCATTACCTGCTACTTTGAAGTAAATATTTTTGGGAGAAGAATAAAGCTTTCTAGTGGTAATCTCCTCGATCCTTACTAGAGAATAAGAAGGTATGTTGATAGAGGTACTTAAAAGGCATAAAAGTGCAATTGGATGGACATTAAAGGACATAAAAGATATTAATTCATTAATTTGTACACATAGAATACATTTAGAGAATAATGCTAAACATTTAACCTCAAAGAAGATTAAATCCACAAACAAAAGATGTAGTTAGAGCTGAAGTTCTCAAATTACCTGATATTGGAATTGTCTACCCTATCTTTGATAGCCAATAGGTAAGCCCTACACAAGTTATGCCTAAGAAATCTAGAATAACATTTGTTGAAAATGAAAAAGGTGAATTAATATCTATGTGAGTCTCATCCAGTTAGCGTATGTGTATTGATTTTAGAAAATCAAATGTTGTCACTAGGAAAGATCATTTTCCCTTGTCATTTCTTGATCAAATTCTAGAAAGGGTAGCAAGACATCCCTACTACTATTTTCTTGATGGTTATTTGGGCTATTATCAAATACCCATTACATTAGAGGATCAAGAAAAAATCACTTTTGTTTGCCCCTTTGGCACTGTTGCATTTAGAATGTCTTTTGGCCTTTGTAATGCTCCAGCAACATTCCAAAGATGCATGCTAAGTATTTTTTGTGACATGATTGAGCATTATTTAGAGGTTTTCATGGATAACTTGATAGTTTTTGAAAACTCATTTAAGATTTGTCTTGATAATTTAGAAAAAGTTCTTAAAAGATGTGAAGAAAAAAAGACTTATGTTAAACTGGAAAAAATGTCATTACATGGTTACCTCATGAATAGTATAGGTCATGTGATATCTTCTAAAGAAATTGAAGTTGATAAATCCAAAGTTGAATTAATTGCCCATTCACCTTCACCAAAAATAGTAAAGGAAGTTCATTCATTTTAAGGACATGCAAGATTTTATAGAAGATTCATTAAGGACTTTAGTGTCATATCTAGACCATTATGTAATTTTCTAAAAAAAGATGCACCATTTGATTGGACTCAAGAATGTCAAAAATCTTTTAAAAAATTAATTAGTCTTTTGACATTTGCTCCTATCATGCAAACCCCTGACTGATCTTTGCCTTTTGAGTTAATGTGTGATGCTAGTGATTTTGTTGTTGGCGCTGTTTTAGGCCAAAGAAAGGAAGGTAAGCCTCATGTAATATATTACGCAAGTCAAACTTTAAATAATGGATAAATAAATTTCACCACTACTGAAAAGAACTACTTGTTATAATTTTTACATTGGACAAATTTTGAGCTTATTTAATTAGTTCTTTTACTATTGTTTTCACTAATCATGTTGTTGTTAGATATTTAATGTCTAAGCAAGATGCCAAACCTAAGTTAATACGGTGGATTTTGTTGCTTCAATAATTCAACATCACAATAAAAGATAAGAAGGGAGCCGAAATGTCTTTCCAGATCATTTGTCTAGACTTATGACAGACTCACATTTTGATATCACACCTATCAATGATTCTTTTCCTAATGAATTTTTATTTTCTGTCAATTTCATGTCTTGGTTTGCTAACATAGCCAATTTTCTTGTAATAGGAAATATGCCGCCTCCATGGACGCACCAAGACAAAAAGAAGTTTTTGACTGAGTTCTTTATGACACCAGTTAAGTGGCGGATAATAGTACTCTGTGGCTCTCAAGTCGATTTTTTTTAGTTTCCCATAATAATTGATTCTTTCTCCTTTAAAATGGATGTCATTCTCTCAAATTTAAAAAAAAAACATTTTTCTTATGTTCTTCAAAATGCTCTAACAAAAATCTGCAAAGCTAGGTATGAAAGATTGAGACTATTAATGCGCAAGGGCATCCCAGAAAATATACGCTAAATAATCAAAGCAAATGTCCATTTAGCAGGTGAATCTTCAAATTCATTTGCCACATACATGTCAGGTCTCGTCAAAAGTTTGTATTCTAAAAGGAGAAGAGCGAAAAGATTACAAGTTTGTCACAAATGTGCATGATGGACTTGTAACAAGCGATGTTGTTCTTTAGGGATGATTTCCACAAACCGAGAAGATAAAATAAACTTTATTAAGAATGGACTAAGTAAAGAGTCATTAGATGATATTTTATTGACTCTTGAGACGCATTCTTGTAGAGTTATGCATCGTGAACTCTTTAATTTATGGAATCTCTTTAGGGACAAACATAAATGTTACAGTATTGGGAATCTGACTAAAAAAGATCTTATTTGCCAATTTATAAGAAAATTGGATGGGAAGCTTATCCTCGACTCATAGAAAGCATTTAAGTCATTACTGGATGTAAAATCAAAGGAAGATGTGAGCCACAATCACAACAACATGCATATTGTTATCTTGTTCATCTAAAAAAATAAAAAAAATAAAATAAAATATGTGTTTCTTAATTTCAAACGTTACTAACAATAGCCAACCTACCCATATAGGTGCTATCGTTACATTATCCATTCTTTTCCCTATTTAAACACTCCATTTTCTTCATTTTTATCCAACTCATAATCATTCAAAGGGAGGGTGAGTATAGAAATGAAAGGAACTTCTGTTCATCGATTTACAAATATATGTGTATTATATAGATCAAGTTTTGGGAAAGGTATAGAGTTTGTAAAAGTAGCAAGTTTGGGAAATTTTCGAGTATCTGATTCCCAGCCAACCATGGGTTAATTGGGATGTTGGGAAAATTGATTAGCAAATCTTCTCTCTCGACTGTAAAGGAAAACTTTTCTTTCTCATAATCCTTGATTGGGTCCTCTAATATGGGACCATGATAAACAAAAAGTTTAAAGGAAGAACTGACCATTACTTTAGTAACTAGTGCACTCTGTTCCGAAGCCATAGGCATAAGAGCCTTTATTAGTTCTTGGAGGTTAAGACCAGACACTGATTCCCTTTCTCTTATTCCTTTGGAGCCATTATATGGAGATGGAAATATCTTAAATTAAGTGAAATCAAATAAGTGGGAAGTTTGAATGACAAAGAAAAGAAAAATGTTACAAAAGGGGCTTTCTGAAGTATAGGAGCAAGCAAGGTTATGGTTTGATATGGTGATAATAAGGGTAATATCAAGTAATTACTGTGCAGACATAAGAAGTCGTGTCACTGGTCATTTAGCGCCAATGTTTTGATTACTATTAATGGTATGTGGGACCTAAACTAAAAATATATATATACATATAAGATAAAGTTGTATCAAATTGATGGGCAATAGCATTCAAGAAACAATTTTATTTTAAATTATAATGTCACAAATTAAAGTACATTGGCAAAATGACATAAAAAGTATAAGAACAAAATGCTAACTACTAAATCCTAAAGCAACTAAAAAGGCCAAGTCATTTGCTCAATAATACAATAGAGATATTCGATAGTATGCCAAACTTGTGTCAATTCAGCTTGGGTTTGTATTCTTTCCTATTTGCCTCGTTCAACTTTAGCACTCAAAGTTGACTTAGCAATGGTCTCTTCAACTAAAAGAGTTGTCTAAGTCTAATTGGCCTCCAACAACTTGGAATATCTTTCGATATCGACTTGATCCCAAGCTAAGTTCTAACGAGTCAAGTTCAAGCTGAACCTAGCAACTGACAACTTCACCTTCAGGATCTCGATCTCGTTAATGAAGGCTTTCTTCTTTTTCATATCTTCAGTATAAAAGGCCTTAGCTATTTTAAGTCCAACTACCATGGTAGACATGTCTTTCTGAGCCTAATAAAACTCATGGACCAATTCCTCACCCCATTCTTTCAAAAACATGGTGGCGATCAATAGCTTCATGAGCAACTCAAAATTGAGTGAAGATAATCTCAACACACTCAATGAGAACTAAAAGTTCCTCCCCCGTAGAATCATTCATATTATAAGCAAGAAGTGGAAGGGATGAGGATATTCTTTGCTAGGTTGCAATGTTAGCAATGGTATCAATGAGATCTTGAGATAAAAATAACTTAATCTCATCAAGAAGGGAATGAGGTTGACTTGGACCAAGTTCGTGTGGAGGTGAACCTTCAAGTTATTTGAGAATGTTGTTGAACAAGGCTTCATCATCCTGATTCAACACTCATCAATAGAATGGTCAAATTCATACTCGATGAAGGAACCTTTCTTATATATAGTTTCACTTTCAGACCCCTTATTCACCTTCTACTAATAATGGTCTGCTAGATTGGCCTTTTTGTGGGAACATGAGATTCTCACCAAAAGTGAGCTCAATAGCAACAATTGTTACAATTGGAATGCTAGGAAATGCTAGAACACTGGGAAGCTGAGAGTCTGGCATAGCTTCCTCTTCAACAGTTAAAGGATATGACTTAGGATCACCTTATGCAATGTTATCTTTTCGAGGTAAATCTTTAGCACTATCAGGAGAAGATAATCGATGCTATTTTAAAGGTCATTTATATGCAATAGTTTGAAACCATAATAGAACCCTTTAACACCATGCAAAAAACACAGACACAGAGGAAAAGGTAGAGCAATTATACCTTTATCATGTGAGTTGGTAAGGAAGAAGTGTCAGGTGATACTATGGTCATTGTGGGGTGTATTCCACCAAAGTTTGGATTGGAAGAACTAACAAGAACTGAGGTGACTCCCTGTTGAACAGGTGTTAAAGCCATCACGTTGATACCAACTGAAGAATGTAATAAAGCAATGCACTAATTAGTCAAAGAACACGAATAAAACAAGTTGAGTGTATTGACTATACCATGGATGCAAGGAATAGCAGATTCAGCCAAACGAACTCTGGGAGTTGGCTTAGCCAATGTGAAATGAGTGTTTGGAAGCTTGACAAGATTGAAAGGCTTCAAGAAGTCGAAGATGTCAACTAATGAATCGACTTGATATGTAACACCCCTTTGGGGATACCACACATATAAAGAAAAATAAAATAAATAAATAAAATCTACCCAAGTTGTAAAACATTTGTTAAATAATATTACATATTGTAAGATAATTCCTGATAAACAGAATATTGTTAAATAAAATAATGCAGAAAAAATAAAATAAACATCACAACATCTCACATAATTTACATATGATTTACATTATAAGTGATATAAATAATTTACACCTAAAACTACCAATATTTAAACAAAAACAGTAAATAAAGAAATAAAAGAGTCAATATATACAGACATACGCAGACGCGTCCAAAAAAAATCATGCATATTTAATCCTCCGAAGGATCACTCTCAACATGAAAATGATCATCAGGAGACAAATATCCGGATGTCTCGACTCTCGGCGGACATGAGACCGCGCAGTCGATGCGAGTGTCATCTCACTAGGCTCAGTGGATATCCCACCCCAATGACGCCTAATGGATAAGGGTAACTCTAAGTGTAGAAATATTGTCGTAGTCATGATCGGCTCTCTATCAAACCGATGACGTAGAGTCACAGTCAGCCGTCCTACATATGTCACAGAATCTCGATCTCTTGCAGATGCCAAGCCAATGAACCTCCATGAAACTCTAACTGTACAAACCCCAAAAATCCTGGCACTGCCATCTCCCACAATCAATCCAAAGGATATGGATGATCGGATGGTTCTTGGTCGTTGAACTGATCTTCCTCTTGATGTTCCTCTTCTTCCTTGGTATACAGAATCTCTAGAGGCTGTTCCTCTTCCTCAAACTCTTTACCATATAAACAGGTATATACAGAAAACACATACAATAAAGAGGTAAGACAATCTAAAATCACCACAAACATGGCCAATAAGAAGACGACAAATAACAGATATACAGTTCATGCAATATGAAAAGCTATAACATTAATAAGTAACAGAGTAGTGTAAAGATTCAAAAAGATTTAAATATCCCAACAATATACCATCACAGATAAAATAAAACAAGAAACAAATGATACAATACAACAATAGATAAAACAAATACAAGTAAACAAATAAATCAATATCAATATAATAAACAGATAAGACGAAAATAAATAGATAAGACAAAATAAATAAATAGATCCCAATAAATAAATATAAGACACACCCTACTCCATGGAGCTAAAAAAACACACACAAGCATCAGAGAGAATGACCCGCCAAATCTATTAGTACCACGGCTGCCCAACCAAACTATTGCGCTGTCTCACGTCGCGTCTATAGCCCCACGACACAGGAATCCATCATCCAGGTATGGTGTAGTTCACGGTCTCACGTTGTGGCACTACAGGCAATGTACTATTAGATTTCACGAAATCTCGATTAAATATAGTGCGTGTCGAGTCCATTAGTGTGCTATCGGTTTACCACGGCCTAGCGGAGCTACCAACTGTCCACATATGGGATACCGTACACTAACGTCTCCAAGTCCATTAGAACAATGAACCACACTACGTTTATCGCATCGACAACACGATGTGATTCGTCTCGTCAACTCATCCACCAAAAATTTGGCATAAACTCAATACATAATTCCAAAAATATGAAATTACAAAAATGCCCTCAAGATAAAATATGCCCTCAATGGCAGAAAAATAGAAAGCCTGTACGTGTTCACATTTTCCCGACAAATGAAAAATCCTCAAAAGCCATGTACGGGTTCACATTTTCCCGACAAAGATAAAATAAATACGAGAAATCCAGAAAAATACTGTTTCGGTCAATCGCGTAGAAATTTTATCGCATTTTCACAATCTCGTCGTTTTTATAAACGTTTTGAAATCGCGTAAATATATTTTTCTGTTTTTAAAATCGCGTAGAATTTTTAATACGTTTTCTCAATCGCGTAGGATTTTTAAATCATTTTCTTGTCCAAATCCCTTAAAATTCACTTTGTTTAAATAAGCGAAATAATAATTAATACGTTTAAACTACGTATAATATTTTCCACACCGTATATCTTGTCTTTTGGACATCTTTTCTATCTTATTTGTCCATTTTTACTAAAAATTGACAAGATATTTTTGTTTAGAAATTTAATAATAATGGTTTCCTAATTTTTTTCGTAAAAACTCTGTTTATTTAAATAAATGGATAATTTAATCTTTTAAAAACTCCTAACATGCTTCAAAATATAGTATGAGCCATATGTTAGAAATTCTTAAAGATTCTTGTATTTCCTTTATAACAATAAAATCATTAATTTTAATTCCTTAAATTAATTCTAATCTATTGATTTCTTAAAAACTCTTTTTAGAAAAAAATCCTTGTTAACATATAATGCCTTCTTTATACTTGAAAATGGTTTGGAATTGATTTTAGAAATTAAGAATATCTAGTTTGGCATGTTGGCCGAATTTCCTAAATCTTTTGAAATTGATTTCTAAATTATTTCTCATCTTCTAAATATATGTCAAACTTATTGTATTGTCTAAATTTATTTAACCATTGTCTTAGAAAATGGTTTTTGAAATCAATTCATTCATTTTAGGCATGTTGGCCGAAAATACTAAGTCTTACCATTTGATTTCTAAATTCATTTTCTTTGATCTAATCAACTTGAAACCTTCTTAATTCTCCTAGGTTAATTAAATTACCTTTTAAGAAAATTAAGAGAACATTTTGGTTCCCCATTTGGTTAGTGGCCGTGAGCCTTATGGAGTGTTCTTTGGAACACACATGCATTTCCTTGACATGTTGTTCACATCCTATACATTATCATGCCATTCTATACTTTATCATGCAATTCTAACACATGCAATATTATCAAAGCTTATAGACATGCAACTTAAAGCTTGTAGACATGCAACTTATTACAAACAACAAATAGGAAAGCTACTAACAAATACACAACCACGTCAAATAAGCTACTAACAAGCACACACATGAATCCTTATGGATTCTACAACCACAAAATCAACTCCATCTTCTTACCACCATCCATAGGTGATAAGATTTGTCTTCCTCTTACCTTAAATAAAGACAAAAGGTTTCTTTCACTCCTCCTAGAGCTTCGGTTTTCCTCCTCCAAAAACCTAGCAAGCTTAAACAAAAACTACAAATTACTAAACATTAAAAGAGAGCTTAAACCATGGATAAATCATGGCTTAGAACTTTGAAAAAGAGTTTAGAAAAGAAAAACAAGAGATTTCACCTCCTTGGTCAAATCTTCCAAGTAGGTTTTCAAGCTTCAAATGAAGGATCTTGCAAGAACTCTCAACTAGAGATGTTCTTAGGATTGTGTTTAGGTTTAGAAAACTTGGTTAGATGAAATTTAGAGTGATTGGATGGTGTAGTATCAAGCTTGGCCGAATGGTTGAGAAAGGAAGCAACAATGGTGTTTAGGGTTCTTGGATGAGAGAGAGAGAGAAAATGCATGCAAGCAAAGTGATTTTTGGTCTTCCAAACCTCACTTGGCCGTAGACATCATGGCTTGCAAGGTGTGCATTTGCTTGGCTTCATCCAAGCCCTTGGATGCATCAAAGGTCAAGATTAAGCCTTGATTAGCAAGCTTGTTTCCTATTGGTTGCTCCTAACCTAGTCATTACCCTTAGTCACCATGCTTAGTCACTAATAACCTAGTCATCAAGCCTTAGTCACTATGTTCAAGAATGTTCCTTCACTAATGATGATTAATTAAGCTACTAAGTTAAGCTGTTTAGCTAAACGTGGGTCCCGCAAAACATTTAGGGTCCACTTTGTCACTAAGTTATCTTGACTAATAAAATAATATTATAATAATAAAAAATTATTTTATTGATGAGTTAAATCCTAAAAATTAAAAGATTAATTTTAGGCTCATTCAGAATTAGGTTTAGTAAGATCCCCCGCCTCTGAATAATTAAAAACAGATTTTACCGGGCCGAAAAAATATTATTTTCCGGCCCCGTAGCAAATCACACAAAAAGTCCATATAAAATCACAGACAGTAATATTGGACACTAAATCAAGTAGAAAACAATTAAAAACAGCAAAAACAGTACAAACAGCACGTTTGGGACGTAATGGTCATTTTTTTATTTTTTCCCACAACGTAGCTAATCATCCAAAAAGTTCAAATAAAATTACAGACAGTATTAATTGTCTGTATATCTTCCAGAAAAATTAAAACAGTAGCTCGGAAAAACTTTTATTTTACCGTCTCGAAACAAATTACGTAAAAAGACCAAATAAAATTTGAGCCTGTATAAACGTATTTGTATTTCATGCAGAAATCGAGAAACAGTAAAATAGGGACACAACGGTCATTCACACGAAAGCTTGAAAAACAGCAAACAGTACATTCGGTACATTTTCTAAAAATTGGGGTGTTACAATTCTCCCCAACAAATAAAAATTTCGTCCTCGAAATTCACTGTTCCTCAAAACAAATGAGGATACTGATCCTTCATTTTATCTTCTAACTCCCAGGTAGCTTCACCCGTCACATCATTCCATATGACCTTCACTAGCTCGATCATTTTCCCTCGAAGTCGCTTTACCTTTCGTCCTCGGTTTCGACGGGTAAAGTTTCATAAGTCAAATTCTCCTTCATTGCACTTCATTTGTTTGTATAACATGCGTCGGATCTGGTATATACTTTCGTGGCGAGACACATGAAATACGTCATGCGGATTCGAGAAACGGCGGCATAGCGATCGATACGCTACGGGACCTATACGTCGAATAATCGATACGGTCCAATGAACTTAGGAGTAAGTTTCTTAGACTTAATAACTCTTGAGACACCGGTCGTAGGAGTAACTCTTAGAAACACATGCTCACCCTCCTCAAATTCAAGAGGCCGTCTTCGTTTATCCGCATAACTTTTCTCATGCGCGCTGCGTCGTTCTCATCTTCTCTTGTATCATCTTTACCTTCTCCGTAGTCTGTTGTACAAGATCTGGTCCAACAGTCATGCTTTCCCCATCCTGATACCAACATAACAGTGTCCGACATCGTCTTCCATACAATGCTTTATAAGGTGCCATTCCGATGCTTGAATGAAAACTATTGTTGTAGGTGAATTCTATCAGAGATAAAAATTCATCCCAACTTCCTCGTTGTTCCAAAATACAAGCACGCAACAGATCTTCCAAAAGATTTCGTATAGTTCTCTCTCTGTCGACCATCCGTCATGCGGATGATACGTTGAACTCAGTCGTAACTTAGTTCCCATAGCTTCTTGAGACTTCGCCAAAACCTTGACGTAAACCTCGGATCTCGATCAGAAACTATACATGTAGGTACACCATGTAATCTGACAATTTCACTGATGTACAACTGGGTTAATCTTTCCAATGAATACTTAATATTAATTGGTAAGAAATGAGCCGATTTCGTAAGCCTATCGACTATAACCCATATCGAATCATGACCTTTCCTCGTCTTTGGCAAACCAAGAACGAAATCCATCGATATACTATCCCATTTCCATTCTGGAATAGATAACGGTTGTAACATTCCATTTGGTCTTTGATGTTCCACTTTCGCCTTTTGACAGACTAGACAAGTTGACACACACCTAATAACATCACTCTTCAATCCATGCCACCAGAATAACTTCTTCAAGTCTTGGTACATCTTTGTTATGCCTGGATGCATACTCAATAGACTAGTATGGGCATGTTCTACAATATATCGCCTCAGCTCCCGGTCACGAGGAACACAGACTCTACCCCGAAACCTCAGAATTCCATCAGTTCCTTCTTTGAACTCTATTGTCTCGTCTTGCTTTATTTGTTCTCTTATTCCTTGCAAAAATTCATCGGCATCCTGTTTTTCCCTTATGTCTTCCATCAGCTCGCTCGAGATAGTAACCATGTTAATACAGATCTTCCCCGGTTTTAACTCAACAAATGACCACACATCTCTAAACTGTTCAATGAGCTCCTTTTCCTTGATCATCAGAGCAGAAGCACTGATAATCTTTCTACTTAAGGCATCAGCCACGACATTCGCCTTACCAGGGTGGTACAACAGTTGAAAATCATAATCTTTCAGGAATTCTAACCATCTCCGCTGCCTCATGTTCAGCTCCTTCTGATCATACAAGTATTTCAAGCTCTTGTGATCACTGAAGATGTTGAACGTTGCTCCATAGAGAAAATGTCTCCATATCTTCAGAGCAAAAACCACAGCGGCCAATTCCAAATCATGCGTTGGATAATTCCTCTCATGAACCTTCAATTGTCGAGAAGCATACGCCACAATGTTCCGATCTTGCATCAACACGCATCCTAGCCCTTGATAAGAAGCGTCGCAATACACATCAAAAGATTTGGTCGAATCTGGTAGGATCAACACAGGTGCAGTCGTTAATCTCTTCTTCAACTCTTGAAAACTGGCTTCACGTTCTTCCGTCCATTCAAAAGCTTGACTTTTCCTCGTAAGTTATGTAAGTGGTCCAGCAATCTTCGAAAAACCCTCGATAAACCTCCGATAATAACCAGCAAATCCAACAAAACTTCGAACTTCTGTTACCGTCTTAGGTCTTTTCCACTGTAAAACAGTCTCCACTTTTGATGGGTCTACCGCAATACCATCTTTGGAAATCACGTGACCTAGAAACTGAACTTCCTCCAACCAGAATTCACACTTAGCCAATTTCGCATATAGCTGCTTCTCCCTCAAAATCCGAAGAACAACACCAAGATGTTCAGCATGCTCTTCCTTCGATTGAGAATAGATCAGAATGTCATCGATAAAGACAACAACAAATTTGTCTAAATACGGATGAAAAATCCTGTTCATATAATCCATAAATATGGCAGGAGCATTCGTTACCCCGAATGGCATCATCTGATACTCATAATGCCCATATCGAGTTCGAAAAGCAGTTTTCGGCACATCTTCCCCTTTTACACGAATCTGGTGATAACCAGACCTCAGATCTATCTTGGAAAATATCACAGCTCCTATTAACTGATCCATCAAATCGTCAATTCTTGGAAGCGGATATTTATTCTTGATAGTCACCTTGTTCGGTGACGATAATCCACACAAAGCCGAGAAGTTACGTCCTTCTTCTTGACCAAAAGCACCGGCGCACCCCATGGTGAAACACTAAGTCGCACAAACTCTTTCTCCAACGGCTCCACCAATTGCTTCTTCGGCTCCTCCAATTCCACGGCGACATATGATACGGTGCAATTGAGATAGGACCTGTTCTGGTACTAAATCAATTGAAAACTCGATCTCCCTCTCGGGTGGCAAACCGAGTACGTCATCAGGAAAAACATCGGGAAACTCGTTGACAACGGGAATAGTATTTACATCCTTCTCATTCTTAACTTCTAGAGAAGATAATACCATATATCCCTGCGCTCCATCTCTTAACAAAGACTTGACCTTAACAGCAGTTAAGAACCCAGACTTTTCTTCCTTAGGAAAAACTATGGTTTTACTTGCACAGTCTATAAGGATATGGTTAGAACATAACCAGTCCATCCCTAAAATTACATCTATCTCAACAAGAGGTAAACAAATCAAGTTGACCATAAACAAACGGCCTTTCACAACAATAGGACAATCCAAACAGATCTTAGATGTGACAACAGGTTTAGCAGTTGGCGTAGATACACTCAATTTAACATTCAGAGAAGATACAGGCAACTTCAATCTTTCCACACAATTATAGGAAATAAATGAGTGTGTAGCACCAAAATCATACAATATAGTCAGAAGATTACCTCCAATGTCTCCTTCTCCCTGAATAAGATCATCAGACTTAGAAACCTCAGATCCCATCATTGTATATACTCGTCCTCCTGACCTTGGTTGAGTACTTCCAGATTTTTGTTGATTAGCTCTAACATACCGAACAGCAGGTTTCTTCTCTGGTCGAGTACAATCTTTTGACATATGCCCAGGCTGTCCACAGTTAAAACAGACTGTCCCCTTGATTGTACAATCTAGAGATATATGGCCCTTCTTACCGCACTTAAAACACGTTGGCGTAAACACCACCTTCTGCCCTGCTCCACTACCGCGTACACTTCCTCCAACTGGCGGTCGCTGAGATTGATTTCCTTGTGGTCTAGAATACGGCTTGCGTTGAAACCGAATTGTATTGCTACCTCCACCTCTTTGAAACCTTGCCGGTCCAAAGTTACGATTCCTCTGATCTCTCGACGGCTCAAGCTCCTCAAGTCGCGCACATGCATCTACCAAAACATGAAACTGAGTCATTCCCAAGGATACCACTCCTCGTTTCAGTTCCACTCTTAACCCTGATTCAAACTTCCTACATCTCCACACATCATCTTGCCGTGTCTGAGCATAATCTGAGAATTGAGACAAATTCTCAAACTTTGTGGCATACTCATTCACCGTCATATTCCCCTGTCGCAAACCAAGAAATTCCATCTCTTTGGCATGCCTAGCACTCGCAGGAAAATACTTATCCAGAAAAGCATTAGAAAACACTTCCCATGTGATCTCAGTTCCTTCAGCTTGCAATACTCGGCGGGTTCCTCTCCACCAATGTTCTGCATCTCCTCTCAGCATGAAAACAGCATAAGTCACCTTCTTATCATCTGCACATCTCATTCCTTCAAAGATCCTCTCCAAATCTTGCATCCACTGACTTGCTTTCTCCGGATCCACCTCGCCTCTAAACTGTGGCGGATTATGACGCCTAAACTCAGCCAAATTTAGGGCATCAGCAGTAGCATCTTCTTTGTTGTGCTCTCGAGATTTTGTTGAGTAATCACTTCAGCCATCCGCTGCATAGCCTCAGCAGCCGCAATCATAGGGTCCACATCACGATTCATGTTCGTACGTCCTCTACCTCGTCCAGACATCTTCTTTCTTCAAACAAAACAAAACAAAATTAGATACATCCTTTTAGATACTTCCGAAAGGATATCAATCACAGAGAATCACACAGCACAAACAAAAACAGACTCAATCACAACCCCAAAAGACTCTAACTTGGGCTCTGATACCAACTAATGTAACACCTCTTTGGAGATGCCACACATATAAAGAAAAATAAAATAAATAAATAAAATCTACCCAAGTTGTAAAACATTTGTTAAATAATATTACATATTGTAAGATAATTCACGATAAACGAGAATATTGTTAAATAAAATAATGCGGAAAAAATAAAATAAACATCACAACATCTCACATAATTACATATGATTTACATTATAAGTGATATAAATAATTTACACCTAAAACTACCAATATTTAAACAAAAACAAGTAAATAAAGAAATAAAAGAGTCAATATATACGAGACATACGCGAGACGCGTCCAAAAAAAAAATCATGCATATTTAATCCTCTGAAGGATCACTCTCAACATAAAATGATCATCAGGAGACAAATATCCCGGATGTCTCGACTCTCGGCGGACATGAGACCGCGCAGTCGATGCGAGTGTCATCTCACTAGGCTCAGTGGATATCCCACCCCAATGACGCCTAATGGATAAGGGTAACTCTAAGTGTAGAAATATTGTCGTAGTCATGATCGGCTCTCTATCAAACCGATGACGTAGAGTCACAGTCAGCCGTCCTACATATGTCACAGAATCTCGATCTCCTTGCAGATGCCAAGCCAATGAACCTCCATGAAACTCTAACTGTACAAACCCCAAAAATCCTGGCACTGCCATCTCCCACAATCAATCCAAAGGATATGGATGATCGGATGGTTCTTGGTCGTCGAACTGATCTTCCTCTTGATGTTCCTCTTCTTCCTCGGTATACAGAATCTCTAGAGGTTGTTCCTCTTCCTCAAACTCTTTACCATATAAACAGGTATATACAGAAAACACATACAATAAAGAGGTAAGACAATCTAAAATCACCACAAACATGGCCAATAAGAAGACGACAAATAACAGATATACAGTTCATGCAATATGAAAAGCTATAACATTAATAAGTAACAGAGTAGTGTAAAGATTCAAAAAGATTTAAATATCCCAACAATATACCATCACAGATAAAATAAAACAAGAAACAAATGATACAATACAACAATAGATAAAACAAATACAAGTAAACAAATAAATCAATATCAATATAATAAACAGATAAGACGAAAATAAATAGATAAGACAAAATAAATAAATAGATCCCAATAAATAAATATAAGACACACCCTACTCCATGGAGCTAAAAAAAAACACACAAGCATCAGAGAGAATGACCCGCCAAATCTATTAGTACCATGGCTGCCCAACCAAACTATTGCGCTGTCTCACGTCGCGTCTATAGCCCCACGACACAGGAATCCATCATCCAGGTGTGGTGTAGTTCACGGTCTCACGTTGTGGCACTACAGGCAATGTACTATTAGATTTCACGAAATCTCGATTAAATATAGTGCGTGTCGAGTCCATTAGTGTGCTATCGGTTTACCACGGCCTAGCGGAGCTACCAACTGTCCACATATGGGATACCGTACACTAACGTCTCCAAGTCCATTAGAACAATGAACCACACTACGTTTATCGCATCGACAACACGATGTGATTCGTCTCGTCAACCCATCCACCAAAAATTTGGCATAAACTCAATACATAATTCCAAAAATATGAAATTATGAAAATGCCCTCAAGATAAAATATGCCCTCAATGGCAGAAAAATAGAAAGCCTGTACGGGTTCACATTTTCCCGACAGCGAAAAATCCTCAAAAGCCTGTACGGGTTCACATTTTCCCGACAGCATAAAATAAATACAGAAATCCAGAAAAATACTGTTTCGGTCAATCGCATAGAAATTTTATCGCGTTTTCACAATCTCGTCATTTTTATAAACGTTTTGAAATCACGTAAATATATTTTTCTGTTTTTAAAATCGCGTAGAATTTTTAATACGTTTTCTCAATCGCGTAGGATTTTTAAATCATTTTCTTGTCCAAATCCCTTAAAATTCACTTGTTTAAATAAACGAAATAATAATTAATACGTTTAAACTACGTATAATATTTTTCATACCGTATCTTGTCTTTTGGACATCTTTTCTATCTTATTTGTCTGTTTTTACTAAAATTGTGATATTTTTGTTTAGAAATTTAATAATAATGGTTTCCTAATTTTTTCGTAAAAACTCTGTTTATTTAAATAAACCGGATAATTTAATCTTTTAAAAACTCTAACATGCTTCAAAATATAGTATGAGCCATATGTTAGAAATTCTTAAAGATTCTTGTATTTCCTTTATAACAATAAAATCATTAATTTTAATTCCTTAAATTAATTCTAATCTATTGATTTCTTAAAAACTCTTTTTAGAAAAAAATCCTTGTTAACATATAATGCCTTCTTTATACTTGAAAATGGTTTGGAATTGATTTTAGAAATTAAGAATATCTAGTTTGGCATGTTGGCGAATTTCCTAAATCTTTTGAAATTGATTTCTAAATTATTTCTCATCTTCTAAATATATGTCAAACTTATTGTATTGTCTAAATTTATTTAACCATTGTCTTAGAAAATGGTTTTGAAATCAATTCATTCATTTTAGGCATGTTGGCCGAAAATACTAAATCTTACCATTTGATTTCTAAATTCATTTTCTTTGATCTAATCAACTTGAAACCTTCTTAATTCTCCTAGGTTAATTAAATTACTTTTTAAGAAAATTAAGAGAACATTTTGGTTCCCCATTTGGTTAGTGGCCGTGAGCCTTATGGAGTGTTCTTTGGAACACACATGCATTTCCTTGACATGTTGTTCACATCCTATACATTATCATGCCATTCTATACTTTATCATGCAATTCTAACACATGCAATATTATCAAAGCTTATAGACATGCAACTTAAAGCTTGTAGACATGCAACTTATTACAAACAACAAATAGGAAAACTACTAACAAATACACAACCACGTCAAATAAGCTACTAACAAGCACACACATGAATCCTTATGGATTCTACAACCACAAAATTAACTCCATCTTCTTACCACCATCCGTAGGTGATAAGATTTGTCTTCCTCTTACCTTAAATGAAGACAAAAGGTTTCTTTCACTCCTCCTAAAGCTTCGGTTTTCCTCCTCCAAAAACCTAGCAAGCTTAAACAAAAACTACAAATTACTAAACATTAAAAGAGAGCTTAAACCATGGATAAATCATGGCTTAGAACTTTGAAAAAGAGTTTAGAAAAGAAAAACAAGAGATTTCACCTCCTTGGTCAAATCTTCCAAGTAGGTTTTCAAGCTTCAAATGAAGGATCTTGCAAGAACTCTCAACTAGAGATGTTCTTAGGATTGTGTTTAGGTTTAGAAAACTTGGTTAGATGAAATTTAGAGTGATTGGATGGTGTAGTATCAAGCTTGGCCGAATGGTTGAGAAAGGAAGCAACAATGGTGTTTAGGGTTCTTGGATGAGAGAGAAGAGAGAAAATGCATGCAAGCAAAGTGATTTTTGGTCTTCCAAACCTCACTTGGTCGTAGACATCATGGCTTGCAAGGTGTGCATTTGCTTGGCTTCATCCAAGCCCTTGGATGCATCAAAGGTCAAGATTAAGCCTTGATTAGCAAGCTTGTTTCCTATTGGTTGCTCCTAACCTAGTCATTACCCTTAGTCACCATGCTTAGTCACTAATAACCTAGTCATCAAGCCTTAGTCACTATGTTCAAGAATGTTCCTTCACTAATGATGATTAATTAAGCTACTAAGTTAAGCTGTTTAGCTAAACGTGGGTCCATAAAACATTTTCGGGTCCACTTTGTCACTAAGTTATCTTGACTAATAAAATAATATTATAATAATAAAAAATTATTTTATTGGATGATTAAATCCTAAAAATTAAAAGATTAATTTTAGGCTCATTCGAGAATTGGGTTTAGTAAGATCCCTTCTACGAATAATTAAAAACAGATTTTACCAGGCCGAAATAATATTATTTTCCCTTACGTAGCAAATCCCACAAAATGTCCATATAAAATCACAGACAAGTAATATTGGACATTAAATCAAGTAGAAAACAATTAAAAAGCAAAGCAAAAAGCAGTACAAAGACACGTTCGGGACGTAATGGTTATTTTCCCATTTTTTTCCCACAACGTAGCTAATCATCCAAAAAGTTCAAATAAAATTACAGACAGTATTAATTGTCTGTATATCTTCCAGAAAAATTAAAACAGTAGCTCGAAAAAATTTTTATTTTACCGTCTCGAAACAAATTACGTAAAAAGACCAAATAAAATTTGAGCCTGTATAAACGTATTTGTATTTCATGCAGAAATCGAGAAACAGTAAAATAGGGACACAACAGTCATTCACATGAAAGCTTGAAAAATAGCAAACAGTACATTTGGTACATTTTCTAAAAATTGGGGTGTTACATGATAGGCCTTGTTGAATCTTCAGAGATAGCGATTGAAGTATTGGTGTCATTTTTCAATAAAAGCTGGGTAGGCTCACCTTATGCTCTCACCCACAAAATTGGGATTTTATGTACTCTTATAAAATCATTTAAATGCAGCAATCTCCTTGGTATGAAGGTTACGACCTTTGACGGTTCCAAAACGACACTATAAAGGAGAACGGTAAAGACCAAAGTAGGCAGCATTAGTTGATAAAAGTGTGAGGAAGTGAATACTTGGGTACTTAGCATTAAAGTGTGGAATTCCTCATAGGTTAGATCACGCATAAGTTCATCCACCCTGGCTAGATGCACAGGATCTTTTAGAACTTGGGAGGGTGAAGTAATATAGGTTTGCGTAAGTCTGGATTTAGCAAAAGAGAAGTCCTTTGCAAAATTTTGTTAAGCTCATTAGAATCGATAAAAGAAGAAGATGAGGAAGATATGGTAACTGTAGAAATAAGTTTGCCCCAATGATTTAATATATTAAGTTTTGATGATGACAAATGCAAGACAAAAAGAATGATATTTATGCTACATAGATTTACTTAATAGTTTATATTGTATCATGCATGATTATGTACTTTATCTAGTTATATTTCACTTAATGATCATACAATGAGATATGTGCAGCATTCTTTATATAATATATTCAATAATGCTCTATATGAGTTATAATGAATTAATATTGAATTTGACTTTATTTAAATGAAAATGTGCAAAGTGTTCTTTGTTGCATCCTATATAAAGCATATTTATTAATAATTGATAAATGTCTTATTTGGATGTATCTATGAAAGTCTTATATCCATTTTAGATTAACTAGAATTATACATTTATGAATCATGCATATGAAGATATTGAATTATGAATTTGGACTAACTATGTTTGTTTACGTGAGCAATACTTTGTAGGATAATCCAAGTATCAAGAGTGAGCATTACAACAAGAAAGCAAAAGATCACAATTATGATCAGCTCAAGAAGAATGAGAATGATAAGATATTCTAAGCATTTGCAAGATTTGAAGAGAATAAATTTTTTTGGAAGTTTGGATTACATAAAAAAACCAAAGGATTAGAATTGGTATATTTTCCTTTTAGACGTTCTCCTATGTAAAAATAGAGGTTTTACATGAAAAAATCTCAAATATGTTTTAGAATATTTAAAAATGGTTCATACATGCTAAAATGCCCAACAAACATGTTTTGAAAAGCTAGTCATGGTTGTAGTTAAAAATTATGAAAAATAGTTAAGTTTGAGTTTTGAAAAACTGACCTTTGATTACTATTTTGATCATAACTTTCAAAATACTTTGATTTTTTTTATGAAACTTCTTTCATTTGAAAATATACTCAAATATCTTTCTAATGAGTGGTCATTTCCTTTAAACAGATAAGAAATGAAGAAGTTATAACCATTTTCTTTAAACTATGAAAAATAGTCAAGTTTGAGTTTTGAAAAGTTGACATTTGATTACTCTTTTGATCATAACTTTCAAAATACTTTGCGTTTTGTTGTGAAATTGTTTCATTTGAAAATAGACTCAAAGATTTTTCCAATGAATGGTCATTTGCTTTAATCGGATAAGAAATGAAGAAGTTATGACCTTTTAAAGTCAATTTTCAAAACTAGAGGTGATGTAATCAATTACACAAGTCCAGTAATCGATGACAACTCTGGCAGAGGCCACGTAATTGATTACAACATCCATGTAATCGATTACCACATGCTCAGAAGCATTTCTAATGACTATAAATGGCTAGTTTTCATATAAAAAATCATTTCTAAACATTATCAACAGTTTTTTTTATCATTTGGGTTCTATAAATAAGTGTATATTGAAGCATTTACATCTTTAGAAACTCTAGAACACTTGGTTTGATCCTCGAATCATGAAAATCATATTTTAAGCTCTTTATTGCAAATCCTTCTATTCCTTTGTTCTTCAAGTTGTATATCTACTCTTGTAAGAGTTTATAAGCTTTTTCTTCATCTCAAAATCATTGTAAAAGGGTGAGGTATCTCTCAAGAGAGAAAAGGGTGAGGTATCCCTTGTAATGAGGTTTAAACACAAAGGGTGAGGTATCCCAAAGATGTTATGAGTGCTCTTGAATGTAAAGGTTTTTCAAGTACCTGTGAAGCTTGAAGAGTTAGAGGCTCTAGCACAATAGTGAGGTATCCCAAGGTGTGAGGAGTGCTCTTGCTTGTACAAATGTTTTCCTAGCACCGGTGAAGTCTAGGAGATAGTGAATAAAATATCCAGTTAAGCTTGGGGACTAGATGTAGGCCATAAGTGGTTAGTGGCTGAACCAGAATAAATCATTATGTTTGCTTTTCTCAACTCTATCTCCTTTACATTTGTGCTTTAATTATATATGCTTGAGTAGAATTTGATATATAACTTATTTGCTTGATTTATCCTATAGCCCAAGTGGTATTTAAGAAATCTCTAATAGTTGTGCCTTTGTTAGACTTATTCTGCTACATGTGTTAATTAAAAATATCAAAATGCATAATTTCTTAAAGTTGTTTTAAAAGTTTATGATCACCCAATTCACCCCCTCTTGGGTGATGGTTGTCATGACTAACAAGTGGTATCAGAGTTTTATACTCTATTGAAAGCTTAACCACTTAGAGTTAAAGATCTTTATTTATTGGAAACCATTGAAAGCTTTTCAAAATAGAAGGTTTTGAAATTGATAAACCACCATTCTTTGATGGTGTGCATTTTGTTTATTGGAAAGCTAGAATAAAATTTTATATGCAATCTATTGATCTTGATTTGTGGGATATTATGCTCAATGGATTTTCTCCTAAACCAAAACAAGATTAGAATGCTTATGACAAGAAATGTTTTTCCTTGAACATTAGAGCAATGCAAATCCTGAGAAATAGTTTGAATGATGATGCTTTTACTAAAATTAAGAGTTACTCTAGTGCTAAAGATATATAGGATGTTCTTGATGCTATTTATCTTGCTAACAATGATTTTTTGCATAAAGTTATGTATAAAGAGCAAGAAGAGCAAAAGCCTTTAGAGGAAGACAATATTGAAAAATGTCCTCAAGAAGATGTTCTTAAATCCTTGAAGGATAATAATGAGGAAGATGATGATTTCTTTAAAGAGTCAAGTATGCTAGAAATTGAGACCACTTCCTATATGACTTAAAAGGATTTTGAGTAAATAATTCTAAACTAGATTATAGTCATTTCTATTATGAGTTATAATATGCATATGATGAATTGTATAATGGTTTGTTGAATTTAGAAAAAAAAAATTTATCTTGTTCGGAAAACATTTCCTCCATTAAAAATGAAATTGAGATTTTGAAAAATGAATATGCTTTTCTTGATGAGGAAATGCCTTTGAAATGTGAAACCTCAACTTCTTGTGAAAAGTGCATTGATTTACAAAATCGAGTTGAGGACTTATCTTTTGAATTTGTCAAAGCTAATGATTTTAATTATTTATATTCCATGTATAATAAGAATGAAATTAATGTTATTCCACATGAAAATTCATGCAAGGCTTATGGCAAAAATAGTTTAGAATGTAATAACAACAAAAGGCTTAAGTTTTCCAAAGATGATCTTCAAAGGACCAAACCATCATTGAATTCAATTGTTTGAAATTTTTGTAGTCATTTAGGACATATTTCTCATTTGTGTAATTATAGAAGAAATCCTTATATGAGAAATAACATAGTGTGGGTTCTTAAAAGTCTTAAAGGCTCTAGTAGTAACATTCAAGGACCCAAGATGAAGTGGGTACCAAAACACCTTCCTATTGTTTTAATTATGCAGCAAATTTCTCAAAAAGATGGACTAATTGGTCAAATGAAAGAGGAATCATCAAGAAGAATGCTTCCAAAGCCCAATGTTATAAGTTTTGGTCAAAGAATGAAGATGGCTTCAACCAAAGCTTCTCAAGTACAAAATGTAGAACTTGTAAAGTTCAAGACTCCAAAAGAAAAGCAATGGGTAAGAAAAAGTATTTCCTTGTTTACTAAGGCTAAGGTATCAAAAACTTTTACCTCTCATGCACATTCACTTGTAAAGACAATGAATTTGAGGTATATTCCTTGTAGGTCTTAAGTGATTGATAGAATCATGTGTACTTGTTAAAATTTGAATATTATGTTTAGCACATGATTATGTTCATTCTTATTGTACCATAACTCATTAATTTGTTATATATCATGGTACATAAGGTTCTACAATGTCTAGGTGTGCTTGCTATGCTTTGAATTGTCTATATATCGTGAAAGTAAGCATGATATTGCCTATGTGCTTAATGGTAATTGATTATTTAATTTCTTGTGCTTAACTTACATATTATAAAAAAAATTAATCTTTATGAGAGCATAATAGATTAATAATCAATTACTAACATCAATGGATCCAAAATTGATTGATACCAAAGAAAGTACTTTGAATTGTGTTGTAGGATTACTATTAGCTCAAGCATGCATTGAAGTGAAATACAACTATGTTACTTGAAGTTGGAAAATTTTGAAATAGTTCGAGTTCTGTAACACCCTCCTCAGGGTATCACATTTTTGACTCCCAACTCATAATCTGTAAAGAAGTTCATAAAAGGTTTGAGTTATAAAAGGTGGGTTTCAAAATTTACTTCTCGCTGAAATGTAAACTTACTGAAATTTATATGTAATACTGAAAAATATATTTAAATTGATTAATATACAATATTGACACCAATTAATATTTAACAATTTAAAGAGAAATATAAAATTAACAGACTCTTTTTTTAACAGTAGCAAACCCCATCATGGGTCCTACTTAATAGCATGGTACAACACTAACAAGAAAACTTAACATACTTATTCCTTCTTGTATCCATCTTGATGCATCAGACATCTGTTCCTTGTCAACACTTCACACCATCGAATCTAGGATGACCACTCCTCGATATTGTCAACGAACTCAGAATATTTGCTACCCGTCATGTCTAAGACAACTCGTTCCTTCTACTATTCAATTTTAATAATACAAACACAGCAAAAACAATATAACAAAGAGGTGAGATCACCTACGCCAATACCAACATGGTAGCATAGAGATAATACAAACAACATACCACACAGATATATCATATCGTAATTCCAATTAACATTATTTATTGTAACAGATACAATAATTAATAATTACCATCATGCCATTAACATTATTATCATCATCATTATTCAAGTATTTCAACAGTTCAATTATCATAATCAATGCTCAATAATGATGCATATGTTATGCATGTGCACATAGACTCAATGTTCTTACTCCATGGAGCTAATACTCAGTTCGGAGAAGTTGATCCGAAAGATCTATCTGTACCAAAATGCCTCAGACCAAATGCTATAATCCTTATTTTGATTTTACACATCTAGCATATATACGACAGTCTTTACGAGATCTCGATTAAGAATAGTGTCTTGGTCAGGATCATCAATGCGTTGTATCGGTCTAACTTATGGGAAGAAGCGCGACCAACCACCTATGTAAGCAACCCGCACCACGATGCCCCTAAGGTCAACAAGTGACTTACACTACGCGTATCGCACCCACTCAAGAGGTGTACGTCTCTCCTAGGCAAATAGCCTCATACAGTCCATCGGACCTTTCCAATGCATGTTCAATGCACCAATGCTAATCATAGGCAAAATTTATTATTTTCTCATACAGTGTCCATACACTAGTTCATGCATATAAAATGCACCAATGTCAATCACAGGCAAAATTTCACAATTTTATATTCAGAGTCCACACACTAGTTCATTCTCAATTCAATTTCATAATCTCATAATCAGGGTCCACACACTGGCCCAATAGTATCTTTACTGTATTTTTCATTGCGAAATCATATTATCGCGTTTTCATAGTCACAAAACACTTTTATCGTGTTTTCACAATTGCACAACATTTCTGTTACGTTTTCACAATTTTGCAACACTTCTGTTGCATTTTCAAATTACGTATTGATTTTACAACATTTTCTCAATCACGTAAAAATATTTACACGTTTCTCAAATCGCGTAGCGATTTTCCACTATTTTCACAATCGCGTAACTTAAAAATCATTCTTTTAAGTCGCATAAACCATTTTCCATCATTTTCAAAATATTTAAATGCTTTCCAAATCGCGTAGAAATATTTCAACATTTTTCAAATCGCGTAGAAATATTTTAACGTTTTTCAAATCGAGTAGCTTAAAAATCACGTTTTTAAGATACGTAAAATATTTTTCACCATTTTACAATCACGTAAAATATTTCTCAATATTTCAAACATTATTTTGGACTTTCAAACAAATCAATATCATTTCCAACATCATTTTTCACATTTCTCCTTTAAGAAATTCTTTGCTCAAAATAATATGACTTTTCGCATTATTTTCCACATTTTCTTACTCAAGAAAATCATTTTCACAATATATTCCACAAATTCACAATTCCATTGAATTAAATCAATGTTTCTAACTTTAAAAATTACTAACACTCTCCAAAACCCAAAGGATGAGTTACACGTTAGAAAATATCAAATCACCATTATATTCTTCATTTTTCTCAAATCAATTCTAATATCATTTCTCTTCAAAATAAATTGAGGTTCAAACACTTTAAACCTCTCTTTTTCATTTTCATACGACAATCCCATTTTCTCAAGTGTTAAAACACTCTAATTCCCTTTCTCATTTCCTTGTACTAAATCAAACTATATTTCCACTTTGTTTCCATAAAATCAAGGCATTACAAGCCTTCAAAAACGTGGACATGACTATTGAAATCATCAAAACATTTTTCCTTCTAAGTCAATATGGTTTTACACAAACAAAACCATTAAAAATTCTTCACAAAAATCGTGAGCACTTGGTCTTTGAAATCAAATCATTTGTTCATTTTTTATTTTCATTTTCTTTACAAATCATTAAAATTAACATTGCTCTTTTCATTTAAAACTCATGATTAATAAATTATTTAGAAACTTTTTCCACAAAATAAATCAATAAAAATCCTTCTCAAAACTGTGAACACTTCTTCTTGTAAACAAACCCTTTGTTTATTTTCCATGATTTTCTTATCGTCAAATTTTACTATTCATAAAAATATTAATTTGTGAACACCTATTTTGAGGTGTTGAGGCCGAAATCCTCATGGTCTTTGGAACCAAAAATTATTTTCCTTTTCATCATCAAATCATGGCATACATATACATATTCAAATATATATCACAAGCATGCCATAATCAAAGCAATAAATCATGCAAATCATACCAAGCATAGGCAAATAATCAAAGCACATAAACACCCACAAATTATTACATGACCATGGATATGAATCCTCACATAGATTCACCATCCATCAAATATAAGACCATCTCTCACCACCATACTTAGTTGGTGAGGTGGATCTCCCTCTTACCTCTTGAAGATCCTCAAAAGCTCCTTGTTTTGCTTCTTTTTCCAAGTCCTTCACCACCAAGGGCTTCTCAAATACAAAACAAAACACAAGTTAATTAACATATCAAGCTTGAACAAGAGAAACCATGGATCAAACATGGCTTAGAACATGAAGAAGAGAGAAGAAATGAAGTTTCCTTACACTTCACCACAAATACCCTATAACTTTGATCTTGAAGAAAGTCCATGAAGATGAATGATTTAGAGAAAGTCTCCAACATGAAAGTTGCTTAGAATAAGGTAAGGATTCAAGAAATAAGGTTAGTTGAAATTAAAGAGTGATAGAAGACATATTTAGGGTGCTTGGCCGAACCATGCTAGAAGGAGAAGAAGAGAAAATTTTCTAAGAGCTTTAAGTTTTTGGAATGATCAATAATGAGTGATAATGGTCATAGACTTTTTGCTATGGCCTTAAGACACCAAAATCGTAGCCCCCTTCATGCATTCTCCTAAGAGTGCAAAATGATCAATAATGATGCATAATTGACTAAACAACTAATAATGTCTTCAAACTTTTTTTCCTTTAGCTCCTAAACAACACAAAAACCGTCCCTCCCTCCATCCATGCATTCCATAATGTTGTCATCTTTTCTAGCCACCATTTAGAGCAATTTAAGCCATTGATTAGATCAATGGTTAGGATTAAGGTAGACTTTTGATTAGAAGACTTAATCTAGGCCATTAGATCTTTCTCCTTGAAATCCTAGCCATTAGATGCATCTCCAAAATGAAGGGTCAAGATTACTCCTTCTTACTTTTAATCCAAGGGTCATAATTAGTCATAGCCATTTTAGAAGACCAAATCTCCACCATTGATTAAATCCACATCCAATGGTCATAAATGATCCATTTCCACCGTTGATTAAATCCAAATCCAACGGTCACAAATGGTCCTAGCCACTTTATAAGATCAAATCTCCACCCTTGATTTAAATCCAAATCCAATGGTTATAAATGGTCATAGTCATTTTCTTAGACTAATCCTACATCGTTGATTAAATCGATGGTTGATATCAAAGTCTTCAATATTAGACTTGTTTCCTATTGGTCCGTCAAAAGAATTAAACTTGTTTCCTATTGGTCCGTCAAAAGTTGTCATAACCACTATTGTTGACTTAAGCAGTCTAATTTCTATTTTTATCTGCTATAACCCCACAAAAGAATATATTTACTGTATTTTTTTCGCCCGATAATTAAATACAGTACAAAACACAGTACAATAAAATTTTAAAAACTGTTTCTGGATTCAGGTTTAGTAAGATCCCTCGTCTCTGTCTAAACAATACAAATTTTTCTATACGTAGAAAAATTTTCACTTTGTGGGACCCATCTGGGCCCACGTAAGGCCACCTAGGCCCACAGATAGCTTAAAAACAATCAAAGAAATATAAAAATTTATAATCATCCACAAAAATACAAATATTAGAAAACGTATGAAAATTAAGTCAGATTGTTAAAAATAATTAAAAATCAAGAGAAATAAATACATAAAGATTTTTTCCAACCTGAAAATTATTATTTTCTTAACACGGAGTAAATTACACAAAACGATCAAATACGCTGACGGAATAATCAAAATAATTTTACAGTACACAAAACTCACTAAACAGTTGAATTCTGTTAACTGTCAAAATTACTGTCAACTAGTTAGGAAATTTGGGGTGTTATAATACTCCCTTTCTAAAAAGAAATTTCGTCCTCGAAATTTAATAAACCTGATTTCACATCGTCAAAATAAATATGGATAATGCTCTTTTATCTTTTCCTCTAACTCCCATGTTGCTTCACTGCTTACATCGTTCTAAACGATTTTAACCAATAAAATCTCTTTGCCTCTCATTCAACTTCTCCTGATCAAACAGATATCTCATATTCCTATAATTACTGAAGATGTTAAATATTACTCCATAAAGAAAGTATATCCATACTTCTAATACAAACACAGCATCTACCAACCTCCATTCATGCGTAGAATAGCTTTTCTCAAGTGACTTCAATTTCCTAAAATCATATTCTACAACTCTTCTATTCTGCATAAGCACATATCTTAAGCTCCGATGTAATACATCATAGTACACCTCCAATGGTTTACTGAGATTAGACAAAACTAATACCAGAAAAGTACTCAAACATATTTCAACTCCTAAAAATTCTCTTTGAATGCATTAGTTGTTGGGAATTTGCGGATGATCAAAGTCTCGCAGCGGAATAACAGAATTCCCTCACAGGATCCATGCGAAAAATCCATAATCCGAGGTTTTAAAATTTTACCTCTTGAAGCGTGACAGACACAAGCGAGGTGAATCACCAACACCGTAATAGCGACGATGTTTCTGCGGTATCCACACGAAACAGGACTTGCAAAAGGAGTCACGCCTCTGTTTCGTAGTGCTAGGCTGCGAAGAGAGGAGAAGAAGACCTCACTGTCTCTCACTCACTTTCTCGTAGGTGCGGCTAGGGTTGTGATGTAACCTCGTAGCAGCCCCCTTAGCGGTACTATTTATAATAGTGGCTGCCTTAAGTGAGTGTGAGCAAAGTAGCAAGGTAAGTGGTGCAACCCTAAACCCATCTGTCATGAGTTAGGCCCACAATTGAATCCGAGTCCAACTTGGATTCGATTACTCAATTTAATCTGTTCTAAGTGTGCGACCCTGCAGGTTCTCATGACGTTGGTAGTAATATTAAAATCTCATTTTAATATTACAAACGATGAGCGGTATCTAGCAACACATCACTGCACTACCCAAGTAATGAGAATGTCGGTGATTTGACATAACCTATCCGTGACCAATGTTTCCGTGTAGTTTAGTCCCTTTGTCCGGATATCCAAATTGAACACAAGGCATGGAACGTGTCACCCTTGTTTAGTTCAATCTTCGGTTTCTCGATTCCCGAGTAGACATAGTAATGACAAATGAGATCAATATCTCATATTGACTCATTTGAGCATGGCCATGCATTTCATAGTCTCACTCAATCGGGGCCCGAAATATATCCTCTGTTATGTAGGAGGGACAAATCCCATCTAGGTCACTCACATCCCTCCACATGTATCGCGGTATGTCTAATAACCAACTTTATAATCATCTTGTTACGGATGACGTTTGATGGCATTAAAACACACAACTCCTCATGTAGGAATCGTAGTGATTTGGTCAAAGGACCACATACACCATTATCACTATGAGAATTGCTTATGACACATCACGTAACGATCCACGTAGCGTTCTCATGGCGGGTCTGTCCAATACATCATTACTCTAATATGTATCTATGTGTAGACTTGATATCTCATATCCATGACCCGTGAGATGTGGTCATCGGGATCTACGCACATACTAGTCTCAAAGCATTATTGTTGTCCTAATTAACAATAATACTTGACTAGGGACATTTAAGAATAGTGTTTTATCCAATAGGATCTCACGATCAAGTCATCCACTTGATGTCCTATGGTATCAAATTTACTATTCTAAGGACTTTATCATGTTTACCAAAAAAAAAAAACATAATAAATGAAATGCCTCATATAAAATAGCATAATATAATGTATGTAAATACAAACAAAACGTATTGGCCACTAGGGCATACACCAACATTAGTCTATACAAATACTTAATTCTTTCTGGTAAGTTAGGTAAGAAGTCCTACGATCATAGAAAATATCTCAATAAATTTTCTATGGATTTCTGTTACCATTTTTAACTTTTGAAGAATCCACTACATTTTCACTGCGCCACTCTGATACTATGACATGGATATAAACAAGAATATCCTTTCTTACAATTTCAATATATGAAAGAAAACTATGGAGGTTTAGAAAGAAGAAAATAACGAAGCTATCTGATATGTTACCAGACATATCTAACAAGAATTTGATATTGCCTGATTTTCAGGAATGCATTTTTCTGGATTATTAACACTTTATTGAGACAATCTCATAGGATATGATTGGAAAATAACCAATCCGTTTGAAAAATCAAATCTATTTATGAAAGAAATAAATAGATCAAACTAACACAAAAATTTGATCTATAACAATGATTTGAATAACTTGAGTAACACGATAGGCTAGCAATGGAAATAGAAATAAACAAATTAGAAGATCACGAAGACACAGATAACACCAACATATAATTGATCTACTCAATCATATGCTATAAAGAATAGGTAAAGAATTACCTTTTACAATACAGTCTCTTTTGTTTAGGTCTTCAGCTCAGAACACTCCCGTTCCATTCGACGTATCGACTCTCCCTACTACCTGAGATTTTACTAACAGAAAACTCTGTTTACAATGGAACACAATATCTGAAAATGTGTCCAAACTTTTCACACTTAAAATAAATTATTTCTTTAGATGTACAATCCCTCATTAAGTGCCCTCTTTTCCACATCTCTTACATAACAATAAAGACGTCACAGTCCAACTGGGTTTACTGCTACAAGCACTTTCTTCACACATTTGCTGCTGCTGCTACTTTCCTGGTGATTGTAACTACGTTTTTCACTAAAATCAATTACTTTCCCATTATTCCTAAGAAGGAATACCAAGTTCCAAAATTACAAAATCTTGTATTTCAAGATTGTTTCTCTTCCATCAGATCCTGAACCTCAACTTCCAATTCTCACTGTTCGGTGATCCTCTGTTCCTGTTATACTGTCACATCAGTTATCCTCCATATTGCTCCCGTAATGGCAACCATATTATTAGTGTCTTCCGCTTCCACACACGTAAGTCTACCACGAGCCATTTCCTTTCTTCAAAGATGGACAAATCAAAATAAAATGGATCTGGTATCCATTTTTAAACAACCTTGTCTCCTTTCGGAAATCAAACACACAGAGAACATAACACAAGCAAAACAGACCTAACCACAAACCCCAAAAGACTCAAACCGTGCTCTAATACTAACTAATGTAACATCCTCCTCAGGGTATCACATTTCTGACTCCCAACTCATAATTTGTAAAGAAGTTCATAAAAGGTTTGAGTTATAAAAGGTGGGCTTCAAAATTTACTTCTCGCTGAAACGTAAACTTACTGAAATGTATATGTAATACTGAAAAATATATTTAAATTGATTAATATACAATATTGATACCAATTAATATTTAATAATTTAAAGAGAAATATAAAACTAACAGACTCTCTTTTTAACAGTAGCAAACCCCATCACGGGTCCTACTTAATAACACGGTACAACACTAACAAGAAAACTTAACATACTTATTCCTTCTTGTATCCATCTTGATGCATCAGACATTTGTTCCTTGTCAACACTTCACACCATCAAATCTGGGATGACCACTCCTCGATATTGTTAACAAACTCAAAATATTTGTTACCCGTCATGTCTAAGACAACTCGTTCCTTCTACTATTCAATTTTAATAATATAAATACAGCAAAAACAATATAACAAAGAGGTGAGATCACCTACGCCAATACCAACATGGTAGCATAGAGATAATACAAACAGCATACCACACAGATATATCATATCGTAATTCTAATTAACATTATTTATTGTAACAGATACAATAATTAATAATTATCATTAGGCCATTAACATTATTATCATCATCGTCATCCAAGTATTTCAACAGTTCAAGTATCATAACCAATGCTCAATAATGATGCATATGTTATGCATGTGCACATAGACTCAATGTTCCTACTCTATGGAGCTAATACTCAGATCGGAGAAGTTGATCCGAAAGATCTGTCTATACCAAAATGCCTCAGACCAAATGCTATAATCCTCATTTTGATTTTGCATATCTAGCATATACACGACAGTCTTTACGAGATCTCGATTAAGAATAGTGTCTCAGTCAGGATCATCGGTGCGTTGCATCGGTCTAACCTACGAGAAGAAGCGCGACCAACCACCCATGTAAGCAACCCGCACCCCGATGCCCCCAAGGTCAACAAGTGACTTACACTACGCATATCGTACCCACTCAAGAGGTGTACGTCTCCCCTAGGCAAATAGCCTCATACAGTCCATCGGACCTTTCCAATGCATGTTCAATGCACCAATGCCAATCATAGGCAAAATTTATCATTTTCTCATACAGTGTCCATATACTAGTTCATGCATATAAAATGCACCAATGCCAATCATAGGAAAAATTTCACAATTTCATATTTAGGGTCCATACACTAGCCCATTCTCGATTCAATTTCATAATCTCATAATCAGGGTCCATACACTGGCCCAACAGTATCTTTACTGTATTTTTCATTTGCGAAATCATATTGTCGCGTTTTCATAGTCACAAAACACTTTTGTCGTGTTTTCACAATTGCGCAATATTTTTGTTACGTTTTCACAATTCTGCAATACTTCTGTTGTATTTTCAAATTACGTATTGATTTTACAACATTTTCTCAATCAAGTAAAAATATTTACACGTTTCTCAAATCGCGTAGCAATTTTCCACTATTTTTACAATCGCGTAACTTAAAAATCATTCTTTTAAATCGCGTAAACCATTTTCCATCATTTTCAAAATATTTAAATGCTTTTCAAATCGCGTAGAAATATTTTAACATTTTTCAAATCGCGTAACTTAAAAATCATGTTTTTAAGATACGTAAAATATTTTTCACCATTTTACAATCACGTAAAATATGTCTCAATATTCCAAACATTATTTTGGACTTTCAAACAAATCAATATCATTTCCAACATCATTTTTCACATTTCTCCTTTAAGAAATTCTTTGCTCAAAATAATATGACTTTTCACATTATTTTCCACATTTTCTTACTCAAGAAAATCCTTTTCACAATATATTCCACAAATTCACAATTCCATTGAATTAAATCAATGTTTCTAACTTTAAAAATTATTAACGCTCTCCAAAACCCAAAGGATGAGTTACACATTAGAAAATATCAAATCACCATTATATTCTCTATTTTTCTCAAATCAATTCTAATATCATTTCTCTTCAAAATAAATTGAGGTTCAAACACTTTCAACCTCTCTTTTCCATTTTCATACGAAAATCTCATTTTCTCAAGTGTTAAAACACTCTGATTCTCTTTCCAATTTCCTTGTACTAAATCAAACTATATTTCCACTTTGTTTCCATAAAATCAAAGCATTACAAGCCTTCAAAAACGTGGACATGACTATTGAAATCATCAAAACATTTTTCCTTCTAAGTCAATATGGTTTTACACAAACAAAACCATTAAAAATTCTTCACAAAAACCGTGAGCACTTGGTCTTTGAAATCAAATCATTTGTTCATTTTTCATTTTCACTTTCTTTGCAAATCCTTAAAATTAACATTGCTCTTTTCATTTAAAACTCATGATTCATAAATTATTTAGAAACTTTTTTCACAAAATAAATCAATAAAAATTCTTCTCAAAACTGTGAACACTTCTTCTTGAAAAACAAACCCTTTGTTTATTTTCCATTATTTTCTTATCATCCAATTTTACCATTCATAAAAATATTAATTTGTGAACACCTATTTTGAGGTGTTGAGGCCGAAATCCTCATGGTCTTTGGAACCAAAAATTATTTTCCTTTTCATCATCAAATCATGGCATACATATACATATTCAAATATATATCACAAGCATGCCATAATCAAAGCAATAAATCATGCAAATCATACCAAGCATAGGCAAATAATCAAAGCACATAAACACCCACAAATTATTACATGACCATGGATATGAATCCTCACATGGATTCACCATCCATCAAATATAAGACCATCTCTCACCACCATACTTGGTTGGTGAGGTGGATCTCCCTCTTACTTCTTGAAGATCTTCAAAAGCTCCTTGTTTTGCTTCTTTTTCCAAGTCTTTCACCACCAAGGGCTTCTCAAATACAAAACAAAACACAAGTTAATTAACATATCAACCTTGAACAAGAGAAACCATGGATCAAACATGGCTTAGAACATGAAGAAAAGAGAAGAAATGAAGTTTCCTTACACTTCACCACAAATACCCTATAACTTTGATCTTGAAGAAAGTCCATGAAGATGAATGATTTAGAGAAAGTCTCCAACATGAAAGTTGCTTAGAATAAGGTAAGAATTCAAGAAATAAGGTTAGTTGAAATTAAAGAGTGATGGAAGACATATTTAGGGTGCTTGGCTGAACCATGCTAGAAGGAGAAGAAGAGAAAATTTTCTAAGAGCTTTAAGTTTTTGGAATGATCAATAATGAGTGATAATGGTCATAGACTTTTTGCTATGGCCTTAAGACACCAAAACCGTAGCCCCCCTTCATGCATTCTCCTAAGAGTACAAAATGATCAATAATGATGCATAATTGACTAAAACAACTAATAATGTCTTCAAAAAAATTTTCCTTTAGCTCCTAAACAACACAAAAACCGTCTCCCCCTCCATCCATGCATTCCATAATGTTGTCATCTTTTCTAGCCACCATTTAGAGCAATTTAAGCCATTGATTAGATCAATGGTTAGGATTATGGTAGACTTTTGATTAGAAGACTTAATCTAGGCCATTAGATCTTTCTCCTTGAAATCCTAGCCATTGGATGCATCTCCAAAATGAAGGGTCAAGATTACTCCTTCTTACTTTCAATCCAAGGGTCATAATTAGTCATAGCCATTTTAGAAGACCAAAAGTCCACCATTGATTAAATCCACATCTAATGGTCATAAATGATCCATCTCCACCGTTGATTAAATCCAAATCCAACGGTCACAAATGGTCCTAGCCACTTTATAAGATCAAATATCCACCCTTGATTTAAATCTAAATCTAATGGTTATAAATGGTCATAGCCATTTTCTTAGACTAATCCTACACTGTTGATTAAATCGACGGTTGATATCAAAGTCTTCAATATTAGACTTATTTCCTATTGGTCCGTCAAAAGAATTAAACTTGTTTCCTATTGGTCCGTCAAAAGTTGTCATAACCACTATTGTTGACTTAAGCAGTATAATTTCTATTTTTATCTGCTATAACCCCACGAAAGAATATATTTACTGTATTTTTATCGCCTGATAACTAAATACAATACAAAACACAGTACAATAAAATTTTAGAAACTGTTTTCAGATTCAGGTTTAGTAAGATCCCCCGTCTCCATCTAAACAGTGCAAATTTTTCTATACGTAAAAAAATTTCACTTTGTGGGACCCACCTGGACCCACAGACAGCCCAAAAACAATCAGAGAAATATAAAAATTTATAATCATCCACAAAAATCACAAATATTAGAAAACGTATGAAAATCAAGTCAAATTGTTAAAAATAATTAACAATCAAGAGAAATAAATACATAAAGATTTTTTTCGGTCCGAAAATTATTATTTTCTTGACACGGAATAAATCACACAAAACGATCAAATACGCTGACGGAATAATCAAAATAATTTTACAGTACATAGAAATCACTAAACAGTATAATTCTGTTAACTGTCAAAATTACTGTCAAATAGTTAGGAAATTTGGGGTGTTACAAGTTCTCCAAGAGTAATAAAAAAAACATCATGGAAAACCACAATATTCTCAAGGAGCCTTAAAGGCATGGAAGTTGGAGTCACCTACAAAAATTCAAAGAGTACATTTTTTGTGACATCAATCTCTTATCCTTATTTATGCTTTAAATTGAATATCATGTGATATTTAAAGAAGTAGAGACTTGTTTTATGCCTTAACATGCCTTAAGTTGTGTTTTTCTAGCATTGTATCTTGGAAGTGTCTTTACATATGCTAGCATGCTAGATAAGTGCACATCTTATTTGGAATGACATGATTTATGGTAATATCTTTGTTCTTGAGTTTTTGACCAATTCTCTTTGTTCAAATTTGAAAATTCACATTCTCATAAGTAGTTTTAATCCTTTCTCTTTGGTGCTTAATTTTCTTATATACTTACTTAGAGATTGGAAAGTTAAAGGTTATATGTCTTCTTATTTGAAATTGCTTGATATGATCATATCTTGAAAGTAAGAAGTGATTCATCTTGTGCCTTAAACTTGTCTTTGAACTTCAATGTAAGAAACTTGACATGTGTGCATACTAAAATTCCTTACTTGATATTACATGCCTTATATGATCATTGTTTGCCCCAAAATGCTTATATATGTTTTGATGATGATCAAGTCTTTTTTTTATAAACTTGAGTCATGCCTTAAAATGGTTAAACCATATTTTTGGATTCAAGTGCATATGTACTTCATGAATTCTTGTTAGAGCTAACATTGCATGGTTGATAATATGGTACAAGCTTAAACTAAAATTATGCTTGTAAATGGGCTTAAACAATATTTGATGATAGCTTATGATCTAGAGTTGCAAGTCTCTTTATATGTTTCAAATATAGCCATCAAATATTAAAATGTCAAGCATAAATGGATAAAGAGAAGAGTTGAATGAAGAGGGACATGAGGAGACTTTCTTCAAGTGCAATAGAATGGAATATACAATAGAAGAAAGCTCAAACTCAAAGGACCAATAAACGAAGAACATTCTAAAGAAGCATCACTTTCTCAATAAGTATCTCTATCCCCAAGCTATAGTGGTATTTTATATGTTATGGATTGTATGATACTTGTTAATAAATTGATCTTAAATGATGAGATATTTTCCTTACATGATAAGTATGCTTAGCATTGACAAAGTGCCTAATTGGATATTAACTTGCTAATTTTGTCATTGCATATAGGGTGGTTGATGTTAGTTCTATGCATGCTTTGATCCCTATAGCATATTTCATTAAAGTGAATGTTTGATATCTATGATTTTCTTTATCTATGGTTTCTTTCATGCTCTTGTTTTGAAAAGAATTTGTGGTTTGATTAAAAAGTTTTTTAAAGCAAAATCTCTTATTATATTTGAAAGAAATTTTTCAAGTTCCATATCCTTGAGAATCATTCGAACTTGTCTTAAAACCTTAAAAGTATTTTCACCTCCTATTTGTCTTGAAAATTTGGAAATCTTTGGATATCTACTATAAATGTAGTACTCTCTTCATTTACTTTGAAAAGTTTTATTAAATCTTAAGAGAATGTTCAAGAAAGTTTTCAAATAAATTTTTTGAAATGTTCTACAGAGCCCTTCTTGATACTTCAAAAGGTAAGTCTTGTTCTTCAAAATGTTAAATTTTCTCAAGGCTCCTATTCAATGAAAAAAAGAGGAGATGTACTTTCAAATGTTATTTGGACTTGGGTTTGATCTCTCTCTCAAGGAATATATGGTTTTAATACAAAACCTCTCTAACATTCTAAAATGCTTTTGAAAATATAATGTATTCTTGTAAAACTCTTTTTTAAAGTGGGAGAAGTTTTAAAATGGTTTTTGTTTGATGGATTAAGAATAAATATCTTTTGCCTTACTTTACTTTATGGTACTGGGCTTACGTGGTCCTGGCATACATATTTCTCCTTATCCATCTTGTGCTTCATTGATGGGGAATCTAGCTCTTAAGTTGTTTATATCTCTTGGCTTACATCCTTGTTTAATTACAGAGAGTGTTTTAATAATATCATATGTTGCATGTTGATGTACCAAAATATGACAAGTTTTGCATGAATAATCTGTTACATCTTGAAAACATGTTTGTTTCATCTCTCTATTATTGAATCATATGTAAAATCAAATAGGGGGAGATAGATATGTTTTTGAAGAAGCTTTTGGTTTTGATGATCCTACTCTTTTTGGAAACATGAGCTTTATCTATAGGGGAGAGAAAATATTAGTTTTCCTTCTGAAGCCTTTTTGTTGATGTCAAATAGGGGGAAAGGAAAGTGAGAATTGGAGAGAAAAATATGTTCTTGTGCTTATTGTTTGATATCCTTACACAAATATCTATTCTTCTATATTGCTCAACATTTTTTTCTTTAGTGATTTGTCATCATAAAAAAAGGGGAGATTCTAGAAATAGGTTTGCCCCAATGGTTTAATATGTTAAGTTTTGATGATGACAAATGCAAGACAAAAAGAATGATGTTTATGCTACATAGATGTACTTAATAGTTTATATTGTATCATGCATGATTATATACTTTATCTAGTTATATTTTACTTAATAATCATGCAATGAGATATGTGCAGCATTCTTTATATAATATATCCAATAATGCTTTATATAAGTTATAATGAATTAATATTGGATTTAACTTTATTTAAATGAAAATGTGGAAAGTGTTCTTTGTTGCATCCTATATAGAGCATATCTATTAGTAATGGATAAATGCCTTATTTGGATGTGTCTATGAAAGTCTTATATCCATGTTAGATTAACTAGAGATATACATTTATGAATCATGTATATGAAGATGCTGAATTATGAATTTGGACTAACTATGCTTGTTTAAGTAAGCAATATTTTGTAGGATAGTCTAAATACTAAGAGTGAGCATTGTAACAAGAAAACAAAATATCACAATTAACTCAAGAAGAATGTGAATGATAAGATGTTCCAAGTATTTTCAAGATTTGAAGAGAAGAAATTTTTGGAAGCTTAGATTATATCAAGAAGCCTAAGGACTAGAATTAGTATATTTTCCTTTTAGGGTTTTTCCTATGTAAAAATAGAGGTTTTACATGAAAAGAGCTCAAATATGTTTTTAAATATTTAAAAATGGTTCTTACATGCTAAAATGCCCAACAAACATGTTTTGAAAAGCTAGTCATGGTAGTAGTCAAAAATTATGTAAAATAGTTAAGTTTGAATTTTGAAAAATTGACCTTTGGTTACTATTTTGATCATAACTTTCAAAATATTTTAATTTTGTTTATGAAACTTGCTTCATTTGAAAATAGACTTAAAGATCTTTCCAATGAGAGGTCATTTCCTTTAAACGGATAAGAAATGAAAAAGTTCTGACTATTTTCTTTAAACTATGAAAAATAGTCAAGTTTGAGTTTTGAAAAGCTGACCTTTGGTTACTCTTTTGATCATAACTTTCAAGATACTTTGCATTTTGTTGTGAAACTTATTTCATTTGAAAATAGACTTAAAGATCTTTCTAATGAGTGGTCATTTGCTTTAATCGGATAATAAATGAAGAAGTTATGACCTTTTAAATTCAATTTTCAAAACTAGAGGCAATGTAATCAATTACACAAGTCCTGTAATAGATTACAACTCTGGCAGAGGCCATGTAATTAATTAAAACATCCATGGAATCTATTACCACATGCCCAAAAGTGTTTCTAACGACTATAAATGGCTAGTTTTCGTAAAAAAAAAAATCATTTCTAAACACTACCAGTTGTTATTTTATCACTTGGGCTCTATAACTAAGTGTATATTGAAGCATTTACATCTTTAGAAACTCTAGAGCACTTGGTTTGATCATCGAATCATGAAAATCATATTTTAAGCTCTTTATTGCAAAATCCTTCTATTCCTTTGTTCTTCAAGTTGTATATCTACTCTTGTGAGAGTTTATAATATTTCTCTTCATCTCAAAATCATTGGAAGAAGGTGAGGTATCCCTTAAGAGAGAAAAGAGTGAGGTATCCCTTGTAGTGAGGCTTAAACACAAAGGGTGAGGTATCCCAAAGGTGTTGTGAGTGTTCTTGAATGTAAAAGTTTTTCTAGCACCTGTGAAGCTTGAAGAGTTTGAGGCTCTAGCACAAGGGTAAGGTATCCCAAGGTGTGAGGAGTGTTCTTGCTTATACAAAGGTTTTCCTAGCACCCGTGAAGTCTAGGAGATAGTGAAGAAAATCTCAAGTTAAGCTTTGGGACTAGATGTAGGCCATAAGTGTTGGCGACTGAATCAGGATAAATCATTGTGTTTGTTTTTCTCAACTCTATCTCCTTTACATTTATGCTTTAATTATATATGCTTGAGTTGAATTTGATATCTAACTTATTTACTTGATTTATCTTATAGCCAAAGTGGTATTTAAAAAATCTTTAATAGTTATACTTTTGTTATACTTATTCCGCTGCATTTGTTGATTGAAAATATCAAAATGCATAATTTCTCAAAGTTGTTTTAAAAGTTTGTGATCACTCAATTCACCCCCTCTCTTTAGTGATGATTTCCATGACTAACAGTAACTACTAAATCGTTATATACCAGTTTGTTCTCTTCTAGAGAAGAGAGGTTTCCAAGTCTTGGAGGAGTTGGAAAGCAGTCTTTACCTAGAGGCCTACTTTATTTAAGTCTAGCTCGGTGGATGGATTATGATGGAAATCTCAAATTGTTCATCCAGAGTTCACCTCACTGAGCTAATTTAGTTTCTACGATATCTTAACCAAGTTCTTGTGGGAAAATCTGGTTCTTTTTGTTATTCTATCTTTAATAGTTCAATTTGGTTGGAAAAAATTAATCTAATTGGGCTTGCTAAAATAGTTGAGATAAGGCATGGTTAATTAGTTAAGTTTGTTTATAAATGTTTGGATAAAATTATACAACCTATCAACCAAATCGTTATTTGAAAATTCAAGTTCAATATGGTAAAATTAACTTTTGAAAGCTTGATCAAAGAATTCGACTTGAAGTCTAACTTTGTCTTAAACTCAACTATATTAGCTAAGTTATTTGCGGACTTGGTTTAGTCATCCCACATGACAATTATTTGAAAAAGTTTGGTGTCTTATAAAAAAATCGGTCTTGTGAACTTGGTGTTAAATTTTAATTCAAATATATATGTTATGTGGATTTACATTAATTAATAATTAAAATATTTTTAAATCATTAATATATTAATTATGGAATTATGTTTATTATATAACACTTGGTCAGTTCATGAATATTATATTTGAGCTTTTGTTGTGAGTAGCCCGTGATGGGTTTGTGCTGTTCATTTTAATAGTCCGTTGAAAAGTTTCTACTCTCATTTGGTAAGTTATAAACTACTTTCTCATTAGGCAGTTTTCAGCACGCATAGAAAACCTATCAAGATTGAGGGCAGTTTCTCTCACACACACAAATTCTCTTGATTTCTTTACTAAATAACAATGAATTGGGGAATCATGTCAAGTACACATTCTTGATCAATTTTTGAATATAATATGTCTAATATGCTATAATTTTATATCTATAATTGATCCAAATTTATAGAATTGATGAAATAAATCCTTCAATTAGTATCAGAGCCAAATAGATATAGATTATAGCTATTATATTCTTTTTTATAATTAAATAAAAAAAATTAGTATACCTTTTTATAAACCCTAATTTCGATTGGATCTTTTATGCTTGTTTTGGGGTTAGAATGGATCACTAATTGATTTGTTGATAGGTTTTTTGAATTATTGAATGAAAACGACAAAGGGGTTTTCTTGCTGTGTTATACTCAGATTGAATCTGATTGATTTATTGCACTTTGGTGGAAATCATTTAAATCACAATGCAAATTTTGCCAACTGGATCCATTATTGGTTTGTGGGTACGTTTATCATGTTTTCTGAATTCTGTTTTCTGGGGACATTCATTTTTGCGGTTGTACTGTGTTCATTGGTTTACATCCTTTCTTTGGTGGGTATACAAAGAATATTGTGTTGAATGTGTATGGCTCAGGCCTGACTGGACGGACATGAAACCGACCAAGGTGCACGGAGAGAGTATTATTGTATTAGTACTCTAGCCGTTTCATAAATCAATTGGCATTATTGAAAATAGTGATTGTACTCGTTTGTCATTTTGTGGCTGATAGCCACCACAAGGCCAATTTGTATTCGTGATTTGCCAATTTGCACCACAAGGCCATTGATGATCATATTATTATTATTATTATTATTATTATTATTATTATTATTATTATTATTATTATTATTATTATTATTATTATTATTATTATTATTATTCTGCACCGATCATGCAAAACCCAGAAGAATTGTTGAATTTCGAATTCAGTTTAATTGGAAATGCACGTGGTGCCGAATAGTACTTTGATGTTTTGTAATTTTTTTTGACAACTTTTAATTGTGTCCTTTCGTAAGCTGTAGCGTTTTCACATTGTATTGTGTTACTTGTCTTGTCTACCTTGGGCATTTAATTCCATATTGAATTGTTGCTAAGTTGCATTGTTATTAATAGATTCTATATACTCCATGAGATTGGAAGGGATCAAGACACATATTTTAACTTTTAGTGCTTCCATACCGTGAACAGCTTCCTGCTTGATGGAGATATACTAGTCTAAAATATGAAACAAATATCATATGATGATATTCTCTCTGTTAATGTGTCATAATCATGAAATTAATTTTTTAATTTATATGTGAATTGATTTTTTATTATATATATATAATATGAGTTTATTATATTTTATTAAATATAATTATTGATAATTTGTATAATTGTGAGTTCACTTATTATGGGTATAATTGTATAAATTTTGTGAGTTGAATGATTAATTTTTTTAATCATATTTTTTATTGCATTAATAGTAATTACACCCTATCGGTATGTTGTTATTGATATAATTTGTTATTGTACAATGTGCTGTTAGATTTATACTTATGTCAATTATCTTTCGAGTACCTTATTAGTACTAAAAATTTTAGTGATATAAGATTTATGCATTGTATTATTATATTTCTTATTTATTATTGTTCGAGACCCTTAGGCGGCATCACGATAAGTAAGAATTTTTTTCTAAATGGCTTGTTTGGTTGTGCATACAAAACCATTTAATTCTCTTGTTGCATGATAACATCATGCATATTAAATGTTTCCTTTTATTGTTTTCATGCCAGTCTCTTTGCCTATGCAATTGACTTCTATCAAGACTTTAAATAGGATTCACGCCTAAAGAGGAGAATGTTAGAAATTCAAGTGTGAGTGTTGAAGTCCTACATTAGTAAAGAATGAGTTAAGTGAAGAGTATATAAGTGGGAAGACCCATAGACTCATTGTCTTAAGGTTTTTGGTCAAGATATGGTGTCAGACACACTATTGTGGTTTCTTACTTAGCCCATTAATGGAGATCTCCCCTGCTACTGGGCTCCCCCTATGGCCTAAGTTGTAAATACTTTATTGTTGAAAGATATTGTTTATGTACCTTCTAAGAGAATGATTTTGATTTCAGTTTCAGCTTTGGATAAATGTGGCTACACTTTTGAATTTGGTAATAAAAAAGTCGTTGTTTGTTTTAATTTCGTTGTCGTTGGTTCAGGAGTTTTGTGTGATGGGCTATATATGCTGAATTTGAATGATATGTTTGTTAACTCTGTTGTTGGAAGTATGCATAGTAGGACTGATGAGAGTTCTTCGATGCTATGACATAGACGCTTGGGGCATATCTCTAGGCCCCGAATTGAAAGACTAATTAGGGAAGGTATTCTTCATGCTCTTAACTTATCTGATTTTGACACTTGCATTGATTGTGTTAAAGGCAAGTTCACTGCCAAAACTAGGAATAAAGGAGCGAACAGGTGTGATGATGTGCTACAGTTGATTCACACAAACATGTGTGGACCCATTACACCCACTGTCATGGGTGGATATAGATATTTTATTACCTTCATAGATGACTTCTCCAGATTCGGTTAGATAGATCTTCTCTAAAAAAAATATGTTTCTTTGGATGCTTTCAGATCCTTCAAAGCTGCTGTTGAATTGAAGACAGGAAAGAAGATCAAATGTGTGAGGTCTGACAGAGGAGGTGAGTATTACGGCAGATATGATGAAACTGGAAGAAATCCAGGACCGTTTGCCAGATTTCTAGATGAATGTGGAATTGAAGCTCAATATACTATGCCTGGTACTCCTGAGCATAATGGAGTTACAAAAAGACGTAACCGCATGCTTATGGATATGGTGAGATGCATGTTGAGCCATTTATTATTGCTAATTTTTCTTTGGGGAGATATTTTGAAAACTGTTGTGTACATTCTTAATCAAGTACCCAACAAGTCTGTACCAAAAACTCCCTATGAACTGATGACTGGAAGGAAGCCGAGTTTGAAACACTTTCATGTGTGGGGTTATAAGGCAGAAGTTAGACCTTATAATCCTCAGCAGAAGAAGCTTGATCTTAAGACTGTTAACAGCTTCTTCATTGGCTATTGCATGGGCTCTAGAGGTTGTAGATTCTATTGTCCTTCTCACTCCATGCGAGTCATCGAGTCTAACCGAGCGATATTCTTTGAGGATGATTTGGATAGTGGGAGTCATACACCACGACCAGTCACTCTTAAAGAAGATCAAACCGTAGTTCCTGTACTGGTTGTTTCACTTCCTGCAAATATCATGGTTCTAGTCAATCATGGTTCTAGTCAATCATGATGATGATCAGGCTTTTCGAGGAGAAGATGATGTAGTGGCACCACTAGCTGATGAACAGGAACCAGATGACATTCCTAAAGTAGTCTCATTAAGACGATCTCAGAGAGTAAGAAGGCCTTCTATACCAGATGACTATGTAGTGTATCTTCAGGAGCACGAGTTTGATCTTTATGACGACGATGATCCTATCACTTGTAAGGAGACAATCTCTAGCTCCCGTGCTTCCGATTGGCTGAATGTTATGCATGATGAATTGTCTTTTATGTCTCATAATGCTGTTTGGGATCTCGTGGAATTGCCAATTGGTTGTAGACCTATTGGGTGCAAATGGGTTTTCAAAACCAAGCGTAGTCCAGATGGTAGAGTTGAAAGGTACAAAGCTAGACTAGTAGCAAAAGGCTATAGTCAAAGAGAAGGCATTGATTATAAGGAAACTTTCTCACCGGCCTCTACAAAAGATGCATTTCGAGTTGTTATGGCTTTGGTAGCTCACTTTGATTTAGAATTTCACTAGATGGACGTGAAGACGATTTTTCTGAATGGAGATCTAGCCGAGGATGTTTATATGGTTCAGCCTGATGGTTTTGTTGAAACAGGTAAGGAGCATTTGGTTTGCAGACTCTATTTATGGACTGAAAGAGATATCCAGGCAATAGTATTTGAAATTTGATCGGGTTGTCACTTCTTTTAGCTTCAAAGAAAATGCCTCAGATCAGTGCATTTATCTGAAGACAAGTGAGAGCAAATTTATAATTCATATTCTATATGTCGACGATATTCTTCTTGCTAGCAGTTGCGTTAAACTTTTGACTAAAACAAAACTGATGTTGAGTAGCCACTTTGATATGAAGGACATTGGTGATGCTTCAGTTGTTTTAGGCATCCAGATTTACCGTGATAGGTCACGTGGCATTCTTGGATTGTCTCGGAGAAGATATATTGAAAAGATCCTCAAGCAGTTTAACATGCATTCTTGCTCCCCACTTGAAAAGATCCTCAAGCGGTTTAACATTCAAAAATGGTGATAAACTCTCTAAATCCTAATGTCCTCAAAATGATATAGAGATAGTTGAAATGAAAAAGGTCTCATATGCTTTTGCTATTGGCAGTTTAATGTATGCTCAAGTTTGTACTCGTCCCGATATTGCTTTTGTTGTTAATGCTTTAGGGAGATACTTGAGCAACCCAGGTTTAGGTCATTGGAAAGCTGTGAAAAAGGTCATGAGATATTTGCATGGAACCAAGGATTATTTGTTGACCTATAAGAAGTCTAATCAACTTCAGGTCATTGATTATTCTGATTCTGATTTCGTAGGTTGCCCTAATGACCGAAAGTCTACTTCTGGCTCTATTTTTATGATGGCATGAGGAGCTATCTCTTGGAAAAGTATCAAACAGACTCTTACAGCTACTTCTACTATGGAGGCAGAGTATGTCGCTTACTATGAGGCTACTTGTCAAGCCATGTGGCTAAAAAAACTTAATCTCTGGCTTTCATATTGTTGAAAGCATATCTAGGCCACTTGTGATATATTGCAACAATACTGCTGCTGTGTATTTCTCTTAAAACAACAGAAGCTCCTCTTGCTCAAAGCATTTTGATATTAAATATCTATTTGTTAGAGAGAAAATTCTGGAGTTTCAGACTCGAATTGAGCATCTTGCTATAGAGAACATGTTAGCAAATCTACTAACTAAAGGCTTAACTGTTGGAGCTTTTCAGAATCACGTAACTCATATGGGTTTAGTTAAGTCTTTTGATGCTTTGGGTTAGTGGGAGTCTAAAATTTTATATTTACTTATTGTTATTCTTATGAGATATGTATAAGATGACGTCATTTTTATTATCATATCTCTTATAGCATTTTCAGATGCTTGGACTATTCTTAGATTGCATATTTCTCTTAATTAATTATGTTTTTTCATATTCATTATTCTTTATGTGAAATATGAGCATTTAACATGTATGATCTACTTCCCTATCAGATACTATTTCTATAGCATTAAAGCTCATATTTCTAAGACTGTTGGTTGACATGTGCTTTGACCATAGTTAGTATTCTAATGTTAATGATTCTTGTATTTTAATGATTGACTAATGCTATTCAAGTGGGAGAATTGTTAAATTTTAATTCAAATATATATGTTATATGGATTAGCATTAATCAATAATTAAAATATTATTTAAATCATTAATATATTAATTATGAAATTATGTTTATAATATAGCACTTGGTCAGTTTATGAATATTATATTTGGGCTTTTGTTGTGAGTAGCCCGTGATGGGTTTGAGCTGTTCATTTTAGTAGCCCATTGAGAAGTCCCTGCTCTCATCTGGTAAGTTATAAATTGCTTTCCCATTAGGCAGTTTTCAGTACGCATAGAAAACCTATCAGGATTGAGGGCAGTTTCTCTCACATACGCGAATTCTCTTGATTTCTTTACTAAACAACAATGAATTGGGGAATCATGCCAGGTACACATTCTTGATCAATTTTTTAATATAATATGCCTAATATGCTATAATTTTGTATCTATAATTGATCCAAGTTTATAGAATTGATGAAATAAATCCTTCACTTAGTTGAGTGGATCGACATAGTAAGCATATTTTCGGCCAAAAATGAGTTGATTAGCTGAAGTTCATTGTCATAGACTTACTTTTTAGTTGTCTAACTCATTGTAAAAATTTATAAAGTTAGCCAATGGCCAAGTCCATTGTCGAAGTTTGATTTAGCAGCTTTAGAGTTAAATTGAGTGTCTGAGTCAATTATTGACAAAAATGTTTAGTGTTATAATTGCTTGCAAATGATGGACTTATAAAATTACAAGGCTAAAGAGAGAACATTGATGATGTAATGATAACTTCACATAATGTAGTTATTTGTGCCCTATATATGTGCTTCATAGATTGCTTAGTCCTTGTATTTATGCATATTTCGAAGGTTTTATGCTTATATTTGTCAAATGTAATTTGGACACCTTACTATATGATCTTGAGCAAATTGTGCATATTCTTAAGTGATTAAGTTGGATTTACAACTTATCTTTGACTTGGTGATTTCTCTAATGTAGGATGGGCTCAAAAGATATGAATTAATGCAAGTCAAGGCATTGGAGGAGAAAGCTAAGGAAACATTCCAGTAAAGCATGTCGTGGTGCAAGATATGTCACGCCGCGGCATGATGCGCATCACCTGCTGTCAATACTCACATCCAAGGCCCTCACGCCACAGAGCAAGGAAATTGAATGTTGCGGCAATGGTGACCTACTTTTTGTGCACCGCGGCATAGGACATCTTATGTAGCAGCGTGAGGCGACAAACTGAGCCTATAAATATTGTTTTATAATATTTTTAGAATGAGATGGCCGTTTAGGGTTAGAAAAGTTGCGTTAGGTTTTCATTCTGAGGCTGAGAGGAGGCCTGAGAAGCCAAGGTTGGAGGTCATCTTCCTCATGGAGGAAGATTCAAGCATAAAAGATCAAATCCATGAGTTTCCTTCATTCTCCCTTTTCTCTTTTCTCTTCCATTATCTTAAACATGTATTTTGTGATTCTATTTTCATGTTCATTAAGTAGTTAAGCTGTATTTAGGGAATACTTTGGATCCTTCCATTAATATTAATTATATTGTTCTTCTTTGAGTTTATAGTATGCGTGGTTTTGTTCAATCATATTGATCTTAATGCTCTTGAGTGCTTGATCAACATTTAAGTTGATTTGATAAAATCTAATGAACCTTGACATAGGAATTTGGATTTGAGATCATAGGTATGGTTGATGCATGTTCGATTCTATTCTAATGGCAGGATGAGTTGATTTGCTAATGAGATAGAAATATACCTCTTAGCCATACATAGTAGATGTTTGAAAATAGACATTAATGAGTGGAATTTGCTCTAGTTCTCATGGAAACATAGTGAATTAAGTAAATGAAGCATGGTTGATTGATCCCTAGACATAGGCTTTCAACTAAAGTAGATTTTCAAGCTAACTTAACTTATTCATTAATGTTGCTTAAAGAATTGCATATTTTTAGTTGAAGTATGGGGTGAAGAGGGATTTTCCTAATCTCTAACCATTATCTTTATTGCTTTTTAATCTTTAGTTTATTTCCTTTTTCTTATTTTTAGGCTCTTGAATAGAATCATTTAAGCTATTAGTTAATATTTAGCATTAAAAAAAATATTATCCTCATGGGTACAATATCTTATTCTTCATTGTATTACTTGAACAACCTGTGCACTTGCGGCACACAAAAGGTCTAACAAGTTTTTGGCACCATTGTCGGGGATAAGGCATTATTTCTGTATTGCTAATATTAACAATGAGTTTATACAGTTCTAATTCAAATTTTATTTTTGTTCAATTCAATAAGTCAATTTGGACAAGTTATGGTCCTTTAGTTTTTATATTTGTTGTTGTCTTGCATAAATATGTAGTAAGTTTAATTTTTATGGTTTTGATATGTTTTTATTGTACATTCTTAAATTAAGCTTTTAGACAACTTTTCCAGGTGTTGGAGGCCATAATGAAGCAAATTTGGAAGCAACATGGAGTTTGCTGCAGAATTTTACAGTCTAACCTCTCACATCATGGAGCACACATGCTCACGTCGCGATGCTCTCGTCTCTGCCTTATCAGGGTTTGAGACTCGCGAGCTCGATGCCATGGCGCACCCTAATTCATGTCGTAGTGCAACACCCTGTTTTGCATTTTCTGTTCATTTTTCATGTGTTTCTTTATTTATTAATGTTCTAATATGGCTGCTATTTTGAATGGCTCAAGTACCCTATAGACCATGTACAACAAGGACATAACTACACTTTAGTTTGGGAGAGTATCATTACATGTTTTTTCTACTTTAATGCTTAATGTATAACATGATTTGATGGTTTAAGTATGCAATGGTAATAGTCACCATACTAACATGATTATATCTTGTTTTGTCTACCACTGATGGGTTGTTGATAAAGTTTTAAATTCTCAATGTTCTACACATGATGTTATGCATTCTTGAATTTAAAATGATGGATTTATTTGAAATGCACGAAATATTGCCAATTGCTAGTGTAGATTGGTTGTCCAATGATATAAATGGTTGCAATTTAACCTCTGTTAGCAAAACCATAAGCGATCTTGGAAGCATATTGATGCAATCTAGTTTGTTTTTATGCATGATTTACATCCCACTTAGATATACGTGTAACTTTGAAAATGATAAGAGTGCATTCCTAAAGAAAGTTTATGGATGTACATGTAGAGTTTCGATTATCCTAGAAGTTATTTTCAAACTCTCTTGAGGCAAAATCCTAGATTGTGCATGATTGAGGAAATGATTAGGGCATTGTTTGGACCGATTGAACCTTTCAAACTTAACCTGATACAATTATATCTTTAGGTCCCCTTTTGAAGCTTATTAAATGTTGGCCTTATTTGTTTTTAATTACCATTGTATTCGTTACCATGTCAACCATTCTAATGCGTGTGAAAACATAACATTTTCTTCCTACCATCAATGTTTGTTGAGTACATAATGTTATTTCTTGAAATGAGTTTAGTAATTAGGGATATTAATATCTTCAATACAAAATCCGCCTGAAGGAACTAGATGCAATCAACGAAAAATCATTGCTTTGCAGATAAAAAGAAAAAAAAAAGCAAAACAAAAATAAGTAAGGGAATGAATGAAGAAAAGAAAATTATGAAAAGGTTTGAATCGTTCTGACGAGTTTTATTCTTTCACTGTTGGATACCCTAATAGTTTCACATGGTCTTTAGTCTTGAAATAACATGTTTATGTTTCTCAATGTTTGTATGTATCATTTCCATTTCTATGCTTACACCCATTACCATTAGCCTTATATTACAAGCTGTTAAAGTCCCTTTTGATCCTCAATTGTGTATGATTTACATTAGTAGAGAGAGAGAGTTTAGAATCAATTTTATAGATTATATGATTTATATACATGTGTGCTTATAAACTTAACTGGTTATGTATGATTCAAATATGATAAGTTTATTTTACATGTTTGTGGGAAATGTGAATTGCATGAAAGGATGCTTTGATTGTTAGCATGTTAAGAATTGTGTACGTATGGAACTGATTGTGGGCCATTAGCAATTTTTTTAGGACTAATGCAATCATTCTACACTAGTTGGGATTAATTGAAAAATTGAAATTATAATATTTGTTGAATGTGTTAAATATGATTTCTCAAGTAAATTTACTTAATCAAACTTTGTTTTGCTTGAGGATTAGCAAAAACTTAGGTTTGGGGTGTGATAATTTCACATAATGTAGTTATTTGTCCCCTATATTTGTGCTTTATAAATTGTTTAGTCCTTGTATTTATGCATATTTGGAAGGTTTTAGGCTTATATTTGTCAAATGTAATTTGGACACCTTCCTATATGATTTTGAGCAAATTGTGCATATTCTTAAGTGATTAAGTGGATTTACAACTTATATTTGACTTGGTGATTTCTCTAATGTAGGATGAGCTCAAAAGAGATGAATTAATAGTAGTCAAGGCCTAACATTGGAGGAGAAAGCCAAGGAAGCATTTCAGTAGCGCACGCCGTAGTGTAAGATATGTCATGCTGCGGCGTGATGCGTATCACCTGCTGTTAATACTCACATCTGAGGCCCTCGTGCCATGAGGAAATTGAAAGTTGCGACGGTGGTGACCTAATTTTTGCACGTCGCGGCACAGGACATCTTACGTTGCGGCATGAGGCGGCAAACTGAGCCTATAAATACTCTTTTATTAGATTTTTAGAACAATAGGGTCGTTTAGGGTTCGAGAAGATGCACTAGGCCTTCATTCTGAGGCTGAGAAAAAGCTTGGGGAGCCAAGGTTAGAGGCAATCTTCCTCATGGAGGAAGATTCAAACATAAAAGATAAAATCTATGAGCTTCCTTCCTTCTCCCTTTTCTCTTTTCCCTTCCATTATCTTGAACATGTATTTTGTGATTCTATTTTCATGGTCATTGAGTAGTTGAGCTGTATTTAAGGAATACTTTAGATCTTTCCATTAATATTAATGATATTGTTCTTCTTTGAGTTTATGTGTATGTGTGGTCTTGTTCAATCATATTGATCTTAATGCTCTTGAGTGTTGGTCAACATTTAAGCTGATTTGATAAAATCTAATGAACTTAGACATAAGAATTTGGATTTGAGATTATAGGTATGGTTGATGCATGTTCGATTCTATTCTAATGGCAAGATGAGTTAATTTGCTAATAAGATAGAAATATACCTCTTAGTCATACATAGCAGGTGTTTGAGAATAGACCTTAATGAGTAGAATTTGCTCTAATTCTCATGGAAACATAGTGAATTAGGTAAATGAAGCATGGTTGATTGACCCCTAGATATAGGCTTTCAACTAAAGTGGATTCTTAAGCTAACTTAACTCATTCATTAATGTTGCTTAAAGAATTACATATTTTTAGTTGAAGTATGGGGTGAAGGGGGATTTTTCTAATCTCTAACCATTATCTGTATTGCTTTTTATCACAGATAGGCCGGGCTTCTGGAATTCGGGCTACTACTCTGGTTCAATAGTATTTCTCTTTAGTTCAGTTCCTTTTTTCCAATTTTTATGCTCTTGAATAGAATCATTTAAGCTATTAGTTGATATTTAGCATTGGAAGTAACCTTATCCTCGTGGGTACGATATCTTATTCTTCATTGTCTTACTTGAATGACCCGTGCACTTATGGTACACAAAAGGTCCAACATGAATAACTTAATCGATGAAGAATATTCTTCCTTCAATCAGAAGTAGTAAGGGGCGAAGACCATGCATTCAAAAGAATGAGGCAACTTGACAGTAGACCATTCTTTGGATGCAACTGGAGTTATGAATTACATCTGAAGCTAACCTAAAAGCAACAAATAGATAACAAATTCATTTACCCTTGCAAAAACTAGTATTGTTTGTTGACAAGTCCTTCCATTCTTCAAATGCTATATTTCCTTATCTTGGTTTAAGCTAAATCAAGAGGTAGTGAAGCAAGGCAGCTAGTTGATGTTAACAAAAAATCTTGGATAAAAGTTGAACTTTAGCTAACCTCGAGGTAGCGGAGCAAGGCACCAGGCCAGTATTAATGAAAAACCTTGGATAAAAAAGGAACCTTTAGGAAAGTGTTCACAACTTCGTCCAATATAACTGAGATGGTAAAACTCTCTAGAATGGATGAAAGTACAAAAAAGGACTAATGTTCCCTATGAAGTGTTTGTGAGAAGATGAAAGGTCCTTTTGAAAGTCATGCCTGATACTTTAAAAAAGGGATCGTTATTTATAATGGAAATCCAAAACGTCTATTAGTGGATGCCAAAGGTGAAAATTAATGACACTATGGTATTTAGTTCCTATAGGCGGCACCTTGCATAGAGCCAATTAGATGATATCAAGTGTTGCCTTGTCACCCAAGTTGGATCAAAGGCAACACTTGTGGGGGGCATATGTTAGGGATATTTTAAAATTTTTTACATAGAGTTAGTAGTATACTATGAAGCATGGACACGCCGTTTGTGAGACGTGTCTACGTGTCAAACATGTGTCTGACACAGACATACAGGGACATACATACGACGCACATGTCCTACATGTCTGAATGTGTCCAATTTTAAAAATCATTTTTTCTGGCTTGGACACTCTTGGACACGTCTTAGAGATGGCCCATTAATATTCTAAAAAAAAATAGTTTCCATATAAGCTTGTAACCCACAAGCCCAATCACATGGAGTTATCATCACCCAAACACCCACCCTCAGGAAAAACCTATTCCTCAATACGATGTATATCATTTTACTGTTCACGGCTTACATGGAGTAAAATGAAGTTAATCTTTAGATATTCCCTCTAGTAAATTTTTTTTTATGTACATGTACTTGTACATGGTTAGTTCTATTAAGAGAAGTTGGTTTAGGAAATTTTTTATAAAATGTCAATAAAAATTATGCTCTATATTTTTTGGGAGAGGCTTATTAGGTGGCAACTAGCAAATATTGGCACATATAACATATATTAAAATATTATAAATTTTCAAGCTTATAGAAATGATATTAATGAATTATGAATCTTTTTTCTTAAATTTTGTAATTAATATATGCATAATCCAAGTTTTTTTATTTATGTTATTTCTTGTTTGCAAGTTTTTTTTTATGTCCATGTCCTACATTTTTTTGAATTTGGTGTATCTCTGTGTCCGTGTTCATGTCGTGTCCTATGTCTGTGTCCGTGTTTGTACTTCATAGGTAGCATGGAAAGATGGACATAAACTTATAAAAAGGATCAACAAGAAGGATAAACACATGACGAAAAATGATAAGGAGGCAAGGAGTCGACACCAGAAAAATGACTCAACGCTAGAAGAAGGAATCGATGTCAGGGAAGGAGTCAACACAAGTTAAGAGTATGTCGACTAAGGCAAAGAGTTTCCAGCCACTTGGAACCTCTAGAAACTGCTAGAAACTACATGTAACCACCATAGGCATGTTAGATGGAAAACATGAGAGCTGACCTTGATAAGAAAGAGCAACTACTGTGAAGGCGCCTAAACTATAGAATTTTCAAATTCAAAAGGAAGGCAGGAATGATGGAAAATTTGAACTGTATAAATAATAAATTTGAAGAAGGAAAAGGGGCTTGACACTCGCCACTCTTCATACACATATAATAAGAAAAAGAGTCTCTCAAGTGCCTTTACATTTCCAACATTTTCTTTTTATTTTTTTTAGTCTTTTATATTGCATTAATTTACACTTTGTTGTTTTATTGTAACTCTTACAACTCTGTAAGTTGTACTCTTTGCTTTCAGTTCAATCCATTTACTATTTCTTATACTTGTTAATGATATTTTGCATCTCGTAGCATAAACATTTGCATAAACGTATATAGACATTATGTGAAAATAGAAAGTCCATAAGAGGAAGCAATTCCTTTCCTTGAATTGAGATTCTAGAATCACACCATTGATTAGATTGTTGAATCTGACTGAAACAGGGACATAAATTTTCTTTTCTTATTGATTGTTATACATTAAGAACTCAAATGAAGATTATCTACATTCAATGAATCAGTATAGATACTTGAAGTATCAATATAAGAAAAATCTAATTTTCTTTTGAGCTTTTCAATTGATTGTTCTCGTGTTGAAAGGTTTTTCTGCTGGATTCTCTAGAACAATTCGAGAAGTATAATTTTCTACTACTTTTACATTCTACTGCTTTCAATCTCCTCCTCTCTCACCTACTCATCCACCATAGGCCTTCTCTCTTTTAGAAAATTTACTTCATAAAAATGTGTAGGTTTCTTATTTTGAATCACAATACTTTTCTCCTTCTTCTTGCCATATCTCCCTCTCATCCTCTCCTTATCATAAGAGGTGGATCTTTGTTAACTACTTGTGCTTTCTACCACGTCATCCATTTGGAAATCTTACCACTATACTCATCATTGTTTGAAACAGTGGACAACAAAAGATAATCATCATACTAAACATCCCTAACTACTTCTAGCTACTCAATCTTCTCCAATCTCACTGTCTCCATCCAAATTGATTATAGCAAGATTTTTAGGTCTACAACCACAACCAACAAATAAATATTGATGGAATTTCATTATCATCATCACCATTAAGACATCAATAAAATGAGTGTTTTCACTTTTTATTTATATATATTGATTTGTTCATCTCTCTTTTTTTACTTTGCAGCTTTGGTGTTGGTATAATTATTTTTTTGGGTAATGTGATGGTGTAATTTTTACAAATGATGGGAATGTGTACTCCTTGTTTATTTGTTATCATTTTTTTAAAATAAAGAATTTAAAACTATACTTTTATATACACTTCTTCCTTTAATCTTTACTATTTTCTTTTAATTATAATTTTTCATTAAACCATACAATATTCTCATGGTTAGCCTTCAAGGGTCTTTTAGTCTTAGAAAAATTGTGTATTACATCATTAGTTATGCTTCAACTAATTTTATGCGAATCTATTATTGTCATCGGTTCACGACTAATTTGGTAAGGTCATACTTACAAAAACACACTCCCCCTTTGAAACTGTATTACTTAAAATAGCATGCTACATCCCTCAACTTGTAACACCCCTTTGGAGGATGTCACACATAAAAGAAAATAAAAGAAATAGAAATAAAATCTACCCAAGTTGTGAAACATTTGTTAAATATTATTACGGGTTGTAAAATAATTCCTGATAGACAGAAATATGATATAAAAAGATAATGCGGAAAATACGAAATAAAAAAAACATCATCACTAATAATATACATATGATTAAGTTATAAGTCAGTACAAATAATTTACAACAAAGACTACAAATATTTAAACAAAAACAAGAAAGAAAGCAATAAAAGAGTTAATATATACGTACATACGCCGACGCGCCAAAAAAAAAAACATCATGGTTATCTAATCCTCGATGGATCACTCTCAAAGATGAAAATGATAATCGGAGATAGATATCCGGATGTCTCGACACACGGCGATAACGGGATCGCAATCGATACGATGCTTATCTCACTAGGCTCGGGTTTTCAAGACCCCAATGACGCCTAATGGATAAGGGTAACTCTAAGTGCAGAAAAAGTGTCGTAGTCATGACAGGCTCTCCATCAAAACGTTGACGTAGAATCACGGTCACACGTTCTGCATACGTCACAGAATCACGATCGCCTCGTAAATGCCAAGCCAGAGAACCTCCATGAAATACTAGCTCTACGAATTCCAAAATCTGGGCCGCCATCCTCACAATCAATCCAGAGGATATGGATGATCGGATGGTTCTTGATCGTAAGCGGTCGTCCTGCTCGGTTGATCTTCCTCCTCCTCTGGGTACACGATCTCAATAGGGCTGATCCTCTTCCTCGAAGTCTTTACCGTGTAAAATAAATAAACATAAAATACATATAACAAAGAGGTAAGACAATATAAAATCATCACAACATGGCCAATAAGAAGACGACAAACAACATATATATAGTTCATGCATTACAAAATACTATAAATGAAAGAATAACAAATTAGAGTAAGATTTAGATATCATAACAATATATCACATCACAGATAAAACCTCACGATAAAATAAGAAAGGTAAGAATAAACAGATAAGATATAATAACCAAATATAGTAACATGAAGAATCAGATAAAATAAACAAATAAAATACAGATAAATAATAAATAGATAAGATGGAAACAAATAGACATAGAGATAAATAATATGACAAAACCCTACTCCATGGAGCTAAAGAAAACACAAGTATCAGAGAGAGGAATGACTCGCAAAATCTATTAGTACCACGGCTGCCCAACCAACTATTGCGCTGTCACACGTTGCGTCTATAGCCCCACGACACAGGAATCCATCATCCAGGCGTGGTGTAGTTCACGGTCTCACGTTGTGGCACTACAGCAAATGTACTACTAGATTTCACAAATCTCGATTAAATATAGTGCGTGTCGAGTACCATAGTGTGCTATCGGTTTACCACGGCCCAGCGGAGCTACCAACTGTCCACATGTGGGATCCCGTACACTAAAGTCTCCAAGTTCATTAGAACAATGAACCACACTACGTTTATCGCATCGACAACACGATGTGATTCGTCTCGTCAACCAATCCACCAAAAACTTGGCACACATAAATAGAAAGCCTGCACGGGTTCACATTTTCCCGACAGCAAATAAATTCTCAAAAGCCTGTACGGGTTCACATTTTCCCGACAGCAGATAAATTCTCAAAAGCCTGTACGGGTTCACATTTTCCCGACAGCGAAAGATCCTCAAAAATAATCTGTACGGGTTCATATTTTCCCGACAACATAAAATAAATATAGTAACGGTCAATCGCGTAGAAATTTTATCGCGTTTTCATAATTCCGTCGTTTATACAAACGTTTAAAAATCGGGTAAAGATAATTTTTCTATTTTTAAAATCGCGTAGCATTTTTAATACGTTTTCTCAATCGCGTAGGATTTTCAAATCATTTTCTTATTCGAATGCCTTTAAAATTTGTTTAAACAAAAAGTAAATAGTACTTAGTACATTTAAACTACGTAGAATAATTTTTCATACCGCATATGTCTTTTGAATATTTTTGCTATCTTATTGGTTCATTTTTACTAAAAATTGACAGTATTTTGTTTAAAAATCATAATAATGGTTTACTAAATTTTTTCATAAAATTTCCATTTACCTAATTTTTAACCATATTATTTAATTCTCTTTGAAATCTCTAACATGCTTCAAAACCTAAAGTGAGCTATATGTTAGAAAATTTCTCAAATTTCTTGTATTTTACTTCCTAATGATAAAATTATTAGTTTTAATCCTTTAAGCTTAATTCTACTCAATTTGTTTCTTCAAAAACCATTATAGAAAATTTCTTCTTAACTTGTATTGTCTCTTTTTGATTGAAAAAGGTTTGGAATCAAGTTTTAGAAATCATGATTACCTATATTGGCATGTTGGCCAAATTTCGTAAAACTTTTGCATTTGATTTCTAAATTGTCTTTCACCTTTCAAATCATATCAAATGTATTATATTGTCTAAGTTCATTAAATCATATTAGAAAATAGTTAGCAAGAATCAATTTAATCCTTTAGGCATGTTGGCCCAAAATACTAAGTCTTTACTATTTGATTTCTAAATGCATTTTCTTTGATCAAATCAATTTGAAACTTTCTTGATTCTCCTAGGTTAATTAAGTTACACTTTAGGAAAAATCAAGAGAACATTTTGGTCCTCCAAATTTGTCATTGCCGTGAGCTATTGGATTGTGCTCTTTGGAACACTCATGCAATTTTTTAACATGTTATTCACATCCTATATACTATCATACAATTCTAACACATGTATTGTATTTTCTAACACATGCAATATATTTTCTAACACCTAAACCTAATTTAAAGCTTATAGACATGCAATCAACAGCTAATAGACATGCAAAATTATTACAATCACCAAACAAATAAGCTACTAATAAATACCACATAAACTACTAGCAAACATAAAAATTAACACATACACACCAAACAAAGACAACACCACCGAATCCTTATGGATTCTTCAAACATTACAATTCATTCCATCTTCTTACCACCACCAAGGGATTATAAGAATTGTCTTCCTCTTACCTTAAATGAAGACAAAAGGCTTGCTTTCACACCTCCTAGGGTTCGGTTTTCACCTTCAAAAATACCTAGAAATCTCAAACAAAATTTACATGTTACTAACCATGAAAAAGAAGCTAAACCATGGAGAAATCATGGCTTAGAACTTTGAAAAAGAAGAGAGAAAAGAAAAGCATGAAATTTCACCTTCTAGGTGAAACTTTCAAGGTTGATTTCCAAGCCCTAAATGGAAGATTTTGAAGAAACTCCCAACTAGAAAGGTTCTTAGAATAGTGTTTAGGTTAAGAAAACTTGGTTAGAAAAATTTTTTGATGGTTGGATGGTGTAGATAGTGTCTTGGCCGAATGGTAGGAGAAATGAACAACAATGGTGGCTAGGTTTTCTTTGGAAGAGAGAGAAGAGAGAAATGCATGAAAATCAAAGTGGAGAATGGTCTTCCAAAGCCCTTGGCCATAGCACTCAAGTGGGCTTGCAAGGTGGACCTTTGCTTGGCTTCATCCAAACCTTTGGATGAATCAATGGTCAAGATCAAGCCTTGGTGAACAAGCTTGATTCCTATTGGTTGGCTCATGATGACTCACATGCCGAGTCACACAAATTCATTTAATTCTCTCATGAGTGAGTCACTAGCCGAGTCACTGTTTCGGAAAGTTCTATCGCTAACGGTGATTAATTAAGCTACCGATCTAACCGTTTCGCTAATTGTGGGTCCCGCAAAATATTTCCGGGTCCATCATGTCACTAAAATATATCGACTAATAAAATAATATTATAATAAGATAAAATTATTTTATTTGTGATTAAATCCTAAAAATTAAAAGATTATTTTTAGTCTCATTCAATCGGGTTAAGTAAGATCCCCCAATTCTAAATAATAAAATAAGATTTTCCCCGGCCCGGAAAATATTATTTTTCTGCCTCGGAGCAAATCACACAAAAAGTCCATATAAAATCACAGACAGTATTATCGGACATTAAATCAATAAGAAAACAATTAAAAACAGCAAAAATAGCAAAAACAGTACATTCGGGACGTAACGGTCATTTTTCCATTTTTTCCCACAACGTAGGTAATCGTCCAAAACGTTCAAATAAAATATCCAGAAGTATTATATAGCTGTATATCTTTCGAGAAAAATTAAAACAAGAGTTCGTAGAAAAATTTTTATTTTACCGTCTAGAAGCAAATTACGTAAAACGATCAAATAAAATTTGAGCCATTTAGATATCGTAATTGTTTTCATACATAAATCGAGAACAAGAAAATAGGGACACAGCGGTCATTCACACAAAAGCATGAAAAACAACAAACAGTACATTCAGAATATTTTCTAAAAATTGGGGCGTTACAACACTCCCCAACAAATAAAAATTTCGTCCTCGAAATTCGTTGTTCATCAAAACAAATGAGGATACTGATCCCTCATTTTATCTTCCAGCTCCCAGGTAGCCTCACCCGTCATATCATTCCATATGACTTTCACTAGCTCGATCATCTTCCCTCGAAGCTGCTTTACCTTTCTGTCCCCAATCCTGACAGGTAAAGTTTCGTAAGTCAGATTCTCCTTTAACTGCACGTCATCTGGTTGTATAACATGTGTCGGATCTGGTATATACTTCCATAACTGAGACACATGAAACACGTCATGCAAATTGGATAGAAAAGGCGGCAAAGCAATCGATATGCTACAGACCTATACGTCGGATAATCTGATATGGTCCAATGAATTTAGGAGTAAGCTTCTTAGACTTAATCACTCTTCCGACACCAGTCGTAGGAGTAACTCTTAAAAACACATGCTCACCCTCCTTAAACTCAAGAGGTCGTCTTCGTTTGTCCGCGTAACTCTTTTGTCTGCTTTGCGCCGTCCTCATCTTCTCTTGTATCATCTTGACTTTATCCGTAGTCTGTTGTACAAGTTCCAGTCCAACAGTTATACTCTCCCCATCTTGATACTAGCATAACGGCGTTCGACATCGTCTTCCATACAATGCCTCATAAGGTGCCATTCCGATGCTTGCGTGAAAGCTATTATTATAGGTGAATTCTATCAAAGATAAAAATTCATCTCAACTTCCTCGTTGTTCTATAACACAAGCACGCAATAAATCCTCCAAAGACTGTATAGTTCTCTCTCGTTCGACCATCCTGTCTCATGGATGATACGCCGAACTCAATCGTAACTTGGTTCCCATAGCTTCTTGCAGACTTCGCCAAAATCTTGACGTAAACCTTCGGATCTCTATAGAAACTATGCACGTCGGTACACCATGTAGTCTGACAATCTCACCGATGTACAACTGGGTTAATCTTTCCAATGAATATTTAATATTAATTGGTAAGAAATGAGCCGATTTCGTAAGTCTATCGACTATAACCCATATTGAATCATGACCTTTCCTTGACTTTGGCAAACCAACGAAAAATCCATAGAAATGCTGTCCCATTTCCATTCTGGAATCGATAATGGTTGCAACATCCCAGCTGGTCTTTGGTGTTCAACTTTCGATTTTTGACAAACTAGGCAAGTTGACACGTATCTAACCACATCACCCTTCATTCCATGCCACCAGAATAACTTCTTCAAGTCTTGGTACATCTTTGTTATGCCTGGATGCATACTTAATAGACTAGTATGGGCATGTTCCACAATATATTGCCTCAGTTCTCGGTCATGTGGAATACAGATTCTACCCCGAAACCTCAGAATTCCATCAGTTCCTTCTTTGAACTCTATTGTCTCGTCTTGCTTCATTTGCTCCCTTATTCCTTGCAAAAATTTATCGGCATTCTGCTTTTCCCTTATGTCTTCCATCAACTCGCTTGAGATAGTAACCATATTCATATAGATTTTTCCCGGTTTCAACTCAACAAATGACCACTCATCTCTAAATTGTTTAATGAGCTCCTTTTCTTTGATCATCAGCGCAGAAACACTGATAATCTTTCTACTCAAGGCATCGGCCACGACATTCGCCTTACCAGGGTGGTACAAAAGTTGAAAATCGTAATCGTTCATAAACTCTAACCATCTTCGCTGCCTCATATTCATTCTCCTTCGGTCGTACAAGTACTTCAAACTCTTGTGATCACCGAAGATGTTGAACGTTGCTCCATAGAGAAAATGTCTCCATATCTTCAAAGCAAAACCACCGCGCCAATTCCAAATCATGCGTAGGATAATTATTCTCATGAACCTTCAATTGTCGAGAAGCATATGCCACCACATTCTGGTCTTGCATCAACACGCATCCTAGTCCTTGATAAGAAGCGTCACAATACACATCGAAAGATTTCTTCGAATCTGGTAGGATCAACACCGTGCAGCTTGTTAACCTCTTCTTCAACTCTTGAAAACTGGCTTCACGCTCTTCCGTCCATTCAAAAGCTTGACTTTTCCTCGTCAGTTGTGTAAGTGGTCCAGCAATCTTGGAAAAACCTTCAATAAATCTCCGATAATAACCAAGAAGTCCAACAAAACTTCGAACTTTCATATCGTCTTAGGTCTTTCCCATTGTAAAACAGTCTCCACTTTCGATGGGTCCACCGCAATACCTTCTTTAGAAATTATGTGACCAAGAAATTGGACTTCTTCTAACCAGAACTCACACTTAGCCAATTTCGCATACACTGTTTCTCCTCAAAATCAAGAACAACATTCGGATGTTCAAAGATGTTCTTCCTTCGATCGAGAATAGATCGAATGTCATCGATAAAGACAACGACAAATCTGTCTAGATATGGACGAAATATCCTGTTCATATAATCCATAAATATGGCAGGAGCATTCGTCACCCGAATGGCATTACTTGATACTCATAATGTCCATAACGAGTTCGAAAAGCAGTCTTCGGCACATCTTCCCCTCTTACACGAATCTGGTGATAACCCGATCGCAGATCTATCTTGGAAAATATCACGCTCTCAATTGATCCATCAAATCGTCGATTCTTGGAAGCGGATATTTATTCTTGATAGTCACCTTATTCAACTGCCGATAGTCCACACAAAGTCGTGAAGTTCCATCCTTCTTCTTAACCAAAAGCAACGGCGCACCCCATGGGGAAACGCTAGGTCGTACAAATTCTTTCTCCAACAGTTCCACCAATTGCTTTTTCAGCTCCCCCAACTCTACTGGCGACATACGGTACGGTGCAATTGAGATAGGACCTTCCTCGGTACTAAATCAATTGAGAACTCGATCTCCCGCTCAAAGCAGTAAACTGTGTACATCTTCGGGAAAACATCCAGGAAAATCGTTGACAACAGGAATAGTATTCACATCCTTCTCATTCTTAACTTCTAGAGAAGACAATACCGTATATCCTCGCGCTCCATCTCTCAACAAAGACTTGACCTTAACAAATAGCGGTTAAGAATCCAGACTCTTCTTCCTTAGGAAAAACTATAGTTTTCTTTGCACAATCTATAAGGATATGGTTAGAACATAACCAAGTCCATCCCTAAGATTACATCTATCTCAATAAGAGGCAAACAAATCAAATTGACCAAAAACAAACGGCCCTTCACAACAATAGGACAATCCAAACAGATCTTAGAAGTAACTATAGGTTTAGCAAGGCGTAGATACACTCAACTTAACATTCAGAGAAGACACAGGCAACTTCAGTCTTTCCACACAATCATAGGCAATAAACGAGTGTGTAGCACCCGAGTCATACAATACAGTCAGAAGGTTACCTCCAATGTCACCTTCTCCTTGAATAAGGCCATCAGATTGAGAAACTTCAGATCCCATCATTGTATACACTCGCCCTCCAGATCTCGGTTGAGTATTTCTAGATTTTTGCTGATTAGCTCTAACAAGACAAACAGCAGGTTTCTTCTCTGGTCGAGTACAATCCTTCGACATATGTCCAGCTGTCCACGTTAAAACGCAGCTTCCCTTGACTATACAACTGGAGATATATGGCCCTTCTTACCACATTTAAAACACGTCGGCGTAAACACCACTCTCTGGTCCCGCTCCACAACTAGTTTCACTCCCTCCAACCGGCGGTCGTCGATTCCGACTTCCTTGTGGTCTAGAATACGGCTTACGCAGAAACCGATTTGTATTGCTACCTCCACCTCTTTGAAACCTTGTCGGCCCGAAGTTCTGATTCCTCTGATCTCGCGACGGTTCAAGCTCCTCAAGTCGCGCACATGTGTCTACCAAAGTATGAAAATGATTCATATTCAGAGATATTACTCCTCGCTTCAACTCCACTCTCAATCCGGACTCAAACTTCCGACATTTCCATACCTCATCTTGTCGATTTTGAGCATAATCCGAAAATTGAGACAAACTTTCAAATTTTGTGGCGTACTCATTCACTGTCATATTTCCTTGTCGCAACCCAAGAAATTCCATCTCCTTGGCATGCCTAGCACTTGCAGGAAAATACTTATCTAGAAAAGTATTAGAAAACACTTCCCAGGTGATCTCAGTCCTTTCAGCTTGCAACACTCGGCGGATTCCTCTCCACCAATGTTCTGCATCTCCTCTCAAACATGAAGACAAGATAAGTTACTTTCTTTTCATCCGTGCATCTCATCCCTCAAATATTCTCTCTAAATCTTGCATCCACCGACTCACTTTCTCCGGATCCACCTCGCCTCTAAACCGTGGCGGATTATGGCGCCTAAATTCAGATAAATTTAGGGCATCACCGTAGCATCTTCTTTGTTGAGTCGCTCTCAAATTTTTTGAGTAATCACTTCACCATCGCCGCATAGCTTCAAGAAGAACCAACATCGGGTCCTCAACACGATTCACGTTAGCACGTCCTTTGCCTCTACCAGCCATCTTCTTTCTTCAAACATAACAAAACAAAGTTAGATACATCCTTCTAGATATTTCCGAAAGGATATAAATCACAAAAATCACAGAGGATCACACAAAGACAAACAAAAAAAAAGACTCCAACCACAACCCCAAAAGACTCTAACTTGGGCTCGATACTAACTAATGTAACACCCCTTTGGAGGATGTCACACATAAAAGAAAATAAAAGAAATAGAAATAAAATCTACCCAAGTTGTGAAACATTTGTTAAATATTATTACGGGTTGTAAAATAATTCCCGATAGTATTTAAATATGATATAAAAAGATAATGCGGAAAATACGAAATAAAAAAAAAACATCATCACTAATAATATACATATGATTAAGTTATATTCTGTACAAATAATTTACAACAAAGACTACAAATATTTAAACAAAAAACAAGAAAGAAAGCAATAAAAGAGTTAATATATACGTACATACATACGCCGACGCGCCAAAAAAAAAACATCATGGTTATCTAATCCTCGATGGATCACTCTCAAAGATGAAAATGATAATCGGGAGATAGATATCCGGATGTCTCGACACACGGCGATAACGGGATCGCGCTATCGATACGATGCTTATCTCACTAGGCTCGTGGTTTTCAAAGCACCCCAATGACGCCTAATGGATAAGGGTAACTCTAAGTGCGTAAAAGTGTCGTAGTCATGACAGCTCTCCATCAAAACGTTGACGTAGAATCACGGCCACACGTTCGCATACGTCACACGTAATCACGATCGCCTCGTAAATGCCAAGCCGAGAACCTCCATGAAATACTAGCTCTACGATTCCAAAAATCTCTGGCGCCTGCCATCCTCACAATCAATCCAGAGGATATGGATGATCGGATGGTTCTTGATCGTAAACCGTCGTCGCCCCGCCGCGATCTTCCTCCTCCTCGGGGTACACGATCTCAATAGGCTGATCCTCTTCCTCGAAGTCTTTACCGTGTAAAATAAATAAACATAAAATACATATAACAAAGAGGTAAGACAATATAAAATCATCACAACATGGCCAATAAGAAGACGACAAACAACATATATACAGTTCATGCATTACAAAATACTATAACAGAAAGAATAACAAATTAGAGTAAGATTTAGATATCATAACAATATATCACATCACAGATAAAACCTCACAGATAAAATAAGAAAGGTAAGAATAAACAGATAAGATATAATAACCAAATATAGTAACAAGAACAGATAAAATAAACAAATAAAATACGATAAACAATAAATAGATAAGATGGAAACAAATAGACATAGAGATAAATAATATGACAAAACCCTACTCCATGGAGCTAAAGAAAACACAAGTATCGAGAGAGGAATGACTCACAAAATCTATTAGTACCACGGCTGCCCAACCAACTATTGCGCCATGTCACACGTATGCCTATAGCCCCACGACACAGAATCCATCATCCAGGCGTGGTGTAGTTCACGGTCTCACGTTGTGGCACTACAGCAAATGTACTACTAGATTTCACAAATCTCGATTAAATATAGTGCGTGTCGAGTACCATAGTGTGCTATCGGTTTACCACGGCCCACGGAGCTACCAACTCCGTCCACATGTGGATCCCGTACACTAAAGTCTCCAAGTTCATTAGAACAATGAACCACACTACGTTTATCGCATCGACAACACGATGTGATTCGTCTCACAACCAATCCACCAAAAACTTGGCACACATAAATAGAAAGCCCGCACGGTTCACATTTTCCCGACAAAGAAATAAATTCTCAAAAGCCTCACACGGGTTCACATTTTCTCGACAAAGCAGATTAATTCTCAAAAGCCCGTACGGTTCACATTTTCCCGACAAAGCAGATAAATTCTCAAAAGCTCGTACGGGTTCACATTTTCCCGACAAATAAAGATCCTCAAAAATAATCAGACGGTTCACATTTTCCCGACAAAGATAAAATAAATATAGTAACGGTCAATCGCGTAGAAATTTTATCGCGTTTTCATAATTCCGTCGTTTTTACAAACGTTTAAAAATCGGGTAAAGATATTTTTCTATTTTTAAAATCGCGTAGCATTTTTAATACGTTTTCTCAATCGCGTAGGATTTTCAAATCATTTTCTTATTCGAATGCCTTTAAAATTACTGTTTAAACAAACAGAAATAGTACTTAGTACATTTAAACTACGTAGAATAATTTTTCATACCGCATACTGTCTTTTGAATATTTTTGCTATCTTATTGGTTCATTTTTACTAAAAATTGATAGTATTTTGTTTAAAAATCATAATAATGGTTTACTAAATTTTTTCATAAAATTTCCATTTACCTAATTTTTAACCATATTATTTAATTCTCTTTGAAATCTCTAACATGCTTCAAAACCTAAAGTGAGCTATATGTTAGAAAATTTCTCAAATTTACTGTATTTTACTTCCTAATGATAAAATTATTAGTTTTAATCCTTTAAGCTTAATTCTACTCAATTTGTTTCTTCAAAAACCATTATAGAAAATTTCTTCTTAACTTGTATTGTCTCTTTTTGATTGAAAAAGGTTTGGAATCAAGTTTTAGAAATCATGATTACCTATATTGGCATGTTGGCCAAATTTCGTAAAACTTTTGCATTTGATTTCTAAATTGTCTTTCACCTTTCAAATCATATCAAATGTATTATATTGTCTAAGTTCATTAAATCATATTAGAAAATAGTTAGCAAGAATCAATTTAATCCTTTAGGCATGTTGGCCCAAAATACTAAGTCTTTACTATTTGATTTCTAAATGCATTTTCTTTGATCAAATCAATTTGAAACTTTCTTGATTCTCCTAGGTTAATTAAGTTACACTTTAGGAAAAATCAAGAGAACATTTTGGTCCTCCAAATTTGTCATTGCCGTGAGCTATTGGATTGTGCTCTTTGGAACACTCATGCAATTTTTTAACATGTTATTCACATCTTATATACTATCATACAATTCTAACACATGTATTGTATTTTCTAACACATGCAATATATTTTCTAACACCTAAACCTAATTTAAAGCTTATAGACATGCAATCAAAAGCTAATAGACATGTAAAATTATTACAATCACCAAACAAATAAGCTACTAACAAATACCACATAAACTACTAGCAAACATAAAAATTAACACATACACACCAAACAAAGACAACACCACCGAATCCTTATGGATTCTTCAAACATTACAATTCATTCCATCTTCTTACCACCACCAAGGGATGATAAGAATTGTCTTCCTCTTACCTTAAATGAAGACAAAAGGCTTGCTTTCACACCTCCTAGGGTTCGGTTTTCACCTTCAAAAATACCTAGAAATCTCAAACAAAATTTACATGTTACTAACCATGAAAAAGAAGCTAAACCATGGAGAAATCATGGCTTAGAACTTTGAAAAAGAAGAGAGAAAAGAAAAGCATGAAATTTCACCTTCTAGGTAAAACTTTCAAGGTTAATTTCCAAGCCCTAAATGGAAGATTTTGAAGAAACTCCCAACTAGAAAGGTTCTTAGAATAGTGTTTAGGTTAAGAAAACTTGGTTAGAAAAATTTTTTGATGGTTGGATGGTGTAGATAGTGTCTTGGCCGAATGGTAGGAGAAATGAACAACAATGGTGGCTAGGTTTTCTTTGGAAGAGAGAGAAGAGAGAAATGCATGAAAATCAAAGTGGAGAATGGTCTTCCAAAGCCCTTGGCCGTAGCACTCAAGTGGGCTTGCAAGGTGGACCTTTGCTTGGCTTCATCCAAACCTTTGGATGAATCAATGGTCAAGATCAAGCCTTGGTGAACAAGCTTGATTCCTATTGGTTGGCTCATGATGACTCACATGCTGAGTCACACTGACTCATTTAATTCTCATTGAGTCACTAAATTGAGTCACTGCTCGGAAAGTTCTACTCGCTAACTGGTGATTAATTAAGCTACCGATCTAACCGTTTCGCTAATTGTGGGTCCCGCAAAATATTTAGGGTCCATCTGTCACTAAAATATACCGACTAATAAAACAATATTATAATAATATAAAATTATTTTATTTGACATTAAGCTTAAATCCTAAAAATTAAAAGATTATTTTTAGTCTCATTCAGAATCGGGTTAGTAAGATCCCCAATTCTAAATAATAAAATAAGATTTTCCCCTACCGAAAAATATTATTTTCCCGCCTGAGCAAATCACACAAAAAGTCTATATAAAATCACAGACAAGATTATCGGACATTAAATCAACAAGAAAACAATTAAAAAAAAAAAAAAAAACAAGACGTTCGGGACGTAACGGTCATTTTTTTATTTTTTCCCACAACGTAGGTAATCGTCCAAAACGTTCAAATAAAATATCCAAGAAGATTATATAGTTGTATATCTTTCAGAAAAATTAAAACAAGAATTCGGAAAAAATTTTATTTTACCGTCTCAAGCAAATTACGTAAAACGATCAAATAAAATTTGAGCCAGTATTATCGTAATTGTTTTCATACAGAAATCGAGAACAGTAAAATAGGGACACATCGGTCATTCACACAAAAGCAAGAAAAACAGCAAACAATACATTCAGAATATTTTCTAAAAATTGGGGCGTTACACAACTAATGTAATTTATATTCAATAACACGCTTTTATTTGGACAACTTTCACACCAATGTAACTACATTACACCTACCCTTAAATTAGGGTGCTACATCCTTGAACTCATTTAATTTATCTACATTCAATAGAATTTTTTTTGTAAATTTTGGTAGTCTCCCCTAAAACTAGGTTATTAACATCAAAGTACCAAGATGACAAGATATGTACTAAATGAATATATTACACCAAATATTGAAATGAAAGAGTGTAGGGAAGAGAGAATCAAACTCAAGAATTATCTCAGTTCAGCCACCAACCATTTGTAGCCTACATCCAGTCCACAAGTTTAACTTGAGATTTTTTTTCACTATCTTTTAGACTTCACGAGTGCTAGAAAAACTTTTGTACAAATAAGAATACTCCTTACACCTTGAGATCCTTCACCATTGTAGTAGAGCCTCTAATTCTTCAAGCTTCACAGGTGCTAGAAAAACTTTTACAAACTTTGAGTCTTTCTTACACTTCAAGGATCACCCACCTCTATGTGTAGAAGCCTCTTTGTTTCCTAAAAAGATCCTCCACCCTCACAAGTGTTTACAACAAAGATTACAAGATACATTCTCTCAAAGAGTAGATATATAACTTGAAGAACAAAAGAATAGAAGGATTTTGTAATAAAGAGCTCAAAATATGATTTTGATTATTCAATGATCAAATCAAGTGTTCAATAGTTATAAAAGCTTCAATTTACACTTATTTATAGAGTTCAAGTGATAAAATAGCTATTGGTAGTATTTAAAAATAATTTATTATAAAAATTAGTCGTTTATAGCCGTTGGGAGCGTTTCTGGGCTAGTGGTAATTGATTATTATGCTTCTGTCACGTTTACAACATTATGATGCTTGAAAAACGACTTTAAACACCCATAACTTCTTCATTTCTCATTCATTTTAAGAAAATAATTGTTCATTGGAAAGTTTTTTGAGTCTATTTTCATATAAAATAAGTTCTAGGACAAAAATCAAAATATTTTGAAAGTTATGATCAAAATAGTAACCAAATGTCAGCTTTTCAAAACTCAAACTTATTTTTCATAGTTTTGAACTACCACTATAACTAGCTTTTCAAAACATGTTTGTTAGACATTTTAGCATGTAAGAACCATTTTTAAATATTTAAAAACATATTTGATCTCTTTTAATGCAAAACTTCTATTTTTATATAGGAGAAAGCCTAAAAGAAAAATATATCAATTCTAGTCCTTAGGCTTCTTGATGTAATCCAAGCTTTTAAAAATTTATTCTCTTCAAATCTTGCAAATGCTTAGAACATCTTATTATTCTCATTCTTCTTGAGTTTAGTATAATTGTAATATTTTACTTTCTTATTGCAATACTCACTCTTAGTACTTAGACTATCCTACAAAGTATTGCTCTCTTACGACAAATATAATTAGTCTAAATTCATAATTCAATATCTTTATATGCATGATTCATAAATATATAAATTTAGTTAGTCTAACATGCATATAAGACTTTCATAGACACATCTAAGTAAGACATTTATCAATTACTAATAGATATGATCTATATAGGATGCAACAAAGAATACTTTGCACATTTTCATTTAAATAGAGTCTAATCCAATATTAATTTAATACTACTTATGTAACATATTATTTGATATATTCTATAAAAGATTTTATAAAAATATGCATGATTCTTATATAAAAAATAATAAGAGAGAGTACATGATCATGCATGATCTAATATAATCTATAAAACACATCTATGTAGCATAAAAATCATTCTTTTTATTTTATTTTTGTCATCATTAAAACTAAGGGCTCGTTTGGTGGTCAGGATAGGATAAGAGCAGATAGGATAAGAGAGCAGGATAGGAGTAGGATAGGATATTAGCAGGATAAGCTGTTATTTTATCTGACGTTTGGTGTCCACCAGATAACCAACGAGGATAACATTATAATTTTAGTATGATTTTAAAATTTTTCTTTTTTTATTAGGAATGTTTCATATTTTATTTGATTTTATTTTTTTATAATTTTAATTTTTTTAAAATTATATAAAAAGACAAATTTATCCTTATGATAAAATTACATATAATTTTTAAAATTTTGAAAATATTGTTTAACTTAAATTAATTTTTTATAATTTTAAATATTCATTTTTAGTTTTTACTTTATATATAGTTAAATTATTAGAATAATTTTATATTTTTCAGTTTTTAAAATAATATAAATAACAAAATTAGCCTTGAGACAAAATAAAAATAATTTTTAAAATTAATTATTAGTATTTTATTATTTTAAATATTTTATATTTATTATATATTTTTTTGGTAACCATGTTATATTTTATTATACTTTAATTATTTTATATTTAAAATATTTTTTTATATCATACTTTAAATCACCTTATCCTATCCTGTTGAGCTTCTAACCCACTTCTCCCTCGGGATAGAATTTGAACTAAATAGTCGGGATAGGATAAGTGATGGATTAATTTATCATCCCCACTGTTCACCAAACAATAGTTTCAAATAGGATATGATAGTTTATCCTATCCTGTCTCTCTTATGCTGACCACTAAACGAACCCTAAATATATTAAACAATTAAGATAAACTTATTTCCACAAACCAATGGCAATGCTTAGATATTCTTCTAAGCAAAATGCATAGAAAGATATAATAAAACTATAACAACGATGAATATATGTATATACAAAGTGTGTAGGAGAGAAACATACCTGCTGCTTGTTGTTGGATTCTGGCTGGAAAACTTAATCAAATCGTCGGAATGATTGCGAGAGAGAGAGAGTGAAGATGTGTATGCAGGGGGAAGGTGTTATGCGCTAATAAACAAAAGTTAATATGGAAAAGTACATTAATTAACTGTGATTTTTTCACTTCCTGTAGCATTATAAAATATAAATCCTTCCCAATAATCCATGTACATACAGCAATACAAGATTTCAACAGAGGAACCGAAGGAAAGTTCAAGACTCCCGAATAATTATGCAAGCATTATATCAATTCTCATATTCGTCATTTTCGACTCCACAATAGTTATGCAGCATTATATCATCAAACAGACTCACAAAGCAAAATAAATAACGAAAAAAAGGAGAAGTTTTCATAGTTTCATTTAAAAAAAATTGAAAAAGGTTGCTGAATAAACCTTGAAATTAAGTGGGTGAAGAACAAAGAACATTTTCTTACCAGAAAGTGAGAACTGGTGGCAGAGAGAAGCGGAGGAGAGACACGGCGTTGGCCTCGCACGGCTGGATCTGAGCTCCGCGGTTGGATCTGAGCGGAGCGATGACAAAGGAGCAAGGACGTCGCGGCGTCGCACGATTAGGAGTTGGACCGGCGGCCCGGATCCGAGTGGAGCGGTTAGATCGAGCGGAGCCTCCACTACGGAGCAAGGACGCCGCACGACCGGAGGAGAGGACAGACGGCCGATAGCGCCCCACGGCCGACCTAGGAGGGATTGCTTATTGCCGTCGCACGACATTGGGACGCGAGGGAAGAAGGTGGAGGGAGTATCTGGTGGAGTTGCTGAGCTAAACGGAAGAGAAGAAAGACAGAGCCTACGGTTGTGCCATATTCTGATAACCATCATGAGGGTATGATGGTCATTTTCAGAGGCTAGCTTTCATTCTCCCTCATTTTCTTCGCAGAAGAGAGGAGAAAAGTTTTAATGCGGGTCCCACATATTTTTTTTCTCTTCTCTCTATTTTCTGTGCACATCCAAACAAGATGAAAAAGAATATTCTGATTGTTTTCTCTCCTCTCATTTTCTTTCTACTCATTTTCTTTTAAAACAAACAAAGGATAAGGGACAATTCAGTCGGCAATGCATTTTAATGAAACGCGCATTTCATTAAACGCGAGTTGTCGATGGACGTATAACATTGCTAACAGAAATTGCCATCGATTAGGGATGACGTTTAAGTTTATTGACCATTTGTATACGCTATTTGTATTTCATCGGTATTTGAATTTTTTATTCTCACTCATAGTCACTGATGCAATCACCAATGAAAAATTAAAATATGGAAAAGAGAATACAATAACATCAACAAATACTGACAAAGTTACTAGTGGAAGCATCCGCCGACAACCTTTTCCATCATTGCTATCCATCGGCATATGTTGGCACCAACTTTACCAATGAAGTCATTGACTACATATTGACATTGACATATAATTGCAGTCGTTGATATGTTGTTCGGTAATGAAAAAACCCTTCTTTTTAAAGAAAAATGTCCTTTCTATCAATATTTTTGCTACTGTATAGTGATGGTTTTATATGCATCAGTAATCCCCGTTAGTGATCCACATATTTCTAGTAGTGTTAATTAGTTAGTTGTTATTAATTAAGTAGTTAGTTAGAATTAATAATTGTATAAATAAGAATTAGAGGATCAATTGTATCAATTAAGTGATTAATTTGAAAAGTAAGATCATGGATCTTATGTGGTTAAAGAACAAGGTGATACCAAGTGGCTTCAAATTTAAGAGAGAGATGAATTGAGTTTGTAAAAGATTTTTATAAATTTTTTCAAAAATACTTGTTTATCAATCTTTGTTGAAGCTATTAATTTTTATAATTGAGTAGATAGATGAGGAAGATAACTTTTCACACTAAGAGCAACCAAGAATCAAAGTATTCAAGAGAGTATATAACTGTAAAAAGCGCAAATACAAAAAAGATAGAGTTGAGAGAATGCAAAAACCAAGATTTATACTAGTTCAGCTACTCTTTGTTACTTACGTCTAATCCTCAAGTCATTTACCTGATATTTTTCACTAATTTTTAAGTTTCAATAAGTGCTTACAATCTTTACATTAAAAAGTACTTACAATACTCTTGGGATATTTCACTCTTAGTGTTTGAGCATCACATCAAGGGATACCTCACCCTTTTCTCTCTAGAAGGATACCTCACCCTCTTATAAAAATTGATAAGAAGAAAAAAAAATTGAAACTCTTACAAGAATAGATAATACAAATTGAAGTCCGAGTAGTATCAAGGAATCACACACTAAAGATCAAAACAAGAGTTTATGAGAATAAGTTGATAAAACTCATAATGAATGTTCAATAATGATTTTCAAATGTTTTCCAACTTGGTTTAAGCCTTGCATTTAAAGCCCATGAGTAAATAGAGTCATTGAAGGTGGTTGAGAGCATTAAATACTTGTAACTAACTGTTATTTTCTGATTTTAGAAACTCAGATAACATATTATTACAATCCCATAATTTGTTTTTTGAGTGTAAGTACAAAAACTTGTTTTAGGAAGATTGAAATAATATATTATTGTTTCCTAATAATAGATTATTTGCGTTCTTATAAAATCCTGATGTGTGCCAATAATATGTTATTCTAAGGCTATAATCTATTATTACTTTAATTTTTAAAACAAAACACACACCTTATTAACTTACTCAATAACCTGTTATGGACTTCCAATAAACTATTATTGCTTTTAAAAACAAAATATGTGCTTCATTAACTTGCTAAATAATTTGGTATGGACTTTCCATAACTTGTTATTGCTTTGAAAAACAAAACACACGCCTCACTGACTTACTCAATAACTTGTTATAGACTTCTCATAACTTGTTATTACTTTTAAAACAAAAGGGCGCCTTATTTACTTAGTCGAATAACGTGTTATTGACTTCCCATAATATGTTATTTGACTTTGAAGAAAAGTTAGATTTAACATCTTTTGCAACCAAAATTCCCAAGACATTTCCAACTTTTTAAACTCATTTTTCACAACTTGATAAACATTTTCACAAAACATAAAACAAGATTTTTCATAAAGGCTTAAGTTGAATATAAAAAAAAGAGATAAGAGCCTAGTATGATTCATTTTTACTTTTACACAAGATCTAAGTCTTATACACTAAACTTAAAGGTTCTTAAGACTTGATCTTGGCACATCCATTTCTTCCTTATTTATTATCATCAAAATCATTTCATAGCCAATTACACAAGGTTCTTTAGGGTCATTCCTTCCATTGAGATCGTATCAAATTTAACTATCAATATGAAATAATGCAGTTAGTTAATTACTATTGATTAAATAGTTAGTTATTAGTTAGTCCTAATAATTGTATAAATAAAAATTAGATGATTGATTTGAGAAACAAACCAAGTATCTTATTGGGCTAGACAATAACGTTATTTAGAGTGACTATTTCTTTTTTTTTTCTTTTTTTGATAATCTGTGTTTTTATGAACGTAGATTGACTATTTCTTCTACTTAGTTCGTATCACACAGCAAGCGTTTTTTTTTTGTATTGAAATGTTATATTATAATAATTAAAATGCTTGTGATGGGCTATTTATCACAGATAGTATTTATCTAATTTGAATAAAATTAAAAATAATGTATATATGGACAGAAGGTTTCGTGTTGCTCTTTGGATAATAACTATCAAGTAAACTATCAACGTAGATATAGTTACATGATCCAAGGTGAGTTTAGTTTGTATCGTCTAACATATATTATGGTACACAGGAGACACCGAGACAGCATTAACTAAGCTTGAGCATGCATAAACATTTAAGCAAGCTAAGTTGCACTGTTCTGCTCCAACAGCCCCCCAAAACCAAAAAAGCAAACTAAGAAATAATTAACAAGACTAAGAGGAAGTCATGTGCCTTCAAAAAGCAAGGAATCCCAAGATTTTGTGCCAAGAATGAATATCTAAGATATGCTTATTATATAAGCCAGAGGTTATACACCTATTTGAATATTAGTGGAGGGCCAATGATGGTGCTTAGGATAATCATAAATGAGCTCATAGGGATCTTGTTTGGATGTACATCTAATGCGCGAGGATCTTCCAACATGTGATTTGAGGAGCCATCTCCAAGGAAGTTACTTTCTCTTCCACCTTTTTTAATCAATATTATTGTCTTGATTTCTTTAACATGTTCGCTAGTTCCCGCTAGCAAATCTCAAGTATATTCTTCATATCTATAGCAAAGGGGACATTTAGAGTGAAGTAAAATTAAATATAATGTCTTGCAAATGAATTTTCTTTTGTTTTTTCCAATAAATATATTCCACCATCCAATCCAGATAAATCTATTATACATTAACGTTGGTTGCAAAATGATAAAAATGTCCACTTATTGAGAAATAACCCAGATAGTTGACTGTTTGATTATTCGTGCAAAACAATCAAATATGCACTATAAGTTGGTTCTTAATATTATCTTCATGTGAGATTTTAAGAAAGATGTGGGAGAGGCTCTGTACTGATGATGGTGGGGTTTAAGATATAACTAAGATTTTGTGGTTTGAACTGTGGTTAAAGCTAATTCAATGAACTACTTTTTTACAGCCAGAGTTGATTTAACTAAGATTTTCCTTATCTTCAGCAATATGACGTTCTACCTTTAATTTTACTTCTCGTGTGTATATTCGTAAAGGAATTAAAATATACAAGTAATGGAATTGTTGATGGAAGAAGCACCTCCAATTTAGGGTCTGTATGATAGAAACCCCATACAAAGGGAAACGTCAGCATCCTCTAATTATATAACTTTTGCGACCATATCTGAGAACCATATGATAGTTTTCTCCACTCCAAAGGGCACAGACTGCAGTCAAGTGGGCATTTAACTAAGATGATTTGTTAACTAGAGTTGCTTGGATTAAGAGACTATCATTATTGATTAGTCATTATCTCCCTTTCTCCATCAACCCCCTCCTAAGTGATTCTCTACGTTTTGATCTCTCATATATTGGGATGGAAATTGGCTATGCAGTTTGTCAGAGGTCTATGACCTGACCTATTTAAGATCTGGTCTGACAAATCTCATTTATTAAAAAGGTTAGACAAATAATTTTTAAAAAGTCTATTTAATTAAACAAGTCGAGTTTTAAGCATTTAGAAAAAAATTTTAAGTCCAACGGATCGATTTATTTAATTATATATTTTATGACATTTTAATATTTATATAATATAATTATTTTTATAAATAATATAATATTTTTTTAAAACTTAGGTTCATTAGCCTATATAAAGGTCTAGTCTCATTAGATTATCTTATTGGTCTATTCAAAAGTAGACTTATTGATCAATTTAAAAATTTTATTATAAAGTAGGTCTTTAAATAGACTTTTAAGTCAAGTTAAATTTTTAAAAATATCAAGTCAGACCTTGAAAAATGGTCTACGTCAATAAATAAAATAAGTTTAGGTCTTGTATTTGAAAAACAAATCAGATCCGTTTAAGACAAGATCTGACTTGGCCTAGACCATTTTCACCCCTACCCATAGGTCAATGTTGGCTCTTCATAATGCAGGCGCACAAGTGTTTTTCACGTGAATAAATTATAAGCAAAAACTCCTTCATAACTCCAGTTACATTTTTGTTTTAGTAGAATTAGTATTTTGTATCTTTGCAATGCATGAGATAATAAGAGAAAAATTTAAAATAAATAACTTATTTATATAGTTTTAGTTAATCTTAATTTTGAACTCTAAAATTTTTTATATCATTTACTATATTTTTACTCATTTAGATTTTTTTTATCACTTATTTGGATTTAGTCCATATTATTAAGATATCAATCCTTATATTTTTTATTCATTTGAGTTTTTATAGTTATATATTCTCTTCATTAAGGTATTGGTCCATATTTTCTATGAAAGATTTATTGTTATAATTTTCAAGATTTGATTATATTAAATCCAATCTATGAATATAAATTTTGTCACCAATATGTTTCCATGTTAATATTATTGCTCCTATCACGTTGGTCTTCTACAATCAATTTATCTCATTATACAATTTTACTACTTAATCAATATTTCTATGTAGTACAATTGAAACTTCTTTCTTAAAGTTATATCAAAATGATCCATAATATAAAAATTATATTATCATTTATAGTCATTTTATTGTATCATTAGATAAAAAAAATTTATAGATGAAATATAAATAAAATTATATTAAAATTTATCCCTCAAATTTTCATTCCTATTTTTAAAAAGTATATTTAAATACTAAGTCTTAATGCAAAAAATCTATCTTCTTCTATAATTATTATTAAATACTATTAAATATTAAATATCTAGAGAAAAGTTCATTAATGACATTTTTATATAAAATTATATTACAAATTAAATCCTTAATTCTTTACTTCCATTATCAAAATTATATCAAACTAATCATTAATGCTAAATTATATCAAAATAAATTCTTAGGTTGATAGATACTACAATGACAATTAAAAATTATATATCTGTAAAAAATTACAATAGTCTATAATAATATTGTCAAATAAAACTCAATGTATTCTAATTCTTTAACACTCTCTAACATATACATTTAGTTTATACTATTAAAGTAGACTAAATAAAAATAACATATTAATTAAATCAATTATTTGACATTTGATTCTTAGATTCTTTGACTTTTTTTAATTTATATTCTTTATAATTCATGTTCTTTCTTTCTCTTTGTAATTTTTTTTTATTTTATTTTTTATTTCTTTTTCTTTATATATGTGTGTGTGTGTGTGTGTGTGTGTGTGACAATTTTTTTTATACGTATCAATATTTTTTTAAGTTGCTATATTAGATGACACATGGTAGAAAATTAGGTAATGTATTTGTCACATGTCAAAAACTTAATACATTTACTAATTAGCTTGGATGAAGTATGACAGACTTTTAAGATATATATTTTCTTTTTGTATATTAATTATAATTATTATTAATTATATTGATTAATTATGTTGATTGATTGATTATATTAATGTATATGTGACATTATTTTTTACACGTATCAATATTCTTTTTATATTGTTACATCAAATGATATATGATAGAAAATTAAATAATATATTTGTCATATATCAAAAAATTAATGTATTTACTAATTAACTTTGATGACACTTGACAAAATTTTAAGTTATTTTTTTTTTTATATTATAATGATTGATTGATGATTAATTGATTGATGAGATCATTCTAAAGTTTGAGGTTATATACCATTTAAAACCAAATGCATTTATGTTCCAAATTTGTTTTCAGTTTTTACCCAATAGTTAATTATTTAAAAGGTTTGCTTGATTGGTTAGGTAAATAATGGAAAGATGAAAAAACAAATGACGACTTGAAAACAATTTCAACTAAAATGATCCATTGACACTAGTTTAAATTAAAATTAATCTTAAATACATTATTAAATAAATTTTTACTGGTTATTCTTTCACAAGATTTATTGTTGAGTTAAAAGTTCTTATGTTGAGCGCAGTGCAAGTGAATTACACTATAAAAAAGGACAAAAGTTTGAGTATGTGGGAAGGGTTAATCATATTATTTTGTATTCGAGAGATCAGTTTTGTATTTAAAGAGTGTGAGAATATTATGAGAAACTAAAAGAAAATTTAAACTCTATTGATATAATTTTTTTTTTTTTGTATTATTATCCAATCCATTATTATGTTAATATATTATTAGTAAATATTAGTGTAAATTTTTTTTACATTGAAAATATATATCAATTAAACTTCTAATAATATATACTTTTATATTAAGAAAAAAATTATTTGATTGCATATTTATTGTTATTTAATTTTTAACAAGATTTGACATGCAAGATTATTATGATAGATACTTATAATTTAAAGATTATATAAATTATTAAATTGTGTAATCATATAAATGCTCTGTTGCAAAACACTTTTTATGGTTGTGAGAACTGTAATTTATTTTAATTAAAATTTAGTATAAACTAATAAATCATAACATTTGAATGGATAAAGTATATATTAAAAAAAAACATATTTATATTTTAGAGAAGTTTGATAGGATAAAAAAGTAAATTAGTCGAAGTGCTTAAAAATTGATCCAGATATATTTGATCGGAAAAAAAAAACACCTTTATGTCATTTCATTCAATTATAAACATATTTATATATAGCTACGATATATTTCCTTATAAATTGGATTCTAATATTCCAAATTAGTTCAGATCCTTTGAAATATCATATTCCTTAAAACAATTCCGTTTTCCCATTTTTTAGAAACAAAAGAAAAGGAAATGCATTAATGTCAAGGAATTTTTTATTTATTTGAGATGATTTCCAATCTCAAATAAATTATAAATGCATAATTTTTTTTTACGGGATAAACGCGTAATTTAAAATTATTATTTATTGGCATTTAAGAAAATAGAAGGTTAACATCAAATTATATATATATAGAAAGAGAATCGGCTTATAACAGTGTAAGTCTTTTTTGACTTAGACTCATTTTTAACCATTAGATTCATTTCATCTAATGGTTGAGATGATTTCATTAAAAGTAACCATTAGATGAAAGTGAATCTAACGATTGAAAATGAGTGTAAATCAAAAAAGACTTACACTAATGTAAGTTGATCCTCTCTCATATATATATATATATATCGATTATAAATACATAAATCTTGCCTAAATACAGTTGGGTTATCTTTGCCCCAAAATTTGCCTACAAATTGGAATCAAAACCACATAAAAAGATACACGCTAAAAACAAAAACAAAAACACAAAAGATATATGCTCCAAAGGGAGAAAATAGTTGTTATATTACATATGGCAAATGGAAAATCATGTCTGGCTCAACGCAATTGTTACTATACAATAAACACAGTTGAAAAGAAAATAGATATTCCTTTGCTGATTAAAGGGAAAAGAATAAAAAAAAATGACACTTTTGTTTCCCAAAATCAAAATTCTATAGATTGAGTGCCATTGTTTTATTTATTTTTTTGTTAAACATAACAATTTTATTCTTTTACTCTTCTTGAAAATAAGTTTTTTTGAATTAATTAAGTCAACATTTTAATCTTAAACAAATACGAGGAAGAAAGAGATTGTTCAAAAAAATGTGTTGTTAATATTTCTCTTAATTAATTCAAAACTTATGAAATTAAAAGACACAACTTTTTGTACAAAAAAAAAGAGACAAAATTTAATATAGAGAAACTTATTATTACTTAGGGAAAATTTCAAAAAAAACTCCTTATACTATACATCATGTGCACTTTGATTGTTACATTAAAAATATATAAAAATGACTTATTACTTTACGTTTTATGCAAAGAAGTACAAAATGGTAACGAACATTACATTTTGGATGGAAACGTGCACGTGCGCGTCTGAATAGCTGAAGGCCAAACGCAGTCTTCTTCAATCTCTTCTTTTTCGTTTGAAAACTCTAAAACTCCATAACCCCAAGCCAACGAAACATGAAACCCCATAGAAGAGACCCATCTGGGTGGATCTGCGATGGGGCGGCTAGACAATAGGTGGTATGGACAGTAGAGACCCATGGGTACATCACGGTTGGGGAATCAATGGTGGATTTGGGCGATGCGACGGAGCTCGTTGGTTGCGGATCTAGAACAGTGGTGCGCGGTGGTGGCTTGGAACGGTGGAGCACGGTGGCTCGCGGGTGGTGTGCGGTGGTGGTTCGCGCTAGGTGGATCTAGGTTTTTGGGGGTTCTATTTTGGATTTGGATTTTTGAGATTGGACAACGAACATTGAAATCTCAAAATTTTCAAGCCCTAAATCTTGATATTCGCGTGTGGAAATTGAAACTCCCAATTTTTCACTACCCATTTTTGTAGGTTTTCCCACTGTCAAGAGGTTGAAGAAGACTGCATTTTGCAAGAGGTTTTCAGTTCATGCACGTGCAATGCACGTGCACGTTTTCATCCAAAATATAACGTCCGTTACCATTTTGTACTTCTTTGCACAAAACGCAAAGTAACAGATCTTTTTTGCACATTTTTAAAGTAACAAGACCAAAGTGTACATTGCGTATAGTACAAGGGAGTTTTTTAGAGTTTTTCCTATTACTTATATTGAATTTGTTCTAGACTAGGTATGTGCCCATAAAATTGAAGCAACCCAACCTGTCAAGCTAGCCCTCTAACGGGTAATGCACAGGGAACCACTCGTCAACTAAACATACCTCTTCCCCCGACAGAAAAGAAGAAACATCACTCCACTCGGATAAAAGAGACATATTATACGAAATAACATTTTCTCGCACTACAAGGGGACAACGTACAATACACACTGAACTGCTCAGACTCCCTATGCTTTTTATATGCTCATACATCTTTATATAAATGTTAAACAAGAGGACAAAGATATGTATTAATTCCATTTACACACTATTCTCCTTAAGTAGCCACTAACTTGAGCGTCAGAGTACCTTTTGCAGGTATCTACCTTCTCGCTCCACAAATCGTTACTATTACGCCACGGAGGAAACCACCATTACTTACATTCTTAGATAACTCTCAGAATTCAGTTCTGAATATTGGCGTCATCTGTGAGAAACGATAAATTTATACTCTTAATATCATTTCCAATACCCCCTAACATTGCTACAGTGGCGAACACAAGGAAGAGACAAACTCTAACAAACCAAAATCAAGCTCTTGCAGCGCACAACCCACCTCCAGCATCGATCCCTGTCGCCCATGAACCAGCCTTAACTCTATCGGAACCCAGGCAGAACGGGCATGAGAATTCCTCCATCGGAGATAATCTCCCTTTGCTTCCCGAGATAGTTTCAGAGAGTCAACACTCCGTTTGAAAAAAGTTACATTCAAATGATGCTAAACGATGGTCGTTAGCGCTGCAAGGACCTGAAGACCTAGTGGGAGACAACTGCTGCCACTCCGAAGTAACTCAGACGATAAACACTATTTTTGGGGGATTTGCATACGGTGGCGAGTCAGGAAAAGCTAAGAAGAGGGTCATTCGAGTTGTGATGAGTGTTGCCTCTCCCGCATAATCCAAATCGGGAAGAGGGTCAAGAAAGGCCCCTCTAATCTCGTTTTCTAACGAGGACTATGGCAACATCGTTCCAGATCATGATGACCTGTGGTCATCATCGGAATAATCACAAACACCAAGGTTTGAGGAATGTTTGTAGACTAGGGAAGCTCTACCAATATAATGCTCCTAGACTTATTCAACAAGTTAGGATTATCGAAGGAAGAGCTCATTCCACATTCTGGTGAGCTGATCGGGTTCACTGGCGACAAGATCACGCCGGTTGGGTATATTGAGACTCACCTTACTAAGGGAAAAGACACCCTCTTCAAAATTGTCAAGGTCATGTTTTTGGAGGTAGACTGCCCATCCACCTCTAATATTATTTTGGGCTGCCTTTCACTTAACGTCCTTGGGGCAGTGATCTCCACATCCCATTCAATCATGAAGTTTTTGGACCACCAAGACAGGGTTGTGATAGTTAAGGGAGACCAAGTCGTGGCAAGGAAGTGCTATAACAAAAGCACGAAAATCGCTAAGAGACCACGGACAGCGATCAGCGATCTAGTCCCAATCACTACGAACTCCATCAACATCCTCTTGACTGAGTTGGATGTACGCGAAGAGATCCATGATACACAACCCATGCCAAACAGAAAGCTCCAGCCCCTTCAGTTAGGAGCCGAACCAAGCCAAGTCAGCAAGATTGAGGGGCAATCAAAGCCCAGGTATTATCCGACTTCTTAATCGAACTCACATCAGACTCCTATAACCCTAGAACGCGTTCTTGGACTATTTATGTCGATGAATCCTCGAATCCCAAAGGGAGTAGAGTCAAAGTCATGTTGGAAAACAAAGTCGGTCTCGTGAGAGGTAATGCAAAAGGAACTGCTCGTCCACTAAGCATATCCCCCCCTAGACAAAAAAAAAGAAGACACCACTCCACTCGGATATATGAGGCAAATTATACAAAATAACGTTTTCCCGCACTATAAGAGGACAACGTACAATTTGCACTGAACCACTCAGACTAGGGATGGAAAAATTACTTGTACTCGCGGGGATTACCCGTGATGGGGTAGGGGATGTGTACCCGTTTAATAAATGAGAGCGGATATAGTACCCGTTCCACGGGTACCTATAAACCCGTTCCACGAGTACCTGTAAACCCGTTAAGTATATTTTTTTATTTAATATATATCATATATTATGATTTTTTTCTTTTTAACTTTGAGAAGAGATGAAAATATAGATATTTTTATTATTTTAAAATGATTTTTTTTATTAAATGAGCCTATAATGATAAAACTTGTTTAAAAAATATATACTATTTATGTAATAGTTATTTACGTAAACTAATTATTACAAAATATAATTAAATTTAGTTTCTTATTTATAATATTCTTTTAATTTAGTAAAAATCTTAGATTATTGAACAAAATTATAGTATGTGGTGTTAAAGTTTATTTTATTTATTTTTTGTGTAATTTTTAATATTTTTTTTAAATTATTAACTATTCACGGATATCCGTTAATATCTCGTCTACCAACAGAGATCATAAATGGGTACTCGTGACTGGAGGAGAGGCGAGGGCTGGGGAAGCACTACCTGCCCCATCCCGCCCCATTGCCATTCCTAGCTCAAACCTCCTATGTTTTTTACATGCTCATACATTTCTATATAAAGGCTAAACATGAGGACAAATATATGCATTAATTCCATTACACTTTATCCTCCTTGAACAGCTATTGACTTAAGCATTTGAGTGATTTTTGCAAGTAACTACCCTTCGCTCCACAAACCGTTATTGCTAAGCTAAAGAAGAAACTACTATTATTTACCTTCTCACACAACTCTTAAAACTCAATTCTAAATATAATTTATCAATTTTATTTACCAAAATGTTTTTATCAATTTTAGGAAAGAAATTCAAATACTTCAAATATATATGGTAAGAATCAACAAACAATAAATAAATAGATGTTGCTCGGAGAAAAAAAACTAAGGGAGACCTTAATAAATCCTTAAAATTTGTATTAAGTACAAGCAGAACCACCGTCAAAGGTTTCTCTTTTCAGCGCGTGAAACGACGCGTTTGATTTTCCCAGAAAATTTTGAATAGGTGATTGATTCTTCTTGCTGGTATCTAACGAGAAAGGAAGGTGCATCACAATCTTCTATCTTGGGTCAGGCAGGTCAATTCTCACGTTATATTCAATGACCTTTCACTGTCCATGGTCTATAGTACCATTCATATTATATATATATATATATTTGGTGAAGATAGTACCATTCATATATAGTTCAAGATTCTGTATCTTTCTCATTCAACAGTCACACACACACATAAGTCATAGCCCCAAAAACACACCCACTTTTTAATTCCTTTTCTCTCTGTCAACGATTTCTTCCTTAAAAACCTTTTTTTTTTGTGTCCTTTTTTTTGGTTCCCTGTGTTTCATAGATTCTGTTCTGGGTTTTGGTTTGAGACCTATAAAACAGAGACTCTAATAGGTTCAAGTTAAGACCCTTATTGGAGAAAATGACAGTGGTGGAGGATCATAAAATGGACGATCCCAGAGACCAGTTTCCAGTAGGAATGCGTGTTCTTGCCGTTGACGATGACCCAACATGCCTCTTGGTTTTGGAGGCTCTGCTCCGAAGCTGTCAATATCACGGTCTGCTTCTTCTACTCTTCCTTTTTATCTATTTTGTTTTTGTTTTTGTTTTTGTGTTTTTATTTTATTTTATTTTATTTTGCAAGATTTCGGATTTGGGTTTTCGATTTTGTGCTTTTGCTTTGCTTCTTTTGGCCTATACATTATTATTTGAATGAAAAACGATATATATATGTATGAATTAGAATTTGTCAAATTGATATGAATTAGAATTTGTCAATTTGAGTCTTGTAATTTGTTGTTCTGGATTTCATGTAACAAATCTTATCATAGGATATTCCTTATGTTTAGAAGATATAATCTTGTATATATATGTGAAATTATCATCAATGAAGCTAAGCCATTTTTCCATCAATTATTTACTTTGTACAATATGTCCAATATGCATGATTCTACTAATAAATTAAATTAGTTTTAATTTTCACTTTTTATTTGATATTGTTTCTGAAACGTTGGGTTCGATCCTAGTAGCAGTAGGTTTCTGTAATAAGTCACATATTCTTTTAGTGACTGGACAGAATCTACATTTTGAAGTTCACTACTTTCTATTTCTCTGTCTCTTCGCCTATCTTTGATTTCTGCTGATTTTCTGTACTTTCTTGGGTTTCAAAGATTAAACCACATCTAAACTATTGGCTTCACCGGATGCAGGATGTAACTTTTTTCCTATGATTGGAACATTTTTCTTTTAGTGAACATTCCATAGGTTTTGTGTTCTGGGTTTATCTGCAATTTGCCATCTTGCTCTTTCAGAATGATATTTATTTAAGGTATGGGTTTTGCAGTAACTGTCACTAAAAATGCAATAACGGCGCTGAAGTTGTTGAGAGAAAACAAAAACAAGTTTGACCTGGTAATCAGTGACGTTGTCATGCCAGACATGGATGGATTTAAGTTGCTTGAGCTTGTGGGACTTGAGATGGACCTACCTGTCATAAGTAAGCGAGAACTTTATATGCAATCTTCAAAGGTTTATCATTTTCTATTTATTTTTCCCATTTTTATCCACAGTTCCACATTATTGATTATTGATATAATAATTAATGAAGTTAGATAGTTGATGTATGTAGATTTTTCAAATATTGAGCTTTTGGTTTTCAAATGTTCTTTGCATATTTTAAATTAACTACATTTTGTTTACTTCATGACTCACTACCAAAGATTTGTAGCTGTTGATATTGTTTGATTTAGATTTGATATAGTCTGATATAGTTTGATATAGCTTGATATTGTTTGATATAGTTGTTAATAGTCAATCCCTAAAATCAAGGGATTTTGTATTCAATTGTTGTAACTTATCATTCTATAAATTGAGGAGGTTGAGAAGGTTATTCTAAGCCATTCAGCTATCATAACTTGGAGTGTGAGGCATGTCAGCTTGGAAAACATGTTCGGGCATCTTTTCCAAGCAAGGTTACAGGTCGTGCAATATCTCCTTTTAGTCTTATTCATTCTGATGTTTGGGGTCCTAGTCGTATTTCTTCTTTCTTAGGATATAGATATTTTGTTACTTTCATCGATGATTTCTCTCGTTGTACCTGGTTATTTTTAATGAAAGAACGTTAGGAGTTATTCACTATTTTTCAAAAATTTTGTGCTGAAATACATAATCAATTTGGACAAACTATTTGTATCTTACGCAGTGATAATGCCAAAGAATATTTTTCTGCCCCTTTTAATTCTTTCATGGCATCGCACGGTATAGTTCATCAATCGAGTTGTACTCACACACCTCAACAAAATGGTGTAGCTGAGCACAAACATCGCCATATCGTTGAAACAGCTCGTACTCTCATGTTACATTCTAATGTTCCTGTGAAATTTTGGAGTGATGTTGTTCTCACTGCAGGTTATTTAATAAATCGAATGTCGTCTTTTGTTCTTAACAACCAGGTTCCTCACTCTATTCTATATCCTCAGGCACCCTTTTATACTGTCCCCCCTCGTGTTTTTGGTTCCACATGTTTTGTCCACAATGTTGCTCCAGGTCTCGACAAACTTCTTTGCTCGCGCCATTAAGTGTATCTTTCTTGGTTATTCTCGGGTTCAAAAGGGGTACAAATGTTATTTTCCATCCACAAATCGTTCTTACATCTTCGCAGATGTTACCTTTTTTGAAGATACACCTTTCTTTCCTTCACAAGTCTTGTCGGAGTCTGTTTCTCAAGTCTTGCCTATTCCAGTCTTCGATTCTCCCGTTTTAAGTCCACCTGTCTCACATATACAAGAGGCTGCCCCTGTTGCTCCTAAGTACCCCATGGAGCCATTTCATCTCACTTATCACCGTCGTCCTCATCCTACTACTCCGGAGGCTGCACCTGTTGTGGACACCAGTGACTCACCTCCTGCTCCTCCGTCTCCGTCGATTCCGGTCCAACCTGAGCCTACCACTGACCTTCCCATTGCACTTCGCAAAGGTAATCGTTCTTCTCGCAATCCTCATCCTATTTATAATTTTCTAAGTTATCATCGTTTATCTTCCAACCATTATGCCTTTGTATCTGCTTTGTCGTCCATTTCTATTCCTAAAACTGTTCAGGAAGCACTATCCCATCCAGGATGGCGACAGGCTATGATTGATGAGATGACAGCATTGGAATCTAACCACACTTGGGCTCTTGTTCCCTCTCCTCCAGGGAAGTCTACTATTGGTTGTCGTTGGGTTTTTACTGTCAAAGTTGGTCCCGATGGGACTGTGGATCGCTTGAAGGCTCGTCTTGTGGCCAAAGGATATACTCAGATTTATGGTCTTGACTATGGTGATACATTCTCTCCTGTTGCTAAAATGGCATCTGTTCGTCTCTTTTTATCCATGGCTGCTATCTCTTGCTGGCCTTTATATCAGCTGGACATTAAAAATGCCTTTTTACATGGTGAGTTGGAGGAGGAGATTTATATGGAGCAACCACCTGGGTTTATTGCTCAGGGGGAGTCAGGTCTTGTTTGCCAACTTCAGAAGTCATTGTATGGGTTGAAACAGTCACCTCGAGCTTGGTTTGGGAGGTTTAGTAAGGTCATACAGCAGTTTGGCATGATTCGTAGTGAGGTTGATCACTCTGTTTTCTATAAACATTCACCGTGTAAAAAGGTCATTTATCTTGTGGTATATGTGGATGATATTGTAATTACAGGTGATGATCATGAAGGGATCACTAGACTAAAGCAACATCTGTTTCAGCATTTCCAAACCAAAGATTTGGGCAGGTTGCGATACTTCCTTGGTATTGAGGTTGCTCAATCAAAAACAGGCATTTCCATTTGTCAAAGGAAGTATGCACTTGATATTTTGGAAGAGACTAGGATGCTAAATTGTAAGCCGGTGGATACTCCTATGGATCCGAATGTTAAGCTCATGCCAAATCAGGGGGAGCCGTACTCAGATCCAGGCAGATATCGAAGGTTGGTGGGAAAGTTGAATTATCTCACTATGACCAGACTAGATATAGCCTTTGCTGTTAGTGTTGTGAGTCAATTTCTTAACTCTCCTTGTGACAGTCATTGGGATGCAGTGACTCGCATTTTAAGGTATATTAAAGGATCTCCTGGAAAGGGGCTAATATATGAGAACAGAGGTAACACAGACATTGTTGCCTATACAGATGCAGACTGGGTAGGATCTCCAAGTGATAGGAGGTCAACTTCTGGGTATTGTGTTTTCATTGGAGGTAATCTCATCTCTTGGAAGAGTAAGAAGCAGAGTGTAGTTGCAAGATCGAGTGCAGAAGCAGAATATAGGGCTATGGCTCTTACAACATGTGAACTTATATGGTTAAAACATCTACTTCAAGAGTTAAAGTTTTGCAAAATGGGTTCTATGCAGTTGATTTGTGATAATCAAGCAGCCTTACACATTGCTTCTAATCCTGTCTTTCATGAACGAACTAAGCATATAGAGATCGATTGTCATTTCATTCGAGACAAGATTCTTTCAAAGGAGATTAGTACTTCATTTGTCAATTCTAATGATCAACTTGCAGATGTTTTCACCAAGTCTCTACGGGGCTCACGAATAACTTACATATGCAACAAGTTAGGTGCTTATGACATCTATGCACCAGCTTGAGGGGGAGTGTTGATATTGTTTGATTTAGATTTGATATAGTCAGATATAGTTTGATATAGCTTGATATTGTTTGATATAGTTGTTAATAGTCAATCCCTAAAATCAAGGGATTTTGTATTCAATTGTTGTAACTTATCATTCTATAAATTGAGGAGGCTGAGAAGGTTATTCTAAGCCATTCAGCTATCATAACTGTAGCATTTTGGGTTCTGCTTTGTAGAGCATAAAAGAAGTGTTTGGCATGCTGATTGTGTGTTTGGTTTTGACTTTGGTTAAGTTTCACAATTGATTGATAAATATGAAACTTTTGTGTGCAAGCGCAAAGTAAACTTATTTAAGAAGTTTTTCTTCTTGAGGTATTATGTACTGCTGCTTCATTTGGTTGTTTGATGAACCTTTGACATTATTAATGTTTGATTTCAGTGTTGTCTGCAAATGGTGACCCAAAGATGGTGATGAAGGGAATTACTCATGGAGCTTGCGATTATCTGCTGAAACCTGTTAGAATTGAGGAGCTTAAAAACATTTGGCAGCATGTAATCAGGAGGAAGAAGATTGACTCAAAGGAGCAGAACAAAACCAGCAACCAAGACAAACCTAATTCTGATAGCTGCAATGGACTAGAGTCAGCAGCATCAGGAAATTCAGATCAAAATGGAAAGCCAACTAAGAAAAGGAAGGATCAGGATGAAGATGATGATGAGGAGCATGAGAATATTCATGACAATGAGGACCCATCAACCCAGAAGAAGCCTCGAGTTGTTTGGTCCGTGGAGCTGCACCGCAAGTTTGTTGCTGCTGTTAATCAATTAGGCGTTGACAGTATGTTCTTCACTGTCTGCAATGCAGAACAATTATTATAATTTTTATCAATTGCTACAAGGGCTTAATCAATTGTTGTTTCTTTTTTCATTTTAGCAAGCTTTTTTATGAATATTTGGGTAGATGATAGCAATCCAATGTTCAGAATATTATGATATGAAAATTCTGTTCAGCATTATTATGAAAACTTCCTTGATTTCTCTTTCCTTATCGTAAGTGTCCCTGGGGGAAAATATCATGCCATGATCATCACTTTTGTTTTATGCCATGCCATGAAGTGTTCCTTTACTGAATACAAGTGTGCCTCATGATGGTGTTATTTTGGTTGCAGAGGCTGTACCTAAAAAAGTCCTTGATTTGATGAATGTTGAAAAGCTTACGAGGGAGAATGTGGCCAGCCATCTCCAGGCATTTTTCTAATCCTTTCTGCTTTTGTTTAATATAACCTAAGCATTTTCATTCAGGGAACCTTACTGGTTTATGAAATGGCTGCAGAAATATAGACTTTATCTGAAAAGAATTAGCTGTGTGGCAAACCAACAGGCTAATATGGTGGCAGCCTTAGGCAGTGCAGATTCATCCTATTTGAGAATGGGTTCTTTGAGTGGGATTGGACGTTTGCAAACATTGAGTTGTTCTGGACAGTTTCATAACAATGCTTTTAGATCCTTTCCAACCGGTGGGATGATTAGTAGATTGAACACTCCTGCTGGTCTGAATGTGCATGGGTTGCCTTCTTCCGGAACTCATCAGTTGGGTCATGCACAAAATTTAAACAACTCCACAAATGATCAACATAAGTTCCAATCAGCCTTAGGTCATGGTTATCAGAATGGCGTTCAAGGAATACCAACATCTGTAGGGCTTGATCAATTGCAACACAATAAGGCTGTTAGTTCTGTTCAAAACCTGACCACTCTTATTGATGCTAAAACAACATTTCACATCTCGAATAAACTCCCAGATCAAAGACCAAAAATAACAATGGGTTGCTCACCCTCTCCAGTTTTGGGTATCTCAAACAATGCCTTGATGTTGGAAGCAAATCCTCAAGACATACAAGGGGGTGGAGTATATGAAAATTCAACTTCAGTAGCCTCTCAACATTCAGAAATTTCTTTCTCTTTGATGGATGATGGTAGGTGTAATGATATTTGGTCTAGTGCTGTGCAGTCATCTGGGACAAATTCTTACCCTCCAAGTGAATGTTTTAGACAAGCTTCTATGCCTACTATAGATAACATGACTTCAGTACCCTTGCAAGGGGGAAATCTGAATGGTGCTTCATCCATCATTTCACTGTCCAGTCAATCCCCTGATTCATTGACAGATATGCACTCCCAAGGAGTCTTTTTTACAAATACTCCTGGGCAAATAAGCAGTAATGTGCCATTTCAAGGGTGGGATGAACATAATCAGGATGCCAGTTACCATTCAAATGTTATTGGCAGCTCAATAAATTCTCTGACTCCTGTGAATGTTGCTGTTGATCCAGAAGGTCCAACAAACTCAACCTTCAACAGAAACTTGGACTTCAACTTTTGTGATCCCTTACAAATGAAGCATGATGGGATCATGGAATTAACTGAAGAGAACTCATTGAAGCCACTTCAGGTGTATACCATGAACCAGCAGAAGTCTCTAAACAGTTGCATGTCTAATAATCTTGGTTCACTGGAAGACTTAGTCATTGCAATGATGAAAAAGGTAATAACATTTATGCAATGTGATGAGGGTTTTACCAGCGATGTTTTTGTATGGTTGTTATTTTTAATATATTGACTACAATCAGTCCTCACATAATGGCTTAAAACCATTTTATGTTCTGATTAGTTTACCTATTTATGTATCTGTTTGTTAGACCTCTTATTAGTAAACAATATAATAGGAGGCTTAGGCCAAATTAGTGCTGTCAGTTATTCTTATTAGGTTGTTAGTTATTATTATTAGTGTGTCAGTTATTATTATTATTATTATTATTATTATTATTTCTGTTTGTAACTGCAAGTCTGTCTTTTGAATAAATAGAGAGAGAGAAGGGTGGGGCGGTTAGGCAATTATTTGGTAGGAATTGGAAGGGAGAGACCAAGCTCTCAAATTCTTGGAGGAAATCACCCTGTAACCACCTTTTCTATCTTTCTAGTCTTCTCTTTTCTTTGTTGTAATCTGATACTAAGTATTGTAATCTAATCCTCTGTTTTGAGAACAATTCTCTAGAGGATATATCAATATAGTTTGCATACTCAGTTTATAAATTAGTTATAATTACCAGTTTCTATCAACTGGTATCAAAGCACTAAGATCTTGGGCGAATTAATGGTTTCCACAAGAGGAATGGAAGCACGCTTGGAGGTTTTGGAGCGCGGGTTTGAAGGCCTGTTAGCCATGCGAGAAAATCTAGAGAAAAGTATTGAACAAGAAAGATTAGAGCGCCTGGAAACGCGGAGGCAGTTGAGCGAATTGATGAATTTTGTGCGAGAACTTTCAAACCGTTCAAAACAGAATGAAATCTCAAATGAAGAGAGTCATACAGAGAATGACGATGATGTTGAAAGGCCTGTTAATTCCAGGAGACGTGAAGAACGTTGGAGGAAATTGGAAATTCCTAGTTTTTGAGGGAGAAGATGCCTACGGGTGGATAAATCGCGTGGAAAGATATTTCGACTTGAAGGGAATGGAGGATGCTGAGAAGTTACTGGGCGGTTATGGTGGCGATGGAGGGGAAGGCGCTGACATGGTATCAATGGTGGGAATTTTGTGCAGAAAATCCGACTTGGACTGATTTCCGTTCGCTGTGATTCGACGGTTCCAACCTTCCATGATACAAAACCCGTTTGAATTGTTGTTAAGTCTCAAGCAAACGGGAACAGTGGCAGAATATAGGGAGCGGTTTGAATTGTATGCGAGGCCTCTCAAATGCACGGAGAACCGGCGTATTTGAAAGGGATTTTTCTGAATGGACTCAAAGAAGTTATAAGGGCGAGCTAAAACTTCATCCAAAGTGGAAGGATTATCAGAGTTGATGGATTATGCTCAGAGGGTTGATGAGAAGAATAATTTGTTGAGTAAAGGGATTCCGACCATAAGTTTAGGGGGACGTTCGATCAGAACTTACAATAATTCCAGAGCTCTAACTTGGGAACCCGGAAACAAAAGTCAGATTCAGACTTCAACTGGAAGCGGAAGTTCAGTGGCAGAAGCAAGCAGTTCGAAAACCATTGCAGCCTTTAGGGGGAGGGGTTTAGGAGATTGACTGATGCAGAGATGCAAGAGAGGTCTAGAAAAGGACTTTGTTTCAGATGTGATGAGGAATTCAGTCCAGGCCATGTATGTGCAAATAAACAATTACAAGTACTTCTGTTGGAGGAAGAGGTAGATAATGAAGAGAAAGAGGAGGAACCAAATGAGCAAGAAACGGAGGCTAAAGTGAAAACACTACAATTGTCCATGTTCAGTATCTCTGGTCTTACTTCCAAGAACTCTATCAAACTATGGGGAACGTTAAAAGATAAGCAAATGATAATCCTTGTAGATTGTGGAGCCTCACATAATTTCATATCATCTAAGTTTGTTAAAGAGCACAAGTTGAAGATGAATGAGACTTTACTGTATACTGTAGAGGTGGGGGATGGTAAGAAGATTCCTTGTGAAGGAGTATGTTCTCAACTCAAATTGTTGATTCAGGGTTTACAGATTCAACAAGACTTTTTTGTCTTTGATTTAGGCGGCGCTGATGTGGTGTTGGGGATGGAATGGTTGGCTGGCCTTGGTGAAATCCGTGCTAATTTCAAGGAATTAACATTGAAGATTCCAAGTAATGGGGGCTATCAAGTGCTGAAAGGAGAACCTAGTTTGGCTCGGTCTGCTGCTTCTTTCAAATCCATTATCAAGGCAATCAATGATGAAGGACAAGGTTTTTTGTTAGAATATCAGAATCTGCAGGTCGAATCTGAAGCCAATACAAATTTACCTGATTGGTTAGAATCGGTTTTGGGGGAATATAAGGAAGTATTTCAAGAGCCAACTAGATTACCTCCACCCAGGAGACAAGATCATGCAATTGTCCTAAAGGAAGGAGCCAACGTTCCCAATCTCAGGCCCTACAGGTATCCACATTATCAAAAAAATGAGATTGAGAGGTTAGTTGAGATATGCTTAATTCTAGTATCATTAGACTGAGTGTGAGTCCTTATTCTAGCCCAATCATACTAGTCAAGAAAAAAGATGGAGGGTGGCATTTTTGTGTAGACTATAGGGCTTTGAATAAGATCACCGTACCTGATAAATTTCCTATCCCTATTATTGATGAGTTACTTGATGAATTGGGAGGAGCAAAAATTTTTTCCAAGTTAGATTTGAAATCTGCTTATCACCAGATTAGAATGAAGGAAGGGGACATTCCCAAGATTGCTTTCAGAACTCATAAAGGGCATTATGAATTTGTTGTCATACCCTTTGGACTTACTAATGCCCCTTCTACTTTCCAATCTCTTATGAATGAGATGCTTAAACCATATCTGAGAAAATTTGTTTTAGTTTTCTTTGATGACATTCTGGTTTACAGCAAATCTGTAGAGGACCATAAACGACATTTACAATCAGTTTTGGCTTTATTGAAGGAGCATCAATTTTTTGCCAACAAGAAAAAATGTACTTTTGGGCAAACTCAGTTAGAGTATCTTGGTCACATCATTTCGGCTGACGGGGTGGCAGCAGATCCTCACAAAATTGAAGTAATGTTGGAGTGGCCAACACCAAAAGATCTTAAGGCTTTAAGAGGATTTTTAGGCCTTACTGGTTATTACAGGCGTTTTGTGAAGGATTATGGCAAAATGGCTCGGCCTTTAACCCAACTATTAAAGAAAGATAGTTTCCAATGGACATCAGAAACACAGGTTGCTTTTGAACAACTTAAAAAGGTAATGGCTGAATTACCCATTCTGACTGTGCCAGATTTCTCAAAAGTTTTTACTATTGAGACTGATGCTTCAAATAAAGGCTTGGGCGCAGTTTTGTTGCAAGAAGGGAGACCAGTAGCTTTTCTCAGTCAAACACTTTCAGCTAAGGCTCAATCCAAATCTGTTTATGAAAGAGAATTAATGGCCATAGTCATGGCGGTTCAAAAATGGCGACATTACTTACTTGGCCGACACTTTATCATCCTTACTGATCAAAAGAGCCTCAAATTTTTAACTGATCAAAGGGTTTTGGGGGAAGAGCAGTTCAAGTGGACTTCTAAATTGATGGGGTTGGATTTTGAAATACAATACAGGCCAGGAAGTGAGAATAGGGCTGCTGATGCTCTTTCTAGAAGAATGACTTTTACGGCACTATCCACAGTTAGATTTGATGATTTGGAAGCATGGGAATCTGAAATTCAAAATGATCCAAAGTTGCAAGGTATCATACAAGACCTTTTGCAAGATGCTGCCTCTCATCTGGGTTATAGCTTCCACAACAGAAAATTGTTTTACAAAGGGCGTTTGGTGTTGCCAAAAGCTCTTCTCGGATCCCTATCCTACTTGCAGAATTCCACAATTCAGCCATGGGAGGCCATTCAGGGTTCTTCCGAACTTACAAGAGACTTTCTGCCATAGTTTATTGGGAAGGAATGAAGAAAGACATTCAACAATATGTGGCTACTTGTGAGACTTGTCAGTTGAATAAATATCAAACTTTGTCTCCTGCTGGATTGTTACAACCTCTTCCTATACCAACTCAGGTTTGGGCTGATGTGTCAATGGATTTCATAGAAGGTTTGCCTAAAGCTCAGAGCAAGAATGCTATTCTTGTAGTGGTGGACAGATTCACTAAATATGCTCATTTCAATGCACTGTGTCACCCATTTACTGCTAAAGATATTGCTGAGTTGTTTATGCAAGAAGTGGTCAAGTTACATGGATTTCCTTCCACGATTGTCTCTGACAGAGATAAGATATTTCTTAGCCACTTCTGGACTGAATTATTCAGGATGGCAGGCACCAAATTGAAATTTAGCTCTGCATATCATCCACAAACAGATGGTCAGACAGAGGTAGTCAATAGATGTTTGGAGACTTATCTGCGATGGCTCACTGGGACCAAGCCGAAACAGTGGCCTAAATGGCTCAGTTGGGCTGAGTTTTGGTTTAATACCAACTATAACAGCTCCACCAAGATGACTCCATTTAAGGCCCTTTATCCTCCCCACTTACTTAAAGGTACAACTATTCCATCTGTAGTTGAAGAGGTCAATTTGATGACTCAAGACAGAGACCAACTTTTACATGATTTAAAGAGCAATTTGTTGAAGTCTCAAAGCCAAATGAAGGCCTATGCAGATCAATCAAGACGCCCTGTTAGTTTGGCTACAGGTGATTGGGTCTATTTGAAGTTACAACCTTATAGGTTGAGATCTCTTGCTAAGAAGAGAAATGAAAAATTGAGCCTCCGTTTCTATGGCCCTTATCAGATCATAAAGCAAATAGGTCCAGTGGCATTCGAGTTGGCTCTTCCATCTGACAGCAAAATACACGCAGTATTTCATGCTTCATTACTCAAAAAAGCTCTTTCTCCTTCAGCTAAACCACAACCATTTCCACCAATGCTTTCTGATGACCTGGAGTTACAAGTTTTCCCTGCTGACGTCAAGGCTGTTCGCAACACTGCAGATGGCACTGCTGAAGTTTTAATTCAATGGCAAGATCTTCCCGATTTCGAAGCCACTTGGGAACCGGTTGCAACTATCATGGAGCAATTTCCTTCTTTTCACCTTGAGGACAAGGTGACTCTTTTGGGGGGGAGTATTGTTAGACCTCTTATTAGTAAACAATATAATAGGAGGCTTAGGCCAAATTAGTGTTGTCAGTTATTCTTATTAGGTTGTCAGTTATTATTATTAGTGTGTCAGTTATTATTATTATTATTTTATTTTTGTTTGTAACTGCAAGTCTGTCTTTTGAATAAATAGAGAGAGAGATGGGTGGGGCGGTTAGGCAGTTATTTGGTAGGAATTGGAAGGGAGAGACCAAGCTCTCAAATTCTTGGTGGAAATCACCCTGTAACCACCTTTTCTATCTTTCCAGTCTTCTCTTTTCTTTGTTGTAATCTGATACTAAGTATTGTAATCTAATCCTCTGTTTTGAGAACAATTCTCCAGAGGATATATCAATATAGTTTGCATATTCAGTTTATAAATTAGTTATAATTACCAGTTTCTATCACTGTTCTGTATGTAGCTTCTGTTCAGATGTGATTACAGCATTTCTTATTTTTTTTTTCTTTTGGCCATTGATTAAAGCATTTATAGATCTTTTGAATCAGGTTGATACCAACATGGTGAAGGCACTTTATACATTACTTTCTATCATATCAACGTAAACATTACTGTATAACATAGGTAACAGCCTGTTGGGAAGTCCTGCTAAACTCTATTGTTATTTACTGATTGAATATTAAAGAATTAGTGGGATTAAAGCAAAGGCAATGCCTGCATGATAGTTGGCTGGCAATTTAGGATTTTACGTTGTAGAAATTGAAGGGTTGGATATACTGATCAGTGTTTCATTTCTTGTAAGCCCTTATTTTAACGTGAATTCTTTATGCTATGCACACTGATATGTTTAAGAGCACTGACATTGCCATATTTAGACATGTAAAGTAATAACTTTTTGGACATATTTATTCCGTCAAAGCTAACGTTTTGAATAAAATCATCTTAGCAAAGCTTGATTATTTGATAATGTGGTCTAACTGATATTTATTTTCTTCCTACAAGTATTACTGGTTGGCACTGATGTCTATTAAGTTGATCCACATCCATGTCAAAATTGAATGTTATTTTGTTTAATCGTTGGCTGATTGCTGATAGTTTAGACTATGAATTTTCATAAGCATCCGATAAGAGCACTAGTGGATATTGGGTCTGTAAATAATATTGGTGTTTTATTTGTATGTTCATATTTCCCCTAAAGCTGTAGGATATTCTGGGAGATGATACATTTAAGCCTATCTGTTCAATTGCCCTTCTAGCTACCTCAAACCAAAATAGAACTAGGTTAATGTTGTATTGTGGGTGGCATACGGTTCCCCCCTCAACAAATGTTTTGATATTTGTTATATGTACGTCAAGTAAGCTTGCTTAAATGTACTTGTTCATGAGTTACTATTTAAAACTCAAGAAGATGAATGGTTCTGCATTTTTCTCCCAAATGCATCCACATAAATCTGAGTATATCTCTTCCTGTTTTTATGCTAAAATGTGAGTATTTTTAGAGTACCCTGCTCCCCCTCCTTTACCATCACTTTTTGACATGAATATTTGTGATTTAATTGAAAACAATAAGAAGGAAGGACCTTATACTCTCTCTGTTCCTCCCCCCGTCTTCTCTCTCTCTTTTCCATCTACCTTAACGCACAGCTGCATTATAGAGCTGATCTTATATTTTGTTACATGCTTGTCTATCCTGGATTTGTAAAAATAACTTGATCTTTAAAGTTGTTTTACTATTTAACTTGTGTTCCATTTGTCTTTATTGTTTGCTTATCCTTTCGGTGTTACACTTTACACTTGACCTTCCTTCCATGCTCATCTAATAACATTGTTGTCATGTGATGCAGGGGCAAGAGAAGGTGAAATTATTGGATGGAGACTTCTTATGCGATAATAATTACTCTGGCGGGGCATCTATGTGACAAGCAGTTTGGCAGTATATATATTGCATCATGTCATGCTTGTTGATGAATTTTGCAGTGTGACAAGTCTTCATTTACCCTCTTTTCCCAGTTTGTCTTCTCGTAGTTTTTTGTAGGGTGGAGCTTCTCTAGATTACTTTCAGCAAGGGCTTTCCCAATTTGTGAAAATGCATTATTGTCCATGGGCCCGACAGCGCATTATAGAGTTAAACCACGTTTAATTTTGTGCAGACATGCTTTTCTAGCAAATTTGTTAGTGATCCATAAGCAAGAATAAGATATTTATAATGACAATAAGCACGGGCTTTCCTTATTAAGAATGCAAATGTTTTGGCTTACGAAGTAGCATTCATTTATTATTACAGAATGGCAATTTTTGCTTCTGAAGTTTGCATATTCGAGCAGCCCTATATGATAAAAATAAAAATATAATAGTGTATGTACTAACTTCTTAAATGTTGTCCCAAGAGCACCTCAACAACACCAATATTATGATGAGATAGATCCATAAGACGTTTCTATTATCCTTTGTTCATGAAGCAGTCAGTAAAAGCACTTATGGTTTCTGCTTCAAAGCCAATTCTCACATCAACGCCCCCATTATCAGTAGGACTCTGCATGAAGTACGCGACCTGTGGAATTGGAGTTGCCAGAGGACATGCATAGGCTGCTTTTCCATGAAAGAACTCAATGTTATGGAATGGCATTCTTGTCCAATCAGAAACCAAAGTTAGCTCCTTCAGTGGAGGGAGAGAACCCTGTGGTCCTTCCAGTGCCTCAATGTAGGCTTTCACATAGTCATGATTCACAGCGTTCTTGGCTTTTCTTAGTTTCTCAATGATGCCTTCATAGTTTGCCTGTTCCAGTTCACCAACTGACATCATAACGGAGGCAAGAACGTAAGCGTTTCCACTGAAACCTTTTGGTAATGGAGGCACTATCTTGGTCCTTGTGTCAACGGCGAACTGCAGGCATATCAGCTTTTCTTTCCTCAGCCCTAATGCTTTGGTCCTTGCCTATACTCAAAATGAACAGCACAGTTTGTACTACTCAATTGTTAGATTATGAGGAAAATAAAACCTTAGTTATGGCCGGCTTATTATTTTTCACTATTAGCGTAATTGATTGTGATTGATTACGATTGTTTTTAAAGATGATTATAATTATGTACTAATTCTATACTAAATCAATTTCAATCATTTACATTAATATTCACTATTTTATATTTTTATGAGTTTAGTTTTGATTCATTACCTTATCATTAAAAAAGTTTGACCTCTTCAAACTATTTTAAAGATGTAATAATTAATGTATGGACATACTATGTAAAAGTTTTTGAACCAATAGCAGATTAAAATTATATTTTTACATTTTTTTTAACTATTCTATCTAGTTTTAACTGTGTTTATGACGTGTTTTGTTGCAAATTTTACATAGCAAATTTAAGTCTAGATAAAATATGAGGGTTGTATTAAATAATTAATAATTAATATAAAAGTTTTTGTTAAATTTTATATACATGGATAACTATTCTAGATAGATATGTTTATGACGTGTTTTGTTGCAAATTTTACATAACAAATTTAAGTCTAGATAAAATATGAGGGTTGTATTAAATAATTAATAATTAATATAAAATTTTGTTAAATCTTTATGATATGGATAAACACTAGATAGATTATAGTAACATCATTTGATTCATGTAATTGATTCTACCCAATTGAAAAAGAGTATTGGAAAAGAGTTTTGTTGTTGTTGTTTGTATTCTAGTTTTTGTTATGTAGATGATAACAACATCTAATGCATTCTATGATATCATACTACATACGAGTATTTCGCTAGTTACTTTGACTAGTGGAGCCCGTGTTGCATGTGCTTTTAAAAGTTGCCAAATCAAGTTTATGTCGTTTTGTTTAGGTTCAATGGTTCTTGCTTACTGTACTTATTCTTATATTTGATGGGATAAATTAGCAAAAAAAGATGTGTGTCAGTCTGTCAGATCTTTGCCATATAATGAACTCAAAAACAAACACACAGCATCTTTGCCATATAATGAACTCAAAAACAAACACACTGCAAGGAAAGCAACTGAGAAGTTAACTTACCTTCCAAAGGTGAGCAGCAAGAACCTCAAAGGTTGAGAAGGGAAGAGAACCTCTCTGCATGGAGAAGTGTTTCCTTTTCAAGTAATCTATCATTGCACCGGATAGATGATAGGTTTTAAGAACACACTTCTTTTGATCAGAGGGTCCAATTTGCAGCGGAAAGCCCTTTTGTCCACTAGCTGCTTGCATTATAAGTTGATATAGATGATCTATTGCCGTAGCCCTTGTCTGCTGAGCATTTAAACTTGATCCTGAAGGAAAGTTTATAGTCCCTCTTGGGGCTTGACGATTACCACTACCACTTAGTACTATCCCCCTCTCATGCACAGGTTTTGGCAGCTCATCAGGCTTTCCTTTCGCAATTTCAGAATTTGAAGCCCATGCATACAAGAAGTCATAGGTTGCTGGCCCATCAAATAGCGAGTGGCTTGTTCCAATACCAATTGAATACCCTCCACATCCAAATTTTGTAACCTGTATTTTTCAAAACAATTTAGATTTTGGAGGTGTTTAATCTCTAATTCATACTTTTTCTCTCACAATTTTCTTGTGATCAATGCTGCTCAAGTTGTGATCTTGGCTGGGTAGTTAAGATACTTAGGGCACATAAAGAGGGGACGGTTTTTTCGGGCTTCTATTTTGAAGAATTGGAGTAGTCCTAAAAATGATAAGAAAGACAAGAATATAGGTATAAGCAAATAAATTAGAGCAACCAAGAAGTTTTTGCGAACTCCTTTATTGTCCAGTGTGAAGGAAACATGTCCCATGTATTTAATCAACAAGGACAAACCCTAGCTTCTTCCAATTTTATATAAAATACAAACAACCATTCTCAATATTTCTTTATAACTATTTCTGGGGAAAAGAGATATTCTCGGGCACCTATTAGTGTGGTATACAAATTAGAAAAGGAAGAAATCAATTAGTTAACATGGACACAAGAAGTGCATAAAACCCTAAGGAGGTTTTTCTTGTGTCATCAACTTTACATGTTATATATATATGTAACAGATTTTTGTATCCTAGTTTTTGTATCCTTAAGTTGTCAGTTATTAGAGATTATATTCTAGATATATATGTTTTATGTTTCTCACCTGAGCAACAATCAGAGGCATGTTTGAGAAATTCCCATCAAAATCTAGCTTATAAACCAGCTTCTCAAAGAATTCACAGTACTGAGAAAGGTCTCCAAGTTGTGAGATTTTAACGAGGGTTTCGGCCTCCACCAGAACTGCACCCTGATTGTTGCACCAGAGGTTGAGCTTGCCATCAATTTGGTTCGGCCTCAGCCTACCTGCAGCTGGATACCAGACAGTCAAGGTCTCTTCCAAGCCAGATTTCAAGCTGGTGAACACTGAATTGAGGGACAAATCCTTCAATATTTGGTTAGATGGGTTATAAAAGAACACCAAGTGCATAAGCGTGGGACACTGCCTATCCAAATTTGAAAGGTTCAAAAACCCCTGAGGTTGCAGATGCTTGGGATGCACAGACACAATCCTTGAAATGGAAACCATGCTACTTGGATCATTTTCATGTCGTGCAGCCATGCTTAATTGAAATATAAGGGATATTATTGCTGTAAATTTATGTGCAACTATTTAGTTTTCAGATAATTATGAGAAATATAGAAGGCAAAGGCTTAGTACATATAGAGAGATAAAAGAGATTAGCTAGCTAGATTCTTTTAGGAAGGAAGCAATATAGTTTCTTGGTAAGCTTGTCGAAGGTGTTTATATTTTATTATGCATTAATAATAATGTTAATGTTAATTTAGTCATAGATGCATATCTTCTTTATCACTACTTAATAGTTTGCATGGTACTGTAGTGTTGTGTACACAAGGAGGAGTTCCCGTGTACAGCCGACTGTATTATCTGGCTCCCACTGCAGATTGAAAATGACCTACTACCTGTCCATCTGTGATGCTAACTCCGAGATGATTATCTATTAAGTGGGACCTTAATGAACGCTCCAACATAATCAGCCATGGTTTTTGGTTTCATTTGTTTTCTATACATATGGAGAGGGATACAAATATGAAACATGGTACAGATATGATATGAGAATACATTAAATTAAAAAAAAATTGTAGAATATGTACACGACTATATATATATAAATTTAAAAAAATTTATAATTTATTAATATTTTTTTATAAACTTAAAGATTTATAATATCTTAATATATATTATATGTGTTAATATTTACTATCTAATAAAGTTCTTTAAAAAATATGAAGCATTTATTAATATTATTTTTATAAGCTTAAAGATTTATAATATCTTAATATATGTTATATATATCAATATTTACTACTTAATAAGGTTCTTTCAAAAAATATAGAGCATAATTTCTATTGATATTTTTTAAAAAATTTCATAAATCAATTTATCCTAATAAAACTAACCATGTAGAAGTATATATACATAAAAAAAATTAACTAGAGAGAATATTGATGTGAGGTAAGTTTTGGTGATGATGAAGAAGACGGCTTGGTACTAGCACATATAAAAGGAGCATATGAAAATAATGATGTGTGAAAATATAAAATTTAAAAATTTAATATTAGCACGTAAAAAGATAAAACTTAAAATTTAATATTAAGATGTGAAAAATAAAACTTAAAAATGAGATGTGAAAATCGGTTGAGATGTTATATGACTTGGGTGGGTTACAAGCTTATTAATTAGATATTAGTAATGAAAATTAATTTTTTTAAAAAAAATATTAATAGGTCGTATTCAAACTGTGTCCAAGACGTTTTTAAGTTTAAAAAAATAATCTTTTTAATCAGACAAATTTCGATACATAGGACACGTGTGTCATACATACGTCACTATATATCTGACACGGACACATGTTCAAGATGCGAACGCATCTAAAAAAACAACGTGTCCTTCATAGGTTTTCTATCATCATAAAGCATATCATATATCATAGTTACTAGGTTCGTAGTACTACGCAGATCGTCACTTACGATACTTTCTTGACACTATGAATACCAAGAATTAGTATGTGTTATGCAATACTCAAGAATTAGTTTGCAGTTTGCAGAGTTGCTGAGAGAATTTGATAATTATGTTATATATCAAAGCCATATAAACAGTTACCAAAACAAGGAAAATAAAGGCAAAATTTAGAATTTAAGCTGAAAGACAAATGTACTCCAAGAGCCTCGTAGTTCACAGGAGATTTCATCGTTTTCACGAGGTAGGAAATGATCATACAAGTGACTAGTCGGATAGATATATAGACTACAAAATGCCAATTTTTGACTGATAAAAACCTAAAATATAATGCTTTTATGTTACAAATTTACATGTCTGAAATAAGCCTACTTAGGGATTGTCATCATAAAAAAATTTAAATATCCTAACGCAATGCACGCACTATATGTACATGCACTATAATACTGGCGCAAATTGAAGAATATTACTGTGGATGAAAGCCGGTTATTTTTTAAGGCCCACATTACTTGCTAAGTTAGGCGCTTTAGTTTGTTCCTTGCTAGATGAATGAGGTTCTGTAATCTGTTCACTAACGTTAATAAAGTTCACAGAAAACAATAGCAACAAAGGTATTAAAGAAAAAGGAAACTAAACTTTCTTTTTGTTTTCTTTGAGAATGAAAAGAACTGCTGAGTTGAAAGAAAGCAAAGAGATGTGGGGTTGAAGCCTTGTTGGAAAAACAGGTTGGCATGTCTCTGATAGGTAGGGAGAATGAGGGTTAGGGGGAGGTTAGTAGGGAAGTTGCTGTTAGTAGGCAAAGCATGCGTGCATTTCAAGTCCAGGCCTTGTCTTGTTGTCCCTTACTTTACGGGCATTTGCCTCATTTCCAGGTGTCTAGCTTTTTACTTTCTTTTTTTCCTCATCTCCTATCATCCACCCTTTTCCTGGCTTTCTATATTAATTGTTTAGTCTAAAACGCCAACCCTTCTTTTGGCAGTGCTTGCAGCTTCTATCTAATAGCTAGTGCGTATATATTTATATAATATTGCCATTATTGAGACTCAAGGACTTGTATTCCTTTACGCCCTTCTTGCATAGTACTTGGAGCTTTTTGAAATATGTACATGTTCATTCATTCATTTACATCATCTCACACCGGACTATAATGCATGTTAAGTAACAGGAAGTTATTCTAGCTAGGTAATACAAGCATAAGGTAAATTCCAACTCCAGTTTTTGTTATATATATGTTGAGAGAATTCAGCAAAGTTCCATACTTTAAAGTAGTACGCTCGAAACAATTCGATCTCATTCTCCAGCTGATGTTTAATCCTACTTAACTAATGTAATTTGTTTTATTTTATTTTATTTTTTTGGGGGGCACAGAAGTAAGGAAATTAAGTTGAATTTGAAACTAAAAATAGTCTTCATACTTTTAAGTAGCCATACATCATACCATGACAACATTTTTTATCTACCAAATCCGTTGAATTAAAGCGTACGATCTTGATGTCTAAACCGACTATAGATATATTTATTTAAGTAGTGATTCTCATAAACCATATATGAATGTATTTCGTTCTCTTCTATTCTTATCATGTATTATAATATCATTAGTTTTTCACAAAGATGCCAAGCTAGAGGCGAAAGTCTTCATTCTTGTTTTAGTTGAAACCACAATCATGATTCTTAAATCGTAATTAATCAAACATATGCTCGAATTGAATGCCACGAATTTATTCTCTATATATCTTTTGCAAACCATCTATGCGCGTCTAACGTACATCATGCCAACATACGAATGAGTACATTATTATAATTACATGTGTATTTTTCATCATGACATAGGATTACCACATATTAATATTGATATTAATGATGCACAGAAACTTTATTCTCTGTGCAACTCGATCCATCTACTTTATGCGTGGATGTGAAGGATCGTCACGCATGAGCATGAAGTAGTAATATTCCACAGTTCTATTTCATTTCATTTCAACAATGGAGAGAAAGAAGATGGGAGGGTAAGACGAGTCATATTAAAACTATATGACAAGGGACAGGATTAGATATCTAGTTGTTTGAGATGAAAGACATTCTATTCAATGCCCACCGACCATTAATCTCGTCAGATCTCATTTTACTTCAAAGGAGCCAAAGAGAGACCCAATTTTGTTAATAATAATATATTTTATATACGTGGGATCAGTTGGCTGGACAGACCCTTATATTGTGTAGTTAGTTAGTTTTATTCTACTTTGTGCACGCTTGGCGAATTTATAAATGCCAAGCGAAAAAAGAGGACACCAAGTCACCAAAAAGACCTCCTGAGCACTCTTCCATGTGCAGGGTGAGATCATATCTACAAGCAATCCATGCCAAATCGGCTGGGATTATATTTTTAAACATTCTTTTCATGCGGTAAGCATAGAAAAGGAAAAAATCTTGGTGGAAATTTTCGATTGTTCAGCTTATGATGGTGAAATCATTATACAATTATTTAAATTCTCAAGAGGATATTAGTTTGGGTAAGATGAGAGATGGTGTCGTCAATAGCAGATAAATTGAACATTATCAAAGTAATTCAAAATAAATTAATCTGCAGCAGAGCCAGCATACGAAGCTTTGGTTTTCTTTCAATCATAGTATTCAACTTCTAACCACCATAATGTTGTCCAGCGCGCAGCCCTTCTGTTTCCTTTCCCTCTATTCTTTCAATCTTTTGCAACCAACATAGTTTTTTGTCTTCCACTACATCAAATTTGATAAGAGAAAAACATCCACGTAAAATTAAGGTGTAATTTTTACCTCAAACAATAATTTTTCCATGTTAAGACTTCTTTAAAATAGCTTAGAGAAATTTCGTCAGTTATCTACCTGCTCTCAAATAGCAATTAAGGTAAAGTACTTCAGAATCTACTATATAGTAACTATACAATTGATCTAACTGTTGAATTCCTTCAAAAAAAATTGAGACCTCTTACTAGCAACTCATCAACACAAAATTTCCAATGAATCCTGAAGCAAGCGTTTTATAACTACCGCATATGCTATAGTGCAATTTCTTTTTAATCTATATTCCTCTATAATGAGTTAAAAAATGTTGATTGAGACTATTATGCTACAAGGTACGACAAAGATCTGTCAATTAGGTATTGCGTTTAATCATCCAAAAAAATTATCCCCGCGTCAGATTTCTGTATTGTCATTCAACTCAGTATCATTTTTAGTTTCATTCATTTCTATATCACTTCCCTTTGTCTCTGGAAGGCTTGGTGTTTCATTCTTCTCTTGTACCAGGCTGGAGCTGCTTTCTTTTTTAAGTTCAGACTCCATTACCACATCTTTGCTCTCATTGACTGCTGAGTTATCATGTTTGCATTCATCTTAAGGGATAGACAGCAATCCGGAGCCAACAACTTCAGTCTGTGATATAGCCTCTGATTTGTTATCAGAAGTTAGTATTGGCTTCTCTGCAGTAGGTTGATTTTGTTGTGTGGGTGACAGAATTCTGTCGACATCTTCGCAAATGGTTTCTAGTTTATGGAAGTTCTTAATCACGTTGACTTCTGTTGGTTCTCTTGCCAAAGATGTTCGAACTAAATCCATGGTGTTTTCCTTCACTTCCTTGCACATCTGCCAATACAGAGGGAAAGACAGTTGATACACAGCATAAAACTGTTTCCCACCTTTCATTGTATCATACAGTGTTCCTTCATAAAGAAAGCGCCACTCATTAAGAGTGTGTGATACAAAAGCATTTTTACCTCATTGTAAAGACGAACTAATTCCAATCGATTTGGATCATTATCACAAGCGGCAATAGAAATTTCTTCTGAAGCTGCACAAAATGGAAGAACCACAATTAAGTCTTCGATTTGGGCATGCAGAGAGCAACAGAAACTTGTGAGAAAAGGTCTTCAAAGATAAAAGGAATGATAGGGTAAAAAAATTAAGTACAAAATGACAGAAATACTGAACAAATTGATACATTATCTGATGCAAACTAGGTAATTTTTCCTTGATAAAATGCCGGTCAATCTCTATATGCTTTGTCCGATCATGTTGAACTGGGTTGTGAGCAATGCTGATTGCCGACTTGTTATCACACAGTAACCTCATAGGAGCTTCATACTTTATTCGGAGATCATCGAGTATGATTCTCATCCATAACATTCACAAATTCCTTGTGCCATAGCATTCGAAATTCAGCCTCGCACTTGACCTTGCAACTACATTCTGTTTCTTACTTCTCCAAGTCACCAAGTTTCCTCCTAAAAACATGCAGTAACCTGTGGTAGACCTCTGTCGATAATTGACCCGACATAATCCGCATCTGTATAGGTTTCAATGGTCAATGTTTGTTCTTTCCGAAATAGAAGTCCTCTTCCTGGGCTTGTCTTCAAATACTGTAGAATTCGATTCACAGCTAACATATGTCTCTCACGAGGATCATGCATGAACTGGCTAACAACACTGACAGCATAGGCTATGTCTGGTCTGGTGTGGGACAAATATATCAGTTTTCCCACAAGTCTCTGATATTGTGCCTTATCCACCCTTGGGCTTTCCTCATTGTTTCCGATCCTGTGGTTTTGTTCAATAGGTGCCCCTGTTGTTTTGCAACCTAGCTTACCTGTTTCCTTAAGAAGATCCAAGACATATTTCCTTTGGGAAATAAAGATGCCTTGTTTGGAGTAGGCAACCTCTATCCCAAGAAAGTACTTCAGCTTTCCTAAGTCCTTCATTTCAAACTGTGCAGCTAGTTTTTCTTTTAGGACCTGTTTCTCAACCTCATCATCACCGGCAATGATCATGTCATCAACATAAACCGGAAGAAGTGTAAGCTTGCCTCCTTTGGAATGTTTTATAAAGAGGGTATGATCTCCCTGGCTCGCCTATAACCTAAGGATACCATAGCGGTGGTGAACCTCCCAAACCAAGCACGAGGAGACCGCTTGAGTCCATATAAGGCCTTCCTTAATTTGCACACCATATTCCCTCCATCGGTAGGTCCATATCTGGTGGGATGTCCATATATACTTCCTCTTCCAAATTCCCATGGAGAAAAGCATTTTTAACATCAAATTGGTGCAAGTCCCATCCAAAGTGTGCGCCAAGGAGAGAATGATCATTTGTGTTCATCTTTGCTTTTTGGGGCAAATGTTTCCTCATAATCAATCCCATATATGTCCGAGTGTACCCTTTTGCAACCAGCCTTGCTTTATACCGGTCTAGTCTAGAGTACCATCGGACCGATATTTCACCTTTGTGTAAATCCATCCGCACCCAACTATCCTTTTGTCCTTCGGCTTCTCAACAATTTCCCTGTGTCTCATTCTTGTTTAAGGCACTCATTTCTTCATGCATGGCTTGAACCCAATTCTTATCCATTAATGCTTCTTGTCTTGAAGTGGGGATTCAGCAGAATCAATTCTTTGAAATAAAACTCGATCTTTGTCTTGATAGGTTTTTAGTGGACACAACCGAGATATAGGGTATTTTGCACAAGTTCTTCGGCTTTTCTTAAGGCTATTGGCAAGTCATCATGGTTAGGTTCACAAATATCATGTAAAGAACTATTCAAAGGCTCGAGAATCGGGAATGCTTACCTCGGTTCGGGCGATGAAGTTGTTGGACCAAGTTGGGTTTTTTCCGATAATACACACTGCTTGTATCGATCTATAGGGACGGAATTGATTCTTTAGGTGTCTCGAAGTACCGAGAAGATGATGCCACATCCTTCATCAGAGGAGGGACCGATGACTCAATAGATTCAGCCAGAAGAGGAACAACAGATGACTCAAGAGACTCAGCTTCTTGACCACTCTCCCCCTGAAGCTGAGGACGAAGGTGAAAAGACTCAAATTCATGAAAAGTGACATCCATGGAGACATAGACACGACGACTTTGAGGATGATAACATTTGTATCCCTTTTTGTCAGGTGCATACCCTATGAAGATACATTTGACAGCCCTAGGATCCAACTTACCACGATATTGACTATGGATATGAACAAAGGCAACACAACCAAAGACACGACACGGAGATTCTTCATGGTAGGAACGGAAGGGAAGAAGGAAGTCATGTGTTGCACGACTAAGACCATCCAAGACACGGGATGGCAATCTGTTTATCAAGTATGCGCTAAGCTTAAGACAGACACTTCCCCCAATAAGACTTAGGGACGAGACATTTGGAAAAGAAGAGCCCTTGCAATTTCTAGGAGATGACGGTTCTTCCTTTCGCAACCCCATTTTGTTGGGGTATCAACACAAGTTAACTCATGTAACACACCATGTTCTTTATTGAATTTTGTGAAATATTGATTCACATATTCCTTGCCATTATCGAGCGGAACCGTTTGATAGATTTTCCAAACTCGGGTTTGAACCATACGATAGAAATTCAAGAAAAATTGAAACACTTGATTTATCCTTCATAAGAAATATCCATGTGACCCTAGTGCAGTCATCAATAAATGAAACAAACCATTTTGCACCAGATATATTAGAATTAGAGGAAGGTCCCCACACATCAGAATGGATAAGATCAAAAGGTTCAATACTTTTATTATTACTTGGAGAAAAAGTTGTGCGATGGTGTTTCGCAAACTGACAAACATCACAAAGAAAAGACTCAACAGACTCATTTTTAAACAAATGTGGAAATAACGACCTAAGAAGACTGAAAGGAGGATGACCAAGGCGTTTGTGGTGAAGCCATATCTGAGATGCAGCGGAATCGGAACTTGTCTCATGACGGGATGTGGACACCGTCTGACTGGTACTACCATGAGTCCGATGTAGAACATATAACCCTCCCTGTTCCTTAGCAACCCCAATCGTCCTCCCCGTGGTAAGATCCTGAAACACACAATGAGAGGAAAAGAAGGTCACTGTATATCGGTTTAAATCTATGGTAAGCTTTTGAATAGAAATAAGGTTATTTGACAAATGAGGTACATGAAGCACATTATGTAAAGGAAGGGAAGGTTGAAGTGAAACAAGTACACATCCCGAAACAGGGACACGGGATCCACTAGCAACCGTGATGTGATGCTTACCGATAATTTAGAGTAAGTGGAAAAATATGAGGGATGAGGGGTCATATGATCGGTAGCACCGAGTCAATAATCCGAGAGATCCTCGGATACGATACTAGAAACATTAAAGGAGAAGGAACTTAAATTCTTACTACGGTCATGGTTAGAGAACAAGTGCCGGAAGGCTTACTCATAGAATCCAAGAGAGTGCGCAAACGATCCATCTCGGCTTTACTAAGCGCCGGAATTGCCTCCCCGAAGGTGGTGCGGATCCTCTTCACCCTCAATAACCAAGTCGAGACACGGTTTGATTAACTTGCACCGCCTTTGAAACCCCAAAGCGTGCAAGAACCTTGTCTCGCCATGGAGTTTAAAACAAGTGTCCTTAGTGTGACCAGACTTTTTGCAATGGGGACACCGGCGCTCGTCACGTTTTGCGGATGACTTCCACGAAGATGATCCAGGCTTTTCGGATGAAACCCACCAATAGGACCTTTGCCTAGGTGGCCAAAGCAGAACCATCACCGGAATTACCCTTATTCAACATGACAGTTCGACGACTCTCTTCCCCCTAACCGTGTAGAACACCTCGAGAGAGAGATGGAAGCTTGTCCTTTCCTAAAATCGAACCCGAATAGGATCATACTTAATTCAACCCGAGAGAAACTTAAAGACCAGTCCACGCTCAATAAACTTGGTTAAAGTAGCAAAGATCCTCGGTGCATTTCATCTTTAAATCCTGGTTTTGATCCACTCAATCCATAAACCATTCGAGTACCATGTGATGAAAGAGAGCCTCATTGGTATTAAAAATTGTGTTTTCTAATTCATAACACGCAGCAATATCTTGTTTCATAGAATAGGTTTGACTCAAACTATCCCAAATTTCACGTGCAGAAGTAAAAAACATACAATTCTTACTGATATCCGGTGTCATAGAGTTCCATAGCCAAGTCATAATCAAAGAATCTTCATCATCCCAGATTCCAAACTGTGGGTCATCGGTCCTCGGAGGATCCCCGACAATATGTGACAACTTCCGACGACCCTTGAGAGTGGTGCGAATAACCTGGGCCCATTGAAGATAGTTCTTACCATTGAGATGATAAGAAGAGTGTAAAACTGGAAGATCATGTGGATTCAGTGCTGCAACGGCAACAGGAGGCGGTGGAACGACAATCGGAGGCGGCGTAGTGATGGTGGAGGACGGGTGTCTGCGTAGACATTCTGGTTGGACCCGAAAATAGGCAGAAAAGAACAGGGAGGAGCCGACGAGCAGAACGGTGGTGGTTGCGCGGTGAAAGGCGGTGTGGAGGGCGGCGCGTGGCTCCCACGCGCGCGTACGTCTTGCGGCGCGTTGGCTAAGAGTGGCGGCGCGTGAGTGGGTGGTTTAGGGTGGGCTTTTGTGGGGTGGCGAAAAACCGCCGACAAGCAGTCCGGCGAGGGTGGTGAGACAAAAAACAGCGGCGGGTGGCGGGTGGTGGTTTTAGGTCTCGAGCGGCGAAGTGGCGGGTAGCGGTGGTGGGTGGCGGTGGCGGTTTTAGGTCTCGGGCAGCAATAAGGCTGCAATAGGAGACAAAAAAAGGGAAAGGCAAGCCCTAGGAACGACCTAGGCTTTGATACCATATAGAAAATAGAAAGTGTGAATAATATTTCTTGTATATTGTGTACAGGGAAGGTTACAATATATAGACTAATGCTATTAATTGCTATCCTAAAAATAAGGGAGAAAAATCAGCCCTAATAAAACAAGAATAAAAAACATATCTATACAAATCTGAATATTAATGCTAATATATTACAACAGATATGAACCCAGATACTAATTTATGGCAATAAATGAAAATAAAATGAACATAATTCAAGCTACAAACAAGTATAATAGTTAAAAATGATATACATTAACAAGCGGAAGGATGCCACATGATACTTCAGCAAAAAACAACACATGAAGAGGAATAGCGCTTTAGAAAAGATTTAAAGATGCTCACAACTAAAATCTGATACTGTGAACATCCATAGAGATGTACCAAATTGTGGCCTTCCCCTTCCATGATTCATGACAAAAAATTAGTATTTGGACAGAGACAATGATCACTAACAATTGGAGTCTGATGTCAAGACAGTTTTATGTATCTGTGGTAAAGAATCTCGGTAATGGGACTATAATCACATGTGATTACTGCTGTAATCGCATGTGATGAGGTCAAATAGATATGTTAGGAAAGTATATATTCTAGTTTCCTAGAATTAGGACGTGCAGTTATTTGTTTCCTAGAATTAGAGATTTGATTTATCCTATTTCCTAAGTTAGTATTGTTTATTTTTTAGTGTAGTGTTTCTCTTGTATAAAATCTGACCTATGTAACTGTTGAATATAGAAAACAGAAGTTATTCACCAATTGTCAAGATGGTATCAGAGCTCCCGACCTAGGAGTCTCGGTTCTTTCCGCTTTCCCTCTTTCTTGTTCGTTCCTCTCCTTGTTCCTTCTTTTGTATAAACAGCCTTAATTGTTGTCCCTGATCTCTAGCCATAATCACCCTCACTTGCCCCTCGTTCCCTCGTTCCTCTTTTCCTTAAAAAACAGAGACTTGTTTTCCTGGTTTGATTGTTCATTATGTCAGAGGTGGAAGATACCATGACTACAGCCCAGTCGGAGGAAGGAAGCTGCACACAGCAACTTGGAGATTTGCAGAACATTCAGACAGCCTATCGACTAAATGGGAAGAATTATCTCAAGTGTCTCAACTTGTTCGTACAACACTAAAAGGAAAAGGGAAGATTAGTCAAATTACAAGTACAGGGCCGAAAAAAGGAGATCCCAAATTCGAAGCGTGGGATGAAGAGAATTCCATGATCATGGCATGGTTATGGAATTCAATAACACCTGATATAAGCGGACACTTGTATGTTCCTGACTATCGCTAAGGATATTTGGGATGCTGTTCAGCAAACATATTCCAAGGCGAAGGATGCTGCTCAATTGTAGAAGGTTAAGATGTAAACAATGTCAACAAAGCAAGGATCCAAGACAGTTACTGAGTATGCCAACCAGTTGAAAGCTCTATGGCAGGAGCTGGATCATTATAGGGTAATAAAAACCAAATGCTCTGATGATGGAACAGTTCTAAAAGATTTCATAGAACAGGACAGGGTGTATGATTTCCTTTGTGGATTGAATCCAGAATTTGATCAAGAGTTCAGATTCTTGGAAAACAAGAAATCCCATGCTTCAGCGAAGTGGTTGCAATTGTTCGAGGAGAAGAAAGCAGAAGAGGTCTGATGCTTGAATCACAGAGCACTGACAGCTCTGCCATGATAGCTAGCAGTGGCAAATCTGCCACAAATTTGGAGAAAGGAGTAGCTCTTGAAGCAGGAAAAGGCACTCAGACAAAGCCTCAGAATCGTGAAGAGTTATGGTGTGACTACTGCAAACGGCCACGTCATACCCAAGAGAAATGCTATAAGCTTCATGGAAAGCCTCCAAGCCGTGAATGGGGAAAAAAGGGAGATCAGTCATGAAACAATGGCTCATCTAACTAAGAGTGGACCCAGAAAAGAGATCAACCACAAGGTGGTGGACAAGCCTACACGGCTGGAAAAGAGTCTACATTACAGGAACTGAGTTCTCTTAATCAGGACGAGATTGAGAGGGTGAGATCTCTTATCAACAGCCTTGAGAAGCCTTCACGTACCTGTTCTTTAGCCTATTCAAGTAAGCTTCCATTTTCTGTTGGATTAAATACTTCAGATATAACCTTTATTAACTTTTGGATCACGGATTCCGGAGCCCCTGACCACATGACTCATTCATCCAAATGTTTTTCAACCTACACCCCATATCCCATTAATAGGAAAATAGCCACAGCCAATGGATCCTTAACAACTGTAGCAGGAACAGGAGATGTCAAAATAAGCCCATCATTGACCTTGAGAAATGTCCTCCATGTCCCTAAATTATCTACCAATCTTGTCTCTATACACAAACTTACTCAAGATTTATGTTGTAGTGTGATTTTTCACAACAATTATTGTGCATTTCAGGACAAGGGTTCGAGGAGGACGATTGGACATGCTAGGGAAAAGGACAACCTCTACTATCTTGAGATACCAAGTCAATCTACAATACTAAAGAGTGAAATACCAAGTTCCTTTATGTCAGAATCTGTCCTGTCAAACAAAGAGAAGATCTTACTTCATCATTCCCGTTTGGGACATCCATCGTTTATGATCATTAAGTTTTTGTTTCCCTCTCTGTTTACAAAACTAAAAGTTGAGAGTTTTCATTGTGAGGTGTGTGAATTTGCCAAACACAAGTGTGTATCTTTTCCAATCAGTAATAAAAGAAGTTTTGTTCCTTTCTATATTATCCATAGTGATATTTGGGGTCCATCTTCTGTCCCTAATGTTTCTGAGGCTAGATGGTTTGTCTCTTTTATTGATGATTGTACTCGTGTCACCTGGCTTTTCTTGCTTAAACATAAGTCTGATGTTAGTACCATACTTCCCAATTTCTGCTCCATGATAAAAAATCAATTTGGAGTCAGTATCAAAAGGTTTAGGACAAATAATGCCAGAGATTACTTCAATCAAACTCTCACCCCATTTTTTCAAAAGGAAGGAATTGTCCATGAGTCATCATGTGTTAAGACCCCACAACAAAATGAGGTAACAGAAAGGAAGAATGGTCACCCACTTGAAAAGACCCGAGCACTCTTATTTCAAAAACACATGTCCAAAACTTTTTGGGGGGAAGCTGTCCTTATAGCAACCCATCTTATAAATTGATTGCCCTCTCGAATTTTGGACTTCAAGAGTCCTATGGACATCCTCTCATCCTTCTATCCAAACCTAAAGACCATAAATAACCTTATTCCAAGAGTTTTTGGTTGTACAGCCTTTGTCCATGTCCATGGTCCAAACAGACGAAAATTAGATCCAGGGCCCTAAAGTGTGTTTTCGTGGGCTATTCCTCAACTCAGAAAGGGTATAAGTGTTACCACCCTCCATCAAAGAAAGTCTATGTCTCGGTGGATGTCACTTTCAATGAACAAGAAACTTATTTCACCAATCCTTATCTTCAGGGGGAGAACTCAATACGGGAAGATAAGGAAAAATTTTTGGACCTGACTCTGGACCTCATGCCTTCTAACTCAACACTTGAACTTGAAATCTCTACTTCCACGTCAGAAATTTCACCTCCTCCACCTCCTGAGTCTCCGAGTTTGTCCCCTGTCCTAAATCCAAATCTCATGTCTCACTCAACTCCTGGAAATAGGAGGTTTCGCAAGGTATTCACAAGAAGGAACATGGCTATCCCAGAACCTACGCAGGCTCAAGAGTCTAACTTAAATTCTTTGAATCAGGTAACAATTTCTAACCCTCCACTACAAGATGAATCTGAATTTCAGGAAGATGATGATGACCTGAACCTACCAATTGCTATTAGGAAGAGAACTCGAGAGTGCACTAAACGTCCTTTATACCCTCTTACAAATTTTCTATCATTTAAAAATTTCTCACCATCTCATAGAGCCTTTCTTGTAAACCTGAACTCCAATATTGTCCCTACCAAATTATCTGAAGCATTGTCTAATGAAAAATAGAAGCAAGCTATGAATACAAAAATGGAAGCTTTAGAAAAGAATTAGACCTGGGAATTGGTAAAATTACCAGCAGCAAAGAAACCAGTGAGCTGCAAGTGGGTATATACGGTGAAGTATAAAGATGATGAGTCAATTGAAAGATATAAGGCCCGATTAGTAGCCAAAGGGTATACACAAACCTGTGGGATTGACTACCTAGAGACCTTTGCCCCTGTTGTCAAAATGAATACAATAAGAGTGCTGTTGGAAATTGGTGCTAACTACAACTAGGAGTTACAACAGTTTGACGTTAAGAATGCATTCTTGCATGGAGAATTGCAGGAGGAGATTTACATGGAGATTCCACCAGGCTATGGTAAGAACTTGACTGCTCATACTGTGTGTAAATTGAAGAAGGCGTTGTATGGCCTTAAGCAATCACCCCGAGCATGGTTTGGGAGGCAAAAGTTATGTTGACTATGGGATACAAACAGAGCCAAGGGGACCACACACTTTTTATTAAACACTCTCCGATAGGGGGAGTTACCATTCTTCTAGTATACGTTGATGACATACTAGTGATAGGAAATGATGATAGAGAGAAACAAGTTTTGAGCTAGCACTTGGCCAAGGAATTTGAGATCAAGGCTTTGGGAAGGTTGAAGTACTTCCTTGGGATTGAGGTTGCTCACTCTAGGAAGGGAATTTTTATCTCTCAATAGAAAAATATCACAGATGAAGGAAACGGGCAAGACAGCATGTAAGCCAGCAAGTATCCCAATAGATCCTAATCTAAAGCTTGGAATTGCATAAGAGCATGTTGCAGTAGATAGGAAAATGTATCAACGGTTGGTGGGAAGACTAATTTATCTCTCTCATACAAGACTAGATATAGCATATGCAATGAGTGTAATTAGCCAGTTCGTGCACAGCCCAAAGGAGATTCATTTGCAAGCAGCCCACAGGGTACTTTAGTATCTTAAGGGAACACCAGGAAAAGGTATCTTATTTAGAAGAAACGGAGGATTGGTACTTGAGGCCTATACTGATGCTGATTATGCTGGTTCCATTGTGGACAGAAGTTCAACTTTAGGTTACTGCATTTTTCTTGGTTGAAACCTTGTAACTTGGAGAAGTAAGAAACAAAGTGTAATAGCTCGGTCTAGTGCTGAAGCGGAATTTCGAGCAATGGCTCAAGGTGTGTGTGAATTACTTTGGTTAAAGATCATTCTAAAAGATTTAAATATTAACTGGGATGGTCCTATGAGGCTTTACTATGATAATAAATTTGCAATCAGTATAGCACACAATCTGGTACAACATGACCAAACGAAGCACATCGAGATTGATAGACACTTCGTCAAAGAAAAGATGGAAAGTGGTTTAATCTGCACACCTTATGTCTCCTCACAGAGTCAACTTGCTGACGTGTTGACAAAAGGATTGAGCAGCTCAATGTTCAACACAATTGTTTCCAAGCTGGGAATGGAAAATTCCTATTCACCAGCTTGAGGGGGAGTGTGGGAAAGAATCTCTGTAATGGGACTATAATCACGTGTGATTATTGTTGTAATCTCGTGTGATGAAGTCAAATAGATATGTTAGGAAAGTATATATTCTAGTTTCCTAGAATTAAAACGTGCAGTTATTTGTTTCCTAGAATTAGAGATTTGATTTATCCTATTTCCTAAGTTAGTATTGTTTCTTTTTTAGTGTAGGGTTTCTCTTGTATAAAATCTGACCTATGTAACAATATTGAATATAGAAAACAGAAATTATTCACCAATTGTCAAGAGTATCTTATTCGGCCAAAGGAGGGAGCATCAATACCCAGAAAATAGGTTATTTGGTATCCACAAGTTGGATATATATGTAGGGAGATCACTTACCATCCTAAATTTTTATGTCATTTGTTGAAAGAGAGAAAAGAGAGAGACATATGAAGAAACCATGTGTTTCAACTATACAACGGAGACTGAGTATACACTCAATAAGTAATAAATAATTACACAATTTACATGATGTGGGACTAATAGTTGTACTACTAATTACACATAATTACATATGTTTTCAATAGTTTCCAACACTCTCCCTCAAGCTAGAGCATATAGATCATATGCACCAAGCTTGTTACACAAATAACTTATTCGTGGACCTCTCAAGGACTTGGTGAAGACATCTGTTAGCTAATCATTTGAGTTGACAAAGTTTGTGGTGATGTCTCCTGATAGAATCTTTTCTCTGATGAAATGATAGTCGACCTCAATATGTTTGGTCCTTTCATGGAACACTAGATTGGAAGCTATATGCAAAACAGCTTGATTGTCACATATGAGTGTCAATTTCATAACCTTACCAAATTGAAGTTCTTTGAGGAGTTGTTTCAACCAAATGAGTTCACAAGATGTCAAGACGGGTAACAATGAGGAAGTTTAGTTTTCCAACTAACCTTCTGTATCTTCCTGGATCCGAAAATGGCTCCCCCTGATTTGGTAGAAGTTTAGCATTTGGATCCATAAGAGTGTCAACAGGCTTTGCATTCAACAGATCTGTTTCCTCAAGAATATCCATGGCATACTTCTGTGAAATTACTATACCATCATTAGATTGTGCCACCTCTATTCCCAAGAAGTATCGAAGTTTGCCAAGATCTTTGATCTGAAAGTGATGACCAAGATATTTTTTAACTTGAATTATGCCATGGTGATCACTGCCAGTAATAACAATGTCATCGACATACACAATCAAATAAATACACCCTTGAGCTGAATGGCAATAGAAGACAAAGTGGTCAGTCTCACTGCATGTCATTCCAAACTGCTGAACTACAGTACTAAATCGGCCAAACCAAGCCCTAGGAGACTGTTTAAGGCCATACAGAGATTTGTAAAGACGACAAACTAGTCCAGAAGACTCCTCCTGAGCAACAAACCCTGGTGGTTGGATCACTATGGAGAAAAGCATTCTTGATGTCCAACTGATGAAGGGGCCAGTGGCGAATAGCAGCCATTGACAGAAAAAGTCGAACCGAAGCCATCTTCGCCACGAGCGAGAAAGTGTCCCCATAATCCAAGCCAAAAATTTGGGTATACCCTTTTGCCACTAGACGAGCCTTGAAGCGATCAATCTTACCATCAAGGCCAACCTTGACTGTATAAATCCACCGACAGCCTACCACAGACTTCCCGGGAGAAAGAAGAACAATTTCCCAAGTATCACTGCTCTGAAGGGCACACATCTCATCGATCATAGCTTGTCTCCACCCAAGATGAGATAAAGCGTCACCTGGAGAATTAGGAATAGACACAGAAGACAAGGAAGAAAGACAAGCATAATGCGAAGAAGATAGGCATCGATAACTCAAATTAACATAATGAGGAGAAAGGTTACGAGTAGACCGTATACCTTTTCGGAGAGCAATAGGAAGGTCAAGTTCAGGAGGCAGTGCCGGAGCTAGTAAAGGAATTGGTGCCGGAGGAGAGTCCACATTGACCTTTGCAACTTCTGGTGGAGGGTGTTGTGGCTAATGATGATAGGCTTGGAAGGGACGAATAGTAGTGGTGGTTTGCTCGACATAGGGGGTCGGAGGTGTATCTTTACTCAATAGTGATAAGAGGAAGAATGACGGGTAAGACCTCAGAGATAGGCTCAAGAGTGGATGAAGGAGACTGGAAGAACGGAACAGACTCAAAGAAGGTGACATCAGCCGAGACGAGGTAACATCGGAGATCAGGGGAAAAACAATGATAACCTTTTTGGGACCGAGTGTAACTAAGAAAAACACACTTAATAGATCGGGCAGAAAGTTTATCAAGACTAGGAGTGAGATTATGAACAAAACAAGTAAACCCAAATATACGAGGTGGTAGGGAATGCAAAGGTTGATGGGGATATAAAATAGAATAAGGGACCTGGTGATCAAGCACTGAGGAGGGCATGCGGTTAATCAGATAACAGGAAGTAAGAACTGCATCGCCCCAGAAGCAGAAAGGAACATTATCATGAAGTAAAAAGGTCCGAGTTATTTCTACGAGATGTTTGTTTTTACGTTTAGCTACCCCATTTTGTTGAGGGGTATGGGCACAAGAGGTTTGGTGAAGAATGCCATGAGAAACCATAAAGGATTGAAATGATTGAGACAAATACTCACGTTATCACTACGCAAACTACGTATTGGAACACCAAATTGAGTTTTAATTTCATGACAAAAGTTTTGAAATATGGAAAACAACTTAGACCGATTTTGCATAAAAAATAATCAAGTGTAGCGAGAGTAATCATCAATGAAGATGACAAAATATCGGAATCCTAGAGTAGAAACAGTACGACTAGGACCCCAAACATCAGAATGTACTAAAGCAAAAGGAGAAGACGCTTGACTACTGACTTTACCAGGAAACGGACTACGAGTGTGTTTTCCTAGTTGACATGACTCACAAGGGAGACTAGACAACTTAGAGAGGTTGGACACCAATTTTTGTAGTTTAAGAAGGCTAGGATGGCCTAACTGTGCATGGATGGTGAGAGGAGAATCCTTGAGAGGAGAATCCTTGACAGCATACACACGAGAGGGGTTGGAGAGCTGGTAAAGGTCATGGGACTCACATCCGGTGCCAAGTATCCGTCCCAAACTCCGGTCCTACAGAATGACAGAGTCTTGTAGTAAAGATAATCATACAATCAAGAGACCGAGTCAAACGACTAATGGAAAGCAAATTAAAAGGAGACCCAGGAACATAAAGGACAGAGTCTACTGAAAGGGAAGGGAGGGGATGGGTAGTGCCAATTCCTTGGGATTGAGACTTGGAACCATTTGCTAAAGTGACAATAGGCAAATAACCATTGTGAGAAAGGTTGGAGAAATGAGTCTTATTACCAGAAATGTGATTAGTTGTACCAGAATCAAGAACCCAAGTACCAATGGATGCGGAACGAGAGAGACAAGCAAATGAAGTACCAATATGTGCAACAGAGGCAGTGGAACTAGAGATCTGACGTTGCTCAAACCACTTCAGAAAGTCGACAGAGGCAGCTGTTGGAGCAGAGGAACCCGAGGACTTACATTGGGCAAACCATTGTAAAAACTCTGCATACTCAGCCTTCGGGGTGTCCTTAGAGCTATTTAAGGAGGTAAAACTAGCCATGGATCAGTAAACAACAATCAAACAGTACTTAAATGCACCGATTCAAAAGGGGGGTCGTGACAAACGGTCACAAACAGAAAAGGCGAGGGCAAATCCAAACAGAAGAGAAGGGCGACCACGGTGCTGCAAACGGCTACCGGAGGTGGTGGTCCACGCGCCGTCACGCGTTGGCGAAAGAGCAACGCGCGTTGCTGTGCGCAGATATTGTTGACGGCTCATGTGGTAGCGTCGTGGGGCTGCTAGAGCCGGGCTTCTGGGGTCTGGCCGAACAAGCAAAGGCGATTCCGGTGGTGGGGTCTCCTTCTAGAAAGGTCATCGGAAAAGTCGCCGGTCGCCGGAAAAGTCTGACTGTGGCGGCAGACGGCGGGCAACAACAAAGGAGATGGCTCTGCTGGAAAGAGGACACAACAAGAGGAGAAAGGCCAGCAAAACGGAGTGGAAACACGGTTTAGCCGGAAAATTTTTCCTCGGAAAGCAGTGGGCTCACCGGGCGTTCACAGTTCTAAGATTGCCTCTCTTTAGACTCTAGATACCATGTTGAAAGAAAGAAAAGAGACATATGAAGAAACCGTGTGTTTCAACTACACAACGGATTATGAATATATACTCAATAAGTAATAAATAATTACACAATTTACATGATGTGGGACTAATAGTTGTACTACTAATTACACCTAATTACATATGTTTTCAACAGTTTCCAACATCATTGACTCTATAGCTCCAAATTTGGAATTACATAAGAATAAGCTTTGCAAATTTGGAATATGCATTTCATAGTCTTCAACATGCACTGGGTTTGCCCTGCCACTTTGGAATACTTCCTTACTATTTACTTTGGGGAATTTGGGAGAAGGAAGGAGTGTAAAGCACTAGATTGTGGTGTATTTGGCTTGTGAAAATTGCCCGAATTTCCAAGCAATGGCATTTACCAACACAGCTTATTTGGGATAGGCTTGCCTAACTAGCTTCTCTGTGAGTTTCCGCTAATAGTCCTTTTAGGGGTCTAATTTGCAGAAGGAATGCAGAGAACCAGCGAGCTGATGTACTCTTGATTTCTTTGTTTTATAATTTTTGTTCTGATCTAGAAAGATTTATTGTCCTCCATTCTTTCATTTTTCTATAATTCTTTTTTTCATCCCCCATCCCAACCAAAAAAAGAAAAAAAACCATAACAGCCAAGTTGTTTTTCTTTTTTGCTTCGTCTCTCATCCATGCTCAAAGGCTAAATCCTAGCACTATTAAACTACTAGCTTTTCATTTGATTGACAGTATCTAACACAAGGAAACTTCTGATAAAAAATATAACATCTATGATAAACTAACGTTTTGAACTTGAATCCTATGTGCATTCCAAAGAGAAGAAACTTTTGTATAAAGATTTTGTGCGCCATGAAGCAACAATACACTTACGAAGTATTCTTTCTGGTACTCAGCATTGAGACCTTTCTCCAAGAGAAGAACCCTCTTTTTTATAAACTCAATCTGTCTTCTCTGCATGTCTCTAAAACGATATAATATGGAGGACTCTTGATATAACTGGGCTTGGTTCCTAGAATCACCAGAACCTTGTGCACCATCAGCTGCTAGGTCACTCTCACCATTTTCCCTAGATTGGTTGCAGGTAGATTCCGCATTTGTCATATTTGCACCATCAGCTGCTAAGTCACTCCCACCATTTTCCCTAGATTGGTTGCAGGTGGATTCTGCATTTGTCATATTTGCACTATTTTGCACTCGAGAGCCAACTTGTCCTGGAACTGGTAAATTTATAAAGGGAAGATTCAACTCCTGACAGATGACCTCCTGAATCTTCAGATCCTTATCATCAACAATAGCTTGCCACCTTCCATACCCATGCCTTAATAGAAAAGAATTATGTATAAGGATTATATCAATAAAAATAACCCATAAGGTTACAACACAGCAAACTACCAATATTCAAAATCTTCTTTCACAAATCATAGAATGAAATAGAAAAATTAACATAAAAACACAAATTAAGTAGATGTGTGTAATAGACTTTATGGTATTTAAGCCTAAAAATATTTAATGGTTAATATCATGCTGTTAGAACATAATATTAGTTTTATTGTTCAAGAAAACACACACATACATACATATTGTTGTAATATATCAGCATTAATATCAGATATGTACAGATATGTTTTTATTCTTGTTTTTATTAGGGCTGATTTTTCTCCCTTATTTTTAGGATAGCAATCAATGACATTAGCCTATATATTGTAACCTTCTCTGTACACAATAACTCAAGGAATAATATTCATACTTTCAGATTCCTTCTTTCTATATGGTATCAGCAGCCTAGGTCGTTCCTAGGGCTTGCCTTTGCCTTTTTTTCTTGTCTCCTATTGCAGCCTTATTGCTGCCTGAGACCTAAAACCACCACCCGCCACTCGCCGCCGCCGTTTTTTGTCTCACCACCCTCACCGGACTGCTTGTCGGCGTTTTTCCGGCCACATCCGAAAAACCGACTCCAAACCACAGCCCACGCGCCACCACGCACAGCCCACGCGCCGCCGCACTACCCCGCCTTTCACTGCTCGACCCCCTCCGTTCTGATCGTCGGCTCCTCCCTGTTCTTTTCTGACTGTTTTCGGGTCCAACCAGAATGTCTACAGTAGACACCCAGTCCTCCACCATCACTACGCCGCCTCCGGTTGTCGTTCCACCGCCTCCTGTTGCCGTTGCAGCACTGAATCCAAATGATCTTCCAGTTTTACACTCTTCTTATCACCACAATGGTAAAAACTATCTTCAATGGGCCCAGGTTATTCGCACCACTCTCAAGGGTCGTCGGAAGTCGTCACACATTGTCGGGGATCCTTCGAAGGCAGATGACCCACAGTTTGGAATTTGGGATGATGAAGATTCTTTGATTATGACTTGGCTATGGAACTCTGACACCAGATATCAGTAAGAATTGTATGTTTTTTACTTCTGCACGTGAAATTTGGGATAGTTTGAGTCAAACCTATTCTATGAAACAAGATATTGCTGTGTTATGAATTAGAAAACACAATTTTTAATACCCAGCAAGGCTCTCTTTCTGTCACTGATTATTATGGTACTCTGAATGGTTTATGGATTGAGCTGGATCAAAACCAGGATTTAAAGATGAATTGCACTGAGGATACTGCTACTTTAACCAGGTTTATTGAGCGTGGACGGGTCTTTAAGTTTCTCTCTGGCTTGAATTCTGAGTATGATCCTATTTGGGTTCAGATTTTAGGAAAGGACAAGCTTCCTTCTCTCTCCGAGGTGTTCTACACGGTTAGGGGGGAAGAGAGTCGTCGGGCTGTCATGTTGAATAAGGGTAATTCAAGTGATGGTTCTGCTTTGGCCACCAGCAAAGGTCCTATTGGTGGGTTATCATCTGAAAAGCCTGGATCATCCTCTTGGAAGTCATCCGCCAAATGTGACAAGCGCTGGTGTCCTTATTGCAAGAGGTCTGGTCACACTAAGGACACTTGTTTTAAACTCCATGGCAGAGACAAGGTTCTTGGACGCTTTGGGGGTTTCAAAGGCAGTCAACCAAGGCAAGTTAATCAAACTATGTTCGACTTGGTTATTGAGGGTGAAGAGGTATCTGCACCACCTTAAGGGGAGGCAATTCCGGCGCTTAGTAAAGCCAAGATGGATCGTTTGCGCACTCTCTTGGATTCTATGAGTAAGCCTTCTGGCACTTGTTCTCTAACTGTTGGAAATATATGTATGTTGGAAATATATGTAATTAGGTGTAAATTAGTAGTACAATTGTTAGTCCCACATCATGTATATTGTGTAATTATTTATTACTTATGAATATATATTCAGTCTCCGTTGTGTAGTTGAAACACACGGTTCAAGATATGTCTTTCTTTTTCTTTCTCTCTCTCAACATGGTATCTAGAGCCTAGAGAAAGGCAAATCCTAGAACCGTGCCTACCCGGAGGACCCACTGTCCCCGGTGCCAATTTTTTTTTCCGGCAACCCGTGTCATCACTCCGGGTACCGGATCTCCTCTGCCGTGCTCCTTTCCGGCCAGTCTCAGCCCCTGCCGCCGCCGCTGACGTCCTTTCCGACCACCACCACCACCGCCGAGCGCCTCCCTCTGCTCGGCCCGATCCCCGAAGCACAAGCCCAGCCGCCCATCCACGCGCCCACACGCGCGAGTACAGTGGGCTGCGTTTCGCACCCACGCGCTTCACTCCGGCCGCGCGTGGCGGCGCGTCAGGCCTTCTTTCCGGCCGCCGTTCGTCCCACCGTGGTCGCCGCCTCTCCTCTGTTGAGCCCGGGCCCTCCACTTCCCCAACCGCACCCATAAGACGTGTCGTACACCTTCCGTGTACGTTTCGTGCACCGTTCATTGCGATTTTTGGGTTATTTGTCATCCGACCCATGGCTTCCTTGAGTCCTACGATGCTCCGAAGGTAGAACCCGGTGTTTTCGTAATTATATCGCGTGCCCATCTCTCCACCGACAAATTAGATGGCACTAATTATGATTCTTGGGCCTCCGACGTCAAACTTTGGCTTACCGGCCAAGGGTACGAGAATCATCTCACTACCAAGGTTGATTCTCGTGCCCGAAGCCGACCGTCCTGTGGAAAAAGATTGATGCTCGGTTGTGCAGGTGTGCTTAAGTCCACCATCCACTCCTCTTTGAAGCAAATTTTTGGGCTCATTTGACCCGTGAATCCGTGTGGGCGCAGTGCCAAGGTCCTCTACACCAATGATACTCACCGATTGTATGGGGTTTGTCATGATCTTATGAGTCTTATTGCCCCGAGGAGGTTTGATGGCTCTATGTCTACCTACTTGGGCAGACTTCATGGTGCTCTCCACGATTTCAATGAACTGTTGCCTCCAGCAGATACCCCGGCGAAGGAACTTGAACAACGGAACACCTTCTTCATGCTTTTGGGCCTTTATGGTTTACTTGCGGATTACTCCACCATCCGTGATCAGATTTTGGGATCTCCTACTGTTCCCACTCTTTCTACGACGTGTTCTACCTTGCTTCGGGTTCCAGCTAAGCACGCATCGATTCTCTTGTTGCTCCCATCACGGGTGACACATCCGCCTCTTGCCTCTCGGACCAACGGTCATGGCCGTTCCCGTGGGGGTCACTCGTGTTCCAAACCTCGTCCGAAATGTGATCATTGTCATCGCCGGGTCACACCATTGATAAATGTTGGACTTTACATGGCCGTCCTCCCCGCATCGCTAATGTTGCACGCCTACTCCACCGTACACTCTTGAGCCTTTCGAACCACCTAGAGCCTCTCCGCCGATTATGCAATTTCAAGTGGTTTGAGCGGCGTGGGCCCTCCGGTTCCACTGTTTCGTTGCGCACATCGGTAATTCCTATGCTTGTCTCTCTCACCACCATCCCTTGGCCCTTGGGTTCTTGATTCTCGGTGCATCCGACCACATTTCTCGGTAATAAGGCTTTGTTTTCTCAACTCTCTACTTCGGTTATTTGCCTATGGTTACTTCACTAATGGTTCTCGAGACACAATGTCAAGGGATTGGCACCGCTAATCCCCTACCTTCCTCACCGTTGATTCAGTTCTCTATATTCCCGGGTGTCCTTTTAATTTACTTTCTATTAGTCGTTTAACCCGTTCTCTTGATTGTTCTATTACTTTCACTAAAGATTCTCGTTTCTCATAGACCGGAGTTCGGGACGGATGATTGGCACCGGATATGAGTCCCATGGCCTCTACCGCCTCTCCAACCCTTCTCATGTTTGCTCGCCACGTATTCCCTCTTACCATCCATGCTCGGTTGGGTCATCCTAGCCTTGCCAAACTACGAGAGAATGGTGCCGAGCCTCTCCAAGTTATCGAGTCTTCCTTGTGAGTCATGTCGGTTAGGGAAACACACCCGTAGTCCGTTTCCCGATCGTTTTGGTACTCGAGCTGCGTCTCCTTTTACCTTAGTTCATTCTGATGTATGGGTCCTAGTCGTACTATTTCTACTTTAGGGTCCAAGTATTTTGTTACCTTTATTGATGATTACTATCGATGTACTTGGTTATTTTTAATGCAAAAAAGGTCTGAGTTATTCTCCATATTTCAAAAGTTTTATCAAGAAATTAAAACTCAATTTGGTGTTCCTATTCGTACTCGCGTAAAGATGATAATGCCAGTGAATACTTATCTCATCAATTTCAGACTTTTATGGCTTCTCATGGCATTCTTCACCAAACATCTTGTGCCCATACACCTCAACAAAATGGGGTAGCTAAACGTAAAAATAGACACCTTATTGAAACAACTCGGACCCTCTTACTCCATAGTCGTTCCCTTTCGTTTTGGGGTGATGTTGTCCCCATCGCATGCTACCTTATTAATCGCATGCCATCCTCTCGTGCTTGATAACCGGGTCCCTCATTCTGTCTTGTTTCCACATCAGCCTCTTCATTCTCTTCCGCCTCATGTCTTCGGGTCCACTTGTTTTGTCCATAATCTCTCTCCTGGTCTAGACAAACTTACACCGATCCCTCAAATGTGTCTTCCTTGGTTACACTCTGGCCCCAAAAAGGTTATCGTTGTTATTCTCCTACTCTACGACGTTACCTTATCTCGGCCGATGTTACTTTCTTCGAGTCTGTACCCTTCTTTGAGTCGTCTCCTTCGCCTCCCGAGTCAATCTCTACGTTCCTTCCGGTTCCTCTTGTCCCTGTCACTGTCGAGTCTGAACCGCCCCACCCTCTACCCATACAGATCCCCAGCACCACTGATCGTTTCTTCCACACTTATCACCGCCGACCACAACCTCCTGTACCCCGTGTCCCTCCTCTGGATACTGCTACTGAGGTCATTGCGGACTCTTCTCCGAACCAACTCATTTACCACCCCCAGACCGTCGACGACCGATCTTCCCATTGCCCCGCGAAAAGGTATCCGGCCTACTCGTAATCCTTCTCCTCATTATATTGCTTTAAGTTATCACCGCCTTTCTTCTTTGCACTTTGCTTGTCTTTCTTCCTTGTCTTCTCGTTTCCATCCCTAAATCTCCAGTGATGCCTTGTCCCATCCGGATGGAGACAAGCAATGATTGATGAAATGAGTGCGCTTCACAACAAGTGGTACTTGGGAACCGGTTACTCTTCCTCCCGGAAAATCTGTTGTTGGTTGTCGGTGGCTTTATACAAACCAAGATGGGTCCCGATGGTAAAATTGATCGTCTCAAAGCCCGTCTTGTGGCGAAAGGGTATACACAGATTTTTGGCTTAGATTATGGGGATACCTTCTCTCCCGTGGCTAAAATGGCTTCGTCCAGGTTGTTTTTGTCCATTGCCGCCATTCGACACCGGCCTCTTCATCAACTTGATATTAAAAATGCATTCCCGCATGGTGATCTAGAAGAAGAGGTATATATGGAGCAACCTCCCGGATTTGTTGCTCGTGGGGAGTCTTCTAGCCTGGTATGTCGTCTCCACAGTCTCTTTATGGTCTCAAACAGTTTCCTAGAGCCTGGTTCGGACGATTCAAAGACCGTGATTCAAGCAATTTGGTATGATTCGAAGTGAAGCAGATCACTCGTGTTTTATCGCCACACGTGACCCAAGGTCGCATTTATCTAGTTGTGTATGTTGACGACATAGTCATCACCTGGAAGTGACCACCATGGCATATGTGAGTTAAAACAACATCTCTCTCTTCACTTTCAGACCAAAGACTTGGGTAAACTACGATATTTCTTGGGGGTTGAGGTAGCTCAATCCAAGGATGGTATAGTAGTGTCTCAAAGAAAGTATGCTATGGATATCCTTGAAGAAACAGGATTGTTGAATGCCAAGCCAGTTGATACTCCCATGGATCCAAATGTCAAACTCCTACCAAATCAGGGGGAGCCTCTATCGGATCCGGGAAAGTATAGGAGATTAGTTGGGAAGTTAAACTACCTCACTGTTACTGCTACCGACATCTCTTTTGCAATCAGTGTGGTTAGCCAATTCCTAAACTCTCCTTGTGAGGACCATTGGGATGCAGTGATACGAATCCTCAAATACATTAAGGGAGCTCCCGGAAGAGGTCTCATCTATGAAGATAAGGGACATACTCAGGTCGTTGGATACTCAGATGCTGACCGGGCAGGTTCTCCACTGACAGACGATCCACACTGGGTATTGTGTATTCATTGGAGGCAACTTAGTTTCTGGAAAAGTAAGAAGCAAAATGTTGTTGCAAGATCTAGTCGGGGTGAAGAATATCGAGCTATGGCCTCCGCACTTGTGAACTCACGTGGTTGAAACAACTCCTCAAAGAACTTCAATTTGGTGAGGTTATGAAAATGACACTCATATGTGACAATCAAGTCGCTTTGCATATAGCTTCCAATCCAGGTGTTCCATGAAAGGACCAAACATATCGAGGTCGATTGTCATTTCATCGTGGAAAAGATTCTATCGGAGACATCATCACAAACTTTGTCAACTCAAATGATCACCTAGCAGATGTCTTCACCAAGTCCCCGAGAGGTCCACGAATAAGTTATTTATGTAACAAGCTTGGTGCATATGATTTATATGCTCCAAACTTGAGGGGAGTGTTGAAAATATATGTATGTTGGAAATATATGTAATTAGGTGTAAATTAGTAGTACAGTTGTTAGTCCCACATCATGTATATTGTGTAATTATTTATTACTTATTGAATATATATTCAGTCTCCGTTGTGTAGTTGAAACACACGGTTCAGTATATGTCTTTCTTTTTCTTTCTCTCTCTCAACACTAACCATGACGGGTAAAAATTTAAGTTAATTCTCCTTTAATGTTTCTAGTACTGTATCTGAGGATCTCTGGATTATTGACTCTGGTGCTACTGATCATATGACCCCTCATCCCTCATATTTTTCCACTTACTCTAAATTATCTGGTAAGCATCACATCACGGTTGCTAGTGGATCCCATGTCCCTGTTTCAAGATGTGGTACTATTTCACTTCAACCTTCCCTTTCTTTACATAATGTGCTTCATGTCCCTCATTTGTCAAATAACTTTATTTCTATTCATAAGCTTACCAGAGATTTAAACTGTACAGTGACCTTCTTTCCCTCTCATTGTGTGTTTCAGGATCTTACCACGAGGAGGACGATTGGGGTTGCTAAGAAACAAGGAGGGTTATGTGTTCTACATCGAACTCATGGTAGTACCAGTCAGACGGTGTCCACATCCAGTCATGAGACAAGTTCAGATTCCGCTGCATCTCAGATATGGCTTCACCACAAACGCCTTGGTCATCCTCTTTTCAGTCTTCTTAGGTCGTTATTTCCACAATTGTTTAAAAATGAGTCTGTTGAGTCTTTTCTTTGTGATGTTTGTCAGTTTGCGAAACACCATCGCACAACTTTTTCTCCAAGTAATAATAAAAGTCTTGAACCTTTTGATCTTATTCATTCTGATGTGTGGGGACCTTCCTCTAATTCTAATATATCTGGTGCAAAATGGTTTGTTTCTTTTATTGATGACTGCATTAGGGTCACATGGATATTTCTTGTGAAAGATAAATCTGAAGTGTTTCAAATATTCTTGAATTTCCATCACATGGTTCAAACCCAGTTTGAAAAATCTATAAAAAGGTTACGATCTGATAATGGCAAGGAATATGTGAATCAACATTTCACAAAATTCCATAAAAAACATAGTGTGTTACATGAGTTAACTTGTGTTGATACCCCCCAACAAAATGGGGTTGCAGAAAGGAAGAACCGTCATGTCCTAGAAATTGCAAGAGCACTTCTATTCCAAATGTCTGTCCCTAAGTCTTATTGGGGGAAGCTGTCTTAACTGCCGCATACTTGATGAACAGATTGCCCTCCCGTGTCTTGAATGGTCTTAGTCCTGTGCAACTCATGACTTCCTTCTTCCCTTCCGTTCCTACCATGAAGAATCTCTTGTGTCGTGTCTTTGGTTGTGTTGCCTTTGTTCATGTCCATAGTCAATATCGTGGTAAGTTAGATCCTAGGGCTATCAAATGTATCTTCATAGGGTATGCACCAGACAAAAAGGGGTACAAATGTTATCATCCTCAAAGTCATCGTGTCTATGTCTCCATGGATGTCACTTTTCATGAATCTGAGTCTTTTCACCTTCGTCCTCAGCTTCAGGGGGAGAGTGGTCAAGAAGCTGAGTCCCTTGAGTCATCTTTTGTTCCTCTTCTGGTTGAATCTATTGAGTTATATGTTCCTCCTTTGATGAAAGATGTGGCATCATCTTCTGATACATCAGAGACACCTAAAGAATCAATATATGTTCCTATAGATCGATACAAGCAGGTCAGACACCTAAAGAATCAGTATTTGTTCCTATAGATCGATACAAGCAGGTGTATTATCGGAAAAAACCCAACCTGGTCCAACAACAGCTTCAATCGCCCGAACCAGAGGTAAGCATTCCTGATTCTGAACCTTTGAATAGTCCTTTACATGATATTTGTGAACTTAACCCTAATGACTTGCCAATAGCCTTAAGAAAAGCCGAAGAACTTGTGCAAAATACCCTATATCTCGGCTGTCCACTAAAAACCTATCAGTACAGCATCGGAGTTTTATTTCAGCAATTGATTCTACCAGAGTCCCCACTTCAGTACAAGAAGCATTAATGGATAAGAATTGGGTTCAAGCCATGCATGAAGAAATGAGTGCTTTGAACAAGAATGAGACCTGGGAAATTGTTGAGAAGCCGAAGGACAAAAGGATAGTTGGGTGCAGATGGATTTACACAGTGAAATATCGGTCTGATGGTACTCTAGACCGGTACAAAGCAAGGCTGGTTGCAAAAGGGTACACTCAGACATATGGGATTGATTATGAGGAAACATTTGCCCCAGTAGCAAAGATGAACACAGTCAGGATCATTCTCTCCTTGGCAGCACACTTTGGATGGAACTTGTACCAATTTGATGTTAAAAATGCTTTTCTCCATGCGAATTTGGAAGAGGAAGTATATATGGACATCCCACCAGGATATGAACCTACCGGTGGAGGGAATATGGTGTGCAAGTTAATGAAGGCCTTATATGGACTCAAGCAGTCTCCTCGTGCTTGGTTTGGGAGGTTCACCAATGCTATGGTGTCCTTAGGTTATAGGCAGAGCCAGGGAGATCATACCCTCTTTATAAAACATTCCAAAGAAGGCAAGCTTACACTTCTTCTGGTTTATGTTGATGACATGATCATTGCCGGTGATGATGAGGTTGAGAAACAGGTCCTAAAAGAAAAATTAGTTGCACAGTTTGAAATGAAGGACTTTGGGAAGCTGAAGTATTTCCTTGGGATAGAGGTTGCCTATTCCAAACAAGACATCTTTAATTCCCAGAGGAAATATGTCCTGGATCTTCTTAAGGAAACATGTAAGCTAGGTTGCAAAAACACAGGGGTACCTATTGAACAAAATCACAGGATTGGAAACAATGAAGAGAGTCCAAGGGTGGATAAGGCACAATATCAGAGACTTGTGGGAAAACTGATATATTTGTCTCACACCAGACCAGACATAGTCTATGCTATCAGTGTGGTTAGCCAGTTCATGCATGATCCTCGTGAGAGACATATGCTAGCTGTGAATAGAATTCTCCAGTATTTGAAGACAAGCCCGGGAAAAGGACTTCTATTTTGGAGAGAACAAAAATTGACCATTGAAACTTATACAGATGCAGATTATGCCGGGTCAGTTGTAGACAGACGGTCTACCTCAGGTTACTGCATGTTTTTAGGAGGAAACTTGGTGACTTAGAGAAGTAAGAAACAGAATGTTGTTGCAAGGTCAAGTGCAGAGGCTGAGTTTCAAGCTATGGCACAAGGAATTTGTGAACTGTTATAGATGAGAATCATACTAGATGAATCAGAATAAAGTACGAAGCTCCAATGAGGTTACTGTGTGATAATAAGTCTGCAATCAGCATTGCCCACAACCAGGTTCAACATGATCGGACAAAGCATATAGAGATTGATCGCCATTTTATCAAGGAAAAATTAGATGATGGCCTTATAACTACAAAGTACGTCCCTTCAGAGCACCAATTAGCAGATGTTTTCCCCAAGGGGCTTCCCACAGAGCGATTTCAAGGTCTTACTTGCATGCTGGGAATGATAGATATTCACTCACCAGCTTGAGGAGGAGTGTTGTAATATATCAGCATTAATATCAGATATGTACAGATATGTTTTTATTCTTGTTTTTATTAGGGCTGATTTTTCTCCTTTATTTTTAGGATAGCAATCAATGACATTAGCCTATATATTGTAACCTTCTCTGTACACAATAACTTAAGGAATAATATTCATACTTTCATATTCCTTCTTTCTATACATATATATACACATTTTGGAAATAGATGCAATGCAATTGCCTACGCATATAATGATAGATAAAATTATCTATTAAAAGACATACTTCAACACAGCATGCAGTAACACTAAATCATGCTCCTCCTTCCATATCTTTGCACCCTTCAAACCTGGGTAGTGTGATACGATGTCATCTGAAAAAAGTGGAGTCTGAGGATTTTCTGATGCAAACTTCACCTGTCATTCCACATTCCAAGAGGAAGAAAACACATTCATCAGCTAGAGGAAAAATTAACTTCAAAAACACATTCACTGCCACCACCTCACCCCCTTGCACAAAAAACAAAAAGAAAAAGAAAAAGAAAGAAACAAAGCAATAAATTTAGATGCATAAAGTTTCATTTTGCTACAAGAAAACCATACGATGATATAGAAGTAATATCAGTATCACAGATTTCCATAAGCACATACTAAGTTCAAATGAATAATTTTTCTCATATGTTATTGCTCAAAAGTTCATGATCAATAAAAAATGCAAAAAATATTAACTCTACACTACCTATCCACCAGTTTAAGTAGAGAATCAATATCTTCTATGTCAATGGGCTTTTACATATCGCATAAATTGATGAAGCCACCACTAACTTAATATCCCTAAGCCTATTCTTCAGGAGACAAAACTATAAATAAACAACTTGAACAAGGTTGGCAAGCACAACAGAGAACTTGCAGCATTTAATAGAGTTGGGGATACATCCAGATGCTATCCCAGATTGGCTCAAGAATAAAGGTCAAACTAAAGAACTACTTCTCATGAAATATACCATAGGCAAGAAATTTTTTTGGGAACATTACAAGAAAGGAATTCTTGGTAAAAGTATTTCTAATTTAGGAAAAATTAGCCACTCAAGCGGTTAATTAAGTGATTAAATCATTCAGTGGTTACTCATTAAGCACTTTCTGAACATTCGTAACTAGTTAATAGTTAATTGTTCCTGAAGTGTAAATATTTTTAAACAAGAATTCCTTTCTAGCAATTAAAATGGAGCAAATTTATTTGAAGAACTTACTTTGTCCCTCATCAAGAGCAGAACTGCAATCCTAACAAGTACATCTTGTACTCGAAGTCCTTCTTTTGGAACACCATCTACAGACACATTATTAACAAACGAAAATAAATAAACTGAAAATATAGGGGGGGGGAATTGAGAGAAAATATAACAGCAATAAGGATCCATTACCTGTGAATGTAGAGGAATCAGTTATATCTTCAGCAATATGAGACAAGAAAAGGGTTCCATACCTGTTAGAAAAGACTACATATCACATTCACTCACAAAATGATTTAACGTATCATATAAACCACATGAAAGGTAAGAAGATTATTAAACAATGATTAAAAGCCATATCATACCATACAGTAAAACTTATTAAATAATAAATAGATTCTAATTGCCTATTTCAACCCTTGTTTAGGCCAAGTTTTTACCTTACTTCTATAAATACATTTTTCAATCAAATACAGATACACATGCACATGCATACTCTTTCATTCATGTACACATTATCCAAGAACAAATAAAAGCTCATGCCTCATACACACACATACATATAGTAAAAGAGAAACAAGTGGAAAGAGAAACAAAATACTAATATGGAGGACAAAAAATGTGGATAACTAGTACATAGATTTATAGAACTCCATTCTCTTTTATTATCCTCACCATCTTGCTCTTTTCACACATTCTTTTATTGAGTAAATGCTATTTTAGACAAATTGCTTTAACAAAAACTGTGAGAATCCGTGTGTTGTATGCTATTTTGGGAATGTTAATATTGTATCTTTTACTTATTTAGAATTAGAATCTGTATTTATTTTTGTAATTAGTCAATCCCTCAAATCAAGGGATCTAGAATTAAGGAAGGAAACATCAGTTGTTTCCTGAAATAGTTGCTAGGACCTGTGTATATATTGCATATGATTGATCAATAATATAATTGAGTTCAAATCCTATTTTCTGATTCTGACAAAAACAATTACAAAGAAGTGCATACAGGTGGAAAGAGAAAGAAATGGTTTTGAAAGTAACTGCACACACATTGTATGCTTCCCAGTTTGCCACGTCAGTTGTGTATTGTATTTCATTAAAAATTTTCATGAGGTTAGCATTTTCCTTTTTTATTTCTTATTGTTGACATAGAATGTTGTTTTCTATAACCTCGTTCTAAGGGGGCCTGCTTCCACAAAACAACCCTACCGCCGTTGGCCTTCATTGCCGATGCACAAACATTTCAGTTGGCCTTCATCGCCAACACACCCTACCCATTGGTTAGCATTCATTGCTGACCTTTCTTCTAGCCGCACCCTACCCACTGATTGGCCTTCATTGCTGACCCTTCACCCAGTCGCGCCTTTCTCCATTCATTCGGCCTTTATTGCCAGTGGTGACAGCCTTCATACCTCACGATGTCTAACACAGAAGGCAAAGTTCTGAACACAGAGAAGGGAACGAAGGATACCCAACCTCACCAACCTGGAGAATTGCAGACTATCCATGCTGCCTATCGACTAAATGGGAAGAACTACTTGAAATGGTCCCAACTTGTTCGGACAGTGCTGAAAGGGAAAGGGAAACTGAGCCACATCACGGGACTGGACCAAAACAGGGAGACCCCAAGTTCGACACATGGGATGAGGAAGATGCTATGATCATGGCTTGGTGTGGAATTCAATGATTCTCGAACTCGCCGATACCGCATGTTTCTCAAGACCGCAAATGAGGTTTGGGATGCAATGGAGCGAGACCTACTCCAAAGCCAAGGATGCGGCCCGGGTATATGAAATCAAGGTACAAACAAGTGGCAGCAAAGCAAGGGAATAAGACCAAGTATCGAATATGCCAATCGATGAAGTCCCTATGGATGGAACTAAACCTTTATAGAGTGATCAAGACCAAATGTTCGAGAAGATGCCACAATTCTCAAGGAGTTTATTGAGCAAGACAGGGTTAATGATTTCCTAGTTGGCTTAAATTTGAATTTGATCGGTCGAATTCAAATTCTTGGGAGACAAACGCTTTCATGCTTCAATGAAGTGGTGGCCATAGTATGAGGAGAAGAAAGCCGAAGATGCTTGATGCTGGAAACTCCCAATGTGGATAGTTCAGCCATGGTGACTGAACGTATTAATGGAGAGCTTGCAAATGGTGGGAAGAAGAATGATGGGCTGTGGTGTACATATTGCAACAAGCCACGCCACACTCGCGAGAAGTGCTGGAAACTGAATGAAAAGCCTCCTACCCGTGAGTGGAGTCAGAAAGGGAGACCTTCTAAGAAAAATGGGCATGTTAACGTTGCAGTAAGCGACACTAGTGGCGGGAATAAACCTGAATCCAGCAACCTGAATCAGGACGAGATAGAAAGGGTGAGGTTTTTCCTTAGCAACATGGAAAAACCTTCAGGTACTTGTACTTTAGCATTCTCAGGTATGTTTCCATTTTTTGTTGGATTAAATGTCTCAGAAAAACCCTCTACCCTACTCTGGATTTTGGATTCTGGAGCCACAGACCATATGACACCTATATCCACACACTTTTCCACCTATTCACCTTGTCCTACTAATAAAAAAGTTATTACAACATATGGTAATCTTGTGACGGTGGCAGGTTTGGGAGACATTAAAATAAATACATCTTTAACATTAAAGAATGTTCTTCATGTTCCCAAGTTATCCACCAACCTTGTTTCTGTACAAAAACTTACTCAAGATTTATCCTGTAAAGTGATTTTTCACACCAATCATTGTGTTTTTCAGGACAAGGACTTGACGAGGACGATTGGACTTGCTAGAGAATGGAATGACCTTTATTATATTGAAGAACCAAAACCGCACTCCTTGGCTGCCACCAATTTGCCTCACTTGTCCGAATCTATGTCATCCAATAAGGAAAGAATTCTTCTTTACCATTGCAGATTATGACACCCTTCCTTTAGGATTATCATAATTCTTTTTCCTTCACTATTTACCCAAATTGAGGTTGAGAGTCTACATTGTGATGTGTGTGAGCTTGCTAAACACAAGCGTGTATCTTTTTCCATAAATAATAAAAGAAGCATATTTCCCTTTTATCTTATTCATACTGATGTGTGGGGTGCCTCTAAGGTTCCTAGTGTGTTTGGTGCTCACTGGTTTGTGACCTTTATTGATGATTGTACCCATGTTACTTGGACCTTCTTACTTAAAAATAAATCTAAAGTAAGCTTGACTTTCCAGAATTTTTTCTCCATGATTAAAAATCAATTTGGTGTGAGTATCAAGCGCCTTAGGTCTGATAATGCTAAGGATTACTTCAATTCCACCCTTACACCTTTCTGTCAAAAAGAAGGCATTGTACATGAGTCCTCTTGTGTCAAAACACCACAACAAAATGGGATAGCTGAAAGAAAGAATGGGCACCTTCTTGACCAAACACAGGCACTTTTGTATCAGCATAATGTTCCTAAAACCTTCTGGGGGGAAGCTGTTCTTACAGCGACATACTTAATCAATAGACTTCCTTCCAAGGTCCTCGGTCTAAAAAGTCCAATGGACACCCTTTCTACCTTTTACCCAAATATCTCCATTACAAATAACCTTATCCCTCGAATTTTTGGGTGTGTATCCTTTGTCCATGTCCATAGTCAAGATAGAGGGAAACCTGATCCTAGGGCCCTTAAATGTGTGTTTGTTGGGTACTCGTCCACTCAAAAGGGATATAAATGCTACCACCCTTCTTCCAAAAAATTTTTTGTCTCCCGAGATGTCACCTTTCATGAAGCTCAACCCTATTTCCCTCAACCTTATCTTCAGGGGGAGAGCTTAAGGGAAGATAAGGATCTAGAACCCCCTAGGTTACCTGACTTGCCTAGTTTTGAGCCTAAAAACCTACCCTCTGATGTTGAACCTGATATGGAACCTGATATGCTGAACCTGAGATGACTGCAACCGAATCTTCTGATGTAGCCAAGCCTGATGTGCAGTTTGGAAAAAATCTGGTTTACAAAAGGAGGTCAGTGGCTGTTCCAAACTCATGCCAGTTCAGGAGTCCAACTCCAGCCCTTCTACTGAGGTAATAAATTCTGATTTTGAAGCTTTACAGGATAAAAGTGAGTCTCAATCTGTTGTTGATGATCTTGACCTTCCAATTGCTGTTAGAAAAGGAACCAGAAAAGCCACTAAACAGCCCTTATACCCCTTTTCCAACTACCTCTCATTTAAGCATTTTTCACCCACTCACAAAACCTTCCTAATTAACCTAAACACTACCTTCATACCCACTACACTATCTGAGGCATTGTCCAATGAAAAATGGAAGCAAGCCATGGATGTTGAGATGGAGGCCCTGGAGAAAAATGAAACATGGGAATTAGTTACTCTCCCAAGAGGAAAAAGGCCAGTTGGATGCAAGTGGATATATACAGTGAAATATAAAGCTGATAAGTCAATTGAAAGGTATAAGGCGAGGCTTGTTGCCAAAGGGTTCACACAAACCTATGGGATTGATTGCTTAGAGACATTTGCTCCAATTGCTAAAATGAACACAGTTAGGGTACTACTGTCTCTTGCTGCCAATAAGGGTTGGGATTTACAACAGTATGATGTAAAGAATACGTTCTTACATGGGGAACTTGAGGAGGAAATCTACATGGAAGTGCCTCTGGGATACGGAAGAAATGTAGCTGCCAACACAGTGTGCAGGTTAAAAAAGGCCCTATATGGGCTAAAACAATCTCCTCGGGCTTGGTTTGGAAGGTTTACTAAAGCTATGACTGCCTTGGGGTACAAACAAAGTCAAGGGGATCATACACTGTTCATTAAACGTTTTGCCTCAGGGGGAGTAACAGTGCTATTAGTGTATGTAGATGATATTATTGTGACCGGAGATGATAGGAGAGAACAGCAAGCTTTGAGTCAGTCTTTGGCCAAGGAATTTGAGATCAAAACCTTGGGAAAGCTAAAATATTTCCTGGGAATCGAAGTGGCACACTCGAAGAAAGGCATCTTCATATCACAGCAAAAATACATAACTGATTTACTCAAGGAAACAGGTAAAACAACATGTAAGCCTGCAAGTACTCCCATGGATCTAAGCTTAAAATTGGGGAATGCAGAGGAGGATGTTGTTATCTGTTGGAAACATATGTAATTAGGTGTAATTAGGTGTAATTAGTAGTGCAACTGTTAGTCCCACATCATGTAAATTGTGTAATTATTTATTACTTATTGAGTATATATTCAGCCTCCGTTGTGTAGTTGAAACACACGGTTTCTTCATATGTCTCTCTCTTTTCTCTCTTTCAACATGGTATCTAGAGCCTAAAGAGAGGCAATCCTATAACCGTGCACGCCCGGTGAGCCCACCGCTCTCTCCGGTGAAAATTTTTCCGGCCAACCGTGTTTCCCTTCCGGTTTGCCGACCTTTCTCCCTTGCCGTGACGTCTTTCCGGCCCCTTTTTCTCCCTGTTCGCCGCTGCCACCGCCGTCCGCCGCCGTCCGCCGCCTCCTTTCCGGCCGCCGACCACACCATCGGAACCGTCTCCCGCCGACCGGCCGGACCCCAGAAGCCCAGCCCCAACGTCGCCGGGACCCGCCCCCACGCGCCACCTTTCGCCGCTGCCAAACAGCCACCGTGCGGCCCGTTTTCCGGCGCGTGACGGCGCGTGAGCCACCCCCACCGGCCGCCGTTTATACCGCCGTGATCGCCTTTCTCTCTTCTATCTGGATCTGCCCTCGCCTTTTGTGTTCGTGACCGTTTGTCACGACCCCCCCCTTTTGACTCGGTGCATTCAGGTACTGTTTGGGTGTTGCATACTGATCCATGGCTAGTTCTACCTCCTCAGCTAGCTCTAAGGACGCCCCGAAGGCTGAGTATGCAGATTTTTTTAAAGTGGTTTGCACAATGTAAGTCCTCCGGTTTCTCTACTCCAACAACCGCCATGCCGACTTTTTACGAAGTGGTTTGAGCAACGTCGATCTCCGGTTCCACCGTCTCTGTTGCACATATTGGTACTTCATTTGCTTGTCTCTCTCGTTCCCCATCCATTGGTACTTGGGTTCTTGATTCTCGTGCAACCGACCATATTTTCGGTAATAAGACTCTTTTCTCCAACCTTTCTCACAATGGTTATTTGCCTCCGTCGTCACTTTAGCAAATGGTTCCAAGTCTCAATCCCAAGGGATCGGCACTACCTATCCCCTCCCTTCCCTTTCAATAGACTCTGTCCTTTATGTTCCTGGGTCTCCTTTTAATTTGCTTTCCATTAGTCGTTTGACCCGCTCTCTTGATTGTATGATTACTTTTACTAAAGACTGTCATTCTGCAGGACCGGAGTTCGGGACGGATACTTGGCACCGGATGTGAATCCCATGGCCTCTACCAGCTCTCCAACCCCTCTCGTGTTTGCGCTGTCAAGGATTCCCCTCTCACCATCCATGCAGTTGGGTCATCCTAGCCTTCCTAAACTCCAAAAATTGGTGCCCAGCCTCTCTAAGTTGTCTAGTCTCCTGTGAGTCATGTCAACTAGGAAAACACACCCGTAGTCCGTTTCTGGTAAAATCAGCAATCGAGCGTCTTCTCCTTTTGCTTTAGTACATTCTCGATGTTTGGGGTCCTAGTCGATCGTTTCTACTCTAGGATCCAGATATTTTGTCACCTTCATTGATGATTACTCTCGCCGCACTTGGTTATTTTTGATGCAAAATCGGTCGAGTTGTTTTCCATATTTCAAAACTTTTATCATGAAATTAAAACTCAATTTGGTGTTCCTATACGTAGTTTGCGTAGTGATAATGCCCGTGAGTATTTGTCTCAACCATTTCAATCCTTTATGGCTTCTCATGGCATTCTTCACCAAACCTCTTGTGCACATACCCCTCAACAAAATGGGGTTCTTCGAACGTAAAACCGACATCTCGTAGAAACAACTCTGACCCTTTTACTTCATGGTAATGTTCCTTTTCGCTTCGGGGCGATGCGTTCTTACGCATGTTATCCGATTAACCGTATGCCCTCTTCTCGTGCTTGATCACCAGTGTCCCTTACTCTATTTTATATCCCCATCAACCTCTCGCATTCCCTACCACCTCGTATATTGGGTCTACTTGTTTTGTTCATAATCTCACTCCCGGTCTTGATAAACTTTCCGCCCGATCTATTAAGTGTGTTTTTCTTGGTTACCATCGGTCCCAAAAAGGTTATCGTTGTTTTTCCCCCGATCTCCGACGTTACCTCATCTCGGCCGATGTTACCTTCTTTGAGTCCTGTTCCCTTCTTCCGCCTCCTTCATCGACTCTCGAGCCTATCTCTCGAGGTCTTACCCGTCCCTCTTCCTCTTATCTCCGTTGAGTCCATCGCACCTCCGGCCCCCTATGTTGAGCACACCACCACTACTATTCGTCCTTACAGTCTCTCATCATCGCCGGCCACCACACACTCCACCGAAGTTACAGAGGTCAATGTGGACTCTCCTCCGTACCACTTCCTTTACCGGCCCCCCAGACCGCCTCCCGACCCTCCCATTGCTCTCCGAAAAGGTATACGGCCTACTCGTAACCCTTCTCCTCATTATGTTAATTTGAGTTATCATCGCCATCTTCTTCGCATTATGCTTGCCTTTCTTCCTTGTCTTCTCGTGTCTATTCCTAACTCTCCAGTGACGCTTTATCTCATCCCGGGTGGAGACAAGCTATGATCGATGAGATGTGTGCCCTTCAAAGCAAAAGAGTACTTGGGAACTTGTTCCTCTTCCTCCCGGAAGTCTGTGGTAGGTCTGTCGGTGGATTTATACGGCCAAGGTTGGCCCCGATGGCAAGATTGATCGCCTCAAGGCTCGTCTCCGGTGGCCAAAGGATATACCCAGATTTTTGGCTTGGATTATGGGGATACTTTCTCACCCGTGGCGAAGATGGCTTCGGTTAGACTTTTTTCTCGTCAATGGTCGCTATTCGCCACCGGCCCCTTCATCGCTTGGACATCAAAAATGCTTTTCTCCATGGTGATCTAGAAGAAGAGGTTTACATGGAGCAACCACCGTGGTTTGTTGCTCAGGGGAGTCTTCGGCCTAGTTTGTCGTCTTCACAAATCTTTGTATGGCCTTAAACAGTCTCCTAGGGCTTGGTTTGGCCGATTTAGTACCGTAGTTCAGCGAGTTTGGTATGACACGCAGTGGAGGCCGACCACTGCCTTCTATCGCCATTCACTCAAGGGTGTATTTATTTGATTGTATATGTCGACGACATTGTTATTACTGGCAGTGATCACCATGGCATAATTCAGGTAAAACAATATCTTGGTCATCACTTTCAGACCAAAGATCTTGGCAAACTTCGATACTTCTTGGGAATAGAGGTGGCACAATCCAATGATGGTATAGTAATTTCACGTAAGAAGTATGCCATGGACATTCTTGAGTGGAAACAGTCCGTTGAATGCAAAGCCTGTCGACACTCCTATGGATCCGAATGCTAAACTTTTACCAAATCATGGGGAGCTATTCTGATCCAGGAAGATACAGAAGGTTAGTTGGAAAACTGAACTACCTCACTGTTACCCGTCCTGACATCTCCTTTGCGGTTAGTGTGGTAAGTCGGCTTTCTAAATTCACCTTGTGATGCACATTGGGATGCAAATGATTCGCATCCTAAAGTATATTAAAGCAGCCTCCGGAAAAGGCCTCATCTATGAAGATAAAGGACATACTGTGTCGTTAGATACTCAAAAATCGATCAAGGCGGTGTTCTCCTATTGACAGACGATCCACTTCGGGTATTGCGTACTCATTGGAGGCAACTTAGTTTCTGGAAAAGTAAGAAGCAAAATGTAGTTGCAAGATCTAGTCCGAAGCAGTAATACCGAGCTATGGCCTACGGTCACTTGTGAACTCATTTGGTTGAAACAACTCCTCAAAGAACTTCAATTTGATGAGGTTATGAAAATGACACTCATATGTGACAATCAAGTCGCTTTGTATATAGCTTCCAATCCAAAGTGTTTCATGAAAGGACCAAACATATTGAGGTTGATCATGTCATTTCATCAGGGAAAAGATTCTATCGGGAGACATCACCACAAATTTTGTCAACTCAAATGATCACCATGAGATGTCTTCACCAAGTCCCTGAGAGGTCCACGAATAAGTTATTTGTGTAACAAGCTTGGTGCATATGATTTATATGCTCCAGCTTGAGGGGGAGTGTTGGAAACATATGTAATTAGGTGTAATTAGGTGTAATTAGTAGTGCAACTGTTAGTCCCACATCATGTAAATTGTGTAATTATTTATTACTTATTGAGTATATATTCAGCCTCCGTTGTGTAGTTGAAACACACGGTTTCTTCATATGTCTCTCTCTTTTCTCTCTTTCAACATTATCGATAAGGAGATGTATCAGCGCCTTGTGGGTAGGCTCATTTACTTGTCCCACACTAGGCCGGATATCGCCTATGCAATGAGTCTAGTCAGCCAATTTATGCATAGTCCAAGAGAAACTCTCTGCAGGCTGCTCACAGGATTTTGTAGTACCTCAAGTCTAGTCAGCCAATCTTGTTCAAGAGAAGTGGGAATATGTCTCTTGAAGCTTATACAGATGCTGACTACGCAGGGTCGATTGTTGATAGGAGATCAACTACCGGGTATTGCACTTTTATTGGAGGAAATCTTGTGACATGGAGAAGTAAAAAACAGAGTGTAGTGGCGCAATCTAGTGTTGAAGCAGAATTTCGTGCCATGGCACAGGGTGTGTGTGAATTACTTTGGTTAAAAGTCATATTAGAAGATTTGAAGATCGAGTGGGAAGAACCAATGAAGCTTTACTGCGATAACAAATCCGCAATCAGCATAGCACATAATCTAGTCCAGCATGATCGAACTAAGCACATTGAGGTGGATAGGCACTTCATTAAAGAAAAGCTTGACAGCGGTTTAATATGCACTCCATATGTGCCTACACAGGGACAACTTGCGGATATCCTCACCAAAGGATTGAATAGCTCCACATTCGAGAGAATTGTTTCCAAGCTGGGAATGGAAAACACTTATTCACCAGCTTAAGGGGGAGTGTGAGAATCCGTGTGTTGTATGCTATTTTGGGAATGTTAATATTGTATCTTTTACTTATTTAGAATTAGAATCCGTATTTATTTTTGTAATTAGTCAATCCCTCAAATCAAGGGATCTAGAATTAAGGAAGGAAACATCAGTTGTTTCCTGAAATAGTTGCTAGGACCTGTGTATATATTGCATATGATTGATCAATAATATAATTGAGTTCAAATCCTATTTTCTGATTCTGACAAAAACAATTACAAAGAAGTGCATACAGGTGGAAAGAGAAAGAAATGGTTTTGAAAGTAACCACACACACATTGTATGCTTCCCAGTTTGCCACGTCAGTTGTGTATTGTATTTCATTAAAAAATTTCATGAGGTTAGCATTTTCCTTTTTTATTTCTTATTGTTGACACAGAATGTTGTTTTCTATAACCACAAAAGTTATTTTTATCGATCTTCAAATTTAAAATTAAAATGAAACGGATAGAACTGAAATAGACCTCCTAAAAACAAAAGAAAAAGACACAAATAAAGAACAGGAAAAAAAATGCAAAAACTTAACCTAAGATAAAAGGAACAAAAAAAATTTGTAAGCTAAGCTTCTCATAGTGAACCCTAAAAGAAAGAAAGAAAGAAAAAGAAAAAAAATTAAAAGAAAAAAAAATGTTCTTCTCACAAAAGTCACTCATACTCCATTTAATGTGAAGTACTTAATATATTTTTCATAGGGATAAAACTTTAAAAAGTAACAAATTGTAAAAAGAGAACAAAATATCCTCATATGCTGTTCACCCATATGTAGAGACTAGTAATTAGTAAACAATAATATCATATTTCCTGGATGAGCATATGCACAACTATAAAAATACACAAGTATACACAAGATCAATCCAATTAAAATCCAAAAAATATATTCTTAACAGTATCCAAATTGTTACTACTTTTGTTTTTTGTTAAGAATTCATGGGCCCAAATGTCAGTTAATCCCCCCCCCCCTCCCTCACAAAAAGAAAGTTAATATGAAAAACTTCAAGCTCTGGCATAAAAAAACACAATGGCATACATTCAAACAAAACCTTAAATTATAATATGTAACAAATTAACGAAAAAAAAGTCAGATTACTCTTTGATTTCTTCATAATTCTTCTGTTTCATGCGGGAAGTAAACTCTTTCCAATCAAAATCACCGACCCCAAACCTGTAATTGACTCATCAAATGAGATAAATTGCAGATATTTCCATGCAAGGCCATTTGTTCAAAACATAAAGGTTAAGGAAGAGACCAGACATAGCCATAAACCAACAACTAGAATGTAACCTCATCAAAATTTGAACAAAAGCAGCCCTCTGATTTTGATTAAAACCAAGTACTCTGAGTGATTTTCCTTCACCTTCCATTAATGGAAGTGGCTCTGTGCAATCTGCTGCTAATGAATAAAGGAAAATTAACATAACAGTCAAGGAAAGATAATCCAAGTCCATCATTATCATTAAAATACTCAATAAGTAAACATTGATATGTACCACGAGCTTTCTTTTTGTAAGGCCTTCTAGTAGAAGTGGTTCCAGTTGAATTTGAATCATCATCAGTAAGATCTGCTTCATAATTGTCATCTTGACCATCATAGCTTACATCTTCCAGACCAGCAAAATCATCCCCCTTAAAATAAACCGTCTGGAAAGTCAGGGAATTGCAGATACTACCTTAACAAAAACACAATTGAAAGGGGGAAAAAAATCACATGCACACACACACACACACTTTCAAGTACCAAAATCCTAGATGTCAATCTCTAGTTATATAAATCAGTAGCACAGGCAAATAAAAATAAACAAGTTCTATAAGAACGTAATAAGATAAAACCAACATTAGATCACAAACAGAATATGTATAGGCACAGTTGATTGTAATCGCACACAAACTCATTAAAGACAAGAAGAACCAATAGTTTTTCTGTCGAATCTGGTAGAGGAATCTGTCCAGATTCATTGGTACCAGTTTAGGAGAAATAAATCTGAATCAAATCAATTCAGATATGTTTAGGAAGTTTTTATCTTTATTATTTGTTTCCTGTTTTATTTGTTTCCTGTTTTCTCTCCTGATTTGTAGGAGATTTGTTTTCTGTTTATTTCCTTATTTGTAGCAGAATTGGTTATGCAATTCTGCATAAATACCCTATGTACGGTGCGCTATTGATTCATTGAGAAATAAAATATTTTCTCTCAAAACCTAGATGGCATCAGAGCTTCGGCTTTGACCACTTTCAACCATGGTGAAGACGGCGATGACCGGTGCTTCCACAAACGAGTCTAGCACCTCAACAGAGGCTCCGAGGACTACTCAATCAAGATCTTCACAAAACCCAAGCCTTCAACTCACTGTGCATCGACTCAATGGAAAAAACTACATTGAGTGGACTCAGTCTGTGAAGTTGGCCATAGATGGGAAAGGAAAATTGGGGTATCTTACTGGAGAGATCAAGCAGCCCTCCAAGGAAAATCCTTCTTTTACAAAGTGGAAGTCAGAAAATTCTCTCATCACTGCCTGGTTAATCAACTCCATGGAACCAGCAATAGAAAAACCCTATTTGTTTTTGCCTATTGCCAAAGATGTTTGGGATGCAATTCGTGATTGCTACTCAGATTTGGGGAATTCCTCTCAGATTTTTGACTTGAAGACACAACTTTGGCAGTTCAAACACGGTGATCAAGATGTCACATCATATTATAACTTGATGATGACTCTTTGGCAGGAGTTGTGAACACCCAATTTTGACCGGATTTAAAAAAAAAAAGAGAAAAAAATAAAATAATTTAAAAAAAGATAAAAAACAAAAATTAAATAAAAAAATCACTCTTTAACACATTTCCCACTCACTCCACTCACTTGCACTACACTCCACTCACCCCACTCACTCCACTCACTTGCACTACACTCCACTCACTCCACTCACATAGCTCACTTTCTCACCCCCACACACATTTCTTTTTTTCTCTCTTCACCTCTCTTCCACGTTCTCACACTACACACATTTTTTTAATTTTATTCCTCCAACATATCAAACCCACCTGCCACCCACTCCATTTTTTTTTCTCATCATGCATTGCACTCACTTTCTCACGTCCCCACATATGCCCACTTCCATTTTCTTCACCTATAGCCACCAATAATTGTCCACCTTGCTCCACCATTTTTACTCCACTATCACACAACCTATCGCATCCCACCCATATTCCATTTTTTTTTTTTTTGTTTTGTTCTCACCTACACCCACCAAGCACTATCTAAATTATCATTCTCATCCTCCACTTCCCCATGGACCGTAGCACCTATCTCCACCCTTGTTTTCTGTTGGCTTTATTAAAGTATTGTTTCTGTTTTTTTTATGTATATATACATATGTAAGTTTGGGCTACTAAAAAACAGCCCACCAACGTGGGTTGATTTAATTTTGGTCTTTAAAATAAAAAAATATAATATATTCATATAAAAAAAACGTATAAGAGAAGAGATGGGAAATGGTAAAAAAGTAATATAAAAAAAACCATAAAACAAAAAAAAGAATTGGTATTGGAAGTGTTTTTGGTTGGGCTGAATTTTCTTTTTTGGGCCAAGGTTAATTTTGTTTAGTAGTTTAGATATTTAATGAAAAATAAATAAAAAATATAGAGACAAAATAAATAGGATTAAATAATAATAAAGATTTCAAAAAAATAAAAAATAAAAAATGAAAAGATGAAAAAATATAAAAAATAAAAAGGGTAAAAATAATAATAATAAATAAAAACAAAAAATAATAATAAAAATCTTTTAAATCAATGCAATGACCAATGATGTTGATTGAAAAGCGGATGTTATTTTCAACGTCGTTCGGATCATAAGGGTTTATTCGAATGGCTTAACGCTTAACTTAAACCTCTGTGCAAGAATTAGATTAATAAAAAAATCTAAAAACTACAAAAGATAAAAAAAAAAAAAAAAATAAAAAAATAAAAAGAATAAAAAAGGGGGCAAAAGTGAAGGAAATAAAATAATTGAAATAATTTTTTTTTTTTAAAAATAAATAAATAAATAAATAAATAAGTGGGATTAACCGAGTTGTGACAACATTGTTAATCTCATAATTATTTTTTTGGATCATCCGAATATGACATACAATGATTCAAATCATCTAGAATAAGTAAATAAATCACTATTTAATAAAGACTCAAAAATTCATTTTTTATCATTTTTATAATTTTAGATATATATAAAAAAATCTCCTTTTACAATTTAAATAACAATTCGTGGGTGACGCCTAGCGACGCAAACTTCACTCATCCAAACTTTAATTCGATTAACAGTCGCGACGGCCATTAATTCAAATTTTTATGAAAATAAAAATCAAAACTTTTAAATAAAATCAACCAACCCATAATTATTTTCTACGTAACTACGTGACTTTGAGTTTCTCATTGCATACGAGGATACGTAGGAGCAGAATTTTCATTGTCAAGCCAAAATTAAGTTTTCATAATTTGGTTCTTATTTTCTTTTAAAAATAATAAAAAAAAAATAAAAAATATTTACAAAGTCTTTTTAAAATGGGTAAAATAAATAAATTTGAGATTATTAAGTTTTTGCACAATTGACTTAAGGTACCGTCTTAAGGCGGGTGTATTAGGGGTGCTGTAGGATTAAGTTTCCACCCTTCCCTAACCATAACCGACTCCCGAATCCAATCTGATTCCAAAGACCATTTTTCTAACAAGGTTTTCCAATTTTTCCTAATTTAAATAAAATTGGTGGCGACTCCATATTTTTTTTTCATTTTTAAATTCACGCGAGTTGCTATATATCCCGCCGCGATCTCGGTCGCGACACATACACAAGTAGAACAGTGAGTTTACCTTCTTGTGAATGTTTAAAGAAGAAGGTATGATCACCTTGACTTTGCCTGTATCCCAAGGACACCATTGCCTTTGATCACCTTGACTTTGCCTGTATCCCAAGGACACCATTGCCTTTGTAAACCTTCCAAACCATGCTCGGGGAGACTGCTTTAACCCATACAAAGCCTTTTTTAACTTGCATACCTTATTTCTTCCATTGGTAGAGTCATAACCGGGTGGAATCTCCATATAAACTTCTTCCTCCAAGTCACCATGAAGGAATGCATTTTTAACATCAAACTGATGCAATTCTCAACCAAGGAGTGCAACAAGAGAGAGTAGGATTCTTACAGTATTCATCTTTGCTACTGGAGCAAATGTCTCATGATAGTCAATTCCATAAGTCTGAGTGAATCCTTTTGCGACTAACCTTGCCTTATATTGATCTAGTGTACCATCAGACCGATATTTCAAGGTATAGATCTAGTAGCACCCCACTGGTCTTTTGTTACTAGGTCTTTCAACAATATTCCATGTTCCATTCTTCGCCAGAGCACTCATCTCCTCATTCATGGCTTGAACCCAGTTCTTATCCTTCAATGTTTCTTGTACTGATGTTGGAATTTGAACAAATCAAGGGATGAAATGAAACTCTTGTGCTGCAAAGAAATATTTTTTGAGGAAACAAATTGAGAAATAGGGTATCGAGTACACGACCTTTTCCCTTTTCTCAAGGCAATGGGTAAGTCATCTAGGTCAAGATTACAATTATCCAAAGGAATATTGAAAGTATTAGGGTTAGAAATATGGGAAACTATACGTTCAGTACTTACCGCAGGTTTGGACAACAGGAGTTGCTGTTGAGTTCGATCGGGTTCATGTCTCCTCTTATACACTAGCTTCGGTGTGCTAGCCTTAGTCTTGATCTTAGCTGGTTCAGGTGGGGTATCAGAAGAGGATGCTAACTCCTGTGGACTAGGAGAGATAGGGTCTAGGACAGGTTTGGACCTAGGCAGCAAAGGAACGAAAGGCTTTGGAAAAAAGGACTGAAAGGGCTTAGCTTCTGGAAAGCTCTCCCCTTGAAGCTAAGGACGAGAAAAATAAGACTCGACTTCATGAAAAGTTACATCCATGGAGACAAAGAAACGATGACTCGAAGGATGATAGCATTTATGCCCTTTTTTGTCAGGAGCATAACTTAGGAAGACACACTTGACAACACGAGGATCAAGTTTACTGCGATGCTGCCGATGGACATGTACGAAGGCCACACAGCCAAAAACACAAGGTTGGAGACTCTGCATAATAGGAACAGAAGGAAAAAAGGATGTCATGAGTTGAACAGGACTTTCATTACCTAGGACACAAGATGGTAATCGATTTATCAGATAAGCAGCAGTTAAAACAGCTTCCCCTTAATATGAATGTGGAACAGACATTTGGAAAAGCAGGGCCCTGGTTATTTCAAGTAAATGACAATTTTTTCTCTCGGCAACCCCATTTTGCTGAGGAGTATCAACACATGTCACCATGAACAATACCATGCTCTTTAAGAAAGTTAGAAAGTGTTTGGTTGACATACTCCCTACCATTATCGTAGCCTTGATCGTTTAATGGGTTTTCCAAATTGGGTCTGAACCATACGATAAAACTGAACGAATAATTTTGGCACTTCAGATTTGTATTTCATGAGGAAAAGCCAAGTTATACGAGTGCAATCATCAATAAATGAAACAAACCATTTGGCCCCAGAAATATTAGAAACATTTGCAAGTCCCCAAACATCGGAATGAATAAGAGCAAAAGGCTCAACACTTTTATTAATGCTAGGAGGAAAAGATACACGATGATGTTTAGCAAACTCACAGACATCACAATGAAAAGACTCTACTGATTCTTTTAAAAATAAAGACGGAAACATAGACTTAAGTAAAGAGAAAGGACGATGTCCAAGACGCCTGTGTTGAAGCCAAATCTCAGGGCTAGACTGATGACATGAAAGTAGCAACCTCTGACTGGAGCCACCTGGACCATTGAGGAGATGATACAACCCTTCTCGTTCCTCAGCAACTCCAATCGTCCTCCCCGTAGCAAGATCTTGAAAGACACAATGAGAATGGAAAAAGGTTACTGCACAATTTAAATCCTTGGTAAGCTTATGAACAGAGATAAGATTAGTGGACAATTTAGGAACATGAAGAACATTGGTTAAGTGAATGGAGGAGGTGAGGTTAATATTACCACAGCCAGCGACTGAGGTGTGTGAGCCATCAGCCACAGCGATGGTAGGGATACCAAAAGGTGATTTATAAGACAACAAATGTGAAGAAGAAAAAACCATATGATCAATAGCACCAGAGTCAACAACCCCCATGATTCTTCAGAAGCAGTACTAGAAGCATTAAAGGACTGAAAACATAAATTCTTACCAGTCATGGCTAGAGAACAAGTACCCGAAGGCTTACTGAGAGAGTCAATAAGAGACCGTAAGCGCTCTAATTCATCCTGACTGAGAGCAGGAACTTCATCTGTCACATGTGAGACTTAATTTGAGGCCATTAGATTGGCCTGCCCACGCTGAATACCCTTGAATCCACCTGTACGTCGAAGAACCTAGTCCTTCCCATGGAGAATAAAACAATTTTCCTTGGTGTGACCAGATTTCTTACAATGGGTGCACCAGTGGAAGAAGAGGAAGAGGAAGAGGAAGAGCTGGGTTTAGGAGGCTTGCCCATGATCAAGGTTGACCCATTAGAGGGTTTGTCATCAAGCATAACAGCCTGTCTACTCTCCTCTCCACGAACAGTGTAGAAGACTTCAGAAAGAGAGGGAAGCTTCTCCTTACCTAGAATCTGAACTCTGATAGGGTCATATTCCAAGTTCAAACTAGAGAGTAACTCAAAGATGCGGTCTCATTCAACAAAACTGGCCAAAGAGGAAGCATCCTTACTGCACTCCATTGTCAGATTTTGATACTGGTCCAGCTCAATCCATAATCCATTGAGGATCCCATAGTAGTTTGTGACCGATAAAGCCCCTTGCTTAGTGGAAAAAATCTTGGTTTTCAACTCATAGCATGTAGCTATGTCCTGCTTCATGGAATATGTCTGACAAAGGTTGTCCCAAATGTCCTGGGCAGTAGGCAAGAACATACAATTTCTAGTAACCTCTGGTGTCATAGAATTCCATAACCATGTCATAATGAGAGAGTCCTCATTATCCCATTCTTCAAATGTCGGGTTAGTCTTACTAGGGGTTGTACCTTCGATGTGACTTAATTTTCGACGACCTTTGAGGGTGGTACGAACAACTTGAGCCCACTGTAAATAGTTCTTGCCTGTAAGACGATAGGTAGGATGGAAAACAAGTAGGTCATTGGGATTAAGAGGTGCGGTGATGCAGGGAGTGGTTTTCTCGGTGTCTGACATGGTGGTCTAGGGTCACTGTTTGGCTGATAGAATGAGGAAGAGGTTGTTATTTGGCTTATAATAGGAGTAATGGGTTGCTGTTTGGGCAATGTGGTGGCAGATTCTAGTAGGGAAAGATGAGACGAGTCAGAGGAGACAAACCACGTCGGGAACGGATGCCGGACGCATAGCCATGTGGGGCTAGACTAGCGGCGCGTGGGTTCACGCGTAGAGAAGGGAGGTCGCGCGTGAGAGCACGTGGGAGTGCTTCCGACAGTGGGCTTTTGGTGGTCGGCTGGACTAGGGACGGCGATCCGTCCGGTAGGGTTGCCGGAGTGAATGGTGGCGGTGACTGGCGGTGGGCGGTGGTGGCAGCGGCGTTGGGCGCGAGTAAGGCGCAAAAAGGACCAAGGAAATCAGCCGCAATGAAGGCGGAGGCAGCTGCGATGAAGGCAAGCTAGCCTAGGGTTGAATGCAGAAGCAGAGTCTCCCAGATCGGGAGCTTTAATACCAACTAGAAAGGGTAAAAACTGTATATTATTTCTTGATCACTTTTGTACATAGTTTCTTACAATATATAGACTTCAGGACAATTAATAGTAATAACTATTTTCCTAAAATATACAACTTGACCTATGGCAACTAATGATATTCATAATAAGTTACAATAATTAAACATAAATACACATAAAGGAGACGGTTACAACAAATAGACCTTTGCCAGGAGCACTCTTCAAGGATTTGGCAGACAGCTTCAAGGTGTTCCTCATAGGGTGAATGCATGAATTGGCTTACTAGACTAACTGCAAATGCAATGTGTGGCTGTGTATGTGATAGATAAATCAATTTCCCTACTAACCTTTGATACCGGGAAGTGTCAACTGGTGTTCTCTCTTTGCTGCCTCCAAGTTTTTGATTTGGATCAATGGGAGTATCTGCTGGTCTGCATCCACTCATACCTGTCTCTTTAAGAAGATCAAGAACATATTTCCTTTGTGAGAGGACAATCCCGCTTTTTGAGCATGCTATTTCCATTCCCAAGAAGTATCTTTAAGGATCCGAGATCCTTAATTTCAAATTCTGAAGCTAGTGCCTCTTTCAACCTGTTTATTTTTGTCCAGTCATCTCTTGTGACGATTATGTCATCCACATATACAATCAGAATAGCAATGTTTCCATTTACTGACCTCCTTACAAACATAGTATGATCGGCTTGACTTTGTATATACTTTTGCCCCTTTACAAACTGTGTAAATCTATCAAACCATGCTCGTGGTGATTGCTTTAGACCATATAGGGACTTCTTTAGCTTGCAGACTTTTGAATCAAATTTCTCTTCAAATCCCAGGGGTGCATCCATATATACTTCCTCCTCCAAATCCCCATTTACATCCAGTTGCTGCAAAGGCCAATCTAGATTAGTTGCAAGGGATAAAAGGACTCTCACCGTGTTCAGTTTTGCAACAGGAGCAAAGGTCTCAAAATAATCAATTCCGTAAGTTTGAGTGAAGCCTTTGGCAACCAACCTAGCCTTGTACCTTTCGATAGAGCCATCAGATCTGTACTTTATAGTGAATATCCATTTACATCCCATTGTATTTTTCCTTTTGGGAAGCTCCACCATTTGCCATGTCTGATTTTTGTCAAGAGCCTTTATCTCTTCTAGGACAGCTTCCTTCCACTCTGGAATTTCTAAGGCATCCTGTACATTTTTTGGAATCTCCATACATGACAATTGGGAGGTAAAAGCGCAAAAATTTGGTGACAGTTTTTCATAAGACACAAAATTAGATAGAGGGTGTTGGGTACATGTTCTAACACCTTTCCGAATAGCTATAGGAAGGTCACAATCAATCAACTCAATGGGTTTAAAAACAGGTTCAGAATCAGTTTCAATTAGCTGATTAATTTCAGGATAAGGATTACCTGGTGGATCCTCGGATTCATGGTGGTGCAAAGCATCACAATTCTCTACTCTGAGTATGTTTCTTCCTTGTATAGAAGCGCTCAAAGGGTTCCATACCTTTGTGTCTTTTCTTAGTTTCAATTCCCTTTCTGAGTTTAGCTTCATTGCTTTCTGACAGAGAAGAAACAGTAGTATTCTCACAGCCTAGTATCAAGTCTTGACTGGTAGGATTTTCATTACTTGGTACAAGGCAAATACCAGAATTTTCATTATTCACAGGACTTGTTTGACTCATCAAGTGACATGTTTGACTCATCAATAATAAGATATTTTGTCGAGTCTTCTACTGTTTTCCTCCTCTGAAGATGAGACTGAAAAAACAGTTTTGACTCAAAAAAGGTAACATCCATAGTCACAAAAAACTTCTCTGTGATCGGATCAAAACATTTATACCCCTTTTGAGAAGGAGCATACCCAACAAACACACCTTTTTACCCGATGATCAAGTTTACGTAGATTTGGTGTATTAACATGTATGAAGGTTGTGCATCCAAATATTTTTAGAGGTAAGTTAGAGGATAGTCTGTTTGTTCGAAAATGGTTGAGAAGCATACCTAGGGGGGTATTAAATTTAAGACTTTACTAGGCATCCTATTAATCAAATAGGTTGTTGTTAAGATAGCTTCCCCCCAAAGATATGTAGGAACCATAGCCTGAAACAGTAAGGCTCTAGCTACCTCTAACAAATGTTTATTTTTCCTTTCAGCTACCCCATTTTGTTGAGGGTTATCAACACATGAACTTTGATGTACATTGCCCTTCTCTACAAAAAATTGTTTGAGATACTTATTGAAGTATTCTCTTCCATTATCACTTCTAAAAATCTGAATTGTTTGTTGAAATTAAGTTTGAACCATAGTGAAAAAGTTTTTAAAAATGTTTTCAACTTCAGATTTTTTTTTCATTAAGTACACCCATGATAGCCTAGTGTGGTCATCAATAAAACTTACAAACCATCGTTTGCCTGCAGGGGTAGTGACACGACTCGGTCCCCAAACATCACTATGAATGATGGTGAAAGGATTAGATGGTATATATGCTTGGGCAGGATAGACAGTGGGGTGATGTTTAGCCAATTGAAAAGTCTCACAAGTAAAGAAAGATGGATTTTTATTTCTAAAAAATTCAGGGAACAAGTGCTATAAATAATTGAAACTGGGATGGCCTAACCTATAGTGCCATAACATTATTTCATTTTCCTTTGATCCAGAAACAGAATTGAAACAAATACTTTGAGGGTGCCCACTCAAAGTAGAACCATCTTCAAAGATGTAGAGACCATCAACTTCCTTAGCACTGCCAATCGTCCTCTCCGATGTCAATTCCTAAAATTTACAACCAAAGGAGTCAAATATAACACGATAGTTCATATCAAGAGTTAATTTACTAATGGACAATAGGTTACAAGACAAATTACGAACATGAAGAACATTAAGAAGAGTTATTAAAGGTGAAAGAGGGATAGCTCCAATTCCAGCTATGGCAGAGAGAGTTCCATTAGCAATTCTGATTTTTTTATTTCTTTCACTCGGACTATAGGAGGAAAACAATTTTGGGCAATCAGTCATGTGATCAGTTGCTCCAGAGTCAATAACCCAAGGATTTTGAGGCTTCTGGGTAAAAAGAGAAATAGTAAGATAAGTACCTTTTTGGGCCAAAGAACAAGAAGGATTGATTGTCATTTTTGGAGAAAAAAGTTTGTACAAGTGCTCTAGTTGTTCCTTTGTGAACGGGTTTGTCTCTGAAGTAGGTGGAGGCTCTTGACTCTCCTCAGCAGTGGTCTGGAAGGCACGCCCACCTTTGTTGGATTTCTTCTTCCAATTTGGTGGCTTTCCGTGGATCAGCCAGCAAGTCTCCCTAGTGTGCCATGGTTTTTTGTAATGATCACACCAGGGTTTCTTCCCTTTATTTTCTTCTGAAGAAATTCCTCTAGTCACAAGTGCTGAACTTTCATGTTCCTGAGTTGTGGATGGTTCATGAGTGTTCAGCATTATCCTTCTCCTTGATTCTTCCCGTCGAACTTCAGAAAAGACCTCCCTAATAAAAGGTAAGGGCTTTCTGCCCAGGATTCTTCCTCTTACTTCATCTAGACTTCGGTTAAGTCCAGCAAGAAACATGTACACACAATCATTCTCCTCTCTCTTCTTAAACCGAGCAGCATCTTTGGGATTTTCCCAATCATCTTCATAGCACTGGTCTAACTCCTGTCGCGACCGAGATCGTGGCGGGATATATAGCAACTCGCGTGAATTTAAAAATGAAAAAAAAATATGGAGTCGCCACCAATTTTATTTAAATTAGGAAAAATTGGAAAACCTTGTTAGAAAAATGGTCTTTGGAACCAGATTGGATTCGGGAGTCGGTTATGGTTAGGGAAGGGTGGAAACTTAATCCCACAGCACCCCTAATACACCCGCCTTAAGACGGTAATTTAAGTCAATTGTGCAAAAACTTAATAATCTCAAATTTATTTATTTTACCCATTTTAAAAAGACTTTGTAAATATTTTTTTATTTTTTATTATTATTTTTAAAAGAAAATAAGAACCAAATTATGAAAACTTAATTTTGGCTTGACAGAATGAAAATTTTGCTCCTACGTATCCTCAGATGCAATGAGGAACTCAAAGTCACGTAGTTCTGTAGAAAATAATTATGGGTTAGTTGATTTTATTTAAAAGTTTTGATTTTTATTTTCATAAAAATTTGAATTGACAGGTCGTCGCGACTCTGTTAATCGAATTAAAGTTTGGATGAGTGAAGTTTGCGTCACGCTAGACGTCACCCACGAATTGTTATTTAAATTGTAAAAGGAGATTTTTTTTATATATATCTAAAATTATAAAAATGATAAAAAATGAATTTTTGAGTCTTTATTAAATAGTGATTTATTTACTTATTCTAGATGATTTGAATCATTAGGTTGTCGCAACTCAGATGATCCAAAAAAATAATTATGAGATTAACAAGTTGTCACAACTCGGTTAATCCCACTTATTTATTTATTTTATTTTATTTTTTAAAAAAAAAATTTATTTCAATTATTTTATTTCCTTCACTTTTGCCCCCTTTTTTATTCTTTTTTTTTTTATTTTTTTTTGTTTTTTTTATCTTTTGTAGTTTTTAGATTTTTTTATTAATCTAATTTTGCTTGTGGGGTTTAAGTTAAGACTAAGCTCACTCAATAAACCCTTATGATCCGAACGACGTTGAAGATAACATCCGCTTTTCAATCAACATCATTGGTCATTGCATTGATTTAAAAGATTTTTATTATTATTTTTTTTGTTTTTATTTATTATTATTATTTTTACCCTTTTTATTTTTTATATTTTTTCATCTTTTCATTTTTTTATTTTTTATTTTTTTGAAATCTTTATTATTATTTAATCCTATTTATTTTGCCTCTATATTTTTTATTTATTTTTCATTAAATATCTAAACTACTAAACAAAATTAACCTTGGCCTAAAAAAAGAAAATTCAGCCCAACCAAAAACACTTCCAATACCAATTCTTTTTTTTTGTTTTATGGTTTTTTATATTACTTTTTTACCATTTCCCATCTCTTCTCTTATACGTTTTTTTTTATATGAATATATTATATTTTTTTATTTTAAAGACCAAAATTAAATCAACCCACGTTGGTGGGCTGTTTTTTAGTAGCCCAAACTTACATATGTATATATACATAAAAAACAGAAACAATACTTTAATAAAGCCAACAGAAAACATGAATATATATATGTATATATAATAAAAGAAACCAAGATTTAAAATGAAGCACACAGAAAACACGCAAAATGGAGGAATAAAGCATAAACAGGGACCTGGGTCTCGTTGGGGAGTAACAGGCAGAGACGTGGTGGACTGGCTGGATGTGGGACGGTGGCTCGGTGCGGTGCAGCTCAAGTTCGTCGGGTCTGTGCAAGTTCGCGACGGTGTGCTGACGTAGGGATGGCTTGCAGCTTTGGCTCCGACGGGTGCGCGGTGTGGCTGTTATGGTGGTTTGGATGGAGGCTTGGTGGTTAGTTGGCTATGGAGAACGGTGAAGATGGCTTCACGTGGTGGGCTTCACGGTGAGGGGCTGGACGGTGAAGGTGGCTTCACGGTGAAGGGCTGGACACGTGATGCATGGTGAGGTGGAAGGTGGTTAGCTGGGTTGGTTGCTACGGGTGTGACGTGGTGGGTTTGAAGGTTGGAAGGTGAAGATGAGTTGATGGAGAGGGTTGCTACGGTTGCTATTAGTGAGGGGATGAGGACATGATGAAGGAGAGTGGAGATGGGGAATAGAGATAGTGAAGGATGGTTATATAGTGAAATAGAAGGGTGGAGATAGGTGCTACGGTCCATGGGGAAGTGGAGGATGAGAATGATAATTTAGATAGTGCTTGGTGGATGTAGGTGAGAACAAAAAAAAAAAAAAAAAAAAAAAATGGAATATGGGTGGGATGCGAAGAGGTTGTGTGATAGTGGAGTAAAAATGGTGGAGCAAGGTGGACAATTATTGGTGGCTATAGGTGAAGAAAATGGAAGTGGGCATATGTGGGGACGTGAGAAAGTGAGTGCAATGCATGATGAAAAAAAAAATGGAGTGGGTGGCGGTGGGTTTGATATGTTGGAGGAATAAAATTAAAAAATGTGTAGTAGTGTGAGAACGTGGAAGAGAGGTGAAGAGAGAAAAAAAAATGTGTGTGGGGGTGAGAAAGTGAGCTACGTGAGTGGAGTGAGTGGAGTGAGTGGAGTGTAGTGCAAGTGAGTGGAGTGAGTGGGGTGAGTGGAGTGTAGTGCAAGTGAGTGGAGTGAGTGGGAAATGTGTTAAAGAGTGATTTTTTTATTTAATTTTTGTTTTTTTATCTTTTTTAAATTATTATATTTTTTTCTCTCTTTTTTTAAAATCAGGTCAAAATTGGGTGTTCACATTCTTTCTCTTTATTTGTTTCTTACTAAATAAAAGGAAAATTGTGGTTTTCATATTATCGAAGTAAGAAACTAATAAAGATATGAACTTCAATTTTGTCCGTGATGCATAAGATGACAATCGTAGAACAATGCAAGAACAATAAAATGCAAAGAGCCGTCGCGTCAAGTAAAAATGAGAAAATTAAAATACATGGTGATGCTCTTAAAAGAATTGACAGAAAATTAAATGCATGGAGCTGATGCTCTTAAAAGAATTGACAGAAAATTAAATGTATGGAGCTGATACGCTTAAAGAAACTAAAAATGCACGGAGCTGATGCGCTCAACAGAAAATTAAAAAAACATGGAGCCGATGCGCCAATGAGAAAATTAAAATGCTGAAAGCCGTCTGACGCTCAACAGAAAATTGATGCGCTCAAAAGATAAGTGACAGGAGCCGATGCGCTCAACAGAAAATTAAAATGCATGGAGCCGATGCGCTCAATCAAAAACTAAAATGCAAAGAGCCGATGCGCTCAAAACTTAAACGTGCAGTACAACGAGCCGATGCGCTCAAAAATTAAACATGCAATGCAACGAGCCGATGCGCTCAAAAATTAAACATGCGATGCAACGAGCCGATGCGCTCAAACTTAAACATGCAATGCAACGAGCCAATGCGCTCACAAATTGAACATGTAGCACAACGAGCCGATGCGCTCAAAAAATTAAACATGCAGTACAACGATCTGTAACAGTTAGACAATCTTTTTTTTTTTTTCACCAGCGGCGACTTTGGAAAGCTTTGACCAATCAAACCCTGTTTCACATGTTTTTCTTCATCAAACTCTTTGACTTGTTTGGAAATCTTCTTCACCTCATTTCCCCTTTTCTTTCTTTTTTCTTTTTTCTTTTCTTCATTTTTTTCAAAACTTAATTCAACCCTTCCTTTTCTTCTTATCAACGAAGGCTTACGCGAGAAGTATTAAAACCCTTTCCAGCAAATGTCATGTGCAATCTGCACTTTTGAACTATCAAGATCGTTTAATCTGACTCAATCATTGAAGCATTGCTGTAGAATTGTCAAAATCAAACTGTTGACCTTAAATTTATGTTATTTGAGACATAACCTAATGAGTTAAACATGCATTTATGCTTCTCCATGGACCGTAGCACCTATCTCCACCCTTCTATTTCACTATATAACCATCCTTCACCATCTCCATTCCCCATCTCCACTCTCCTTCATCATGTCCTCATCCCCTCACTAATAGCAACCGTAGCAACCCTCTCCATCAACTCATCTTCACCTTCCAACCTTCAAACCCACCACGTCACACCCGTAGCAACCAACCCGGCTAACCACCTTCCACATCACCATGCATCACGTGTCCGACCCCCTTCACCGTGAAGCCACCTTCACCGTGAAGCCACCTTCACCGTCCAGCCCCTCACCGTGAAGCCCACCACGTGAAGCCATCTTCACCGTTCTCCATAGCCAACTAACCACCAAGCCTCCATCCAAACCACCATAACAGCCACACCGCGCACCCGTCGGAGCCAAAGCTGCAAGCCATCCCTACGTCAGCACACCGTCGCGAACTTGCACAGACCCGACGAACTTGAGCTGCACCGCACCGAGCCACTGTCCCACATCCGGCCAAACCCACCACGTCTCTGCTGTTACTCCCCAACGAGACCAGTGTCCCTGTTTATGCTTTATTCCTCCATTTTGTGTGTTTTTCGTGTGCTTCATTTTAAATCTTGGTTTCTTTTATTATATATACATATATATATTCATGTTTTCTGTTGGCTTTATTAAAGTATTGTTTCTGTTTTTTTATGTATATATACATATGTAAGTTTGGGCTACTAAAAAACAGCCCACCAACGTGGGTTGATTTAATTTTGGTCTTTAAAATAAAAAAATATAATATATTCATATAAAAAAACGTATAAGAGAAGAGATGGGAAATGGTAAAAAAGTAATATAAAAAAACCATAAAACAAAAAAAAGAATTGGTATTGGAAGTGTTTTTGGTGGGCTGAATTTTCTTTTTGGGCCAAGGTTAATTTTGTTTAGTAGTTTAGATATTTAATGAAAAATAAATAAAAAATATAGAGACAAAATAAATAGGATTAAATAATAATAAAGATTTCAAAAAAATAAAAAATAAAAAAATGAAAAGATGAAAAAATATAAAAAATAAAAAGGGTAAAAATAATAATAATAAATAAAAACAAAAAAAATAATAATAAAAATCTTTTAAATCAATGCAACGACCAATGATGTTGATTGAAAAGCGGATGTTATCTTCAACGTCGTTCGGATCATAAGGGTTTATTGAGTGACTTTAGTCTTAACTTAAACCATGCAAGAATTAAATTAATAAAAAATATAAAAACTACAAAAGATAAAAAAAAACAAAAAAAAAATAAAAAAATAAAAAGAATAAAAAAGGGGCAAAAGTGAAGGAAATAAAATAATTGAAATAATTTTTTTTAAAAATAAAATAAAATAAAATAAATAAATAAGTGGGATTAACCGAGTTGTGACAACTTGTTAATCTCATAATTATTTTTTTGGATCATCCGAGTCATGACAACCTAATGATTCAAATCATCTAGAATAAATAAATAAATCACTATTTAATAAAGACTCAAAAATTCATTTTTTATCATTTTTATAATTTTAGATATATATAAAAAAAATCTCCTTTTACAATTTAAATAACAATTCGTGGGTGACGTCTAGCGTGACGCAAACTTCACTCATCCAAACTTTAATTCGATTAACAGAGTCGCGACGACCTGTCAATTCAAATTTTTATAAAAATAAAAATCAAAACTTTTAAATAAAATCAACCAACCCATATTTATTTTCTACAGAACTACGTGACTTTGAGTTCCTCATTGAACTCGTGGATACATAGGAGTGGGAATTCATTTCGTTAAGCCAAAATTAATTTTTCATAATTTGGTTCTTATTTTCTTTTAAAAATAATAATAAAAAATAAAAAAATATTTACAAAGTCTTTTTAAAATGGGTAAAATAAATAAATTTGAAATTATTACAGCCAGACAATTGACTTAAGATACCGTCTTAAGGCGGGTGTATTAGGGTGTTGTGGGATTAAGTTTCCACCCTTCCCTAACCATAACCGACTTCGAATCCAATCTGGTTCCAAAGACCATTTTTCTAACAAGGTTTTCCAATTTTTCCTAATTTAAATAAAATTGGTGGCGACTCCATATTTTTTTTTCATTTTTAAATTCACGCGAGTTGCTATATATCCCGCCGCGATCTCGGTCGCGACAGATTCCGTGCATTTTTAGTTTCTTTAAGCGTATCAGCTCCATACATTTAATTTTCTCATCAATTCTTTTAAGAGCATCACTCCATGCATTTAATTTTTCTGTCAATTCTTTTAAGAAAGCATCATTTCCATGTATTTTAATTTTTCATTCATTTACTTGAGCGCATCGGCTCTTTGCATTTTATTGTTCTTGCATTGTTCTCAGCTTGTCATCTTATGTATCACGGACAAAATTGAAGTTCATATCTTTATTAGTTTCTTACTTCGATAATATGAAAACCACAATTTTCCTTTTATTTAGTAAGAAACAAATAAAGAGAGCAAGAATGAACACCCAATTTTGACCGGATTTTAAAAAAAGAGAGAAAAAAATATAATAATTTAAAAAAGATAAAAAACAAAAATTAAATAAAAAAATCACTCTTTAACACATTTCCCACTCACTCCACTCACTTGCACTACACTCCACTCACCCCACTCACTCCACTCACTTGCACTACACTCCACTCACGTAGCTCACTTTCTCACCCCCACACACATTTTTTTTTCTCTCTTCACCTCTCTTCCACGTTCTCACACTACACACATTTTTTTAATTTTATTCCTCCAACATATCAAACCCACCGCCACCCACTCCATTTTTTTTCTCATCATGCATTGCACTCACTTTCTCACGTCCCCACATATGCCCACTTCCATTTTCTTCACCTATAGCCACCAATAATTGTCCACCTTGCTCCACCATTTTTACTCCACTATCACACAACCTACTGCATCCCACCCATATTCCATTTTTTTTTTGTTTTGTTCTCACCTACACCCACCAAGCACTATCTAAATTATCATTCTCATCCTCCACTTCCCCATGGACCGTAGCACCTATCTCCACCCTTCCATTTCACTATATAACCATCCTTCACCATCTCCATTCCCCATCTCCACTCTCCTTCATCATGTCCTCATCCCCTCACTAATAGCAACCGTAGCAACCCTCTCCATCAACAACTTCATTATCCACATCAAACTTTCTTTCTGAATACCCCAATATTTTTTCAAATTTTTCAACAATCTCATCCTCTTCATCAGATCCAGGGTTTTCTTCATCAAACGTCGCAGGAGAATCAATTGACGAGTTTTCAAGGTACCTTTCATGAGGCAAATCTTCTACAAGACTTAGATCCCTGTAAAGCAATTTGTTGGAGTTGGAAATGCAAGAAGAATAGGAATAATGACACGAAAGCAAGAGATTTTTTTTTTTACGGAACGTGAAAAGGAAACTGACAAAAAGAAAGATAAACCATGCAACTTTATTTAGTTAATGTCTCAAATAACATAAGATCAAACATAGCTAAACTCAAATATCTGCCTGTTACAGTATGACTAGACAATTACTTGGCAACAGTAACATCAATCACTGGTTCAGATTGCCAGTTCTTCAGTGGTTCCTCATCAGCAAAAGGACGGATTGCTTTGCACTCTTCTGAGCCTTCTTCATGCAGTGTATTAATAGTGAGACGATATTGGGGACGAAGGACTTCTTCAGGCATGATTACCTCGGCTGGTGTCAGAAACGTTTCCCTCAGATGAGGAATGTGCTTCATTTTGCCCTTATCACTCCTTTTTCCCAAAGCCATATTCTCTATTCTCTCTTCTAGAGATGCTTCGTACCCCAACCCAAACTTGTCTAGCTTCTCTGGAAATGAGATCGGTGTCCTAGTACCTTGCAATTGTGGACCCAGGCCTTTTCCTTTTTGGTACCCATTGTTAGCCATGATTCGAGCCACCACATGATTCACACTTTGTGTCGGGGATTCATTCTTCCCGAGTCCAATCTCAATTATTTCAAAACTGTGCCACAAATTCTCCTCGTCTTTCTCTGCACTTTCCACATACGGCACCGAAACTGGTTTTGTCAACATGATTTCTTCCTCTCCGTGTATAGTGATGACCGACCCATTTTCAATGTATTTAATACTGTGGTGCAATGTAGAAGGAACAACACCGACACGGCGTGGATCCATGGTCTCCCAGAGCATTGTATAACCAGACTCAATGTCCATAACTTGGAACAATACCTGAAAATTACTCGGGCCGATCTCTAATGGCAATGTTATCTCTCCCAAAATGCCTCTCCTATTTCCATCAAAGGCTCGCACCACCATTTCTCGAGGGGACAGTTCATCCTCACTTATTGCTAATGAGGTTAGAGTAGACCTTGGTAGGATATTCAGTGCAGATCCTCCATCAATCAGAACCTTTGCAACTATATACCCTTTGCATCTTAGGGTTATATGTAAAGCCCGTGGGTTTTTCTCAGACCGAGAGGTGACCTCTTCATCCATAAATACAATCATGTTGACGCGCTTACTAGGATCCACCATGCGACAACATTCTCGGGGTAACATCGGGTTTGACATAAGCCTCACTTAGTACTCTTAGCAATGCTTTTCGATGCAATTCCGATGTCAATACGAGTGACGAGAAGAGATATCCTTCTTTGGAGTCTTCTTCAATTGTTCCATCACGTCGTATTCACTTTGTTTCATGATCTTCAGAAATTCTTCCTCTTCTTCTTTCCCTCTTTCCTCTTCTTTTGAACTTCCCTCTTTCCTCTTCTCTATTTCTACCGGCCATAGCATCGCCCACTCCTTGTAATTATATTTGTCACAGATTCTTCATCCTGGTGGATTTCAGTCACTCGAGCCTTTGACGCCTCCTCGACTCCTTTCATCTCTACTTTTGTTTCATAATTCCATGGCACTGAATGAGTATTATTGTAAGTAAATGGTGCTGGCTTCTTGACCGTCACCACTACTTTACCCGGTGTCGGGGATTGATTGAGAGGTGGTACCTTGAGTACAAAACGTTCAACCACATTAATCTCTTCAGAGGAAGCTATCCCTTGCCTGGCCTGTATTATTCCCAAAGTGAGTAAACCTTGGACTCGAACTTTAAAGTCCCAGCAATTTTCAATATCGTGTCCTATTCCCCCACAATGGTAAGCGCAACTTGACTCTTCATCATACCTCTCATCTTCTTTCATTGACGAAGTCGGTGCGGTGATAACATAACCTGCTTTCTTCAACCCCTCAAATATTTGAGTCATCGGTGTACGCAGACTCATAACCCTTCTTATTGGCGGTCCTTCAATCTCCACAGCATTCGCCTCATTCCTTCCACCATGGTTAGGGATTGGGTTGTTAACAATGCTAGGTCCAGCCTCCTCTTGAATATCCAGCTTTCCACAGGCAATAAGTTTCCTTACCGCAGTCTTAAAAGACTCACAGTCTTCGATTGAGTGTCCTGCGATATCCATATGGTACTTGCAAGTTAAATTTGGGTTGTACCATGCTGGAAATGGTGGTTGTAGGGGACGTACAGGATTCCCTGAAATGAGGTGAGCATCAAACAACCTTTGAAATAAATCTGCATTTAGGATGGACAGTTTTGGGAAAGGGGGTAAGTTTTGGGGACGAAAACGACCTTGATTTTGAAAGTTTGGTCGAGGCTGTGGGTAATTTGGGAAATTTTGCGAAGGTGGAGGTGGGTATTGAGTGTAGGTTGGGCGAGTTGATGTGTATGGTTGAGGTACAGGGACATTGTTGATTTGGAATGGTTGGGCTTGAGGTGCGTTCATAGGAGGGGCGGTTAGGCCGGGTAGATGGGGCGGTGTAGATATCGATAGGAAGGGTAAGCGTTTGGGTTATATGTGGGTGCTCGGAATATGGGGTAGGATGGTGAATATCGAGGTTGCAGATTTTGCACGTAACTCACTTCTGACTCCTTTTTCTTAGGGAAAAACCCTTTCTTGAAACCACTTTCATTACTGCCAGTGGACAGTTTTCCAGCCTTTACTAGAATTTCAATTCTTTCTCCAGCTGCAATTAAATCAAAGAAAGTCTGCAGAAAAGACCTGCCATTGTCCCAACATAAGGAGTCCCTAAAGTCCCCAAAAAGTATGAGCACATTTCTGTTAGAGTCAATGGCGGTTGCACCTGTGCAGCTAGAGCTCTCCATCTCTGGGCATACTGCTTGAATGTCTCTTCATTTTTCTTTTCCAGTGTTCCCAACTGTTCTCGGGTTGGGGCCGTATCCAGATTAAATCGATATTGTCCCATGAACAAATTTGCCCAATCGTCCCATGAGGAGATCTTGGAAAGGTCTTGTTGGATGCACCATTCCAAAGCTGGTCCAGTTAAACTTTCATGAAAGAAGCTGACAAGAAACTTCCAATCCTTTGACCAGATTGACATCTTGGTAATGTATGTTTTTAGATGGAATGAGAGAACGGGAGATGCTACTTGGGAGCTGGAAGATAAAATGATGGAGCAGTACCCACATCTTTTCTAAGGTACGATAAATTTCGAGGACGAAATTTCTATTAGTGGGGGAGAATGTAACACCCCAATTTTTGACTAATTACGATTTTGCCCTTATTGCGCTATTTTTCTGTTTTCTCGTGTGTTATGCAATGAATTTGACTGCGTTTCGATGTATTTGATTGTTTTGTATGATTTGTTCCGGGCCAAGAAAATAATAATTTTCAGGCCGGGGAAAACATTATTTGAATTATTTGGAGCTGGGCGATCTTACTAAACCCAATCCGAATAATGCGTATATCAATCTTTTATTTTTGCGGATTTTTCGGTGTAATAAAATATTTACCATACCGGAAAATCTGTGGGACCCACGTTTGTCTTGGGACCCACTTTTGTTTTGTGGGACCCACGTTGTCTTGTGGGACCCACTTTTGTTTTGTGGGACCCACGTTTAGGAAAAGTTTACCAACGTAAAAATGCTTGTAAATTTCTAAATTACCTAATGCATTAATTATTATTTTTACTTAATGGATTTCCTATAGCAATTTTGTCCTAATGCATTAATTATTATTTTTACTTAATGGATTTCCTATAGCAATTTTGTCCTAATGCATTAATTATTATTTTACTTAATGGATTTCCTATAGCAATTTTGTCCTAATGTATTATGCATCCACTAAACTTAGCACTAGGTTATTATTAATATTATTATGCATCCACTAAATTTAGCACTAGGTTATTATTATTATTATTATGCATCCATTAATTAAGCACTAAACTATTATATATTTTATTATGCATCCACTAAATTTAGCACTAGGTTATTATTATTATTATTATGCATCCATTAATTAAGCACTAAACTATTATATATTTTATTATGCATCCACTAAATTAGCACTAAGAGAAATGTCAAAAGGAGGGCTTCTTTTCATTAGTATTCTATGGCCATAATGCATGCTTATGCAAGCCACTAAGCAATCAATAGATGTTTTATTACTTAACTAATGTATCATGCAAATTACCAAACCCATAATGGAACAAAAACATAAAAAATGGGGGCTGCACTTGGAAGGAGAGCTATTTAAGTCTTAAGGCCATCATTCACTCCTAAATCAATGATTCTATCACTCTAAACTTTCATTCTTCTCTCTTCCTAACAAGAAACCAAAGAAAATTTCCTAAGTCCACAAAAAAACCACCTATTCGGCCAAGCACCACAAATCCTACTTCCACCCTGGCATTTATGACACTTTCGAACATATTCTATGCAGTCTGTTTCCATGGTAGACCAATAATATCCACTCCTTACTCTGACCCTTGCACCGTAATAACCGAGAGCTCTGATACCACTATTGGGTACCAGAGTTATAGAAAACAGTATTACGCAACTAAAATAGAGTTGAGAAAAAAAGAACTGACACACAATATTTAACGTGGAAAAAACCCCTTTAATGATGAGGGAAAAAACCATGGACAAGAGTAGAAAAAGTTTTTACTATGAGGAAGAAATTACAAGACCTCTCTCTAAATATAAGGAGAGAACTATACAAGAGAAAGAAGAGAAATTTTGGGATGATTTAAAACATAGACTTAAGCCTCTATATATAGGCTTTGATACCACTGTTGGGTACCAGAGTTATAGAAAATAATATCACGCAACTAAAATAGAGTTGAGAAAAGAAGAACTGACACACAATATTTAACGTGGAAAACCCCCTTTAATGATGAGGGAAAAACCACGGACAAGACTAGAAGATTTTCACTATGGAAGAAAGATTACAACTTCTCTTGTAATTACAAGGAAGCTACATAGAAGAAGGAGAGTATTTTTGGGATATGTAAAACTAATGGAGGAGGTCCTTATTTATAAGAAAACCTCCTCCACAAATGCTAACAACCCACCAATGTGGGACTTCTATTACAACAATTCTCCCACTTGAAGATTTGATTGAGTCAATCATATCTTCACACCACTCTTTCTATCTTGCCATTCCATGTTGCTTACGTTTTTGATAGGCCATAGGAGGATCGACACCAAATAAACTTATCAGTGTTGATTGGCTTTGTCATAACATCTGCTAGGTTGTCTTTGGTGTGAATCTTCTGCATATCCACATTCCCTTCTTCTACTACTTCTCGAACAAAGTGATACTGGATACCTATGTGCTTTGTCCTTGAATGAAAAGCTGGATTCCTTGCAATGTGCAAGGCACTCTGACTGTCACAATACACAGTAATTATCTGCTGCTTGTGCCCGAGTTCTTCCATTAACCTTTTAATCCAAATAGCTTCCTTACAAGCTTGGGTAGCTACCATGTATTCGGCTTCTGTAGTAGACAGAGCTACAACGGTCTGTAACTTCGATAACCAGCTAACCGCTCCTCCTGCAAGTGTAAACACATAGCCTGTAGTAGATTTTCTTTTATCAAGATCACCTGCAAAATCTGAATCAACATATCCCCTGACAATAAATTCTTATCCTCCAAAACATAACGCAACACCTGAGGTCCCTTTAATGTATCTTAGGATCCTCTTAACAATATTCCAATGCTCTTTACCAGGATCTGCCATAAAACGACTGACCGCTCCCACTGCTTGTGCAATGTCTGGTCTTGTACATATCATAGCATACATAAGGCTTCCCACTGTTGATGCATACGGTACTCGAGACATTTCCATCCTCTCTGCTTCACTGCTAAGACTCATACTTGAGGATAATTTGTAATTGACAGGAAGTGGGGTAGAGACTGGCTTACAATCTTGCATATTGAAGCGCCGCAAGATTTTCTTCAAATAGTTCTTTTGAGAAAGCCAAATCTTCCTATCTTTTCTGTCTCGGTGAATTTGCATCCCTAAAATCTTGTTTGCTGGTCCCAAGTCCTTCATATCAAACTCCCTAGCTAACTGTGCCTTCAATTCTTGGACTCGAACTTTGTTGGGGCCTACCACCAACATGTCATCCACGTACAACAACAAGATGATAAAATCATCATCACCAAACCTCTTGTAATATGTACAATGGTCTGAACTCAGTCTATTGTATTTGAGGCTAATAATGAAGGAATCAAATCTCTTGTACCAACACCTTGGCGCCTGCTTTAGACCGTACAGAGATTTGGTTAACCTGCAAACCAAGTTTTCTTTTCCTTGTTCTTTAAAACCTTCTGGTTGGAGCATATATATCTCCTCTTCAAGTTCTCCATGAAGAAAAGCAGTTTTCACATCTGATTGTTCAAGATGTAAATCAAATGCAGCACACATAGCCAGGACTATTATGATAGTGATAAGTCTGACAACCGGAGAGAATATCTCATTGAAATCAATTCCTTCTTTCTGAGCATACCCTTTGACCACCAGTCTTGCACGATATCGTTCCACTTGATCGTTGCCATCTCTTTTGATCTTATAGACCCATTTGTTACCAATGGCTTTCCGTCCCTTTGGAAGTTCAACAAGTTCCCATGTCTTGTTTCTATGTAGGGCTTCCATTTCTTCTTGCATTGCTGCCATCCATAGAGAAGCTTCTGAGCTACTCACAGCCTCCTGAAAGGTCGACGGCTCTCCTTCTTCTGTTAGAAGACAATATGCATCGTGGCTTGCCATAACATAGTCTGAGTGCCATGATGGTGTTCTTATCTGACGAGTTGATCGCCGAACTTCTGTATCATTGGCCTCATATGGTTCTTGTTCCTCGTGCTCTGGTTCTTGTTCTGCTTCAGAGGAATCTTCTTCTCCAGCTTTTCTATTTATCTGTACCGTAGTAGTCTCTTTCAAAGTGCTGTCATCTTGTTCTCTTTGCAGTTCATTTTCTGCAAATATCACATCTCTGCTGACAATAAGCTTGTGGGCAGTGGGATCCCACAAAGCGATACCCTTAACACGTCGTCGCATAACCCAAGAATATGCATTTCTGGATTTTGGATCCAACTTTGTTCTTTCTTGGGAATTGTACATCACATATGCGCAGGACATCCGAACACATGAAGATAAGAATAATCTGCTTTGGTTTTCCATTCCACATCTCCATTGGTGTCTTCAAACCAATTGCAGTTGATGGCGACCGATTTATCACGTAATGTGCGGTTTTGATCAAGCTTTCGCCCATAAAGACTTGGCTAGACCTGCAGTTCGCAACATAGCTCTTGTTCTTTCTAGGAGAGTTCTATTCATCCGCTCTGCTACACCATTTTGCTGAGGTGTGTATGCAACAGTAAATTGCCTTTTAATACCCTCTTGCTTGCAAAATGTGAGAAAATTACCATCTGTATATTCTCCTTCATTGTCTGTCCTCAAGCACTTGATCCTCTTTCCGGATTCAAGTTCTACTCTTGCTTTAAAGTCTTTGAAGATTGGAAACACATCTGACTTCTTCTTGATTGGGTACACCCATAATCTCCTGGAGAAATCATCAATGAATGATACAAAGTATTTTGCTCCTCCTAAGGACATTTCTGGTGACTCCCACACATCAGAATGAATCAAGTCTAGTATGCGCTTGCTTCTAGCAGTTGATCTATCAAACTTTAATCTGTGCTTGCTTGCTTGTAACACATTGCTCACAAAGAGGTAAGTTTACCGATTTGAGCCCGGGAAGGAGATCACGTTCCGTGAGAATCTTCAAACCACGTTCCGACATATGGCCTAATTTGCGATGCCACATTATCGTTGATTCTTCTTGGCCTGCTAATGCAACAGATGCATCTGCCATTTGAAGTGTATCTCCCACAAGCATGTATAGATTTGCCGCAATTTTTTCTGCTTTCATCACCACTAGAGCACCCTTAACAACCTTCAAGATCCCACCTTCAATGAGTCTTGCACCCGAGGTCATCCAATTGCCCAATAGACAATAAATTCTTCTTTAAACCTTTCACATGTCGTACCACTTGAATTGTGCGAACAAGACCATCGTGTAATTTTATTTTGACAAGTACTAACTCCAAAGAATCTCCAAGGCATGATCATTTCCCATGAATACAGATCCTTCTGAGATAGGTTCATAAGTACTAAACCAATCTCGTTGTGAAGTCATGTGCCATGTTGCTCCTGAATCCATAATCCAAACATCATTGAGCTGTTTTCCGCCTTTGGAACCAATTGCTACTTCGCTGTAAAGGATTTCTCCATCATCAGAGGTACTCGCAACACATCCTTGAGATGTTGTTGCTTCAGGAGCTTTATCTGCATTTTTCTTGTTGTGCCAACAATCTTTCTTCAAGTGCCCTCTCATGCCACAAAGGTAGCATTTGAAGTTCTTCCTTCTTCGTGACTTTGATCTACTCTGATTTCGGCTCCCACTAGAGCCACGTTCCGTTGATCTTCCTCTCATCATCGACAAAGCCTCTGCTTGCTGTGAGCTTTCCAATCTGTCTTCCTTGTTCTTCCGCCTGGATTCTTCTTCAAGAATAGCAGGAACAACGTCATCAAATCGAAGATTATCAACAACATTATTATTTGTTATGTTGATGATGAGTTGATCATAAGAGTCAGGTAGACTTTGAAGTAGAAGCTCTGCACGTTCATTTTCCACCATGTTGTATTCTGATGCTGTAAGCTGAGAAAATAACGTGTTCAGATTGTTGATGTGATCCAGTACTTTCATGGATTCACTCATTCGAAGTGTATAAAGCCTCCTTTTTAAGAATATTCGGTTGTGAAGTGACTTGACCTCGTACAATTTGGTGAGAGCATCCCAAATTTCCTTCGCCGTCCTTTTTTCTGCAACACTTGACAAAACTGAATCCGCCAAAGCTAGATGCAGGATGCCAACAGCATTATCATCCATCTCCTTCCACTTGTCATCAAGTATCCCAGTGGGTCTGCCTTCAATTGCTGCTAAGCAATTGTCCTTCCTCAAGATTGCCTTTATCTTCAGTTTCCATAAGGAGAAATTACTCCCATTGAACCTCTCAATCTCATATTTTGTCGCCATGGTTTTACACCAAATAATTTTCAACTGAACCGGCTTGCACTATTTCACCGTGAATAGTACCGTATACGTGAACAGTATTGTACGTATTACCGTATACTAGAACAAATCCAGTATGCGTTAACAATTACTGTAAAAGTATACAACTACACGTATGAATAGTCACCGTGAATAGTATCCGCAGCGTGAATAGTGCCGTATTCTGGAATAGTGACCGTAGACCGTGAATAGTGTACCAGGCAAGTTCCCAGGAAAGAGAGGTGGGTCACTAATGGACACGCTTAAATACCAAGTCTTTCCTAGCCAGAACTTTTCTAGACATACACTCCCACACTACCACACTTTAATTCCAGCAACAAGAATAATTCTTTTCTGATGTGGAAGATCAGTCAATACTGCGACCACAGAGCATACTAAGAATTTTCTTCTGACCCTTGTACCGTAATAACCGAGAGCTCTGATACCACTATTGGGTACCAGAGTTATAGAAAACAGTATCACGCAACTAAAATAGAGTTGAGAAAAGAGGAACTGACACACAATATTTAACGTGGAAAAAACCCCTTTAATGATGAGGGAAAAAACCACGGACAAGAGTAGAAAAAGTTTTTACTATGAGGAAGAAATTACAAGACCTCTCTCTAAATATAAGGAGAGAACTATACAAGAGAAAGAAGAGAAATTTTGGGATGATTTAAAACATAGACTTAAGCCTCTATATATAGGCTTTCTAAAGCCTCCATGTTCAATGCCAGATATATGCAGATCGGGTCAACGCACCACCATTTTCCCTGCACAATATGGTATCTCCATGGCCTTTCTCGATGTGGGGAATAGATGTCATTGGACCAATTAACCCCAAAGCTTCCAATGGTCATCGCTTCATCTTAGTAGCAATTGACTATTTTACCAAATGGGTAGAAGCATCTTCATATGCCACAATCACTCAAAAGGTATTTTCGAAATTCCTCAAGAGGGACATTGTCTGCAGATATGGAATTCCAGAGAGTATAATCACAGATAATGCTGCCAATCTCAATGGTGGTGAGATACAAAAGTTTTGTGAAAAGTTCAAAATCAAGCATCATAATTCGGCTCCCTATAGGCCCCAGATGAATGGTGCAGTTGAGGCAGCAAATAAGAATGTCAAGAAAATTGTAGCAAAGATGGTCGTGAACTATAAGGATTGGCATGAAATGTTACCCTATGCTTTGCACGCATATCGTACCAATATACGATCAAGTACTGGGGCAACACCTTTCTCTTTGGTGTATGGAATGGAAGCTGTCTCTCCCATAGAAATTGAGATTCCGGCTTTGAGGGTCTTGATGGAGGCAGAATTAGAGGAATCTGAATAGGTAAAAACTCGGTATGAGCAGTTGAATATGATAGAAGAAAAAAGACTAGCAGCTATTTGCCATGGACAATTGTATCAAAGTAGAATGGCCAGAGCCTTTGACAAGAAAGTTCGTCCTAGAGAGTTCTGTTCAGGAGATTTAGTTTTAAAGAAAATTCTCCCAAATCAAGAAGATGCCAGGAGGAAAGTGGGCTCCGAAGTTATGAAGGCCCTTACATAGTCAAGCATGCATTTTCGGGAGGGCATTAATTTTACAGAACATGGACGGAGAAGAATTGCCAAGACCCATAAACACTGATGCCGTTAAGAGATTTTATGCCTAAAAAAAAAGAAAAAAGCTCGTTAGGTTGAAAACCCAGAAGGGCGGCCTAAGCAAAAGTTAGAGCAATTGAAAAAATAAAAAAGAGAGAAAAGAGCCCGTTAGGTTGAAAACCTGAAAGGGGCGTCTAAGCAAAAGTTATGACAAATAAATAGGCAAAATCTCAAAGAAAGTGGGCCTGAAACCCTTCGAGGGATTCACCAAACTGGGGCAATTTTCGATGTGCGTCCAATCAGTTACACATGGGCAAGTTGTTTGCATCAAATTGGCTAAACTAGGGCAAAATTGCTGAAGGATTAAGGGAAAAATGCGCTGAAGAAAGTAGCAACAGAGTCAGTGGTTGAATTATCAAACGATTGTAGGGAATCAATTGAATGAGGAATAGAGATGCACTACACTCCACTCACCCCACTCACTCCACTCACTTGCACTACACTCCACTCACTCCACTCACGTAGCTCACTTTCTCACCCCCACACACATTTTTTTTTTCTCTCTTCACCTCTCTTCCACGTTCTCACACTACACACATTTTTTTAATTTTATTCCTCCAACATATCAAACCCACCGCCACCCACATTTTTTTTTTCTCATCATGCATTGCACTCACTTTCTCACGTCCCCACATATGCCCACTTCCATTTTCTTCACCTATAGCCACCAATAATTGTCCACCTTGCTCCACCATTTTTACTCCACTATCACACAACCTACTGCATCCCACCCATATTCCATTTTTTTTTTTGTTTTGTTCTCACCTACACCCACCAAGCACTATCTAAATTATCATTCTCATCCTCCACTTCCCCATGGACCGTAGCACCTATCTCCACCCTTCGATTTCACTATATAACCATCCTTCACCATCTCCATTCCCCATCTCCACTCTCCTTCATCATGTCCTCATCCCTCACTAATAGCAACCGTAGCAACCCTCTCCATCAACTCATCTTCACCTTCCAACCCACCACGTCACACCCGTAGCAACCAACCCAGCTAACCACCTTCCACCTCACCATGCATCACGTGTCCAGCCCTTCACCGTGAAGCCACCTTCACCGTCCAGCCCCTCACCGTGAAGCCCACCACGTGAAGCCATCTTCACCGTTCTCCATAGCCAACTAACCACCAAGCCTCCATCCAAACCACCATAACACACACAGCGCACCGTCGGAGCCAAAGCCGCAAGCCATCCCTACGTCAAGACACCGTCGCGAACTTGCACTGCACCCGACGAACTTGAGCCGCACCGCACCGAGCCACCGTCCCACATCCGCCCAGTCCCACCTCGTCTCGCTGTTACTCCCCAACGAGACCCTGTGTCCCCGTTTATGCTTTATTCCTCCATTTTGCGTGTTTTCTGTGTGCTTCATTTTAAATCTTGGTTTCTTTTATTATATATACATATATATATTCATGTTTTCTGTTGGCTTTATTAAAGTATTGTTTCTGTTTTTTATGTATATATACATATGTAAGTTTGGGCTACTAAAAAACAGCCCACCAACGTGGGTTGATTTAATTTTGGTCTTTAAAATAAAAAAATATAATATATTCATATAAAAAAACGTATAAGAGAAGAGATGGGAAATGGTAAAAAAGTAATATAAAAAAACCATAAAAAAACAAAAAAAAAGAATTGGTATAAATTGTTTTTTAGTAGCCCAAACTTACATATGTATATATACATAAAAAAACAGAAACAATACTTTAATAAAGCCAACAGAAAACATGAATATATATATGTATATATAATAAAAGAAACCAAGATTTAAAATGAAGCACACAGAAAACACGCAAAATGGAGGAATAAAGCATAAACAGGGACCGGGTCTCGTTGGGAGTAACAGCAGAGACGTGGTGGACCGGCTGGATGTGGGACGGTGGCTCGGTGCGGTGTGCCTCAAGTTCGTCTGCCCCAGGTGCAAGTTCGCGACGGCAGGCCGACGTAGGGATGGCTTGCGGCTTTGGCTCCGACGGTGCGCGGTGGCTGTTATGGTGGTTTGGATGGAGGCTTGGTGGTTAGTTGGCTATGGAGAACGGTGAAGATGCCTTCACGTGGTGGGCTTCACGGTGAGGGGCTGGACGGTGAAGGTGGCTTCACGGTGAAGGGCTGGACACGTGATGCATGGTGAGGTGGAAGGTGGTTAGCTGGGTTGGTTGCTACGGGTGTGACGTGGTGGGTTTGAAGGTTGGAAGGTGAAGATGAGTTGATGGAGAGGGTTGCTACGGTTGCTATTAGTGAGGGGATGAGGACATGATGAAGGAGAGTGGAGATGGGGAATGGAGATGGTGAAGGATGGTTATATAGTGAAATAGAAGGGTGGAGATAAAAGGTGCTACGGTCCATGGGGAAGTGGAGGATGAGAATGATAATTTAGATAGTGCTTGGTGGGTGTAGGTGAGAACAAAACAAAAAAAAAAAATGGAATATGGGTGGGATGCGTAGGTTGTGTGATAGTGGAGTAAAAATGGTGGAGCAAGGTGGACAATTATTGGTGGCTATAGGTGAAGAAAATGGAAGTGGGCATATGTGGGGACGTGAGAAAGTGAGTGCAATGCATGATGAGAAAAAAAATGGAGTGGGTGGCAGGTGGGTTTGATATGTTGGAGGAATAAAATTAAAAAATGTGTGTAGTGTGAGAACGTGGAAGAGAGGTGAAGAGAGAAAAAAATGTGTGTGGGGGTGAGAAAGTGAGCTACGTGAGTGGAGTGAGTGGAGTGTAGTGCAAGTGAGTGCAGTGAGTGGGGTGAGTGGAGTGTAGTGCAAGTGAGTGGAGTGAGTGGGAAATGTGTTAAAGAGTGATTTTTTTATTTAATTTTTGTTTTTTATCTTTTTTTAAATTATTATATTTTTTTTCTTTTTTTTTTTTTAAATCCGGTCAAAATTGGGTGTTCACAGTATGTGGATGACATTATTATCTCTGGGGACGACTTGGTTGAGCGACAGTTGCTAAAGGAAAAATTAGCAACTGAGTTTGAGATGAAGGATCTTAGGAGACTAAAGTATTTCCTTGGGATTGAAGTTGCCTACTCCAAACAAGGCATCTTTATTTCCCATAGAAAATATGTTCTTGATCTTCTCAAATAAACTGGTAAGCTGGGTTGCAAGTCTACTGGTGTTCCCATTGAGCAGAATCACAGAATAGGGAATTATGAAGAGAGTCCCAAGGTGGATAAAGCTTGATATCAGAAGTTAGTAGGGAAGTTGATATACTTAGCACACACTAGGCCAGATTTGGCATATGCTGTCAGTGTTGTTAGCCAGTTTATGCATGACCCAAGGGTAAGACACTTACAGGTTGTGGACAGAATTCTACAGTATCTTAAAACTACACCTAGAAGAGGGTTACTATTCAAGAAAGGACAAAGTTTATCCATGAAAGTATATACAGATGCTGATTATGGAGGATCAGTCATTGATAGAAGGTCAACCTCTGGTTATTGTACGTTTTTAGGGGGAAACTTAGTAACTTGGAGAAGTAAAAAGCAAAATGTGGTAACTCGGTCAAGTGCAGAAGCTAAATTTCGGGCTATGGCACAAGGAATCTGTGAAGAGCTATGGATGAAGATTATATTGGATGATCTGAAGATAAAGTATGAGACCCCTATGAAATTGCTCTGCGACAATAAGTTTACCATTAGCATTGCTCACAACCCGGTTTAGCATGACAGAACAAAGCATATTGAGATAGACCGGCACTTTATCAAGGAGAAGTTAGATAGTGGATTGATAACCACAGCATATGTTCCCTCTAAATTGCAGATTGTTGACGTGTTGACTAAAGGGTTATCCACGGAGAGGTTCCAAGATCTTACTAGCAAGTTGGGAATGATAGATATCCATTCACCAGCTTGAAGGGGAGTGTTGTAACCGTCTCCTTTATGTGTATTTATGTTTAATTATTGTAAATTATTATAAATATCATTAGTTGCCATAGGTCAGGTTGTATATTTTAGGAAAATAGTTATTGCTATTGATTGTCCTGAAGTCTATATATTGTAAGAAACTATGTACAAAAGTGATCAAGAAATAATATACAGTTTTACCCTTTCTAGTCTATTCTTTAAGAAGACTACACAACAGACCATAGAGGCCTATACTGATGCTGACTGGGGAGGATCAGTCATGGATAGGAGATCTACATCAGGCTATTACACATTTGTTTGGGGTAACTTAGTTACATGGCGTAGCAAAAAACAAAATGTTGTGGCAAGGTGCAATGCTGAAGCTGAATATAGAGCCATGGCTCAAGGAGTTTGTGAAATGTTATGACTGAAGAGAATCCTTGAAGAGTTGGGAACTCCTATTAGTCTACCATTGAAACTATACTGCGACAATAAGGCAACTATAAGCATAGCACAAAACCAGTACAGCATGACCGCACTAAGCATGTGGAAATTGATAGACACTTCATTAAAGAAAAGGATGATGAGAAAGTTATTTGCATGCCATTTGTTCCAACTGCACAACAAGTGGCTGATATTCTCACTAAAGGAATCTCTCGGCCTAAGTATGAACTTCTTGTGAGCAAGTTGGGCATGACAGACATCTATGCACCAACTTGAGGGGGGGTGTCGAATCTAGTAGAGGAATCTGTCCAGATTTATTGGTACCAGTTTAGGAGAAATAAATCTGAATCAAATCAATTCAGATATGTTTAGGAAGTTTTTATCTTTATTATTTGTTTCCTGTTTTATTTGTTTCCTATTTTCTCTCCTGATTTGTAGGAGATTTGTTTTCTGTTTATTTCCTTATTTGTAGCAGAATTGGTTATTCAATTCTGCATAAATACCTTATGTACGGTGCGCTATTGATTCATTGAGAAATAAAATATTTTCTCTCAAAACCTATACTTTCCCTTGCAAATTAATACAAGTAAATAGCATAAACACCACAGCGACATACCTGCCATTTGTTGCGGCTTCGCTTCCCCTTGCCTAAGGCATTAAGCTCCTCAACTTTATGCTCTTGATATCTGTCTCTTAACAACTCTTCCCAGTAATTTGTTCTTTCTGAACTGCTCACAGAAGATTTATTCTCCATTGCTCTTTTTCGTGCCTCCTCTGCCGCAGCCTCAACTTCATCAATGTACTCGAAATTTGCCACCTTGAACATATAATCCATTTAGTCAATGAAAAGCAAAGAACCCAAACAGAAACCCAAAAGAATGAGCAAAGAGATTCTGTGCAGTTATTTGTAGTGATAAAAGAAAAATTGATGTTGATAGATAAGGAAAAGTAATGGGGGTTGAATTTCCGACCAACAAGAACTACAGTCACTTTCCCAGTCACATAACTTTTTCCTGGATCCCGAAGTATGAAACAGTACCATGAGGAACAGTTTTATTTTTGATAGAAACCATTAAGGACAATTGTACTTCTGGATTAGGCACTAATGACCACCATAAAAATTATTACGAATGATATGAGTTCATTTTTGCACTTACACTTCCTTAAGTTATCAATTAGCTAAATATCCAATATTCAAAAATATTAAGCTCAAGTAGCTCTAGGCCAAGAGAAAATTCATTTCACAAATATAATAAAGAAGGGAAGAAACTATCACTTTAACAGTCAAAACGATTTTAATTGCAAGATTAAAAATAAAATAAAAGATGTTTTATTTCCAACAACCCATTCAGATTGTGCCCTAATTAAGCATTGATATAATAAGAACATGTTGCAATTAGAGCACTACAAAGATTGAAAGAGAAAGAAATTTAAAAAGAACAGAGGAGAACAAAATAAATGAATTAAGAATCCTAAAGTAAGGTCTCTATCCAAGAAAACAAGAAATAAAAGAAACAGAATCCAATGAACTAAGAAATGCAAGTACTAGAATTTTTAAGCAAATCATGCCCACAGCGAGGTAACATGAGTCATGACACATGGTGATTGAAAAGATAAAATTCCATTACCCAAGGAAAATAAATTATAATGATGAACCAAAGGAGTTTACAATTTTCCTACAGCATATATAAAATGAGCACCAAACATCAAATATAAGATTTCATGGTAAGATAATGAGGCTTGAAAGTTCAACAAAGAAGAACAATAAGACTTCAAGGGATTAAGAGAATGCACTGTTAAAGAGAAGAGGAAGATGAAAAATATATGTCAAGAACCAACTCTTCCAAAATCTTGAGTTGTTGGGTGAAGACTTATGAGCAGTTTTTTATATTCAACATTTCTCCTCATGCAAGAGACCTTTTGACTTAAAAGTGTGGACAACGCACAGGCCCACGCTACCTTGTGTTGAGTTTCAACTTTTATTTAGAAGAATGGGAGTGGCAAGGATCTAACTCTTAACAACTTGGTCATAGAGGCTCTGATACCATGTCATGAATCAACTCTCCCAAAAGCTTAAGCTGTTAGGTGAAGGCACATGAATGGTTTTATATCTCTAACAATATATAAGCAGAATAATGCATGTACTTCAGGATGAGGATGCAGAAAACAAGAATTCACTGGAACCGAAACCTCATATAATCATTGTATGGATGGCTGCAAATTCCAAAGACAAACACAGATACACTCATACACACTGTGAAGTTAAACAATCATGACCAATGGTTTGCACTTTGCAATAGTAGTGTTCTCATAATAAAACAAATTAATCCAAAATAGGCATTTGTGAAGAGAAAGTAAAGTGGAACCAAAGTTAATCAGGAAAATATATCAAAACTATTTATGCAGGCATAGACCACTCCAATTTTCCTTTTAATTGACTTATGTGTATCCATGTATGTCTTTATATGTCTATATACATATATTGCCTTAAAATGACAAATAATGGAGTAGAAATCAAGTACATCCCAACTCACCACAAACCAAAGTGGAGCAATCAAGGTGGAATAAACATTGGGAGCACAAAAATGTATATGCATGATTATAGAGTCAACCTTAAAGGCCTTCAGAAATCCATCTTCATCTTCATCCTCCAAAGTAGCCTCTTGATCTCCAACTTGATCACGATCCAGCAATCTATTATGAAGAAATATGAATGAAATCAAATTCTCAAGCATAATCATATTTTATGCTCGAGGAGTAATAGTGCTTGATTACCTGTCTATGGCAACATCATCATAATGAATTTGGCGAGATTTGCCCGCTTCATCATTCTCATCAGCAAATAACTCCTTTGAGCCATACCTTATGATGTCATCCAACTCTTCCTAAGCACAATTAATAATCAAAAGTTACCTTCAAATCTTCAAAAATACTATTTTTAATTGGATATTAGTCCAATTTATTATTAAAAACTTAAAACTTCTAACCAACATTTGACATTGACATTTTAAGGGGAAAAAAATCAATATCTTGAACAAAATGGCATGCATATCTCAGACTCAAATCAAATACACAAAAATATGGAAGGAAACTCTTTACTTAACCTCGCATACTCTTCCCTTCCCTTCCCCTTCATTTTTCTTTTAATTCCTTCCCCTCCCCTCCCTCCTAATTACCAAACATACCCTTAGATGAAAAATTAATTCATGTGTTCCAGTACAAATATAATGGAAAATACCAAGAAGTTAGCCATATTGTTACTAGAAGGTAAATAAACAAGACAGTGAACAGTGACTAAGACAATGACAAATAATGAGCATACATGAATTGGTTTCTGCAATCTTAGTCATATCAGTAGTTTTAAAAAAACAAAAGCAAAAGAAGCAAGAAGATAGCAACTAATCAATCTGAATTACATAGAAGTGACTTTGGCAATGAGACTGAAAACTGTTGTCTTCAGTTTTCACAACTGCCTTTATTTTTCAGAAAATAACTATTTACCTGGTTAATATTTTGAGCCTTTAGCCTCCCTACAACTAGGTGTTCTAACACCATTTTCTTCTTTGTCATCTGCATCATCCTTTCTTCAATTGTTCCTCGTGTTATAAGCCTATAAATCATCACCTATGACACAAGAACTACTATGACATTTCAAGTTGTTGGAATTAGTAGCAATTAATTCAGATTCATGAAGCTAACAATTCATGTACCTAGTTTATATCTATGCATGTACTTAGGAAATAGTTGTCATTAATATCTTTGTAAACATAAATTGTATTTATGATCAAGTGTATATAAATATCAATGTGCTGAGTGCATCTTCACGGCAGCATTTTCACAAACACTATTGTCTAAATTATATCCAAGTCTTTTAATATGATATCAAGAGCAGGTTCATGTGTCCTTTGAAGGTTTCTGCCTCTGGTCCAGCAGAATCCTTGCACCTTCAACCTTTATCCTTGTACGAAGTCTTCGGCCTCTGGTTCGTCTGTCCTTCAACACTGTCCCAATCAAACAACACCTCTCAAGAGCAAAAGTCACTCCGAAAGTCACTGTCCCGACCAACTCAGTCTCCACTGTCACCAGAAATAGCCTCAGAAGTCTCCGATCGGCCTTCCCACCAAGCGGCGTCACCGGAAAACCCGCCACACGCCGCCACTCGCATCCACGCGCCGTTGTCTTCCCAGTACTGTTCATGCACTATTTTTCATACCGTTGCTCGGGAACCGTTTACATCACCGTTTCAACTGTTCCGTCACCGTTCGTTCTTGTTCCATCCCGTTTGTTCCGTTCCATACCGTTCCGTTCTTACTCATTCATTACCGGTCCGCCAAAAACCACCGCGACCGCCCGAACCGTTCGCCTCGACCTCCTCTCGTCTGTCTAGCTGGTCAAAATTCACTTTTCGGTTGTTTGGAAAAATGGGTCATCCTCAATGCACATATTGCAAGCAAATGGGTCACACTAATAATACTTGTTACTCTCTTCATGGCTTTCCCGAAAATCACCAATGTTGAAATGGTCAAGGAAAAATTTTCCGAAGTCGAGTACCAAGGGTATCTTCAATTGAAAGCGCCCATCGGCCTCGTGGGTCTACCGCCATGGTGTTCATGACTCCGCAGCCTTCATATCTCAATCCGATAACAATCAAAATCTTTGGATAATTGATTTAGGTGCCTCTGATCATATTGCTGGTAATCGTTCTTTATTCTCCTCCATATCTTCTCCTAAATTTCCTCACTTCATTACTCTTGCGGATGGTTCTAAGGTCAGTGCCAAAGGAATCGGTCATGTTTCTGTCACTTCTTCTATAACTTTAAAATCAATTTTGTTTATACCTGGCTTCCCTTTTAATTTGATCTCCCTTAGTCAACTTACTCGATCTCTAAACTGCTTAGTAACTTTTGATGCTGGTTCTTTTACTATACAGGAACGTGGTACGGGTCGGATGATTGGTGTAGGACATGAATCACATGGTCTTTATTACCTCCAATCAGCTCCCTCTCTAAGTTGTACTGTAGTCGAGTCTCCAAATCTTCTTCATGAACGATTGGGCCATCCAAGTTTGTCAAAATTGAAGCAAATGGTACCGAATCTTGCAAAAATGTCATCATTGAACTATGAGTCGTGTCAATTAGGCAAGCATGTTCGCTCTTCCTTTCCCAGCAAAGTTGAAAGCCGAGTTGATTCCCCTTTTTCAGTTATCCATTCAGATATATGGGGACCGAGTCGTGTGTCTTCTAATGGCTTTCGATATTTCGTTACCTTTATTGATGAATTCTCTCGGTGCACTTGGGTTTTCTTAATGAAAGTACGATCTGAACTTTTGTCTATTCTCACCACTTTTGTTAATGAGGTCAAAACCCAATTCGGTAAGACAATCAAAATCCTTAGAAGTGATAATGCAAAAGAATACTTTTTTTTTTGCTTTTTTTTTTTTGTCATCACAAGGCATTCTCCATCAATCCAGTTGTCCTCATACCCCTCAACAGAATGGCATAGCTGAAAGGAAGAATAGACATCTTGTTGAAACTGCTCGGACCTTGTTATTTCATGCGAATGTACCTGTCCGACATTGGGGAGATGCAGTTTTGACAGCCTGTTATTTAATTAATCGGATGCCATTGTCCTCTCTTGATCATAAAATATCACATTCCATTTTATTCCCTAAAGAGCCACTATTTCAAGTCGCTCCACGGATATTTGGATGCACTTGTTTTATTCATGACTTGTCTCCAGGTCTTGATAAGTTTGCTGCCCGAGCCATCAAATGTGTCTTTTTGGGATATTCCAGGTTATAGAAGGGTTACAAGTGTTACTCCCCTGTGCAGAATCGTTATTACATTTCTACAGATGTAACGTTCTTCGAAGAAAAGTTTAACTTCTCACCATCGACAGTTGAGTCTCATACTATTCAAGAGGTCTTTCCGATTCCTTATCTTGGTCCATCACCTTCCCTTTGTCAATCTGTTTCGACTACGGATATTCCCGACAATCCCCACTCGAGCAATCTCAAAGGTCACCCATCATATATCGTCGTCGTCCACGTGTTGCTAATACTGAGTAACTGGAAGGCACCGAAAGACCAAATTGAATCATGTCCTGCTCCAGCGAATGACCCTACAACGGACCTACCTGAAGGAAACCTTGACTTGCCCATTGCTATTAGGAAAGGTACTTGGTCAACCCGGAATCCTCATCCTATTTATAATTTTTTAAGTTATCATCGTCTTTCTCCCTCTTACTATTCCTTTGTGTCATCCTTATCTTCTGTTTCTATTCCTAAACATGTTCATGAGGCACTTGATCATCCAGGATGGCGACAAGCCATGATTGATGAAATGCAGGCACTTGAGCACAATGGTACTTGGGAGTTGGTTCCCCTTCCTTTTGGCAAGAAACCTGTTGGATGCCGCTGGGTGTATGCTATTAAGGTTGGCCCAGATGGACAGATTGATCGTCTCAAGGCTCGTCTGGTGGCCAAAGGTTATACACAAATTTATGGTCTTGACTATGGAGACACCTTTTCCCCAGTGGCAAAAATTACTTCTGTTCAACTGTTTCTTGCCATGGCTGTCATTCGTCATTGGCCATTATATCAGTTAGATATCAAAAATGCCTTTCTTCATGGTGAACTCGAAGAAGAAATTTACATGGAGCAACCGCCTGGCTTTGTTGCTCAGGGGGAGTCTGGATTAGTCTGCAGACTACGACGATCCCTCTACGCGCTTAAACAATCTCCACGAGCTTGGTTTGGGAAATTTAGTTCTGTTGCCCAGGATTTTGGACTAAAACATAGTAAAGCAGATCATTCAGTCCTCTATTGTCATACTTCTTCGAATAAATGTGTTTACTTGGTGATTTATGTTGATGATATAGTCATCACAGGAAATGATCACGAAAGAATCTCTCAACTTAAGGAACATCTCTCCAGCCATTTTCAAACCAAGGATTTGGGGAAGTTAAAATATTTCCTTGGCATTGAAGTTGCTCAGTCAAGTAATGGGATCACAATCTCACAAAGAAAGTATGCATTGGACATACTTACTGAAACCGGTATGTTGGATTGTAGGCCCATTGATAGCCCTATGGATCCAAATCAGAAATTACTACCTAGTCAGGGGGAGCCTTATTCTGATCCAGAAAGATATCGAAGATTGGTTGAAAAATTTATCTACCTCACTATTACTAGACCAGATATCACCTTTGCAGTTGAGGTAGTAAGTCAGTTCATGCAATCCCCTCATACTGATCATTGGGATGCAGTGATACGAATTCTGAGATATATCAAAAAGACACCGAGACAAGGGCTACTTTATGAAGACAAAGGAAACACCAAAATAGTTGGGTATTGCGATGTAGATTGGGCAGGATCACCAATTGACAGACGATCTACTTCAGGATATTGTGTTTCTATTAGAGGGAATGTTGTCTCTTGGAAAAGCAAAAAACAAAATGTTGTTGCATGATCTAGTGCAGAAGCATAATATAGGGCTATGGCTACAGCCACTTGTGAACTTATTTGGATCAAACAACTTCTTCAAGAATTGAAGTTTGGAGACACCCAACAGATGAAGTTGTGTTGTGATAATCAAGCTGCCCTTCATATAGCTTCTAATCCAGTGTTTCATGAAAGAACTAAACATATCGAAATTGATTGTCATTTTGTTCGTGAGAAGGTTCTTTCTAAGGAAATTAGTACTGAATCTGTTAGCTCTAATGATCAACTGGCAGATATCTTCACAAAATCTCTAAGGGGGCCGAGAATTCAATATATTTGTTCCAAGCTTGGAGCATTTGATTTATATGCTCCAGCTTGAGGGGGAGTGTTGGAATTAGTAGCAATTAATTCAGATTCATGAAGCTAACAATTCATGTACCTAGTTTATATCTATGCATGTACTTAGGAAATAGTTGTCATTAATATCTTTGTAAACATAAATTGTATTTATGATCAAGTGTATATAAATATCAATGTGCTGAGTGCATCTTCACGGCAGCATTTTCACAAACACTATTGTCTAAATTATATCCAAGTCTTTCAATACAAGTCAACAACAATAATCAACTATGTATTAATGAAAAACAGGCTGCAACCTTGTTAGTTTGTCCAAGTCGATGAGCTCTAGCCATAGCTTGTAAATCAGCATGAGGGTTCCAATCACTATAGAATGACAGTTTGATCAGCAAATTATAGTGGGAAAAAGAATTGGACTAAATTAGACAATAGCACAAAAATAAAAACTTAATCTTTCAGCATCATATGGATTGTCAGCATAAAAAAAGGACTATAATGAGAGTTACAACTGTTTATCATATGAATATGAGTATACTTCTCCACAGTATTGTAATTTGTATAGATCTATTACACAGAAATGAGCAAAAAAAAAAACTTGTCATGCAAAGCACTTTATACAAGCATTCCAGTTGCTTATGAAGTAAAGTAGGGTAATAGCATAAAAAGATAGAGCATAAGGTAACTTAGCAGTTCACATGTCACATTTATAACTAACATATAATGCCATAAAAAGAAAAAGAAACAAAACAGACAATAGCAATCACCAATAGCAATAAAGAAGGGAATGATAAATTCCTCACATGACAACCACTTAGAGAAAATGGAACAAGGACAATGAATGACTGGTTAGGCACCAAGAGACTTCTACCTTACAGCTACTTTCATTTGTTTTTGCCAGAAGGAAAAACAAATGTATTGAGATAGCAGTTGCCATTGTGGAAGCTGAAGATATCAAGCAAAGATACTAACATCACATATAATAAACTACCTTTAGATTTTTACTCGGAAAAAAAAAGAGAAAACACCTTCCAGACGGTAATAATTTTCATGGCCAATATTATTAATACATATCTTCATTAAAGTATTATTTTAGAAGAAAATGAAAGAAAAAATTGCAGAAATGTAAAGGTTCACCTGTCATATATAATAACTGTGTCAGCTGTTGCAAGGTTTATCCCCAATCCCCCAGCTCTAGTAGAAAGAAGAAAACAATATCTTGAAGAGTTTTTGGCATTAAACCGATCTATCCGTACTTGTCTTTCAGCTCCACCAACCTTGCCATCTATCCTTTCATAATGCCAATGCTAGTGTTTGGAAAGTAAAAGAGAAAAGCAAATTCAATATCATACAGAAAAATTCAACTTTGTGCAGAAACCATAAGGCCAATAACATAGAATAACCTCATATGAATACCTTGTAAGAACAGTATTCTTCAAGCAAGTCCAGCATGTGCTGAAATTGGGAATATATGAGGACTCTATGTCCTTGCTCTTTAAGCTTCACCATCATCTTGTCCAACAATTGCAACTTCCCCGATGATTCCAGTAGCTGTCTGTTGCATAAAAAATGAAATGGGAAAATAGAGTAACTAAATCAACATACGTGGAGTAGCTAAATCTACATACATGGAGTAGCTCAACCAACAACACAGTTAATTATATAATCCAAATTATTCTACAATAATGTGCTTCACCATAAGAACATTAAATACTTCATTTTAGTTATAAAAGTTAACAATTTTCAATAGCACATAAAAACAGAAACAAGATTTAGCACCACATAAGCAGTGCAACCAGTATTTCTAATAGACAACCATAATGGCACTCAGAGATAATAGCATAAGAGCTTACTTGTATGATTCTTTTGCATCGTCAAGGACTGGTTCAACTCCTTGTAACATGTAGGGATGACAGCAGAGCTTACGCAGTTCCATAACAACATTGATAAGAGAAATCTGATTCAAAAACATACAAAACACATAATAGCAATACTGTTAAGATGTTTTGGCTCTTTGCTTATAAGTTATGAAGCTAAGGTCAAGAATAGAACACCAAAAGGTTCAGTTTGCTAAAGCATGAATCTTACTTGTGCACCACCACGGCGAGTTAATATCTGATAATTACGGGTCAAAATTGCCTTATAATATTCTTTCTGTTTGCTGCTTAATTCAACACGTAAAATAAGTTCTTTTTTAGGAGGTAGTTCTGTCATGACATCTTTCTTCACTCCTGTAGGGGCATAAAAAATTTGAATCCACATTTCAGATATTCATATTAATTATTTATAAACAAATTACCAACCACTTAGTTTATTATAAGACCATAGAATGATGAAGCCTCTAAAAGCCTTCTTGTATGCCAAAATTACACCAACCAAATCAAATTATTTGAATCTAAAGTTACTTGTGCACTTCATTTGAAAAAGGGAAGCCAAACAATATTAGTAGGCCCTTCAGTAATTAGACATCAATTTCTTTCTTCAAGAAAAGTCAAGAGATTAAAAAAGCTTCTTGGATCAGTTCCAATATAGATTGTTAGAATATTTGAAAATATCTGAAAATATTTTAGAGTATCATAGATGATCTCTTATGATTTATTTTTTATTTATTCTATTTCCTAATTTATTTCCTTATTTAGTTAGGATTAGGAGTCTAGAATTAATATAAATAGGACCATTGAGTTTGTCTTTTGTATCACATTATCAACACATCAAGTCAATATCAATACTAGTCTATATTCTCTATTTTTCTCCTTCCCTAGCTAAAACCCTTCAATTCAACATAGTATCAGAGTGGTACCATCCTCCATGACCTAGCCTGTCACTTTTGCTGCCGAGTTCCCAAAAATCTGGAACTCCGATTAGCCGCCTTTGATTATCGAGTTCTCCTTTCGACACCCTCTTTCTATATCTTTTCTGGCTAACCGTGTTTCCACTCCGCTTTGCCGGCAAACACCATTTCCGCCACTGTCGTCTAGTGCGAACTCTCTCTTATGGGTTTTTCCCATCGCTGCCACTACCCTCTGCCGCCGACCACCGTCACCTTTTCCGGCTGGCGACCTCACCAGCTGCACCACAGGCCTCCAATCGCCCAACCACTGAAGTTGCACCTCCAGCAGCCTTCTCACGCGCTCCCACGTGCCTCCCCTACTATCTGAGCGTAGATTCACGCGTTGCGCTTCCTCCGGCGAGTGACAGCACGTCCGACAAGCTTTTGGGCAGCCGCTTGTCTCCTCTAATTCGTCTTGGTCTCCTCTACCAGGATCTGCCTTCACCTCCTTCAAATGACCTCTGTGCAGACTTGTACACTCACGCAAAGACATTCAGGTGTATTAGGGTTTCTAATTTTGGCCATTGTACACTGACTCATGGCTGTTTCACCCTCTTTCTAGCTCCTCCACCGTTCGTTTGCCTCACCACACCATCTCTGACCTCTTTTCCAATGCTAGCATAGCATTGAGGGAGAGAATGGGAATAAATCCATCTCTACATATACTTCTGTTGAAAACTATGTCTAGATTCATTGTATAGGCTAACTAAATCATAACCAAAACATGTAATTACGGTAATTACGATCTTTTGTAATCTTTGTATTTATTACAATAACTCTAAATAATTAAGCCTCCATTGTGTAATTCAGACACACAGCTCTCTTTTCTCTCTTTCAACATGGTATCTAGAGCCTAAAGAGAGGCAATCCTAGAACCGTGCACGCCTGGTGAGCCCACTGCTCTCCAGTGAAAATTTTTCTAGCTAACCATTTTTCCATTCCAGTTTGTAGGCCTTTCTCCTTCTGCAATGTCCTCTTTCCAACAGACTCACCGTTGCCCGTCGTTGTCCACCGCCGTCTGCCGCTGCGGTCCAACTTTTCTAGTGACTTTTCTGGCCAGCGACCCCACCACCAGAATCGCCTCTCGCTGCTCGGCCAGAACCGAAAGCCCAACCAAAAATTCCCTCTGACGCACCCACACGTGCCGCCCAAAGACTCTATACGCAGCTCCACCAGCCGCCCTTTCACCAGCGCGTGGCGACGCATGGCCCACCCCCCTCCGGCCGCCGTTTGTTGCGCAGTGATCACCTTTCTCTCCTCTTTCTAGATTTTCTCTTGTCTTTTGTGTTCGTGACCGTTGGTCGAGACCCCTTTTGAATTGGTGCATTGAGGTACTGTTTGGTTGTGTTTTTTGGCCTGCTGTTTACTGATCCATGGCTATTTCTCCCTCCTCAACTGGCTCTAAAGACCTTTTGAAGGCTAAGCATCTTGTTTTCACCAGTTACGTCAGTGTCTCTCTCTCCGCTGACAAATTAGATGACAGTAACTATGATACTTGGGCTTCGGACATCAAACTGTGGCTCAACGGCCAAGGCTATGAAGAGCACCTCATCACAAAGCTTGAGTCTGTTCCCGACGCTGACAAATCAAGGTGGAAGAAGGTTGATGCCTAGTTATGCAGTGTCATCAAATCCACTATTCATCCCTCCCTCAAGCAGATCTTCCGCACTCATATTACCTGTGAATCTGTTTAGGAGCAGGCCAAGGTTCTTTACACCAATGACACTCAACGACTATATGGGGTGTGTCATAACCTCATGAGTTTTGTTGCTCCTCAGAAGTTTGATGGTCCTATGTCGGCCTATTTGGGGAAGGTCCATAGTGCTCTCCATGATTTCAATGAGTTGTTGTCCCTTGCTGATACCCTATCGAAGGAACTCGAGTAACGCAGTACCTTCTTCATGCTCATGACCTTGTATGGTTTGCCTCCAGAATATTTTGCCAATCGTGATCAAATTTTGGGTTCTCCCACTATCCCTACTCTGAGCACGGCTTGGTCCACTTTACTCCGGGTCCCAGCCAAGCAGCCCTCTGATTCTGTTGTTGCTCCAGCTTCAGTTGATGCCTCTGTCCTGGTCTCCTAGAGCAACAATCGTGGTCGTTCTCTTTCTAGCAACTCGGGTAGACCCCGTCTGAAGTGTGATCATTGCAACAAGCTGGGACATACCATTGATAAATGTTGGATTTTACATGGCTGCCCTCCCTGGGCTGCCAATGTTGCCCAGACTGCTGCTCCGAGTCCACCTGAGCCCTTAACCCAACCAACCGCATCTCTCGTTGCCTATGCAGATTTTTTGAAGTAGGTTGAGCAACATCAAGCCTCTAGTTCCACTACATCTACTGAGCATACTGGTAATGCATTTGCTTGTCTCTCTCAGTCACCATCCTTGGGTCCTTGGATCCTTGGATCCTTGATTTTGGTGCCCTTGATCACATCTCTGGTAATAAGCACCTTTTCTCCAAAATTTCTACTTCTGATTATTTACCTATCATCACTTTAGCAAATGGTTCCCAAACACGGTCGCAAGGGATTGGCACTGTCCATCCCCTCCCTTCCCTGTCTGTTGACTCCGTGCTTTATGTTCCTGAGGGTCCTTTTAATTTATTGTCCATCAATCATTTGATCCATTCTTTAGATTGTAACATTACATTCACTAAAGACTGTCATTTTGCAAGACTGCAGTTCAGGACAGATGATTGGCGCCGGATGTGAGTCCAATGGCCTCAACCAGCTCTCTGGCACCACTTGTGTTTGCTTTGTCACGGATTCCCCTCTCACCATCCATGCTCAGTTAGGTCATCTGAGCCTTTCCAAACTATAGAGAATGGTCCCAAGTTTTTCTAAGTTATCTAGTTTACCTTGTGAGTCGTGTCAACTTAGGAAACACACCCGTAGTTCGTTTCCTGACAGAGTCTGTCATCGAGCTCTGCCTCCCTTTACTTTAGTCCTAATCGTATCGATTCTACTTTGGGTTCAAAATACTTTGTTACTTTCATTGATGAATGTTGAAAGAGAGAAAAGAGAGAGACATATGAAGAAACCGTGTGTTTCAACTACACAACGGAGGCTGAATATATACTCAATAAGTAATAACTAATTACACAATTTACATGATGTGAGACTAACAGTTGTACTACTAATTACACCTAATTACATATGTTTCCAACACTCCCCCTCAAGCTGGAGCATATAAATCATATGCACCAAGCTTGTTACACAAATAACTTATTCGTGGACCTCTCAGAGACTTGGTGAAGACATCTGCTAGCTGATCATTTGAGTTGACAAAGTTTGTGGTGATGTCTCCTGATAGAATCTTTTCCCTGATGAAATGACAGTCAACCTCAATATGTTTGGTCCTTTCATGAAACACTGGATTGGAAGCTATATGCAAAGCAGCTTGATTGTCACATATGAGTGTCATTTTCATAACCTCGTCAAATTGAAGTTCTTTGAGGAGTTGTTTCAACCAAATGAGTTCACAAGTGACTGAGGCCATAGCTAGGTATTCTGCTTCTAAGACTAGATCTTGCAACTACATTTTGCTTCTTACTTTTCCAAGAAACTAGGTTGCCTCCAATGAGTATACAATAAAGAAGTGGATCGTCGTCGTCAATAGGAGAACCCCCTTGGTCAACATCCGAGTATCCAACGACACGAGTATGTCCCTTATCTTCATAGATGAGGCCTTTTCCAGAGCTCGCTTTAATATACTTTAGGATGCGAATCACTGCATCCCAATGTGCATCACAAGGTGAATTTAGAAACTGACTTACTACACTAACCGCAAAGGAGATGTCAGGACGGGTAACAGTGAGGTAGTTCAGTTTTACAACTAACCTTCTATATCTTCCTGGATCCGAGAATAGCTCCCCCTGATTTGGTAAAAGTTTAGCATTCGGATCCATAGGAGTGTCGACAGGCTTTGCATTCAACAGACCTGTTTCCTCAAGAATGTCCATGGCATACTTCTTCTGTGAAATTACTATACCATCATTGGATTGTGCCACCTCTATTCCCAAGAAGTATCGAAGTTTGCCAAGATCTTTGGTCTGAAAGTGATGACCAAGATATTGTTTTACCTGAATTATGCCATGGTGATCACTGCCGGAATAACAATGTCGTCGACATATACAATCAAATAAATACACCCTTGAGTGAATGGCGATAGAAACAGACAGTGGTCGGCCTCACCGCGTGTCATACCAAACTGCTGAACTACAAGACTAAATCGGCCAAACCAAGCCCTAGGAGACTGTTTAAGGCCATACAAAGATTTGTGAAGACGACAAACTAGTCCGAGAAGACTCCTCCCGAGCAACAAACCCGGTGGTTGCTCCATGTAAACCTCTTCTTCTAGATCACCATGGAGAAAAGCATTTTTATGTCCAATCGATGAAGGGGCCGGTGGCGAATAGCGACCATTGACGAGAAAAAGTCTAACCGAAGCCATCTTCGCCACAAAGCGAGAAAGTATCCCCATAATCCAAGCCAAAAATCTGGGTATATCCTTTGTCCACCAGACGAACCTTGAGGCGATCAATCTTGCCATCAGGGCCAACCTTGACCATATAAATCCACCGACAGCCTACCATCGACTTCCCGGGAGGAAGAGGAACAAGTTCCCAAGTACTACTGCTCTGAAGGGCACACATCTCATCGATCATAAGTTGTCTCCACCCAGGATGAGATAAAGTGTCACCTGGAGAGTTAGGAATAGACACAGAAGACAAGAAAGAAAGGCAAGCATAATGCGAAGAAGATAGGCGATGATAACTCAAATTAACATAATGAGGAGAAGGGTTACGAGTAGACCGTATACCTTTTTGGAGAGCAATGGGAGGGTCAGGAGGCAGTGCCGGAGCTGGTAAAGGAAGTGGTACCGGAGGAGAGTCCACATTGACCTCTGCAACTTCTGGTGGAGTGTGTGGTGGCCGACGATGATAGACCTATAAGGGACGAATACTAGTGGTGGTGTGCTCAACATAAGGGGTCGGAGGTGCAGCAGACTCAACAGAGATAAGAGGAAGAGGGATTGGGAAGTTGGTAGAGGCCATGGGACTCACATCCGGTGCCAAGTATCCGTCCCGAACTCCGGTCCTGCAGAATGACAGAGTCTTTAGTAAAGGTAATCATACAATCAAGAGACCGGGTCAAACGACTAATGGAAAGCAAATTAAAAGGAGACCCAGGAACATAAAGGACAGAGTCTATTGAAAGAGAAGGGAAGGGATAGGTAGTGCCGATCCCTTGGGATTGAGACTTGGAACCATTTGCTAAAGTGACAGCAGGCAAATAACCATTGTGAGAAAGGTTGGAGAAAAGAGTCTTATTACCAGAAATGTGGTCAGTTGCACCAGAATCAAGAACCCAAGTACCAATGGATGGGGAACGAGAGAGACAAGCAAATGAAGTACCAATATGTGCAACAGAGGCAGTGGAACTGGAGATCTGACGTTGCTCAAACCACTTCAGAAAGTCGGCATAGGCAGTTGTTGGAGTAGAGAAACCAGAGGACTTACATTGTGCAAACCACTGTAAAAAATCTGCATACTCAGCCTTCGGGGCGTCCTTAGAGCTAGCTGAGGAGGTAGAACTAGCCATGGATCAGTAAGCAACAACCAAACAGTACCTGAATGCACCGAATCAAAAGGGGAGGTCGCGACAAACAGTCACAAACACAAAAGGCGAGGGCAGATCCAGACAGAAGAGAGAAAGGCGATCACGGCGGTACAAACGGCGACCGGTGGGGGTGGCTCACCCGCCGGAAAACGGGCCGTGCGGTGGCTGTTTGGCAACGGCGAAAGGCGGCGCGTGGGGGCTTGTCCCGACGGCGTTGGGGCTGGGCTTCTGGGGTCCGGCCGATCGACGGGAGACGGTTTCGATGGTGTGGTCGGCGGCCGGAAAGGAGGCGGTGGACGGCGGTGGCAGCGGCGAACAGGGAGAAAAAGAGGCCGGAAAGATATCACGGCAAAGGAGAAAGGTCGGCAAACCGAAAGGGAAACATGGTAGGTCGGAAAAATTTTCACCGAAGAACAGTGGGCTCACCGGGCGTGCACGGTTATAGGATTGTCTCTCTTTACGCTCTAGATACCATGTTGAAAGAGAGAAAAGAGAGAGACATATGAAGAAACAGTGTTTCAACTACACATCGGAGACTGAATATATACTCAATAAGTAATAACTAATTACACAATTTACATGATGTGAGACTAACAGTTGTACTACTAATTACACCTAATTATATATGTTTCCAACAATGACTACTTTGGGTGTACTTGATTATTTTTAATGCACAACAGATCTGAGTCGTTTTCTATTTTTCAAAAATTTTATTATGAAATAAAAACTCAATTTGGTGTTCTAATTCGTACCTTGTGTAGTGACAATGCCCGTGAATTTTCTCAGCCTTTTCAACATTTTGGGGCGATACAGTTCTTACTGCCTATTACTTGATTAATTGCATGCCCTCTTTTGTGCTTGATAACCAGATACCCCACTCTGTGTTGTTTCCTCATCAACCCCTCCATTCTCTTCCGCCTCGTGTTTTCGGGTCAACATGTTTTGTCCATAATCTCACTCCCGGTCTTGACAAACTTTTTGCCCACTTCATCAAATGTGTTTTTCTTAGTTACAATCGGTCTCAAAAAGGTTATCGTTGTTTTTCACCTACTCTCCACCGTTACCTAGTGTCTACCGATGTCACATTCTTCGAGTCGGTTCCCTTCTTTGACTCTTCTAGTTTGACTCCTAAACCCATTACTGAGGTCTTCCGTGTTCCTCCTCTTGTTGTCTCAGCTGCATATGATACCCCTCAGCCACCCCCTACTGAAGGACCCCCACCGATCATACGACCCTTTCAAGTATATCATCGCCGGCCCCAGCCACCTCCATTGCCACTACCTCCACCAGAAGTTGCATAGGTCACTATGGACTCTCTTTCAGCGCCAACTTCTTTACCAGCTCCGACACTGCCTCCTGAGCCTGAACTTCCCATTGCTCTCCAAAAAGGTATACGGTCTACTTGTAACCCTTCTCCTCACTATGTTACTTTGAGTTATCATCGCATGTCTTCTTCGCATTTTGCATGTCTTTCTTCCTTATCTTCTGTGTCTATTCCTAAATCTACAGGTGACGCCTTATCCCATCCTAGGTGGAGACAAGCTATGATTGAGGAAATGTGTGCTCTTCAGAATAGTGGTACTTGGGAACTTGGTCCTCTTCCTCCAAGGAAGTTTATTGTAGGTTGTCGGTGGATCTATACGGTCAAGGTTGGCCCAGATGGCAAGCTTGATCGCCTCAAGGCTCGTCTAGTGGCAAAAGGGTATACACAGATTTTTGGCTTGGATTATAGAGACACTTTCTCACCAGTGGCGAAGATGGCTTCTGTTCGGCTCTTTCTATCTATGGTTGCTATTCGCCATTGGCCCTTTCATCAGCTAGACATCAAGAATGCTTTTCTCTATGGTGATCTAGAAGAAGAGGTTTATATGGAGCAATCACAAGGGTTTGTTGCTCAGGGGAAGTCTTCTGGCCTTGTTTGCTGACTTCACAAGTCCTTGTATGGTCTCAAACAATCTCCTCGGGCTTGGTTTGGTCAATTTAGTACTGTAGTTCAGCAATTTGGTATGATTCGGAGTGTGGCTGACCACTTTGTCTTCTATCACCATACAGCCCAAGGTTGCATCTATTTGATTGTATATGTGGACGACATTGTTATCACTGGCAACGATTACCAAGGCATAACTCAGATAAAACAGCACCTCTATCATCATTTTCATTCCAAAAATCTGGGCAAACTTCGTTATTTCTTAGGAATCGAAGTGGCACAATCCAAGGATGGTATAGTTATCTCACAAAAGAAGTACGCTATGGACATCCTTGAGGAAACAAGTTTATTGAATGCAAAACCTATTGACACTCTTATGGATCCTAATGTCAAGCTTCTACCTGATTAGGGGGAGCCACTTTCAAACCCAGGAAAATATAGAAGATTGGTAGGAAAATTAAACTACCTCACTGTTACTCATCCAGATATCTCTTTTGCAGTGAGTGCGGTAAGTCAGTTTCTAAACTCACCTTGTGAAGGATGTTGGAATGCAGTCATTCGTATCCTAAAGTATATTAAAAGAGCTCCAGGAAAAGGCCTCATCTATGAAGATAAAGGTCATACTTAGATTGTTGGATATTCAGATCCTAACTGGGAAGGCTCTTCTATAGATAGAAGATCCACTTCTGGGTATTGTGTATTCAACGGAGGTAATCTAATATCGTGGAAGAGTAAGAAACAAAAGGTCGCAAGATCAAGTGCCAAAGCAGAATATTGAGCAATGGCTTTAGCCACTTATGAACTCATTTGGTTAAAACAACTGCTTAAGGAGCTCCAATTTGGGGATATTATGCAAATGATACTCATTTGTGATAACCAAGTTGCATTGCATATCTCCTCTAATTTAGTGTTTCATGAGAGGACCAAACACATAGAGATAGATTGTCATTTTATTAAAAAGAAGATCCTATCTAGAGACATCACCACTAACTTCATCAATTCGAATAATCAACTGGCAGATGTTTTCACCAAGTTTTTGAGAGGTCCTTAGATAAGTTATATTTGTAACAAGCTTGGTGCATATGACCTATATGCTCCAACTTGAGGGGGAGTGATGAAAACTATGTCTAGATTCATTGTATAGGCTAACTAAATCATAACCAAATCATGTAATTACGGTAATTAGCATCTTTTGTAATCTTTGTATTTATTACAATAACTCTCTATAATTCAGCCTCTGTTGTGTAATTCAGACATACGGTTTCTTCATATGTCTCTTTCTTTTCTCTATTTCAACAACTTCAATACTGGTGTTTGTCATGTCGCTCTTTTCCCACTAATGGATTATACCAGTGGCTTCTCTTTCCACCGACGATCATTTCGGTGATGACTCTTCTCCCACGGATGAATCATATTAGTGGTGACTTCTCTTCCCATCGACGATCATTCCGATGGTAACTTATGTTGGTTATGACTCACACCAGCTTGCTTCTTTGTCCCAGATGTTCTGGCCCCAGCTCTTTGTCCCAGATGCACTGGCCCCGTCTCCGTCTGTCTAGATGCACTGGCCTTGTCTCCGTCTTCATCCCATAAGTTGTTGCCAGCCACCGTCTCCGTTTGTCGCAGCCACTATCACACTATCAAATTATTTAATTGTTACAAGCTCAAGCTTAGGAAGCTTTAGCTTGAAGGAGAGTGTTAGAATATCTGAAAAATATCTCAAAATATCTTTATTGTATCTTGAAATATTTTAGAGTATCATAGATGATCTCTTAGGATTTATTTCTTATTTATTTCCTGATTTGTTTCCTTATTAATTAGGATTAGGAGTATAAAATTAGTATAAATATGACCATTGAGTTTGTCTTTTGTATCATGAGTTTGTCTTTTGTATCACATTATCAACACATCAAGTCAATATCAATATCAGTCCATATTCTCTCTTTTCCTCCTTCCCTACCTAAAACCCTCCAATTCAACATAGATCATTCCAACAACAACTGCCAATCTGGTTGATATATCAGCCTAGAGGTACAATAAGACCTATAACTTCTGCTAGGATCATCTACCACTTCTCTCAGAGTGATTACAGAGACCAAAATTTCTACAAGAACAAGATTACTAGAGAGAGTGCACAGATTGAGAGGACAATCAACATTTTGCAATATGATATAAGTCCTGAACAAACAAACAGTACATCAGAAACAGCCAGTCACTTGCTTAATTTTGATTAACAAGCTTGATGTTATATATTCTCTTGAAGTAAACTTGTTGACATGAAATCCCTATGATTAAGGGATTGAATTAATCCCATAATTATGGGATTATTAGCTGTAAATGTGTAATTATTAGGTGTATAGTTGTTTCCTTTTCTATTTTAGGTAGTAATTTGATATTGGCTGAAATTAAGGAAATTATTCCTTCCCTTTTTTCAGCCTGACAGCTAGCTTTCTTTAGTGAATATATTGTAATCTTTTTATCATGAATAGACAGATCAGAGTTTCATTCAGAGAACCTCTGCTTTCATGGTATTCAAAGCTACGGTTATCTTGTAACCGTGAGTCCAAAAACAGGGCCAGGTTTCTCCCATGGCCGACGCTCAAACACCCAGGTCTGCTAATGCCTCACGCACACAGACCCTCCAACCAAACCCCACCGTGCAGCAAAACGCAGCACCCAATTTCTCTACCGACATCAACCGTCCCTTCCAAATAACCCAGCATAAACTCACTGGGTTAAATTTCCGAGAAAGGTACCAATCTGTTCTTCTCATGATCAAAGGGAAAGGGAAGATGGGCTATCTCACTGGAGACATCTCTGGACCAGCTTTAACAGATTTGAATTATCGGACATGGGAAGCAGAGAACTCTATTGTGATGACATGGTTGATCAACTCGATGGAACCTAAAATTGGCCGGACCTACTTATTCTACAACACAGCTCACGAAATTTGGAAAACTGTCCAAGAAATGTACTCGGACCTCCAAAATTCATCTCAATGTTTTGAAATCCGATCTGCACTTCGCAATACACAGCAAGGAAGCAAGTTCGTGACTGAATACTATAATGTATTAGTTGCATTATGGCAAGAAATAGATCTTTTCTATACCATATAGTGGAAGTGCACTGAAGATAGCCAACTATACAGTAAAATGCTAGAAAAGGAAAGGGTCTTTCATTTTCTTCATGGACTCAACAAAGATCTTGATGAAGTGAGAGGTTGTATCCTTGGAGCTAAGCCACTGCCTACAATCAGGGAAGTCTTCGCTAAAGTTAGGAGAGAAGAAAGCTGAACTATGGAAGAAAGCCATCAACTTGGCTCAGCTTTATTCTCAAACTGGGGGAAGTCCAACAAGAGCCACCATTCCAAAGATAGCAAGTTGTGGTGTGATCACTGCCAAAAGCCTTACCACACCAACGAAACATGTTGGAACATCCACAGAAAACCCACGGATTGGAAGCCTTGCAGTCAACGGAGACAAAATAATTCTGCACATGTGGCTGAAACTAGTGCAGAGCACAATACTCCAAACACATCTCCATTCACTGTTGAAGAAATGGAAATGCTAAAGGACATGCTCCGGTAGTCCAGAACCAAACAGTCTGCACCTGCAAACTCTTCTGCTCATGTTGCACAACGAGGTAACTCCTTTCTTTCAAAACAGGAAAATTCTGCAGAATGGATTATTGATTCAGAAGCGTCAGACCACATGACTGGGTCTACAAATCTATTTTCTTCCTATAAAAGGTGTGATGGTGAGATAAAAATTACAGTGGTATATGGAAGTTCCTCCCTTGTGGCTGGTTTTAGTAATTTGAATTTGTGTGGTTTAAGTCTGAAATATGTTCTTGATGTTCCTAACTTGAAATACAATCTAATTTCAGTTAGCAAACTTTCCAAGGATCAAAACTGTGTAGTAACTTTTTCTCCTACTGGCTGTGAATTTCATGATTTGGACTCGGGGATGATGATTGGCAATGCTGAGGAACGAAGTGGTCTCTATTTTTTCTCTGGTTCTTCTTCAAAATTTCAAGTACAATCAAAGGTTTCCCTGTCTACTATTTCAGATTCTGATGTAATGCTTTGGCACAAATGCCTAGGTCATCCTAGTTTCAATTATCTTAAATTCTTGTATCCAAAGTTGTTGCTCAATAAAGATGTTTCTTCTTTCCAATGTGAAAACTGTATTATTGCAAAACAACCTAGAAAACATCATCCTGAGCACTCTCATCAAAATTCAAAACCATTTCACCTCATCCATAGTGACATATGGGGTCTTGCCCGGGTCTCTAACCTTACTGGAACAAAATGGTTCATTACCTTTATTGATGACCACACACGAATATGTTGGACCTATCTTATGAAAGACAAATCCGAGACAAGTGTCATCTTCAAACAATTTCATAACCTTGTCAAAAACGTGTTTCAGTCCACTATTCAAATTTTTTGAACTGACAATGGCAAGAATATTTTTCTCATGAACTTGCAAATTACCTTACTGAGCATGGCATATTCCATCAAAGTACATGTGTTTACACTCCTCAACAAAATGGTATAGCCGAAAGAAAAAACCGTCATATTCTTGAAGTTGCTCGTTCCCTCATGATTACAAGTAATGTCCCACATTCCTTTTGGGGTGAAGCTGTATTAACCTCTACATATCTTATCAATAGGCTTCCTTCTAGAACTCTTAATTTTCAAACCTCTTTGAGTTGTTTACACAAATGTTTTCCCTATGTCAGACTCCTTGAGTCACTTCCTCCTAAAGTCTTTGGGTGTGTACTATGTTTGTTCATTACTCTAGTCCCACTCGGGGCAGCTTGATCCCAAAGATATTAAGTGCATCTTTGTTGGTTACTCACCCTCTCAGAAAGGGTACAAGTGCTACTGTCCTTCCACAAAAAGATTTCATATCTCATATGACACCACCTTCCTTGAACATCAACCTTTCTTTCCCAATGTTTCCCTTTAGGGGGAGAACTCAAGTGAAGATAAACACTGGAATCCCTCCATATTTCTTCCTATCTTACTTCCCATTTCATCTTCAGAGGAGCCTACCATTCAAAATCCTAAACCCATACAACTTATACCTCAAAGGGAAGAACTTGAGAAACAAGTGCAAGGTGGACTTCGGTTCTACTCTAGGAGACCACGAATTCCTCAGCAAAACCAAACACCAGTACTAGGGCTAAATCTAGTGGAAGGCACATAGGTTGATGAAGGTAATTGCATAGTTAATGATTTAAAAGCTACTGTTGATGATCTTGATGTTCCTGTTGCTGTTAGAAAGGGAGTTAGGTCCTGCACTCAACATCCCATATCTAATTACCTCTCTTATTCTAAGCTGTCATCAAAGTACAGGGCTTTCATCACAAAGATTGATCAAATGGAGGTTCCCAAAAATGTTCATGATGCTCTTCAAGATCCAAAATGGCGAAGTGCTGTAATGGAGGAAATGAATGCTCTAAATGAAAACAAGATATAGGATGTAGTAGACCTTCCTGAAGAAAAAAGGTAGTGGGATGCAAATGGATCTTTACCATAAAAATAGGAGCTGATGGAAACATAGATTGATACAAGGCAAGGTTGGTAGCTCAAGGGTATACTCAAACCTATGGTATTGACTATGAAGAAACTTTCACTTCAGCAGCCAAATTAAACTCTATCAGAGTCCTCATCTCTCTTGCTGCAAATCTTGATTGGGAATTGCACCAAATGGATGTGAAGAATGCATTCCTAAATGGAAACTTGGAGGAAGAAGTTTATATGAAGCTCCCTCCAAGCTTTGAAGAAAAACATAACTCAGGTATGGTGTGCAAGTTGAAGAAGTCTTTATATGGACTAAAACGGTCCCCTAGAACCTGGTTCACCAAATTCAGCTTGGCTATGAAACAATTTGGGTACACACAAGGACAGGAAGATCACACCCTCTTTGTCAAACAAGCTGAAAATGGGAAAAAGGTAGTTCTTATTGTCTATGTAGACGACATAATCATTACTGGAGATGACACCCAAGGAATTGAAAGATTTAAAAGTCTGCTTCAGGCAGAATTTAAGGTAAAAGACCTTGGACACTTAAAATACTTTCTTGGGATGGAAATAGCAAGGAGCAAGAAAGGCATTTTCATTTTCCAAAGGAAATATACCCTTGATCTACTAAAGGAGACAGGAAAACTAGGGTGCAAGGCTGCTGGAACGCCACTGGACAGAAATTGGAAACATAACCTTAATGAAGAAGATCCTCCTGTGGAGAGGGAATCCTACCAGCGCTTGGTAGGAAAATTGATCTACCTATCCCTCACTAGACCTGACATTACTTACAGTGTAAGTGTAGTGAGTCAGTTTATGCATTCTCCTACCAAGAGAAATTTAGAAGCTGTAAACCAGATCCTTCGCTACCTAGAAGGGACTGCTGGCAAGGGACTGCTGTTCAAAAAAAATGATCACTGAGGGATTGAGTGCTACGTAGATGCAAACTGGGCAGGTTCTGTAGAACATGCAAAGTCAACTACTGGGTACTGCACTAAAGTGTGGGGGAAATGTTGTGACTTGGAGAAGCAAGAAACCAACTGTTGTTGCAAGAAGTAGTGCTGAAGTAGAATATGGGGCAATTGCACAAGGAGTTTGTGAGCTTATTTGGATAAGTAGGTTACTACAAGACCTATTTATTCCACTTGAAGGCCCTATGAAATTGTTGAATGATAGTAAATCAACTATTAGCATAGTTCACAATCCTGTGCAACACGATAGGATGAAGCATGTGAGGATTTATAGGAACTTCATAAAATCAGAAATTGAAAATGAAACTTCCAGCCTACATTATGTGTCTACCAAGTCACAAGAAGTTGATATGTTTACAAAACGTTTACTGAAGTCAGAATTTCACTCAAATGTTAGCAAGATGGGAATGATCGACATCTATTCACCAGCTTGAGGGGGGCTGTTGACGTGAAATCCCTATGATTAAGGGATTGAATCCCATAATTATAAGATTATTAGCTGTAAATGTCTAATTATTAGGTGTATAGTTGTTTCCTTTTCTATTTTAGATAGTAATTTGATATTGACTGAAATTAAGGAAATTACTCCTTCCCTTTTTTCAGCCTGACAGCTAGCTTTCTTTAGTGTATATATTGTAATCTTTTTATCATGAATAGACAGATCAGAGTTTCATTCAGAGAACCTCTGCTTGCAAAACTAATAAAGTTTTACAGAAAAAGGGTCACAGATATGTTCATGATAAAAGAAAGACTTTGTTCTCAATTAAACTCAAAGGTCTGATAAAGTTAACACATTGCAACTATTACAAAATCTGATAGTCACAACTAGCTGGAAAAATAGGTTCACCATCATCCACGCAAGGAACATAGAGGAAGGCAACACAGAATTAGCATAAGAAATAACCTCAACCAACAGAACCGATGTTATATAACAAATCTTGAGAATAAACAGTAATCCAGACAAGGAAATGAGGTGAAATAATGTAACTTATTCAAGAATAAGATGTATACTTCGCAGGAGATGTGGGGCCAACATTTTATGAAGCCTCAAAATCTGTTCTTCTTGATTGATATCCTTAAACTCTTCCTGGAACTCCTCTAAACTTCCAAACTACCAGAAGCCAAACAGAGAGTCCACAAGATACTCTTGACCTTCATGAGCATATTAGATAACTTTAAATCATATTTTGACTTATAATACAGTCCTCATACTAACCTTCCCAGCATCAAGGAAGTGCATAAGCATAAAAAGTTCATCCAGATTGTTCTGAAATGCATCAGACAAGTTGTCATAAGTAGGTTTCCACTTCCAATAGATAAAATTCAATACATGCAAACAGGCTTTATAAATCAATAATATGCATTAGAAGGTGTGAAGTGTACTAGACAAGTCACCACAAGTAACTTTCAGTAGAAAATTAAAAAAATCTAACCTTGCATTTTAGATAAGTAGAGTTGCTAATCTAGAACTAAAACAGAAATTAAATGCTCTACCTAAAGAATAATAGTTCAATATACTTTTCATGTAAATGCTGAAAAAAGTAAAGAACGTTTCAATATGTCATTATGGGGAACAGAGCCAAGTAGTGTTGCAAACAAAGACATCTTGTCCATCATACATAGATAGAAATCCATTCAAAATGCAAAGTTGTATAATTATGTTGTTGTGCTCTCAAGAGGTTGAGCTCTCATTGATGGAATTGACTTTTAAATTAAATTCATTAATTTATTGTTGATTAATAAATGGTGTGAATCTCAAATGTGCACCTTATGATGAAAAGCTCACCTCTTGATAGCTCCACCTCTCTATAGACTTACACTTTAACAATTACATTCACATTATATCAATAATATAAAATATAATGAGGACATTGCATTATATGAACTATCATCAGCCACCTGCCCCATTAAGGTAACAAAAAAATTACGTTTTGACATAGGTTTCACAATATCAAGGTAACAAAAAATTCATGTTGGATATATTAAACACCCTAAAGACATGTTTTTCTTTTAAAAAAAATATAAGTGCAATTTAAAAAACAGAAACCCTCTAAAAACTATATGACCCAATTTTAGAAAATAGAATTCTTAGTACTAGTCACAAGACTCAACACAATCTTTCCAGACAAACCCCAACCAGGAAACCCATAAAACAAAACAAAACAAAACAAGATTCAAATTAACCAATGCTAAAAAAATTAAGACATCATCATGCAGTAAATCAGCTATGGTGCAATGGCATAATTTAAAAATAAACCTGAAGAGGAGTTCCTGTCAAAAGCACACGATGTCTGCTAGAATATTGCTTCAATGAAGAAAATAATTTGGAATCCTTGTTTTTGAGACGGTGACCTTCATCAACTATCTGCATGTAGATATAGATGTCAAGCTGTCAGCATTATGAACAAAGCACAAATGAGATTAGATGGTAAGTAATAAAGGCCAACTGACAAATTAATTTTTGTTGTTCTAGTACTAGAATGGGGAGTAGAATTTTACCATGCACTCCCAATTTATAGGTTTCAATGATGCTGTATCAAAGTTTATCATCTCATATGATGTCAAAAGGACATCAAACTTAATCCTTTCTTGCCTGCTTTCACTAACTGTTTGTCCAGATTTATTTTTCTTGATCTTCTTCTGATTCTTCGGAAAGTAAAATTCATACTCTCTTATAACAGAACGAGCTTGGGAAGATCCAAAATACATAACCTACAGAAACTAACATACAATTAAAAGAGTAAATACATAAACGATAATATAACTGAGAAATCCTGTATACATACAACATTCATTTGAGGTGCCCAAGTTGCAAATTCGCGTTCCCAGTTTCGCAATGTTGAAAGTGGAGCAACCACCAGATGTGGAGAAATGTTCTCTTCAAAAAGGGATGCTAAGAAAGCAATACTTTGTATGTTTTTGCCTGCAGATGAAAAACTCAGCCATCAAGGGGACACTTCTGCTAGAAACTCCAAATTAAAATGGGGGGGTGGGCGGGGGTGGGGTGGGGCATACAAATAGTAGAGGGAGGGAATAAATAGATAGAGCATGAGAAAGAAAAACACAGATTAAGTACCAAGTCCCATTTCATCAGCAACTATAACATGAGTTTGCTTGGACCAAGAGAATCGTAAGAAGTTCAATCCTTCAAGTTGATATGGATGTAGTGTACCTTCATTTACATGAATATTAAATCAGGTGATCAAGATCATCCGAATAAAATAAATTAAATATAAAGTATAGGAATATATCAATCAAAAAACATACCCCCTGAAAGAAAGTCAGGGCTACATTCATACTGTTGAAATTCTTTCTGCTGCTTCTTCAATTCAGCACCATCCTTAACACTGCGATTTTGCTTACTAGACGATTTTTTCCTCATCCTAGACTGAAATCTATTGAATCTTTCTATTTCTGGATGAAATGCAGAGATATCTGACTCAAGCTCCCAATAGCATTCATCATATGGAAGCTCTTTCCACTTCACAAGATATTCCTTATCATCATCGTCACCCCTGTACCATTTAAACAACATATTCCATGAAAACAAATGCATTTGTTGACATTTTCAGAGAAAAGATACCATAAATAATTCTGAAAACTTTATAAGCCATTAGACAGCATGGATCAGTGTCATCACTCTTTCATCAGTCAATGAGAAAAAAATGTAATAGCATTATCTTTCTTTACTCTTTTTTTTGGGGGGTAGGGAGGGGAGGCTAAAATATATGATTCATCAAAATACAAGAGGGGGCAGACTAGAGGAGAAACTGAGGGATAAAATAACGAAGATTAAAATTCCTTCTGCCTGAAAATCTAACCATAAATTATAAAATGATCTAAAATTATTCTCAACCCCCTCCCCCAAACACCCCAGCAATTGTTTCTAGCAATCAGCAACACAAACTCACTTCCTAGCTCAACAATTAGTCAACCTAAAGTCAAGAATGATAATTTGGACCTAATCTAACATCCACTCTTCTGCCAGAATTCCTGTTAACCCTTCTAGAAGTCACTCACGTTCCGGAACAAATGAATTTCAACTCATTCTGATGTTCAAAATTGAGTCCAGTAATTAGAACATAATCATCACATACTATTTTTCATATGAGGAAGGAGGAAAATAAAGTTCCATATAGCCAAACCTGCAAGCAACTATTCGATCAACCATAGTCCATTCAGGTCGAATGGCAACAAAGTCTTCGTCAGAAGTATTGACTGATGCCATTTGACGATGGAAGTTGTTTACTTTGGTCTTTAGACGAGGATGAGTCTTGAAAGCTTTCAGAAACTCTTTCTCTGGCACCCTAAAGAAAAAAGATATGTAGCTGGTAAATGGACAATACCCACAATGATAAAAAAGATTCAGAGCAAATAAAAGCTTAAAGATCAGGCTTTGAATGCAAAAATTAAAAATAATACTCAAAACTACAAAATTTTGAGTGATGCAGTAATAGATAGAGCAAAAGTGAGAGTGAGGAATGGAAAGTTAGATATTATTGCCAAGGGAATTGATTGGCAAATTCTCTGCTCAGTGTGTGTGTTGGACGGTGGACGGTGTGAACGATAGCTTCTTGGCCTTGTTCCCACGTTTTTAGTGCAGATATTGTATTTAGTGTTTTATTAATTTATTGCTTATTTTCTAGGGATATTTAATGTATAGCAGCTCCCTCTATATATTATGCCATTGTAAACATTCTGGACTGGGATAATAATAAACAGTTTTGCCTTCACTTTTCTACATTTAACATGGTATCAGACTGGCTTACGATCCTAGCCTAGCCTAGCCAGAAACTCCACGTCTCTTGTCCTATTTTTTTTCTCAGCTCTATCTTAGTTCAGACTTCGTTCTTCTTGGTAATTTTTCGGATAATTCCTAGTCCATAATTGGTTCGTCGTGAACAATCTTTTCTTAGCCTCATGTTTGCGGAAAAATATGACATCTTATTGGTTCGTCTTAATGGCAAGAACTACTCAGTCTGGGCTTTCCAATTCCAAATATTTGTCAAAGGTAAGGACCTTTGGGGTCATATTGATGGCAGCAACCCTACTCCTAACAAAGACACTCACAAGGATGAACATGCCAAGTGGGAGGTAAAAGATGCTCAAGTCATGGCATAGATCATAGGCTTTGTTGATCCCAACATCGTCCTCAATCTTCGACCATTCAAGACTGCAGCCGGCATGTGGGCCTACTTGAAGAAAATCTACAGTCAGAATAACATTGCTCGAAGATTCCAGCTTGAACACAAAATCTCCATTTTTCAGCAGGACAGTCTCTCCATCTCTGAATTTTACTCTCACTTCTTGAATCTTTGGGCCGAATACTCTGACATAGTCTATGAAAACTTGACTCCTGTAGGTCTTAGTTCGGTACAATCAGTTCATGACACTACTAAACGAGATTAATTTCTTATGAAACTGAGATCTGACTTTGAAGGTATCCGGTCCAATCTCATGAACTGAGACCCTGTACCCTCACCGGATGCATGCCTCAATGATCTGTTTCGTGAAGAACAACACCTTCTCACTCAAACAACCATGGAACAACAAAAATTCCCCTCTGTTCCAATGGCGTACCCAGCACAAGGAAAGCTTTCTATTGCAAAGGCTTTGGACACTTTGCTTCATTCTGTCCCAAAAAATTCTGCAGTTACTGCAAAAAGGATGGACATATTATCAAAAAATGTCCAAGAAGACCACCCAGGTAATCTACCACAACCTTTACTGCCTCGATTGGTTCTTCTATTCCTAGTAGTTCTGCGAATACAACATCTGTGCAACAAAATGCTCCTGCACCTGTTCAAACTTTGACTCTCAGGTAAGTCCTTTTCTACCTCTTCTACTTGGTACTTTGATTCTGCGGCTTCCCACCATATGACAAACAATGCTCAATTCCTTACTAATGTCACCAAATATTCTGGAAATCTCAAGATTCATACTGTTGATGGAAACCATTTACCTATCACAGCCACTGGTGATATTTCTTCATCTATAACTGATGTCTTTGTCTCTCCCGGTCTCACTAGTAATCTTACTTCTGTTGGTCAGTTAGTTGACAACGATTGTCGGGTAAAATTCTCAAAATCTGGTTGTCTTGTGCAAGATCAACACACAGGGAAGATGATCGCGAAGGGGCCTAAAGTTGGACGCCTTTTTCCAATCCATTTCTCTTTGCCTCCATGTCCTTCAATGCCTTTTGTTTCTTGTAATTCTGCTAATATTGATTACCAAATGTGGCATAAGCGTCTTGGACATCCAAATTCAAATGTACTTCATGACTTGCTGAAATCTAATTTCCTTGGAAATAAAGAATCCCCACCTCTTAGTGCTGTTCACTTTGATTGTATTTCTTGTAAACTTGGCAAAAGTAAAATTCTACCTTTTCCAACTCATCAATCGAATGTAGGACAGCCTTTTGATATGATCCATAGTGATTTATGGGGGATGGCACCTGTTATATCTCATGCTAATTACAAGTACTTTGTCACTTTTATTGACGACTATAGTCATTTCACATGTATCTATTTTCTGCGCTCTAAAGATGAAGTATTGTCTGCTTTCAAATTCTTTCACGCTTATGTTCAAACCCAATTTTCTTCAAAAATTAAAATTCTTTGCTCTAACAATGGAGGGGAGTACACGTCTCATTTATTTCAAGAATTCTTGCAAACTAATGGTATTGTATCTCAAAGGTCTTGCCCTTCAACTCCCCAACAAAATGGGGTAGCTAAAAGAAAAAACCTCCATCTGCGTGATGTTGTCCGCACTCTTTTGTTGGAGTCTTCTGTGCCATCTCGGTTCTGGTGTGAAGCTCTCCCCATTGCAGTCAACCTTTAATAGAATGAGAGAAACTACAGAGCATAAGAGAGAAAGAGAATGCAGAAAGAATTGTATTGAACAATCTAGAAGCGTACAGAGTAGCAACTTTCTTATATAGCTACTGTCTTATAACAGAATGTACAGTTGTAAGAACGACTAAGAGAATATGGGCTTTAAGCCCAAAACATAATGAATAAGCCCAAAACATAATGAAACTGTATTATCTCTAACAACCTTATTAACCATTTGCCCTCTCCATCATTGAACAGTGACTCTCCTTTCACTCAGTTATTTGGTCACCCACCCACTTATTCTAATCTTCGCACCTTTGGTTGTGTGTGTTACGTCCATCTTCCTCCACAAGAACGCCCTAAGCTCACCGCTCAATCTGTTGAATGTGCCTTTCTTGGATACTCTGCTCACCAGAAAGGTTTTCTATGCTATGATCCTAATCTACGTCGGATTTAGGTCTCTAGAAATGTCATCTTTCAAGACAATAAATATTTTTTGCAACTCACCATGACCCTCTCTCTTCCTCAATTTCTGTTTTGCCATTGTTTTCTAACTCTCCTGCAGGACCACCATCATCAAAACCTCTCGTGACGTACCAAAGACGTAATAATGTCACTCCAAATCAGCCATCAGAACTTCCTGGGCCCCCTTCAAGATCACTCCCTGGCTGCTGATCCAGTACATGCTCCAGAACCAGCCCCTCTATGACGCAATTCTCGCGTTCGTAAACCACCAGAAAAGTATGGTTTCACCTCTCCCTTATCCTTGACAGCAACTTTATCATCTGTTCCTATCCCTTCTTCTTATAAACAGGCAATGGAGCATGAATGTTGGCAGAAAGCTATTGAAACAAAACTTCTAGCACTAGAGGAAAATCAGACATGGGATGTTGTTCCATGTCCCCCATCTGTTAAACCTCTTGGCAACAAGTTTGTGTTATCTATAAAGCTTCGTTTGGATGGCTCCATAGACCGTCACAAGGCTCGGGTGGTTGTTCTTGGAAATAAGCAAGAGTATGGACTTGACTATGATGAGACCTTTGCACCTGTCACCAAGATGACTACTGTGCGCACAATTCTTGCCACTGCTGCCTCCAAATCCTGGCCATCAAAAACGCATTCCTCCACGGTGACCTCAAGGAGGAAGTTTACATCAAACTTCCCACTGGTTTGCCCACACCATCACCTAATGCAGTTTGCAAACTAAAATGCTCTTTATATGGCTTGAAACAGGCACCAAGAATATGGTTTGAGAAGTTTTGATCCACACTACTTGGCTTTTCCTTCACACAGAGCCAGTATGATTCATCTCTTTTTCTACAAAGGACTTCTAAAGGCATCGTGGTACTCCTTGTTTATGTGGATGACATTGTGGTGATTGGTTCTGATCAAGAGGCCATCTCTGAAATTAAGCACTTGCTGCATTCAACTTTTCACATGAAAGATCTTGGCCAGCTCACTTACTTCTTGGGGTTAGAAATACATTATCAACCTAAAAGCATATTTTTAAATCAGCACAAGTATATTCAAGATCTGATCTAGTTAGTCGGCCTCACCAATGCAACCTCTGTTGACACCCCCATGAAAATTAATGTGAAATATAGACGAGATGAAGGTGACCTTCTTGCAAACCCCACTCTATATCGCAAGCTGGTTGGTAGTCTTATCTACCTAACCATCACTCAACCGGACATTTCTTTTGATGTCCACACAATTAGCAAGTTCATGCAATCACCTTGGCATTTCCACCTTTCAGCAATGCACTACACCATTCGATACCTCCTCAGCACCTCCAAACGCGGCTTATTCTTCCCTACAGGTTCATCACTCCAGCTCCAAGCATACAGTGATGCTGATTGGGCTGGATGTCCAGACACATGGAAATCTACTACTGGCTGGTGCATGTTTTTGGGTGATGCTCCAATCTCATGGAAATGCAAGAAACAAGACTCGGCCTCTAAGTCATCCATTGAAGCAGAGTATCGCACCATGTCTGTTACATGCTCTAAGATAATTTGGTTGCGTGGTCTTCTTACTGAGCTTGGTTTCTCTCAAGCACAACCAATTCCACTACATGCTGACAACACAAGTGCCATACCATACAAATTGCAGCAAATTCGGTTCACCATGAATGAACGAAGCACATAGAGGTCGATTGTCACTCTATCCGAGAAGCCTATGACCATAGAGTTATCACTTTACCCCATGTCTCGACATCTGTTCAAATTGCTGACATTTTCACCAAATCCTTGACACGTCAGCGCCACAATGTCCTTGTAGGCAAATTGATGCTTGTAGACTTACCAACATCAATTTGAGGGGGGATGTCAACAGAATTGATTGGCAAATTCTCTGTTCAGTGTGTGTGTTGGACGGTGGCCTCTTGGCCTTGTTCCCACGTTTTTAGTGTAAATATTGTATTTAGTGTTTTATTAATTTATTGCTTATTTTCTAGGGACATTTAATGTATAGCAGTTCCCTCTATATATTCTTCCATTGTAAACATTCTGGACTGGGATAATAATAAACAGTTTTGCCTTCACTTTTCTACGTTTAACAATTATAAGCATTGCAAGACATTCACAAGACACCGTGGGAAGCTGGGACATAACAAACAATGAGTTTCCACAAATTTACCATGTGCAGTGCAAATATGATAGTCCCTTCCACTTAACAAAATATTGTTTGACAGAAATTTGGTTTGACCCCAATTTCATGGCATCACTTTCACCAGCTACAGTAGGACGCATCTCACAATCTAATATCTTATCAATATCATTAAGTGGGCTAACCTGTTAAAAAAAAAAGAGAGAGAGAAAATTTATAAGTATGAAGCTATCACTCGAGCAGAACATCTGTTAAAAGTGTCAAAGACTTACACATCCAGGGCACCTCCAGTTGTCTGAAAGGGGGCTTTTAAGTGGTGGAAGTAAACACCTTGGATGGAAAGCATAAGTGCATGTTTCACAGCTCAAAAGATTTCCACTTTCTCCACAAGCTTGACATGAATTCTCTTTCTATTAGGAAGGGATAGAAACATCAAAACGAGAGGGGGAGAAAGAAAAAAAGTGAAAAAATTTACTTGTCTAAAGCAACAACACCAAATAAGCGAATATGATACCTATAGCCAGATACCAAACATTATGAATGAAAAGTGGCAACTAGCTTCAACTGTGATTAATGAGAATAATATTCCTGATGTGTATATAACAAAATGCTTCCATCTTTTTCATTTGCATTAAAGAAACAGTTTTGTTAGAGAAGAGAAAGAGAGAACTACAAGAGCAGAGGATAAGATAACCTTGTCAGAGAAATCAAAAATGCAAAAATCAGAACAAACAAGAAAAACACATCATGAAAGCAAGGCTTGCCAATCTCTCCATACATCCAACAAAGAAACTAATCGTAAATAGCCCTTATCAGAGCATTAGAAGCTAAGATCACTTTGTCCCATAAAAGAGATAAGAGTAAAAAGTTATCCAAACTCCAGCATTCCTCTCATAGGCGCCAGAGTAAAGCATACATTGCAGACTGCCAAAGAGGCTCACCATCTTTACTCCTTCCAAACCTCTAAAAAGGTATATGAGAAAGTGATCCAAACTCTCTAGACAAATCCAGTATTCACCACAAATACTTAAAAAGTCAGCACCACAAACATCGACCAGTTGAAGAAAGTAAAAATAAGAGACTGCTAATCTTAGAATCAGATAAACACACAACACCCAAAAAAAAAAAAAGTCCTCCATATTATTTCTCAGAAAGGGTTAAATCTATGTTGCAACTGTTTTGTATTGAATCTCTAGTATCAGCAATTATACATTCCATACCAAATTAAACAGTATCAGAAGATTCAGAACAAAAGGTTAAAGGGAAATTTTCCTCCAGAACACTTGTCACCTGACCAATCAATAGTATGTCAAAGAATTGTCCATGTCTTTAAAATTTATCAAGAACATATCAAGTTTGACTGATTGAAAATTCCAATGAGTTTCATGAGTTACAGCAAAATAGTATTAACTATCAATCACCCTCTGAGCAGTGCCCTCAACATTATAATACCAAAGATGTAAACAAAATTTAAGAAAAACAAGTACAACAAGGAACAAAAATCTGACTTAAAAATCAAATGAAAATAGTTAAATCAAAAAGGAAGAAAGTAACTTACTGCATCACTTCTAACTATCCTCTCAAACTTTTCCTGAGTTGTCCCACATTTTCTAGGCAAAAAATCAGCATCATCATCTGACTCGTCTATATCATAAATTGGCTTGCGATCTGATCTTACACGAAGCCTCTCAACCAAGCTACTCATGTCCTGCTAAAAAGATAGAAATTCTCATGTAAGCAAGAAGAAAGAACACTATATCAATTCTGTAAACTTAGAGGAGAGAGAAAGGAGAGAATAGAGAAAACCATTGAGAGAAAGTTGTGACCTTTTTGGTCATCCTTTGATTCTATTATATGTGTGTAAAGGAATAGCTAGTACAAAGGAATAGTAAAATAAAAAGACCAAAGGTAAAAACCTATTTATCTAACACTCCCCCTCAAGCTGGAGCATATATATCATATGATCCAAGCTTGTTACATATATAACTAATTCAGGGTCCTCTAAGAGATTTTGTGAGAAGGTCCGCAAGCTGATCATTTGAGTTGACAAAGGTTGTGACAATATCACCCGAAAGAACCTTCTCTCTTATAAAATGACAATCAATCTCAATATGTTTAATTCTTTCATGAAAGACTGGGTTAAAGGCAATATGTAAAGCGGCTAGTTATCACAGACAAGGGTCATCTGTCCAACATCTCCAAACTAAAGTTCTTTGAGTAACTGTTTTAACCAGACAAGCTCACATGTTGCCGCAGCCATAACTCTATACTCAGCTTCAGCACTAGATCTAGCAACCACACTCTGCTTCTTACTTTTCCAAGAAATTATGTTACCTCCAATAAGTACACAGTAGCCTAAAGTGAAACGTCTATCAGAAGGTGAACCTGCCCAGTCAGCATCAGAATAACCAACCACTTGAGTGTGTCCCTTATCCTCATAAAGGAGTCCTCTTCCTAGTGCTCCTTTAATATATCTTAAAATCCGAACCACAGCATCCTAATGGCTGTCACATGGAGAGTTCAAAAACTAACTAACAACACTCACAGGAAAAGAGATATTAGGTCGAACCATTGTGAGATAATTTAGTTTCCCAACAAGTCTCCGATATCTGCCTGGATCAGCTAAGGGCTCCCCCTGATTTGGTAGGAGTTTGACATTAGGATCCATCGGGGTATCAATAGGCTTAGCATTTAGCATGCTAGTTTCCTCAAGTATGTTCAAAGTATACTTTCGCTGTGAGATAGAAATACCATCCTTACACTGAGCAACTTCAATTCCCAGAAAATACCGAAGTTTGCCCAAGTCTTTTGTCTGAAAATGATTGAAGAGGAATTGTTTAAGCCGCTGAATGTCATGATGATCACTGCCTGTGATAACAATGTCATCAACATATACAACTAGATAAATACATCCTTGAGAAAAATGGTGGTAGAACACTGAATGATCTGCTTCACTGCGAGCCATACCAAATTGTTGCACCACATTACTGAAGCGACCAAACCAGGCTCGGGGAGATTGTTTGAGGCCATAGAGAGATCTTCGTAAACGACACACATGCCCAGAACACTCCCCTTGAACAACAAAGCCTGGCGGTTGCTCCATATAGACTTCTTCCTGTAGCTCACCATGAAGAAAGACTTTTTAATATCTAGTTGGTGAAGCGGCCAATGACGGATGGCAGCCATGGATAAAAAAAAGACGAACAGATGCTACTTTGGCAACAGGAGAGAATGTATCACCATAGTCAAGACCAAAAATTTGAGTGTAGCCTTTAGCAACCAATCGTGCTTTAAGGCGATCAATGTGACCATCTGGACCTACTTTAACAATGTAAATCCACCTATATCCAACAACGGATTTTCCTTCTAGAAGGGGTTGGATCAACTTCAGACTCAAGAGGGGTAGTGAGAGTAAGAATAGGGAGTACCTCAGAAATAGGTGGTTCTTCGGAGGAGATTGAGTGGAAAAAGAGAGTTGACTAAAAGAAAGTAACATCAGCAGAAATTACATATCTCTTGAGGTTAAGAGAAAAACATCTAGTGAGGTCGAGGAGAGAGTTTATCTTTGCCTGGTGTGAGGTCATGAACAAAACATGTAGACCCGAAAACTTGAAGAGGTAATGGATAAAGAGGTTGTGTAGGAAAAACAATGGAGTAAGGAATTTTGTTGTGGAGAACTGATGATGGCATCCGATTGATGAGGTAACATGCAGTGAGAACTGCATCACCCCAAAAACGAGATAGTGTTGTAGCATGAATAAGGAGTGTACGGGCTGTCTCAATTAGGTGTCTATTTTTCCTTTCAGCAACCCCATTTTGTTGAGGGGGGTGTGCACAAGAGGATTGGTGAACAATTCCATGAGAAACCATAAAAGATTGGAACTGTGTAGAAAAATACTCACGGGCATTGTCACTTCTTAAGGTGCGAATGGTAACTCCAAATTGAGTTTGGATTTCATAACAAAAACTCTAGAAAATGGAGAATAATTCTGATCTATTTTTCATTAAGTATATCCAAGTACATCTTGAATAGTCATCCACAAAAGTTACAAAGTATTGATATCCTAATGTTGAGTTAACACGACAACGTCCCCATACATCAGTGTGAATTATAGCAAAAAGAGATTCAGCTCAATTACAGACTCGGCTAGGAAAGGAACTATGAGTGTGTTTGCCCAATTGACAAGATTCACACTCCAAAAAAGACAACTTTGACAGATTAGGAACCATCATATGAAGTTTTGAGATACTAGGGTGTCCAAGACGAGCATGAATAACATTGGGCGACTCTGTGGCTACAAAAACATTGGAGGTTGTCAAGAGACGGTAGAGGCCCTGTGACTCACGCCCTGCGCCAATCATCTTCCTTGAGCTCCGGTCCTACACAAGAATAGAATCTTTAGTGAAGGTGATTAAGCAATCAAGGGTGTGAGTTAGACAGGTAATTGAGATCAAATTATAAGGACAACCAGGAACATAAAGAACATTGTCAACAGATAATGAAGGTAAAAGATTAGCCTTCCCAATTGCTTTAGCTCGAGTTTGAGAGCCATCGGCTAAGGTAACAGTGGGAAGGTGTGTTGGATAAGAAATGGTAGAAAGCAAATGTTTGTTACCAGAGATATGACCTGAGGCACCAGAATCTAGTACCCAAGGTCCAAGGGATTGTGATTGGGAGATGCAAGCAATGGAGTTACTAGTGTGTGCAATCGAGGTCACAGATGTAGAGGACTGTCTGGCTTCAAACCACGTCAGAAAATCTTCATAATCAGGTTGGGATGGTCAAGTTGTTGACCGGTGACTTGAACCTTCTGAAGTATCAAGAGTGACAGTCTAAGCAGCATTAGCAATTAGAGGTGGTCTCCCATGCAAGATCCAACAACGGTCCATAGTGTGACCAATCCGCTTGCAATGATCACACTTTGGACGAGTGCGATTGCCTATACGTCCTCCTCCTCGATTTCTACCATCGCATCCCCGATTATCCACTTGCAAGACAAGAGCTGAAGTTTCAGAAATTGGAGGAGCTGAAACTTCAACATAAGGCTGTGATGTGGAGGGTCCCACAACCCTGAGAAGGCTAGAAAAAGCTTGTGAGAGAATAGGAACAACAATGCTTCCTAAAATTTGATCCCGGGTTGAAGAGTATTTTGAAGGCAAACCATAAAGTGCTAGGAGCATAAAGAATGTGCTTCTTTGTTCATACTCTTTTTCTGGAGAATTTGCTGGAGGTAACAACTCATTGAAGTCTAAAAGAGCAACTTGAATTCTTTCCAGATAGGTTGACATACGTCCTTCAAGTTTGCGGGGAGCTATAAGAGACATAAGATCAGAACAAACAACGTACATACGCTGTATGTCATTGGTGTAAAGTTCCTTTGCTTGCCTTCATACTGTATAGCATGAGATGTAAGGGCGGAAGATTTATTTCAATGACGAGTGAATGGTTTGCTTCATCAAGCTACATAATTGAGTATCAATCTTCTCCCATTTCAGCCTTTCAATTGATGGGATATCCTCAGCTCTCTTTGTCAAATGGTCAGTATATCCTTCACCTAAGAGCCATAGCTTAATGTCTAAAGCCCATGTATCATAGTTGGTTCCATCTAGTTTGTCAGTGGTGATTCCAGAAGAGACATAGCTGAGACAAACAAGAGAGCAAATTAGGGAGAAAAGAAGGTGCTTCGATCTGACCGGAGGTGGCTGGAACAGGCCGGAAAACCACCGAGAAGAGCTGCGGAAAAGGCCGGAGCACGAATAGAGCGGCGCGTTTTGCTCACGCGCTCAAGCTAGGGCGGCACGTGACGGCCACGCGCAGAGAAAGTGGAGGCGCGTGGAAGCGCGTCCGGCAGTGAACGGTGATGGGCTCTTGGGTTCTGACCGATTGGAGCCTTCTGAGTGTCTCCCTGAGGTCGAACCCACTCGAAACGAGAAGAGCCTGGGTAGATGGAGAAGTCAGTCGTGGAAGGCAGCCGTGGAAGTCAGAAAACACACCCAAACAGGAATGTTGGGTCACGGCAGTCACCACTACTTCGTGAGAATGGTGGGTATGGGTTTAACTTCACCACTTGCAGTGGGCAAGTGGATAAAGGCAATGGCTTTCTCCTCCCTAGCTCTAGATACCATGTAAACTCAGAGGAGAGAGAAAGAAGAGAATAGAGAAAACCATTGAGAGAAAGTTGTGACCTTTTTGGTCATCCTTTGATTCTATTATATGTGTGTAAAGGAATAGCTAGTACAAAGGAATAGTAAAATAAAAAGACCAAAGGTAAAAACCTATTTATCTAACAAATTCTTATCAACCAAACCCTCTGTAAAAACCAGGATTCATCCAAGGAAAAAAAAAATCATGGCAGACTAGGTTGACATGTTGCCTATAATATAAGCTTATAATCTGAAACAAAGGGATCAAAATCACAGAGATGCTAATCCAGAGATAAAACTATAGCATCTTTCTCTCACCAAAAGAACATTTTAAATACATAAAGCCAACAAATCTGTTGCTTGTAACATTAATAAACTGAATAAATGCATATGCTTGCGCATGCCTTAAATGCATCCTAGGAGTGACAGTAATGTTGGTGACAAATTTTAAAAGGAATGACCCAGAGCTTACAGAAATCAAATATTTTGTAGTCCTTGGACATGAAACATGTAGTTTAAAATTAGTTCAATCTAGTGAAAAGCTAGATCCATAATTTATGTTTTCAAGCACTGCTTTAAGATGAATCAATGAGCTGTATGATAATTGTGCATACATGATCTTTGAGAAATCTCTAAGACCCACTCAAAGGACAGTCAAGAACTCAAATTGCTTTTAATTGATGGAATGCCAAATCAGACACATTATTTTTCAAAACATATAATTTGCACCGATACTCCAAAATCGGTGGCATACCCATATCATATGCATATATGTATCGGATACGCATATCATACAGCAGCTACCATATTTTTGGCATATCTGTGGATTTTTTTTTTTTTGGTAGTTATGCGAAAATGTTCAGATATGCCAAGTGAGCTTCTCTGTTCCTTTTCAGATTTTCGATCTTTGGCTGAGGGTTATAGGGAGAGGAGGGAAGAACGAGGGGGAAGAATAGAGAAGCACTTAGTGAATTTCAACCAACCTAATGAGGCAGGACTCCTAGCGGGGAGAGATATAGGGAATTTCAAGGAATGGGGAAATGATGAATGACAATACTTTGCTAATTTTAAATTGTAACATTAGGAATGATTATGAATTATACCGGTATCTTTTACATATATAACTATAATTTTAGATATTTTATTTAATATACCTTGCCATACCCTACAGCAAAATTTTAAAAAATTGCCATATCAACATATTGTATCATATCGGATAGGATACTGAACCCATATCTGTGCAACAATATTAAGCAATAATCATTTTGTTGAAAAAGTTATAAGTAAGGGTTTCCAGCTTTCCATAATTATCTCCAAATAGATTTCAGAAATTATTTCTTTCCCTTATAAAATAAGATTATATTTTTCCTCTCAATAATGTGATTGAACTCATTGCATGAATGGGAGGAAATCAGTAGGGAAAAGGTCTTTAGGATATCCAATCAAATAAACAAAGCAGTCATATAACTAATACATCACTTTCATATCTAAATCAGTAACCGAGTTCAAGTTTCTCTATGTCATAGGTCAGTCCATGTACGGAGGATTTCTAAACTTCCTAACAGGGAAAATGGACTCTTCATTCTAGAAAAATAAATGGCATAAAAATGCCTAAGAGGAAATACTATGACAATTGCAGCAAGTGAAACCACAAATCAACCATAAAGAAGATGAAGTTAGGAATAAGTAAGTGTATATAAATGTAAACATGTATAAGCAAATACACGCACGAGATAAATGCACAATTAGATCCGTATACTTTCACGAATGTAAATAACAAGACAAAACAAAAATCTCTTCATTTTGACTTCAAATCAACCCTAGCAACAAATCTTAAAAAAAAAACAGCTTATGCCAATAAATTAACACCATGCACGAGATAAATGCACAATTAGATATGTATACCTTTTACAAATGAAAACAAAATGAATTTTTTTTCATTTTGATCTAAAATAAACCCTAGCAACAAATCTTAAAACAGAGCAGCTTATGCCAATAAATAAATAAACACCACACACCACGTAGATTCATACCATTACAGAACAGCAAAACAACAGCAACAAAATACCAAAAATTACTCAAACTAGTAAAACTCCATGGACCACATTAAACACAACAATTCAAATAAAACTACGAAACAATCATAGAAAGAAAAACAGCGTATTTACAATTCTATATATACAAATTCCACACTGAACCATCGAAAGGAATTGGAGAACACCAGCATGCCGATTCTTGGAATCTTAGTGAACAAGCATGGTATCTCCGGTGAACACTTCCCATTTCCCAAAACAAAAGGAGAAAGAAACCCTAGACTGTGATCAAAACCCATCCACCATTTTTCATGATGCTTTTAAGAATCAAGGAGAATTTGTAAGCTTATAATAGCAGCTTTCTGAGCTATCAGTTCAGTCGTGGAAACGAATTTAGAGTGAGAGATGTAACATACCGTAATTCTCGGTCACTGCACGAATGCGGGAGCTTCGAAATTTCGCTAGAACTCGAGTAGCAAAAGCAAGAAATTCGAGTCTAAGAAAAGCGGTAGATATAAACTTAGCGGCTCACAATGTTTGTACATATAATATATAATATTAGGACTGGGTATACAACATGGATATATAGTTATTTTTTAATAAGATTGTTTTAATTTTATTAGGGTTTGAACTTTGATCCTCACGCAGGACTCACTTATCACCTGGTTCAACCTTGGACTAGATAATCCTTTTAGGATACCTTAGTTAAAATAAAAAAAATATTAATATTTGATTTTATTTGTTGTTTGATTACATTATTTATTTTAAATAAATAGATATAAAAATAAATAAATTTTATTGAATTACAAATTCAAGTCTAACTCAATAAATAATACTCTAGAAGTGTGCACAAACACATACGAAGGCACAATATTCTATAGTGTCAATGACACACCAAATATTTAACTTGTATTCACATAAAATTTAAAAATAGAAAATAAAAATCATGTAGGCTAACAATATTATATAGTGTCTATGAACCATGTATTTTCTTGAGATATTTGAAAATGAGTTTAATATTTATATACTATCAATGTAAGAAAGTTATATATTATCATTCAATGATATATTGTTAGCCACATTATTTAATGAGTTTGACATCTCATATACGTTTTAATTCATTTAACAATGTGACAACACATCATTAGATGATAATATAAAACTTTTCATAGTGACAGTGCATCAAAAAAAATTAAATTCTCTTAAAATATACGGCATACATTTTGAAATACACATGCTTCTTAAACCATGTGTGTTCAAGAATAGTATAGATCATTAAATAGAACAATCAGGCTAAGGAACTTCTAGAATATTACTTGTAAATATCATATATATTTTTTAGAGATGTTTTATATGCATTGTAAATATCTAGATATTTTAGAAGTTAAATGAGGAAATATTCTAAAACTTCATCCTCACCACATATTTGACTACATTTGCACTCTCCATCACTCTCCATTGAGGAGGGGAAGCAATTATAAATATGTGAGACTAGAAAACCATATAGGATTTCATTATCAACTTTTAAATTGATTTTTCTCCTTACGAGCACACATTGACCCTATGCCCTAGACACTTAGCTTTGTCGCTAAATGCAAAGTTCAAAATTGACTCATTAAACATCTCATGAGCTTAAGGTGAAATGAGCTCAAGTTAAGAAAATTGTCATGATTTCTTATTGAGGGCTCTTGTCAATTCATTATAGCACTAATTATATCAAATGAATACACAAAAGCACCATTTTTTCTATAAAATTTTAACGAAAAAATGGGTTTGCCCTATTTTTAAAGTAGTTACCATAAATTTTTGAATTCAGATTAAAAGTTGTAATCTTTTGTTTTTTTTAAATATGGAAAGAACATATTTTATCCATCAAATAAAAGAAAATAAATATTTATGTGTCTTGCACATGTTTATATTTACATGTGGAAATCTCTCATTCATTCACATAATTTTTGGAAAGATTTTAAAGAAATTTTCTTTTTAATGTAATTTTTTTTCAACAATTTAATATTTCCTTTTGTAAGGTATATAAATTAAATTCAAAAAGAGAAATTTTTTAAAAAAATTATGCTAACATATAAAGGACAACAATGTGTATTAATAAACAAATGCAAATCACGTGATCTTTTTTTTGTTTTACTTTGAAGGTTCAAGTACCTTGTTACGAGAGGGAAGTAGGCAGTCTAATGGAGGATTTAACCTCACATCCGAAAATTAATACTAAGGTAAGTGAAAATTGAGTTACAAGCATGTTGGATATGATGAAATTGAGCTACAACTTGGATAATCATGATAAACATTTTTCATTCAACTGCTAGTAGGATGGCGTTATGAAGGTCGTTTTGTCTTCGTTGTCCAGGTGCATCGAGATTTGGTTGTATCCATGAAGGCAAGAAGCAGGAAGCTGGAGGAATTATCCAATAACTTGTCTATGTTGGGAAGTAGGTAGGGTTCCTTTGGACATGTTTTTATTTAGCTCTGTGTAGTCCATGCATATACGCCACTTCCCATTAGCTTTCTTAACGAGGACTATGTTTAACAACTAGGTGGTATATGCTACCTCTCTAATAAAGTTGACATCCAAGAGATCCTTGATTTGAGTTTCAATGATTTACTATCTTTCTGGACCGACTTTCCATTTTCTCTAGGATACCAGCTTTGCATCGGGATGAATGGAAAGTCGATGTAAAATAAAGTTTGGATCTAATCCAGCCATGCCAGTTGAAGTCCAGGTGAAAAGATTCATATTCTTTTTTAGGAACTCAGTTAACTAGTCCCTTTCTTCCATAGTAAGGTGACAACCAACCTTGGTGACTTGGTTTGACTTGTCACAAAGTTGTAGGGGGATGAGTTCTCCCTCAGGTTAGAGTCATGTATCTCAAATTTTCTCACCTACATCTGACTCGGCGAAGAGAACATTTGGGTGATCCATAGTGATTGGGTTGAATGTTTATTGTGGAATTTTTAATAAAGCTTTCCTAATTTTTAGACTAGTGTTGTAGCAACATCGTGCAACTGCATAATCTCCCTTGACCGTGATGATCTCATTATCCTTGTTCAGTAATTTCATGGCCAATTTCATGGTAGATACTACAACTCCAAATGCATTTAGAGAAGGGCGACCCAAGATTATGTTGTAGGTGGAGGGGTAGTTTACAACTAAGAATTTTACTTTCACCATTTTGACCTTTGGTTTAGCTCCCAGGCTCAAGCGTAGCTCAAAATTGTAACGCCTCTTTTTGGGAGGGAACGTCACATTGTCAAATAAAATAAAATACAGAAATTAAATAAACAAACGATTAAGACCCGGTTCATTTTAATTAATTAATGTTCAACCATGTGAGCAAACTTGGCAATATTTTTTTTTCCTTTTTTTTTATAATAATAATGCAGAATGTGAATAAAAGGAATGAATAAAACAATACATAGAAATTTGCACCTGAATAGTATGCATATATATATATAGAATTTAATACAAGCTGTTTCATAAATACAAGCACCATCATCAAAAGCAAAACTATACCCACCCTTTGGAAACATGCATATACAAAATGTACACCCAACCAAAAGAAAATACATCGAGCCCCAAAACAAAAACACTTGGCGGCCATCGGTAGCCACCAATGATCATCGACCCTCAGATAAAAGGGACCAATTCAGGATCATCAGGAGGACCCTCATCAGGATCTTCCTCATCCGAGGACTCATCCATAGGAACCACAGAGGCGCGGGACGGAGCCCGTGCGGTGGAATCAAACGAATCCTCCTGCGGAGTGTAATAGCGGGAACCCCACATCTCCCTGATAGGCAGGTAAAACTCCAGGCGTAAGCTGAGGTAGCAAGTGAGGACAGGAGCCTCATGACGTCTCCAGGCAAGTTGATGTGCCAGCACTCCGGCCCTCCAAGGAAGGTCAGACGCACATCTCCCAAGAATCCGCGCATACGTGCAGACATCGTCGCAGTAGAAGTCAATCTGTGCGAGGCGAGAAGCGGGGAAGGCAGGATCTTTGTCTCTTCACCGTCGTCTTCGATCGATGGGTGCACATATTGACAAATAATAGAAGCACAGGGAAAGAGGTAAGATATCCTACCATCAATACCAATACAGCAACCAAGAACCGAACGGCGCATAACGCCCACGTAGCATGTAAAGGCAATAAATAAGCTTTTAAACAGATAACCAGTCAGGCAATCATCAATAAAGGTAATGAATAATTCATAACATCCAGGCAGTTCAATTCAGACAATTAAATATCATGTAAACAATAATTTTCAGATGACAGATTATTCCACTATGCATGGACACAATATTCAATTTCCTACTCCATGGAGCTAGACTCAAACAGTCGGAGAGAAAGATTAGGAGACATGTCTGTGACTCGGCTGCCGAGACCAGTGCTATCAATAAATTTTCTCGTGCACAATCATGGCATTGCACAGACATTCTACACTAGATCACGATATAGGACGGTGTCAAGTCCGGATCGTCGGTGCGTTTTGCATCGGTTTGCCCCACGGGCAAAGGAGCTACCAACTACCTATTGTGGAGGACCCGCACCCCGACGCCCCCAAGGTCATAACAAGACCCACACTTGTCTACTCGCACCCGCACAAAGGTGTGTTCAATCTCCTAGGCAACTTGGCCTTACAACAAATCCACAAGGACATCACAATGCATAAGACACTATGCATGCTCATGTATGATCCACAATCTCATACAAATTCATAATATACCACATTTGATCAAGAGAGTGCAATGAGCAATTTACATCCAAAAAGAACCCAATATCAACATAATATCAACTTATAATTCAAGGAACATATTTTAGGTCCATTATGGATTTCTAAAATCTCCAAGTCTTATGAAAATTATCTCATTGGTTCATTAAGGTTTATGAAATCCTTAATCTCTTGTATTCTTTGATTACTTGTAATCCGAGTAATGAGTTATGGAATCTTAACCCAAATTTTCACCTAGAGGTCGTGGCCTTCCCAAGGTTTCAAATAAATCATGTTCACATCATTAGGTCCATTTACTTGTTATTTTAATCCAAGTTATTTGATTCTTATAATTACCTTCCAAATTTAGCTTATTTCCTAAGTCTTAACCACAATCCATCATAAAAATTATTGTTGCAAGTTTCCTACTATTTAATCTACGTTTGGTCACTTGATTAATTCAAGTCTTGACATCTCAAATTTGTTATCTTTTCTCTCATTCAAGCCCTCAAAACCGTGGCACACCATAGGGTCCTAGGTTACCAATTTTCTTCTCACTAGTTTAGTCTTCCTTTACCTAATTTGTCTAGCATTATTCTTGACACAATGTTAACCAAAATTCTGCTCTTAAGAACAGCCCAAAACCGTGGCACTCACCAAGGTCCAACAACCAGAATTTTGTCCACTTGAATCAACCTTAACTACTTGATTTAATTAGCCTTGCATTGGTCAAAATTTAAGCATCATTTCCATTCATTTTCCAGCCCAAAAATAGCCCCAAAACCGTGACATATCCAGGGGGTCCAGCAACCAGAATTTCTAGCAAGCAAACATGGAATTCAATCACAAAATTACATGAATAATTAACCACTAAATCAACTACTCAAAGCTAAATTAAGATAACACTCAAGAAGCCAATTTCAAGCAATTTCAAGAACAACCACCATGTGGTTTTTCTTCCAAAAATCAAATACAAGATTCCTAGTTGCTAAAGAGGTTGAGGAGGATTAATCTTCCTCTTACCAAGATGAAGAACCAAGAAAATTCCAAGAAGCACTTGATTTTCGGATTTGAAGCTCAAAAACCCTAGAAAATGTGGTCCAAGTTAGAACAATGTAATGGTGTGAAAAAGAAGAAGAAAATGACCATTAAATCAAGAGGAAACCAGAAATGAAAATGGGAGGGGAGGTCTGAAATTTTTCAGCCATGGAAGCTCACCTTCAAAGCTTGAGAAATGGTTGAAGATGGAAGCTTTCTTGAAAACTCCAAGCACAAAAGATGATGAGAAGGAGTAGGAGATTAAGAAAACATGGTTGAAGTAAATTTTTATGAAGGTTGGGATTTCTTGAGGTGGCTGGCCGTGTGGTGTCTTGGAAGAGGAAGAAAGAAATGGTTGAAGAGAGAAAGAAGAAGAAACGTAAAAGGAAGAAGAAATGGTGCTTTTGGGGTGTAAATGAGTTAAATGAATTATTTGGATAATTCAAATCAATTCATTCACCTTTTTGGGCTGCAGATCACGTACATGAGAGAGAAATGGGTGACAAAAATTGGCTTCCTTTGGAAGCTACACATGTGGTCAAAGTTGGGGTCAAAGCTTCTTAAGGAAGCTTGAATATTTAACTATTAAATTTGAATTAAAGTGATTTGATTAGACATAAGGTAGATTACATTAGGATAATGTGATAGTATTTTTATTACACACTATTATCCAATGGATAATAGTTACAAATTCGATGACAAGTCGGTATTTAATAATAATCGACGGATGAATTTTTCATTTGTATCGATTTAAATGCGTTAAGATTGCTCGAAAATTGTGAAACCTCGTAAAGCGTGTCAAGTCTCGGGTTTAGTAAGATCCCCGTCGACTTATCCATAGTCCAAGGTTCTCGAGAGAAAACATCGCGTTTCTCGATTAACTCGATCATACAAGACGCAAAACGAGGAATATATTAAAATATTACGGTTCGGAAAATTTCAGAAAATTCTCAAAAATTGCAAATATTATAAAACGACTATCCGTCATATAATTTTCCAATTTTTGAAGCACTACGATCGTTTTCACGACTCTGCTCGAGTTTCACGCAAAACGAGGAATATATTAAAATATTCGTCATTTAGAAAAATTCCAGAAAAATTCTCATAAATCACAAATATTAGAAAATGACTATTCATGGTGAAATAATCAATTTCTGAGTGTTACACTTGGTCTCGGCAATTCTCAGCCCAGTGTGCACGCAAAACGAGGAATATATTAAAATATTCGTCGTTTCCGAAAAATTCCAGAAAAATTCCTAAAAATCAAGAATATTATAAAACGATGATTCATGATCAAATATGTATTTTTCGGAATGTTACAAAAATACCCCTCTGGGGTGATCTTGTCATCCATGAAGCCAATGAGTTCACCCTTGTGGGGCATAAGATCCTCCTTCAATAGTTCCAAGTTCTTAGAAATATCCATGAATATAATGTTAGCCAAGTTGCCTTGGTCCATGAAAATACACGTCACCTCTACATTGGCCAAGATCTCGGATATGACTAGTGGGTCATCATGGTTTGAGATTGTTCTGCCATAATCTTCATCAAAAAGAGACATCAGTGGCATTTTTCGCGATCCACATCCTATTTTAGATATGATGTGGGAAGCTACACTAAAATTGCTCTCAAATGTTGCTTTTTGTCCGAATATAATTCGCTACCTCCAGCGAAGCCACCTGATATGGTATTGATGGTTCAAGTGACTTTTGCATGGTGGCAATCATCTTCACAAGGGGACTGATCACAAGGAGGTCTACTTTCCCAGTTTTGTCTTATGTCTCGAGGAGAGTTTTCCCTTTGTTTATCATTTCCAGGAGAAATTCGTCTTCTCTAAAATGGGGACAGGCTCCTTTATGGGCTAGGACTCCACTTCATATAATTCCAAGGTCCTCGTTTTGATATTGGTGGAAGTATTATTTGAGGCACCCATCCTGGATAAGAGACTCGATAGTGTCGCGTAGCCACATGTCCTTTGTGGTATATTCGTAGCTACCATGATAGTCATAGTATTTGGACTTGTCTTTTTGTGTGTCTTTCTTTAGTGAAGGCGACTTAGGTATATCCCAAAACTCGGTGTGACATACTTCTTGATATATCTGGCTCCTAGGGAGCCTCAGGGGGTGCATTCTTCATATTTTCCCTTGGGGTGGTTTGGAGGAGGTTTGAAATGCACATTGTTCCTGAGTCTTCTGTGATTGGGGATCCTTACTTTTATCGAGTTCTTTCTTGGCTCTATTCATCTCTTCCATGTTAATATATTTTTTGAACTAACTTTTGAGCTCATCCAAGCCCTTAAGGTTTCTTTTAGCAATGAAAAAGGCAAAAGGCCTTAGGTGGAGGCTGGCTAAGATAGCGTGCATAGCGACTGCTTTGTCCAAGTCCTTTATCATCAAAGGCTCTTGTTAAATTTGCCTTTGAAGTCCTAGAGTGGTTCGTCTCGTCCTTACCTGAAATTAATGAGGTTGCATGAAGTTTTTGGCTGCACCTTGCTTGTTGTAGAGTGTAGCAAAAATTTTGAAGCTAGCTCACTAAACTGATTAACGGACCTTGGAGGCAAGGTAGAGGACCATATTAAGGTGGCCATCTTTAAAGTTAAAGGGAAAACATGACATAATACGAGATCTGTGGCCCTGTGGAACAACATAGACGGGATGGAAGTGTCTAAGTGCTCTTAGGGGTCCGTTATGCCATTATATGTGTCAATATTTGTTGGGAACTTGAATCTTTTTAGGATTCGAATCCCCATGATTAAATCTGAGAAGGGGTAGTTGAATTGGTACTGCTCGTCGGGCTGGTTCATGGGCTCCGACACCATGAATGGTGGCTGATTCACAAGTTCCAGCCTTTCTTGGTGGGCAGTGGACGAGACCCGATCGTTGTAACTGGGATTATTTTCCACTTCCCGTTCAGCTTAGACCGGCCTCTGGGGGTCTGCAATCTGCCTTGCTTGCTCTTCTAATATTTAGCATTGTTGCCGGATAACGTCCATTATATCCCGGTTCGAGGATTCCTGATGGGAGGACACTTTTAACGATTGGTGGCGTTCTTTGTCTTGTGGGCGCACCTCCTACTGTTGAAGAGCCCCAATGATGGAGCACAACCTGCTTCTAGAGTTTTGTTATGTAGGGCGGTTGGCTTGGTTCTATGGCTATCTTCCAAGATTTGTGGTGGCGAACCGGGGTCTCATTTTGATTGGTAATAAAGGCCTCCACTTGATCCTGTTGTGGAACCTAGTTCATGGGTTGATTTTGACTCGTAGTTGTTTACTTTTTGGTATTAACCATGATGGAGATGGGAGTAACAATTTAGCATTTCCCACTAATGGCACCAATGTTCAGAGCCAGGATTAAAGGTGTGTACCTGATCTCACCTCCAAGCGGTGGTTAATAGTGGATTCCTCCTTGGCGGGGTGGTTATAGCAGTGGAGTGAGGGGGTAGTATACCTACAAGGCACTCCAACACTCAAGTTAAGGTAACACACTAGGACAAAGGAGCTGATGGTAGTAGATGGATACCTGAATGGCTTAGCCCCATATTTATAGAGGGAGTTTACTTGTAGGCTAAGTACTATCTAAACAGATATTGTTTTGATACGATTAACATAAGTAGTTGTTAGGAGATAAGATCCCAAACTTCCTTACTTATGTGGGATTCTGTTAAGATATGGTAGTTACCCATTAAGTAGGAAATCATTTATAAGGGTTAATATAGACTAGAGTCATGGTTTAAGTCAGCTAGTGCTAGGCTGCTCATGTTAAGCCTGGGTCCAGGATACTAGTTCAGAACAATTACAAAAAAAATTAACCCTGCATAATAAACTTGAGAAAGTAAATCACATATAATAAATATTTTGTCAAAAAAAAATTTTATCTCACATACATTATGAACATTTGAATGTGTCACATTCTCATAAGAAATGAAATTAGAAACTTCAGGAGTCACAAAACCTTCTTCATCGTTCTCTGCTATCTCTAAGACAATTTGCTATACAATAGATAGTCACATTAGAAACAACTTTACGAATAAAAATAAGTAACATTGCATTATAAACTTGAGAAACAAAATTAAATATAATAAAAATTCTGTCAAAATATATATTTCATCTCACATACATTATGAACATCTGAATTTGTCTCCTTCTCATAACTAACCAAATCAGAAACTCCAGGTTGTTCACATTCCTAAAATATAAATAAGCTAAATTGGGTACAAACTAAAAACAAAACAAAGGACATTGACACAGAACAAACAAAATTTACCTACTCAACAACAAAATAGGTAGAACTCGAAATAAATTGATTCAAGATTTCTTCATTTCCAGTCAATTTCAAAATAGTAAAACTTGTTGACTTCTTAATTATGTTAAACTACTCATTCAGAAACTTCAATATAGAAAACAAATCTCCTTTTCACCAGCAAGTTTGGATGCTCTAGAAAACCATACTCATCACCATTCTAAAAAACAACCAAACCACAAAAAAGTTAGACAATTTGTATAGCATGCTCATATATACAAAAACTATGAACCAACATGATCTAAAATGATTTGTAAATACCACCTTAAGAAGCTCCTTCCCCATGTCATTAGCAGTTCTTTTTATTATGTCAAAACCATCACTATCAAATAGAATAAAATTAGCAACCCCATTTTCATCCATCACAATCAAATTAACCATGTACATGCATATAAAAGTCAACTAAATAAATTGATATAAACTCATTTTTTTCAAATAAAAATCATTTGTTGTCAAAACCTTCAATCGAACCTTGTAATAACCAATGCATATTGTTTATTGCATTTTATACACCATGAAACATCTTCCCTTATCTCAACTTTTTTCCATTACGTATTACATGGTTCATAAACCCAATCTTCATTTATGTTAATCTTCTGAACGGTGGCAATAATAGCAAACTTTCCATCCTAAATAAGAAATCCACTCATTATCAATGCCAAACTTTCCAACAAACTTTCTCAAATAAGGAACCACACCAGAAAAGCATAAAATAAAGAAACAAACAATGTCACTTTACACACCGTTATATAAAATGCAAATTACAACTTTAGAAAAATAGAAAAAAAGAACTCCCCCCAAAATTACCCTAACTCAATCAATCAAATCAAATTAACTTGTCCAGAAAAAAGTACCAGATATTTTTTGTGATTAGCATTGGCAATGACAATTGTTTTGATGATAACAAATACGAAAGTTATGGTTGTGCAAAGATCAAGTTCCAAGGTTCTTCAAATTTAGCTTATAGGACTTAGATCTTATGTTAATGTAAATAGGAATCACACTAGTTCATTTCTTGTTTTTCATTCAACTTAAATCTCTTTGCAAAATCATGTTTTATATTAATCAAGTTTGAGCAAAATGCTTTTAGAAAATATGAAAAGAAAATTATGTTTTATACTTGTAAAAATACTCATCAAGTTTGTGAAAAATGATTTGTGATAAGCCTATATTTTATAGTCATATATTATATAATTTATGGTGATTTGATCATATTTATTGATGAATTCAAGATGGATCCTTATCATTGTCTTCATTTTTACAATTTAAAAGAGATTTAACACATTTAGAGTAAAATCAGGCGAAGACATCATGTTTCCAAGGCAAAAGATGATCATTTTGGCTTAAACAGGGCCCTGTGTCAACTCAAAAGCGATTAAGGAGTTAGACACAACCATATCTAACTTGAAGATAGCTTCTGAGTAAGAGACACGGTCGTGCCTCTTGGTCATATGGCCATGTCTCATCCAACGTGAAGTACAACTCAAGGGACATATCTTTGTCTTAATGGATTGAATCTTCTGACTTGGAGACACGACCGTGTCTCCTGGTCACACGGTTGTTTCTCACTTATAGTGTGAGTTACGTAAATCTGATCACACGGCCATATATCCCCTTCTGACGTGAAAAAGAGGATTTTTCACCCCAAATCATTATAAATAGAGTAACCCCTCAAACCTGAGAGACACCTTTTTCGACAGTAGACTTTGAGAGGCAGATTAGAAGGGAGAATTGCCACAAATTCTTGGAGGACAACTTCGAAGGAAGAATTGAATTCTTGAAGGCTTGAAGATCATAATCACCGCAAAAGGTGTTTTGATTTCTTTTTCCCTATAATTTTCTCCTTTCTTTGGGTTTCTTTCCATGGGTTTGTATCTTGATATGAGTTTATTTATATTGAACATGAGTAACTAAACTCATAGCTAGGGTTATGAGGGATCTTGTTTTCCTAATTAATTGGGTTTGATTTCTAATTTGATTTAGGTAATTTCTTTTAGGGTTTATCATATTGCTTGCATTTTTGTCATAACTTAATCACTTTTATCATGTGTTAATTCATTATTGGATCGGTGATCATCCGCATTCAATGAGTGGATCTATATGGTAAGCCTAGGATTAGATTGGTGAATGATCAAACATCAATTTATCCTACCAATAGAATTGACGGTATGTTAGTTTATCTCTTGAATTAAAGCTTAATACATTCTTGATTAATTCAACTAAATGACCAAATAGGTGAATTAAATTAGAAATAGAATATTGTTTCATCCATGGCCATTGGAATTCAATAGCAAATAAGAGAATATTGGCAAAAGAATTACCTTACATTATAAATGAATGAAAACCTGATTAATTGGATTCAAGTGAACCTTGTACCCTAGTTTCTCTCTTATTGATTTATCTCTGCATTGTGTGATTGTCTATTGTTCTTCTTTATTTGTTTTCTAATTTTATTTTGAATTTCATACACTTTTGATTGTCTGGATAACTAAGAGTTTTACGAATCTAGTAATTACTACTTATTCCTCGTGGGATCGACAACTGAGACTTAAGTCATATATTACTTTGTGATAGAATGCACTTGCTCTTAGTATATTTTATGCGTACCAAGTTTTTAGTGTCGTTACTGGAGAATAAATTTGGGAATATTAGAGGTAAAAAGTTCTAGTTAATTTAGACGAACTTTTATTTTATTTCTTATATTATTTTTATTATTTTATTTTATTTTTGTTTATTTATTTTAATTCATTTTTCTTGTTTTTTTATTTTTAATTTATTTCTTATTTTTATTTATTTATTTATTTTTATTTATTTTAAATCGTTCGTTGCTTCAACTCTTGTTTATTTATTTAGTTTATTTATTTTTGTTTATTTTATTTTATTTCTTATTTTTTATTTGTTTTATTTTTGTTTATTTATATCAAATTGGTTGTCATTTCATCTCTCTGCTTATATTTCTTGTTTATGTTTATTCGATCTTAGTTTTCTAATTTGACATTTGATCCAGAAATTGAGAAAATAACTCGTAGGTTAAGGAAGTAATCTAACACTAAAGCTGTGACTAAAGAAGATAAAAGCATAATGGAAAGACCAATAGTTGAAGGGAATCGTGAAGAACGAGCTACCCTAGCAAAGCGGACCATGCTTGAGTATTCCATGCCCACTGCTGAAGGTTATGGGGGGAGTATTATAAGACCAGTTGTGGCGGCTAACAACTTTGAGATCAAGCCAGCATTAATTTCCATGATTCAAAATTTCGTTCAGTTTAGTGGATTGCCTTCAGATGATCTAAATCAGCAGTTGGCTAGGTTCTTACAGTTGTGTGATACTATCAAGTACAATGGGGTGACAGATGATGCAATCCGATTGCGACTCTTTCCTTTCTCTCTTAGGGACAGGGCGAATCAATGATTAATGTCACTACTAAGGGGATCCATCACTACATGGGATCAGTTGACACAACAATTTCTGGCTAAGTATTTTCCTCCTTCTAAATTTGGTAAGTTAAGAAATGACATATCTCCTTTTGTGCAGTTTGACATGGACACTCTCTATGAAGCTTGGGAATGCTTTCAAGAGTTGTTGAGGAAATGTCCACATCATGGATTTCCTGTTTGGTAGCAGGTACAAACTTTCTACAATGGTTTGTGTCCTGTAAACCGTTCACTCATTGATGATGTTGCGGGAGGTACAATTTGGAGGAAAACACCTACTGAAAGTCAAGCGTTGATTGAAGAAATAACACTAAATAGTTATCAATAGCAAAATGAGTGCCAGATTCCTAAGAAACAAGTAGGTGTGCATATTGTTGACTCTTCTACTGCCATTCTGAGTCAATTGGAAGCTTTGATAAAGAAGGTTGAGACTTTGATGGTTGCAAACAGTGCACTCCCACCAATCATTTGTGACGCATGTGGAGAATAGGGTCATACAAGTTCAAACTGTCAAGTTAGTAGTCCTTTTGCCGCCAAGCCTGAAGCAGCAAATTTTGTTGGTAATTCCAACCGACAACAGTATAATCCATATGCCAATACGTACAATCCCGGTTGGAGGGACCACCCAAATTTCAAATAGGAAAATCAATAGGGTAATCAACAGACTCAGCAGAAAGTGCCACAACCACATTTAGGTTTCCAAGCACCTGAAGAGAGGCAGAATTTTGAAGCCTTTGTTATGAAATACATGCAGAGTTCAGAGGCCTGGATGAAGAGCATAAAGACTCAGATTAGTCAGTTGGCTATGTTGATAACAGCAAGGGCACCAGTGACATTGCCTAGTACTACTGAGACTAATCCAAAGGAAAATTGTAGTGCAATTGCCCTGAGAAGTGGAAAGACTCTAGATGGACAAATGAATGAAGCACCTAGCTCATCCGGAATTGAGATACAGAAAAATGATACTCTTACAGAAGATGTCTCAATTCAAGATGATAATAAAGAAAGAGAGGTTGAGAAAGATCAACCAAAGTGGAGCAGAGCAAAGAAGTATCGTGAGCAGAGCACAGTATATGAACCATCATCACATGTCAAGATCCCATTCCCTCAGAGGCTCAAGAACAATCATCCAGACCAGTAATTTGCCAAATTCTTGGAGATGTTCAAGAAGTTGCAAATTAACATTCCGTTTGTTGAAGCCATCTCTCAAATGCCCAAGTATGCTATTTTTTTTAAAGAAATACTTACAAAGAAACGCAAGCTTGAGGACTTTGAGACGATATGTCTAAATGAGGAGTGCTCCGCTATTCTCTCAAAGAAGTTACCCCTAAAATTAAAGGATCCAAGGAGTTTCACTATTCCTTTCTCTATTGGTACTTCTTATTTTGAGAAGGCATTATGTGACTTGTGTGCTAGTATTAATTTGATTCCTTTCTCTGTGTTTAAGAAATTGGGAATGCAGGAACCAAAGCCTACTAACATTTCATTATAGTTGGCTGATAGATCCATTACTTATCCTCGCGGTGTGGTGGAGGATGTTTTGGTGAAGGTGGACAAATTTATTTTCTCAGTTGATTTTGTGGTATTGGATATGGAAGAGGATGCTTGTATTCCTCTCATTCTTGGAAGACTATTTCTGGCCACTTCAGAAGCTGTGATTGATGTACCTCGGGGTGAGCTCATCTTGAGAGTGGATAGAGATTACGTGACCATCAATGTCTTTAGGGAGGCTAAATCTTCCCCAATATCAAATCTTCATGCCCCTATCAATATTGTTCAAATTAAGAAGCAGGAAGCCTTAGTTATCAAAAACTCCCCACCATCATGCAATATGGATGTTGACCTTCTTAAAACCCAAGTTTTTGAACTAGAGAAAGGTCATCCTATGATTCATGCTCCATTACCAATTGGTCCTTCATCTGTTGATCAATCGAGCCCATATGGCCTAGCGGAGCCAAGGCGCAATGGGGACAACCAAGCTTTTATCAAGTTCAAGATGATGTTGGAAGCATTCCCAAGGCCATTGGCGAAAGGAGGAAGCACTACTTTGAAATGAAGAAGGCATCATCCTATTTCTCTTGTTTTAAGCCACCTTGATTTACCTAAAAAAAGGCAATGTCGAGCTAACGACGTTAAACAAGTGCTTCACATGAGGCAACCCGTGTTTCTTCTTTATTTATATTATTTTATTTTATTTTTTGTTTTTCTTTTAGATGCTATTCATGTATTTTAGGATTTTTCAGATTTTGTTGCGCTGCTAACTCTTATACTTCTTCTCTGCTTGACACTATCTCACTTTTCATCAGGTTATGTTGCTCTTTTCTTTATCCCTTTATTTCTTTTTCTTCCACATTGAGGACAATGTTTATCTTAAGTGTAGGGGGTACTGTTGTAAAAAAAATTTGCACAACTGATGAACACTTGAGTAATGATGGTAATTAAGCATGAATGATGTATTAATTTCTTGATTTATTCTGAGCTGATAGAGATATGTTTGAAAGAGGAATCCATTTATCATGAACTGATTTTGTGTGAAGCAATCTTGTTCAATTAAGTGAAGTGAAATTTAGCATCTTTGTTGGAAATTAACCATGTATGCTTGCTTTTGTTTTCTTTATCAACTTCACCAGAAAGTGAGTTTTGAGCTTTAATGATTGGATTTTTCATAAACGAAATCCTATTTTTCTTATGGAGCGAGTTTTCTCTTGATTGATGTGCGCTAGAACTTACTTTGATATCTTGTTGAGACTTTAATGATTCACATATATACTTGAATATGATTAAGATAATTAGGCTTAATTCTTTCTTGACTTTCAAAGTTGCATTAATAAAATAATCCCTTAGTTGCCCCATTTGAGCCTGAAATTGATTTCTTTGAATACCCAATTGAATAATCAGGTTGAATTTTATGGAGCATTTGATGTATTGATTGAAAAGTCTTGAAAGGCTGCTTTTGTCTTTAAGGGTTGATATAAAAAAATAAAAATAAAAATAAAAAAAAGTGAAAAAGACAAAAAAAGTTTGAAAAAAAAGTAAAAAAAAAAAAGAAACGGAAGAAGAAAGAAAAAGTTGTTGGTGAAGAATCATGAGAATATTGGGTTGAAAGTGAAAATTTATTATTTCTTTGTGCCATTATGCTCTATTTGTCATCTTTTCAACCTAATTCTGCTTTGTATTGATTTATCCATGAGCATTCTTTAACCTCATTTATCTTTTTCTTACCTTTCTTTATACCCTTGGCCCCGTTACAATCAATGAAAGTCCTTTTGATTCTTGTGTTGTATGTGAATTTGAAAGTAGAGATGAGATTGATAACCAAGCCTATGGTATTGCATTTTTCAAGAGAAATTTAAATGATCTCTTTGTCCTTAAACACTTGAGCGATGAAAAGATGAGTGATCTCATATGTTGGTAAAGAGAAAAGTTACAAGTTAGACTCAAGCATCTAATTGTTTTAAGTGCTAAATGATCTTTTCGGATTGGATTTGATTGTTGTATATACTTGAGAATTTTTAACTGTGAAATTTTCCTTGATTCATGTTTCTGGATGTTGAGCTTAATATTGTTTTTTATTCCCTTTCTTTGCTTGAGGATAGGCAAAGCTCAAGTGTAGAGGGGTTGATAAGCCTATATTTTATAGTCTTATATTGTATAATTTGTGGTGATTTGATCATATTTATTGATGAATTCGAGCTGGATCCTTATCATTGTCTTTGTTTTTGTAGTTTAAAAGAGATTTAACACATTTGGAGTGAAATCAGGTGAAGACATCATGTTTCTTAGGCAAAAGAGGATCATTTTGGCTTAGACAGGATCCTATGTCAACTCAGAAGCGATTAAGGAGTTAGACACGACCCTATCTAACTTGAAGTTAACTTCTGACTAGAAGACACGGCCGAGTCTCTTGATCACACGACCGTGTCTCATCCAACGTGAAGTACAGCTCAAGGCACACGTCCCTGTCTTAATGGATTAAAGCTTCTGACTGGGAGACACGACCGTGTCTCACTTACGGTGTGAGTTACACAAATCTAGTCACATGACCGTGTCGAAGGGAGACACGACCATGTATTATAACACCATCCGTAGGGCATTACATTTACGATGGATTATAATAAAACTTTACCCAAGTTATAAATCATTTATTAACATATAATAATATGAGTTGTAAAATTTTTCTTTTTGTACATTATATCATTAAATAAAATAAACAGAACATGAAATAAAACAAACTACTAAATACACACCATAATTATACATATGATTTTGTTTCTAAAGATACAAATAATTACACACTACAAACTGTTTTGTAAAACTGTAAACTGTTTGACTCATAACAAATCATAAACTAGTCTAAGTACACATCTAGAAGTTCTGATCCTTTGAAGGATGCTCCTCTGGTAGATCATCAGAAGACAGAAACCCTGAATGTCGTGTAGCCCTACGGACAGGAGTCCGCGTGGTCGACACACTATTAAGCTCACTAGGGGCATGGAAACAACCACCCCAATTGCGCTAATAGACAAGGGTAACTCCAAATGTACATAAACAGTTGTAGAAAACATAGGGACTCCATCATATTTCCCACTGAGGGACATAGTCAAACGTCCCACATAAACCACAATCTCCCTATCTGCTTGTAGACGCCAGGCTTTGGAACCCCCATGAAACTCTAATTTCATGAATCCCAGAAAACTCGGTAGCGCCATAACGTGTCAGAATCAATCCAAACGATAAGGATGATCTAGAGGCTCGCCCTCTTCGCACTAATCACCAGACGGCTGTTCCACCTCGTACTGACAACCCAAAGGTTGCTTCTCTTCTCCTTCCTCAAAGTCTTTGCCAAATATAAATAATAATACAGAAATGCATACAAAGAGGTGAGACAATCTACATCACTACTAGCATGATAGTATAGAAAATGACAGTATATACAGATATAACATTCAATACATCAAATCATATTATCACATCATATATAATATCTTAGATCAATATAATTATCGCATCATAATACAGACCACATATGCATATGTACACAGACTCGTTCCTACTCCATGGAGCTAACTAAAATTTTCAGAGAGAATGATCTAGAAGATCTATCTGTAGTTCCGGCTACCCCAGCCAAGTATTACATAGTCTAATCGCCGTGTACAACAGGCATTGTACCAAACAATCTACGTTAGATCGTGATTAAGAATAGTGCTTTGTCGAGATCGCTAGTGCGTTGCTCGGTACCATGACCCAGAGGAACTACCAACTGTCCACAGGTGGAATTCTCTGTACACTAATGCCTCCAAGTTCACTCAATGAACAACACTACACCTATCCCACCTGTACTACGGTGTAATTCATCTCTTAGGCAACTTGCCAATATAAACCAAATTGACACATTTCTCTATGCATGGTGCGTGAGCCAAAATACACAAATCACAATACTATGATTTTTCACAACCACACGTCATCACTTGACAGTACCATTTTTCAACATAACCGAGTCCACCATTTTACTTGACAACAAACTGATGTTATTCTCAATCGCGTAAATATTTTATCGCATTTTCACAATCACGTTGCCTTTTTCTAACGTTTTCAAACAACTTAAATATTTTTTGACGTTTTTGCAATCGCGTAGTGTTTTTAAATCATTTTCTCAATCGCGTAACGTTTTTAAATCGTTTTCTTAATCGCGTAGTTTAAAAATCATTATTTTAAATACGCATAAGGTATTTCTCATATTTTTCAACTGTGTAAAATATTTCTTTACTTTTTAAATTAAATTTTGAAACTTTCTCCATTATATATTTATTTTTAGCTTTATTTGCAACATTTCCTCTTGAAAATCCTTTAAGTAGTATTTTCTACTGTTTCTTTTAAAAATTACCATTTATGGATTTACCAATATTTACAGCTCAAAATTTGCTAACGCGCTTCAAAATCCAAAGGGTAAGCTATACATTAGTACTTTTCAAGTATTTATTTTATTTCTCATCCTTACTTAATTCCTCTAATTAAGCTCTAAAATAACTTCACTTTCTTTTATTCTAAAAAATTCATTAAATTGAGTTCTCCTTTAAATTAATTACATACTCCATACTTATAAAATGACTTTGGATTTAAAGATATCATAAATGGCATGTTGTTTGCATTCTTGTCATAACTTGATTACTTTTAGCATATGTTATTTCATTGTTTGACCAGTGACCATCTACATTCAATGAGTGGATCTATATGGTAAGCCTAAGATTAGATTGGTGAATGACCAAACATCAATTTATCCTACCAATGGAATTGACGGTATGTTAGTTCATCTCTTGAATTGAAGCTTAATGCATTCTTGATTAGTTCAACTAAATGACCAAATAGGTGAATTAAATTAGAAATAGAATATTATTTCATCCATGACCATTGGGATTCAATAGCAAATAAAGAATATTAGAAAAAGAATTACCTTACACCATAAATGAATGAAAACATGATTAATTGGATTCAAGTGAACTTTGTGCCCTAGTTTCTCTCTTATTGATTTATCTCTGCATTGTGTGATTATCCAGTGTTCTTCTTTATTTGTTTTCTAATTTTATTTTGAATTTCATACACTTTTGATTGTCTGGATAACCAAGAGTTTTACTAATCTAGTAATTACTACTTACTCCTCATGGGATCGACAATTGGGACTTAAGTCCTATATTACTTTGCGATAGAGTGCACTTGCTCTTAGTATATTTTACGCGTACCAATTTGGGAAACTTTGGTTGTATAATTCTTTAGAAATATTATTTTCTTGGTAAGCTAATAACTGATTATGTGTTCCAAATAATTGATTATTTGAAACCCATAACAGGTTATTTGTTATGTCAGAAACGCTCCTTTGAGTTTTTAAAAGTGAATAATCGGTTATGGAAAGTCCATAACAGGTTATTTGCCTTTTGGGAACGTTCCCTCTTGATTTTCAAATGTTAGAGCTCCTAAATAACCTGTTATTTGCATCCTACAGTGTTTTCTGATGGCAAAAATAACCAGTTAGGCAAAACTAATAACTTATTATCTAAATCCAAATAACATGTTATGGGAAACCAATAACTTGTTATCTAGAATAGCATAAGTCATCTCACAATGGCTCTATTAAGAGCATTTAATGCCTCCAACAACCACCAATGGCTCAAAAAGGGTTTGGGCTATAAATAAAAGTGGTTGGGCATTAAAAACAAGTTTGAGAACATTCTAAAAAATCATTCTTGAGCATTAAGTTCGTGTTTCACTATCTCTCTCTCCAAACCCCTGTTTTTGAGCTATAAGTGTATGAATCCTTGATACCCATAAAATTTCAATTTGTATTACCCGCTCTTGAGAGAGTTTCATATTATTCAATCCTTGTTTATACTGTAAAGAGGGTGAGACATCCCTCAAACATTTGTAAGGGTGAGGTATCCCTTTGGAATTGAGGCCCAAACATAAGGGTGAGGTACCTCAAGGTGTGTTGAGTGCTCCAGCTTATAAAGGTTTTCAAGCACCTATTGAAGCTTGAAGATATAGTGAAAAATCTCGGGTGATTACTTGAGGACTAGATGTAAGCCACAAGTGGATTAGTGGCTGAACCAGGATAAAGCTTTGTGTTTGTTTTCCTAAACTCAACTCCTTTACTTTTGTGCACTATTTTATTGGCGTACTTGAATACTATCATCATTGGCTTATTTATTTTTAAGTGAAAGCATTTTATCTTCTCTATCCATTCATCTCTAACAAACAATAGCTTTAACGAAAATTGATAATCAAGTATTTTATGAAAGATTTGTAAAAGATTTTTATAAACTCAATTTACCCCTTCTTGAGTATTGAGGCCATTTGGTAACAAGTGGTATCAGAGCTAGACTCTTGTGTAAGGAGTTTAGCTGCTTTAAGAGAAGTGATGGCTTCAAATGAGTTTTCTTCCAAAAGTTCTTCTATAAATAGATCTCTTATTTCAATGGGGATGATTATGATTATTGGAAAGAAAGGACAAAAAATTTTATTGAAGCTATTTATTTAGAAGTATGGGATGTCGTTGAAAATGCCCCCTTTGTTCCCACACGTATTGTTGATAGTTTAAGAACTAATACATCAAGAAGTGAATGAACCGATGAGGACAAAAAGAAGGTTCAATACAATTTGAGAGCCAAGAACATCATTACCACATCCTTGGGGTATAATGAATTCTTTAGGGTGTTAAATTGTAAGACGTCCAAAGAAATGTGAGATACTTTACAAGTGACCCTGAGGGTACAAGTGAAGTAAAACGATCAAGAATAAATACTCTCACTCATGAGTACGAATTGTTTAGAATGAATCAAGGTGAAAGCATTCAAGAAATTTAAAAGAGATTCACACACATTGTAAATCATCTTACTTTATTAGGAAAGACTTTTCCTAATGAAGATCCTATTAACAAAGTTTTGAGATGCTTATGCAGGAATTGATAACCCAAAGTAACAACTATTCCAGAATTAAGGGATTTATCAACAATATCTCTAGCCACTCTTTTTGGAAAGCTCCAAGAATATGTGTTGGAGCTTAATAGGCTCAATCAAAGTAAGGAACATGACAAAAAGAAAAAGGGGATTGCTTTCAAAGCCACTTCCTCCACAAATAATGATGATGAAGAAGATGATGGAGATGGTTTAGAGAACCTTAAACTAAATGAAAATAATCTTAGTCTCCTTATAAGGAGGTTTAGAAGATTCCTTAAGAAGAAAAGAATTCAAAGAAGACCACATTTCCCTCCTAAGAAGGCCTATCATAAAGGGGAAGGAACCTTATCTACTCCAACATGCTATGAATGCGAAAAACTGGGGCACATGAAGATGGAGTGTCCCGTCTATCAAAAGAAAATGGAGATGACAATGACATGGACTCCAACATTGCTTGGGATGATAATGACATGGACTCCACTGATAGCTCGAACAATGAGGATGCTCATCTATGCCTCATGGCTAAAGGAGAGGAAGAAGAAAAAGAATGTGACACCGAGATAACTTCTTCTAACCTAGAGTCTTCTCCTTCCTATGATGAATTGCAAGATGCATTTGAAAAATTACATAATAAATCCATGAAGCTCACAAAAATGGCTTTATCTTCCAACAAAACAATCTCCTTATTAGTAAACAAAATTTCTATTTTAAACAAGAAGATTAATGACCTTAAAATTGAGAATGAGACCTTAAGACTTATTGATACTAACTCATCATGTATGATTTGTTCTTCACATGATAATGCACCCACACCCTTACCTTGCTCATCATGCAAAGTTTTTAAAAAAGAAATTGAAGACTTAAACAATATGCTTTCAAAATTTACCTTTGGAAGAGATAACTTGAATGTGTTACTAGGGAAACAAAGATGCATTTTTCAAAAAGTCGATTTAGGGTATAGTCCCAATAATCAACAAAAGTCTTACAAGAATTTCTTTGTTTCTTCAATTACATCAAGTAGGCCCTTTGTTAAATGTTTTCATTGTGGGAGAAAAAGGCATAGTGCTCTCCATGCAATGTAAGAAAGAACATAAATACCAAGGTTGGAACTAAAATGGTTTGGGTCCCTAAGGGCACCTTGCCTAAATCTAACACACAAGGACCAAGAAAATTTGGGTACCAAATGTTAAAATTTGAATGTGTGTTGTAGGTGTGCTTGAAGATCAAGAGCTCAAGTTAGTATCTTGATAGTGGATGCTCCAAGCATATGATGGATGATGGCTCTAAGTTCTCCTTTCTTACACTAAAGAAGCATACACTACAAAAAAATAGGTAAATTATAGTAATTTTTTTTTGCACATTATGGCGGTTTTAACCGCCATTTTTCGGGTTAGTGGCAGTTTCCAAAACTGACATAATTTCCATCGCTGTTCTGTATAATACAGCGATTTCCCATTAACCACCACGACAACTGCCATAATTTACCATGTATAAAACGGCGGTTCAGTGTTGCATAAAACGACGGTTAAAACTGTCGTAATTTACCTAAAAAATTATGATTTAATTATGTATAAAATGATGGTTAAACTGCCGTAATTCTTGATAAATTATAGCAATTTTGACTGCCATAATTTACCGAGAATTATGGCAGTTTTGACTGCCGTAATTTACTAAAATTTACGGCAATTTTGACTGCCATAATACACTTGAAAAATTGCTTATAGATTTCCATAATTGTAGCTAATTATGGCAGTTTGAACTGCCATAATTTACAAATAATTATTGCAATTTAGGACTGCCATAATCCACATAAAAAATTACTAACTAATTTCTATATTTACATCTAATTATGGCAGTTTTAATGTTTATTATGACAATTTTTGTTTGTGAAAATCCATAAATATAAATATAATAATTTTGCTTAATGAAATGTAAAACGAAATACTCATTAATTTAATTAACCAAATATCAAATTTAACATGAGTATATTAGCTCAGTAGCTGCAAATTATAAGTCATCAAAATTTTGTGAAATAACATCCTAAATAGTAACATAAGTACACTAGTCAAATAACTCGAAATTACATATAAGTCAAACAATTAGTAAATTAATTAATGAGGACTCGAAATATCTACTGATTGATGAGTGTTATGATAACAATGTATTTTATTCATTTTATAATCCTCTCACTAGGCTTCTTAAGGTTCAAGTTTGCTTAATTAAGTTGATTTTATCACATTTTATGAAATTAAGCTTAATTGGATCATTGAAGAAATTATTGCTTGAATTATCATTAATTTGGATGATTGCATTCTTAAGTAAAGTGACCATAATTTAAGTTACAATTATCTGATTAATGTGATTCTGGTCTTGTTGGAAAGTTTAGATAAATCTCTAATAACTATTCACTTGATAGCAAGAGCCACATTGATAGTAATATATTTCATTTATTGTATAATCTTTTCACTTAGCTTTTTCATTAATCTGGCTATAATTTGAGTTTCAAATATCCAATGGATGTGATTTTAGTCTTGTTTTAAAGTTAAGACAAATTTCTACAACTTTCATGAAGGCTTCAAGACCAGATACACATGGTTGGATAACTCAAATTGGAGTTGAAGCAAAATCTAGAGTTTTGAACCTGACAGCTTGACCTCTATACACTCATTAGACTATATCTCGGGCTATAGGAGTTCAATAATTCTGAAATTTTGATAGTGGAAGGTTAAGACCCATATCTACAACCTTCATGCAAAACACAAAATTCAATTCTGATTCCTTAATGGTGATATTGCGCTTGGAAGTCAGAACAAAATGCTGGAGTTGGGCCTGACCCATGAGTAGTAATTGGGTCATATCTCGGGCTATGGTTGTTGGATTTGGATTAAATAAGTGTGTATGGAAAGTTGAGACAATTTCCTAGAACTTTCATGAAGACCACTTGGCTCAAAAATGATGCATGCCATGAGTTCAGAAGGGAAACATTTTGGAGACAAGAATTCACCTATCAAACAACTATTTTGGCATTTTGTTCTCATTATCCATCATCTCTTTTGGAATTTTGTACTCTTTTAACTCTATAAAAGGAGGCAAGGGTTGATCATTTAAAGGTGTTAGTTTATAGTTTACTTTCATGTTTGTATGTTAATTGTTTCCTTTGTGTAGTTTTCTCTTGTTCTTAATTGAAGTCATGTTCATCATCATCTTCTTCTTTCTTTCTTTCTTCTTGATTCATGAGTAACTAATTTTCATTCGCTTGGGTGAAAGGGTGATGCTCTTGGTAATATATTGAGGTTAGATTAATTTCCTTCTTGTGCTTAAATGATATATTTTTATGTAATTTTTATATGTGTTGTACGTTATTTCCAATCAATTTAGAAACTCTTCTTGTATAATGAATATCTTGATTCATTGTAGACAAGACGTTGACACAGTGGATGCTTGAGATCATTTACAAGTATTGGTAGATAATTAATGGAACTATAATATGATTACATATATAATCTTAATTAAACTTTGAATGTTAAATCTTCCGATTTGAACCTTCATTATGTATGATTTCAATTGAGTTATAAAAAGAAATAATCTTGTCTTTAATGTATTACCAAGAGTGGATCTCTTAACCCAAGTGAATCCTCTTCATCTTTGAACAACTTTTATCACCTTTAGTATTGTGATAAATTTGCTCCTTACCTCAAATAATTTTTCTTCATCAATTCCCTGTGGATCGACCTCGGACTCCCAAGAATATACTACTTGAAACAACCTGCACTTGAGTTTGAAACTTTTAATTATCCCATCATGTTACTTCCATTGCATGATCTTCTTAGGTCATTAGGCGATAGAGCCCCGCTACCTTCATCTGGTACCTACAAGGACAAAATTATATTTGAGATTCTCCAAATATAACATTAATTATGGCTATGTAAGAAGTGAAAGCCCTTCTCAGCAATATTGAGAGTAAGAATTTGGCCCATTACAGCCAGTCTCGATTTTGCTTTTTATCCTTATTCACTTATTAAAAAAGGAATGCTCCCCTTGTTAGGATGTAGTTGACACATATTAATAACCAAACATATATAGGAGAGGAAAAAAACAACACCAGTAGTTACATGACTTATACAACATGTTATTAGAATAATGTATTCTAAGTTGAGTAATCCAACAAATCATAACAAGCAGAATTGCATCCAGTGCATGCAAACCAGTATCACCAAGAACATGGTCCAACAAACTGATCCCATCATTAAGGGTATTAATCAATAATAAATTAAAACATGGTCTAACTTCACAATAGCCATTGACCATGGCAGAATAGATTTCAACACTCTTATCTTCCAGACTGTTAAAATATGCCTCAACTTCTGCAACCTTGCTTCCTGAACATAAACCTCCAATGATCATCTTGTGTGTAGTAGAGTTTGGCTTCACACCTTGACTCTCCATATAGTCCAAAAGGTCAATTGCCTCACAAGCATGACCATTTCTAGACAATCCAGCAGCTAGTACATTATATGTGACAATAAGGGTTGTATAGTGTTTAATAGCTAACAATCACACAATTTGATTTTATACCCCTTGAAATCATGTCATCGTGTAGGGCTAAAGCTTTAAGCAGATTATGACTTTTACAGTACCCATGGATCAATGCAGAATTTATACAATATACAACTACAGATCAACAACTTCTTGATTTCCCAGAAAACCACAACAAAAACAACAGCAAAAGATATAGGTAGAGTTTCTGAGCAAACAAAATAAGTTTAGGAAAACTGAAAAACTAGCTTGCTGATTATATAAATCAAATCAAATCACCATAGACAACAAATACTAATTCAAACAAACATACATGCATACACATACATAATCGTACCTATCACACGACACTGTCGATATATTTTGATTCTGCACAAAAACTTGTCAAATGCGAAAGTTACACGAAATCACAATGGGCGTATATAGAGGTAGACTACAATGGCCTACAAAAACACATACGAAACCAATCACTGAATTTTCCAAGTCGTAAAACAAAATCAACTCAGCTCAACACCGAGTTAGACCGAGTTAGACTCACCTGATTTCTTTAGGGCATACCCGTGGACTTGGAGCAAAGCTAGAGGTTAAGCAGATCTAGACCTGCGAGCACCTTTGATTTAGAAATCAATTCTCATATTTGAAATGAACATAAAAAATTGGATTTGAATTGATTTAAAAATCCAATTTATGTTTGCAACACCTTAAAAAGTGATTGGAATTCATTTTGTTTCAATAAAGTTACTTGCCTATCCTTAATTAGAATAGGTAGAATAGATAAACAAATAAGGGTAAAATTATCAATTCAAACTAAAATAAAATCAAATCTGACCACATTTGAGTGGATTTCCAAGTATTCAAAACTTAAATTAAAAGGATTTCAAAATCAAATCAATTCTTATTTCAAAACATTCCAAACAAGGAATTTAATTTATAGATCAAATCAATTCGTAAAATTAGACCATTCCACACATTTTCATTGTCAATGAGAGAAATCAAACAAATTAAGCTATCTGAGCTTAATGAGAATCCAACTATACGGACCAAACTTAAACATAATGATCTCTAAGAAACCAAGCAGTTGCACAACAATAACATTATAAATCAATGAATCAAACAAGAGCACCCTTATAATAAGCTAGATCTAGCCCCATTTCAAAAGACTCTGTAACGTTTATATACTGCACAACCAACATATCACTCCAAAGAGTAGAATTCTAAACCCCAAAAGTTAACTCAAGCAAAATCCACAAACCCCACATGAAAAAAACAACCCACCGAAACCCAAAAACAAAATTCATAAAAAAAATTATAACTTTATAACTGGCTATCATCTCAATTCCACAAACCTTTCATAACTCATCAACGAACCACAATCAAGCAAGTCAAATCCATTTCAAGTTTAACACTTTATGAAAAAAAAAAGATTATGGGATAGGGGTACTTACAAAGCAATCATCATCGATGGTGTAGATGTACTTTTTCTTTGAGACCATGTAGCCGAAGCAGCGGCAAGCGGAGTCCTTGAAGGAGATACATGAGGCCTTGGGGCCCAAGATCCAGTTGATGTCGTTTCGGTTGAATAGTTCGTAGTCGAATCATTCGGGAACCTTGATGATCTTGGAAAGGTCACCGTCCTGCATGATGATTAGGTGGTATGGCTGGAAGAACGACTTTGGGCAGAGCTAGATGTTGGCGCGACAACTTTGGGCAAAGGTTGAACACATCTGGGCTTTGAGTGAGAGTGAGAGCACAAGAGAGAGAGAGAGAGAGAGAGAGAGAGAGAGAGAGCACAAGAGAGAGAGAGGGGTGAGAGTGAGAGCACGAGAGATAGAGAGGGTGAGAGTGAGACTGAGAGTGAAAGTGACAAGGTGAGAGTGAGAGGAAAGCATGTAACACCCTTGTGGGAGTGCCACATTTATGATGCAATAAAATAAAATCTACCCAAGTTGTAAAACATTTGTTACATAAATAGTATGGGTTGTAAAAAATTTTCTTCCTTTATACAGAATATTACTAAATAAAATAACATGGAATATAAAGTAAGTAAACTGTCATCACACACATAATATACATAAGAATTTGTTTTAAGTTAAGCAAATAATTTACAACTACCAAATATTTAAAAAAAACAATAAAGAGTTCATATACAACACTACATCAAAAAGTGCCCAAGTGCAAATCATAGATATCTAACCCTCTGAAGGATCACTCTCAGATGAAACTTCAGGTGATAGGTATCCAGGATGTCTCGCAGCTCTACGGACATGAGTCCGCGCTGTCGACACTATACTGATCTCACTAGGGATACGGAACATCCCTCCCCAATGACGCCTCAGATCCAACGGCATCTCTAACTGTAAGTACAAAGTCGTAGTAAAAGTAGGCTCAACATCAAACTCTGCTCGTAGAGTCAAAGTCATCCGCCCCAAGAAGATCACCGATCCTCTATCCTCGCGTAAACGCCAGGCCTCAAAGCCTCCGTGAAACTCCAGTCTCACGAACCCAAGAAATCCTAGCAACGCCATCCTCAAAATCAATCGAGCGGGTATGGATGATCGGATAGTTCGCAGTCGTCGAACTAATTCTCAGCTTGCTGTTGCTGCTCCTCCTCAAGATACTCACAATCTAGAGGCCGATCCTCTTCCTCAAACTCTTTACAATATAAATACTAATACAGAAACAATACATATAGAGAGGTGAGATAATCATACATCAATACCAGCATGGCAAATAAGAAAATGCCAAATACAACAGATATAACAGTTTATACAATAAAGCATATTATAACAACATAAATAATAATACAATTTAATACAACAATTTTAATACAACAGTATCAAATAATATCATAGATAATAATGTTATGATGCATGACACAAATGCAAATGAAATACGACTCGTTCCTACTCCATAGAGCTAGACACAGATATCAGAGAGAATGACCCGCAATGATCTATCAGTACTTTAGGCTGCCCAACCAAACTATTGCACTGTCTAACGTTGTGTCTATAGCCCACTGTCCAATCATCGTGTAGTAGCACATAGTCCAAACATCGTGTAACTACATGCATTGTACTAAAATAGTCTTTACAAGATCTTGATTAAGTATAATGCGTGTCGAGATCACTAGTGTGCTGCCAGTTACCACGGCCCTGAGGAGCGACCAACTGTCCACATGTGGAATACTCCGCACACCAATGCCTCCAAGTCCATACAAAGAAATGAACCATACTACGCTTATCACATCGATAACACGGTGTAATTCACCTCGTCAATTAAATCACCAATTATCAATCAAATTGGCACAACTCAATACATGAATAAAAAAAATAATTACTAAATTACCCTTAGCTTCAAAATATTCTTATATTTACGCAAATGCCCTCAATGGCAATAATCTTAAATACAGTATGTTCCCACCTGACGTACCATATTTTCACATGTCCAAAATACAGTACGTTCCCACTTGACGTACCATATTTCCACATGTCCGGGTCCACCACTTTGGCCCAACAGTAAAACTCGTTGTTTCAATTAATCGCGTAGAAATTTTATCGCGTTTTCACAATTTCATCATTTTTACAAACGTTTTTAAATCGCGTAAATATATTTTGCTGTTTTTAAAATTACGTAGTATTTTAAAATCATTTTCTCAATCGCGTAAGATTTTTAAATCGTTTTCTTGCTCGAAAAGCTTTAAAATCTCTATTTTAAAACTATGTAAGCTATTTTCACTACTTTAAAACTACGTAGAATAATTTTTCTTACGTTATCAATATATTATAAAACGTTCTCTTTTATTTGTTTATTTTTAATAAATTTTGACAGCATTTTGTCTATAAATTCTATTAAAAATGTGCTTTCTACACGTCTTTCCTCTAAAATTTCTTTTGTTATTTTTTATAAGTATCAAATCCACTTTAGAAATTGTAACTATACTTTAAAATCTAAAAGTAAGTATTTTTCAAAGGTTTTGTTCATTATTCTACTATATCACCTTTCTAATAAAAATTAGTTTACTTCTTTAATTATTGAAAATTCATTACAAACGCATTCTTTTTAGGTAAAATATCAATTCTACACTTAGCAAATAAATTTTGAATTGATTACTCATTTAGAAAGCTGATGGGATATAATTATATTTAAAAGTTTTAACCCAAGTGTAGGTTGTCTCAAGTAATAAATTCTCGGGAGTCCGAGGTCGATCCACAGGGAATTGATGAAGGGAAACTAATTAATTGAGGTAAAGAGAAGATTTGTCACAAAATTAAAGATGATATAAGTTGTTTACAATAAGAAGGATTTGCTTGGGTTAGGGGATCCACTCTTGGTAATAAATTAAAAATAAGATTATTTCGTTTTATAACTCAATTGAAATCATGCATATTGAAGATTCCAATCGGAAGATTTAACATTCAAAGTTCAATCATGTAATCATATTATGATTCCAATAATTATCTACTAATACTTGTAAATCGTCAAAAGCATCCAATGTGCCAATCCTATTGTCTACAATGGATCAAGATATTCATTATACAAGAAGAGTTTCTAAATTAATTGGAAACAACATACAATACATATTATATTTTCTTAATAATATATCATTTAAGTACAAGCAAGAAATTAATCTAACATTAATTTATTACCAAGAGCTTCACCTTTTTTCCCAAGCAAGATGAAAATTTAGTTACACATGAGAAAGAAGAAATGAAAATGAAAAGGAAAAGAACAGAACAGAACGTCTGCTCCTCGAACGCTAAACGTCTTCTTCCACACGTCGATTGCCTATTTATAGGCAATTTTGCTCTGATGCTTCTGATCTACTCTGGTGACTTGCTACAAGATGCTGCTTACTGATACGATTGTTGACATCATCCATGACATCATCATGCTACAGTGACGATTGCTGACATCATCCATGACATCATCATGCTACAGTGACTGCTACAGTGATGATTCGACATCATCCATGACATCATCATGCTACAGTACTTGCTACAGTGACTTGCTACAGTACTTGTTTTTTTTTTAAAGAAAATTTTCTATGCAATCACCTCCATTCTTCAATCCTTTGCATTTACCTAACAAAAATACATAAAAATACATAATTACAACATAATTTAAAATACTAAAATTATAACAAAACTCAAGAACAAACCCAATTAAAAAGATTAAAAAGAATGAAAAATACACACAATGAACAGTAAAAATTATAAGTTTTGCAGGTTCATCACACCCCACACTTGAGCTTTTGCACTCTGGGCAAAATATATAAGACCAAAGCTAGGAAATGACACCTTTGAACTAAAAAAAAACTAAAAACTCTAAAAGATTTACTTGAAACAAGAAGAGCAACTAGTCATTCAAGGGAACAAAGCATTTTTTTTAATATGTCTTCACATCTCAAACCATCAAGCAAGGAAACTTGGTTAAAAAGAACGAATCAAGAATGAAAGATCCTCACAGGATTTACTCTCAATCCTCTAGTGTTTAAAATGGTAGATATTTCACTCAATTCAACCCATGAAAAATTTTACTACCATAAGCTTGCTTATCTTCTACTTCTCCACTACTTAGAACACATGCACACAAAAATCAAGAGGACTTTATTCAAGGTTATAACAAGGTCATGGTAAAGGAAAATGGATAATATGGACATGAGAAGATAAATATCAAAGAGAATAAAAGAGCATTATGGTACAGTTAGAGTGGAAAAGATATTTGAGAATATTCATCAATAAGGACAATGACCAATATTTGACTAATGTTTTGTTGAAGATTAATCCCTAAATTGATGAGTTGAATTCATTTTTAGGCATAAACCTTCTCCTTCTCTTCCTGTTATTTCCAAGCATCTATCTTTATTCTAAATATGGATATGTCACATAGTGTATCAGATGGTCAGCTTTTTTTTTTTTTTTACACACACACACACCCCCACACTTGTTTAAGAACAAAGTCAATGCTCTCTTATTCCCTAAGGTCAGGTAAAAACATGTTCTTTTTTTTTTAGGCCACGTAATAAGCTAAAAACAAAAACTGGCCAAGTAAGCTCAAAGGGGTTATACAAGGAAAAATATACAAGGATGGCTATTTAGTCAAAGTAGCTATTTTAAAATGCCTCAATCATATTTATGTATGCATGTGAAAATGTAGCCTCAAAAAGAATCAAAGCAAGTTCTAGAGTAACAATTTCACGAGTGAAAATCACACAAAAAAGAAGAGAATGGTACAAGTGTTCAATCCATTCATCAATAGGCTCAAAATCTCACAGGGCATATTTCTATCATTCTCAATTCACCAATTTAACATTCAAATCCAAGCATGTGATTTTTAAGAAAGAAGAAAATTTATGCTATGACCCAAGATATGTTTTTTGCTACTTCTAAAACATTTTTTTTTCTCAATTATGATGCGTCTCAAGAGTAAAATTACCTTAAGGGCAAAATTTTCTCCTTACTCTACCATCCTTAATTGGTTTTGTTATAGGTTTCTGACAGTCATCTCACTAAACATACTTCCCAATTTAAATGCGTCTCAGAAGTTAAATTACTCCTTACTCGGCCAATATTCATTGGTTTAGCAAGTTCATGAAAATCATATCATACTTCCTAATTTTTTTTTAAAAAAACTATCCTTCCCCCAAACTAGATTACAACATTGTCTGCAATGTTAAAATATAGATGAGTAAAGGATAGAAGATATTACCTGCTAGAGAAATCTGACACAAATTGAAATAGAAACAAAGTACGATAAAAAGAATCAAACCCATTAAAGATGAAGTGTCAGATCTGGCTTTCTTTTCTTGCCGCTTCTCCTCATTGCTTCTCGATGACCAATCTATCTGAGCTAGGACTTTATCAGGTTCATAAACAAAAGCTTCTAATTTATCAATCAGCTCATCAATAGTGGAGGCAGAGATAAGAAGTTTTCTTATCGAAGGAGTGATAAATTGTTGTTCCACAACTTTATCAAGAAAAAATAACAAAAGATCAAAGAAATTATTAACATTCAACAAACCAATGGGTTTATGGTGGATGTTCATTCTACCAAGAGACAATTTGAAAAATTTCTTCCAAAGTACCAAAACCACCTGGTAAGGCAATAAATGCATCAGAGTTGTCAAGCATTTTTTTCATTCGTCCATGCATAGATGATACCTGGATTTCTTCTCCAACTGTCTTGCCAGTGATGTTATTTTGAGTTAAAGGTCTAGGAATGACACCTAAAACCTGACTGCCGACTACAAATGCAGAGAGTGATATAGCCCCCATTAACCCACGACAACCACCCCCATATACAACATGAATATTCCTTGCAGCAAGTGTTCGACCAAGAGCGCTTGCTACATTTACAAACTCTAAACCCTTCTCATAACTTGACCCACAAAAAACACAGACATTTTTAATGTTACGAACAGGAGGTCCCATAATTTCACCTTCCTTTGAATGATTATGAGTTGGAGGAAAGTGAAGAGAATGGAGTGTTTAAATAGGAAAAAGAAGGGAAAAAGTAATCATAGCACCTATATGGGTGGGTTGGTTGTTGTCAGAAAAGTTTGAAATTAAGAAATACGATTTTTTTAACTTTTTTTTTGTTTTTGTTTTTGTTGTTTTTTTTTGTTTGTTTGTTTTTTTTTAACTTCAAGAAAACCATCAGGGTAAAAAAGTTTAGAAACCCCTGAAGGATCCTGCTCAAAATCCAAAAACTTTTCACAATTGCGTAACATTTCTGTTACGTTTTCACAATCCAAAAACTTTTCTGTTATGTTTTTACAATACCATAACACTTCTGTTACGTTTTTAAAATTCCAAAACGTTTTTATTACGTTTTACAATACCGTAACACTACTGTTACGTTTACAAAATTTCGTAACATTTATATTACGTTTTCAAAATGTTGCAACTCTTCTTCATTTTTGCACTTTTAAACCACGTACTAATTTTTAATGTTTTTCTCAATCGCGTAAAAACATACGTTTCTCAAATCGCATAGTATTTTTCCATGTTTCAAAATCGCGTAACTTAAAAATCATTCTTTTACATTACGTAAATCATTTTTCATCATTCTCAAAATATTTAAAACACTTTCCAAATCACATAACGATTTTCCTTCATTTTTCACAATCACGTAAAAATAATTCATCACTTTTCAATCACGTAGTGATTTTTCAATAGTAGTTCAAATTACGTAAAATATTTAAACATAATTCAATTAGCGTAGAAATATTTTTCTTGTATTTCAAATTATTTTTAAGATACGTAAAATATTTTTCAACATTTTTCAATCATATAAAATATTCCTCAATATTTCAAACATTATTTTGGACTTAAATAAATCAATATCATTTTTAACACATTGTTCAAAATTGCGTAGCTTAAAAATCACGTTTTTAAGATACGTAAAACGCTTTTTCATCACAATTTCATTTACGAAAATATTTCTTAACCTTCAAAAATTCCTTTTCAACTTTTCTCAAAATAATATAACTTTATATTTCATTTAATATATTTTCTTACTCAAGAAAATATTTTTCCATGATTCTTTACTCAAGAAATTCTTTTTTTTAAAATATACTTCACAAAAATCACTTTTCCATTGATGTAAATCAATGTTTCAAAACTTAACATTTTCTAACGTATTTCAAAACTTGAAAATAAGTTATACGTTAGTAAATTTTCAAAACACCATTATATTCTCCATTTTTCCTAAATAATTTCCAAACACAACCTTCTTTAAAATAAATTGAAGTTCGAAAACATTTTCGTTTACAAAAACTTGATTTTCTCAAGTGATAAACGCCGATTCCCTTTCCAAAATCCTTGTATTAAATCCGATTACGTTTCCACTTTGAAATTCACTTTGTTCATAAAAATCAAGGCATTACAAGCCTTCAAAACGTGGACATGACTATTGAAACCGTCAAATATTTTTCCTTTTAAATTGATATGGTTTTACACAAACAAAACCATTAAAAATCCTTTACAAAACGTAAGACTCATAGTCTTTGAAAATCAAATCATTTGTTCATTTTCAATTTTTCACTTTCTTTGCAAATCCATTTTCACTTTCTTTACAAATCCTTTTTCACTTTCTTTGCAAATCCTTAAAATCAACGTTTGCCCGTTTTCATTCAAAACTCATGTTTAGAAAAACACTTAGCATCTTTTTACACAAAATAAATCAATAAAAATCCTTCTAAAATTGTGTTCATGTTCTCTTGAAAAACAAACCCTTTGTTTATTTTTCATATTCTTCAAATCAATCCAATTTTATTCTTCCATGAAAATATTAATTAGTAAACACCTATTTTGAGGTGTCTTGTTCGAAATTCACCATGTTCTAAGTACTCAAAAATCAATTCTTTTGTTCTTGAAATTTTTCAACATAAACCCTAATCAAGGGCATCAAAACCGTAGCTCTTCCTTGGCTATTGGAGCCAAAAATCAATTTCCTTTTCACCATCAAGTCATGGCATATACATATATATTTCATCATAAATAATATAAGCATACCATCAAAACCATAAAAGCATGTATAGCATATCAAGCATATCATCAAAGTTTATAAAATCATGCAAAGCATATCAAGCATAGAAAATTAATCAAAGCTCATAAACACCCACAAATTAATTACATGACCATGGATATGAATCCTCACATGGATTCCACATCCATCAAATAAAATACCATCTCTCACCACCATGCTTGGTTGGTGAGATGGATCTCCTCTTACCTCTTGAAGATCCTCCAAAGGTTCTTGATTTGCTTCTTTTTCCAAGTCCTTCACCACCAAGGGCTTCTCAAATACAAAATAAAACACACAAATAATTAATATACAAGACTTGAATAAGAAAACCATGGATTAGAATCATGGTTAGAACCTTGAAAATCAAAAGAAAAGTGAAGAGTACCAAATTTCACCATTAAAGCTTCAATCTTTAGCTTGAAGAACAAGGTTGAAGATGAATGATTTAGAGAAAATCTCCAACATGAAAGTTGCTTAGAATATCATGGAGATTCAAGATCTAAAGTTGGATGAAATTAAAAGAGCTTGGATGGTGATTTTAGGTAGTATGACCGAATGGTTTCTCTTGAAGCACAAAGATGAATTTTTTTGATTTTTGATAGAAACTTGAAGCTTGAATTTGAAGATCAAGATGAATGATTTTGGAAAAACTCATAACTAGAGATGTTCTTAGAATGATGTTTAGGTTTAGAAAATCAAGTTGGATGAAATTTTTGAGTGATGGAAGGTGCTCTTGGAGTGCTTGGCAAAAACATGAAGAAGGAGAGAAATGGAGAGAAAACTTAGTAACTTAGCTTCTTGAAAATGTCTAATGATGACCAAGGATGACAATAATGGTCTTCAAACTTTTTCCTATGTCCTAAAGCTTCTCAATTTCGTGGCTCCCCTCCAATGCATTCTCCTTGAGTGCAAATTGATCAATAATGATCAATTATGGTGAAACATTGACCAAGACATGCAAAAATGACATAAAGCTTGTCTCTTTGTCTTCTAAACACTCCAAAACCATCACCTTCTCTTCATAATGCATTCAATAAAGTTGTCTTCATTATTTGCCACCATTTGAAGCATTTCTAGCCATTGATTAATTCAATGGTTAGGATTTAGGTAGATTTAGGTAGGTTAGAAGACTTAATCTAGGCCATTGGATTTTTCTCCTTTAAATTCTAACCATTAGATGTGTTTCCAAAATTAATGGTCAAGATTGCTTCTTCAAACTTTAAATCCAAGGGTTCTAATTAGTCTTTGCTACTTTAGAAGACCAAATTTCCACCATTGATTAATTCTTCATCCAATGGTCATAAATGGTCTTTGTTACTTTTTAAGATTAAATCTCCACCGTTGATTTAATCTAAATCCAATGGTTATAAATGGTCTTTGTCACTTTTCAAGACCAATTCTACACCTTTGATTACATCTATGGTTGATATCAAAGCCTTCCTAACTAAGCTTATTCTCACACCATTGATTAAATCAATGGTTATTATCCGCTTCTTTATTAAGTTTGTTTCTTAACCTTTGATTAAATCAATGGTTAATATTCAAACTAAGTATTCTCATCCAAGGGTATAAATCAAGTCAAACTCTCTTTGTTGACTACGCAGTATAATATTTATTCTTGTATCCTACAAATAATATTTTTACTGTATTTTTATCATCCGATAATTAAATACAGTACAAAACACAGCACAATAAAATTTTCTAAAACTGTTTCCGGATTCAGGTTTAGTAAGATCCCCTGTCTCCGTCTAAACGGTACAAATTTTTCTATGCGTAGAAAAAATTTTCACTTTGTGGGACCCACTTGGGCCACACATATGCAATACATGGGCCCACATAGGACCACCTGGGCCCACATACAAAAAAATTCATAATCATCCACAAAAATCACAAAAATTATAAAATGCACAAATATCGAATCAGATTACGTAAATTAATTACCTAACGGTAAAAATTAAATTACGTAACGTTTTCCTCGGTCCGAAAATTTTTATTTTCCTGACACGGAGTAAATCACTCAAAACGATCAAATACGCTGACGGAATAATCAAATTAATTTTACAGCACTCAGAAATCACTAAACAGTGAAATTCTGTTAACTGTCAAAATTACTGTTTAAGAGATTGAAAATTTTGGGGTGTTACATTACTCCCCCTCTAAAAAGAAATTTCGTCCTCGAAATTTGATGAACGTGATTTCACATCTAAGGATGTGAACATTACTCTTTTAGCTTTTCTCCAGTCTTCATGTTGCATCTTCCTTAACGTCTTTACATACTATTCTAGCCAACAAAACTTTTTTTTTTTTTTGACGTTCAACTTCTCCTGATCAAATGGATATCTCAGATTCTTAGTTGCTGAAGATGTTGAATGTTACTCCAAAAAGAAAGTATTTTCCATATTTCTGATACCAATACAGCGGTTATCAATCTTCATTCATGTCTAGAATAGTTTTTCTTAGATAATTTCCAACTAATGTATTTTCCAACTAATGTAATGTCTTACTTAAAATTTTCTTATTATCGTATCACTATATATATTCTAGATTTTGCTTGTAACAGGAAATGTCTCTCTAGCTGAATTCTCCTTCCAACCAACTAATTCTTAATCCAACAGTCTGCATACCAACTAATGTAACCAACTAATGTAACGCATTAATATAACGCATCACAAGATTTTATGGATTTTAGATTCTTGTTTTTGATTTTTTTCCTTGAAGAAATAGTTTCAACTTTCGAAGAATCCACCACGCTTCTGCTGCACCATTCTGATACTGCGACATGGTTATAGATAGGAATATCCTTTCTTGCAATATATATTCCTTCTTTCTTTTCCTGTCTTACAATTGCAATACATGAAAGGAAATTACGGAGGTTTAGAAAGAAAAGGTAGCGAAATTATCTGATATGTTACTAGACATATCCAATAAGAATTTGATTTTTCCTGATATGAGTTTTTCTGGAATACTAGCATTTTACTGAGATAATCTCATAGGATATGGTTGGAAAATAACCAATCTATTTTCAAAGATCACATCTATTTATGAAAGAGGTAAACAGATCAAACTCACACAAATATTTGACCCGCAACAACAATTTGAATAATTTGAATAGCTCGATCGGCTAAGAATAGGTACAGAAGTAATCAAATCAGAGGTTTACGAATAACTCTAACATATAATTGATCTACTCAATCATATGCCATAAAGATTAGGTTATTCATAGAAATATTCAGTATGGTCTATAGAATTAGCTCCAATAACAAAATCTCCCTTGTTAAAATCCTTCGTTCAGAACATTCCCGCTCCATTCAACGTCTCAATTCTCTCTACTATCCGAGATTTTACTAACATAAAATTCTATTTTTAATGGAATACAATTTATGGAAATGTGTCCAAACTTTCCACACTTAAAACAAAGTGTTTCCTTGAACATCCAATCTTTCATTAAGTGCCCCTTTCCACTTCACTTCTTGGTTCTGGTTTCTCAATGGTTGTAATTTCATTTCCCATTGAAATCAATTACTTTCCCAATATCCCTAAGAAAATACTAGGTTCCAAAATTACAAAATCTTATATTCCAAGACTGATTCTCTTTCATCAGATCCTGAACTTCAACTTCTAGTTTCCACTGAACAACGGTCCTTTGTTCATGCAGTCGTCTTTCCACATTGCTCCCGTTGCTCCTGTAGCTCCTTTAGCTCCTTCAGTTGCAGCTGCATTACTAGTAACACGTTCCACTTCCACATAAGTATAACTATCCCAAGTTATTCCTCTATTCCTGTTGTACTTGTCACTTCAGTTGTCCTTCGCATTGTTTCTATAGCTGTAACCACATTATTATATCACATTCTGCTTCCACACACGTACATCCACTATGAGGTTGTTGTTGTTGTTGACTTCCTGGAGATTGCAAGTACGTTTTTTGCTGGAATCACTTGACCTTACAATTTCCCCTTTTTTGTAACCAAAAAGGTCCAACGTTACAGGGTCTCTTATTCTGAGATTGATTCAACTCTAACAAAATCTTAGCTTCAGCTATCAATTCTTGCTGCTGAACAATCTTCTAAGTTTGCTGTATAATTGCTTCAGCCATTGTTTGTGTTACTTCCAAAGTTGCAGTCATATCGCCACCATTATGTCTCGCTTCCACATGCGTACGTCTATCACGAGTCATTGTCCTTCCTTCAACGATGGACGAATCAAAATAAATGGATCTGATATCCATTTTATACAACTTATTTTGTTTCCTTTCTTCAGAAATGAATAAATTAAACTAAAATGGATCTGATATCCATTTTATACAATTTTATTTTGTTTTCCTTTCGGAAAACAAACACACAGAGAACACAACACAAGCAAAACAGACCTAACCACAAACCCCCAAAAGACTCAAACCGTGCTCTGACACTTAAACCTTAAGCTCTGATACCAACTAATGTAACACCCTCCCTAGGGCATCACATTTTCCGACTCCCGACTCATAATCTGAAAAGAAGTTCACACAAGTTTGAATTATAAAAATACTAAAATTATAACAAAACTCAAGAACAAACCCAATTAAAAAGATTAAAAAGAATGAAAAATACACACAATGAACCGTAAAAATTATAAGTTTTGCAGGTTCATCACACCCCCACACTTGAGCTTTTGCACTCCTGGGCAAAATATATAAGACCAAAGCTAGGAAATGACACTGAACTAAAAAAAAACTAAAAACTCTAAAAGATTTACTGAAACAAGAAGAGCAACTAGTCATTCAAGGGAACAAAGCATTTTTTTTAATATGTCTTCACATCTCAAACCATCAAGCAAGGAAACTTCAGTTAAAAAGAACGAATCAAGAATGAAAGATCCTCACAGGATTTACTCTCAATCCCTCTAGTGTTTAAAATGGTAGATATTTCACTCAATTCAACCCATGAAAAATTTTACTACCATAAGCTTGCTTATCTTCTACTTCTCCACTACTTAGAACACATGCACACAAAAATCAAGAGGACTTTATTCAAGGTTATAACAAGGTCATGGTAAAGGAAAATGGATAATATGGACATGAGAAGATAAATATCAAAGAGAATAAAAGAGCATTATGGTACAGTTAGAGTGGAAAAGATATTTGAGAATATTCATCAATAAGGACAATGACCAATATTTGACTAATGTTTTGTTGAAGATTAATCCCTAAATTGATGAGTTGAATTCATTTTTAGGCATAAACCTTCTCCTTCTCTTCCTGTTATTTCCAAGCATCTATCTTTATTCTAAATATGGATATGTCACATAGTGTATCGGGATGGTCACTTTTTTTTTTTTTTTTTACACACACACACACCCCACACTTGTTTAAGAACAAAGTCAATGCTCTCTTATTCCCTAAGGTCAGGTAAAAACATGTTCTTTTTTTTTTTTAGGACACGTAATAAGCTAAAAACAAGAATTGACCAAGTAAGCTCAAAGGGGTTATACAAGGAAAAATATACAAGGATGGCTATTTAGTCAAAGTAGCTATTTTAAAATGCCTCAATCATATTTATGTATGCATGTGAAAATGTAGCCTCAAAAAGAATCAAAGCAAGTTCTAGAGTAACAATTTCACGAGTGAAAATCACACAAGAAAGAAGAGAATGGTATAAGTGTTCAATCCATTCATCAATAGGCTCAAAATCTCACAGGACATATTTCTATCATTCTCAATTCACCAATTTAACATTCAAATCTAAGCATGTGATTTTTAAGAAAGAAGAAAATTTATGCTATGACCCAAGATATGTTTTTTGCTACTTCTAAAACATTTTTTTTCTCAATTATGATGCGTCTCAAGAGTAAAATTACCTTAAGGGCAAAATTTTCTCCTTACTCTACCATCCTTAATTGGTTTTGTTATAGGTTTCTGACAGTCATCTCACTAAACATACTTCCCAATTTAAATGCGTCTCAGAAGTTAAATTACTCCTTACTCGGCCAATATTCATTGGTTTAGCAAGTTCATGAAAATCATATCATACTTCCTAATTTTTTTTTTAAAAAAACTATCCTTCCCCCCAAACTAGATTACAACATTGTCTGCAATGTTAAAATATAGATGAGTAAAGGATAGAAGATATTACCTGCTAGAGAAATCTGACACAAATTGAAATAGAAACAAAGTACGATAAAAAGAATCAAACCCATTAAAGATGAAGTGTCAGATCTGGCTTTCTTTTCTTGCCGCTTCCCTCACTGCTTCCTGATGACCAATCTATCTGAGCTAGGACTTTATCAGGTTCATAAACAAAAGCTTCTAATTTATCAATCAGCTCATCAATAGTGGAGGCAGAGATAAGAAGTTTTCTTATCGAAGGAGTGATAAATTGTTGTTCCACAGCTTTATCAAGAAAAAATAACAAAAGATCAAAGAAATTATTAACATTCAACAAACCAATGAGTTTATGGTGGATGTTCTGTTTGGCTCAAGAGACAATTTGAAAAATTTCTTCCAAAGTACCAAAATCACCTGGTAAGGCAATAAATGCATCAGAGTTGTCAAACATTTTTTTCATTCATCCATGCATTGATGATACCTGGATTTCTTCTCCAACTGTCTTGCCAGTGATGTTATTTTGAGTTAAAGGTCTAGGAATGACACCTAAAATCTGACTGCCGGCTACAAATGCAGAGAGTGATATAGCCCCCATTAACCCACGACAACCACCCCCATATACAACATGAATATTCCTTGCAGCAAGTGTTCGACCAAGAGCGCTTGCTACATTTACAAACTCTAAACCCTTCTCATAACTTGACCCACAAAAACACAGACATTTTTAATGTTACGAAGCAAGGAGGTCCCATAATTTCACCTTCCTTTGAATGATTATGAGTTGGAGGAAAGTGAAGAGAATGGAGTGTTTAAATAGGAAAAAGAAGGGAAAAGTAATCATAGCACCTATATGGGTGGGTTGGTTGTTGTCGAGAAAAGTTTGAAATTAAGAAATACGATTTTTTTAACTTTTTTTTGTTTTTGTTTTTGTTGTTTTTTTTTTTGTTTGTTTGTTTTTTTTAACTTCAAGAAAACCATCGGGGTAAAAAGTTTAGAAACCCTGAAGGATCCTGCTCAAAATCCAAAAACTTTTCACAATTGCGTAACATTTCATTACGTTTTCACAATCCAAAAACTTTTCTCGTTATGTTTTTACAATACCATAACACTTCATTACGTTTTAAAATTCCAAAACGTTTTTATTACGTTTTTACAATACCGTAACACTACTGTTACGTTTACAAAATTTCGTAACATTTCTGTTACGTTTTCAAAATGTTGCAACTCTTCTGTTGCACTTTTAAACCACGTACTAATTTTTAATGTTTTTCTCAATCGCGTAAAAACATACGTTTCTCAAATCGCATAGTATTTTTCCATGTTTCAAAATCGCGTAACTTAAAAATCATTCTTTTACATTACGTAAATCATTTTTCATCATTCTCAAAATATTTAAAACACTTTCCAAATCACATAACGATTTTCCTTCATTTTTCACAATCACGTAAAAATAATTCATCACTTTTCAATCACGTAGTGATTTTTCAATAGTAGTTCAAATTACGTAAAATATTTAAACATAATTCAATTCGCGTAGAAATATTTTACTGTATTTCAAATTATTTTTAAGATACGTAAAATATTTTTCAACATTTTTCAATCATATAAAATATTCCTCAATATTTCAAACATTATTTTGGACTTAAATAAATCAATATCATTTTTAACACATTGTTCAAAATTGCGTAGCTTAAAAAAATCGCGTTTTTAAGATACGTAAAACGTTTTTCATCACAATTTCATTACGAGAAAATATTTCTTAACCTTCAAAAATTCCTTTTCAACTTTTCTCAAAATAATATAACTTTATATTTCATTTAATATATTTTCTTACTCAAGAAAATATTTTTCCATGATTCTTTACTCAAGAAATTCTTTTTTTTAAAATATACTTCACAAAAATCACTTTTCCATTGATGTAAATCAATGTTTCAAAACTTAACATTTTCTAACGTATTTCAAAACTTGAAAATAAGTTATACGTTAGTAAATTTTCAAAACACCATTATATTCTCCATTTTTCCTAAATAATTTCCAAACACAACCTTCTTTAAAATAAATTGAAGTTCGAAAACATTTTCGTTTACAAAAACTTGATTTTCTCAAGTGATAAACGCTCTGATTCCCTTTCCAAAATCCTTGTATTAAATCCAGTTACGTTTCCACTTTGAAATTCACTTTGTTCATAAAAATCAAGGCATTACAAGCCTTCAAAAACGTGGACATGACTATTGAAACCGTCAAATATTTTTCCTTTTAAATTGATATGGTTTTACACAAACAAAACCATTAAAAATCCTTTACAAAAACGTAAGACTCATAGTCTTTGAAAATCAAATCATTTGTTCATTTTCAATTTTTCACTTTCTTTGCAAATCCATTTTCACTTTCTTTACAAATCCTTTTTCACTTTCTTTGCAAATCCTTAAAATCAACGTTTGCCCGTTTTCATTCAAAACTCATGTTTAGAAAAACACTTAGCATCTTTTACACAAAATAAATCAATAAAAATCCTTCTAAAATTGTGTTCATGTTCTCTTGAAAAACAAACCCTTTGTTTATTTTTCATATTCTTCAAATCAATCCAATTTTATTCTTCCATGAAAATATTAATTAGTAAACACCTATTTTGAGGTGTCTTGTTGAAATTCACCATGTTCTAAGTACTCAAAAATCAATTCTTTTGTTCTTGAAATTTTTCAACATAAACCCTAATCAAGGGCATCAAAACCGTAGCTCTTCCTTGGCTATTGGAGCCAAAAATCAATTTCCTTTTCACCATCAAGTCATGGCATATACATATATATTTCATCATAAATAATATAAGCATACCATCAAAACCATAAAAGCATGTATAGCATATCAAGCATATCATCAAAGCTATAAAATCATGCAAAGCATATCAAGCATAGAAAATTAATCAAAGCTCATAAACACCCACAAATTAATTACATGACCATGGATATGAATCCTCACATGGATTCCACATCCATCAAATAAAATACCATCTCTCACCACCATGCTTGGTTGGTGAGATGGATCTCCTCTTACCTCTTGAAGATCCTCCAAAGGTTCTTGATTTGCTTCTTTTTCCAAGTCCTTCACCACCAAGGGCTTCTCAAATACAAAATAAAACACACAAATAATTAATATACAAGACTTGAATAAGAAAACCATGGATTAGAATCATGGTTAGAACCTTGAAAATCAAAAGAAAAGTGAAGAAAGTACCAAATTTCACCATTAAAGCTTCAATCTTTAGCTTGAAGAACAAGGTTGAAGATGAATGATTTAGAGAAAATCTCCAACATGAAAGTTGCTTAGAATATCATGGAGATTCAAGATCTAAAGTTGGATGAAATTAAAAGAGCTTGGATGGTGATTTTAGGTAGTATGACCGAATGGTTTCTCTTGAAGCACAAAGATGAATTTTTTTGATTTTTGATAGAAACTTGAAGCTTGAATTTGAAGATCAAGATGAATGATTTTGGAAAAACTCATAACTAGAGATGTTCTTAGAATGATGTTTAGGTTTAGAAAATCAAGTTGGATGAAATTTTTGAGTGATGGAAGGTGCTCTTGGAGTGCTTGGCAAAAACATGAAGAAGGAGAGAAATGGAGAGAAAACTTGGTAACTTAGCTTCTTGAAAATGTCTAATGATGACCAAGGATGACAATAATGGTCTTCAAACTTTTTCCTATGTCCTAAAGCTTCTCAATTTCGTGGCTCCCCCAATGCATTCTCCTTGAGTGCAAATTGATCAATAATGATCAATTATGGTGAAACATTGACCAAGACATGCAAAAATGACATAAAGTTTGTCATCTTTTTCTTCTAAACACTCCAAAACCATCACCTTCTCTTCATAATGCATTCAATAAAGTTGTCTTCATTATTTGCCACCATTTGAAGCATTTCTAGCCATTGATTAATTCAATGGTTAGGATTTAGGTAGATTTAGGTAGGTTAGAAGACTTAATTAGGCCATTGGATTTTTCTCCTTTAAATTCTAACCATTAGATGTGTTTCCAAAATTAATGGTCAAGATTGCTTCTTCAAACTTTAAATCCAAGGGTTCTAATTAGTCTTTCTTTACTTTAGAAGACCAAATTTCCACCATTGATTAATTCTTCATCCAATGGTCATAAATGGTCTTTGTTACTTTTTAAGATTAAATCTCCACCGTTGATTTAATCTAAATCCAATGGTTATAAATGGTCTTTGTCACTTTTCAAGACCAATTCTACACCTTTGATTACATCTATGGTTGATATCAAAGCCTTCCTAACTAAGCTTATTCTCACACCATTGATTAAATCAATGGTTATTATCCAAGCGCTTTCTTTATTAAGTTTTTTCTTAACCTTTGATTAAATCAATGGTTAATATTCAAACTAAGTATTCTCATCCAAGGGTATAAATCAAGTCAAACTCTCTTTGTTGACTACGCAAAGTATAATATTTATTCTTGTATCCTACAAATAATATTTTCTTGTATTTTTATCATCCGATAATTAAATACGAAGACAAAACACAAAGACAATAAAATTTTCTAAAACTGTTTCCGGATTCAGGTTTAGTAAGATCCCCTGTCTCCGTCTAAACAGTACAAATTTTTCTATGCGTAGAAAAAATTTTCACTTTGTGGGACCCACTTGGGCCCACATATGGCCACCTGGGCCCACATAGGACCACCTGGGCCCACATACAGTAAAAAAATTCATAATCATCCACAAAAATCACAAAAATTATAAAATGCACAAATATCAAATCAGATTACGTAAATTAATTACCTAACGGTAAAAATTAAATTACGTAACGTTTTCCCCGGCCCGAAAATTTTTATTTTCCTGACACGGAGTAAATCACTCAAAACGATCAAATACGCTGACGGAATAATCAAATTAATTTTACAGCACTCAGAAATCACTAAACAGTGAAATTCTGTTAACTGTCAAAATTACTGTTTAAGAGATTGAAAATTTTGGGGTGTTACAACTTCTTCATGGGCATTATCATTCATGGGTTTTAGCTCTTCGAATTTTGGCTTTCTTCCTTTGTATTCTATTTCCTCTGTACAATCAAGCTAATCAAATGAATTAATTAAACAAACTTCTAATGGGTCAGAAGAACTCCCTTTTTGAAGATGATTATCTATAATGGTTTCAATTCCTTCAACTTCCTCATTTTCATCAAGAACTTCCTGTGGTTGCTTGCACATGTTAAAAACATTGAGATCCAGTGTCATGTTTCCAAATGTTAGCTTCACTACTCCATTTCTGCAATTTATCAAAGCATTAGATGTTGCTAAAAATGGACGGCCTAAAATAACAGGAATTGACTTGCAATTATCAACTATAGGTTCAGTATCCAAGACAATAAAATTCACAGGATATATGAATTTATTAACTTGAACTAACACATCTTCCACTATTCCTCTTGGAATTTTAATTGATCTATCGGCAAGTAGAAGAGTTACAGAAGTTAGTTTTAACTCACCCAAGTTGAGTTCCTGATAAACTGAATATGGAAGCAAATTGACACTAGCACCAAGATCAAGTAAAGCTTTTTCAATTTTATGTTCTCCAATAATGCATGAAAGTGTAGGACAACCAGGGTCTTTATATTTCAACGCATTATTATTCAAGAATGAAGCTTACCTGTTCAGCCAAAAATGCTTTCTTTTTCACATTTAATTTCCTTTTAACAGTGCACAAGTCTTTCAAATATTTGACATAAGAAGGAATCTGTTTAATAACATCTAACAAAGGAATATTGACTTTCACTTGTTTCAAAATTTCAAAAATTTCAGTGTTATGGTCCAATTTCTTTGGATTATTCAATGCTTGAGGAAATGGGGGTGAAGGCGAGAGTTTAGTCTCCTTTTGGTCAACTTCTTGATTTTCTTGAGGAATTGGTTCATCTTCTTTCTCACAAGATTTAGGGATTTGTTTTTCAACAACCTTTCCACTCCTAAGAGTTATCACAGAATTGACTTGATTTATTTGTTGGTTTTCTGAACTACCCTCATTTAAACTATATTGAACTTTGGGATTTGGTTGAGGTTGAGAAGGAAATTTTCCTTTCTCGTGAATGGTGAGTGCAGAAGTAAGTTTGGAAAGAGTTTCTTTTATGTCAATCATGGTTTGATTGGTTTGTTTATTAATGGCTTCTTGTTTTTCTATGAATGCATGCAGTGTTTCTTCTAGGTTTTTCCTATAAGGTGCATATCCTTGAAAATTTTGAGAGTCTTGTTGTGCATGAGGAGGTGGTGGTTGCATGAATTGTGGTGAGTATTGTTCCTCCAATTTGAAGTTAGGATGATTTCTCCATCCCGGATTGTATGTATCCGAAAAAGAAGAAGTAACTTGGCTTTTTAAAATTATTTATTGCATTTACTTGCTCATGTACAACTTCTTTAAAAACAGGAATGTTAGGACATTCGTGTGTTGAGTGTCCTAAGTCATCACAAATACCACAAATTTCTTCATTTTGTACAGATTTGATTTCTTTTGCTTTTCTTAATTCCATGGCTTCAATCTTTCTAGCCAAACTAGCATACCTTGCATTTAGATCTTCTTCTTGACTAAGATGGTATTTTCCTTTTCCTACATTTACAAGGTTATATCTAATTGAATTTTCAGAAGGATTAGTTTCATGCCAAGATTGAGAATTTTCAGCCAAATGATTTAAATAATCTAAAGCATCTTCGGGTTCTTTATCAAGAAACTCGCCATTACACATCGTTTCCACAAATTGTTTAGTTTCAGGTGTTAAACATTCATAAAAGAAGCTTATAGTTCGCCATTTTTCAAAACGATGATGTGGGCAAGAATTTAGCAAATCTTTAAAACGTTCCCAACTTTGAAAATATGCTTCATTTGAATTTTGAGAAAAATTTTGGATTTGTCTTTTCAAAGCATTAGTTTTATGTGTTGGAAAAAATTTCTTTAAAAACTCACTTTGCATTTCTTGCCATGTGCCAATTGATCTTGGTTTCAAAGCATTAAGCCAAGTTTTTGTCTTATCTTTCAAAGAAAAAGGAAACAATTTAAGCTTAACAATTTCTTCAGTGCAATTTTGATCATTGAAAGCAATACAAACTTCTTCAAATTCTTTTAGATGTAAATATGGGCTTTCATGTTCTAAACCATGAAAATTGGGCAAGATAAAGAAATCATACCGACTTAAATCTAAAATTATTAGCATTAAGTGGAAAGATAAAACATGATGGACTAGAATTTTGAGGTGGTTGCAAATATGCACGCATAGTTCGCAATGGTTGATTTCTTTGTTCATCATGTATACTTTCATTTTCAGCTCGTTGTGTTTGATTATCATGTTCAACATGTGCACCTTCAAATTCAGCCATTGTGTTAAGTGTGTGTGATTGTGATTCAAATAAATCAATATATAAATTACTTGGATTAATTTTAATCAATCGTCCAGAATTTGAATCACGATACAAGCTAAGCATAAATAAGTGACATAAAATAAAAATAATATACAAGTAGGCAGGTATACAGTAGTTAAATATTAAGTAAGATGTGGTATAAACCAGCCACCCAAAAATAAAAAATAAAAATGATTAATTTAAAAGTTAGATTGCGAGAAAAAAAAATAGGCGGTATACACCGGCTGTTAAATAGTAAAAAGGATGGGGTAATAAACCAGCCACCAAATAAAAAAAATGCAAAAAGTAAATTACAGTAAAATAAAAGGGAGAGTTACCCCCACTAAGTTAGTGCGTAAAAATAAAAGGGAGAATTAACCCCACTGGACAAGAAAATAAAAGAGAAAATTACCCCCACTGAATAAGAAAATAAAAGGGAATTTTTTTATTTTTTTATTATTCACTATTCACTATTTACTATTCACTATTTACTATTTACTATTCACTATTCATGTTACTATTTATATTACTATTTACGTACTATTCATATTACTATTCACATAAAAAAAATACTAGTTAGTGTGTTAGTAAATAGATAAATAAAAATGAAAAGAGTAGAGGAAGAATATACCTGATAGTGAAGTTTACTTACAGAAAAGAGAACCTCAATATATTAGAACTTCAAATCAAGTCCCCGGCAACGGCGCCAAAAACTTGATGGGATATAATTATATTTAAAAGTTTTAACCCAAGTGTAGGTTGTCTCAAGTAATAAATTCTCGGGAGTCCGAGGTCGATCCACAGGGAATTGATGAAGGAAAACTAATTAATTGAGGTAAAGAGAAGATTTGTCACAAAATTAAAGATGATATAAGTTGTTTACAATAAGAAGGATTTGCTTGGGTTAGGGGATCCACTCTTGGTAATAAATTAAAAATAAGATTATTTCGTTTTATAACTCAATTGAAATCATGCATATTGAAGATTTCAATCGGAAGATTTAACATTCAAAGTTCAATCATGTAATCATATTATGATTCCAATAATTATCTACTAATACTTGTAAATCGTCAAAAGCATCCAATGTGCCAATCCTATTGTCTACAATGGATCAAGCTATTCATTATACAAGAAGAGTTTCTAAATTAATTGGAAACAACATACAACACATATTATATTTGCTTAATAATATATCATTTAAGTACAAGCAAAAAATTAATCTAACATTAATTTATTACCAAGAGCTTCACCTTTTTACCCAAGCAAGATGAAAATTTAGTTACACATGAGAAAGAAGAAAGGAAAATGAAAAGGAAAAGAACGAGCGAACGTCTACGCTCCTCGAATCTTTGAACGCCTTCTTCCGCACGTCTATTGCCTATTTATAGGCAATTTTGCTACTGATGCTTCTGGTGACTTGCTACAAAAGATGCTACAAGATGACGATTCTTCGACATCATCATGCTACAGTGATTGCTACAGTGACGATTGCTGACATCATCATGCTACAGTGACTGCTATAGTGACGATTGCTGACATCATCTATGACATCATCATGCTACAGTACTTGCTACAGTGACTTGCTACAGTACTTGTTTTTTTTTTTTAAAGAAAATTTTCTATGCAATCACCTCCATTCTTCAATCCTTTGCATTTACCTAACAAAAATACATAATTACAACATAATTTAAAATACTAAAATTATAACAAAACTCAAGAACAAACCCAATTAAAAAGATTAAAAAGAATGAAAAATACACACAATGAACCGTAAAAATTATAAGTTTTGCAGGTCAATCAAAAGCATTTGGCCGAATTTCATAAAACATAGGCATTTGATCTTTGGATCATTTTCCATCTTCTAAATCATTTTGATTTTCATTCATTTACCTACTTCTATTAAATCATTCCTTTAGAAAATGGTTGAGAACATTTTGGTTCTCTTTTCTTGATTGAGGCTGTGAGCCTCTATTTTGTGTTCTTTGGAACACTTATGCAAACCTTACATGTTATTCACATCCTAAGTAATAATCATACACATATCACACATGCAATATATTTCAAAGCTTGTAGACATGCATACAAACAATATCAAACACAAGTAGAAAAGCTTTTAAACAATCAAACACAAGTGAATCCTTATGGATTCTTCACACACATACAAGTCCATTTTCTCATCACCACACATGGTTGATGAGATTAAATCTCCCTCTTATCTTAAAGGAAGATTAAAACCCCTACTCCTTCTCCTAGTGGTTTTGGTTTCACCTCCAAGAAAACCTAAAGATCTTAAACAAAATTTCAAGAGTTATAACTATAGGAGAAAATTATAAACCATGGATAAATCATGGCTTAGAACCTTGAAAAAGAAGTTAGAAATAAAAAATAAGGATTTTCACCTTCGAGGAAAAATCTCCAAAGTGATTTTCCAAGCTTAAGATGATAGATTTTGGAAGAACTCTCAACTAGAGATGTTCTTAGAATGGTGTTTAGGTTTGGAAAATAAGGTTGGATGAAATTTTAGGTGGTTGAATGGTGGAGAAGGGTGCTTGGCCGAATTGCTTGGAGAAGGGTAACAATGGTGGTTTGTATTTTTGGAAGAGAGAAAGTGTAGCAAAGTGTTGGAAAATGAAATGAAAATACCCTCCAAATGGGTGCATGGCCGTGTAACTCTTCCAATGAAGAGATGACCTCTTTGTTTGACTTCCAAGACTCCATCCAAGCCTCAGACTTCATCAAGGGTTGAGATCAAAACTTGGTCACCAAGCTTGTCTTCCATTGGCTAATCCAAGCCTTGTCACATGCATTGTCTCTTGTTCTTGAAGGTTCCTCCCTAATGGTGATTAATTTTGCTACTAATCCCATTAAGCTTCTAAGCACACTTAACCTAACTTAATTAGGAAAATTAGTTACATTACTAATTAATTAGCATTCTTATAATCTAAGCTTCAAGAGCCATTGATTAAATCAAAGGTTAGTATTAGGTAGTGATATGATCAAATCTAAGCCATTAGATCTTATCTCCATTGAAATCCTAGCCATTAGATTCATCTTCAAAGATAAATGGTCAAGATCTTCTCTACATTCTTCTCATCCAATGGTCACAATTGAATCTAACCATTTTTGTGAGACCAATCTCCACCATCCATTAAATCAATGGTGGATATCCAAGTCCTTCATCATTAAGCTTATCCTTACAACCATAGATTAGATCAACAGTTGATATTCAAAACTAAACCTTCTCATCCAACGGTGTAAATCAAGTCAAGCCCTCTTTGTTGACTTAATTCCTATTGGCTTAAAATAAATCAAGCCATCAACGTTGACTACTTAAACTAAACGTGGGTCCTGCAAATCAATTGTGGGTCCTACAAACCAAAAGGGGGTCCCACAGATATTTTCGGGTCCACTGTCGTTTTATTTATACTGACTAATAAAATAATATTATAATAATATAAAATTTTTTGATTGCACAGTTAAATCCTAAAAATTAAAAGATTGACACTCGTATCATTCAGAATTGGGTTTAGTAAGATCCCCCAGCTCTGAATAATTAAAATAAGATTTCCCCGGTCCGGAAATTATTATTTCCCTGACTCGAAGCAAATCACACAAAACACTCAAATATGAACACGAAACAGTCAAATAAATTTTATATCATACAGAAAAACATAAAACAGTACAATCAGGACATAACGGTCATTTATTCTAAAGTTGGGGTGTTACAACTCTCCCCTACAAACAGAAATTTCGTCCCTGAAATTTGTCGTACGTCAAAACAACTGAGGGTATTGCTCCCTCATTTGTCTTCTAGCTCCCAAGTAGCATCACCTGTTACGTCATTCCATATCACCTTCACTAGCTCGATCATCTTCCCTCGAAGCTGCTTCACTTTCTTGTCTTCAATCCTAACAGGAAGTGTCTCATACGTCAAGTTGTCCTTTAGTTGTACTTCGTCAGGCTGTATAATATACGTCGGATCGGGAATATACTTCCTTAATTGAGACACATGAAATACATCATGCAGATTGGATAGAAAATGCAGTAAAGCAATCTGGTAGGTAACAGGACCTATCCGTCGAATAATCTAATAAGGTCTAATAAACTTAGGAGTAAGCTTCTTGGATTTGATAACCCTTCCAACACCAGTCGTAGGCGTTACTCGCAAGAATACATGCTCACCCTCCTCAAATTCTAGAGGTCGCCTTCGCTTATCAGCATAGCTCTTCTGTCTGCTTTGGGTCGTCTTCATCTTTTCTTGTATCATCTTCACCTTTTCTGTAGTCTGTTGCACAAGATCTGGTCCAATAGTCATACTCTCCCCATCTTGATACTAACACAAAAGTGTTCAGCATCGTCTTCCATACAACGCTTCATAGGGTGCCATCCCTATGCTTGAGTGAAAATTATTGTTGTAGTTGAATTCTATCAAAGATAAAAATTCATCCCAACTTCCTCATTGTTCCAGTACACAAGCGCGCAACAGATCTTCCAAAGACTGTATAGTCCTCTCTGTCTGACCATCAGTCTGCGGGTGATAAGCAGAACTTAATCGTAGCTTGGTCCCCATGGCTTCCTGCAAACTTCGCCAGAACCTCGATGTAAACCTTGGATCTCTGTCAGAAACTATACATGTAGGTACACCATGTAATCTAACAATCTCGCTGATGTTTATCTGGGTTAATCTTTCTAATGAATACTTAATATTGATCGACATGAAGTGTGCTGACTTCGTAAGCCTATCAACTATAACCCATATCGAATCATGCCCCTTCCTTGTTCTCGGCAATCCGGTAACAAAATTCATCGAGATACTATCCTACTTCCACTCTGGAATAGCTAACGGTTGTAACATACCAGCTGGCCTCTGATGTTCCACATTTGCTTTCTGACAAACCAGACAAGACGCCACTTATTCCACTACGTCTCTTTTCATCCTTGGCCACCAAAACAACCTTTTCAAGTCTTGGTACATCTTGGTCATCCCCGGATGCATACTCAAATCACTAGTATGGGCTTCATCCATAATTACTTTCTTAAGTTCAGGGTCATCAGGTATACAAATTCTTCCCTTGAATCTTAAGATTCCATCTGATCCTTCCTCCACTGTTGCCTTATGACCTTGCTCCAAGAATTCCCTCTCGTTTTGAAAAAACGCATCCTCCTCCTGTTTATCTCGAATTATATTTGGTAATTCATTCAAGATCACAACCCTACCTAGGCGAATCTTTCTAGGCTCCAATTCCACTGACATCCACGAATCTCTAAATTTGTTAATTAATTCTTCCTCCTTTATCATCATTGTAGAAACACTGATTACCTTTCTACTCAGAGCATCAGCTACCACATTAGCTTTTCCTGGATGGTATTGGAGTTGAAAATCATAATCCTTCAAGAATTCCAACCATCGCCTCTGCCTCATATTCAATTCTTTCTAAGCAAATAAGTACTTTAAACTCTTGTGATCACTAAAAATATTGAACATAGCTCCATACAGAAAATGCCTCCACACCTTCAATGCAAAAACCACAACGGCTAATTCTAAATCATGTGTTGGATAGTTCCTCTCATGAACCTTCAACTGTCTAGAAGCATAAGCCACCATATTCCGGTTTTGCATCAATACGCACCCTAACCCCTGGTAAGAAGCGTCACAATACACTTCAAAGGACTTGTTAGGATCTGGTAAAATCAGCACTGGTGCAGTTGTCAGCCTTTTCTTCAGTTCTTGGAAACTCGTTTCACGTTCCTCCGTCCAATCAAAAGCTTGATTTTTCCTCGTGAGCTGCGTAAGCGGTCCAGCAATCTTGGAAAAATCTTCTATAAACCTCCGGTAATATCTAGCTATTCCAACAAAACTTCAGACTTCCGTTACTGTCTTAGGCCTTTCCCATTGCAAAATAGTCTCCACCTTAGATGGATCTACCGCAATACCTTCCTTGAAAATCACATGACCTAAAAATTGAACTTCCTCCAGCCAAAATTCACACTTTGTCAACTTTGCATACAACTTCTTTTCCTTCAAAACCTGAAGAACTATACCGAGATGTTCAGCATGCTCTTCCGTAGATTGAGAATAAATCAGAATGTCATCAATAAAGACAACGACAAATATGTCTAAATATCGACGAAAGATCCTATTCACATAGTCCATGAATATTGCAGGAGCATTTGTCACTCCGAACGGCATCACCTGATACTCATAATGCCCGTAACGAGTTCGGAAAGTTGTTTTTGGCACATCATCAACCTTGACACGAATCTAATGATAACCTGATCTCAGATCTATCTTAGAAAATACTGCTGCTCCTTTCAAATGATCCATCAAATTGTCAATTCTCGGAAGTGGATTTTTATTCTTTATAGTCACCTTGTTCAGCTAGCGATAATCTACGCAAAGTCGAGAAGTCCCATCCTTCTTCTTAACTAGAAGCACTGGTGCTCCCCACGGTGAAACACTAGGTCGCACAAACTGTTTTTCCAACAGCTCCTCCAATTGCTTCTTTAATTCCACTAACTCCACTGGCGACATCCGATATGGTGCAATTGAGATAGGACTCCTGGTACCAAATTGATAGAAAACTCGATTTCCCTCTCAGGTGGCAAACCAGGTACATCATCAGGAAAACCTATGGAAATTCATTAACGACAAGAATAACATTCACATCCTTCTCACTCTTCACTTCTAGAGAAAATAATAACATATATCCTTGTGCTCCATCTCTTAACAATGACTCGACTTTAATAGCAGTCAAAAATCCAAAACTTTCTTCCTTAGGAAAAACTATGGTTTTGTTTGCACAATCTATAAGGATATGGTTAGAAGATAACCAATCCATTCTTAATATTACATCTATCTCAATAAGAGGCAAACAAATCAAATTGACCGAAAACATACGATCCTTTATAACAACAGGACAATTCAGACATATCTTGGATGTAACTATAGGTTTAGCAGTTGGTGTAGACACAACCAATTGAAAACTCAGAGAAGTCACAGGCAGTTTCAATCTTTCCACACAATCATATGCAATAAACGAATGTGTTGCACCTGAATCATATAACATAGTCAGAAGATTACCTTCAATGGCACCTTCCCCCTGAATAAGATCCTCAGACTGAGAAGCTTCAGTTCCAGTCATTGTATATACTTGCACTCCTGACCTTGGCTAATTACCTCCTGACCTCGACTCATAAGCACGAACACTTTTCATAGCAGGTTTCCTTTCCGGCTGAGTACAATCCCTAGATACATGTCCAAGTTGTCTGCAATTAAAACATATTGTCCCTTTGATTGAGCACTCCGTAGAAATATGACCACTCTTTCCACACTTGAAACACGTCGACGTAAACGCCACTTTCTAACCAGCTCTATTACCACTAGCACTTCCCCTAACAGGTGGTTGTTGAGATTGACTTCCCGGTGGTCTCGAATACGGCTTGCGCTGAAACCGACTATTATTACTGCTACCTCCTCTCTGAAACCTCGTTGGTCCAAAATTACGGTTCCTTGGATTCCATGATAGCTCCAACTCCTCAAGTCGTGCATAAGTATCCACCAAAGCATGAAATTGATTCATCTTCAAGGGTAGCACTCCTCGTCGCAATTCTACCCTCAATCCTTCCTCAAATTTCTGACATCTCCACCCATCATTCGGTCGGGTTTGAGCATAATCTAAAAACTGAGACAAACTCTCAAACTTAGAAGCATACTCATTAACATTCATATTGCCTTGACGTAAACCAAGAAATTCCATCTCCTTGGCATGTCTAGCACTGGCAGGAAAATACCTATCCAGAAATACTTCAAAAAATACCTCCCAAGTAATTTCAGTTCCTTCAGCCTGCAATAATCGGCGGGTTCTTTTCCACTAATTTTCTCCATCCCCTCTCAGCATAAAGGTAGCATACGTCACCTTCTTATCATCGGCGCATCCCATTCCTTCAAATATCTTTTCCAAGTCTTGTATCCACAGACTTGCCTTCTTAGGATTAAACTCGCCTCTGAACTGTGGCAGGTTGTTACGCCTAAACTCAGATAAATTTAGAGCATCAGCAGTAGCATCTTGCTATTGAGATGCTCTCTCATTTTGTTAAGTTATCACCTCATCCATCCGCTGCATAGCCTCCGCAGCTGCAATCATTGGGTCCACATTACGATTTGCATTCACACGTGCTCCTTTTTCGCTAGACATTTTCTTTCTTCAATCATAACAAAACAAAATTAGATACATCCTTTCGGAAGTAAATCACAGAGAATCACACAACACAAGCAAAAACAGACCCAACCACAACCCTAAAAGACTCTAACTTGGGCTCTGATACCAACTAATGTAACACTCTTGTGGGAGTGCCACATTTATGATGCAATAAAATAAAATCTACCCAAGTTGTAAAACATTTGTTACATAAATAGTATGGGTTATAAATTTTTTTCTTCTTTTATACAGAATATTACTAAATAAAATAACATGGAATATAAAGTAAGTAAACTGTCATCACACGCATAATATACATAAGAATTTGTTTTAAGTTAAGCAAATAATTTATAACTACCAAATATTTAAAGAAAACAGTAAAGAGTTCATATACAACACTACATCAAAAAGTGCCCAAGTGCACATCATAGATATCTAACCCTCTGAAGGATCACTCTCAGATGAAACTTCAGGTGATAGGTATCCAGGATGTCTCGCAGCTCTACGGACATGAGTCTGCATTGTCGACACTATACTGATCTCACTAGGGATACAGAACATCCCTCCCCAGTGATGTCTCAGATCCAACGGCATCTCTAACTGTAAGTACAAAGTCATAGTAAAAGCAAGCTCAGCATCAAACTCTGGTTGTAGAGTCAAAGTCATCTGCCCCAAGAAGATCACCGATCCTCTATCCTCGCGCAAACGCCAGGCCTTAGAGCCTCCGTGAAACTCCAGTCTCACGAACCCAAGAAATCCCGGCAACGCCATCCTCAAAATCAATCGAGCGGGTATGGATGATCGGATGGTTCGCAGTCGTCGAACTGATCCTCGGCTTGCTGCTGCTGCTCCTCCTCAAGATACTCACAATCTAGAGGCTGATCCTCTTCCTCAAACTCTTTACAATATAAATACTAATACAGAAACAATACATATAGAGAGGTGAGATAATCATACATCAATACCAGCATGGCAAATAAGAAAACGCCAAATACAACAGATATAACAGTTTATACAATAAAGCATATTATAACAACATAAATAATAATACAATTTAATACAACAATTTTAATACAACAATATCAAATAATATCATAGATAATAATGTTATGATGCATGACACAAATGCAAATGAAATACGACTCGTTTCTACTCCATAGAGCTAGACACAGATATCAGAGAGAATGACCCGCAATGATCTATCAGTACTTTAGGCTGCCCAACCAAACTATTGCACTGTCTAACGTAGTGTGTATAGCCCACTGTCCAATCATCGTGTAGTAGCACACAGTCCAAACATCGTGTAACTACATGCATTGTACTAAAATAGTCTTTACAAGATCTTGATTAAGTATAGTGCGTGTCGAGATCACTAGTGTGCTGCCAGTTACCACGGCCCAAAGGAGCGACCAACTGTCCACATGTGGAATACTCCGCACACTAATGCCTCCAAGTCCATACAAAGAAATGAACCACACTACGCTTATCATATCGATAACACGGTGTAATTCGCTTTGTCAATCAAATCACCAATTATCAATCAAATTGGAACAACTCAATACATGAATAAAAATATAATTACTAAATTACCCTTAGCTTCAAAATATTCTCATATTTATGCAAATGCCTTCAATGGCAATAATCTTAAATACAGTATGTTCCCACCTGACATACCATATTTCCACATGTCCAAAATATAGTACGCTCCCACTTGATGTACCATATTTCCACATGTCTGGGTCCACCACTTTGGCCCAACAGTAAAACTCGCTGTTTCAATTAATCGCGTAGAAATTTTATCGCGTTTTCACAATTTCATCGTTTTAATAAATGTTTTTAAATCGCATAAATATATTTTGCTGTTTTTAAAATCGCATAGTATTTTTAAATCGTTTTCTCAATCGCGTAAGATTTTTAACTCGTTTTCTTGCTCGAAAAGCTTTAAAATCTCTGTTTTAAGACTATGTAAGCTATTTTCACTACTTTAAAACTACGTAGAATAATTTTTCTTACGTTATCAATATATTATAAAATGTTCTCTTTTATTTATCTATTTTTAATAAATTTTGACAGCATTTTGTCTATAAATTCTATTAAAAATGTGCTTTCTACGTCTTTCCTCTAAAATTTCTTTTGTTTTATTTTATAATTATAAAATCCACTTTAGAAATTGTTACTATACTTTAAAATCTAAAAGTAAGTATTTTTCAAAGGTTTTGTTCATTATTCTACTATATCACTTTTCTAATAAAAATTGGTTTACTTCTTTAATTATTGAAAATTCATTACAAATGCATTCTTTTTAGGTAAAATATCAATTCTACACTTAGCAAATAAATTTTGAATTGATTACTCATTTAGAAAGCATTTGGCTGAATTTCATAAAACATAGGCATTTGATCTTTGGATCATTTTCCATCTTCTAAATCATTTTGATTTTCATTCATTTACCTACTTCTATTAAATCATTCCTTTAGAAAATGGTTGAGAACATTTTGGTTCTCTTTTCTTGATTGAGGCCGTGAGCCTCTAATTTGTGTTCTTTGGAACACTCATGCAAACCTTACATGTTATTCACATCCTAAGTAATAATCATACATATATCACACATGCAATATATTTCAAAGCTTGTAGACATGCATACAAACAATATCAAACACAAGTAGGAAAGCTTTTAAACAATCAAACACAAGTGAATCCTTATGGATTCTTCACACACATACAAGTCCATTTTCTCATCACCACACATGGTTGATGAGATTAAATCTCCCTCTTACCTTAAAGGAAGATTAAAACCTCTACTCCTTCTCCTAGTGGTTTCGGTTTCACCTCCAAGAAAACCTAAAGATCTTAAACAAAATTTCAAGAGTTATAACTATAGGAGAAAATTATAAACCATGGATAAATCATGGCTTAGAACCTTGAAAAAGAAGTTAGAAATGAAAAATAAGGATTTTCACCTTCTAGGAAAAATCTCCAAAGTGATTTTCCAAGCTTAACATGATAGATTTTGGAAGATCTCTCAACTAGAGTTGTTCTTAGAATGGTGTTTAGGTTTGGAAAATAAGGTTGGATGAAATTTTAGGTGGTTGAATGGTGGAGAAGGGTGCTTGGCCGAATTGCTTGGAGAAGAGTAACAATGGTGGTTGTTACCCAAGTGGCTTCAGTACTCAAGAGGGGGGATGAATTGAGTATTTAAAAAACTTTTTCGCAAACCCTTTTTAACACGAATTTCTTGAAGCAATATAATGAATATATAAAGATGATAAAATGCTTTAAGAACAGAAAATAAACTATTAAACAATGATAAATAAATTGTAATAAATAAAGAGATAAAGGAGAGAAGAGCAAGCACGATATTTATCCTAGTTTGACCACGATATTTACGTCTAGTCCTGGTTTGACCACTTAAAACAACCACTTTACACAATAGTGGCCTACGTTCTAGATGGATACCTCCTTGAAACACTTTCGAGATTTTTTACTCACAAATTCAATACAAGCTTAAAAGCAGATGTGCTCACTTGCAAAACCTTTACACAATAGGGATACCTCTCCCTATTTACTAGAGAATACAAAAAGAGCCTCATGTCTCGTTAGTTTTTAAACCAGATTCTTGTGGTATTCCCCTTTGAAGGATACCTCACATTCTTTACAACAAGGGATACCTCACACCTTTCAAAACCATGATTTGAATTTTGGGATACCTCATAATGAGATATCCTCACAAATTCACTAAGGGATACCTCATCCATTATTTTACTAAAAACAGTGGTTTGTAGAAAATAGATGAATAGAAACTTTCACTTAGAGCAAATGTTACAATTTGAAGCACTATGAAGCTCTCTAAGGATATCTCAAAGTTTTGGCAAAAAGAGCACAAAAAATGTGAGAAAAATAGTGAATCACGTTTTTGGCACAAGCAAAAATAATTCAAGTGGTTGGGCAATATTTAGAAGAGACCCAAGGTCTCTATTTATAGAGCATTTGACAAAAAGAGCCATTTGGATCATTGAATGTATATTTAATTTGAAATATGTCCGTTAGTTTTTAAACCAGGATTCTTGTGGTATTCGAATACCATCAGGGGGTATTCAAATACCGTATTCGAATACCATCAGAGGTATTAAAATACCTCTGTTTTAAAAGCTTTTTAAAAATGGTTTAGAAGGATGTTATTCGAATACCTCTAAATGGTATTCAAATACCTCTGTTGAAAAACAACTTTTAACACTTTTAAATGCTTTCAAAAATCATGATTTGAATTTTGGGATATTTAATTTAAAACCATTTTCATATTTTCATGCAAAAACAATGAGATATCCAGAAAGGCTCCGTACATAAGATCCTAAGTCCTAAAGCTATTCTTGAAAGTCTTGGACTTGGTCTTGCCATCATCTTCATTATGTTTGTTATCATCAAAACCATTATTCATGATAACTAACCAATTACAGTGGTTTGTATTTTTGGAAGAGAGAAAGTGTAGCAAAGTGTTGGAAAATGAAATGAAAATACCCTCCAAATGGGTGCATGGCCGTGTAACTCTTCCAATGAAGAGATGGCCTTTTTGTTTGACTTCCAAGACTCCATCCAAGCCTTAGACTTCATCAAGGGTTGAGATCAAAACTTGGTCACCAAGCTTGTCTTCCATTGGCTAATCTAAGCCTTGTCACATGCATTGTCACATGCATTGTCTCTTATTCTTGAAGGTTCCTCCCTAATGGTGATTAATTAAGCTATAATCCCATTAAGCTTCTAAGCACACTTAACCTAACTTAATTAGGAAAATTAGTTACATTACTAATTAATTAGCATTCTTATAATCTAAGCTTCAAGAGCCATTGATTAAATCAAGGGTTGGTATTAGGTAGTGATATGATCAAATCTAAGCCATTAGATCTTATCTCTATTGAAATCCTAGCCATTAAATTTATCTTCAAAGATAAAGAGTCAAGATCTTCTCTACATTCTTCTCATCCACTGGTCACAATTGAATCTAACCATTTTTGTGAGACCAATCTCCACCGTCCATTAAATCAATGGTGGATATCCAAGTCCTTCATCATTAAGCTTATCCTTACAACCATAGATTAGATCAACGGTTGATATTCAAAACTAAACCTTCTCATCCAACGGTGTAAATCAAGTCAAGCTCTCTTTGTTGACTTAATTCCTATTGGCTTAAAATAAATCAAGTCATCAACGTTGACTACTTAAACTAAACGTGGGTCCCGTAAATCAATTGTGGGTCTTACAAACCAAAAGGGGGTCCCACAGACATTTTCGGGTCTACTGTCGTTTTATTTATACTGACTAATAAAATAATATTATAATAATATAAAATTATTTTATTGCACAGTTAAATCCTAAAAATTAAAAGATTGACACACAGTATCATTCAGAATTGGGTTTAGTAAGATCCCCCAGCTCTGAATAATTAAAATAAGATTTCCTCAGTCCAGAAATTATTATTTTCCTGACTCGAAGCAAATCACACAAAACACTCAAATATGAACACAAAACAGTAAAATAAATTTTATATCATACAGAAAAACATAAAACAGTACAATCAGGACATAACGGTCATTTATCTTAAAGTTGGGGTATTACAAAGCATGAGGGAGAAGGAAGTGAAAATGACAGTTTGTGAGGGAATTTTTTTCGCTGAGAAAGAAGTGAAAATTTAGTTTTTTTTTAATATTTTAATTAAAATTTAAAATTAAAATAATGGCGGTTAAAACTGTTGTTTTATTCATTCAACTGCTATTTTTTACTTATAAAATATGGCAGTTGCGTAACTGTCGTATTATACTGCATATTAAGGCAGTTTTTTAGAGCTGCCATATTAAAACTGCCATAATTTATATGTTTTTTTTGTAGAGATAGTCATATCACATATGGGGACAACAACAAAGGAAGGATCCTTAGAGTTGAAAAAGTTGGTAAGAATACATCTACTTTAATTGATAATGTCTTGTATGTAGAAGGACTCAAACATAACTTGCTAAGCATAAGTCAATTATGTGACAAGGGAAATAGAGTTATCTTTGACTTCAATTGTTGTATAATTGAAAGTAAGGATGATAAGCAAGTTAAGTTTGTTGGTCATGGAATTGATAACATATATATGATTAACCTTCATGATATTACCTCTCAAAATGCAAGATGTCTTATGAGTAAAGAGAGTGATTCATAGCTATGACATAGGAGAATTGCCCACATTCATATAGATCACTTAAACAAACTAATTTCTAAAGATTTAGTAATTAGTCTTCCAAAACTCAAATTTGAGAAAAATAAACTTTGTGATGCATGTCAAAAGGGTAAATAAGTAAAGGTTTCTTTCAAAGCTAAAAATGTTGTTTCTTCTACTAGACCTATACAACTTTTGCACATGGATCTCTTTGGACCATCAAGAACTATAAGTTTTGATGGTAACTACTATGCTTTTACGATTGTAGATGATTACTCTAGATATACATGAACTCGATTCCTTGCTCAAAAGAATGATGTCTTTCATGCATTTAGAAAACTTGCAAAGGTTATTCAAAATGAGAAAAATTGTAGCATTACATTCATTATAAGTGATCATGGTGGGGAATTTGAAAATCATGAATTTGAATTGTTTTGTAATGAAAATAACATTGAGCATAATTTTTCTACTCCTAAAACTCCATAACAAAATGGAGTGGTTGAAAGGAAAAATTGATCTTTAGAGGAGTTAGCAAGAACTATGCTCAATGAAACAAACCTTCCTAAGTATTTTTGGGCAGATGTGGTAAGTACGGCTTGTTATGTTATGAATAGGGCTCTAATAATGCTAATTTTAAAGAAAACCCCTATGAACTATACAAAGGAAGGAAGCTAAACATTTCCCACTTTCATGTCTTTAGTTGCAAATGCTTTGTTTTAAACAATGGAAAAGATAACCTAGGCAAGTTTGATGCTAAATCTGATGAGATAATATTTCTTGGTTACTCACTTAGTAGTAAATCCTTTCGAATTTATAATAAGAGAACTGTAACTATTGAAGAATCAATTCATATTGCCTTTGATGAAACTAACCCAAATAGTCCAAGAAAGCATTTAGTTGATGATGTTGCAGAAATCTTAGCAAGAACAAACTTGGAGAATCAAGAGAAAGAGGCTAAGAAGCAAGAAGAGAGACCCTATGATCCCTCAAGGCAAAAGGATTCACAAATCATGGACCTTTCCAAGGGATGAAGGACATCAAGATATCATCTTCTTGACAAGGTGATAGGTGATGTATCAAAAGGAGTAACTACTCATAACTTTCTTAGAGATGCATATAATCATATGACTTTTGTCTCTCATATTGAACCTAAAGACATATATGAGGTCATTAATGATGAACATTGGATCTTGGCCATATAAGATGAACTAAACTAATTTTAGAGAAATCAAGTTTGGGAATTAGTTTCAAGGCCTAATGATCATCGCATAATTGGCACCAAATAGGTCTTTAGGAACAAACTTGTTGAAACATGTTTGATAATAAGAAACAAAGCTAGGTTTGTAGTAAAAGGGTATAATCAAGAAGAAAGCATAGATTGTGAAGAAACATATGCTCCAGTAGATAGATTAGAAGACATAAGAATGCTACTTGTATATGCATACATCATGGATTTCAAGCTTTATCAAATGGATGTCAAAAGTGCTTTCTTAAATGGTTTTATACAAGAAGATATGTATGTAGAACAACGTCTTGATTTTGAAAACTTTGAACTGTCCAACCATGTTTTTAAATTGAAAAAGGCCTTATATAGCTTAAAACAAGCTCCTAGTGCTTGGTATGAAAGCAAGTTCCTTTTAGAAAAAGGGTTCTCTAGAGGAAAGGTTGACACTACTTTTTTCATCACGTATAAAAAACATGATATACTTCTTGTTCAAATATATGTTGATGATATTATATTTGGTACTACTAATGAGTCTCTTTGCAAGGAGTTTGCTAATATTATGCAAAGTGAGTTTGAGATGTCTATGATGGGTGAGCTCAACTTCTTCCTTGGTCTCCAAATCAAACAAACAAGGGATGAAACTTTCATAAGTCAATTCAAGTATTGCAAGGAGCTGCTCAAAAAGTTTGGAATGGACAATGGCAAGCATATGGTTACACCAATAGGCACTTCTTGTTATTTGGACAAGGATGAAGGAGATAAATATGCAGAAATCTCAAAATATAAAGGTCTAATTAACTCACTCATTTATCTTACGGCAGGTAGGCCTGATATTATGTTTAGTGTGTGCATGTGTACTAGATATCAAGCAAATCCTAAAGAATCACACTTATATGCTGTAAAAAGAATTATGAAATACTTACTAGGCACTTCACAAATGGGTTTGTGGTACCCTAAGGGTGCCTCATGTAGCCTAATTGGTTATCCTAATTCTAATTTTGCTGGATGCAAAATGGATAGCAAGAGCCCTAGTGGGACATGCCACTTACTTGTAAGCTCACTAGTTTCTTGGCATAGCAAGAAACAAAATAGTGTGGTATTATCTACAACTGAAGCTGAATATGTTGCAGTTGGGAGTTATTGGGCTCTAATCCTTTAGATGGAACAACAACTTCTAGACTATGGTCTTGGGCTTGATCACATTCCTATAAGATGTGATAACACTAGTGCAATCAATTTGTCTAAAAATCTCATTTTACACTCTAGAACAAAGTACATTGAAATTAGGCATCATTTCATAAGAGATCATATCCAAAAAGCTGATTGCATGCTTGAATTTGTAGAAACCACTAAATAACTAGCTGACATCTTCACTAAACCTTTGAATAAAGAAGCTTTCTTTTATATAAGAAGTGAACTTGGTATATTGGATTAATTATGCATTTGAATTACCTCAATTTTTGCTGTATAATGTTAAAATTTGCTACATAAGTTGAATTGTTGCTGCATAATTCAACTTCTGCTGCATTATTACCATGTTTTAATTTTTTTTAATCAAATACTGACTTGAGTGTCGGAGTTTCTTCCAAGTTTATTTTGCAGGTACTTGATCCATGCTTAAGTCCCCCAAATGCCCAATCTCAAGTTCTTACTAAAGAAATTGTTTTCTAGTCCTTTTGAAGAAAAAAATTCATTTTTTTGAATTGCAATTATGGTGGTTAGAGTTGATGAAAATGAGGCCAAGCTAAGATCACCCTCAAGATGGCATGAGTTGGTGTTTTAAGGACTGAATTCTTGAAGTTTTCTTTTGTGATAAAGATATAATCTGTTATGGAAAGCAAATAACCATTTATTTGCTCCTTGGAAGTATGATCATTTGTTCTGTGCATGCCAAATAATTGGTTAAGAGAAGTACCTAACCTGTTATTCACAAAGTCAGTGGTTGTTGGTGCTTTTCCTCTAACAAATAACCAATTATGAGAAAGCCCTAATTGGTTATTAGTTGAAGACAAAGGCTACTGGTGTTTTATATCACGAAAATAACTAATTATGGAGACCCTCTAACCGGTTATTGAAGCTCAAAAGTGCTCCAGAAAATTGCATATAACTAGTTATACAATTCCCCTAATTGGTTATCTACAAAGTCAGAAGCTTATTGTTTTTTCTCTCACAAAAATAACTGATTATGTGTGATGAATAACTAGTTATTGAAGCTCCAAAAATAGTCACTACTGCACGTATATAACTGGTTATCTTGATGGTCTAATCGGTTATTGAAGGGTCCAGCAACGTGGGCTTCTTCTGTCTTCACCAATAACCGGTTATAGGATGCAATAATCAGTTAAGAGGCCTATTTAAAACAGCACACAACAACGTGTTTGAGCCATTCACGCACATCCTTCCTCCATCTTCATCTTCCTCCTCTCAAAACCTCTCACATCTACTCCCTCAAAGTCATCACCTACCTCAAATCCAACTCAAATCCACTATTAAAACACATTTTCCATTACTTTCCACTGATTAAAACCCATAAATTCTTCTAAAAATCTCACTCGTATTATCTTACCTCTATCTCAAACTGTGACCTAACCTATTTTTACACCATGGCCAGTAGCTCCTCTCACCCTTAGAAATCGCGCACTAAAAATCGCCTTATTCCAAAGGAAACTCCTACCCCAACCTTGATTCGAATATTCCTCTAAGTTTGGATCAAAGGGGGTACTTCTCACATAAGGTTCAAATGACCAAATATAGGCTGCAGTTTCAAGCTAGAAATATAATTTAACCAAAGTACATGGATTTGGATTATTTTGTCAACAATGGGTTCACTTTTCTCACAAGCCTTTCGGAGTACCATGGTCTGAAAACTTTTGTCACCACAAAATGTGAGTACTATCTTGAACCTACTAAAGCCTTTTATTGCAATTTGAGTATATTTGGAGCGCATTTGGTCTCTGAGCTCAATAGGCACAAAATTATTATGAGACCCAATGATTAGGCTCTTCATTTTGGTCTGAATCATTCTAGAGAAACTTTCACGGAAAATAATCACAAAAACTGGGAAGGGTATGTTAGAGAAGAGGCTGTTAGGAGCATGATTCAGCCAGGCAATGAAGTTCCAAAAAGGTCCTTCACTATTGGAATTTTGAAGGTAGAGGGTCGTCTTCTCCATTATGTGTTGGCATATATTTTAGTTTTGAGAGCGAGCAACTATGCTTTGCTTAAGGAAGAGGACATCTTCCTGTTTTGGGCCATAAAATAGAAATTGTACATTAACTGGCCCTTCTATATCATGCATTACATGAAGAAAATGTAGGATAAGATGATGATGGACCTTTCATATGCCATAGTTATTGCTAAAATTCTAAATCAATACAAGTTGAACTTAAGTGATGACGGAGTCATTCACCTTATCGGTCACAACAAGTTTGCACAAGCTTCCATAAATCACATGAGAATTAAGACTGTTAATGGTGCTTAGATTTATGGTGTTAGGCATGATGCAGCCATATAAGAAGAAGAACTACCCGTTGCCCCTGTTGATGTGCCTATGGAAGAGACCCCTGCCACCAATGAAGACCGTATCCTAGCCAACCTAGCAAGCATTCAAGCCCAGATTGCAGATCTTCAAGTTTATCAGGAGCATAACATTGGAGTCATCTATGACCGCTTGGATAGTATTAAGCGTCGTCTTCCACCACCGCAAGATGATGGGGCTTAGGCATGGATTATTTCTGCTCTTGGCTATGTCATTCTGTTTAGCTTTTTTATTGTGCTTAAAGCTCATCTAATCATAATAGGTTATCTTTCGGATATATTGTTCATTGTCTTAGCTTTTATGACCTTACTTAACCATAGTATGACTTTGATATTCTGTTTTAGTATGACTTGGATATTTTGCAATGGATGGTCTGTTGAAATGAATATACTGCTGATCTGGTTATATTGTTGATGAATTATTATTGAATATTTGTTGAATGGCAATGAATTTGTGTTTAAGGTTATATTGTTACTTCTTTCTTTGTCAAAAACTCTTTATTGCATATTTTTTTATCATGACAAAAGGGGGAGAAGTTTTTGGTATATGTGTCATTGAGAAAAGGAAAGCAAAACAAAATAATGTACAATTTTTAATAATCTTAGGATTCCAAAATAAAAGGGGAGTTGTGCATCTCTGATCTAATCACCTTTTGAAAAATAGAGGGGGAGTAAGTCTCTAACTCTTTTTGTGAGTTCCAATTTATTTGAACTAACTCTTTTCTCAATGGATGTTTGTCATCATCAAAAAGGGAGAGAATGTGATTAACATTGGTAATGGTAATGGTTTTGATGATAACAAACAAGAAAGTTATAGTTGTGCAAAGATCAAGTCCCAAGGTTCTTCAAGTTTAGCTTATAGGACTTAGATCTTATATTAAGGTAAATTGGAATCACACTAGCTCATTTCTTGTTTTTCATTCAACTTAAACTTCTTTGCAAAATCATGTTTTATATGGATCAAGTTTGAGCAAAATGTTTTTAGAAAGGATGAAAAGAAAATTAAGTTTTATACTTGTGAAAATACTCATCAAGTTTATGGAAAATGATTTTAGAAAGGTTGAAAATGATTTGGGAAACTTTGGTCATATAATCCTTTAGAAATCTTATTTTCTTGGTAAGTCAATAACTGATTATGCGTTTCCAAATAACTAATTATTTGAAACTTACAACAGGTTATTTGTTATGTCAGAAACGCTCCTTTGAGTTTTTAAAAGTGAATAATCAGTTATGGAAAGTTTATAACAGGTTATTTGTATGTTGGAAACGTTCCTTCTTGATTTTCAAATGTTCCTAATCGATTAGAGCTCCCAAATAACCTGTTATTCGCATGTTAAAGTGTTTCTTGATGGCACAAATAACCAGTTAGGCAAAACTAATAACTTATTATCTAAAACCAAATAACCTGTTATTAGAAACCAATAATCTATTATCTGCGATAGCAGAAGTCATCTCCCAACGGCTCTATTAAAGGCATTTAATGCATCCAACAACCACCAACGACTCTAAAAAGGTTTGTGCTATAAATAAAAGTTGTTGGACATTAAAAACAAGTTGGAGAACTATCTGAAAATCATTCTTGAGCATTAAATTCATGTTTCACTATCTCTTTCTCCAAACCCCTGTTTTTGAGTTATAAGTGTATAAATCCTTGATACCCATAAAACTTCAATTTGTATTATCCACTCTTGAGAGAGTTTTATATTATTCAATCTTTGTTTATACTATAAAGAGGGTGAGACATCCCTCAAACATTTGTAAAGGTGAGGTATCCCTTTGGAATTGAGGCTCAAGCACAAGGGTGAGGTATCACAAGGTGTGTTGAGTGCTCTAGCTTGTAAAGGTTTTCAAGCACCTGTTGAAACTTGAAGATATAGTAGAAAATCTCAGGTGATTACTTGAGAACTGGACGTAAGCCACAAGTGGATTAGTGGTTGAATTAGGATAAAACTTTATATTTATTTTCCTAAACTCAACTCCTTTACTTTTGTGCACTGTTTTATTGGTGTACTTGAATACTATCATCCTTGGCTTATTTATTTGTGAGTGAAAGTATTTTATCTTCTCTATCCATTCATCTCTAACAAACAATAGATTCAACGAAAATTGATAATCAAGTATTTTATAAAAGATTTGTGAAAGATTTTTGTAAACTCAGTTCACTTCCTCTTGAATATTAAGGCCACTTTGTAACATTTTTGTATATTATTATCTTATATTATATTATATTATGCAAAAATACCTTAAAAACAAAATAATAAAAAAGAGAAAATAACCATCACACAACAGATACTAGTCCAACTTTTTCTTAAACAAATCACTTCATAGACCAACTAAACCAACCCTGTAGCAATAGGAGTAATTATCATTATATTTTCTATTTTTCTATTTCCTATACACCACAAAACCAAATACACCAAGATTCAAAACACCCACTAAAATAAAGAGCAACAAAATTCAAAATATCACATACCTCAACCAAGCACAACAAATTTTTGTATCATCCCATAAATCAAAATAAAATAATAAGACTAAATATATATATATTAATAACTCTTTCTCTCTCTCTATATATATATATATATATATATATATATAGAGAGAGAGAGAGAGAGAGAGAGAGAGAGAGAGAGAGAGAGTTATTAATTTAAAGAGTCTGATTACCCTATTCTAAAATTTAACCCTATTCTAAAATTTAATTAAGAAATTACATAGTAAAATTTGTGGTGAATAAAGAATTAGCTTTTGAGATTTTTTTAAGAGATAGGAAGTTTAAGACTTGAAATTTAATTTGAAGATTATATAAAAAAAAGTGTAAACTCATCAAAGTTTAAGGAAATTGACTAAAGATTACAAAAGACAAATGTAATGATGAATATGTTGATATTTATCTAATTAAATAATAAAATAATCAACACCTCTCCTTCTAAATATGGTGCTCCCCATCCCTTCTTCCTCACGCACAAAACACACACACACATCAAAAAGAAAACAAAACACAGAAAGAGAGTAGAGAGAGGCATAAATTCATAGGAAAGCTCCATCACCCAACCTAGGATTTTCAAATAAGTAGAAAAGGAGCTTATTCCCTTTCTCTTTCTGATCATTTCATTTTTCTTTCATACACATGATTATGAACTTGTTAAAGAATCCAAAGAAATAAAAAGAAATACAAAAACTTTTGTAAAAGAGAAGACTAAGGATTCAACAGTGCATAATGTAATTGAATACAAAAAGGATGATTTAACCTAAATACAAAGAGACTATATATAGGCTAAACAAGAAAAAGAAAAGACTATTTTACCCTTAATAAATAATAAAACAAAATAACATAATATTTCTTAACATCTCTCCTCAAACTCATGATGCAGCAGTTATAAGCATAAAAAATTTGCCAACTACAAAACGAAAACGAGAAATAGAATGCGACTTGGTAAAAAAATCTACAATCTGCAAAGAAGAAGAAACAAAGGGCAAGGTAATGGTACCATACTTGATATGATGATGAGTAAGGTGACAATTGATCTCAATATGCTTAGTTCGTTCATGAAAAACTGAGTTGTGAGCAATTTGAATAGAACTCTGGTTGTCACAATACATAGGAGTGGGATGAGAAAGAGAAACTCTCATATATATAAATAACCAATGTAACTAAACAATCTCTTTGGTAGTAGATGCCATAGCACGATATTCTACTTCGATTGAAGATTGAGAAACAATAGATTGTTTCTTGCTCTTTCAAGAAATAAGAAAATCACCCAAAAAAAATATACAAAAATCAGTAATAGACTTGCGAGCTGTGAGATTACTACTATGATCAACATCAGAGTATGCACGCAGCTCCAAGGAAGAGGTACTATGAAAGACTGTACCTCAAAGATACCGTAAAATATGAAGAATAGTTACCCAATGATCTGTAGTAGGAGAAGCAACAAACTGACTAACAACATGAATAACATATGCAATATCTAGACAAGTAATAGTAAGATATACCAAGCTCCCAACAATAGTACACTATAAAATAGGAAATGATAAATGTAAGCTATCAAAAGAAGAATACTTTGTGTTAACCTTAATGAGAGTATCTACAGTCTTATTATTAGTAAGTCTAGCTCGCTTAAGAATGTCTACAACATATTTCAATTGAGAAAGAAGATAACCTCTGAGTGAGTAGGCTACCTCAATACCCAAGAAATATCGTAGATAACCAAATCCTTCATTTCAAACTGTCTGGCTAACTCTGTATTCAAAACTGAAATACCATCAATATCATCACCAGTAATAATCATGTTATCAACATATAAAGACAAAATGATACGACTTGCATCAGTGCGCTTAACAAAAAGAGTAGAATCATGATTACTGGAAGCAAATCCAAGGGAAGACATCACCATAGAAAAATTCTCAAACCAAGCACGAGCTGTTTGTTTGAGACCATATAACGTTTTCTTGAGCTTGCAGATATACCCAGAACCATGTGAAACACCAGAAGTGGGCGCCATGTAAACTTCTTCTTGAAGATCTCCATTCAAGAAGGCATTTTTAACATCAAGTTGAGAGATATGCCACTAACAAATCGAAGTTACTGCAATATGAGTACGAATAGTAGTCATTTTTGCAGCAGGAGTAAATATCTCCTTATAATCTATACTATATTGTTGAGAGTAACCTTTTGCAACTAACCTAACTTTATATCGCTCAATAGATCTATTAGAATTAGTCTTGATCTTATACACCTAATGATAACCAACAACACTCTTATCAGGAGGTAGAGGAACCAAGTCCCAAGTACTTGTCTTATGCAAGGCAGAAAGTTCTTTATCCATAGCTTGCTGCCAAAGAGGATAAAGAATAGCCTCTTTATAGGAAGATAGCTCAGAGAGACAATGAATAGAAGCTAAAAAAGAAGAAAAAGATGAATAATAACAAGAATAAGCAAAATCTGGTAACTTTGTGGACTTATGAATTTGTATAGATTGACGTAGAGGTGGATCCACAATCTCAGATGAAGCTTGAGAGACCATAGGAGAAGATGGAGCTTCAGGTGTATCGGAGAGTAAAGTGTCAGTACCTACAAAAGGGGTATTTGAAGTACTAGGAACCAGAGATGACAAACTATTAAAATCCTCATAGAAATGATCTATACGAATAAGGTCTGATCTAGTCAAGCTATGAGTAGTGGATGGAATAGAAAAGAAAGGTATATGCTTGAAAAAAAACAACAACATGGCGAGACACATAAAGTTTTTGAGTTATTAGATCAAAACAATAATACCCCTTTTTACCTTCACTATAACCAAGAAAGACACAAATAGCAGATCGAGAGGACAACTTGCTGCATTTTACATGAGGAAAAAGAACGAAACAAGTACAACCAAAAACTCTACAGAAAGAATAATCAAAAGCATACCCATACAACTTTTCAAAAAGAGACAAACCTGAAATATGAGAAGATGGAATTATATTAATCAAACCTACAACAATAAAAACAGCTTCACCCCAAAACACACTAGGAACAGAAGCAGACAACAAGAGAGAATGAGCAGTTTCAACAATGTGCCTATGTTTTTTTTCAATAACACCATTTGCTCAGGAGTATCTATACACGAAATTTAGTGAATAGTTTCATCTAAGGCAAGCAACTCACAAAATTTATTAGAAGTGCATTCCCCACCCAAATCACACCTAAAACATTTGATAACAACAGAATATTGAGTTTTGACAAGAGCTTGAAAGGCTGTATATATCTCAAAGAATTCAGAACGGTGTTTCATTAAATAAACCTAATAATAACGAGTATGATCATCAATAAAAGAAATATAATATCAAGAACCTCCTTTTGTGGCAACAGGAGAAGGTCCCCATACATTAGAATGAATCAAATCAAATGGAGAAGAAGAAACAAAAATACTTCGATTAAAAGGTAAAGTTGAAAATTTTTCCAATTTACATCCACTACAATCAGAAATATCACAAGTTTGTAAATTTCCTAAAGCCCCTATGGATGCCAAAAATCTCAAACGAGAAGGCGAAACATGACCTAGACGAGAATGCCATAAGTAAAAACTAGAAGAAGAATGACTCAAACGAAAAGAAGACAAATCAACACTAGTAGCAGCAGAAACTGACACTTTTAACTCATCCAAAATATATAGTCCCTCTTTCCTACGGCCTGTCCCAATTAGCTTCTGAGACTGCATATCCTGCACATAACAAGAAAAAGAGAAAAAAATGACTAAATTATCAAAATCACATAACTGACCAACAGAAGCAAGATTTAATTTGAGTTTCAGAATATGATAAACATTTGGGAGAGACAAGTGAGGTGCAACAATAGAACCAATACCTATTAAAGGCATAGGAGTGTCATTAGCAGTCATGACAGGAATAGAAGATGAAGGAGACACAGAAGCAAAATATGAATAATCTGGAGACATATGATGTGAAGCACCAGAATCCAAGTCCTATTCAGAATGTGATATACCTGAAGAACTCTGAGGTAACTGACCCACAGAAGAAGAGGCAGACATAGCTTGAGGTTGTAAGGAGAGAAAGTTCTGAAATTGCTCAGCCAGAGTACTAGGATCGGTGAAATGACATGATGAAACAACTGCTGCAGTATTAGACTGTGGTGGTTTGTAACCCTGAGGTGGTCTATAAGCATTAGATTGTGACTGGTTGCCAGGCTTCCAAGCTTGAGATTGTTGTTGTGATTAGTTCTGCTGTCTCAATAACTTAGGACATTAAGCCTTCCAATGACCATTCTGCTTACAGAAACTGCACTCGTCGATGGCAACTCTTGTGTAAGGCTTATTCTGATTACTAGAGAGTGATTTACAAGGTACTACTAACACAGAAGGATTAGAAGTAGAAAGAATTTCTTTTTTAGAATAAGACTTAAGATGAACTTCTTCAGCCAATAACTCACTGACAATTGAGTCAATAGAAGGAAGTGGAGAACGATGCAAAATTGAACCTCTAAGTCCTTCAAAATCACGCAAAGTGCCATTAAAAACTATACCAATCGTTGTTGCTCTCTACGAGCAATATAGGCACCACATGCATTTAACTCTGCCGATTCTGTAAGAGCTAATTGATCCCAAAGATCTGTCATAGTAGAATAAAATTCCTGAATACTCATATTCTTTTGCTGAATAGCTCGTATGTCATTCTCTAATTGATACTGCTTTGCAAAATTTGATTGAGAGAATAACCTTTGTAGATGATCACAAACCTCCTTTGTTATCTTATACTTCGACAACTGTGTACCTATGGAATACTCAACAAAATTGTTAATCCAAGTAATAAATTTTACATTGTTTGCTTCCCAGGTATCTATCAAATCAACATACCCCCATCAGTATTCTTAGGTTTCATAGAAGTTCCATCAACATATCCCCATAATTTTTTACCCTAAAGAAAATTTCTCATCACATAACTCCAATACGAATAATTCTTTCCATCCAACTTCACATTCACATATTAAAGTGAATTGTCTTTTTCAATAGCCATAATAAAAAAACAAAGAAAGTCAAAAGAAAAAGAAATACCAGAATGGAAAAACTGAGCGAATACTCTCTCAAAATTATACGGTCACGTCACAAAAATCGAACGGTCACTCCTACGCCACAAAAATCGAAATCGAACGATCACGCCCACGCCACAAAAATCGAAAGCTATGTTGGATTAAGCTTCGTCCCATGGCTTTCTCTGATACCATATTAAAGAATCCAAAAAAATAAAGAGAAATACAAAAACATTTGTAAATGAGGAGGTTAGGGATTCAACAATGCATAATGTAATTGAATACAAAAAGGATGATTTAACCTAAATACAAAGAGACTATATATAGGCTAAATAAGAAAAAGAAAAGATTATTTTACCTTTAATAAATAATAAAACAAAATAACTTAATATTTCTTAACAGAACTAATTTCCATTCTTCTCTTTAAAATTTTGTTTTCTCAAAGCCTAAAGCTCACAATTTTGGGTCTATATGACTCAGATCAAGAAGGGTTGATCCCTTGGATGCTTGTACCTATGTTTTTAATCTTGTTCTTGATGGAAAAATTAGACCTTTGGACTGTAAAATCAGAAAGTTAAAATTTTATTTTCTCTTTTGATCTTCTCTTTTCTTGATCCCCAATTGAAGGGGTATGGTGTAAGGGGAGGATGCCGAAGATGGTGTCTTTATGAGTGTGTTTAGAATGGAAAAAAATGAGAAATGATTTGATTTGTAAATTAAATCTAATTAAATCTTGTGTTTGAAATATTAAAAAATAAGAAAATTTGATTTTTAAAATACTATGAATTTCATTCCTTTTGTTTTAGAAATTTCATCAAATTTGATAAAATTTATTAAGATTTGATTTGATTTGAAATAAATAGACTATTTTATCCTTAATAACTACTTCCAACTACCTCTCATAAGAGTTAAAATATAACATAATAAAATAAAATAAAATCATATCAAATCAATTATCATTTCAATGAATTCCAAACACAAAATTTGATTTCTAAATCAATTTAAATCTTATTTTTTTTAAAAAGTTCCAAACACAAAATTTGATTTCTAAATCAAATCAATTCAAATCAAATCAAATCATTTCCCATTTTTATTCATTCCAAACACAACTTATGGGATGTATGTTAATTTTTCTTTATTCAGATTTTACGATAACTTGAATCTTCATCTTCTTTATTTTTTCCTTGAGCTTTCAGTTTACAGGAGATTGAAAATTACTTTGTTGGACTGCTTTCTTAATTATATCCACTGTTGAGATTTAGACCTGTTCCCACCTTTCTTTGTTTTGATTTTTGGATTAAGTGTACTTGGGTGTAAGTGGGAGGATATCGAAAGTTGGTATCTTAAATGGTTGCATGTTCTTTTTCTTCTTAATATGATTGCGATGCTAGTTGAATATTTTTTCCTACCTTTATTTTGGTTTTCTGTTTACTGGAGGTCAATTGATGAACTTAAAGTTAAATTCTTGGACTGACATAATATTTTTCTCCTCTTTGTTTTGGGGGGATTTTGAAATGAGTAAGAAAATCAAGAGTGTAGGAGGACTAACCTTAAAATTTGAATGGTTTATGGATTGATCTCCTGATTTGAAAAATAGAAACTTAAAGTTTGATTCTTTGATGTATGGATTTTTCAAATTAGTAAGTGATAAAAATTAGGGGTGTTCAAATCTAATCTAAATCGAAAATCAAACTAAAAACTGAAATGAAAAATCAAAATTCAATTAAAATCGAATAAATTTGGTTTTTTTTTCATATTAGCTTTTTGAAAATCGATTGGATTGGATTGATTTTTTATTTTGATTTTTTGAAAATCCATTGTATTAGATCGATTTTCGATTTTGATTTTTAAAATTGACCTAATTCAGTTCAAATCGATTAATATTATATAATATATTTATTTGTTATTTAGTTTATATTTTTATTTATAATAATTTTAATTTTTCATAATTTTTTTATTTTATATGATTAAATATTATTTTAAACATATCAAATGAGTTTTTTTTATTTTTTATTTTTTATTTTCTTTTTTCTTTTTAATAGGTTAAATTGCTTTTAACTCATAATATTATAGGTTTAAAAAATTTGTAGTCAAAAATTGATTAAACCAATCTAATTCAAATTGATTTAAATCGATTCGGATTGGATCGATTTTTAAAATATAATTAATTCAATCAAATTTAAATCAATGTAAATAATATTGTTTGGATTAGTTGACTTTTAGACTCAAGATTGATCCAAACTGAAATGTGAATATCCCTAATGATAACTCTTGAATTTATTTTGTTTATGGTGTAAATTAGTGGACAAGGCATGAGAAATGGTTGCATACATGATAATTATAAATAAGCATTAACCAAAACCCTTCAAAACTTGTAAAATCAAATTAAAAAGTATGATTTTCCTATAGATAAAATTTAGTTCAATTTCTTTATATTCATTACATCTATTTTATTAATTAAATTATGATATATGTTTATTAATATTCTCTCTCATATTTTTTTTTAAATACATGTATGTCATAGTTTAATTGATAAAATAGATGTAATGAACTTTTTCTTATTCCTTAGTTTCGGCAGTTTCAAGAAAAAAAGAAAGAAATTGAATGATTTCCGAATTTAATATTTATCATGATTTATTAAATGCAAAGCAATGCTCTTTAAGGTGATTGAATAGCTTTGAAAATTTGTTTCCCCTCTTTATGGGCCATTCGGCCATAAGTTTGTTTTAGAAACAAAACTCTTATGCGTTTACTACTTTCCTTACAAAAGGATGATTCTTAAAGAAAAGAAATGATCTTCCAAAGGAGATGAAGAAAAATATTCCCCCAATGGAGATGAAGAGAAATATTATTTGCTAAAAGGAAAGATGGGCAAAAGAATAGAAAAAGAGTGTTGACGGGACGCCCTTAACTATAAGTGAATTCACAAAAGTATATGCACATGAGAAGAGAAAGAAGGGTTTAAAAACCCAAGAGCTGCTGTATGGCAGAAGAAAAGAGAAAAAAATGTTTCACTTTAAATTATTCTTTTTACTAAAGTACCGTGGTTTTAATTGATTACCTAAGAAAAAAGGTTTTATATCATACTACTACTACAAATTGATTTTTATCATGCCTTACGAATTATTGTTAATAATATAGAATAATAAAATTTCTATTCACGAGAATGATAATTAGTTGATAATCATGCTCCATGTGAATTTTAAAGAAGTGGGAAGAAAAAATGTTTTCCATAATTATTACGATTAAAATATTATTAGTTGAAAATTTATTTTGTTTTCCTTTCTATTAAGAAATTTATTCTTACATTTTTTGTGATATTTCAGATAATTGAATATGCAGATGCTTCGCGTGGTCACATAAATTTATTTTGAGTGGGTTTATATTCCCGAACTTGAGGATTATATGAGGCTGATCATTTGGGTGAGCACATTTCAAAAAGAAGTTGATACATGAGAGTAAATTAAGTGTGTGTTTAGGATAATTATAAAAGTTTGATTATTTCAATAATCAATTATTACAATAATCAAGCTGTAAAAATTTAATTATTTCAATAATCGATTATGTTTAGATATATTAGCTGAAAAGTGATTTTAAGTTAATATGTTTTGTTTAGATAATATAAAAAAAATATTTTTATACATTAAATTACTAAAAAATATAAAATAATTAAAAAAATTATTTAATTAATTAAAAAAATTATTTAATTAAAAATAAAATAATATTTATATATCATTGTTAAAAATAATCTTAACAACTTTTTTCAAAATAGTTCAAAATTGTGCTTAGCATGTAACAATTTTTTTCTCCTCATAAAAATTATTACTTTTTTCCCTTCAAAAAGCCAAACACGTTAGATTAACCGGAAAATAACTCTTTTTTGCTGTGTCAACGTATGAACGTGCACTAATAGTATTTCCAGCAATCAGCTAGCTAGGGTATACTAACATGTTTATTTTGTAGCAACTTGAGGGACTAACATGAGCCCCACCTTTTGAGTAGCATGCAAATACAGTAGCTGTTGACTCTGGAACTAGGTGCTCTTTTTTGTTGATGTAACTAAACTAACTACAATTACTAGTATGAATGACTAAATTAGATTCATTTTGATAGTTCTTTTAACAAAATAAAAAGAAATAAAAATGAGTGTAAATATATATATATATATATATATATGTTTCTTTTTTGATAGCATCACGTTTAGTCATACATACTAGTAATATATATATATCTCTGAGTAAAGTGGGATCTAAAGAAAAATATATAAATAAGTATGTAAATAAATGTAGTAAATAATTGTACTCAAATGATTAAACTAGTCAACTTGAGAAATATAATATTAGAAGAAAAAGGTATAACAACCAGTATTGTATCGTAATAAGTTATCATGCCTAGTTTACACATAATAAAATAATGAATACCAGCAATTAGACTAAATTATCCAAGTAGGACGCTATAATTTCCCTCCACAATTCCAATTTAATTCAAATTCTACTTTACCTTGGACAATAATACATCAACATATAAAATACAGCACTTATCTAAGGTATAGGAACTTGAATATTGAAATTGTCATCCAAATATGTTATAATCGCAAAGCTCTCAAATTGAATACTGAAATTGTTTTAAAAATTTAAAGTGTCTTCATGTGTGTAGCTTTCTGATCAAGTTCTACTTAACCTTTATCTCAAAAGATCAAAATAGGAAGGGCAATATATATATATATATATATATATATAATTATTCTTTTATTCAAACAAAGAGAGAAACCAAATAAGAAAAGTTATGTGATAAGATTAATATCGCAAACTCATCACAGCCAATGTCGTTGTCATCGTTGGTCTCCATGGGGAGGCGCGCGTCGTGTCTGCTGTAGTACACGAACTGCACATCCCCTGGCTCTGCCGATCAGACCAGCTTGGCCATCACGACTCGTCCGTGTCGATCTCAAAATGACGATATCATCCCTCCAGGTATCCATACCACTCACTCGGGCAATCAAGCAACTGTGCTTGTGTGCATCCTCCACACTTTAAATTTCAGAGAGAAATTTTTAGGTTAATATTATCCTTTATTTATTTAAAAAATATGAATTTTAAACATTGAAGTTTATTTCATTTTATAGTTTTTAAAAACTATTTAATGGAGTTTGATTTTAAGAACATCGAATTCAGATTTTTTTAAAAAAAATTGAATTCAATTAGGAACGTCAAAGTTTATTATTATTTTTATTTTATTTTTTATTAAATTATTATTTTATACATTTTAAAAACTGTATAATTGAATTCGATTTTGAGAACATTGAATTCAGAATTTTAAAAAAATTGAACATCAAAGTTTATTACACTATTATTTTATATTTTTTTATTAAAGTATTGTTTTATAGTTTTTAAAAATTATTTAATTGAGTTATTTTATATTTTTTTGTTAAAGTATTATTTTATATTAAATTTTTTATTAATCTATATTTTGTTTTTTCTTACAGTATTATTTTATATTTTTTAAAACTATTAAATTGAATTCATTTTGATAACATTATACAAATATTAAAATAATACTTTCTTTGTTATAATTCAAATATTATTTTATTTTATATTAAAAGTGAAAAATATACACATTTGAAAAGAAAATTAGACTACACCAAAATTTCATCAAAAAATATTATAGTCATTTTAAAATAAAAAAAATTCAAAATGTAAAATTTACTTAAAGATCATAATCATAGTACCGTATCATAGTTCCCTACCTCAACAACTCATCAGCTAGAAAAAGTAAAGGATAGTATAACCAATTAAAAAAAAAAATCAAATTAAAAATTTTACTTAAAAACCGTACTACCCTCAATTCAATGGATAATAACTCATCAGCACAAAAAGTAATGAGTAGTATAACCATTTACATAATAATAATAATAATAATAATAATAATAATAATAATAATAATAATAATAATAATAGAAACTCTAAAAATAACATAAAGACAACATTACCCTAAATACATTGGACAATAATACTTTCTTTATTATAATTAAAATATTATTTTATTTTATATTAAAAGTGAAACTTACACATTTGAAAAAAAAAATAGACTATACCAAAATTTCTTCAAAGGATACTACAGCCATTTTAAAATAAAAAAAATTCAAAACGTAAAATTTACTTAAAGACCATAATACCTTCAATCCGATGGACAACAACTAATCAACTAAAAAAAGTAAAGGATAGTATAGCCAATTAAAAAAATAATTCAAATTAAAAATTTTACCTAAAAGGCCATAGTACCCTCAATCCAATGGATAATAATTCATCAGCACAAAAAAAGTAAAGCATAGTATAGCTATTTAAAAAAAAAATAGAAACTCCAAAAGTAACATAAAGACAAAATTACCTAAATATATTAATGGACAAGAATACATTGACACTTAAAAGCCTAGCATACCTTAGGGAGAGAAAAAAAAACAATGGATGGCATTTATATAAAAAAATAAATTAAAAATTTATCCCTCAAATTTTTGTTGAATTAAATATTTTATTTGATAGGTATGTGACTTATTTTATTAGTTTAATAAGTAATTAAATTAAGTTAATAAGTTAAATTTTTATTAGATAAAAGAGATTGGTAGTTTTACAATTATAATAATTATTAACTTGATGGAAGTTAACAATATTTAAAAAATAATTTTTATATAAAACTCAAGGTCTTGTTCCTGCCTGTAAATGATTTTTTTCTTCTCTCACTATCACTAAAGTAAAAGAAGAAAGTAAAAAAAAAAAACAAATGAATAGAAAATGAGTTTTGAGATATCTCTAACTCTAACACTCTTTGAATACATTTCGCTATTTATTTATGGATAAAAGGTTAATGTGTTCTCATACTTTTTTTATTTGTGGGAATTATAAATTCTAATATCTTTATATTTTAATAATAATTTTATATATTAATTTTTTAAAAAACTACAAATTAACAATTTTCACCTCCTTAAGGAACAACATATCAAGATAATTAGGTGGCTGAATAAATGAAAACATCAACATACTAATTAAGTTTGGGCATAAAAGCAAAGTACAAAAAGGTTGAAAACAACTACACAAATATAAAATATAGATTTAACTGAAATTAAAATAATCTTAATAGCTTTTAAACTTAACTTTTCACTAAAAAATAATGGTATTACTTAAAAATAGACAAGCCTACCTATTAAACATATGTAGGAGTTGCAACCATTCTTGTGCCAATGACATATATAGAAGCCATTCTTTGGCCCCCATCAAATACTTTTAGAACCATATTGCCAAAGAATTATCTCCCCTAAAAGGATTACATTGCCAACAGAATGCCTAATATAAAAACCTACAAAGATCTTATTAAAGTATAGGGTCAATAGTTCACTTTAGATATTTCAAATACGAAATCCTTATTTGACACAGGCTAATAAATTAATAAGGAACCTTTTCCTATTTTCATACTTCACTTCACAAAGTGAATTTCATAAGTAATGTTTAGATTAATGTACTTAAATTTATTACGTTAGATTATATTATAAATGGATGGATATTAATTAAAAAAAAGAATTATATGTTGTTATAGCAAGCTTGTTAATGTTTGATGTAAAAGAGGAATTCTTTTTTTCTCTTAATCATACGGACACATATATGCTTTGTATTTTATTTTCGTTTTTCTCATTGTGTACCTTTGTTTCTTTTTTTTGACTAAAAAAGATATTCATTCTCAAATTGTCGAAACCAAATTTTGCTAAAAATTAAAAATGATTTTGAACAAATCATTGTACTACTACAAATGTGACAAAATAACCAGGAATACTTATGCTATGTAACGTTCAGTCTTGATTGAATCTGTAATATATCGAACCTGATCTACCAATTTGAATCAAACGAACACCGCAACAAGACGAGAAATCACCGTAACAAGATACCACACGCAAGAAAATACAAAAAAACATGAAAGAAAAATCAGATCTATGTGAAAAAACCACTTATTTAGATAAAAAGAGAAAAAAAAATGATGCAGAGGAGTGATTCCAGACCAAAAAAATGGCCCAAACCACTCTTTTCCGATGGATGAAAAAGAAAGAAAAGAGGAGTAGATAGAAGAGAATTTTTTAATCATTGTACTACTTTGTAACAAAAAGCCTCAGTTACAGTTTTAAGCCAATTATTCAGTAACACCAAGATACCTGGTAAAATATTTTCCATAAATTTAATGGCATCAATTACATAAAAAGCAAGTTCTTAGTGAGTATTGAGACACAGTATCATGGAAATAAAAGTGATGGAAAACACATACTATGGCTTCAACATCTATTAGAGATAGATAATTGACAACGTAATGATTTAGTCAATAAAATCTACCAATGTACTAATGCAATCCAAAAAGTGTCTACAGTAATGAGGATCACTAGTCGGTCTCTTATGGTGAAAGTGTATCTCAAGTCCTCCTACAACTTCCACAGCCACAGCTCCAGCCAACTTCACTAACACAAACAAAAAAGCAAATTAAAAGCTTAGACCAAAATAGTTCAACAATTCTTAGTAATTTAATAGCTCTGGCTCCATGTAATACTTGATATAAGTCAGTATAGGATTCGTTTATAATGCTCCTTATACGATTTTGAGCATGGATGCTCTACTCATTTTACTTATTGTAACAGATTTTTTTTTTTTTGTGATAATATGATCATTTACTTTTGTATCCTTATATTTTAGTTTATTGTTTTTTAGTCCATATTCTTCTTCCCCAAATCTCTTCATTACAACTTCTCTCCTTAGCAACCCAAAAACCCATGGTAGCCATTAACAGGAACCGAGCCACCTAAACCACTGCGGACCACTACGCCTTAACAATGAATGAATGTTATGGATTTAGGATGCGGTGGGGGCTGTGGCTGTGGACTTGGTGCGACGGGTTTGCGGGTCATGACGACTAGGCGGCATTAAGGGTCTGCGTGGAGGAGGCACAACGACTCTGGATCTGGTGCGACGACGGCAATGGGTTGTGCGTGGAGATCGAAGTGTGACGTGGGTCGTTTAGGCTGTTGGTTCGTGCGCAAGGGGCAGAGTTGGTCTTCGAGCGGCGGTCCGTGGGTTGGGTTTGACCAGCAATGACGAGATGGTACTCTATTGGGGTGGGGTGTGGCATGGGTTTGCGACAACTGAAGGAAGAAAAAGAGGAAGAAAATAATTTTTTTTTTTTTTAGCAATTCTTGTGATTTTTTAAAGAGCTTAAGTTTGTAATTTTTAAAACTTTAAAATTACTAATTTAAGAGGTTCCAAGTCTTCTATCTTTACCATTCATTTTTAAAATTATTAAATCAATAGAGATTATTTATGGTGCATCAATGTTCTTCTCCTAAAAAGAGCATTTAAAACATTAACGTCAGTATAATATATTATGGGAAACTACTCTTTGATCAATTCCAGAAGCCTGGCGCCAATATGTCAAGAATTATTGTTGGCTTCTCAATAAAGCCATGAGTGGCATTTGTATAATCCACAGCACCACAAATAAATAGTAATATGAATTTATGCATGCCCATAAACGAAAAACTTATTGGACACAGATCATTGCAAGAGAACACCCAAGAATATTTCAAGAGCAACAAAAGATCACATAGGATTATCAAGTACTCATCACAATAACTAAACCACTCTAATTTTTCATGCTTGAAATCTATCAAAATCTTAGTCACTTGAACATTCTTTAAAAAAGAAAAAATCCACACAACCGAAAGCGTGACCTGCAAACTTGCCATGACCCCATTTGGTTTTTTTAGCAAATTAAAATCTGAAAAAACTCTTGCACAACTCACTGAGATCATCTTTGTGAACAATGTTGTACTTGTTCATGAAATATTTGTTTATAACTTCGCCAATGATGTGACCTTGTTTCCGATGTCCTTCAGCCAGAAAGCATGATAGAAAATAAAATTTCAGTTCCACCAAAAATTAGAAAAAAATAAAATTAATAGAAGAAGGAAACTTAAGATTCCCAAATCTACAAAAAAAAAAAAAAAGAACTTAAGGTTCATTGCATTTAGTTTCGGGCTCAAAGCCTATCACATTTTTTTTTCAGGCTCAAAGCTCATTGTATTTATTTTTTGGACTCAATGCCCACTACATTTAGTTTTAGTCTCAAAACCTATTACATTTAACTTTTAGGCTCAAAACTCATGACATTTACTTCTCGGGCTCGTAGCCTAATGTTTGGGGATGTTTCCCAATTTGGAACCCATATGTAATGATGACTTTCTTTTCCATAATTGCGAGTCATATCTAGTTGCTGTACAATTCATCTTTTCTTTTCAATTGCAAGTCATATCTAGTTGTCCCACAATTTTTCTTTTCTTTTTCACAATTGTAGTCATATCATGTTGCCACACAACTTGTCTTTTCCTTTTCATAATTACGAGTCATATCCAATTTTTGCGGATCATATCCATGCAATTTGTCTTTTCTTTTCATAATTGCAGGTCATATCTAGTTTCTATGCAATTTCGACTTTTCCTTTCCACAATTGCAGGTCATATATAGTTACTGCACAATTCATCTTTTTTTTTTTCAGAATTGCAGGTCATATCCAGTTGTGGCGCTGGCGCAATTCATCTTTTCTTTTTTCAATTGCGGGTCATATCTAGTTGTCGCGTAATTTGTCTTTTTCTTTTCATAATTGTGGGTCCGCATCCAGTTGACTCACAATTTTTTTTTTCTTTCATTTATTTTTGGGTGCTTCAGTCCACTTCGGTTTCATTTCTCACCATTAATAAAGTCAAAAAATCAAATAAAAAAACTTTCAAGAAAAAATCAATAACAAAACAAAATTTCAAAAAACAAAAACTAAAAAACAAAACAAAAAAAAAACAACTAAAAAAGACAAAAAAAATCATATATGTGATGTCTACATCCAGTCTTGTTTGCATCTCCTCATGCATTCTTGACAAAATTGGAGTTCAAATCTTTACTTGTTTTTTACAATGATAACACGGAAAACTATAATTATTCTTGTTATGTAGTAAGAAACAAGTAAAGAGAGTTAACTATGAACATCTAATTTTGTCTGGGTAAAAAAAAAATAAAAAGTAATAATAAAATAAAATTAAGGCAATTAATTTGAAAAAAAAATTATATATGAAAAAATGAAAAAAATGAAAAATTGAGAAAAGAAAAAAAAAGGAAAGAAGATTTTTTTTTTTGGGTCTCCTTGTGAGCTCAAATCTCACCTTCTAAACTCAAGTTCAATTTGTAAACCCATAACCCAAAAAAATAAATAAATTTGGAGGTCCTTCAAGTTGAAGGAGCTTCAGCATGAAGGAAAGATGATTTTTAGTCATTTTGATACAAGGCAAAGGTGCAGTCTTTAAAAGAAAAGGGGGATAGAGCAAGATTAGGTACAAAGAGGCATAACATCATTTTTCCTACCACAAAAAAACATAAAAAAAAAACACCTAGTCTTTCACCCATTTTTTAGTCAGATTCTTTCAGTCACTTCACTCTCTCACATTTTTCACAACTCATGAACACACACTTAACCAAAAACCAGCTAACCTCCATCACATTCCAAAACCCCTAATCAGAAACATCTACTCGCACCACCCTCCAACTCTCACCAACAACACTAGCCACCCTCCACACGTAAACACACCACCACCGTCCTCCATATCCGCCCACCCATTCTCACTAAGCTTCAACTACCATGAAACCTCCATAGTAACAACACCTAACCTCAGCCACCATCTTCGTTGCACCATGTCGGAGCTGCTGCCAAGTCATCTCCAACCTTCACCATCCACAACAGCCCACCGTTATCATCAAACACGTTGAACTCATCACCATACTCCCTAATGCACATATACGAGTACGAATATTTGGTATGACATGGGTGTGGTACAGAGATACATCATTTTTTAAAAACTCATGATACGAGTAAGACAGAATACAATATAATATAAGTATGAAAAATTATATATATTATCTCATAATATATAAAAATGCATGTAAATTAAAATAAAAATATATTAAAAATAAAAATTAAACAATGAAAATTTGAAATTAACTTGGAAATAGAATAATATATTATTACTAAATTTTGAAAACATAAAAATAAAAGATAAAAAATACTAAAAGAACCATCCTTTAGTTTTTTAAAAGAAAAGAAACATAGTAGAATTTACTTTTTAATTGATATAATGTGATGTATCATTAGTTGCCAAAAATAATAAGACAAAAAAAAATCAAAAACTGCCAAATAAAACAAAAGCAATATCATCATTCAATGGACAAAAGCACTGTTTCTTTTGAGTTTTGGTACTCTTCAACACACTGGCTTAAAAGCTAAAACCACAAGATTGAAGGTACAAAGCTTTGTTGGAAGTGGAAGTTGCAGCGACAAGGCAGAGGAGGCTTAGTGATTAAGTAGGCTATGCTATCTATATGGTGTCCATTAGCCATGGACTGGTAAGGCAAAGAGAAATTTCTATCGTGGTGGATAATGGCATATTGATTGGCAGAGTTCTTTCTGTGATGGTATATGTTTGATCATTGCGAATCTTTTTATTTTAATAATAATAATAATAATAAAGTTTCTTTATGTGTTGGACTTGCTTTGCTGTGTTGAAAAATTATTAGATCTCTTAAACAAATTTTAGAAGAAGCATGCTTGTATATGATGTTTATGTTTAATCTCTTTCCTGAGCCATATCTTTAACGTGTCCTACTATTCATTACATGTTTATAACAATTTTTTTTTTGTTTCTAACAGTTAAGGTTCTTAGGGGCCATAAGTTCACTCTTTGATCTTGATTTTTTGCTCATCCAAAATGTAAGTTGTAACACCCCAAATTTCCTATCTCTTAAACAATAATTTTGACAGTTAACAGAATTTTACTGTTTAGTAATTTCTGTGCATTGTAAAATTATTTTGTTTATTCCGTCAAGCGTATTTGATCGTTTTGAGTGATTTCTTTCAGGTGTCGGAAAATAAAAATTTTGGTAGGGGAAAACTTTACGTAATTTAATTTTTCTTGTTAGGTAATTATTTTACGTGTCGATTTGATATTTGTGCGCATTTTATAATTTTTGTGATTTTTGTAGATGATTATGAATTTTTTGACTGTATGTGGGCCAGGTGGTCCTATGTGGGCCCAGGTGACCTTACGTGGGCCTGGTGGGTCCGCAGTAAAAGTAAAAATTTTTCTACGCGTAGAAAAATTTGTGACTGTTTAGATGGAGACAGGATCTTACTAAACCTGAATCCGGAAACAGTTTTTAAAATTTTATTGTATTGTGTTTTATACTGTATTTAATTTATCGGGCGATAAAAATATAGTAAATATATTCTTTCATGGGGTTTTAGCAGATAAAAATATAAATTATATTGCTTAAGTCAACATTGGTGGTTTGGATATCCACCATTGATTTAATTAACGATGGAGACTTGATCTTGATTTAATCAACGGAGGAGATTTGATCTTAAAAGTAAATAAGATCATTTATAACCATTAGATAGAGATTAAATCAATGGTAGAGATTTGGTCATATAAAGTGACTATGACCATTTGTAACCATTGGATATAGAATTGATTAAGGGTGGAGATTTGGTCTTGTAAAGTAAAAGAATGACCATTTATGACCATTGGATGAAGATTTAATTAATGGTGAAGATTTAGTCTTAAAAAGCCGACAAAGACTAATTATGACCCTTGGATTAAAAGTAAGAAGAAGTAATCTTGACCCTTAATTTTGGAGACACATCTAATGGCTAGAATTTAGAAAGGAGAAAAATCTAATGGCGCAGATTAAGTCTTCTAAATCAAAAGTCACCTAAATCCAACCAATTGAATTAATCAATGGCTAGAATCTTAAGATGGTGACTTGTGAAATTAGTCACACTTTGAAGAAGCAAGAGAAGGGGGGACGGTTTTTGTAGTGAATTAGGAGCTAAAGGAGACTTTATGACCATTATTACATGTCATGGTCAATATTACATCATCCTTGATTATGATTTCTTTGTTTGCTTCCTTAGGAAATTTCTTGGAGGGAGGCCAAAATTATTTCATTGTATTACTAACTTTTCTTTCAATTATTTTAGTAACTTGACTATCACTCAAATAAATAAATAATTCACTCTTCACTTTCCAATTAAGGCTACGACTATGCAAAGAAAAAAGGGAGCCAATTTGATTCAATCAATTCCAATAATTCATGTTCCATTATTTATATTATACAACAAAGTAAGATAGTCAATTATGGTGGCCCTCCATTTTGTTTCTACGGCCATTCATTTTGAAGGAGACAAGATTTGTACAATTAATTAATTTGGCTGTTGTTTCTATACCTACAAGAAACTAAACAAAAGTAAGTCAATTTTTGATGACTTAACACATGTATCATATGACCATGCACTTCTTTTTGGAGACAAACTATCCATAATTGATTCATTTTTCTCCTACTCATCAATGGTCATGCAATGAATAATGCAAGACAATCTTTCCTATCAACTTTTCTTTCATTCTTATCAAAGAAAAACAAAAAGCTATATACATAATATTACCTTTCTCTCCATGCACTCCACGACAACTACTAGGTAGGAGGAGTCTTGATTTCTATTTCATTTTTATCTTCATTTTCATTCTACCAAAGACTAAAAATAATTCACTCCATTCTCTCTCTTCCAAGAACAAGAAAAGAAAACTCCATTTTCTCTTCCAAAGAAGGCCATTCGGCCAAAACACTCAAACCACTCTCCAATCTCTTTTAACTTCATCCAACCATAGATCTTGAATCTACATGATATTCTAAACAACTTTCATGTTGGAGATTTCCTCCAAATCATTCATCTTCATGGACTTTCTTCAAGATCAAAGTTATGAGGTATTTATGGTGAAGTGTAAGGAAAATTCATTTCTTCTCTTCTTTTTCATGATCTAAACCATGTTTGATCTATGGTTCCTCTTAATCAAGCTTAGTATACTAATTTTTATGTATTTTGTTTTGTATTTGAGAAGCTCTTGGTGATGAAGGACTTGGAAAAAGAAGTAAAGCAAAGAGCTTTTGAGGATCTTCAAGAGGTAAGAGGGAGATCCATCTCACCAACCAAGCATGGTGGTGAGAGATGGTCTTATATTTGATGGATGTTGAATCCATGTGAGGATTCATATCCATGGTCATGTAATAATTTATATGTGTTTATGAGCTTTGATTAATTGCTTTATGCTTAATATGCTTTGCATGAGTTTATGATTTTGATGGTATGCTTATACTATGCATAATAATAATATGACATGCTTTTGATATATATATATATATATATATATATATATATATATATATATATATATATATATATTGTGTATGTATGTGTATGCCATGATTTGATGATGGAAAGAAAATTAATTTTTAGCTCCAAAGGCCAAGGAAGAACTACGGTTTTGATGTCCTTGATTAAGGTTCATGTTGAAAATTTTTCAAGAACAAGAGAATTAATTTTTGATCCCTAGAACTTAGTGAATTTCGGCCAAGACACCTCAAAATAGGTGTTCACAAATTAATATTTTCACGAATGATGAAAACGGATGATTTGAAGAATTTGGAAAATAAACAAAGGGTTTGTTTTTCAAGAGAACAAGAACACGATTTTTAGAAGGATTTTTATTAATTTATTTTGTGTAAAAAGTTTCTAAGTGTTTTACTAAACATGAGATTTAAATGAAAATAGCAATGATGATTTTAAGGATTTGCAAAGAAAGTGAAAAAGGATTTGTAAAGAAAGTGAAAATGGATTTGCAAAGAAAGTAAAAAATTGAAAATGAACAAATGATTTGATTTTCAAAGACTATGAGTCTTACGTTTTTGTAAAGGATTTTTAATGGCTTTGTTTGTGTAAAACCATATCGATTTAAAAGGAAAAATATTTGATGGTTTCAATAGTCATATCCATGTTTTTTTAAAGGCTGGTAATGCCTTGATTTTTTTTATGAACAAAGTGATTTTCAAAGTGGAAACGTAAATTAATTTAATACAAGGAATTTGGAAAGGGAATCAGAGTGTTTTATCACTTGAGAAAATTTTGTAAACGAAAAACAAAGAGAGGTTGAAAATGTTTTAACTCCAATTTATTTTGAAGAGAATTGATTTTAAAATTGATTTGAGAAAAATGGAGAATATAATGGTGTTTTGAAAATTTACTAACGTATAACTTATTTTCAAGTTTTGAAATACGTTAGAAAATGTTAAGTTTTGAAACGTTGATTTATATCAATGGAAAAATGATTTTGTGGATTATATTTTGGAAAAGGATTTCTTGAGTAAAGAATTGTAAAAAAGATTTTCGTGAGTAAGAAAATATATTAAATGAAGTATAAAGTTATATTATTTTTGGAAAAGTTAAAAAGGAATTTTTAAAGGTCAAGAAATATTTTCTGCAATGAAATTGTGGTGAAAAATTATTTACGTATATTAAAAACGTGATTTTTAAGTTACGTGATATGGAAAAATATTTCTATGTGATTTTAAATATGTTGAAATATTTATACGCGATTTGAATTACATTTAAATATTTTATGTGATTTGAACTATCTTGTTGATAAATCACTACGTGATTGAATAGCGATATAATATTTTTAAGCGATTGTGAAAATGGGGAAAAATTATTATGAGATTTGAAAAGTGTTTTAAATATTTTGAGAATGATAGAAAATGATTTATGTGACGTAAAAGAATGATTTTTAAGTTACGTAATTTTGAAACAGTGAAAAAATACTATGCGATTTGAGAAACGTATATTTTTAGGCAATTGAGAAAAACGTTAAAAATTAGTACGTGGTTTAAAAGTGCAACAGAAGAGTTGCAACATTTTGAAAACGTAATAGAAATGTTACGAAATTTTGTAAACATAACAGTAATGTTACGGTATTGTAAAAACGTAATAAAAACATTTTAGAATTTTAAAAACGTAACAAAAGTGTTACGGTATTGTGAAAATATAAAAGAAGTGTTATGGTATTGTGAAAACATAACAGAAACGTTTTTGGATTGTGAAAACGTAACAGAAATATTACGCGATTGTAAAAATATGGTAAAAGTGTTTTACAACTAGGAAAACGTGATAACATGATTTTCGCTGTTGAAAGTACAATATGATTATTATTGAACCAGTGTCCATACACTGTTTGTGAGAAAATGACATATTTGTCTGTGATTGGATTTGGTGCATTATACATGCATTGGAATAGTCCGATGAGGACTGGATATGGCTGATTGCCTAGGAGAAATACACCTCTTGGGTGGGTGCGATATGCGTAGTGTAGGTCACTTGTTGACCTTGGGGGCATCGGGGTGCGGGTTGCTTACACGGGTGGTTGGTTGCGCTTCTTCCCGTAGGTTAGACCGATGCAACACACCGATGATCCTGACCGAGACACTATTCTTATTCAAGATCTGATAAAGACTGTCGTGTATGTGCTAGATGTGCAAAAATTGAAATGAGAATTAAAGCACGTCTGAGGCACGTGGTACCGGCAGGTCTTTTCGATCATTTCTCCGACCTGAGTTTTACCTCCATGGAGTAGGAAATCGAGTCTTGTGTACATGCATAATCTGAACACTTATATCTGTATGATATATTAATTGAGGAATATTGGCTATGACAACTGTTTTGAATACTTGGATTGATATATGATTGGATGATGATAGTTGATTAATATTGAATATATTATTAGAAGTTTGGTATGATATTGCTGTTTGTGTTATCTCTGTGCTGCCATGTTGGTATTGGCGTAGGTGATCTCACCTCTTTGTTATGTTGTCTTGCTGTGTCTGTGTTGTTAAAATTAAACAATAGAAAGAATGAGTTGTCTTAGACATAACGGGCGATGGATACTCTAAGATTGGTGACAACAATAAGGAGTGGACATTCAGGACCCGAAGGTGTGCAGTGTTGACAAAGAACAGATGTAGAACAGATGTCTGATGCAACAAGATGGATACACAACAGAATAAGTATGTTAAGTTTTAACGTTAGTGTTGTACCGTGCTATTAAGTAGGACCCGTTATAGGGTTTGCTACTGTTAAAAAAAAAGAGTCTATTAATTTTATATTTCTCTTTAAATTTTGAAATATTAATTGGTATCAATATTGCATAATGAATAGTTGAAATATGATTTTCAATATTACCTAATATTTTCAGTAAATTTACGTTTCAGTAAAGAAGAAATTTTAAAACCCATATTTTATAACTCAAACTTTATGCGAACTTCTTTTCAGATTTTGAGTCGGGAGTCAGACATGTGATACCCTAAGGAGGGTGTTACATAAGTGCTCAAATATGGAATGCTTATATAGGCCTAAACTAAACTTCTACCTAGATACATAGTGGTAGTAGGACTGTACCTTAGATGGAATTTGTTGGCTCCAATCACTAAATTTCTTATTTGAAGAATGAGAATCAGGTTGATGATAGCCTTTGCAACTAAGTCACTCTTAATCAGGATGGTGTCCACCTTGACCACCACGAACTTTATCTATGTTGAAGAATCAAAAGACGTGGCATGTATAAGAGCTAACAAGAGAAGATACAATTACACTTGTATCTCAAAATTCATTAAATAGAAAGCATTACCAAGTTATTTCAGTTAAAAGGAGGAATCTACATAGATAAATTAGATCTATTAATGCACAAAAGCTAGGGCTATTATTGTTCTTATAACATAACAACTAAACCACCAAGAAGGTATAATAAAATGAGTACAGTGCTACTTTCCCTGAACCAATATTTTATATTTAGGAGAATTGTGTTTGAGTAAAAGATAAGCTTATGACATGTTCTCTTAATTTCCCAAGTATAAATTGACATGTTCTCTTAATTTTATTGTCTTAATTGTTTTATCATTTACGATTTTACCATCCATTGCATCACATCTTATTGTATTGTGGATATATTTATCACTTTCAGCTCTTAATTTCTTTTTCAGTTTTGTCTTCATCAATGGCACCCTCAAGTAGAGTTTTGGATTTTAGGTGTACAAATGCTTCAGCTGTTGTCACGAGTTAGCAGGAAGAAAGTATGCATAATTTGATTTTCTTTTAAGTTTTTATTTGATTTTCCTGTTCCCATTGATTGCAGTTGTTTTTTTTTTATAATTTTTTCTTAAAAATTCACTTTATGTTTATCTTAAATTTCTTTGCTATCCTTGCTAAGGTGATGATATGGAATGCACAAATACAAAAAAAGTAGGAAGAGGAAAAACCACGGGCCTAAGCATTGCAAAGAAGAAAAAAAGAGTGTTACAAGCAAATTGCATGTCATTATTCCTAAAGATAGGAAGGTTGTAGTTGGACCAGGAGCTATAGATTTTGTTACTAAAATAGGGGTGATTATCTTAAAGAATGCTCCTTTGAATGTCAAAAAATGGAAGGATATCCCTAAGGATCAAAAGATAAAATAGTGACAAAAGTGCTGGTAAGTCTTAATTCTTTGCACATCAAATATTCGATGTTTGTAGAATATTAACTATAACCTTTATTTTAATGGTTGGGTGCAAGATACTTTTGATATTGATAGCACACAACATAATAGGGACACTATCCTCGAGCAAGCAAATCGAAAGTATCGAAGTTATAAACAAAGACTTCATACTTACTTTGAAGGGTTTGAAACAAATGATGAAACTCTAGAGTATACACCTGAGGATGTAAGTGAAGAAGATTGAGAATTTTTGATAAATTATTTCTTAAGCAATGAAGATAAGGTACGTTAGGAACAAACTTATTCTAAATATAGATAAATGAGTTATGATATGATAAAAAAAGTGACAAGTTAATTTGTATATTTATTATTTTCAGGCAATTAGTGAGAGGAACAAAAAGAATAAAGCAAAACAAGTCATCAATAATAGATGTGAAAGAAAATTTTTGAAGTTGTTAGCTTTGATGTTGTACAATTTAATATATATGAATTTATTCTTGTGTGAATTTGACAGAACCAAGAGGAGGGGTGAATTGGTTCTATAAGGTTCAATAATAGAAAATTTCAAGATTAAACAACAATTACAATACAAACACAAGTAAAAGTTGAAAGTAAAGAGGAAAAAGGTTGAGAGAAATGCACAAACAAATTTTGACAATCTACGACCTATATTCCATCCCCAAGCAAATGCTTGAGATTTTCTTCTCTTGTCAAATTTTCTCTTACAAGGACTTCAATGAACCTTTCTTTACTATAGCCTTAAAGCAGAGTTACAATGATTTCTTTCACTAAGAATATCATCAAACCTCCGTCTACTTCTACTCGAAGAAGAGTAATAATATCAAAGGAATGTTACCCACACCCCTTTCTTCTCCTAAAAACAAGACTTTAACTCTTAAAGGTTGTGGTTACTCTTATCAATGAGTTACAACAAGTTTTGGACTCTTTCTCTAGAGTGGATACACAAGTTTAGATTCAGCTAAAAAGAAAGAAAAATAGAGATTACAAGGTTGCAGCACTTCCTCACTTTTGTTTTGAGTAATCGTGTGTCTTGATCTTCACCAAGGCTTCCTATTTATAGTGGAAAGCTTCCTCTTGTTTTTCTAATCATTGGAGACAGAGAAAATTAGGAAAAAATAGCCTCTAATTTGTGAGAGTTAATTCTATGTACAAAATGCATAGTTGCTCTTTCTATTATCTGATAGTTACTCCTTTGCCCAGTATAGTCGCTCCTTTTCTCTGATTTATATATGACATCATATCATCTAATCTAATTTTGAACATTGGAGCATTTATTTACACTTTAAAGAGCTTGATCTAATCATAAAAAAGTATAAAGGGCTTCTCTCTAACAATAATAGAAATCAAATTATGACTAAGGAAATGTTTTATAGGAAAATAAAATTTGAAAACTTTCCTTCTATACTCAAAAAATAAAAGGTAAATGATAGATAAGGAAATTCATGATTATCAATCAACCCAACAAATTTTCCTACAAAAATCTTTCATCATCAAAACTTGAAACTAACATTCTCTCCCTTTTTTATGATGATTTAATTTAACAAGATTGAACAAGATAACAATGCATGCTTTATCAGAGTTGGCAGTGACCAATATTGAAATTAAGTCCATTTAAAATTTAAAGAATAAGAGTTAGGAAAGCTCCCCCTTAATCCATGAAGAGTTGTTGACTTGTTCCCCCTGAACTTATGCCTTGGTCCATGAAAATTTGCTCTCCCTAAGCTTATAGTCCAAATTGATAAGCATGTCCTTTCTCCTCCTTTAGCATTAAAAGGGTCAAGTGTAATGCAAAGATAATCCAAAACTCATACCAAAATGTAAGTAAAGATAGTCATAACAGAAAAGATAGCATAATATAATTCCAAATGTATATTAAGATGTAAAGTTCTATGATCAGGATAAAATGACAAAAATATACCTTGGATGACCATAGCAATTTTCAAATTTTAAAGCATATTGAAAAGATTAAAAGACTCAAAATATATTTAGAAAAACATTTTGAAAAGAGATTAAGTACAACTTAGTGCTTGCAAGTGCTATTTGTTCTTCATTATTTCGGCTCTTGAACTTCATATAATCTCTCCATTCATCATCAAAACTTCTTCTTTGAATGATTCACTTAATGTCCTCAGCATATAGTATTAATAGCTTGGAGGACCATGTAGTTGTCATATATATCATAGGCAAGTGGCTTTTAATCCTTCTAACTCTCTTCATTCCAAAAAGTCATCTAAGTTCACTCTTTTTTTAGCACAACACATCATAGAAACAACAAAGACAATGATATTATCTTTTCTTCCCATCCTTTCTCAATGGCACTTGAGTAACATAATAAAATTTTCAATTTACTAGACTTAACAAATTCCAGCATCAAGATTTAAGGGAAAGATATTACCAGTTATGTGCAGAAATTTAATTCTCAAAATTCTTTATCAAGGGTCAAGAGGGATGTTCACCCTATTCCTCACCAATTTTCTTCTTCAGCTATAACTTGATATTTTTCATCCCTTGGTAGATTTATCACCTTTATTTTGTCCAATTTGCTTAGACAACAACAAGTAATTAATGGATAGCGATATTTGTGCAATTCCATGTCATGAAAAACCTTTTCCAAAAAACACAACTCCAAGAGTTGTCCAAGCTGGCCCTTAAAAATCCAAAGGTAACTAGAGCTTCCTCTTGCTGGAAAAAAAATGGTGGAGAGCTTGCTGGTGGTGTCACCTACAGTGAATTATGCATAAGCAAGCTTGAACACCTTAAGTCAATGAGATCGTGGAGTGGGTGATGTGATTTTTTAAGTACAAGTGGAAGAGCAAGTTGTTCTAAACATCAAAATGCAAATTTGAGCATTTGAGGACAAAAGATTTCAAAAAGAAGAAATCTTTGAGAGAAAGAACGAGGGGTACTATGCATGAAAGTGAGGAAGGTGAAAGAGGTTCATAATTTTAAAACTAAAAAGATTAAAAAGTCCTTATTATAGAATTTCTAAGACCAATATATACCTTTACTGTAACACCCCAAATTTCCTAAATAGTTGACAGTAATTTTGACAATTAACAAAATTCTACTGTTTAGTGATTTCTGTGTGCTGTAAAATTATTTTGTATATTCCGTCAGCGTAGTTGATCGTTTTGAGTGATTTACTCTGTATCAAGAAAATAATAATTTTTGGGCCGGGAGAAAATCTTTATGTATTTATTTCTCTTGATTGTTCATTATTTTTAACAATCTGACTTGATTTTCATACGTTTTCTAATATTTGTGATTTTTGTAGATGATTATAAATTTTTATATTTCTCTGATTGTTTTTGGGCTGTCTGTGGGCCCAGGTGGCCTTAGGTGGGCCCAAGTGGGACCCGCAAAGTGAAAATTTTTCTGTAATCAGAAAAATTTGTACTGTTTAGATGGAGACAAGGGATCTTACTAAACCTGAATCCGGAAACAATTTTTAGAAAATTTCTTGTACTGTGTTTTGTACTGTATTTAATTATCGGGCAATAAAAATACAGTAAATATATTCTTTCGTGGGGTTATAGCAGATAAAAATAGAAATTATACTGCTTAAACTAACAATAGTGGTTATGACAACTTTGACGAACTAATAGGAAACAAGTTTAATTCTTTTAACGGACCAATAGGAAGCAAGTCTAATATTGAAGACTTTGATATCAACCATCGATTTAATCAACAGTATAGGATTAGTCTTCCAAAATGGCTATGACTAATTATGACCCTTGGATTGAAAGTAAGAAGGAGTAACCTTGACCCTTCATTTTGGAGATGCATCTAATGGCTAGAATTTCAAGGAGAAAGATCTAATGACCTAGATTAAGTCTTCTAATCAAAAGTCTACCTAAATCCTAACCATTGATCTAATCAATGGCTTAAATGGCTCTAAATGGTGGCTAGAAAAGATGACAACTTTATGAATGCATAATGCATGGAGGGGGGACGGTTTTGGGCTTGTTTAGGAGCTAAAGCAAAGTTGAAGACCATTATTAGTTGTCTTGGTCACTTATTAATCATTCTTGATCATTTCCTTCAAGCAAGCTCTTAGAAAAATTTCTCTCCTTCTCCTTTAAGCTAGCTCACGGCCATGACCCTCAAATCTACCCTCCATCACTCAAAAATTTTATCCAACCTTATTTCTTGAATCCTTACCTTATTCTAAGAACATCTCTAGTTATGAGTTTTCACCAAATCATTCATTTTGAGCTTCAAATCCAAGCTTCAAGTTTCTAGCAAAAAGGGGATTTTTCCAAGGAGCTCTACGAAATTGGTGGAAGGAAAACTAAGTGTTTTCACTTCATTCTTTATGTTAACCAAGTCTAAGAAGTCTTTCTTTCACAAAAATCCAAAACTCCAACCTTGTTCTTCAAGAGGAATTTCGGCCATACTACCCAAAATCACAATCCAATCTCTTTGAATTTCATCTAACCATAGATCTTGAATCTACATGATATTCTAAGCAACTTTTATGTTAGAGACTTTCTCTAAATCATCCATCTTCAACCTTGTTCTTCAAGCTAAAGACTGAAGCTTTATTAATCTTTACTTTTATTTTGATTTTCAAGGTTCTAAGCCATGTTTGATCCATGGTTTATCTTGTTCAAGCTTGATTTACTAATAAATATATGTTTTGTTTTGTATTTGAGAAGCCCTTGGTGGTGAAGGACTTGAAAAAAGAAGCAAAACAAGGAGCTTTTGAGATTCTTCAAGAGGTAAGAGGGAGATTCATCTCACCAACCAAGTATGGTGGTGAGAGATGGTTTGTGTATTTGATGGATGGTGAATCCATGTGAGGATTCATATCCATGGTCATGTAATAATTTGTGGGTGTTTATATGCTTTGATTATTTGCCTATGCTTGGTATGATTTGCATGATTTATTGCTTTGATTATGGCATGCTTGTGATATATATTTGAATATGTATATGTATGCCATGATTTGATGATAAAAAGAAAATTAATTTTTGGTTCCAAAGACCAAGAGGAATTTCGACCAAGACACCTCAAAATAGGTGTTCATAAATTAGTATTTTCATGAATGATAAAATTGGATGATTAGAAAAATAAGAAAAATAAACAAAGGGTTTGTTTTTCTAGAAATGGTGTTCACGGTTTTGAGAAGAATTTTTATTGATTTATTTTGTGTAAAAATAAGAATGGAATTTAATGGAACTTAAGGACATTTTTGAATAAGAATATTTTAAGTATTTTACAAATCATGAGTTTTAAATGAAAAGAGCAATGAGTTGATGATTTTAAGGATTTGTAAAGAAAGTGAAAAATGAAAATGAACAAATGATTTGATTTCAAAGACCAAGTGTTCACGGTTTTTGGAAAGAATTTTTAATGGTTTTGTTTGTGTAAAACCATATTAACTTAGAAGGAAAAATATTTGATGGTTTAAATAATCATGTACCACAGTTTTGGAAGGTTTGTAATACCTTGATTTTGATGAAAGAAAGTGATTTTCCAAGTGGAAATATAATTTATTTAGTACAAGGATTTTTGGAAAGGGGATCAGAGTGTTTTGTCACTTGAGAAATGAAATTTTCATATGTAAATGGACAAGAAAGGTTGAAAGTGTTTGAACCTCAATTTATTTTGAAGAGAATTGATTTTAGAATTTATTTGAGAAAAATAGAGAATATAATAGTGATTTGATGTTTTCTAATGTGTAACTCATCCTTTGGGTTTTGAAGAGCGTTAGTAATTTTTAAAGTGAGAAACATTGATTTAATTCAATGGAATTGTGAATTTGTGGAATAAATTGCGAAAAGGATTTTCTTGAGTAAGAAAATATGGAAAATAATGTGAGTAGTCATATTATTTTGAGAAAGGTTGAAATGAAATTTTTGAAAGTTGAGAAATATTTTTCGTAATGAAATTATGGTGAAAAATGATTTACGTAACTTAAAAACATGATTTTTAAGCTACGCAATTTGAAAAATGTTTAAATATTTCCACGTGATTTGAGGAACGTTGAAATATTTCTACGCAATTTAGAAAGCGTTTAAATATTTTACGCGTTTGAGATATTGTGGAAAAATTGCTACGCGATTTAAAAATGGTGGAATATTTTTACATGATTGATGAAAACGTTGAAAAATTAATAAGTACTTTGAAAACGTAACAGAAGTGTTGCGGAATTGTGAAAACGTAACAGAAATATTGCGCAATTGTGAAAACACGATGAAAGTGTTTTGTGACTATAAAAATGCGATAATATGATTTCACTGTTGAAAATTGTGAAAACGTAACAGAAATGTTGCGCGATTGTGAAAACACGATGAAAGTGTTTTGTGACTATAAAAATGTGATAATATGATTTCACTGTTGAAAATACAGTATAATTACTGTTGGACCAGTGTGTGGACCCTGATTATGGGTTATGAAATTAAACTGAGAATGAGCCAATGTGTGGACCCTGAATATGAAATGGTGAATTTTGCCTGTGATTGGCATTGTTGCATTGAACATGCATTGGAAATGGTGAATTTTGCCTGTGATTGGCATTGGTGCATTGAATATGCATTGGAAAAATATGCATTGTGGCATATGAGGAAATTGAACAAAATTGCATTGAGATATTCGTGCATTGAACAAAAATTTGATAGTTGATGCTATTGTGACCCTTGTGGTTGAAAAGGGAATGAGAATTGATAGTGAGGTTTATGATGGACCTTGGGGTGCGTCAAGGCACGGCGGTAGACCAGTGGATATTTGTCTGTGGGCTACGGCTAGACCATATGCCACTTGGCGATGCAGTCCGTTGCAACGCATTGATGATACCCGACAATAACATGGTTCTTTTCAACGACTGAAAGATTGTCTTTGGGTTAAGGCTGACAAATAACAGAGCATTCTTCTCAAAATTGTGAAAACCTCCATGGAGTAGGACATTGAGTCTACATGCATAATACATGCATCAGTATTGAGTATTGGTTATGATAATTGAACTATTGAAATACTTGGATGATGATGATGATAAATAATGTTGATGACATTATTGTTATTATCGTGTGATTTGAATTGATGAATACTTGGATATTATTGAGGACATCATCATAAATATTGAATGATATTTGAACTGATAAATGATTTGATGATGATAATTGATTAATGCTGATGGCATGATATATCTGTTTGATATGTTGTTGTGTTATCTCTGTGCTGCCATGTTGGTATTGGCGTAGGTGATCTCACCTCTTTATTATATTGTTTTGCTATGTTTGTGTGGTAAAAATTATATAATAGATGGAACGAGTTGTCTTAGACATACAGGTGATAAATACTCTAAGATCGGAGACAACATTAGAGAATGACCATTCCAGATTCGATAGTGCGAAGGGTTGACAAGGAATAGATGTCTGATGCATCAAGATGGATACAAGACGAAATAAGTATGTTAAATTTTCTCGATAATGTTGTACCATGCTATTAAGTAGGACCCGTGATGGGGTTTGCTACTGTTAAAAAAAAAGAGCCTGTTAGTTTTATATTTCTCTTTAAATTGTTAAATATTAATCAGTGTCAATATTGTATATTAATAATACTTATGGATTTCAGTAAGTTTATATTTCTGTAATAAGAAATTTTAAAACTCACCCTTTTATAACTCAAACCTTTTATGAAATCATTTTCAGATTGAGAGTTGGTAGTCAGAAATGTGATGCCCTAAGGAGGGTGTTACATTAGTTAGTATCAGAGCACGGTTTGAGTCTTTTGGGGTTTATGGTTAGGTCTATTTTGCTTGTGTTGTGTTCTCTGTGTGTTTGATTTCCGAAAGGAAACAATGTTATTTGAAATGGTTACATCTGGTTTCCATTGTATTTTGATTCGTGTGTCTTTGAAGAGAGGACGATGGCTTGTAATAGACGTACATGTGTGGAAGCGAGACGTAATGATGGTGATATGACGGTAACTTTGGAAGTGATACGAAAAGTGACTGATGTAAATATACAGCAAACTCAGAAGCCTGTTCAGCAACAAGAATTGATAGCTGAAGCTAAGATTTTGTTAGAGTTGAATCAGTTTCAGGATGTGAGACCCTGTAACGTTGGACCATATTGGTTACGAAGAAGGAGAAATCGTAAGGTCAAGCGATTCCAGCAGAAAACGTACTCAAAATTTCTGGGAAGTCAACGACAACATCAATCTTTTGGAGGAAGTACTAGTAGTAGCAGGTTTGGTCTGACTGCGACATCTACACCGAAATGTCAGAAGTGTGGGAAAGATCATCTAACAAAGGATTGTACGTTCAAGGAAAAAATTTGTTTCAAGTGCGGAAAGCCTGGACACATTTTCAGAGATTGTGTTCCATCAAAGACGAAGTCATCTGTTAGTAATAAACGTGCTTTGATATCTCAAGTAGAATGGAGCGTCGATTCTCTAAGTGGAGCAAAAGTACTCCAGCCTGAAGACCTAAGTAAAGAAGATTGTGTCACAGAAAGTGATCCTTTGATTGTACTGTATAATTCTGGAGGTAACCCATTTCTCTATGGCATATGATCATGTAGCAATTAGAGTTATCCGTGTCTTTGTTATCTTTTAACTTGTTTACTTCTGTTTCTATTATTAGACTATCATGCTACTCAAGTTATTCAAATTATCCTATTGTTATTATGAATCAAATTTTTGTGTTAGTTTGATCTGTTTATCTCTTTCATAAATAGACGTGATCTTTGAAAATGGATTGGTTATTTTCCAACCATATCCAATGAGATTGTCTTAATAAAGTGTTAATAGTCTAGAAAATTCATTCCTGAAAATCAGGCAACATAAAATTCTTGTTAGATATGTCTGGTATCATATCAGATAGCTTCACTATTTTCTTCTTTCTAAACCTCCATAGTTTTCTTTCATATATTAAAATTGCAAGAAAAGATATTCTTGTTTACATCCATGTCATAGTATTTGAGTGACGCAGCGGAAACGTGGTGGATTCTTCAAAAGTTAAAAACGGTAATGGAAATCCGTAAAAAATGTATTGAGATATTTTTTTTTAAGATCGTAGGACTTCTTACCTAGCTTACTAGAAAGAATTAAGTCTTTGTATGGACTGATGTATATAAGGTGAATTTTTAGGAGTTGAAATATGTTTGAGTACTTTTCTGGTATTAGTTTTGTCTAATCTCAGTAAACCATTGAAGGTGTACTATGATGTATTACATCAAAGTTTAGGATATGTGCTTATGCAGAATAGAAGAGTTGTAGGGTATGATTTTAGGAAATTGAAGTCATTTGAGAAAAGCTATTCTACGCATGAATGGAGGTTGGTAGATGCTGAGTTTATATTAGAAGTATGGATATACTTTCTTTATGGAGTAATATTTAACATCTTCAGTAATTATAGGAATCTGAGATATCTGTTTGATCAGGAGAAGTTGAATGAGAAACAAAGAGATTTCATTGGTTAAAATCGTTTGGAACGATATAAGTGAAGATGTAATATGGGAACTGGAAAACAAGATAAAAGAGCAATATTCATATTTATTCTGAGGATGTGAAATCAGGTTTATCAAATTTCGAGGACGAAATTTCTTTTTAGAGGGGGAGTATTGTAACACCCCAAATTTCCTAAATAGTTGACAGTAATTTTGACAGTTAACAGAATTTTACTATTTAGTGATTTCTGTGTGTTGTAAAATTATTTTGTATATTCCGTCAACATATTTGATCGTTTTGAGTGATTTACTCCATGTCAAGAAAATAATAATTTTCAGGCCGAGGAAAAATCTTTATGTATTTATTTCTCTTGATTGTTCATTATTTTTAACAATATGGCTTAATTTTCATACGTTTTCTAATATTTGTGATTTTTGTGAATGATTATAAATTTTTATATTTCTCTGATTGTTTTTGGGCTGTCTGTGGGCCCAGGTGGCCTTACATGTGCCCAAGTGGGACCCACAAAGTGAAAATTTTTCTGTAATCAGAAAAATTTGTACTGTTTAGACGGAGACAGGGGATCTTACTAAACCTGAATTCAGAAATAATTTTTAGAAAATTTCTTGTACTGTATTTTATACTGTATTTAATTATTGGGCGATAAAAATACAATAAAGATGACAACTTTATGAATGCATAATACATGGAGGGGGGATGGTTTTGTGCTTGTTTAGGAGCTAAAGCAAAGTTGAAGACCATTACTGGTTGTCTTGGTCACTTATTGATCATTTCCTTCAAGCAAGCTCTTAGAAAAATTTCTCTCCTTCTTCTCCAAGCTAGCTCACGGCCATGACCCTCAAATCTACCCTCCATCACTCAAAAATTTTATCCAACCTTATTTCTTGAATCCTTACCTTATTCTAAGAACATCTCTAGTTATGAGTTTTCACCAAATCATTCATTTTGAGCTTCAAATCCAAGCTTCAAGTTTCTAGCAAAAAGGGGATTTTTCCAAGGAGCTCTACGAAATTGGTGGAAGGAAAACTAAGTGTTTTCACTTCATTCTTTATCTTAACCAAATCTAAGAAGCCTTTCTTTCACAAAAATCCAAAACTCCAACCTTGTTCTTCAAGAGGAATTTCGGCCATACCACCCAAAATCACAATCCAATCTCTTTGAATTTCATCTAACCATAGATCTTGAATCTACATGATATTCTAAGCAACTTTCATGTTGGAGACTTTCTCTAAATCATCCATCTTCAACCTTGTTCTTCAAGCTAAAGATTGAAGCTTTATTGGTGAAGTTTATTAATCTTCACTTTTCTTTTGATTTTCAAGGTTCTAAGCCATGTTTGATCTATGGTTTATCTTGTTCAAGCTTGATTTACTAATAAATATATGTCTTGTTTTGTATTTGAGAAGCCCTTGGTGGTGAAGGACTTGGAAAAAGAAGCAAAACAAAGAGCTTTTGAGGTTCTTCAAGAGGTAAGAGGGAGATTCATTTCACTAACCAAGTATGGTGGTGAGAGATGGCTTGTGTATTTGATGGATGGTGAATTCATGTGAGGATTCATATCCATGGTCATGTAATAATTTATGGGTGTTTATATGCTTTGATTATTTGCCTATGCTTGGTATAATTTGCATGATTTATTGCTTTGATTATGGCATGCTTGTGATATATATTTGAATATGTATATGTATGCCATGATTTGATGATGAAAAGAAAATTAATTTTTGGTTCCAAAGACCAAGAGGAATTTCGGCCAAGACACTTCAAAATAGGTGTTCATAAATTAGTATTTTCATGAATGATAAAATTGGATGATTAGAAAAACAAGGAAAATAAACAAAGGGTTTGTTTTTCAAGAAAAGGTGTTCACGGTATTGAGAAGAATTTTTATTGATTTATTTTATGTAAAAACAAGAATGGAATTTAATGGAACTTAAGGACAATTTTGAATAAGAATATTTTAAGTATTTTACAAATCATGAGTTTTAAATGAAAAGAGCAATGAGTTGATGATTTTAAGGATTTGCAAAGAAAGTGAAAAATGAAAATAAACAAATGATTTGATTTTAAAGACCAAGTGTTCACGGTTTTTGTAAAGAATTTTTAATGGTTTTGTTTATGTAAAACCATATTGACTTAGAAGGAAAAATATTTGATGGTTTAAATAATCATGTACCACAATTTTGGAAGGTTTGTAATACCTTGATTGTGATGAAACAAAGTGATTTTCTAAGTGGAAATATAATTGATTTAGTATAAGGATTTTTGGAAAGGGAATCAGAGTGTTTTATCACTTGAGAAATGAAATTTTCATATGTAAATAGACAAGAGAGGTTGAAAGTGTTTGATTCTCAATTTATTTTGAAGAGAATTGATTTTAGAATTGATTTGAGAAAAATGGAGAATATAATAGTGATTTGATGTTTTTTAACGTGTAACTCATCCTTTGGGTTTTGGAGAGCGTTAGTAATTTTTAAAGTGAGAAACATTGAATTAAATCAATGGAATTGTGAATTTGTGGAATAAATTGCGAAAAGGATTTTCTTGAGTAAGAAAATATGAAAAATAATGTGAGTAGTCATATTATTTTGAGAAAGGTTGAAATGGAATTTTTGAAAGTTGAGAAATATTTTTCGTAATGAAATTATGGTAAAAAATGATTTACGTAACTTAAAAACGTGATTTTTAAGCTACGCAATTTGAAAAATGTTTAAATATTTCCACGCAATTTGAGGAACGTTGAAATATTTCTACGCAATTTAGAAAGCGTTTAAATATTTTACGCGTTTGAGATATTATGGAAAAATTGCTACGCGATTTAAAAATGGTGGAATATTTTTACGTGATTGATGAAAACGTTAAAAAATCAATACGCACTTTGAAAACGTAACAAAAGTGTTGCAGAATTATGAAAACATAATAGAAATGTTGCGCGATTGTGAAAACACGATGAAAGTGTTTTGTGACTATAAAAATGCGATAATATAATTTTGCTGTTGAAAATTGTGAAAACGTAACAGAAATGTTGCGCGATTGTGAAAATACGACTAAAGTGTTTTGTGACTATAAAAACATGATAAGATGATTTTACTGTTAAAAATACAGTATAATTACTGTTGGGCCAGTGTGTGGACCCTGATTATGGATTATGAAATTAAACTGAGAATGGGCCAATGTGTGGACCCTGAATATGAAATGGTGAATTTTACCTGTGATTGGCGTTGGTGCATTGAACATGCATTGAAAATGGTGAATTTTGCCTGTGATTGACATTGATGCATTGAATATGCATTGGAAAAATATGCATTGTGGCATATGAGGAAATTGAACAAAATTGCATTGAGATATTCGTGCATTAAACAAAAATTTGATAGTTGATGCTATTGTGACCCTTGTGGTTGAAGAGGGAATGAGAATTGATAGTGAGGTTTATGATGGACCTTGGGTGCGTCAAGGCGGCGGTCGACCAGTGGATATCGTCTGCGTGGGGCTACGACTGGACCATATGCCACTTGGCGATGCAGTCCGTTGCAACGTATTGACGATACCCGACAATAACACGATGCTTTTCAACGACTGGAAGATTGTCTTTGGGCTAAGGCTGACAATTAACAGAGCATTCTTCTCGAAATTGTGAAAACCTCCATGGAGTAGGACATTGAGTCTACATGTATAACATATGCATCAATATTGAGTATTGGTTATGATAATTGAACTATTGAAATACTTGGATGATGATGATGATAAATAATGTTGATGGCATTATTGTTATTATCGTGTGATTTGAATTGATGAATACTTGGATATTGTTGAGGACATCATCATAAATATTGAATGATATTTGAACTGATAAATGATTTGATGATGATAATTGATTAATGCTGATGGCATGACATATCTGTTTGATATGTTTTTGTGTTATCTCTGTGCGGCATTGGTATTGGCATAAGTGATCTCACCTCTTTATTATATTGTTTTGCTGTGTTTGTGTGGTAAAAATTATATAATAGATGGAACGAGTTGTCTTAAACATACGGGTGATAAATACTCTGAGATCAGAGACAACATCAGAGAATGACCATTCCAGATTCGATAGTGTGAAGGGTTGACAAGAAACAGATGTCTGATGCATCAAGATGGATATAAGACGAAATAAGTATGTTAAATTTTCTCGTTAGTGTTGTACCATGCTATTAAGTAGGACCCGTGATAGGGTTTGCTACTGTTAAAAAAGAAGAGTCTGTTAATTTTATATTTCTCTTTAAATTGTTAAATATTAATTAGTGTCAGTATTGTATATTAGTAATACTTATGGATTTCAGTAAGTTTATATTTCTGTAATAAGAAATTTTAAAACTCATCCTTTTATAACTCAAACCTTTTATGAAATCATTTTCAGATTGGGAGTTGGTAGTCAGAAATGTGATGCCCTAAGGAGGGTGTTACATTTACAATTTAGAAAGACAACATTTGAAATCCTATATTAGAACCAGAGAAGAGTAGCAACTATAAGTAGCAACTACAGGGTAGTTGCTCTTTCTCCTAATAGTTGTTCTTTTTGACAACAACTTTAAAACTTGAAAATTTTGAAAGAAAATCTTAAGAAATGTTTAGACATGGTTCCAATGTAGTATATGTGGCATAATTATCATATGAGCTTCATCATTTCATGCACTTTAACAAGAAGACACAAAATTAACATAGAATGCATGAAATTAGCATAAAAGCACATATTTTGTTGAAGTTATGAGCAAGATAAAGCACATGCCAAGACTTTAATTCAAGTATATCATGTATGACAAAGTGATGATATGAATAAAATAAAACACATGGTATACCTTTGTATATTTTATCCTACCTTCTTACCATTCTAAAGAATGTTTACCTTAGTAGTATGATTAGCTGGAAACTAGAAGGGTGTTCATATTTTTCTTTTTAATAAGAACTTCATTACCTTCACCTTTCTTGCATAGCAATTTACTCAAAGAAAAATAGTTAACATATAATATGCTTCAAATATATATTTAATTGAGTAAAAGTGACAAAGAAGCATAAATTGATACTAGTTTTACCAACTCCAATGCTTATCCTTGCTCATTGTCTCCAATGTGATAGTTCTTCCTTGTTTCAGCTTGTGGGAGACGAAATTGACTAACTCTTGAGCATTCAATATCAAGGAATCATTGTTCCTTGATGCTTATCTTCAAGCACACCTACAAGATAGATTTCACCTTTGGTACCCATATTCTCTTGGGTCCTTGGGGGTTAGAGCTTGAAGAACCAACCTTGATGACTTTAGGAACCTACATCATCATAGATGGAGTTTTCTTCATAGCACATGTATGTAAGATGTGTCCTTTTTGTCCACAATAGTTACAAGTCATATATGGAGTTGTAGAGACACTTGCTTTCACAAAATAAATTCTTACAGTATTTTTCACTTTTACATTGATTAAATCCTATTCCAACTTTATTAAAAGAACATTTTTGTTTTCCTAAGAGAATATTCAAATTTTCTTTTCCTTTTACAAAGTTGGCAAGGTCGTTAGTAAGCTCATCAACCTTTTTATACAATAAAGCGTCAATTAATTTTTGTTCATTTTTATTTGAAATGTCTTCTATTTTCAAAAGCTTCACTTCTTTTCTCAATTTTTCAATTTCCACTAAAGCATTATCATATTTTGATTTCAAGGCAAATTATTTTGAAGACACTTTTTTAGAATCCTCAAAAACTTATTCAAGCATTTCATTTAGTTCATTATACATATAAGTAGAGTATTAATCATTTACCTCATCATGACTTCTTGCCATGAAACACATGTTGGCAATTTCTCCTTCATCTTCAAGTTCACTTTTCGATAAGGAGTCATCACTATCACTCCAAGTAGAGTTTGCCATCAATGCTTTCTTCTTGGTAGGTTTCTTTAAGAATTTATTCTTGATGTGGGGGAACTTAAATTTGTAGTGACAAACTTTCTTGCATCCATAGCACATTTTTTTATCTTTGTTGAACTCTTCATTTAATGGATAACTTTTAAATTGTTGCTTTCTTTTTGCTTCAAACTTCTTCTTGTGAAGTCTGTATAGCCTTTTTATGATTAAGGCAATTTCTTCATCTTCATTAAGTTGACCTCCATCTTCATATTCTTCCTTTTGATAGGTGCTTGATAACTTCAAGAATTGAAGTTATTTCATTTGAATTTGAATGTATATGAGCATGCTATCCTTAAGTTTTTGTGCCCAAAGGTCCAATTCATACATGATCTTAATGATTTAAGCTTGTTGTCTCAATGTTTAAGAATTAAATATTTCATGATTGTATTTAAGAAATTGGGATGGATTATGGTTTGATGAACTTAAGCATTGTTTTGAAGCAGATAATCAAGATGAGAAGGTCTTGGATGAGGTGATAAAGCGAAGATGAGCTCAAATTGTGAAGAAAGCAAGAAGAGAGGAAGGGTTGCCAACCTACACCTAGATGTGACCCTCTCAATTTTTTAAGCATTTCAGGCAGAGACATCCACACTTAGGTGTGGCCAGCATGTGACAGCACGTGTTTCATAACCACACTTAGGCATGGGAAAAATCCTAGTAAGTGAATAGGGACCCCTAGGCCTTAATCATTATCGATTTCTAGAGTGGATTTGGTGGAGTGCATTCTTGTTTTATTTCTTTTAAGTTGTTATTTTAATTGCAAACAACTCTCACATTTCGATTGCTTGGATAAAATTTTATGGAAATTGGTTAAGTTTTAGCATTTTTCTAATTGTCAATCCCTTGGGACACGATACTCTAACTCTCATATATTACTTAGGTGATTCACGTGATTTACCCAACAAGTTTTTGGGAAGATCAAGATTTGATTGTGTTATTTCTTATATCTATTCACAACTTTTATTTCAAGCTTTGTTTATTTTGTTTTGTTTTTCAGGTACTTGGCTCTTGTATATGAAGGACTCAAAGTGTGACTCAATTTCCTGACGATCATGAGATTGAGAGGACCTTTCGTAGATTGCTAAGAGAACAAGTACAAGGGCAAGCACTAAATTTGGACAACGAACTTGAGATGGTGGAAAAAATGAATGCTGAAAGACTATTGAGGGAGTATGCCACTCTAAATGCTAGAGATATCCGATCTAGCATCGAAGGCTTAGCGTAGACTTTTGAGATCATTGTTTACGGATGGGTCATAATATGATTTTAGGATTCCATGAAGATCCCAATGCTCATCTAGCTAGGGAAATTTGTGATACCTTCAAGCATTAGGGGATGACTGATGATGCTATAAGGTCTCTCTTTTTCTTTGAAGGATTTGGCCAAGTGTGTTGAGCATTCCATTACTACTTGGGAGGAACAGGCGCAAACGTTTTTGGACCTATTTTCTCCTCCCATGAAGGCAATGAAGTACATAAATGACATTAATGATCACATATTTTATACATTAATAAACTCTCATTTTTAGTTATTTATACTCTTCATGTATTTAATTGATTAAGCCTGGTTATGTTTTGTAAGATTGGACTCAAATTGGACTTAATTGATTTTTTAGCATTATTGGGTCTTACTATTTTAGTATTTTAGTCATATCTTGAGTTCTAGATGTCTAAAAATTATGAATTTTATCTTGTAGGAAATCTGAGAGAAAGCTCTACAACTTTGATGAAGAGCTCAAAGTCTCAATGACATCTAGTGGAGCTAATTGGGCTTGGAAATCATTCTCAGTTTTGTGTGGAACTTGAATAGGTACAACAATCAAAGCATAACTTGTAGGAATTATCTTGGGTTGAAATTTGGATATTTGAAAGTTAAGACCAGATATACAACTTTTATGAAGAACACAAGAGCTCATTCGGACAGCTTGGAGGTGATATTGGGTCTGGAAGTCAAAACAAAGGTGCTGAAACTGGGCCTGAATAGCCTGCAGTAATTGGGTCATATCTTGGGCTGTAGGATGAATTTTTGGATGATTTCAGTGCCATTGAAAAGCTGAGACAAAATTCTACAACTTTCATGAAGACCATGTTGCTTCATTCTGATGGCATCCATGAGATCAACAATGAATGATTTCAGAGACAAAGAATCTCAATAATCCAACCACTAATTCAATAATCTAACCATTCAACCAATCATCCAACCACTACACCCACTCATCCACCTACTCTTAATCAGCCCCCTTGTCATTTTGTATCCCTAATCCTCTATAAAAGGCACCATTGGCTGATCATTTGGTGCACTTGGTGTTAGGCTTAGTTTTTACAAGTTATGGTTATGCTTTGTTTCTTGTTTTACTTTGAGAATTTTCTCTTATTCTAAAGTGAGCTATGTTCATCTTAAATTTGGATCTCTTTCTTTCTTCTTATCTATGAGTAACTAAATCTTCATCTTGCTTGGGTGAAAGAGTGAAGCTCTTGGTAATGAAATAATGTTAGATTATTCTATTTTTTGTGCTTAAAAGATATATTATTAAATTGATATTATATGTGTTGTATTTTGTTTCCAATTACTTTAGAAACCTTCTTTGTATAATGGAGATCTTGATTTATTGTAGACAATAAGATTACACGGATGAATGCTTGAACTCATTTACAAATGTTGGTAGATAATTAAAGGAATCATAATATGATTGCATATATAATTGAACTTTGAATGTTATAATTTTTGATTGGAACCTCTAGGGGATGTGTGTGATTTCAATTGAGTTATAAAGAGAAATAATCTTGCCTTTAATTTATTACCAAGAGTGGATCTTCTAACCCAAGCAAGTTCTTAAATTCATTTGTGAATATCTTCTATTACTTTTGGTGTTGTGACAAATCCTTTCCTACCTCAATTAATTTTTCCTCATCAATTCCCTATGGATCGACCTCGGACTCCCGAGAAATTTACTACTTGAGACAACCTACACTTGAGTTTGCATCCTTAAAATGACATATTGTCCTTTAGGCAGTTTGGGGGAGAAACCTTATATGAGGCATGAGAGCAATTTAAGGAGTTGCTAAGGAAGTGCCCACATCATGGTATAGCAAAATGGATGTTGGTATATACCTTTTATAATAGCTTGACAATGTCCATTCGATCTATAATTGATGCAGTAACTGAAGGGGCTCTCATGGGCAAGACTGTAGATGTAGCCTATAACCTTTTGGAGGAAATGGCTAATAACAACTATCATTGGCCAGCAGAGAAGGTTACTCCTAGGAGAGTGGCAGTCGGTATACATGAAATTGATGCTATCACATCACTTATAACTCAAGTGGCAGCTCTCTCTAAGAATCTTGGCATCATGGGAGTCAATTCAGTAACAAGTAGAGCTAATACTTCAGCTGAGACTTGTGATCATTATGGGGACCTTTACTCAACTGCTAATTGTATAGCTAGCTTGGAGATTATACAATATGCCAATCAATTCCGTCAACTAAGTCACAACAATGTTTTTGGTAACACTTACAATACTAGTTATCGGAACCATCCTAATCTCTCATGGGGAGGAAATGCTCAAGGCTCTTCTTCTTATCAGCCTAAAGAAGCACCCTGTGTTTCTCTAGGTTTTCAACAACAGAGCCCCCTTCAAGCCTAAACTTCAACATCAACTTCAACTTCTAATTTAGAGATGTTTGCTTAATTCATGACTAGCTAACAAGACTAAATGGCCAAAACTGATTCAAGGCTAGCCTCTCACGATGCTTTGATGCAAAGCCAAGCAGCTTCCTTGAGGAATCTTGATACTCAAGTGGGCCAGCTTGCTCAAGCTCTAAATAACAGGCCCCTAGGGAGTTTTCCAAGTGACACCATTAACAATCCTAAAGGTGCATCTAATGAGCATTGTAAGGCTAAATCATTGAGGAGTAGGAAAGAAATAGAAGGTAATCCAAAGACCAAACTACTTGAAAAGGAAGTGGAGGTGGCACACGATGAAGAAGTTACGAATAAGGAGGTTGAGAAAAATAAGAAAATCACAAAAGGAAAGGTTGAAGACGAGAAGAAAGAGGACACGCCCATGACACCACCTCCACCTTTCCCTAACCGGCTGGCAAAGGAAAAGCTTGATGCTCAATTTCAAAAATTCTTAGAGATTTTCAAGAAACTTCATATTAGCACACCATTTATTGAGGCTTTGGAACAAATGTCTAGTTATGTGAAGTTCATGAAAGACATCTTGTCCAAGAAGAGAAAACTTGGGGATTATGACACTGTAGCTCTCACAGAAGAGTGTAGTGACATCTTACAAAACAAGCTACCTCCCAAGTTGAAAGACCTAAGGAGCTTCACCATTTTATGCACTATCGGGAGCCAATTCTTTGGAAAAGCCTTGTGTGACCTAGAGGCAAGCATAAACCTGATGCCTCTATCCATCTTCCAAAGGCTAGGTTTTGGGGAGGTGAAGCCGACTTTAGTTGCCTTGCAACTAGCTGATCGCTCTCTTACTTATCCTAAAGAGGTTATAGAAGATGTCTTGGTCAAGATGGATAAGTTCATCTTTCCAGCGAATTTCATCATCCTAGACATGGAAGAAGACTGCAACGTGCCTTTGATTCTTGGGAGACTTTTCCTATCCACTAGTAAGACTATGATTGATGTCCAAAAAGGTGAGCTCGTGATGCAGGTCAATGAGGAAAAAGTAACATTTAACATATACAAAGCTAGGAAATTTCTCAATGATCATGAAGAATGTTCTTACCTAGGTATGATTGATCAAGTAGTCAATACTATATTTCATACTAATTTTACTGATGATCCCCTTATTTAATCATTAACATCTATACATGAGCATGTAGATAGGGATGATGTGATAGAATGTATTAAATTGCTTGACTCGTCTGCTAAGTTTTATAGGAAACCAGGTTTTGAATTGTTGAACATACCTTCTGACAAGCCCAGTCTCTAGCCTTCAGTCATCGCCCCACCCAAGTTGGAGCTCAAGTCATTGCTTGATCATTTGAGATATTCATACTTAGGGGAGTCGTCCATATTGCCAGTTATTATTTCCTCATCTTTGTTAGAGGAGCAAGAATCTAAGTTGCTCATAGTGCTTAGCAAGTACAAACAAGTCTTGGGTTGGTCTATTGCAGATATTAGAGGTATTAGCCCCACCATCTGCATGCACAAAATATTGCTGGAAGCTGATCATAAGCTAACCATTGAACATCAAAGGAGCCTCAATCCTATCATGAAGGAGGTTGTTGATAATCACATATTTTATTCATTAATAAACCCTTATGTTTAGTCATTTACACTCTCCATATTCTTAATTGATTGAGTTTGGTATGATTTTGTGAGTTTGAGCTCAAATTGTTCCTAATTGAATATTTTCAGCATTATTGAGATTTGACACTGTTTCTGTATTTTGGCCATAACTTGAGTTCCTGATATCTGATAATCATGAATTTTACCTTGTAGGAAAGCTAGGAGGAAGCTCTACAACTTTGATGAAGAGCTCGAAGTCCAAATCAGATGTCTAAGGGACCTAAGTTTACATGGAAGTCAGAATACGGGTTTTGTCACTAGAATCCGAACGGTGTGCACTCATAAAATCATATCCCAAGCTGCAATAATGGAGATGGGCTGAAATTTGGATATTTTATAGTTAAGACCCAAATAAACAACTTTCATGAAGAACACTTTTTGAAAAAATGAAGTCTAATGGGTCAGTTTGAGCCTGCAAGTCGGAACAGAGGTGCTGAAGTTGGGTTTGCGTGACCTGCAGTATTTAGGCCATATCTTGGGCTGCAGGAAGCCAAATTGGACGATCCAGATATGCATGTTATAGCCAAGACAAAGATCTACAACTTTCATGAAGAGTACTTTTCGTGGATCTGAAGTCTAGTTGGTCGTTTTTGGCTTCCAAGTCTGACGTCAAAATTTTTATCCTCAACCACTCCTCTCACCAACCCACTCAACCACTCCTCTCACCAACCCACTCAACCACTCCACTCACCAACCCATTCAACCACTCCACTCACCAATCCACTCACCAACCCATTCACCAACCCACTCAACCACCCAACTCAGCCACCTACTCCCCTTTGTCATTTTGTTACCCTAGACTTCTATAAAAGGGCACTATTGGTTATCATGAAACACAAGTTCTATTCTCCTTCAATTCTCTTATAGTTTCTTCTTGTTTCTTCATAGTTTCTCATAGCTCTTGTATATTTTGATGATTTCCTTCATTGTAATGGGGAGCTAAGTTACTTTCAGTCAATTCGGGACTCTTGAAGAGATTGTGGTTTGGATTCTTGAGACCTTGGTTATGTAATGTATTTGATTTATATTTGAATTCCTCTTCTCTTCTTTTTCTGTTCTCTTGATCTTGAATGCATGAATGGTGATTCTGTTTATGTTTGATCTGATTTGATCTTAGTTTAAGATTAAGTATTGTGATGAAATTTAGAACTGATTGATCTGAATTAATCACATAACTGAAGATTGAGATTTGTGATGAAACTTAGAACTGATTGATCTAAACTAATCACGTAATTGAAGAGGTTAGGTTACTGATTGGTGCCTAGGTTAATTGAATTCGGTGCTTAAATTGACATATATCTACATGAATGGTGCGATTGCAGATTTGTGTTTATCACTTATCAATTGAATTCTGGATGATTGTCTAGTATGAATTCTGGATCTGATGCAGAGATCTCGGTTAGATCCACGTTAACCATTCAAATGTGTTTCAAGTGTTTATTGGAAGGTTTATGATTGAATCCACCTAATCTCGGATAGATTTCTGAATTGACTGTTCTTCTAATTGTTATTTCTTTTTAAATCTTGTCACTGTGATCCTTGAACCATCAAAACCCCCTTTTATAACTTAACTTAATTTGATTAAATTACATTTATGATCCTTGAGGAGACGATCCGGTGTTGTTCACTATACTGCAAATTTAGGTAATAACTTCGGTTATAATTTTGACTGAGTTCGGCGCTCGTCAGTTGTCAAGAAGGAGATTATCAAGTGGCTGGATGTAGGTATCATATACCCTATTTCTGATAGCAAATGGGTGAGCCTGATTCAGTGCATGCCCAAGAAAGGTGGAATAACGGTGGTAGCCAATAAGAATAATGACTTAATTCCCACTAGGACTGTCATTGGATGGCATATATGCATAGATTATAGGAGGCTTAACACTACAACACGAAATGATCATTTCCCATTACCCTTTTATTGATCAGATGCTGGATAGGTTGACAGGTCGTGAGTTTTACTGTTTCTTGGATGGGTACTCGGGATATAATCAGATTGTTGTTGCCTCGGATGATCAAGAGAAAATAATCTTCACCTGCTCATATGGTACTTATGCTTTCAGAAGAATACCCTTTAGGTTGTGCAATGCCTCAACTACTTTTCAGAGATGTATGATGACCATCTTCACCGATATGGTGGAAAACTGTTTGGAGATATTCATGGATGACTTCTCTGTTTTTAGTGATTTTTTTATGAGTGTCTTCAAAATTTGGCCCTAGTGTTACAAAGATGTGAGGAAACCAATTTGGTGCTTAATTGGGAGAAGTGTCATTTTATGGTCCAAGAGGGCATAGTTCTTGGCCATAGAGTATCACATAAAGGAATGGAGGTAGATAGAGCTAAGATTGAGGTGACTGAAAAACTTTCACCACCAATTTCAATGAAAGGAGTTTGGAGTTTCCTTAGGTATGCTGAATTTTACGGAAGGTTTATCAAAGATTTTTCCAAGCTTGCCAAACCACTGTGTAATTTGTTGGAAAAAGATGTAACATTTAAGTTTGATGAATCATGTATGGAAGCCTTAGTGGAATTGAAGAAAAGGCTTGTATCAGCACCCATTATCATTACTCCTGTTAGACTCTACCATTTGAGCTTATGTGTGACGCTAGTGACTATGCAGTTAGAGCAGTATTGGGCCAAAGGAAGAACAAAATCTTTCATTCCATCTATTATGCAAGTTGGACACTCACCGAGGCTCAGTTGAACTACACTACCACTGAGAAGGAGCTCCTTGCAGTTGTCTTTGCTTTCGATAAATTCTAGGCATATTTGGTTGGTACCAAAGTTATTATCTTCACAGATCACTCGGCCATTAACTATCTAGTGAGCAAAAAGGACGCCAAGTCAAGGTTGATTCATTGGGTTTTATTACTACAAGAGTTCGACCTTGAGATTAGAGATCGAAAGGGTGCTGAAAATCAGGTGGCAAACCATCTTTCCAGGTTGGAAAATAAGAAATATCAACATGCCCCAGCCTTGATTTGTGAGAGATTCCTAGATGAACAATTATTTGTTGTGTTTGCTAGCTCATATCCATGGTATACTGACTTTGCTAACTACATTGTGAGTGGATTAATGCCATCTGAATTGTCTTATCATCAGAAAAAGAAATTCTTTCATGATGCCAGATTTTATGTTTGGGATGAGTCATTTTTCTTTAAAAAATGTGCTGATCAGGTGCCTAGACAATGCATTCTTATGGAGGAGATTAGTGCTATACTCGAGCAATATCATGCTTCACCATATAGAGGTCACTATGGGGGTGAACAGACAGCGGCTAAGGTGTTGCAATCAAGATTTTATTGGCCTTCTCTGTTTTGAGATTCTCACTCCTTTACAGCTAAGTGTGATCGATGTCAACAGACCAGCAACATCTCAAAGAGGAATGAGATGTCCTTGAACTCTATTTTGGAAGTGAAAATCTTTGATGTGTGGGGCATAGACTTTATGGGGCCCTTTGTATCATCTTTTGGTAACCGTTACATTCTTGTAGCAGTAGATTGTATGCCAAAGTGGGTGGAAGCTTGTACCTTACCTACTAGTGACTCCAAGGTGATCCTTGTTTTTCTAAAAGCAAACATTTTCATAAGGTTTGACACCCCTTAAGCTATTATTAGTGATGGGGGATCATATTTCTGCAACAAGTACTTTGCTGTGTTACTTACTAAATATAGAGTGACACATAGGGTAGCCACAACCTACCATCCACAATCAAGTGGCTAAGCAGAGGTTGCTAATGGAGAGTTGAAGCGGATTTTGGAACAAACTGTGAGCATTTCTAGGAAGGATTGGTCTAAGAAGATGAATGATGCTCTTTGGGCATATCACAGTGCTTACAAAACTCCTCTTAGTATGTCCCCATATCAACTGGTTTTCGGCAAGGCTTGCAACCTCCCTGTTCAACTTGAGCACCACGCTTACTGGGCCATCAAGAGATTGAATTGGGATTCTGAAGCTTATAGGGAGAAACGATTGTTGCAACTGAATGCATTAGAGGAATTTCAGTTACAAGCATATGAAAATGTTAAGATATACAAGGATAAGGTGAAAAAGTGGCATGACAATCGTATTATTCCAAGAAGCTTTGCACCAGGCCAGAAGGTTCTTTTATTTAACTCAAGGCTGAAACTATTTCTTGGCAAGCTCAAATCCAGGTGGTCAAGTCCATTTTTGGTTATGGAAGTGTTTCCTCATGGTGTCGTAACCCTAGAAGATCCAATTTCAAAGTCAACCTTTAAGGTCAATGACCAGCAGCTTAAGCTCTACTTAGGTGGTGAGGTGGAGAGACACAAAACCTCACTCACCCTTGCTCCTCCATCTTGAAAGTTTGCAAAGTCCAGCCAAGACTATAAATAAGGCGCTTGTTGTGAGGCAACCCAATTTTTTAACCCTATCTCTTAGCTTAGGACACTTTTATGCATGATTTCACATTTTCTTCATGATTTGATTTTGTTTTTGATAGTGTTGATAGTGTTTGTTTTTCAATTTGATGCCTTGGTAATTGTTCATATTGCTGATACTGTCTCTGAGCTATTTGAGAGAGAGAAAGATGTGTTGGAGGCATGAAAATAGGGTAAGATGGCTGTTTCTGCTCAATTTTGAAGTCCAATAGGCCACGCCTAGGCGTGGCTTTTCCACGCCTAGGTGTGGATGGCTCAGCCTTATCTGGCCATTTTTGTTGCGAGTCTCACACCTAGGTGTGTCTAAACCACGCCTAGGCATGGTTTTTATGAAAAAAAAGTTTATTCTGCGCCTAGGCTTGTAATAATCGCACCTAGGCGTGATGGGTTTGTAGCTTCACAAAACGCAACACCCCCTTTCCCTAATTCCCCTTTCACAAATCCTTTTCACAATTCCCTAATTTCCCTTCCTCGATTCTCCCTTTCTCGTACCGAGCTCTCACCTCCTCTCCATCACCTCACACAATTCCTTCCACCCCCCACTTTTCAGCCTTCCCAATATCCCTTTTCCATCACCATTTCTAAATTGTCCCCTTCTTCTTCCCCACATCTCCACCGTAGCCACCCCACTATACATCCACAACCAAACCTTAACCAGCCCCCTCTCACAGCCCAAACCCACTCCATTCTTCCACCTAACCCACGGTCACCACACCCACCCTCTCTCAAGCCAAACAAAGCCCACTCCAATTCCACCACTCCATACCCGCGGCCATCAAAACCACACTAAACCCCACATCTCCACTGTAGTAACCCCTCACCACTTCTACCTATGTGTCTCTATTCCTCTTTTTGTTCTTTTATTTTTCTTTTATGATCTTTTTATCTTTGGTGATTGGTCTTTTGGTGCCCTGCCGCCTTTGTTGCTTCGTCCACGGTTAGTTTATTTTTTCCTCTCTAGTTCTCGATATTTAAAAGTTTGCTTGACCCGTGTTTTGAAGTGCTATGTTTATATTGGATCTGATGGGCTCTGTTTAAATTTGGATATATTGGATATATTGTGCTCTGTTTTAATGATTGACATATTGGACATTTCTTGTTATGTGTTGCTTATTGGTGATAACTTGTAGTTTCTTGATTTGATAAATTGTCTATCAATGGTCACATTGTTGATAAATTGGTTGTTGGTTAATTGCATACTTCTGGTTGCTTGCACTCTATTCAGTTGCTCTATTATGGTTTGGTATTCTTGATTTCTGTTAGGAGTGTTGGCTGGATGTTTCTTCTGAACAATGACCTTGTTAATTTATGATTTGTTAATCGTGTGCCTATTGATAGATGCATGATATGAAGCTTAAGGTTTTGATTAATTTTGAGCCAGCCTATGGTTTTTCTTAGGATCTGTTGCCATTTTTGGGTCATTGAATTGGTTTGAGGCTGGGCTATGAATTGGTTAATCTATGATTAGACAATGATTGGCTTGGGGTTGTGACCTTTGCATGACTGAATTGGACTTGGTTGCATGCTATTTTCTAGCTAGGATTGGGGGTGGCATTGGTTTGGGTATTTAGCAAAAACCAACTTCATTTTCAATGGTTCTAACTTGTACTGTTGATTGAGTTGAATCTTGTTATTAATTGGTGTGCATGATTGAATTGCAACTTGTTCTCAACCAGTTTGAATGATTAATTTGAAACTTATTCTTCATTGGCTTTTTGAATGGTAATAACTAGAATAAGCTCTTTTCAAGTATTCACTAATCATATCAAAGCGCCAGCGCAAAACAATTAAGGCTGAGCCAAGTCAGGAAGATGACAGTGATGTGATTCCCGTTTATGACCTAGCAACCTTCATATCTCAGGAGGCCTTCGACTACTTTTGGTAGCACCTGAAGAAGATTAACATCATTCTTGAGAGGGGGTTCCATGACATTAATGTGGTGAGCTCTTCAGCCATTTCTCATGCCACTAAAGCACTCCACTGGAAGGTTTTTGCATAACATCCTACTGAGGAACCAATGACAACGGTAGTTAAGGAGTTTTACGCTAATGCTTTTACTGAGAAGCATTCTGCTACTACTGCCAGGGTTCGAGGGAGGACTGTCACCTACTCCGTTGAACGCATTAGCCAGGTCTTGCACCTTGGCCTTCCTTCATTGGTTTGTGCGTAGAAGACACTGTAACTACCAGAAGAGGAGGGAGGCACCTCTTTTGCAATAGTCATGGTAGCCATATGTGATCCGAACTTTCCTGTTCAAGTGTAGCAGAAAGTTGATCATTTGATCCGCTTCATTAAACAGGAAAGTTTGTGCAAATAGCTGCACCCTTGGAACCACTTCTTGTGTTCCACCTTGCTACCCACTGAGCATCGGTCAGAGATTTACCCTGAGCGTGCATATATGTTGTATGCAATCCACACTCTTCAGCCGGTGGACACTGCGCAGATCCTGTATGATCACATCCGGCTTTGCATTACAGCGAAGCTCAAATCTTTGTTCTTTCCTTCTCTCATTTGTGTGTTGTGTTAGAAATCTAAAGTGGCATGGCAGGACACCGAGGTTCGGGTAAAGACAAAGACCCCCATGACTGAGAGGGCAGTGCAAACCATCATGAATGCCCAAGAGAAACGTAGGCAAGCCCACTCCACCCCAGCCATGATCCCGAGAACTGCTCCCGCACCAGCCCCCACAACCTCGCTCCGCTAAGATTTGATCCGCATTTGGGCAACTTCGGTTGATCAGCGCCTGGATCAGCAGCAAGCGATGCTGACTATGATCTATCAGAGCATTCACTGGTTAGCCTTGGGTCAGGGATGCCCAATGGATGATTTCCCGTATTTCCACCGATTGCACCTCCACCTCCAGCAATTGCACCTTCACCTCCACCTCTACCACATGGTAATGATGTGGAGATGGGCGCAAATGGTGATGACCTGTTTGATGAGGCTGATTTATTTTGAGGCACCAGGGCCTATTTCTTTCATGTTCCTTTCTTCTTTATTTTTGTTTCCCTGTATTTCCTTTCATTTCATTGTACGTACTTTCTTTTGTATATTCTTTCTTATTGTATATAGTGGGACATTGCATGTCTTAGGTTTAGGGGGGAATTATTATCTTTTTGAGTTTCTTGCTAAGTTATTTTCTGGTGATGTATATTGATTCCCCTCTCTGTCTTTTGCTTTTGACATAAATGTTAGAACAATTTATTTTGTTGAAGTGTTAATTCTTAGTTATTAATAATTTTTGTTATGTTAGTGTAGCCTTGTTTTGTTTTTCCAAGTTGCGGATCTGAGAGAGCTTGTTTAGGATTAATAGGTTGCCTGTGAATATGCATTAAAATAATCAGTGTGCTTGGAGGCAGGTTGAATTTCGTTGCATGCCAGAGTTCTGATTCGAGTATCCAATGATTGAGTGGATCAAATATATGCCTCATTGCTTAGGAAATCACATGTAAAAAATTCAAATTTTGTACTTACACTTATTGCTATAAATGTGTATGAGTGTATGAATGAATGTGTATAGTCATGTGTGGTGAATTTTGGAATATGAATGAATTGTATGATTGGAGAAGATTTATGGAAGGCATGTGTATAGTCAATTTGCATCTTAGAGGCTTGTCTAATTCACTTTCGAGGCGAAATCCTAGGCGATACAATTTTGAGGAAATGACTAGGGCACTTGTTTAGATCGATTGAGCTTTTCAAGTTAACCTTAACTGAATGATATCCCTAGTATCCCTTTGAAGCCTAGTGTGCGTGTGTATGACCTAATTTTTCTTTCTTTAAACCTAAATTCTCCACCCCTTTCACCTATGCTTGTGAAAAAAAAAACTCTTACCCTCATTGCATGTCTTTTATTGAATGCATGGTTAGACATTTTTATTGAGTTGAGCGAAATCATTTTGCATAGTAATTGAAAACCAGGGTCTGTTTGGAACCAGATCTTGCTAAAAAAAAGGAGAAGTACAAATAAAAAAGGAGAGAAATAGAAAAATATGTGAGCTGCCACACAAAATGCAGCCCCTTTTTGCAAAGAAAATAAGCATGTACATATATTCTTCCAAAAAAAAAGGAATAAAGAGGCTTGATTTTTTCATATTGGATCCTTTTGTGCATCTTACATGCTTAGCTTGATTCAATGGAAATGTGTGATTATGTGTTCAATATTTGAATTTAAATCATTCCCCTTTCTTTCTTAACCATTATCCTTAGCCTCACACTACAAGCTTAAAAGACCTTTATAATCTTTGATTTTGTGTTACCTACATTAGTGGAGAAATGGATCAAAGTCATTCTTTTGAGAGTATATGTGCATTTTATAAATTCATCCAACTTGCTCTTCAAGATTAGGAAAGGGTACTAACCACATAAATTTGGGAAATCATCCATGTACAAAAATTGCATTCAAGGTTAATCATGATAGTTGGAATTTTCTTGCATGTGTAGACCTTGTTGTGAGGTTGAGAAATGATTTCTGAGGGTATACATGATGATTGGAAGCTGGCTATGCTCTAGTTCAATTTGCCCCATGTTTTTTTGTATTGGATTATGTTCCTTCTTCATGTGCTTGGCTTAATTTGCTCGAGGACTAATAAATCTTAGGTTTGGGGTTTGATAATTTCATGAATTGAAGTTATTTCATTTGAATTTGAATGTATATGAGCATGCTATCCTTAAGTTTTCAAGCCTAAAGGTTCAATTCATATATAATGTTGATGATTTAAGCTTGTTGTCTCAATGTTTAAGAATTGAATATTTGATTATTGTATTTAAGAAATTGGGATGGATTATGGTTTGATGAACTTAAGCATTATTTTGAAGCAAATAATCAAGGTGGGAAGGTCTTGGATAAGGAGATAAAGCGAAGAGGAGCTCAAATTGTGAAGAAAGCAAGAAGAGAGGAAGGGCTGCCAACCCACGCCTAGGCGTGACCCTCTCAGTTTTTCAGGAATTTTAGGTAGAGACATCCATGCCTAGGTGTGGAAAAGCCATGCCCGGGCTGCCAACCCACACCTAGGCATGACCCTCTCAGTTTTTCAGGAATTTTAGGTAGAGACATCCATGCCTAGGTATGGAAATGCCATGTCTGGGCATGGCCAGCATGTGACAATATGCATTTCATAACCACGCCTAAGCGTGAGAAAAATCCTGGTACGTGAAATTAGCCATTTTTATCTGATTTTAAAGGGCATATTCTAGGAGAGTTATTTTTGGGACGAAGAACGAATTCCCTAGACCAAGTGAGAGGAGGAGAAAACTATTCAGAATTGAGGTGATTCAAGTGAAGAATCAAGATCAAGGAAGGAAGATCAAGCTTGGATTCTCTCCACTTTTGTTCATTTTCCTATTTTCTCTCTTGATTTGTAACTTGATGGGTTTATTGAATTCATATGTTTTCTCTTCTTTCATTATGTGTAACTAAATTCTAATCTAGGGGTTCTGTAGGATCTTGCTATGGATTTTAATATCTTGTAATTTGTTGAGTTTCTATCAATGAAATTAGTTTTGTTCTTCCATACCTATGCTTAGTGCTCGTTATTGTTTGACCATCAATTATATGATTTTAGTATTCTAAATGAACTAGATATAGGGATTTGTGAATATGGATATAGTTTTGTTGATGTATGTTCAATTACATTCTAATGGTTTGGATGTGTTGATTAACTAAGGGGATGGACACATATCCCTTGGTCATGCATTGCAAGTGTTTGATAATTGGTCTCAATGAGTGATTCTTATGCTAACTCACATGGACACATAGTGGATTAGATAGGTCTCACATGGGTAATTGTCCTAGACATAGGCTCTTATCTATTGCTTGTTTTTAGCTAACAAAAATCAATTCATTGATAGGTGCTTGTGAATTGCAAATATTCATTGAAGTAGTAAGTGAATAGGGACCCCTAGGCCTTAATCATTCTCATCTTTCTCTTGTGGATTTGGTGTTTGGTGCATTCTTGTTTTATTTCTTTTAATTTGTTATTTTAATTGCAAATCACTCTCACATTTCGATTGCTTGGATAAGATTTTGTGGAAATTGGTTAAGTTTTAGCATTTTTCTAATTGTCAATCCCTTGGGACATGATACTCTAACTCTTATATATTACTTGTTGACCCGTGCACTTACGGATTTACGCAAACAGTGCTTGAAGTAGCTTTCAATGCAACTTTTTTCTTTACCTGTTTTCATCATGCATTTTATTTAGAAAAATTGATTCATATGTTATGAGATTACATCTTAATTCATCAAAGAAGATGGTGTTGAGGTATCATCCTTCTTGAATTGTAGCCACCTTTGATTGCCATTCTTTGATGAGGCTTCTTAGTATCTTTCTTACTAACTTTCTATCCATGTAGACCTTCCCAAGGGTATCAAGGGTGTTGACTATGTTAGAGAACCTCTCGAACATCTCATCAATCTTTTCTTCCTCTTTCATGTTAAACAACTCGTACTCATGAACAAGCATGTCAATCTTCACTTCTTTTACTTGACTTGTTCTTTCGTGTGTCACCTCTAACTTATCCCACATTTGCTTGGCCATTTTGCATATTGAGGTTTTTCTAAAATCGTCCGAATTTATGACACAGTAGAAGATGTTTTTGGCTTTTGCATTTTGTTCTATCTTCTTCATATCTTCATTATTAAATTCCTCTTCAGTTTTCTCTACCTCTTTGCCATCTACCTCTTTCTTTGGAATGGACAGTCCCTTTTTTTATCACTAGCCACAGTTTGTAACTAATAGATGAATGAAAATTCTTATGCCCTCCTTGCAATAAATGTAGCTTGACCCATCAAAGTATGGTGGCCTTGAGATAAATTGTCCTTCAATGATGATTGAGTTCATCAAGTTTCCTACCATTGAACCTACAAGGATCGACTTCTCAAGTGGTTAAACCTTCAAGAGAATTAAGCTCTTAATACCAATTGATAGAACCAAGAGGGAGGGTGAATTGGTTCTATAGGGTTTAATAATAGAAAATCTCAAAATTAAACAACAATTACAATACAAACACAAGTAAAAGTCAAAAGTAAAGAGGAAAAGATTGAGAAAAATGCACAAGCAAATTTTATACTAGTTCGGCCACAATCTGCGACCTACATCCAGTCCCCAAGCAAATGCTTAGGATTTTCTTCACTTGTAGAATTTTCTCTTACAAGGACTTCGATGAACCTTCCTCTACCTTAGTCTTAAAGCAGAGTTACAATGGTTTCTTTTACCAAGGATACCACCATACCTCCCTCTACTTCTACTCGAAGAAAAGTAACAATATTAAAGGAATACTACCCACACCCCTTTTTTCTCACAAGATCAAGGCTTTAAGTCTCAAAGGTTGTGCATGCTTTTATCATTGAGCTACAATAGATTTTGGACTATCTCTTTAGAGTGAATACATAAGTTTAGATTCAGCTAAGAGGAAAGAAAAATGGAGATTTGCAAGGTTGCAACACTTCTTCACTTTTATTTTTAGCAATTGTGTGTCTTGATCTTCTCCAAGGCTTCCTATTTATAGTGGAAAGCTTCCTCTTGTTTTTATAGCCGTTCAAGATAGAAAAATTGGAAAAATTATTCTCTAATTTGTGGGAGTTAATTCCACGTACAAAACGCATAGTTGCTCATTCTATTCTCTAATAGTTGCTTCTTAGCACAATAGTGGCTTTAATAGTCGCTCCTTTTCTCTGGTTTATTTATGATAGCATATCATCCAATTTTTGAATGTTGGAGCATTCATTTATACTTAAAAGAGCTTGATCCAATCATAAAAAAGTATAAAAGACTTGTCTCTAACAATAATGGAATTCAAATTATGAGTAAGGAAATATGTTATAAGAAAATCAAATTTGGAAACTTTCCTTCTATACTCAAATGAATAAAAGGTAATTGATAAATAAGGAAATTCATGATTATCAATTAACACATCAACATTTCCTACAAAAATATTTCATCTTCAAAACTTGAAACTAATAGAATTTTTAATTGTAGTAATAATTTATCAATATTATGTAATGTGACATTATTTTTAGAGATATTCTGAAATAAAAAAGGAGTCCAATTTTCAAGATTTATGGCTAATGACTTATATATATGTACAACAACGGAGAGTGTGTAACACCCATAAGCTAATACTTCAAGTATATCACACTAAAGTATTTAGATTTAGACATGTTATGGCTAAACTATTACTTTCCTTTGATAATTAATTATATTGATTTTATTTCTCACTCGAGGTTTATGAGGGATAATAATATTCTCAAATATAAACATACGCTTGAAATACTCGATTATATATATGATATGTATAAGTCATATTGATATTAATAATCCATACAATCTAGTACATTAGTATCCAAGTCGTACATACCAAGCCTTTATAGGCATATGTACGTATAAGCCATATACAAATCACTACATAAATATAAATACATAGGAATGATAAAAAAAATTAGGTAACTCTATACTACATCAGCATCTTCATCATTTCTCCATAGATGAGTCACGTGCTAGAATTATCATGGAAAGAAAAAATAAAACAGGTGAGAATTCTAGAAATTCTCAATATTTCTAATATCTAAATGTCATCATAACAATTCCAGCTACTTTGGGGAATAAAATCAATTTTTAAAATATTTCATATAAAGGTGGCTAAAGACAAAATGGTTAATTTCTCTTCCCGAGTGCGAAAAATTCGATTTTAGCCATTTAACAACTTTCCACATACACTTTCAAGAGCATACAACTTAATTAGCACATCAACCTCATAAATCATCTTATATTGTTCATTGAATAATTTCAAATAACTCAAGACATAAATATTCAATATCAAATCAATGATGTGAATATATATCAATTCTAGCTACTTTGGAGGAATAAAATCAATTTTTAAAATATTTCATAGAAAGGTGGCTAAAGATAAAATGGTTCATTTCTCTTCTCGAGTGCAGAAAATTCGATTTTAGCCATTTAACAACTTTCTACATACACTCTCAAGAGCATACAACTTAATTAGCACATCAACCCCATAAATCATCTTATACTATTCATAGAATAATTTCAAATAACTCGAGACATAAATATTCAATATCAAATCAATGATGTGAATATATATATATATATATATATATATATATATATATATATATATATATAAAAGCATGAAAATGGGTCTCTTAAATCATCATCTTTCTTAGTTCATTCCCTAGACTTTTGTCTTTTAAATCTCAAATAGTTAGGAAGGGCATGTTACATCCTTACATTACCCTACACTCGGTGATAGTCTACTTATCAGGCCTAAGTACTCATCCTATATGTAATAGTACTTTGTTACACAACGCTATCCCAAGTAACCATGGCCAAATCTTTAATGAATCACAACGAGAATCACCACTCGTACAAGGATCATTTCCAAAACTCCATTAATCAATATAAGATCGAGGATCACCCCCTGTACGAGGATCATTTCCAAAATCCATTACTGGCCAAATACATTATTCAATCAATGGGTTATCCTTCATAAGGGAATAACATCTTAGGATCACCTCCTGTACAAGGATCATATTTAATATCTTTTAAACTTTGAGCACTTTACATGTCAATTCAATTACTAGCTCAACTTTATTATTCTAAAGGTGCAAATCATTTTCTAGCACATCTCAATTTATCTCATCATCATAACAAGTGCACATCATATTTCATTTTCTATTTATACCAAGTGCACTTCACAATTCATCACATAGATATATCAAGTTCACATCATCTTGATCTCATAAGTAACAAGTGCACAATATCATAATCCCATAAGTAACAAATGCACATACATAGACTTAAGTCGCTTTACTTAGTGAACTTAATTAAATTTCATCTAATCACATAGTATACTTGTATCCATTTGAGTTTTTAAGTAGTAGAGAACTCTGTTTGCTCAAAACAAGGGACTGATAATTGATTATCATAGCTGGTAATTAATTATCACCTATGCTTTATCTTATTCTGTAATTTGATAATCAATTACCATAATCTGATAATCGATTATCACTAACTTTCATATCAATTCTAGAACTTGGTAATCGATTATCATAATCTGATAATCGATTATCATTAACTTTTAATTCAATTCTGTAACATGGTAATCAATTATTAGAATCTGATAATCAATTATCATCTTCCTGTAATGTTTTATTTAAATTCTGTAACTTGGTAATCGATTATCATACTTTGATAATTGATTACCATTTTCCAATAACATCTCTCTGGAGGCTAATATTTGATTACTAATCTCCTATAATCGATTACTTGTTGGTTTTTCATAAACCATAATAGGTTTCAAGACATGGTGCTCTCACAAATAATCACCAAAATTCAAAGTAATTCCTCTCTTGGCAATTCCAATCAAGATATCATCAAGTATTCAACATATACTCAAGTTCAACAATCATTTATGTATATGTATAAACCATCAATTCAACATGAAACTCACAAGAACAATTCTCAAACCAATTCATTATTACAAGATTTGAGAAGCAATAAAAGAGAAAAGTAAGGTAGAGATCCACAAACCCCTACCTAGGCTCCTTTGAATCCTTAGAAGATGATAGAAGACACATGAAATATGCTTGTTGATATATTTAAGACCACCACTAGTTAAAGCTTGATGAATGCATAAAATTGTCTAACTTGAGCTTTGGTAGATAAAGGCTAGAAGGCTTTCTAGTGAGATTCGAAAGTAAGATGGTTATAGAGTTTCTTTTTTTTCTCTCTTCTTCCTTTCTTCCTCTGCTAACCAAGTGAAAAGAAAAGAGAAATGTGAATTTGTGTGCTTGTGTGGTCAAAGGCAGTGGAGAAAAAGAAAAGATAGGAACGAAGACTATGTGTTGTCATCATTGAATGGAAGAAATTTATCTCTTAGTGATACTTCGATCTTCCATTGATAAATCTTCTAACTTCTATAAGTGTTATAGGAAATTCTAGGATTTCATTCAATTACTATACTCATCATTTAATAATTATTTTTACTCACCATTGACAATTGTTAAGCTCTATTGCTCCTCATTTAGTTAAGATAAACTTAAGGACTTAAACTAATACTCTTACAAGTATCTTCCTTAACATGTAATCATTTCCAGAATAATCTTTATCCTTTATTTGACATCTCCACAAAATTTTATGATTTTTCAAGCTACTCTCCTATTTTATTTGGCCTTTAAACACTCATTATTTTTTTAAAAAAATGCCAAACCAATTCATTTAATTCCCCAAAAATTATCATAACTCATTCTAATTATTTAGGATCTAGAAATAAATTTTACATATTTATTTCCATCATCTAAGCAATTTGTACTAAGTTCTGAGCTAATATGAGTTATTTTTTACATCATGTATTATAACATTACACCTAAACTAAATCAGAAAATCATCAGAATTAACAGGTAACTAACACAAGTTTAATAAGCTACTATAACAATCATTATAGTGAATAGGTTAGGGAGGATGTTACAGAGTGGGTATATGAGACTTTGAGGGAAGTTCATGTAATGGCTCATTTATATTGTTTATATATTATAATTATGATTTAGTATTATTTTTATTTATCAATTTTTTAAAACATTAATAGATTTTTCTTATTATTTACTCATATAGAGAAATGTTGAAAAAGCTTCTATGATGATGCTACAGGGCATTGATGAGGAGACCGATAAGGACCCTCTAATCAATGTTGCTTTTCCATCAGTTGTGGGAGAGTGATTTGGGTATTGTTGCGGTCTTGGAGCTGGAATCAGACCAAAGGGAAAATCTTCTACTGGTCTGCGAAAACAATTAGATAATGAGCATGAAAAACAACAAAGTTTGGAGATAAAAGTGAAACAGATACAAGTATAGTTCATTTTTTGTGCAAATGACAACTATGGAACACAAGTACACTCTTGATTTCTTTTTTGTAAATGCTCTTCATGGAGATGTTAAGGGTTTTACACTTATGAGACTGCAGTATAGTTAAGGGTTTATGTAGTATTGAAAATGTCTTCTTTATAAATGCTCCTTATGAAGTTTTGGCTGCATGTATCTATTGGATCTTGATTATAAGACTTCTAAGTCAATTTACAATGAATGATCAATCACCATTTTAGTTTACTTAACTTACTTAAGTTTTTGTTCCTATTATTACCATTTTACTTACTTAAGTTAATTAGTCTCCATTTTCAATTCAATGCAGCCTATTACAAAACATAAACTAGTAACAACATTTACCAGAAAAATAATTTCATTGATATCAAAAGCATTACAATTCAGAACTCTCACCAGCCACCAAACCATTACATGAAATATTCATCCTAAAGCCAAACCTTCTAAACTACACATATCTTAATGTTAATAGCCCTACAACTACTTCAAGAAAAGAACAAACCCCCAAATTATCATAAAAACCATCATCATAACACACATTGTTGTTACACTCAATCTTAGACTCCTAACTTCACTTTGCAAACATCCAAACATCTAATCTTTCACACATGATTCATCATCCAAATCTCCCTCTTAGTTGTGCCAACTGTAGTGTCATTAATTCCATTATCAACCTAAGCAAAATGTGAACAATTGTTCTCATCATCTTGTAAACAAGGCACTTGGATGTTAATAGGAAAGCAACTAATAAGGAAATACAAAGTACATAGGTAACACTGCTTACCTTTGGCAATGGGCATGGATAGAAAGGTCTACTAAGATTCCTTCAGGTCTAGAAGGTTCTGACAACAGCTTTCGTTCCACAATTGCATAACCTTATATCACCTCCCTATAATGGGAACCAGATAACTCCACAAATTGTAGTTATTTATGCCCCATATCTATAATATATTGATTGCTTTGTCCTTCTGTTGATGCATGATTGGAAGACTTTAGCTTCATATTCATATAATTCAATTTTGATGTCTTCCATCATGATTCTGAGAAAATGTTTCCTATTCTTTGAGAGATTGAGTACATTTGCACTTATTGTTGAATTGGTAATTTCTCTCTGGCAGTTAGGGTTCCAACCAAGTGAAACTTAGAAGATTTGGATCAATATTGCAAGAGAAAACCAAGAATAGGGATCAGCTTGTCATGCCACGCTGCAGGTATATCAATGTTGCGGCGTGGTGCATCCCTTGTTTTAGACAGAGAGCTATGAAATTTGCACAACGCAATGCGGCATTTGAATACCGCGGCGTGGTGACCTAAAATGTATACGCGCTGCGGTATAAGAAGTTGAATGCCGCGACGTGACTTTGTTTTCTGAGCCCTATAAATACTGTTGCATTAATTTTCTGAGGAGGGTTAGGTTATTTTTTGACAGCAGCTACTAGGTTTTCACGTTTTACACTGCAAAGAAGCAAAAGTGATTAAGTTTGGAGTCCATCTTCACCTTGGAGGGAGATTCAAGCTTGGAGGATCATCACCCTTGAGCTTTGTTCTTCCATTTCTTCTCCTTTCTCATTTCTATCTCTATGAACATGATTTATTGTGATATATTCTTAGGTTTCATGGCTAGCTAAGTTATTGACAGGATTTTTATTTGGATCCTCCTATGGATATTAAATAATATTGTAATCCTTTGAGTTTATATACATGATTTGGTTTTGTTCAATCATATAGTGCTTAATGCTCTTGATTATTTGATCAACTTTTAAGTGATTTGATAAAATCTAATGAACCTAGACATATGAATTTGGATTTAAGATAATATGTATGATTGATGCATGTTCTATTTCATTCAATTGGTTTGGATGCGATGATTCGTTAATATGATAGAAATATACCTATTGGCCATGCATAGTAACTATTGGGAATAGTTCTTAATGAGTGGATTTACACCAGTTCTCGTGGAAGCATAATGAATTAGGTAATTGAAGCATGGTTGATTGACCTAGACATAGGCTTTTAACTATTTTAGATTCTCAAGCTAACCTAATCATTTCGTTTATATTGCTCATAAGGATTACTTGTTATCAATGGAAGTAGGAGGTGAAAAAGGATTCCTTATTCTCTAATCATCAATTTAATTCAATTTTATAGTTTTTAAGTTCTTTTAATTAGTTTAAACAAACCTTTTCTCAATTTATATGTTCTTGAATAGAAACTCTTAAGCTTTTGGTTTATCCTTAGCACTGATTTTAACTATAGTCCTCGTGGGAATGATATCTGACTCCTAGCTATATTACAAGTATGATCCGTGCACTTGTGGTAAGCAAAAGAGCGAACCAGTTTTTAGCGCCATTGCTGGGAACAGCAAATTAAATTTAGTAGAGCTAATATTAACAGCGAGTTTAAGTAGCTCTAGTTCAAATTCTTTTTGTGCATATTGATTTAATTTTTCTTATTCATTAATTGTTTTAGGTAAATATAAGATGGCATAAGAAAACGCTACACACGAGGTGGAGGAAGATAGTCGCACTAGGCCATTGAGGGAGTTTGCTACTCCTCAAATGGATAATTTACAGTCTAGTATCAAACGTCCTGCCATCTGAGCAAATAACTTCAAGATAAAGCTGACCATTACTTAAATGATTCAAACTTCTGTGCAGTTTGGCAGCTTGTCCAATGAAGATGCCAACGTGCATCTTTCAAACTTTCTGGAGATTTGCGATACGTTTAGGCACAATGGAGTATCCACGGATGCTATTTGCCTAAGGCTTTTCCCTTTTTCTTTAAGAGATAGAGCCAAAAGCTGGTTACATTCTCTTCCAGCAAGATCAATTGATGCAAATTAAAGGATACAAATCCAAGTGCAGGTTGTCTCAAATAATAAATTTCTCGGGAGTCCGAGGTCAATCCACAAGGAATTGATGAAGAAAAATTCTTTGAGGTAAGGAAAGACTTTGTTACAACAATAAAGATAATAAAACTTGTTCACAATTAAATTAAAGAACTTGCTTAGGTTAGGAGATCCACTTTTGGTAATAAATTAAGGACAAGATTAATTCTTTCTATAACTCACTTGAAATCTATGCACAATGGAGGTTCTAATCGGAAAATAAAACATTCAAAGTTCATTTAGAATTATATACGTAGTTATATTTTGGTTCGTTTAATTATTTACCAACACCAACACTTATAAATGAGTTCAAGCAATTATTGTGCCAAACCACTTGTCTACAATGAATCAAGAACTCCACTTTACAAGAAGGAATTATTTACCAACACCAACACTTATAAATGAGGTCAAGCATTTATTGTGTCAAACTACTTGTCTATAATGAATTAAGAACTTCACTTTATAAGGAGGGTTTCTAAATTGATTGGAAACAAAATACAACACAAATAATGACAACTTGATAATATATCATTTAAGCACAAGAAAGAAATTAATCTAACCTAATTTTATTACCAAAAGTTTCACCCCTTCACCCAAGCAAGATGAAGATTAGTTACCTATGAGCAAGAAGAAAGAAAGAGAGAAGAAAAAGAAGATGATCATAACTTCTATTTACAACAAAAGAAAATTACAACAAGTAAATAACATAATAACATGATCTTGATCTAAAACCAAGATTACCCTAATAGGCAGCCAAGGCTACCTTTTATAGAGTATCATAAGCAAAAGATGACAATGAGTAGGACAATAAGTGGGTGGATAATTAAAGAGTGGGTGGATGATTAAGTGGATGATTGAGCAGTAGGTGGATGACTGCAAAAAATGCTTGTCTTCACTTGCACAAAATAATTTAGTGCCAAACTCGTCTTTGCAGATAGAATCTCAGAAAGTGGCCTTCATGAAAGTTGTAGGTCTTTGTCTTGGCTATCAAATGCCTGCTTGAACCATCCAATTTGGCCTCATACAGCCCAAGATATAACCCAATCATTGCAACTACTTAGGCTCAATTTTAGCTCCTTTATTTTGACTTGCAAGCCCATTATGACCTACTAGACCTCAAAATCTCGAAAAGTGTTCTTCATGAAAGTTGTATATTTGGGTCTTAACTATCAACTGTCAATATTTTAGACAGCTCGAGATATGACTGATGAGTACACAGAGGTCAAGCTGTCATCAACACTCTAGTTCTTGCTTCAATTCCAATTTGAGTTATCCAAGCTTGTGATATGGCTCTTGAGGTCTTCATGAAAGTTGTAGGGAATTGTCTTAACTTTCCTATGAGACCAAAATCACATAAATCAAATATATGTAACTCAAATTATAGCAAATTTACTAAACACTATCAAAGAGATAAATTAAGGTTAATTCATGTAATAATTCTTTCAATGACCCAATTAGGTCCAATATCATAGAATGTGACAAAACCAACTTAATTAAACCTAATTGAACCTTAAGAAGTCCAGTGAGAGAGTTATAAAATATATAAAATATATTATTATCAAATTTTTTCACACTTAGCTTTTGCACTTCTGGGCAAAACACATAAGACTAGAGCTAGGAAACAAAGAAAAACGACACAGACTCAAAAGTTAAAAACTCTAAAAGACTTGATGAATCAAGAAGAGCAACTAGAAATTCAAGGGATTGAAGCATTAATGAGGTAACATTTCTTCACATCTCAAACCAACAAGCAAGGAAACTTCAGTTGAAAAGAATGAATCAAGAATGATAAATCCTCACAGAATTCACTCTTAATACCTCAAGTGTTTAAAAGGTAAGTATTTCACTCTATTCAACCCATGAAAAATTGCAGTGCCATAAGATTGCTTATCTTCTACTTCTCCGCTACTCAAAACACATACACACAAAAATCAAGAGGACTTTATTCAAGGTTGTAATGGGGCCATGGTAAAGGAGAGGGGATAATATGGATATGACAAGATAAATACCAAAGAGAATAGAAGAGCATTATGGTACAGTTAGAGTGGAGAAGATGTTTGAGAACATTCATCATAAAGGACAATGACCAATATTTGACTAATGTTTTGTTGAAGATCAATGCCAAATTGGTAGGTTGAATTCATTGTTAGGCCTGAACCTTCTCTTTTTTTCTTGTTGTTTCCAAACATCCACCTTCATTCTAGGTTTGAATATGTCACTTGGTATATCAGGAGATTCTGATAATCATTTGATTGCAGCGGTAGCCAGCTCTTTTTTCTTCTTTAACATTTGACACACACACCCCCATACTTGTTCAAGAACAAGGCTAATGATCTCTTATTCCCTAAGGTTGGGTAAAAATATGTTTTTTTTAAAGGCACGTAATGAGCTAAAAATAAGGAGTGGTCAAATAAGCTCAAAGGGGTTACACAAGGGAAAATATGCAACGATGACTATTTGGTCAAAGTAGCTATTTCAAAATGCCTCAATCATGTTTATGTATGCATATGGAAATGTAGCCTCAAAAAAAGAATTAAAGCAAGTTCTAGAGTAATAATTCCATGAGTGAAAAAATATACACAAGAAAGAAGAGAATGGTACAAATATTTGTAACAACCTAAACTTTTGGGGTATTACCGTTGAGTCCCGAATGTACTGTTTGATGTTTTTCAACTTTAGGATAAATGATGGTTATATCCTTTTTGTACTGTTTGTTATTTTTCTGTATGAATTATTGCTTTATAATATTGTCTATTATTTTATTTGGACTTTTTGTGTGATTTGCTCCGGGACAGGAAAATAATATTTTTCCGGGCCTGGGAAATCTTATTTTAATTATTCGGAACTTGGGGATTTTACTAAACCCAATTGAATGATACGATTAGTAATCTTTTAATTTTTAGGATTTTACTATGAAATAAAATAATTTTATATTATTATAATATTATTTTATTAGTCAGTACAAATAAGCGGTAATGGACCCAGAAATATTTTGCAGGACCCACGTTTAGTAAAAACTTAATAGGATTAGTAGCTTAATTAAGCATCATTAGTGGTGGAACATTCAAGAGCATGTGACTAAGCTTAATGACAAGGCTTAATTAGTGACTAAGCTTAATGACAAGGCTAGGATTAACCAATGAGAGCAAAGCTTGGTGATCAAGTCTTAATCCTCACCATTCATCAATCCTAAGGCTGGGATGGAGCCAACCAAGTGGACACCTCCCTTGCCCTTGAAGTCCACGGCCATGCATCATTTGGAGGAGTAATTATCACTTAATTTCCTATCATTTTCTCTCTTCTCTCTCTTCCAAAAACATAAAACTCCATTGTTGTTTCCTTTGTGAAGCTTTCGGCCAAGCACTCTTATACACCATCCATCCACCCAAAATTTCTTCTAACCGACTTTTCTAAACCTAAACACAATTCTAAGAACATCTCTAGTTGAGAGTTCTTGCAAAATCCTTCATCTTGGGCTTGAAAATCTACTTGGGAGATTTTACCTAGAAGGTGAAATTTCTTGTTTTTCATTTCTAAATTCTTTTTCAAAGTTCTAAGCCATGATTGATCCATGGTTTAAGCTTTCTTTCATGATTATAACTTGTAGAATTTTTGTTTAAGCTTGATAGGTGTCTTGGAGGGTGAAAACCAAAACCCTAAGGTTGAGTGAAAGAGTTTTTGTCTTCATTTAAGGTAAGAGGAAGACTTAATCTTATCATCCTTGGGTGGTGGTAAGAAAATAGAAATTGTTTGTGATTGTAGAATCCATAAAGATTCATTTGTGTGTTTGTTAATAGCTTTCCTATTTGTGATTTGTATTAATATGCACGTCTACAAGCTTTAAAAATATTGTATGTGTTAGAAATGCATGTGTAAATAGTAGGATGTGAACAACATGTCAAGGATTGTATGAGTGTTCCAAAGAACACACCTCTAAGGCTCACGGCCTCAACCAAAAAGGAGAACCAAAATGTTCTCAACAATTTTCTAAAAGAGTGATTTAATTGACTTAGGTAAAAGAACAAAATGCAACATGATTTAGAAGAAGAAAAATGATCCAAAGATCAAATATTAAAGTTTTGACAAATTCGGCCAACATACCTAAGTTGAATATTTTGATTTCTAAAATTGTTTTTCAACAAAGGTTAGGTAATGATACTAAAAGGAATTTTAGTACAATGAGTTTTAAGGAATAAAAATGATTAGAACAAGTTTAAAAGTTAAAACCAATGATTTTAGTGGTTAAAAGTAAATACTGATAGCTTTTGTAAAATTTCTAACGTAGAGCTCATATTATATTTTGAAGCACGTTAGTAGTTTTCAAAAGTGTGATTAAATGGATATAATATAAATAAAAGGAATTTTTATGGAAAACTTAGAAAATCATTGTTAAACATTTTCTAAGCAAAATACCGTCAATTTTTACTAAAAATAGACAAATAAGATAGAAAAGATAGCAAATATAATTTATACAAGTATGAAAAATATTCTACGTAATTTAAAAGTACTAAATATTATTTTTGTTTATTTAAACAGTAATTTATAAGGAATTCGGACAAGAAAATAATTTAAAAATCTTACGCGATTGAGAAAACGTATTAAAAACTCTACGCGATTTTAAAAACAGTAAAATATATTTACGTAATTTAAAAGCGTTTTTAAAAGTGATGAGATTTTGAAAACGCGCTAAAATTTCTACGTGATTAACGAAAACAACAAATTTTTACTGTCGAGCCAAAGTGGTGGACCCGGACATGTTGTGAAACGGTACTGTCAGGTGGGACGTACTGTATATAAATAGTATTGTCAGGTGGGACGTACTATATTATATAAACAGTATTGCCAGGTAGGTGCGTACTGTATATATATGCGATTTGCCAGTGAGGGCATTTTCATAATTTTTGCCAATGAGGGCATATCTGGAATTTTATCATGCATTAAGTCATGCCAATTTTGGTGGATTGATTGATGAGGTGAATAACATTGTGTTGTCGGTGTGATAAGCTTAGTGTTGTTCAAATTTGAATGAACATGGAGACATTAGTGTGCATAATCCCATGTGGACAGTTGGTCGCTCCTCTGGGCCGTGGTAACTGGTAACACATTAATGGACTCGACACGCACTATACTTAATCAAGATCTTGTGAAATCTATTAGTGCAAGCTTATAGTGACACGACGTATGACATTGTGCTACACCACTATGCTTTTTCAGTGGGTTATAGACGCAATGTGAGACAGCGGAATAGTTATTGGGCGGTCGACGGTACTAATGGATGTTGCAGGTCGTTCACTCTGATGTCTGTATTTTTAGCTCCATGGAGTAGGTTTGAGTCACATTTCATATATTCATATTCTATACATTTTAATGTTATTTATCTGCACTATTTTATCCATCTGTATCATTTTATTTATTTGTACCATTTGATTCATCTATATCATTGTATGTTGTTAGAGTATTGAATTTCTGTATTATTTAATATTATGATTCATGTTATTATGGTATATTATATTGTATGAACTGTTATACCTGTTGTATTGTCGTTTTCTTATTTTACCATGTTTGTGGTGATATAGATTGTCTTACCTCTTTCTTGTATGTGTTATTTGTATATTTAAATTATGTGTTAAAGTGTTTGAGGAAGAAGAACAACCTCTTGAGTGTGAGTATCCTGAGGAGGAGGAAGATCAACAAGCCGAAGATCAGTTCTACGATCAAGAACCATCCGATCATCCATATCCTTTGGATTGATTGTGTGGATATGACGCTACCAGGATTCTTTGGATTCGTGCGACTGGAGTTTCACGGAGGCTCTGAAGCCTGGCGTCTGCGAGAGGATCGAGATTCGGTGACGTATGTAGGACGTCTGACGGTGACCATACGTACTGAGTTTGATGGAGTGCCGATCTTTTCTACTTTGCTGTATCTACATGTGGAGTTGCCGCTATCTCTTAGGCATCATTGGGGCGGTATGTTTGATGCGCCTAGTGAGATCAGCAGCGTATCGATTGCACGGACTGTGTCCGTAGAGGGTCGAGGCATCCTGGATATCTATCACCTGAAGTTTCATCTGAGAGTGATCCTTCAGAGGGCTAGATATTTATGATGTGTACTTGGGCGCGTCTGCGTTTGTATATATAAACCTTTTACTGCTTTGTTTACTGTTCTGTTTTAGTTTTAAATATAGGTAGTTGTACATTACTTGTATAATCTAAGATGAAACCATATGTATATTATGTGTGATGATAGTGTGCTTATTTTATGTTTTGTGTTATTTTATCTCGTAATATTCTGTTTAATCGGAAAAATTTTACAACCCGTATTATTATATAATAAATGTTTTACAACTTGGGTAGATTTTATTTATCTTTCTTTTATTTTATTTATATATGTGACATCCCCACAAGGGTGTTACATTAGTTGGTATCAGAGCCCAAGTTAGAGTCTTTTGGGGTTGTGGTTGGGTCTGTTTTTGTTTGTGCTGTGTGATTCTCTGTGATTTACTTTCGAAAGGATGTATCTAACTCTACTTGTTATGTTTGAAGAAAGAAGATGTCTGGTAGAGGACGAGGACGTGCGAACGTAAATCGAGAAGTGGATCCAATGATTGCGACTGCTGAAGCTATGCAACGAATGGCTGAGGTGATTACTCAGTAGAATCTGAGAGTAGCTCAATAGCAAGATGCTACTGTTGATGCCCTAAATTTATCTGAATTTAGGCGTATCAATCCGCCGCAGTTTAGAGGTGAGGTTGATCCTGAGAAGGCGAGTCAATGGATACAAGACTTGGAGAGAATCTTTGAAGGAAAGAGATGCTCTGACGAGAAGAAGGTGACATATGCAGCCTTTATGTTAAGGGGAGACGGAGAACATTGGTGGAGAGGAACCTGCCGGTTATTACAGGCTGAAGGAACAGAAATTACATGGGAAGTATTTTCTGATGTTTTTCTGGAGAAGTATTTTCCTGCGAGTGCTAGACATGCCAAGGAGATAGAATTTCTTGGTTTACGTCAGGGTAACATGACGGTGAATTCTCAATTCTCAGATTATGCTCAAACTCGACCGGATGATGCGTGGAGATGTCGGAAGTTTGAATCGGGGTTGAGAGTGGAACTGAAGCGAGGGGTGATATCCTTGAGAATGAATTAGTTTCATGCTTTAGTTGATGCTTGTGCACGACTCGAGGAGTTGGAGCCGTCACGAGATCAGAGGAATCGTAGCTTTGGACCAACAAGGTTTCAGAGAGATGGTGGCAGTAATACTAATCGGTTTCAGCATAAGCCGTATTCTAGACCACCAAGGAGTCAACCTCAACGATCACCAGTTGGGGGAAGTGCAAGTGGTAGTGGAGCTAGATAGAGAATGACGTTTACGCCAACATGTTTTAAGTGTTGAAAGAAGGGTCATCTTTCTAGTGAATGCCCTATCAGAGGAACAGTTTGTTTTAATTGCAAATAGCCTGGGCATGTATCTAGAGATTGTACTCAGCTAGAGAGAAAGCCAGCTGTGAGAAATGTTCGTGCTACTCAGCCAAGGTCAGGAAGTGTTCAACCGAGATCTGGAGGACGAGTGTATACTATGACTGGAACGAAAATTTCTCAATCTGATGATCTTATTCAGGAAGAAGGTGTCATTGGAGGTAATCTTCTGACTATGTTATATGATTCTGGTGCAACACATTCATTTATTGCATATGATTGTGTGGAAAGATTGAAGTTACCTGTGTCTTCTCTGAATGTTAAATTGAGTGTTTCTACGCCAACTGCTAAACCTGTAATTACGTCTAAGATATGTTTGGATTGTCCTGTGGTTATCAAGGACCGTACGTTTTCGGTCAACTTGATTTGTTTGCCTCTTGTTGAGATAGATGTGATATTAGGGATGGACTGGTTATCTTCTAACCATATCCTTATAGATTGTGCAAGCAAAATCATAGTTTTTCCTAAGGAAGAAAAATCTGGATTCTTGACTGCTGTTAAAGTCAAGTCATTGTTAAGAGAGGGAGCACAAGGATATATGGTATTGTCTTCTCTAGAAGTCAAGAATGAGAAAGATGTGAATACTATTCCTGTTGTCAATGAATTTTCAGAGATTTTACCTGATGACGTACCTGGATTGCCACCTGAAAGAGAGATCGAGTTTTCAATTGATTTAGTACCGGGAACAGCTCCTATCTCAATTGCACCGTACCGAATGTCACCAGCAGAGTTGGTGGAGCTAAAACAACAATTGGTGAATTTGTTGGAGAAACAGTTTGTGCGACCTAGTGTTTCACCATGGGGAGCACCAATGCTTTTGGTCAAGAAGAAAGATGGAACATCTCGACTTTGCGTGGATTATCGTCAGCTGAACAAGGTGACTATCAAGAATAAATATCCGCTTCCAAGAATTGACGATTTGATGGATCAGTTGAAGGGAACAGTGGTATTCTCTAAGATAGATCTGAGATCGTGTTAAAGGGGAGGATATACCCAAAACAGCTTTTCGAACTCGTTATGGACATTATGAGTATCAGGTAATGCCATTCGGGGTGACGAATGCTCCTGCCATATTTATGGACTATATGAACAGGATTTTTCATCCGTATCTAGACAGATTTGTCATTGTTTTTATCAACGACATTCTGATCTATTCTCAATCTAAGGAAAGCATCTTTGAACATCTCGGTATTGTTCTTGATTTTGAAGGAAAAGCATGTGTATGCGAAATTGGCGAAGTGTGAGTTCTGGTTGGAGGAAGTCCAATTTCTAGGTCACGTGATTTCGAAAGAAGATATTGCGGTAGACCCATCGAAAGTAGGAGACCGTTTTACAAATGGGAGAGGCCTAAGAATGTGACATAAGTTTGAAATTTTGTTGGACTTGTTTGGATATTATCGGAGGTTTATCGAAGGTTTTTCTAAGATTCTTTGGACCGCTTACGCAGCTCACGAGGAAAAGTCAAGCTTTTGAGTGGACGGAAGAACGTGAAGCCAGTTTCCAAGAATTGAAGAGGAGGTTAACAACTGCACCAGTGTTGATTTTGCCAGATTCTAAGGGAACTTTTGATGTGTATTGTGACGCTTCTTACCAAGGGTTAGGATGCGTGTTGATGCAAAATCGGAATGTTGTGGCGTATGCTTCTCGATAGTTGAAGGTTCATGAGAGGAATTATCCAACACACGATTTGGAATTGGCCGCGGTGGTTTTTGCTCTGAAAGTGTGGAGACATTTTCTGTATGGAGCGATGTTCAATGTCTTTAGTGATCACAAGAGTCTAAAGTACTTGTTTGATCAGAAAGAATTGAATATAAGGCAGAGGCGATGGTTGGAATTCTTAAAGGATTATGATTTTCAACTCCAATACCATCCAGGGAAAGCTAATATGGTAGCTGATGCCTTAAGTAGAAAGGTGCTTAGTGTTTCGGCAATGATGATAAATGAGGAAGAATTGATTAACAAATTCCGAGATCTATGGTTGTCAGTGGAGTTTCTTCCTGAAAGAGTTCGCCTATGTAAGGTCGTGATCATAAATGAATTTCTCGATGTAGTCCGAGATAAACAAAAGGAAGACGTGTTTTTACAAAATGAGAGGGAATTGTTAAACCAAGGTCATAAGGCGACAGTAGAGGAAGGAGTAGATGAAATCTTAAGGTTTAAGGGAAGAATCTGTATGCCTGATGATTTTGAATTGAAGAAGGGGATCCTAGATGAAGCTCATACTAGTAATTTGAGTTTACATCCAGGGATGACCAAGATGTACCAAGACTTGAAAAGGTTGTTTTGGTGGCCAAGGATGAAAAGAGACGCAGCAGAATATGTGGAGTCTTGTCTGGTTTGTCAGAAGGCGAAAGTTGAACATCAGAGACCCGCTGGTATGTTGCAACCGTTAGCTATTCCAGAGTGGAAGTGGGATAGTATCTCTATGGATTTCGTTATGGGATTACCGAAGACGAGGAAAGGTCATGATTCGATATGGATTATAGTCGATAGGCTTACAAAGTCGGCTCATTTCTTGCCAATTAATATTAAATATTCGTTGGAAAGATTAACCCAGTTGTACATCAGTGAGATTGTGAAGTTACATGGTGTGCCTACATGTATAGTTTCTGATAGAGATCCGAGGTTTACGTCGAGATTCTGGCGGAGTTTACAAGAAGCAATGGGAACTAAGTTGCGGTTGAGTTCAGCTTATCATCCGCAAACTGATGGTCAAACAGAGAGAACTATACAGTCTTTGGAAGATCTGTTGCGAGCTTGTGTTTTGGAGCAACAAGGAAGTTGGGATGAATTTTTATCTTTAATAGAATTCACCTACAACAATAGTTTTCACGCAAGTATAGGGATGGCACCCTATGAGGCGTTGTATGGAAGGCATTGTCGAACACCTTTTTGCTGGTATCAAGATGGGGAGAGTATGGCTATTGGACCAGATCTTGTACAACAGACTACGGAGAAGGTAAAGATGATACAAGAGAAGATGAAAACGATGCAAAGCGGCGTATGAAGAGTTATGCGGATAAACGAAGAAGACCTCTTGAATTTGAGGAGGGTGAGCATGTATTTCTAAGAGTGACTCCTACGACCGGTGTCAGAAGAGTTATCAAATCTAAGAAGCTTACTCCTAAGTTCATTGGACCGTATCAGATTATCCGACGTATAGGTCTTGTAGCGTATCAGATTGCTTTGCCGCCTTTTCTATCCAATCTGTATGATGTATTTCATGTATCCCAATTAAGAAAGTATATTCCGGATCCGATGCATGTTATACAACTAGACGAGGTACAACTGAAAGAGAATCTGACTTATGAGACTTTACCTGTCAGAATAGAGGATAGAAAGGTAAAGTAACTTTGGGGGAAGATGATCGAGTTGGTGAAGGTCATATGGAACGATGTGACGGGTGATGCTACCTGGGAACTGGAAGGCAAATTGAGGGAGCAATATCCTTATTTGTTCTGAGATATAACAAATTTCGAGGACGAAATTTTTGTTTGTTAGGGAGAGTTGTAACACCCTAAACTTTTGGGGTATTACCGTTGAGTCCCGAATGTACTGTTTGATGTTTTTCAACTTTAGGATAAATGACGGTTATGTCTTTTTTGTACTGTTTGTTGTTTTTCTGTATGAATTACTGCTTTATAATACTGTCTGTTATTTTATTTGGACTTTTTGTGTGATTTGCTCCGGGACAAGAAAATAATATTTTTCCGGGCCGGAAAAATCTTATTATAATTATTCGGAGCTGGGGGATCTTACTAAACCCAATTCTGAATGATACGGTTAGTAATCTTTTAATTTTTAGGATTTTACTGTGAAATAAAATAATTTTATATTATTATAATATTATTTTATTAGTCAGTACAAATAAGCGGTAATGGACCTAGAAATGTTTTGCGGAACCCACGTTTAGTAAAAGCTTAATAGGATTAGTAGCTTAATTAAGCATCATTAGTGGTGGAACATTCAAGAGCATGTGACTAAGCTTAATGACTAGGCTTAATTAGTGACTAAGCATGATGACAAGGCTTAATGACAAGGCTAGGATTAACCAATGAGAGCAAAGCTTGGTGATCAAGTCTTAATCCTCACCATTCATCAATCCTAAGGCTGGGATGGAGCCAACCAAGTGGACACCTCCCTTGCCCTTGAAGTCCACGGCCATGCATCATTTGGAGGAGTAATTATCACTTAATTTCCTATCATTTTCTCTCTTCTCTCTCTTCCAAAAACATAAAACTCCATTGTTGTTTCCTTTGTGAAGCTTTCGGCCAAGCACTCTTATACACCATCCATCCACCCAAAATTTCTTCTAACCGACTTTTCTAAACCTAAACACAATTCTAAGAACATCTCTAGTTGAGAGTTCTTGCAAAATCCTTCATCTTGGGCTTGAAAATCTACTTGGGAGATTTTACCTAGAAGGTGAAATTTCTTGTTTTTCATTTCTAAATTCTTTTTCAAAGTTCTAAGCCATGATTGATCCATGGTTTAAGCTTTCTTTCATGATTATAACTTGTAGAATTTTTGTTTAAGCTTGATAGGTGTCTTGGAGGGTGAAAACCAAAACCCTAAGGTTGAGTGAAAGAGTTTTTGTCTTCATTTAAGGTAAGAGGAAGACTTAATCTTATCATCCTTGGGTGGTGGTAAGAAAATAGAAATTGTTTGTGATTGTAGAATCCATAAGGATTCATTTGTGTGTTTGTTAATAGCTTTCCTATTTGTGATTTGTATTAATATGCACGTCTACAAGCTTTAAAAATATTGTATGTGTTAGAAATGCATGTGTAAATAGTAGGATGTGAACAACATGTCAAGGATTGTATGAGTGTTCCAAAGAACACACCTCTAAGGCTCACGGCCTCAACCAAAAAGGAGAACCAAAATGTTCTCAACAATTTTCTAAAAGAGTGATTTAATTGACTTAGGTAAACGAACAAAATGCAACATGATTTAGAAGAAGAAAAATGATCCAAAGATCAAATATTAAAGTTTTGACAAATTCGGCCAACATACCTAAGTTGAATATTTTGATTTCTAAAATTGTTTTTCAACAAAGGTTAGGTAATGATACTAAAAGGAATTTTAGTACAATGAGTTTTAAGGAATAAAAATGATTAGAACAAGTTTAAAAAGTTAAAACCAATGATTTTAGTGGTTAAAAGTAAATACAGTAGCTTTTGTAAAATTTCTAATGTAGAGCTCATATTATATTTTGAAAGCACGTTAGTAGTTTTCAAAAGTGTGATTAAATGGATATAATATAAATAAAAGGAATTTTTATGGAAAACTTAGAAAATCGTTGTTATACATTTTCTAAGCAAAATCTTGTCAATTTTTGCTAAAAGCAGACAAATAAGATAGAAAAGATAGCAAATATAATTTATACGGTATAAAAAATATTCTACATAATTTAAAAGTAGTAAATATTATTTCTGTTTATTTAAACAGTAATTTTTAAGGAATTCAGACAAGAAAATAATTTAAAAACTTTACGCGATTGAGAAAACGTATTAAAAACTCTACGCGATTTTAAAAATAGTAAAATATATTTACGCGATTTAAAAACGTTTGTAAAAGCGACGAGATTTTGAAAACGCAATAAAATTTCTATGCGATTAACGAAAACAGCAAATTTTTACTGTCAGGCCAAAGTGGTGGACCCAGACAGGTTGTGAAACGATACTATCAGGTGGGACGTACTGTATATAAATACTATTGTCAGGTGGGACGTACTATATTATATAAACAGTATTGCCAGGTGGGTGCGTACTGTATATATATGCGATTTGCCAGTGAGGGCATTTTCATAATTTTTGCCAGTGAGGGCATATCTGGAATTTTATCATGCATTGAGTCATGCCAATTTTGGTGGATTGATTGATGAGGTGAATAACATCGTGTTGTTGGTGTGATAAGCTTAGTGTTGTTCAAATTTGAATGAACATGGAGACATTAGTGTGCATAATCCCATATATGGACAGTTAGTCGCTCCTCTGGGCCGTGGTAACTGGTAACACACTAATGGACTCGACACGCACTATACTTAATCAAGATCTTGTGAAATCTATTAGTGCAAGCCTGTAGTGACACGACGTATGACAGTGTGCTACGCCACTATGCTTTTTCAGTGGGCTATAGACGCAACGTGAGACAGTGGAATAGTTATTGGGCGGTCGACGGTACTAATGGATTTTGTGGGTCGTTCACTCTGATGTCTGTATTTTTAGCTCCATGGAGTAAGGTTGAGTCACATTTCATATATTCATATTCTATACATTTTAATGTTATTTATCTGCACTATTTTATCCATCTGTATCATTTTATTTATCTGTACCATTTGATTCATCTATATCATTGTATGTTGTTAGAGTATTGAATTTCTGTATTATTTAATATTATGATTCATGTTATTATGGTATATTATATTGTATAAACTGTTATACCTGTTGTATTGTCGTTTTCTTATTTTACCATGTTTGTGGTGATATAGATTGTCTTACCTCTTTCTTGTATGTGTTATTTGTATATTTAAATTATGTGTTAAAGAGTTTGAGGAAGAAGAACAACCTCTTGAGTGTGAGTATCCTGAGGAGGAGGAAGATCAACAAGCCGAAGATCAGTTCTACGATCAAGAACCATCCGATCATCCATATCCTTTGGATTGATTGTGTGGATATGACGCTACCAAGATTCTTTGGATTCGTGCGACTGGAGTTTCATGGTGGCTCTGAAGCCTGGCGTTTGCGAGAGGATCGAGATTCGGTGACGTATGTAGGACGTCTGACGGTGACCATACGTACTGAGTTTGATGGAGTGCCGATCTTTTCTACTTTGCTGTATCTACATGTGGAGTTGCCGCTATCTCTTAGGCGTCATTGGGGCGGTATATTTGATGCGCCTAGTGAGATCAGCAGCGTATCGACTGCACGGACCGTGTCCGTAGAGGGTCAAGGCATCCTGGATATCTATCACCTGAAGTTTCATCTGAGAGTGATCCTTCAGAGGGCTAGATATTTATGATGTGTACTTGAGCGCGTCTGCGTTTGTATATATAAACCTTTTACTGCTTTGTTTACTATTCTGTTTTAGTTTTAAATGTAGGTAGTTGTACATTACTTGTATAATCTAAGATGAAACCATATATATATTATGTGTGATGATAGTATACTTATTTTATGTTCTGTGTTATTTTATCTTGTAATATTCTGTTTAATCGGAAAAATTTTACAACCCGTATTATTATAGAATAAATGTTTTACAACTTGGGTAGATTTTATTTATCTTTCTTTTATTTTATTTATATATGTGACATCCCCACAAGGGTGTTACAATATTCAATCTATTCATCAATAGGCTCAAAATCTCACAAGGCATATATCTATCATTCTCAATCTATCAATTCAACATCCATAACTAAGCAAGTGAATTTTAAGATAGAAAACAATTTATTCAACCATGCTATGATCCCTAAATTTTAATTGCTTTATAAGATGTAAGAATTCATTCACTTGAATCAGTCAAAGGAAATCAAACGATAAAACTTTGTTGCTTCCACAAATCATCACAGAATAGTTACTTCCCCAATCTAGATGCGTCTCAGGAGTAATTTACTTCAAAAGTAAAATTACTCCTTATTCTGTCATCCCTAATTGGTTTTGTTGTAGGTTTCTGACAGTCATATCACTAAATATACTTCCCAATTTAGATGCGTATCAGGAGTAAAATTACTCTTTACGTTGCTATCACTCATTGGTTTAGTAAGTTCATGATAATCATATCATACTTCTAAAATTTTTTTTAGGTCAATCCTTCCCCCTAACCAGATCACAACATTGTCCTCAATGTTAACATATAGATGAGTAAATGATAGAAGATATTACTTATTGCGGTAATTACTGAAAAGAGAAATTTGACACAAATTTAAATAGAAACAAAGTATGGTAAATAAAACCAAAGGTAAAGAAAAGTTATAGATGAAGTGTTAGATCTGGCGTGCGTTTCATGTTGCTTCCCTCACTACTTCCTTCTGACTAATCTATCTGAGCTTTATTTTTTTTTTGTTTTTTTTTGTTTTTTGTTTTAACTTCAAGAAAACCATCAGGGTAAAGAAGTCTAGAAACCCCTGAAAGACCCTGCTCAAAGGATCATCTGTCCAAAATCAAAATACAATAAAATCATATAAAGATAAAAGAAATATAACAAATGATGACATACCTTTATGTACAGTTTTCATGGCGTATCTTTATACTGCGCGTCATGAGTGTAGTAGTGGTATATCTTTGAGTTGCGTGTCACCGGTGCAATATAAGAACTCCACAAGGATTCCCGAACTGGCAACATGATTCTTTGAGTCCTTTTTGTACCGCTTATAGAATAACAACCCTCTATATTCCTGCAAACCTAATTAAAGGCCTGTATTCTACGAAGATGGTACCTGACTGCAACCAGTCAGAACTCGCCATAGAGGCCTACTAATTAAAGTAGGTATACAACTTAGATGTGCACTGTAAAGACGGGATGCTTCTATCTACCCATCATCTCAGCTTGCCTAAAAGGTAAACTTGTAGGACACTGAGAACGACTCTCTACAGAGCATGACACATGAACCTTATTTACATACTGGTGTGTGAAGGTCTCCTTCTGAGTTTATGAAAAGACAAACATCTACCCCGGGCTCCTAATGTAATTAAAGACCAAGTACAACCGAAGTTTCGCCATCCTTTTCTCATTTTTGTCTCTTTTTTTTAACCTTGTTTTTTTCTTTTTCTTTTTTTTTTGAAGAAGATAATATGTACATCTTGTTGTGGTTGTGGCTCACATCTTCTTCTAGTTTTACATCCAGTAACAGCTTAAACGCCTTCTATAAGTCGAGGATAAGATTCCTATCCAATTTTCTTATAAATTGGCAAACAGGGTCTTTTAAAGTCAGATTCCTAAGACTATGACATTTTTGTTCATCCTTGAAGAGATTCCACAAGTTAAGAAGTTCACGATGCACAAATTCACAAGAATGCATCTCAAGAGTCAATAAGATATCATCTAATAACTCCTTACTCAGTCCATTCTTAATAAAAAATATTTTATTTTCTCAATTTGGGGAAACTATTCCCATAGAACGGCATCGCTTGTTACAATTCTACCGTGCATATTTGTGACAGACTTATAACCTTTTTGCTCTTCTCCTTTTAGAATACGAACTTCTACCAAGACCTGGCATATATGAGTCAAATGAAATTGAAGACTCACCTGCTAGATAGACCTTTGTTTCAGCTATCCATCGTACATCTTTCGACATGCCCTTGTGCATTATCAGTCTTAATCTTTCACATCTAGCTTTGTAGATTTTTGTCATAGCATTTTGAGAGAGGGAAGGAAAATGTTTTCTTAAATTTGAGAGAATGACATCCATTTTAAAGGAGAAGGATTCAGTTATTACGGAAAACTGAAAACAAATCGACTCAAGAGTAACGAAGTACCGTTATCCGCCACTTAATCAGGAATACAAAGAACTGCAAAAAGAAGACAACAAAATTAGAATAAATTCTATTCATAATAGGGATTAGAAAGAGAGATGAATTCTACCTGAACTTGGTTTTCCAGAAATGGTTTGAGACTTTGTCCATTAACTTTAAACACATTACTATTCCTAGGATTCTCAATGTCTATGGCCCCATGAGGATACACATGTTTGACAACAAAAGGACCACTTCACCTAGATCTCAATTTGCTAGGGAATAGGTGCAAATGAGAATTATAAAGTAGAACTTTTTGACCAATTTCAAAAGATTTTCTCAAAATTGACTTGTCATGAAAAGCTTTTGCTCTAGCTTTATAAATCTTTGAGTTTTCATATACATCATTTCTCAATTCCTCAAGTTCATTTAATTGCAATTTGCGTATCTTGCAAGCATCATCAAGGTTTAGGTTGAAAGCTTTAATGACCCAAAATGCTTTATGTTCCAATTCTACATGCAAGTGATAAGGTTTTCCATAGACTAACCGATAGGGTGACATGCCCAAGGATGTTTTGAAAGTAGTACGATAAGCCCAAAGTGCCTCGTTTAGTCTTAAAGACTAATTTTTATGATTTGGGTTAACCATTTTTTTCAAAATTTGTTTAATCTCCCTATTTGCCAATTCAACTTGTCCATTTGTCTGAGGGTGATAAGGGGTGGCAATTTTGTGTATAATACCATATTTCTTTATTAAATATTCAAATAGTTTATTGTAAAAATGTGTTCCTGCATCACTGATAATAGCTCGAGGGATTCCAAATCAACACAAGATATTTTCTTTTAAAATTTTGAGAACAGTTTTATGATCATTGTGTCGGCATGGAATCACCTCAATCCATTTTGAGACATAATCAACTGCAACCAAAATATACACAAATCCAAATGAGGATGGAAATGGGCCCATGAAATCAATTCCCCAACAATAAAAAATTTCAATGACAAGGATAGGGTTTAGAGGCATCATGTTTCTTTTAGAAATTGAGCCCTTTTTTTTGACAATTTTCACAACTTTTGTAAAATATATAGTAGTCCTTAAATAAAGTGGGCTAGTAAAATCCACACTGTAAGATTTTTACAGCTATTTTCTTTGAAGAAAAGTGACCTTCACATGCTTCTGAGTGACAAAATTTAATGACACTACCTACCTCACTGTCGGACACACATCTCCGAAAGATTTCGTCAGGACAATATTTGAACAAGTATGAGTCATCCCAATAAAAATTTTTCACCTCTGTAAAAATTTCCTTCTATCTTGGTGCATCCATTAAGGTGACATCTTTCCTGTTACAAGAAAGTTGATTATGTTAGTAAACCAAGGCATGGAATTGATAGAAAATAAAAATTCATCGAGAAAAGAATTATTGATAGGTGTGTTATAAAAAAGTGAGCCTATTGTAAGTCTAGACAAATGATATGTGATAACATTTTCAGCTCATTTCTTATCCTTTATTGTGATATTGAATTCTTGAAGCAAAAAGATCCACCGTATCAATCTTGGTTTGACATCTTGCTTAAACATCAAATATCTAATAGTAGCATGATGAAAATCACAATAGAAGAACTAATTAAATAATATCAAAATTTATCTAGTGCAAATATTATAACAAGTAGTTCTTTTTTAGTAGTGGTGTAATTCATTTATGCACTATTTAAAGTTCTACTTGCATAACAAATCATATGAGGCTTACCTTCCTATCTTTGGCCTAAAATAGCGCCCACAGCAAAATCACTAGCATTACACATAAACTCAAAAGGCAAAGACCAGTCAGGGGATTGCATGATAGGAGTAGATGTTAGAAGACTAATTAATTTTTCAAAAGATTTTTTACATTCTTGAGTCCAATCAACTGATACATCTTTCAACAGAAGATCACATAATGGTCTAGATATGACACTAAAGTCTTTAATGAATCTTTTGTAAAATCTTGCATGTCCTAAAAAAGAATGAACTTCTCTGACTGTTTTTGGGGGAAGGCAAATGGGCAATTAATTCAACTTTGGCCTTATTAACTTCAATTCCTTTAGAAGATATCACATGACCTAACACTATTCCTAAGGTAACCATGTAATGACATTTTTCCCAGTTTAGCACAAATCCTTTTTCTTCGCATCTTTTAAGAACTTTTTCCAAATTATCAAGATAATTTTCAAATGAATTTCCAAAAACTATCAGGTCATCCTTGAAAACCTCTGAATAATGCTCAATAATGTCACTAAAAATACTTAGCATGCATATTTGGAATGTTGCCGGAGCATTACAAAGGTCAAAAGGCATTCTTCTATATGCAAAAGTACCAAAAGGACATGTAAAAGTGATTTTTTCTTGATCCTCCAATGCAATTGGTATTTGATTATAACCCGAATAACCATCAAGAAAACAATAGTATAGATGTCCCGCTACCCTTTCCAGAATTTGATCAAAAAATGGCAAGGGGAAATGATCTTTCCTAGTAGCAACATTTAATTTTCTATAATCAATACACATACACCAACAGGATGAGACTCGCGTAGGTAATAATTCACTTTTTTCATTTTCAACCACTATTTTTCCAGATTTCTTAGGCACAACTTGTGTAGGGCTCATCCACTGGCTATCAGAGATAGGATAGATAATTCCAACATCAAGCAATTTAAGAACTTCATCTCTAACTACCTCTTTCATGTGTGGATTTAATCTTCTTTGAGGTTATTGAGATGTTTTAGCATTATCCTCTAAATGTATTCTATGTGTACAATTAATAGATTAATGCCTTTTATGTCCTTTAATGTCAATCCAATGCACTTTTATGCCTTTTAAGTACTTCTATTAACATACCACCTTGTTCTTCACTAAGGACGATGAAATTACCACTAGAAAGCTTTGCTCTTCTCCAAAAAATGTGTACTTCAACCCAACAGGTAATGACTTTAGTTCCAGTGTGGGTACTTCTTCATGGGTATTATCATTCTTGGGTTTTAGCTTTTCAAATCTTGGCTTCCATCTGTTGTACTCCATTACCTATGTACAATGAAGCAAAGAACATATTTTAGAGATATCACCATCTAATTGCATGCCTGAATCAAGTGAATTGAATAAATAAATTTCTAATGGGCCAAAAGAACTCCTTGTTTGAAGATGATAATCTACGATGGCTTTAATCCCTTCAACTTCCTCCTTTTCATCAAGGACTTCTTATGGTTGCTTGCACATGTTAAAAACATTGAGTCCCAGTGTCATATTTCCAAATGTTAGCTTCACTACTCCATTTCTGCAATTTATCAAAGCATTAGATGTTGCTAAAAATGGACGGCCTAAACTAACAGGAATTGACTTGCAACTATTAACCATAGGTTCAATATCAAAGACAATAAAATTCACAGGATATATGAATTTATGAACTTGTACCAACACATCTTCTACTATTCCTCTTGGAATTTTAATTTATCTATCGACAAGTAGAAGAGTTACAAAAGTTAGTTTTAACTCACCTAAGTTGATTTATTGATAAATTGAATATGTAAACAAATTGACACAAGCACCAAGATCAAGTAAAGCTTTTTCAATTTTATGTTCTCCAATAATGCATGAAACTATAGGATAACCAGGGTCTTTATATTTCAACGCATTATTGTTCTGAATAATGGAGCTGACCTATTTAGCAAAAAAGGCTTTCTTTTTCACATTTAGTTTTCTTTTAACAGTGCACAAGTCCTTCAAATATTTGGCATAAGATGAAATCTATTTGATAGCATCTAACAAAGGAATATTGACCTTCACTTGTTTTAAAATTTTAAAAATTTCAGTGTTGTGTTTCAATTTTCATGAATTGTTTAATGCTTGAGGAAATGAGGGTGCAAGCGAAAGTTTGGTCTCTTTTTGGTCAACTTCTTCATTTTCTTGAGGGATTGGTTCATCATCTCTTTCACAAGGTTTGAGAATTTATTTTTCAACAACCTTTCAACTCTTAAGAGTTATCTCTGACTTGACTTGATTCCTTTGTTAGTTTTTTGAACTACCATCATTTAGACTGTACTGACCCTTGGAATTTGGTTGAGGTTGAGAAGGAAATTTTCCTTTCTTGTGAATGGTGAGTACAAAAGAAAGTTTAGCAAGAGTTTCTTTTATGTCAATCATGGTTTGATTGTTTTGTCTATTAATGGCCTCTTACTTTTCTATGAATGCATGCGGTGTTTCTTCAACGTTTTCTCTATACGGTGGGACATAAGGTGCATATCCTTGAGAATTTTGAGAGTTCTGTTGTGCCTGAGGAGGTGGTGGTTGCACGAATTGGGACTGATTATTATTCTTTCAGCTGAAGTTCAGGTGATTTCTCTATCCTGGATTGTATTAATCTGAAAAAGAAAAAGTAAATGGTATTTTAAAATTATTCATTACATTTACTTGCTCATGTACAACTTCTTTCAAAACAAGAATCTTAGGACATTCATGTGTTGAGTGTCATAAGTCATCACAAATGTCACAAATTTCTTCATTTTACACATATTTGATTTCTTTTGCTTTTCCTAATTCCATGGCTTCAACCTTTCTAGCCAAACTAGCAAACTTAACATTTAGATCTTCTTCTTGACTAAGGTGATATTTTCCTTTATTAGCACTTTCAAGGTTAGATGTAATTGAATTTTTAGAAATATTAGTACCATGTCAAGATTGAGAATTTTCAACTAACTAGTTTAAATAGTTTAAAGCTTCATCAGGTTCTTTATCAAGAAACTCACAATTGCATATTGCTTCCACAAATTGTTTGATTTCAAGTGTTAACCTTCATAAAAGAAGCTTATAGTGCATAATTTTTTAAAACTATGATGTGGGCAAGAATTTAACAAATTTTTAAACCATTCTCAACATTGAAAATATGCTTCATTTGAATTTTGGGAAAAATTTTGGATTTGTCTTTGCATAGCATTGATTTTATGTGTTGAAAAAAATTTCTTTAAGAACTCACCTTGCATTTCTTGCTATGTGCCAATTGATCTTGGTTTCAAAGTGTTAAGCCAAGTTTTTGCTTTATCTTTTAAAGAAAAAGAAAACAATTTAAGCTTAACAATATCTCCAGTACAATTTTGGTTATTGAAAGCAATACATACTTTCAGATTCTAAACCATGAAAATTATGAAGTAAAGAAATCATACCTGGCTTAAATCTAAAATTATTGGCATTGAGTGGAAAGATAAAGCATGATGGACTAGAATTTCGAGGTAGTTGCAAATATTCACGCATGGTTCGCAACGGTTGATTTTCATGTTCATCATGTACATTTTCATTTTCAGCCATTGCGTCAATTGTGTGTGATTATGATTCAAACAAATCAATATATAAAGTACCAGGATTAATTTTAACTAAACAACCAGAATTTGAATCACGATACCAATTAAGCATAAATAAATAACTTAAAATAGAAAAAATAATGTACAAGTTGGTGGTTTACACCAGCCATTAAAATCTTAACAATAAATAAATGACATAAATAAAAAAAAAGTAATGTACAAGTTAGTAAGTCGAAAGCAAAAATAAATGACAATAGTAAATAAGTCAGAAAGAAAAAATAAAATGACATAAATAAAAAAGTTAGTAAGCATAAATAAATGACATAAATAAATAAGTTAGTGAGTAAGTCAGTAAGTTAGAAAATTAGTAGGTTAGTAAGTTAGTAGGTTAGTAAATTAGAAAGTTAGAAAGAAACCGAAGGACCAGCAAGCCGATCTTTCACTCCAGTGAAAGAGAAGAGAGAAAAGATTTTATTAAAGATAAAGAACCTCAATAAATTAAAATTTCAAATCAAGTCCCTGGCAACGATGCCAAAAACTTAATGCGGATTAAAGGATGCAAACTCAAGTGCAGGTTGTCTCAAGTAATAAATTTCTAGAGAGTCCAAGGTCGATCCACAAGGAATTGATGAAGAAAAATTCTTTAAGGTAAGGAAAGACTCTAACACAATAATAAATATAATAAAACTTGTTCACAATTAAATTAAAGAACTTGCTTGGGCTAGGAGATCCACTTTTGGTAATAAATTAAGGATAAAATTAATTTTTTTTATAACTCAATTGAAATCCACGCACAACAGAGGTTTCAATCGAAAAATAAAACTTTCAAAGTTCATTTAGAATTATATACGTAGTTATATTTTGGTTCGTTTAATTATTTACTAACACTAACACTTGTAAATGAGTTCAAGCATTTATTGTGCCAAACCACTTGTCTACAATGAATCAAGAACTCCACTTTACAAGGAGAAATTATTTACCAACACCAACAATTGTAAATACGTTCAAGCATTCATTATGCCAAACCACTTGTCTACAATGAATCAAGAACTCCACTTTACAAGGAGGGTTTCTAAATTGATTGGAAACAAAATACAATATATATAATGACCACTTGATAACATATCATTTAAACACAAGAAAGAAATTAATCTAACCTTATTTTATTACCAAAAGCTTCACCCCTTCACTCAAGCAAGATGAAGATTAGTTACCCATGAGCAAGAAAAAAGAAAGAGAGAAGAAGATGATGATGATCATAACTTCTATTTATAACAAAAGAAAATTACAATAAGTAAATAATATAATAACATGATCTTGATCTAAAACCAAGATTACCCTAATAGGTAGCCAAGGCTATCTTTTATAGAGCATCACAAGCAAAAGATGACAATGAGTGAGTGGATAATTAAAGAGTGGGTGGATGATTAAGTGGATGATTGAGGAGTAGGTGGATGACTGCAAAAAATGTTTGTATTCACTTGCACAAAATAATTTGGTGCAAAACTCATGCTTGCCGACAGAATCTCAGAAAGTGGCCTTCATGAAAGTTGTAGGCCTTTGTTTTGGCTATCAAATGCTTGCTTGAACCATCCAATTTGGCCTCCTACAACTTAAGATTTGACTAAATCATTGCAACTACTCAGGCTCAATTTTAGCTCATCTATTCTGACTTGCAAGCCCAATATGACCTTGTAGACCTTAGAATCTCGAAAAGTGTTCTGAATGAAAGTTGTAGATTTGGGTCATAACTATCAACCATCAAAATTTCAGCCCATTATCATTCCTACAGCCCGAGGTATGACCTAATGAGTACACAGAGGTCAAGTTGTTAGGATCAACACTCTAGTTCTTGCTTTCTTGCTTTAATTCCAATTTGAGTTATCCAAGCTTTTGATATGGCTCTTGAAGTCTTCATGAAAGTTGTAGGGAATTGTCTTACCTTTCCTACAGGACCAAAATCATATAAATCAGGCATATATAACTCAAATTATAGCCAATTTACTAAACATTGTCGAAGAGATAAATTAAGGCTAATTCATGCAATAATTCTTTCAATGATCCAATTAGGTCCAATATCATAGAATATGACAAAATTAACTTAATTAAGCCTAATTGAACCTTAAGAAGCCCAGTGAGAGGGTTATAAAATGTATAAAATATATTGTTATCATTAATTACAACTTGGGCAGAAGTATGTACTAAATTTCTGAATAAATATTTCTCCTCTGCCAAGATTACAGAGATGGTGAATGATATTACATCATTTACTCAGACTGAATAAGAATCCTTGCATGAAACTTACGAAAGGTACAAGGATCTACTGAGAAGATGCCCACATCATGAGATACCACCTTGGAACCAAATTTACTCATTTCATAAGGGCTTGCTACCGCACCACCGCCCAATAGTGGATGCTGCTGCTGGAGGCTCCTTGCTAAGCAAATCTTTTGATGATGCCTTCCAACTTTTGGAGGAATTAGCTAATAACAGCTACCAATGGCCCTCAGCAAGAAATACTCCATGGAAGGTAACTGGAGTGCATGAAGTGGATGCAATAACTTCATTGTCAGCTTAGGTTGCAGTATTAGCAAGTAAGATGGATAGTATAAGACATCAAGCTCACCAAAGCCCATTTGTGTTGTATGATAAATGTGGAGATAACCATGCTAGTGATAGGTGCCCTTCTTTGATAGAGATTGCACAATATGTAGGTAACTATCACAATCAACAAAATAACCCATACTCATCCCATTATAATCCTGGATAGAGGAACCATCTGAATTTCTCATGGAGGGACAACCAGGGAGCTTCCTCCTCCAATATGCCTAGAAATGAACGCCAGTACAAGCCTCCTGGATTCCCACCTCAGTCGAGACAACTAGTGCAAGATAGGAATCCCTCTTTGGAGGACATGTTCATGTAGTTAATGGTTAAGAGTGACTCATTCATTACAAAGATCAATTCCTATATGGCAAGGACGAATGCTCATTTAGCTAATAACGATTCGATGATTCAAAGCCAAATGGCTTCGATGAGAGCGTTGGAAAGTCAAGTGGGGCAGTTAACGCCATCAACAACAGGCCCCCATGCACCTTCCTTAGTGATATAGTTAATAATCCTAAGGGTGCCTCAAATGAGCACTGTAAGGTTATCTTACTAAGGAGTGGGTGTTGTTGATTTTTCACAAGCGCACAGATCGTACAAATAGTAAAATAAAGATCGTTTCCACGATGATCAGTTAATTACTAACTCTTACGGCTACTTCGATTATTTAAGCAAATAAAAATTAATAGTAAAAGTTAAATTAAAATCAAAACAATAAAGAAAGCAAATAAATTAATAAAAGTCAAGATTCAACCAAGGTTTAAAGGCCTAGGTGTAACATCCCGAAAAATGCCTGTTTAATTATAAATGATCATTTTATAATATTCTTGTTTTTTAGGAATTTTTTTGAAATTTTTCAGAAACGATGAATATTTTAATATATTTCTCATTTTACGTGCACACTGAGTTGAGAATTGCTGAGGTCAGTGTAACGCTCTGAAAATTATTTATTTTACCACAAATAGTCATTTTCTAATATTTGTGATTTATGTGAATTCTTTCGGAATTTTTCAGAAACGATGAATATTTTAATATATTTCTCGTTTTGCGTAAGTATTGAGCAGAGTCAGGAAAATGACTGTAATGCTTCAAAAATTGGAAAATTATATGACGGATAGTCGTTTTATAATATTGGCAATTTTTGAGAATATTCTAGGAATTTTTCGAAAACATCGAATATTTTAGTATATTTCTCGTTTTGCGTGCACACTGAGCGAACCCGGGAAGACGCGATATCTTCCCTGTGTCTGGTAAACTCTAAATTGTGGACTTGTCGACGGGGCATCTTACTAAACCCGAGGCTAGACACAGTTTACTAGGTTTCACGATTTTTAAGAAATTTTAATAGATAAAGTAAAATAAATACCACTGAAATTTATGTCGACATTAATTAAATACCGATTATAAAAATACCATTAATTAGTATAATATTATCCATTGGATAATAGTATGTAATAAAAATCCTATCACATTATCCTAATGCAATCTACTTTATGTCTAATCAATTCACTTTAATTCAAATTTAAACTTACTATTTAAAATAATCAAAGCTTCTTTGAGAAGCTTTGACCAAACAATGACCAAGAAGCCCTTAGCTTCCAAGGGAAGCCACACACTCTTTTCAACCTCTCTCCTCAACCCACTAGCTGCAAGCCCTATGGGGGGGGGGGGGGAAATACTTGGTTTCATTTAGTTAATTACATCACACAAAATTCATTTAACCTAAAAACACTTTCTCTCTCTTCTTTTCTTCTTCTTCTTCATTTAGTTTTCTCCTTTCTCTCTACAAGAAGCTCTAAGTAACCCTCTCCCTCCCCCACTCAATCTTCACAAAAATTCCAACCAACCACATTTTCTTAATCCTCTCCCTCTCCTAAACATCTTTCTTGCTTGGAGCTTTTTGAAAATCCACCATTTTCACCACCTCCTTCAAGCTTCAAACTTAGGGTTTTTGGGTAAGCTTCAAGACTTTTCTTCTCTTCTCTTCATTTTTGGTTTCAAGGGTGTTCTTGTGACCACCTACACTCCATTTTTCAAGCCATGGTGCTATTCTAATGAAGTTGAATTTTCTAGGGTTTTGGGTGGCACCAATCCGAAATTTCAAGGAGATTCTTGGAGGTTTCTCTTGATTTCTCCACTTGGGTAAGAGGAATACACTCTTCCTCAACCTCTATTAGCATCTAGGAACCTTGGTTGTGTTGTTTGTGAGAAAACCCTAATGAAGGTTATTCTTTAAATTGATGGATTAATTGTTTACATGCTTAATTTATGATGTTTGTGACATTGGATTGATTGGTTATGTATTTTAAATTATTGGATTGGATTGGATGGCTTGGAATTGAAGAAAAATCATGGAGAGTGCCTCTAGGAGAGGCTACGGTCTTGAGCCCAAAAAAAAATTGGGGTTCTTGGTGAATTAATTTAACAAGAGAAGGATTAAGTGAATTAAGAGAATAACATGTAATGTGATGACTTGAAAAGATTTGGAATTGAAACACTAGAGAGGCCACGACCTCTAAGGCCTTTTGAGGTTTAATTATGCAACTCTAGTAACTTAGAAGCTTAGGTAATTAAGTAATTAAAAATCTATGTAAGGAGATAGGTAATCAATAAATTTGGAAGAATTAAATACAATTGGAGATTCATAAACTTTAAAGGACTAAGGAAGGAACGTGTCATGAAACTTGAGAAAATTTTACAAGAGTAAGAACAAGAGTGTGAGATTTTGAGATCTTAGAAATACCATTCTAAGTGAATAAGAATAAATTACTTTAGAAAATTCAATTAAATTATGGAAACTTACTTAGTGACGGATTCTTGTAAGAATGTCAAATCTTGAATAAGAATGCATAATGGACCTTAGAAATGTGTTACCTTACTTGGTTTCAATATTATGACATTATGGGTCTATGTGAGTGACCATTTACGTGTTGATGCTTATCTTGGCCAATTGTGGCATGTTATGGAATTGTATGAAAATATGAATCATACATGTTCATGCATAGAGTCTTATGCATTGTGGATGTCCTGTAGACTGTTGTAAGGCCAAGTTGCCTAGGAGATTGAACAGTTCTTTGGCGGAGTGAAAGTAAAGAAAATTAGTGTAGGTCATGTTATGATGGGGGTGTCGGGGTGCGGGTCCTTCACAATGCATGGGTAGACTTCCAAAATAAGTAGCCCCTTTTGTTGGCAAACCGATGCAAACGCATCGACGATTCGGACCGAGACATGGCCCTATATCGTGATCGAGCATGGACTTGTCTCGTATAATGTTGAATGTGTACGTGGAAATTATTGGTTTATAGCACATTGATTATTTGAATGGTGGATAGTGACATGTCTCCGATCTTTCTCTTTGATTGAATAATTGTGTCTAGCTTTATGGAGGAGGAATTTGGGAAAGCATAGGAAACATGTGTATCATGAAATTTGATTGATTTTAATCATTACTTTCCGTAACTATGAACTATCCGATTAATTAAAAGTTAGTAATGGATGTTAGTTAATCATTTATTTGCTTAGAGTCCGTTGGATCTTCTGCTTATTGTTTGGAAATGTCTAACTAAAATTTGATGAAAAACTAATTAGGTTTGCGCCTTTTTTATCACTTCGGCTTCTATAATTGGTAATGATGGTAGGATGTCTTACCTCTTTTATATATTTCTGTTACGTGTTACCTATATGTGTACGTTGCATCTATCATAGACGACGACAAGGAGGTTGAAACTCTCGATTTTCCCGGCTTCTGGCCCGATCGAGACTAGCATCTACAGAGGACGATAGAGGCATGCATGTGCGGATTTCTAGGCGATGTAAATCGATTTTCCTTATAGGCCGCAAAAATGGCACATCAAATTGAGTTGATATATCGTCTTGGGGATGTGTCGATTTCCCTAGCCTGGAGACGTCACGAGACGCCGATCTTCACCTGCTATGTCAGCCTGCGACTGGAGTTCTACTTGTCCATCCGTGAGATGTGGGGTGATCGTTACTACACCCAACAGGAGGACTCTTTTGATTCTACTGCTCGGGCTCCTGCCCGTGCCTCTGTGGTTCCGATGGAGGTTTCCTCGGACGAAGAGGATCCTGCTAAGGACCCTAATACAGTCCCTCCTCCTCTGAGGGACCGATTTTTACAAAGATCAATTCCGATGGCTTGCCAATGTTTTATTTTGGGGGCAATTGATGTATTATTTTGGTGGCTTCGATGAGATTTGGATATTCTGGGGGATGTATATGTATGATTCCTTTGGGCAGGTATAGTTTTGCTTTTTGAAAATTTCCAGGCTTGTATCTAAAGTACAGTTGACATTTAAATCTATATATATTTGTGTGTATGTCATTCAGATGTGGATTTTGGTTTCTGTCTCACTCTCTACTGCTGTTCAAGCTTCGTCACTTAGTTTTATTTATTAATTAACAAAAAAAATATACTGCCATTTTTACTCACGTATAAAAGCATTGAACAAGTTAACTTTAAACTAATGAACCGGGTCTTAATCTAGAAAAACTTTATTTTGCACATTTTCATTTATGTTTCATAATGTGACGTTCCCTCTCCAAAAAGGGGCTTTACACTAGGACTGAGAATCCACTACACTATCCCCTATGCTAAATTATAGTCTTATCTTTGTTAATGTTCAATTATGTTCTTGAAGGCAATTTGTCCTAAATTATTTAAAGCCTAATTTCTTGGCACTAAAAACGTGCTAAAACTTCACTAACCCCATTCTTATGGCAATTACTCCAAGTTCTAACCCATTAAGATTCATGATAATAATTTAACCCTTAAAAGATTTAAGCCTATGTGTAGGTCTCAATTCCTAAGTTCAATTCTTAGATTATCAAGCAATTAGATTTCATCTTTCGATCCTTCACCTAAAGCCTAAGATCATGTAAATATGGCTGGCAATATACCACAAGCATTAAGAACACTAAGAATGAATCAAGAACAATAATTTCATTAACATATAATTAAATTAACAAATCAATATAAAGAAATAGAGAGTTTCATCCCAATCTTAGAAAAAGGAGTTTAGCCACTCATGGCAATTGAAGCACAAATAAGAACAAAAGGTAAAGAAACAACCATGATTCCAAAATAGAAGAGAAGATGGAGAAGATGAAGTTGGAGAAGATGAAGTTGGAGAAGATGAAGTTGGAGAAGATGTCTTCAGTGATTGATCAATGCTCTTGCTCTTATCTTGCTCCAATCCTTGTGTCTCTCAAAGTTTCTTGTAGTCTCTACCCAAAAGTCTTTAGCCAAAGGGTTTTTAGGTTTGGTGTTTTTGCCCAATTTATAATGATTTTGGGACAAAATTCCTTTTTTTTCACGTCAGGAAGGGTCACACGGTCGTGTCTCCCTTCGACATGGTCGTGTGAGCCTTAAAAACAACATAATTTTGTCGTTTGGGAGAGACACGATCGTGTGACATTGAGACACGACCGTGTATCAAAGTTAGAAGCTTCATGGGGTTAAGACAGGGTCGTGTCTGGTACCAGAATTGTGTAACTTCAACGTTGGGAGAGACATGGCCATCTCTCCCAGAGATAGGGCCATGAGACATAACCGTTTCTAACTCTTGAGTAGGAATTAGCTCTTGTGATATCATGAAAGTTGTAGATCTTTTTCTTAGCTTTCCAATGACACCAAAGATCACCTCGTTTCGACTTCTGTAGCTCAAGTTATGCTTATTTTATTGTGCAAAGGTCAAAAACTCTATGAATCTTAGCCATATAAATTCTGAGCTCAACTCCATTGCAATGGATCCATCCAAAGCTTCATAAAATCATGTCAAAACATCTCTTTTGGACCTAAAAACATAGAGAAAGACCAATCATGAGATACCGAGGATAAATAGAATAAATGTGGCATAAATTCTAACATAAATCAATCAAAGTACACATAAATCCACCTCAAATTAAGCACAAGATGTGTATATTTTATCCACACATCAAATTCCCCCACACTTGAACATTGCTTATCCACAAACAAAGAGTAGGAATCAAAATCAAGATTAAACTCAACATCAAGAAACATGAATCAAGAGAAATTCTACAATGTAAAAATTGAATTAAGCTCAGCAATTAATCCAATCAATCGAGATAGTTTAGCACTTAATACAATTAGAGGCTTGAGTCAAGCTTGCACCTTTTTTCTTTACCAACCATTTGAGATCACTCATATTTCCATCTCTCAACTATTTAAGGGAAAAAGATCACTCAAATTTCTCTTAACAAATGCATGACCATAAGCTTGATTATCAATCTCATCTCCATTTTCAAGTTCACATACAGAACATGAATAAAAAAAGACTTCCATTGGTTGTGATGAGGTCAAGGGTTTAGTAAATGGTAGAAAAAAATGAATAAAGGTAAAGAAAGTTTATAGATAAAGCTATACAAAGCAGAATCAAGTTGAAAAGACGATAAATAGAGCATAATGCACAAAGTCATTCTCACTTTTAACCAGATTTTTCTCACAATTCTTCACCAACAATCATTTTTATTTCTTTTTTTTTTCTTCTTTTTCATCAATTCATTCTCTTTCTCTTTTTTTTTATTTAACCCTTGAGGATGAAAACAATCTTTTTATAACTTCTCAATTACCACATTAGCTGCTCAGAAGAAATTCAACCTGATTAATCAATAAAGTGTCTAAAAAAATCAATTTTAGGCTCAAATTGGGCAACTAAGGGATCATTTATCAATGCAACTCTGAAAATCATAAAAGAATTAAGCCTAGACGCCTCAATCATGTTCAAGTATGTATGTGAATCAATAAAATCCCAACAGGATATCGAATTAAGTTCTAGCACACATAAATCAAGAGAAAATTCACTCCAGAAGAAAAATAGGATTTTGTGTATGAAAAATCCAATCATTAAGGCTTAAAACTCACTTTTTGGCTTAAGTTAGTAAAGAGAATAAATTGCAAGCAGACATGACTAATTTCTCAAATAAAATGCTAAAATTTTCAGCATTCAATTGAAATAGATTGTCTTGCACAAAAATAGCTCATGAGTAGTGGATTCCTCTTTCAAACAAATTTCTATCAGCTTAGAAATAATTAAGAAATTAATACACAATTCCAACTTGATTTGATGCAATACTTAAGTGTTCATCGATTTCCCCCCACACTTGAAATAAACATTGTCCTCAATGTTTTAATAAGAAAAGTAACAGAACAAAGGACAATGAAGCTTCCCTGAAAATGGAGACGCAAGATCACAAAGGTGGTGGAATAGTATGGGAGAAGGAAGCTGTAGCCATGAACTCGAACATTTGGTCTAAATCTGCACAAGAAAAATAAATCAAAAATTGAAAAACAAAATAAAAGAATGAAATGTAAAAATAAAAAAAAAACTAAAGGAAATAGAAGAAATTTTTTTTTGGTGGCAACGAGTTATATACATCCCCTACAAAGGCTTTGAACTCGGGAGGCACCTAAGCCAATTCAACATTAGCTGACTACAAAACAAAAACAGAAAAAAATGTTAATCAATAAAATATGTAATAACAAGGTAAGAACAAAATAAAAAATAAGAGAGTAAAAAGAAAAATAGAGAAAATTTTGGGTTGCCTCACAAGAAGCGCTAAGTTATAGTCATTAGCTTGACTATGGGTTGATTCTTTGCTTAGGTGATGTCAATGGAGTGGTGCTCTGTCCCCACTCTTTTTTCATAGTGTTTCACTCTCTGGTCATTTATCATGAATGTCTCATGGCCTTCCTTTTTCACATCAAGCACACCGTATGATAAGACTCGAACAATCTCATATGGTCTAGACCATTTTGACCACAACTTACCAGGACAGAAACGTAGAAGCGAGTTATCGATAAGAACTTTATCCCCAAGCTTAAATGCACACTTCTTGACACACTTGTCATTCCATTTCTTTGATCCCTTCTTGCAGGGCTTGGCCTTCTCAAAGTTTATGGCAGCCTTGGGCAAGGTTTTCTCTAGCACATCAGCAATCACAAATTCTTGCATATCTGAAAGCATAACACTATCCACAACATTAGTAGCATTTATGCGATTACATGAATCAAAGGAACTACAATTTTTTTCAGAATTAAAAACATCAAATACTATTTCTTCATTATTCAATCACAGAGTCAATTTTTCTTTGTGGACATCAATGATTGCCCTTATAGTGGCGAGGAATGGATGCCCAAGTATAATTGCGATCTGAATATCTGGCTCCATGTCAAGCACAACAAAGTCAACTGGCACAAAAAACTTTCTCACCTTCAAAGGAACATTCTCTAGAATGCCAATAAGACGTTTAATTGACCTATCATCCAATTGAAGACAGATGATGGTCGGTTTTAACTGCCTAATATTAAGTTTTTTGCAAAAAGAAAAGGACATCAAACTCACTTGCCCTAAGATCACACAAACCCTTGTTGATGTGCATGTCTCCAATTGAACATGGAATTGAGAAGTGATAACAATGTATTTTATGCATTTTATAATCCTCTCACTAAGCTTCTTAAGGTTCAATTTGGCTTAATTAAGTTGATTTTGTCACATTTTATGAAATTAAGCTTAATTGGATCATTGAAGAAATTATTGCTTGAATTATCATTAATTTGGGTGATTGCATTCTTAAGTAAAGTGGCACAACTTGAGTTGCAATTATTTGATTAATGAGATTTTGGTCTTGTTGGAAAGTTAAGACAATTCTCTAATAACTATTCATTTGATAGCAAGAGCCACATTGATAGCAATATATTTCATTCATTGTATAACCTTCTCACTTGGCTTTTTCAGTAAACTGGCTATAATTTGAGTTACAAATATCCGATGGATGTGATTTTGGTCTTGTTTTTAAGCTAAGATAAATTTCTACAACTTTCATGAAGGCCTCAAGACCAAAAACACATGTTTGGATAACTCAAATTGGAGTTGAAGCAAAATCTAGCGTTTTGAACCTGACAGCTTGAACTTTATGCACTCATTAGGCTATATCTCGGGCTATAAGAGTTCAAAATTCTGAAATTTTGATAGTGGAAGTTTAAGACCCATATCTACAACTTTCATGAAGAACACAAAAACTAATTCGGACTCCTTGAAGGTGATATTAGGTTTGGAAGTCAGAACAGAGGTGCTGGATTTAGGCCTGATCCATGAGCAGTAATTGGGCCATATCTCGGGCTGTGATTATTAGATTTGCCTAAACTTAGCTCAATTCTGACGCATGCCATGAGCTAAGAGTAGAGACATTTCGGAGCCAAGAAAGTCTATAATTTCAGCTCATTCATCATCTATTTTGATTTTACTTCTCATCATCAAACAACTCCATTGTCTTCTTGCATTCCTTGAACTCTATAAAATAAGGCAAAGGCTGAACATTTAAGGGTGTTAGTTAGCTTAGAGTTTAGTTTATGCTATTGTATTATTAGTTTTCGCTATTGTATTATTAGTTTTCCTTTATGTAGTTTTCTATTGTTCTTAATTGAAGTTATGTTTATCATCTTCTTTTTCTTGTCTATGAGTAACTAAATCTTCATCTTGCTTGGGTGAAAAGGTGAAGCTCTTGGTAATAAGTTAAGGTTAGATTAATTTCTTTCTTGTGCTTTAAATGATATATTTTTATGTGATCTTTATATGAGTTGTATGTTGTTTCCAATTAATTTAGAAACTCTTCTTGTATAATGAATATCTTGATCCATTGTAGACAATAGGATTGGCACAGTGGATGCTTTTGACAATTTATAAGTATTGGTAGATAATTATTAGAACCATAATATGATTACATGATTGAACTTTGAATGTTAAATCTTCCGATTAGAATCTTCATTGTGCATGATTTCAATTGAGTTATAAAACGAAATAATCTTATTTTTAATTTATTACCAAGAGTGGATCTTCTAACTCAAGCAAATCTTTTTCATCTGTGAACAACTTATATCATTTTTAGTATTGTGACAAATCTTCTCCGTACCTCAAATAATTTTCTCTTCATCAATTCCCTGTGGATCGACCTCGGACTCTCGAGAATTTACTACTTGAAACAACCTGCACTTGAGTTTGAAACTTTTAATTATCCCATCAAGAAGCTACCTGAATATTTAAGCTTAGGAGGAAACTTGTTTTGAATTATCGCACTACATTCTTCTGTCAAAGCAACAGTCTCATAATCTGCAAGCTTCCTCTTATTGGAGAGAATCTCTTTCAAGAATTTGGCATAAGTGGGCATTTGAGAGAGCACCTTCATAAAAGGAATGTTTATGTAAATCTTTTTGAGAACCTCTAAACATTTGCCAAATTGGTGATCAAGCTTTGCCTTTTAAGATTTTTGAGGGAAGGGCAAACGTGGAACATATGCTGGTGGAGGAACATACCTTTTAGTGCTTTCTTTGTTTCCTTCTTTGTCCTTGCTCTTCTCTTGCTTCTCTTCCTTTTCTTGGGTTTCCTTATCCTCAAGCTTGTCCTCCCTTGTGGGGCCTTCAAGTGGGTTACCACTTCTCAAGAAAATTGCATTAACTTGCTCCTTTGGGTTGGCCTCTGGTTGACTTGGCATTCGCCCTTGGACCATGTTGAACAAGCTTGCTAATTGAGCTATTTGAGTTTCAAGCTTCTTAGAATGGGTCACCATTTGATCTAGACGAGTATGAATGTGCTTGATGGACTCCCCATGTTGTAGCACTTGAGCTTGAATGACTTGATTATGCTCTTTTTGGGTAACTATGAAGTTCTCCATGAGTGCTTCTAAATTAGACTTCTTACCTTGAGAGGATTGGTGAGCTTGTTAGAATCTTGGTGGGGGGCCATTATTTTGTTGATTGCCATATGATAGATTTGGGTGGTTTCTCCAACCGGGGTTGTATGAGTTAGAGTAAAGATTCCCTTGAGCCTTGAAATTTCCAGTTTGGACATAATTCACTTGCCCTAGCGACGAGTCTTGAGAATACGTCTCCACTGAATCACATTCTAAAGTCATATGCCCTCCTCCACATGTGTCACAAGTTATATTAGGGGTAGTGATGGCGTTGACATTCAGCTTCTCAAGTAACTTGGTCAAAGCATCAAACTTGGTATTCAACATATTAATGGCATCAAGCTCTATCATTCTGGCTTGCTTCCTTGAAGTCGATCTCTCACTTGGCCACAAATAAATATTAGAAGTGACCTCATTAATTAAAGCCCTTGCCGAGGTTGGAGTCTTGGCCATCAAAGCACCGCCAACTGCGTGTTATCAAGTGGCTTCAATACTCAAGAGGAAGAGTAAATTGAGTTTATAAAACAAGTTCGCAATTCTTTTGCGAAACACTTGAATGTTGAATTTCGTTGACGCTATTGACTATTTGAAATGAATGAATTGATAAGAACGATAGATATTGCTTAATAACTAACCAAGAGAGAAGTAATCAAGTAAGAAAATAAGCAATGCACAAATGTAAAGAGAAGGGTTTAGAGAATCAAGCACAATAGTTTATCCTGGTTCGGCCACCAATCCACTTGTGACCTACGTCCAGTCCTCAAGTAACCACTCGATATTTTCCACTATATCTTCAAGCTTCAATAGGTGCTTGACAACCTTTACAAACTTGAGTACTCAACTCCTTGGGATGCCTCACCCTTGAGCTTGAGTCTTTTCAAACAAAGGGATGCCACACCCTTTACAAATTGGAGGGATACCTCACCCTCTCTTACAAAGCAATCAAGATTGACAGAATGAAACTCTCGCAAGAGTAAATGATACAAATTGAAGCTCTTAGAATGCTCTCAAAAGATATCTTAAGGATTTGAAAAAAACAGAGCAATAAATGATTTCAAGGATTGATTCTCATTTTGATATGTTACAAAGATGTTTCAAGTTCAAGAAGCTCTTAGAATGATGCCCCATCATCTATATTTAAAGAGATATGCACTTAAGGAGCCGTTGGGGGATTAAAGGCAAGCATTTAATGATCTAATATAGTCGTTGGGCATGTCAGAACACTGGTAATCGATTACACATTTCTGGTAATCGATTACATGGTAGTTAGAACGTGTTCTTAGCTTTCTGGGCAGGTGGTAATCGATTACCAGCCTTGTGTAATAGATTACACGTCCTCTGACTTTCTGATAATCGATTACATACCCTCTGACTTACTGGTAATCGATTACATAGTTGATGTAATCGATTATAAGGCTTCTGTTTAGCTTGTAATCGATTACCACACATGTGTAATCGATTACTTTCCACTTTGAACACATTTTTTAAGCCTAAATGAGGTTCCGTCTCATTTCTAACTTTAAGAAACTTAGATTGAATAATATTGGTATAAGTTTAACATGATCCAAGATTAAAAACAACATTTTTTTAGAGTATGAACTTAAAAAACATATTGATTAAAAAACATCTTTGAAAAACCATTTGAGATATCTTGAGAGCATTTAACATTGATGTTCTAAGGCCTATGTCTAAATAAACCTCTTGATTTCTTTCTTTGATCTTGGTTTTCTGTTTTGCACTTGATCTTCATCTTTGGCTTTATTATCATCAAAAACCATTTGATATGCTTTAAGACATAAGCATTCACACTGCGGCATCAAGAGATGCCTTTGTAGAGAAAGTCAACCTAACATAAAATGTTTGGATGACCACAAATTCCTGTAGGCCATGATGTGGACACTGACGAATCGAATCACTATACCTCTCCCATGCTCATAAAGAGACTCATCATCCTTTTGAGAGAAGGTAGTGATGTCTTGATGGAGCTTGATCGTTTTTCCAATTAGGTAGTATTTATCTAAGAATGCTTGCTCCATCAAAGCCCGGGTGGTAAGTGAATTTGGGGCTTCCGAGTGAATCCACTTCTTCACTTTCCCCCTAAGAGAAAAGGGAAAAAGTCTAATCCTTATTGCATATGTTGAAACCCTATTAATCTTGATTGTGTCACAGAGCTCCAAGAATTCGTCCAAATGTTGATTTGAGTCTTCAGTTAGTGACCCACTGAATTGTATTTATTGGACCATATGGATTAGTAACGTCTTTATTTCAAAATTGTTAGCCTCTACCCGTGGCCTAACAATGGAAGACTGACGAGCGTTAGAGTTAGGAGTTCTATAATCCCTCAGCCTTCGCTCTACATTGGCGACTTGGTTAGTGTTGTCCGCCATGTTATCTTCCTCAATTCTCTGTGCTCTTCTTTCTCTTCTAATATTGCGAAGTGTCCTCTCGATCTCAGGATCAATAAAGACAGTAAGATCTTCTTGACTCCTCATTCTTCGCATAAGAAAGAATCAACACCTGAAAATTCAAAGAAAAAAATAAAGTGAAAATAAAATAAAATAAAAAATGCTTAAATTAATCAAATTACCGCTAGTGTTAATATCAACACGATCCCCGACAACGGCGCCAAAAACTTGTTGATTTTTTGCAAGCGCACGGATCGTACAAGTAGTAAAATAAAGATCGTTCCCATGATGATTGGTTAATTACTAACTCTTACGGCTACTTCAATTATTTAAGTGAATAAAAATTAATAGTAAAAGCTAAATTAAAATCAAAACTATAAAGAAAGCAAATAAATCAAGAAAAGTCAAGATTCAACTAAGGTTTAAAGGCCTAGGACTGAGAATCCACTACACTATCCCCTATGCTAAATTGTAATCCTATCTTTGTTAATATTCAATTATGTTCTTGAAGGCGATTTGTCCTAAATTATTTAAAGCCCAATTTCTTGGCATTAAAAACGTGCTAAAACTTCACTAACCCCATCCTCATGCCAATTAATCCAAGTTCCAACCCATTAAGATTCATGATAATCGTTTAACCCTCGAAGGATTTAAGCCTATTGATAAACACATATTTTATTCATTAAGAAACCCTTATATTTAGTCATTTACACTCTCCATATTCTTAATTGATTGAGTTTGACATGATTTTGTGAGTTTGAGCTCAAATTGGTCCTAATTGAATATTTTCAGCATTATTGAGATTTTACACTGTTTCTGTATTTTGGTCATAACTTGAGTTCCTGATATCTTGTAGGAAAGTTAAGAGGAAGCTCTACAACTTTGATGAAGAGCTCGAAGTCTGATTCAGATGTCTAAGGGACCTAAGTTTACATGGAAGTTTGGATAGTGGAATCCGAATAGTGTGCACTCAAAAATTCATATCTCAAGATGTAATAATGGAGATGGGCTGAAATTTGGATAGTGGATAGTCAAGATCCAAATAAAAAACTTTCATGAAGAACACATTTTGAGAAAAAGAAGTCTAGTAGGTCATTTTGAGCTTGCAAGTCGGAACAGAGGTGCTGAAGTTGGGTTTGAGCAATCTACGGTATTTGGGACATATCTTGGCCTTAAGAAAGCCAAATTGGACGAACCAGCTATCCATTTTATAGCCAAGACAAGGATCTACAACTTTCATGAAGAACACTTTTCGTGGTTCTGAAGTATAGTGGGTCGTTTTTGGCTTCCAAGTCAGACACGAAATTTTCGTCCTCAACCATCCACTAATCCACTCATCCATCCACTAATTCACTCATCCACTCACCCACTCATCCATTCATACACTAATCCAACCACTTAACCACTCCACCCACTCATCCACTAATCCATCCACTCACCCATTCATGTCCATAATTTCCCACTCACCAAAAGTCCTTTGGCATTTTTCACTAATTCAACTACTCAACCATTCCACTCACTCATCCACTAAACCAATCCACTAAACCAACCCACTAATCCATCCACTAAAACACTCCACTCACTCATCCACTCATCCACCCACTTCCCTTTGTCATTTTGTTACCTTAGACTTCTATAAAAGGCACCATTTATCATGAACAACATATAACTCTCCTTCATTTTCTCTCTTAGTTTCTTGTTTCTTCATAGTTTCTTCTTGTTTCTTCATAGTTTTTCTTGTGATTTCTTTCTAGCTATGTGTAACTAAACCTCCCTTGGTTAAGGGAGTGATGAAACCGCTAGTATTAATGTTGTAAACTTTGCATATTTGATTATTTCAACACAGTTATGTTTTTATTCATATATTTCTGAATCTATTGTTGGTATGAAGGTTTTTGTACTTGTTCCTACTTTCAAAGTAGTAGATCTAGGTTTATTATGCGCGGTTGCGGTAGTAGATCTAGTGGGATGTATGATGTTCATGTGGGTATAATTATCTTTGTGCTATTTGCCAGTTATAAAAGTGGTAGATCTAGGTTTATTATGATTGCGGTTGCGGTGTTAGATCTAGAGAAATATATGTTCTAAGTAATTTAATCCCGGTGTGTGATTAGACCTTAGTGTAATTGGTTTTCTAAATCTTAATGCAATTGTTGGATAGTTGTAAGAGCGGTTGCTTTATGACTAATCGGTGATTAGGAGTTGATTTGAGCGGTTGTTAAATTGACCAACACGTAAGGAAAACAGAGATTTACTCTCACAATTGCATAAAAACATAATTGAGCATGTTGGAATAAAAGGATATGTGGATTTACATTATCATATAAATCTAGTGGTGGATTCAATCTCTTAACCAATTTTCTTATATTGTTGATTTCAGTTTGTTTATTGTTATCTTTGAATTTCGTTCATTGTTCATCAAAACTCCAAAACCCCCTTTTCTTGTTTATTGTTAATCGAGTCTAAATTGGGAATTGTTTAATAGTGTTAATTGAATTGGTTCTCTGTGGATCGACTACTTACTAACTACAACTAGTTGTAAGGTTTTTATTTTCTGGTGGGCCCGACAACTGATTTTTATCTTAATTTTAATCACTACATCCGCACGCATCGAATTTTGGCGCCGTTGATTCTTGGGAACCAATTTTTTCAATTACACTATTAATTTATTTCCTATTTTTATTCTGTTTTTATTTTATTTTATTTTATTTTATTTTTAATCTTTCTTTCGAGTGTTTTGTAGGTGTTGATGTCCTTTGAAGGAGTAGACGAAGGATTGCTAAATTTGAGGAACTATATTGATCAACTCACTTCACATCCTCAATTTCCCTTCCATCAGGCTAACTTCCAACTCACACCGCTGACATTGAAGCTGCCTGTTACATTGATCTATCAAGTTCAGAGACATTTGAGCCATCTGAAATATCTGAAGAAGTGACAATGGCAGAAAACACTTTAAGGGCATTGGGTGCTCCAGATCTAGATCAACAGCCTCTTTGCATAGACATTCTTGAAAATGAAGAGGCATTTGAATTGAAATCCGGTTTAATCCATCTCTTGCCATCTTTCAATGGATTACCCGGAGAGGACCCCAACAAGCACTTGAAGGAAATCCATGTGGTATGTTCTAGCATGAAACCTGCAGGAATTCATGTAGAGCAAGTCAAGTTGAGAGCTTTTCCATTCTCATTGAAAGACTCAGCTAAGGAGTGGCTTTACTACTTGCCACCCGGATCCATCCAATCATGGCAGGACATGGCCCGAACTTTCCTAGACAGATACTTCCCTGCCTCAAAAGCTGCAACAATCAGAAAAGAAATCTGTGGTATTCAACAAAGGCATGGGGAATCACTCCATGACTACTTTGGGAGAGATTTAAGAAGCTATGTTTCAAGTTGCCCTCATCATCAAATAAGTGAGCGACTTTTAATTCAAGTATTTCTATGAAGGCTTACAAGTGATGGATCGCAACATGATTGATCTTTGCTAGCGGAGGAGCATTGATTGATAAAACTCCTCAAGAAGCTAGAAACTTGATCTCAAGAATGGTGCCAATACTCAACAATTCTACTCTAGAAATGACACTGGAGTAAGAGCAGTGAAAGAAGTAGAGACAACCAGTATACAGCAGCAAATGACTCAATTGACTGCTATGGTTCAGCGGTTAATGGATTCAGGTAAAGCACCAGTTCATGCTTGTGGGATCTGTTGTTCATCTGGACATCCCACTGATATGTGTCCCACTCTCCAAGAAGACACAAATGAGGAGGTAAGAGCGAAGAGGGGATATCTTTGGACTTTCAAAAAATTACAACCCCTACTCAAACACATATAATCAGGGTTGGAGGGATCATCCAAATTTCAGCTATGCAAAGCAACCTCAAAATCAACCTCCGGCTTATGGACCTCCAGATTCCAACAAAGGCAAGTACCTTTCCCTCGAGACAGTGACAAGTTCAAGCTCCTAAGCAACCGAGCCTTCATTAGAGGAGCTAGTAAAACAAATGGCCACTAATAATTTGCAGTTCCAACAAGAAACAAATGCAACTATACAAAGTTTCAAACAAGAAACAAGGACTGCAATCAATAACTTGCAGAATCAGATAGGACAGTTGTCCACAGAATTCAACAAGTTTCAAAGCCAAGCTTCAGAGAAACTACCCTCACAGCCAGAAGTGTATCCGAGGGAAAATGCTAGTGCTGTCACATTGAGAAGCGGAAAGACGATGGATGAGCCTACCTCTCTTCCACCAATCATTCAAGAGAAGGATGAACCACCCAAAGAAGCAAATGATAAGGGCAAACTTCCAAAACCCCTAAGGTAAGTATTTCGAACCCCTTCCTAAATATGTCACTAAAGCTCCTTTTCCTAGTAGGTTGGTTAAAACCAAGAAAGAAGAAGCAGAAAAAGAAATACTTGAGACTTTTAGGAAGGTAGAGGTTAATATCCCTTTGTTAGATGCCATTAAGCAGGTACCTAGATATGCAAAATTTCTGAAAGAATTATGCACTAACAAGAGGAAGTTAAAAGGAAATGAAAAGGTCCAAGTGGGAGAAAATGTTTCAGCTGTAATTAAAAAGAAACTCCCAACCAAATGTAAGGACCATGGCACATTCACCATTCCATGCACTATAGGTAACACAAGGTTTGAAAGGGCAATGCTTGATTTAGGTGCATCTATAAATGTCATGCCATATTCTATTTATGCATCTTTATACTTGGGTCCTTTGGAACCTACTAGTGTTGTTATTCAATTGGCTGATAGATCTAATGCATACCCTAAGGGTGTGGTTGAAGATGTTTTGGTACGGTGAATGAATTAGTGTTTACATGAGACTTCTATGTTTTGGACATGGAAGAGGATGAGTCTCCCAAATCTGCTCCTATCTTGCTAGGAAGACCATTTTTGAAGACTGCACGGACAAAAATTGATGTGCACTCAGGAATTCTAACAATGGAATTTGATGGGGAATTAATTAGATTCAATATTTTTGAAGCTATGAGATACCCAAGTGATGTGCACTCTGCTTGTTTAATTGATTCTTTTGATCCTTTTGATTCTTTAATTTCTATGACTTTTGATCTCGACCATTTTGATGCTCTTGATACAATTCTAACTCATAGCTTAGATGTACGGGAGGAAAAGAAGAAGAGTGAAGAAGAGCCATGGAGTGAAGACATTGATGAAATTGTTCTTTGCCTTAAAAGAGCTCTATTCCACCCGTAAGAGCATGAGGTAACTTTTGTTGATTTACTGTTACTACCGATATACCTCAACCTTACGTTGTGCGAGGCACTGAATTGGAACTGAAAGCACTACCTGATCATCTTAAATACATCTTCTTGGGGGAGAATGACACCCTTCCAGTAATAATTGCAAAGTCACTCACCCAAGAGCAAGAAGAGAAACTGGTAAGCTGTTTTGCAGGAACATAAGACAGACCATTGGTTGGTCAATAGGCGATATCAAGGGTATTAGTCCCTCCGTTTGTATGCACGGGATATTAATGGAGGAGGATACTAAACTGTGAGAGACCCTCAGCGGAGATTGAATTCTCCCATGATGGAGGTTGTGAAAAAGGAGATACTAAAGCTCCTAAGTGTGGGGGTGATCTACCCCATTTCTGACAACAAGTGGGTAAGCCCAGTCCAGGTAGTACCAAAGAAATGCTGGAATTACTTGTGGTAAGAAATGCTGAAAATGAGCTTATTCCCACTAGGTTACGATTGAGGGTGGCGTGTTTGTATTGATTACAGGAAGTTGAATGCCGCCACGAGAAAAGACCACTTTCCTTTACCTTTCATTGATCAAATGTTAGAAAGATTAGTGGTCATTCTTATTATTGTTTTCGGATGGTTTTTCAGGTTACAATCAGATTGCCATAGCTCCGAGAAGACCAAGACAAGACTACATTCACTTGTCCATTTGGTACCTTTGCATATAGGCGAATGCCTTTTGGACTCGCAATGCACGGGAACTTTCCAAAGATGCATGATGAGTATATTTTTCGATTACATTGAAAACATCATTGAGGTTTTTATGGATGACTTTAGTGTCTTTGGAAATGATTTTGAAAATTGTTTGGAACATTTAACTTTGGTGCTTAAAAGATGCATTGACACTAACCTGGTACCTGAATTGGGAAAAATGTCATTTCATGGTGAATGAAGGTATTGTGTTAGGTCATGTAATTTCTGCTAGGGGAATTGAAGTAGATAAAGCTAAGGTAGAACTCATGCATTCTTTGCCACCACCCACTAGTGTGCGGGAGATTCGTTCTTTTATTGGTCATGCAGGTTTCTACAGAAGATTCATTAAAGACTTTTCTAAAGTCTCATTGCCCCTTTGCAGACTTCTTCAAAAAGATGTTAATTTTAACTTTGATGAGAAATGTATGGAAGCTTTCAATAAACTCAAGAAGTTGTTAACTGTTGCACCTATCATCGGGCCACCTAACCTGGGAGTTACCTTTTGAACTAATGTGTGATGCCAGTGACTTTGCAAGAGGAGCTGTCTTGGGACAACGAGTTGATAGAGTTCCTTATGCCATTTACTATGCATCAAGGACTCTAAATGATGCTCAACTTAATTACTCAACCACAGAAAAGGAACTTCTAGCTGTTGTATTTGCTTTAGAAAAATTTAGATCATATCTAATTGGTTCTAAAGTGATTGTGTTTTCAGATCATGCAGCCTTGAAGTATCTTCTAACAAAGAAAGAAGCAAAGCCTAGATTGCTCGATGGATTTTATTGCTCCGGGAATTTGACTTGGAGATTAAAGACAAGAAAGGAGCGAAAACTTGGTGGCCGATCACTTGAGTAGATTGGTAAGCGAAGAGGAAGAAATGCCTATCATGGAGACTTTTCCGGATGAATATTTGATGGTTGTCAACACCATAATCCCTTGGTATCTTCGACATTGTTAACTACCTAGTTACTAAGGACTTTCCGGAGGGTTTGAACAAGGCCCAAAGAGATAAATTAAGGAGTGATTTGTAAATACTATATACGGGATGACCGTACTTATGGAAGCATTGTGCAGATCAAGTCATTAGGAGGTGCATTCTCGATTCGAGACACACTCCATCCTCTCCTTTTGCCACACCTATGCATGTGGAGGACACTTTGGAGTAAAAGGACAGCCAATAAAGTGCTTGACAGTGGTTTCTATTGGCCTTCAATTTTCAAAGACGCTTACAACTTTTGTAAGTCTTGTGACCATTGTCGTCGAGAACAGTAATATTGGTCCTCGTAATCAAATGCCTCAGACTCCGATCATTTTTGTGGAACTCTTTGATGTGTGGGGTATTGATTTCATGGGACCATTCCCTCCTTCATTTGGTTTCACATACATTCTTTTATCTGTTGATTATGTGTCTAAATGGGTGGAAGCAAAAGCCACTCGATCCGATGATTCTAAAATTGTTGCGAGATTTTGTTAAGTCACATATTTTCTCCAGGTTCGGGACCCCAAGGGCTATCATCGGTGACCAAGGGACCCATTTCTGCAACAAAACCTTTGATGCTCTATTGAAGAGATATGGAGTAATGCACAAAATTTCCATTCCTTACCATCCACAGACAAATGGGCAAACTGAAGTGTCCAACCGGGAGATTAAGTCAATCCTTGAAAAGACAGTGAATCCCTCAAGAAAGGATTGGAGCACTCGACTTGAAGATGCTTTATGGGCTTATAGGACTGCCTATAAGACTCCCATCGGCATGTCACCATTTCGGTTGGTGTATGGAAAGCCCTATCATTTGCCCGTTGAGTTGCAACATCGATCTTACTGGGCCATTAAACAAGTTAATATGGAATTGGAAGGTCTTTGGAAAGCAAAGGAAGTTCCGATTACGGGAATTAGAAGAACTAAGAAATGAGGCCTTTGAGAATGCCCCGATTTATAAGACTAAAGCTAAGGCATTCCACGACCAATTGATTTCCGAGAAAGAAATTTCACGAGAGGACAAAAGTCCCGCTATTCCAATCAAGACTCAAATTATTTCCGGGTAAACTACGTTCTAAGTGGATTGGGCCGTTTGTGGTAACTAATGTTTTTCCTTTTGGTGCGGTTGAGATCGGGAGTGAAAATTCGGCAAAGCATTTAAGGTCAATGGTCATCGTCTCAAACCATATCATGAACTTCCCGACGGTGCGAGAGATGGAAGTGATGACCCTCATCCTTCCACAATATGAGGAGCAAGTGAAAGTATCATCATGTCGGGCTGAGGACAATAAACTAAGCGCTCATTGGGAGGAAACCCAACCAGATTTGCTCTCTTTATCCCTTTTTATTTTGTGTTTTCATTAGTTCCTTAGATTATGTTTTTATCAGTTTGTTGGTTGTAATCATTTGAATCTCTAAAAAAAAAAAAAAATAGTATTTGTGTGCCCGACAATAAGGTAGGTAGTGCCATTAAATTTTGTCACTCGGAAGCATGTGAAGGTCACTTTTCTTCAGCGACAACAACTGCGAAAATCTTGCAGTATGGATTTTATTGGCCTACTTTATTCAAGGTCTGTTACACCTTTTGCAAAAGTTGCAGAAATTGGTCAAAAAGGTTCTGCTTTGAGATTATCATTTGCACCTACTCCTTGAAAAATTGAGATCTAGGTGGCGCGGTTCTTTTGCTGTCAAACACGTGTATCCTCGGGGCGGTAAATATTGAGGATCCTAGGAATGGTAATGCGCGTAAAGTTAATGGACAAAGACTCAACCATTCTGGAAAATCAAGTTCTTGAGTTCTTTGTGTTCTTGGGTTAAGTGGCGGATACGGTACTCAGTGACTCTCAAGTCGGTTTATTTTTCGGTTTCCCAAAATAAGCCGAATCCTTCTTCTCCTTCAAAATGGATGTCATTCTTTCAAACACGATAAAACATTTTCCTTCTTTTCCTCAAAATGCTCGAGAAAAATCTACAAAGTTCGATGTAAAAGATTGAGGCTGTTAATGCACAAAGGTATGCGAGAAGATGTACATTTGGATAATTGAAGCAAAGGTTCGATTAGCGGTGAGTCCTCAATTTCATTTGACTCATATATGCCCGGTCTTGGAAGAAGTTCATATTCTAAAAGGAGAAGAGCAAAAAGGTTACAAGTCTGTTACAAATGTGGACGATGGAGCTGTAACAAGCGATGTCATACTTTGGGGATGGTTTCCGCAAATAGAGAAGATAAAATTTTTTCATTAAGAATGGGTGAGTAAGGAGTCATTAGATGATATCTTATCGACTCTTGAGACGCATTCTTGTGGATTGGTGCATCGTGAAATTCTTAAATTGTGGAATCTCTTCAAGGATGAAGAAAAACGCTACAGTCTTGGGAATCTGACTCTAAAAGACCCTGTTTGCCAGTTTATAAGAAAATTGGATGGGAAGCCTATCCCCGACTCATAGAAGGCGTTTAAGCCGTTTCAGGACGTAAAACCAGAGGAAGATGTGAGCCACAATCACAACAATCTGTATATATCATCATCATCTTCTTCTTCTTCTTCTTCTTCATGTCATCTCTCAAAAACAAAAAAAAAATTATGTATACGTCTTAGGGTTGGCTTTGGTAACACACACCGTGAATGGGGAAATGCATGCATCCTGATCCAGCCTTCTTAATTGAAAAACAAAGAAGGTAGATTGTATCCCACATGTGAGGCGACCCGGGCGTATTATGGCCACTTGTCCCTTTTGGGAGCCCTATGTTGCTTGTTGGTCTTGAATGGGTCGAATCTTGGTCAACAATGCTTTGGCACAAAGCCAGAAAAAGAACTACCTCCATCCCAATCTTAAGTAAGTATACACTCATCTTTCATCAAGTTTTTCTAACAAATTCAAAAAAAAAAAAAAAAAAAAGAGGACGTGATGTCTCTTTGCACTTATGACGCGCGTTAAAGTATAAAGATACGCCATGGACTTTGTACATACAGTATGTCATCATTTTCTATTTCTTTTATCTTTGTATCATTTTGTTGTATTTTAATTTTTGTACGAGACGATCCTTTGAGCGGGGTCCTTCGGGGTTTCTAGACTTCTTTACCTTGATGGTTTTCTTGAAGTCAAACAAAAAAAAAAAAAATAAAAATAAAAATAAAAAAATATAAAAAAATAAAAAAATAAAAAAAGTAAAAAAAAAGGGGAGAAAAGATTCTGTGTTTCTTAATTTCAACCTTTTCCGACAACACCAACCTACCCTCATAGGTGCAATTATTCCCCTTTCCATTCTTTTTCCTACTTAAACACTCCATTTTCTCCATTTTCCTTCAACTCAGAAACACTCAAAGGGAGGAAGAGTATAGAATGGGGCCTTCTATTCGTAACCTAAAAAATGTCTGTGTTTTTTGTGGGTCGAGTTATGGGAAGGGATTAGAGTTTGTAAACGCAGCTAGCACTCTTGGTCGATCACTTGCTGCGAGGAATATTCATCTTGTATATGGGGGAGGTTGTCGTGGGTTAATGGGGGGCTGTATCACTTGTCTTGCTTCTATAGGAGGCAATCGGGTTTTAGGTGTTATTCCTAAACCTTTGGCTGAAAATAACATCACTGGAAAGACAGTTGGAGAAGAAATTCAGGTAACATCTATGCATGGACGAATGAAAACAATGGTTGACAATTCGATGCATTTATTGTCTTACCAGTGGATTTGGTACTTTAGAAGAAATTTTTCAAATTGTCTCTTGGGCCGAACTAAACATCCACCATAGACCCATTGGTTTGTTGAATGTTAATAATTTCTTTGATCTTTTGTTATCTTTTCTTGACAAAGTGTGGAAGAAATTTATCACTCCTTGAAGAAGACAACTTCTTATCTCTGCCTCCACTATTGATGAGCTCATTGATAAATTAGAAGCTTTTGAGTATGTACGATCCGGTATTAGCTCGGATAGATTGGTCAACGAGAAAGCGGCGAAGGAAGTAACAAGAAACAAAAGCGAGTCTGCGACTTCATCTTTAATAGGTTTGATTTTATTGTACCTTGTTTTGTTTAAATTTGTGTCGACTTTCTCCAACGGGTAATATCTTTCGTCCTTTACTCATCTATATTTTAACATTGAGGACAATGTTGTGATTTAGTTGGGGGAAGGATAGTTGACCCAAAAAAAAAAATAAAATAAAAAAAAAAAAAAAAAAAAAAAAAAAAAAATTGTTGTCTTTGTTTGAAAAGTATGATATGATTGTCATGTACTTATTAAATCAATTAGTGATGGCAGAGTAAGGAGTAATTTTACTCTTGAAACGCATCTTAATTGGTGGCGAGTAAGGAGTTTTTTAGGTAGTAACTAATTAGTACTAAAGTTTTATTGTTTGATTTCTTTTCGTGGTCGATGCAGCTTCGACAAGTGTGTTTCTTTTACGCTTGGCGTTGATTCACTTCTTATCAGGTTGTGTTGCTCTTTTCTATATCTCTCTTTCACATTGAAGGCAATGTTATATTAAGCGTGGGGGAGAGATTTCAGCATGTTCTTTTTGTAAAAAAAAAAAATCAAAAAAAAGAAAAAAAAAAAAAAAGGGGGTTCATTGCATGATTGAATAACTTTTCTCCCTTCTTGAACTGATATGCTTGGTGATGGATGATTAAATTGATGAATTGAGTTTGATGGATGCATACCTTGTGAGATTTTGAGCCTAATGGATGGATTCAACATTTATGCCATTCTCTTCTTTCTTGTGTGATTTTCACTCATGTTAATGACCACTCTAGAACTTGCTTTGATTCTTTTGAGGCTACATTTCACTTGCATGCATGAACATGATTGAGGCCCTCTTTCTTAATTAGCTAGTTTAACCAAATAGCCAACCTTGTTTTCAATATGATATCAAGCACTCTTTTGATTTCTTGAAAATTCTCTCGATTCTGCCAACCTTGTATATTTTCCTTTGCTTAACCCCTTTGAGCTTATTTGACCATTCCTTGTTTCTAGCTCATCATGTGCCTTAAATGAGAAATCGTGTTCTTACTTTACCTTAGGGAATAAAAGAACATTAGCTTGGTTAATGGATGAGTTTTTGAACAAGTGTGGGGGTGTGTGTACAAAATGGTTGTTGAAAAAGAAAAGAGTGCCCAAAAAGAAAAAAAAAAATGTATGTATATAGTTATGTTCATATATATAAAAGAAAAAGAAAAAAAAAAAAAAAAAAAAAAAAAAAAAAAACCAAGTGTTTAAAAAAAGAAAAGGATTGGGAAATGAATATGTAAAGGGATATACACTAGAGTTGGGATGAACTTTTATGTTTGTTATTTGAACTCAGCTCTCATTTGCTTTTATTCTCTTTGGTATTTATCTTCTCATATCCATTTTATCCTCTCCTGTTACCTTGACCTCACTACAACCTTGAATAAAGTCCTCATGATTTGTGTGTGCATGTGTTTTGAGTAGTGGAGAAGTAGAAGATAAGCAAGCTTATGGTAGTGCAATTTTCATGGGTTGAATTGAGTGAAATACCTACCCTTTAAACACTTGAGAGATTGAGAGGGAATCTTGTGAAGATCTATCATTCTCGATTCATGTTGAAGATACCTTACTTGTTGATTTGAGATGTGGAGAATTGTTAACTCATGAATGTTTTGATCCTTGAACCTTTGGTTGTTCTTCTTGATTGTAAAATTTTGGTCTTGAGTTTTGCCGAGGAGTGCAAAAAGCTAAGTGTGTGGGGGAATTTGATAAACACATATTTTATTCATTAAGAAACCCTTATATTTAGTCATTTACACTCTCCATATTCTTAATTGATTGAGTTTGACATGATTTTGTGAGTTTGAGCTCAAATTGGTCCTAATTGAATATTTTCAGCATTATTGAGATTTTACACTGTTTCTGTATTTTGGTCATAACTTGAGTTCCTGATATCTGACAATCATGAATTTTATCTTGTAGGAAAGCTAAGAGGAAGCTCTACAACTTTGATGAAGAGCTTGAAGTCTGATTCAGATGTCTAAGGGACCTAAGTTTACATGGAAGTCAGAATACGGGTTCTGTCAGTAGAATCCGAATAGTGTGCACTCAAAAATTCATATCTCAAGATGTAATAATGGAGATGGGCTGAAATTTGGATAGTGGATAGTCAAGATCCAAATAAAAAACTTTCATGAAGAACACATTTTGAGAAAAAGAAGTCTAGTAGGTCATTTTGAGCTTGCAAGTCGGAACAGAGGTGCTGAAGTTGGGTTTGAGCAATCTACGGTATTTGGGACATATCTTGCCCTTAAGGAAGCCAAATTGGACGAACCAGCTATCCATTTTATAGCCAAGACAAGGATCTACAACTTTCATGAAGAACACTTTTCGTGGTTCTGAAGTATAGTGGGTCGTTTTTGGCTTCCAAGTCAGACACGAAATTTTCGTCCTCAACCATCCACTAATCCACTCATCCATCCACTAATTCACTCATCCACTCACCCACTCATCCACTAACTCACCCACTCATCCACTCATACACTAATCCAACCACTTAACCACTCCACCCACTCATCCACTAATCCATCCACTCACCCATTCATGTCCATAATTTCCCACTCACCAAAAGTCCTTTGGCATTTTTCACTAATTCAACCACTCAACCATTCCACTCACTCATCCACTAAACCAATCCACTAAACCAACCCACTAATCCATCCACTAAAACACTCCACTCACTCATCCACTCATCCACCCACTTCCCTTTGTCATTTTGTTACCTTAGACTTCTATAAAAGGCACCATTTATCATGAACAACATATAACTCTCCTTCATTTTCTCTCTTAGTTTCTTGTTTCTTCATAGTTTCTTCTTGTTTCTTCATAGTTTTTCTTGTGATTTCTTTCTAGCTATGTGTAACTAAACCTCCCTTGGTTAAGGGGGTGATGAAACCGCTAGTATTAATGTTGTAAACTTTGCATATTTGATTATTTCAACACGAGTTATGTTTTTATTCATATATTTTGAATCTATTGTTGGTATGAAGGTTTTTGTACTTGTTCCTACTTTCAAAGTAGTAGATCTAGGTTTATTATGCTTGCGGTTGCGGTAGTAGATCTAGTGGGATGTATGATGTTCATGTGGGTATAATTATCTTTGTGCTATTTGCTAGTTATAAAAGTGGTAGATCTGGGTTTATTATGCTTGTGTTGCGGTGTTAGATCTAGAGAAATATATGTTCTAAGTAATTTAATCCCGGTGTGTGATTAGACCTTAGTGTAATTGGTTTTCTAAATCTTAATGCAATTGTTGGATAGTTGTAAGAGTGGTTGCTTTATGACTAATCAGTGATTAGGAGTTGATTTGAGCGGTTGCTAAATTGACCAACACGTAAGGAAAAGCAGAGATTTACTCTCACAATTGCATAAAAACATAATTGAGCATGTTGGAATAAAAAGGATATGTGGATTTACATTATCATATAAATCTAGTGGTGGATTCAATCTCTTAACCAATTTTCTTATATTGTTGATTTCAGTTTGTTTATTGTTATCTTTGAAGCTGTTCATTGTTCATCAAAACTCCAAAACCCCCTTTACTTGTTTATTGTTAATCGAGTCTAAATTGGGAATTGTTTAATAGTGTTAATTGAATTGGTTCTCTGTGGATCGACCCTTACTAACTACAACTAGTTGTAAGGTTTTTATTTTCTGGTGGGCCTGACAACTGATTTTTATCTTAATTTTAATCACTACATCCGCACGCATCACCTATGTCTAGGTCTTAATTCCTAAGTTCAATTCTTAGATTATCAAGCAATTAGATTTCATCTTTTGATCCTTCACCTAAAGCCTAAGATCATGTAAATATAGCCGGCAACATACCACAAGCATTAAGAACACTAAGAATGAATCAATAACAATAATTTCATTAATATATAATTAAATTAACAATTCAACATAAAGAAATAGAGAGTTTCATCCCAATCCTAGAAATTGGGGTTTAGCCATGGCAATTGAAGCACAAACAAGAACAAAAGGTAAAGAAACAACTATGATTCCAAAATAAAAGAGAAGATGAAGAAGATGAAGTTGGAGAAGATGTCTTCAATGGTTAATCAATACTCTTGCTCTTGTCTTCAGAACCCTAGCCTCCAATCCTTGTGTCTCTCAAAGTTTCCTATAGTCTCTAGCCAAAGGGTTCTTTAGGTTTGGTGTTTTTGCCTAATTTATAATGATTTTAGGATAAAATTCCCTTTTTTCACATTAGGAAGGGTCACACGGTTGTGTCTCCCTTCGACTTGGCCGTGTGAGCCATAAAAAAAACATAATTTTGACGTTCGGGAGAGACATGACTATGTGACATTGAGACACAGTCATGTATCAAAGTCAGAAGCTTCATGGGATTAAGACAGGGTCGTGTCTGGTACTAGAATTGTGTAACTTTAACGTTGAGGGAGACACGACCGTTTCTAACTCCTGAGTAGGAATTAGCTCTTGTGATATCATAAAAATTGTAGATCTTTTTCTTAACTTTCCAATGACACCAAGATCACCTCGTTTTGACTTCTGTAACTCAAGTTATGCTCATTTTATCGCGCAAAGGTCAAAAACTCTACGAATCTTAGCCATATAAATTTCGAGGTAAACTCCATTGCAATGGATCCATCCAAAGCTTCATAAAATCATGTCAAAACATCTCTTTTGGACTTAAAAATATAGAGAAAGACCAATCATGAGGTACCAAGGATAAATAGAAAAAAATGTAGCATAAATTCTAACATAAATCAATCAAAGCACACCTAAATCCACCTCAAATCAAGCATAAGATGTGTATATTTTATTCACACATTAGTGGGAAGGATGTTGAGGAAAATCCAAAGACAAAATTATTGGAGGATGAGGTAGGCAAGAGCCAAGACCATGATGAAGTGGTCCACAATGAGGTGGATAACAAGAAAGGTAAGGATAGTGAAAAGGATGAAGAAATAGTCCAAAAGAAGGTCGAGGACAAGAAGGTGGACAATAGGCCTTATGTACATCCTTTACCTTTTCCAAGTAGGCAAATCAAGCATAACATGGATGACCAGTTTAAGAAGTTTTTGGAAGCTTTCAAGAAACTTCATATAAACATCCCTTTTTTGCTGAAGCATTGGAACAAATGCCCAATTACATTAAGTTCATGAAGGATATATTATCCAAGAAATGTAAGTTGGTCGAGTTTGAAATGGTAGCATTGTCTAAAGAATGCAGTGCCATTTTGCAACAGAAGCTTTCCCCAAAGTTAAAGGATCTAAGAAGCTTTACAATCCCTTGTGCCATAAGAGAGAACTTCCTAGGCCAAGCATTGTGTGATATGACCCCTATCCATATTCCGGAGGTTAGGTTTGGGGGAATGCAAGCCCACATTCGTAACCCTCTAACTAGCTAATCGTTCATATACATACTCGAAGGGAATTGTGGAGGATATCTTGGTGAAAGTGGACATGTTCATATTCCCTGCGGACTTTGTTATTATGGATATGGAAGAGGATCAGAGGGTCCCATTGATCCTAGGTAAACCGTTCCTAGCCACAGAGAGAACACTCATAGATGTCCAAAAAGGTGAACTGACTATGAGAGTTCAAGATCAAGAGGTCACTTTTAATATCTTTAAAGCAATTAAGTTTCCTCAAGATCAGGAAGAGTGTTCTTATGTAGGTTTATTGGATAATTTCATTAGTGAAGCATTCGAAGCCAATAATCCTGAAAACTCCTTTGCTTTGGCATTGGCTTCATCAATTGATTGTGATGAAGATACTAGGGACGATGTATCGGATTTCATTAAGCGCCTAGATGCGGTTCCTAGTCAATATATGTCTCCCAAGTTTGAAACTTTGGAGTCTGATGCAATGAAAGAGGTATCTAGGCCTTCCATTGAGGAACCTCCAAGGCTTGAACTAAAGCCTCTGCCTAATCATTTGCAGTATGCTTATTTAGGAGTAACTTCCACCATGCCGGTAATCATATCATCATCCTTTTCAGATGATCAAATGGAGAAACTTCTCCGTGTGCTTAGGAAATACAAGCATGTTATCAGATGGACTATTGTCGATATTCAATGCATTAGCCCCTCCATTTGCATGCATAAGATCTTGTTAGAGGACAATCAAAACGGTGTTGTGGAACACCAAAGGAGGCTGAATCCAATTATGAAAGAAGTGGTGAAGAAAGAGAAAATTAAGTGACTGGATGCAGGTATAATCTATCTTATTTTTGACAGCCCCTGGGTATCCCCAATTCAATGTGTGCCGAAGAAAGGTGGCATGACGATAGTTATAAATGAAAATAATGAGCTCATCCCTTCACGTAAGGTTACAGGTTGGAGGGTGTACATGGACTACCGCAAGCTGAATAAGGCCACCCAAAAGCACCATTTCCCGTTTCCTTTCATAGACCAGATGCTGGATAGACTGACAGGAAAGGCCTATTACTGCTTCTTGGATGGTTATTTTTGTAACATCCCAACTTTTGGATAAAAGACCGTTGTGTCCCTATTTTACTGTTTCTTATTTTTCTGTATGAAATACAGAAAAATAATACTGTTTGTTATTTTATTTGGTAGTTTTACATAATTTGTTTCGATACAGTAAAATAAAAATTTTATCAATTCTTGTTTTAAATTTTTTGTATCAAAAGCAGATGTATAATCTTGTCTAGTATTTTATATAATCATTTTACGTATTTTTCTTCAAGACAATGAAATAAAAATTTTTCTGAGCTCTTTTGTTTTAATTTTTTGAAAGATATACAACTATATATCTTATTTGGATATTTTATTTGAACGTTTTGGACGATTACCTACGTTGTGGGAAAAAAAAAAAAAAATGACCATTACGTCCGAACGACGTCTTTTTTTCTTTTTTTCTTTGTTTTTAATTGTTTTCTTCTTGATTTAATGTCCAGATAAATATTGTCTGTGATTTTATATGGACTTTTTGTGTGATTTGCTCGGGGTAGGAAAATAATATTTTTCCAGGCACCGGGAAAATCTGTTTTTAATTATTCGGAAGGGGGGATCTTACTAAACCCAATTTTGAATGATCTTAAAATTAATCTTTTAATTTTTAGGATTTTAATCAAATAAAATAATTTTATATTATATCTTTCATTTAATATTATTTTATTAGTCAGTATAAATAAGTGACGGCGGACCGGAAATATTTTGCGGGACCCACGTTTAGTCATTAAGTGCTGTACACGTGGACCAATGAGGAGCTGGTCAAAATTGGTGGCTATGACTCATCGCAACGGGCCAATAGGACGATGACATGTGGCGTGACACCTCAAAGATCATGACTCACCAGCTTCTAGAAGGTTCCGCAAGTCCGACTCGGCTGTGACTCACCGCGATGACTCGCCGATTCAGAAGCTTTCTCGATGACTCGCCATTGTGACTCACCATTTATGATGCACCAATGATGCGGTTGTGACTGCCGGTCGGTGATTTCAAACATCTTGACTCACCTGTTTTGGAAAATATCTATGCTGACTCATCTGCTTCTAGAAAATATCTACGCTGACTCGCCATGCTGACTCACCCGTTCTAGAAAATTCCACGATGACTCATCATACTGACTCATCGTAGTGAGTCACATATTCTAGAAATTTCTCTATGATGACTCGCTTTATGACTCATCCAGGGTAATCAGTAGAAGAAAAATAATCAATAATAATTTTTGCTCTGTTAGTATAAAATAAAAATCTGTGTGTATTTTATTATCCATTGGATAATAGATACTGACTTTTTAAATAATAAATATTATTCATTGGTTAAAGTATGCTATAAAATATAATGTGCACCAATAGGAAATTGGTCAACAAAAAAATAGCAACCAATAAGAATCAAGTTAGCAAATAATTAACCAATAGAAATTGGTCAAAATTAATGGCTTGAATTTTAAGAACCAATAGAAAGCAAACTTTTAAACAAATATTGGACTTCTTGAATTTGTGTGAAGCTACGGTGGAAGAGAAGAGAATTGCTCTAATTATTCAATTCACTTTGTGAATTCACGTAGAAGGCTTATTGAAATGCATGAAGAATGCCAAATTTAATAAAAGAAAGACTAGTCAAATTTAGTGGCTTTTCTTTGTTGTTTCTACGGCAATTGCAAATTTTTGCAAAGCCAATATCACATTTCTATCTTTCCTATCTTTCAACTAGTTAACCAAGTCAACATTGGTGGCTTCTCTTTGAATTCATTCTACGGCAAAGCCATTTTGTGTGAAGCTAATATTTCCATTCAATTCTTTCTATCTTACATTTAATTACCCAAGTATAACAAAGTCAATTTTGGTGGCTTCTCTTCACTTGTGTCTACGGCAATTGCATGCTTTGGAAAAGCAAATATTGCATTTCAATTCATTCTTCTCTTCATGCTTCTACGGCAATGCCTAATAAAGGGTGATAAGTGTAGTTTCAATTTTATAAAGTTAGTCAATTTTGGTGGCTCTCTTGTTTAGTTTCTACGGCAATTGAATGCCTTAAGAAAGGCAATATTCAATAATTCATTTCATGCTTATTTCCTATGCAATTGTGACCATGCATTTGGAGGAAGCAAAACAAATATCTCTCACTTTCTCTCAAGGTCATTTACGGCCATGCATTCTAAAATAGGAGACTTTACTTTTGTTTAACCTAAAGTCTTCATCTTTCTCAAAAGCTATCAAGCCAACCTCTCAAATATTCTTCCTTCTTTTCTCTCTTTGTGTTCACGGCCAAAGCTCCTAAATGGAGACAATCTTCATCAATTTATTTCATTTGTTCTCTTCTATATCTTTTACTTCAAAGAACCAAGATCAAGCAACCAAATTTCTTTCCTTTTTCTCTTCCTCTTGAATTCGGCCAATCACCAAAAAATCCTCTTCCAAGCTTCTAAAAATTTAAATGACCATAGATCTTGAATCTCCATACCATTCTAAGGAACTTTCATGTTGGAAGTTTTTCCTAAATCATCCATTTCACCCTTGTTCTTCAAGCTCAAGGTGTAGGGTTTTAAGGTGAAATTTATGAAATCTTCACTATTAATTTTATTCTTTCCTTTTAAACCATATTTTGATTCATGGTTTTCCTTACTCAAGCCTTAGATATTAATATTGTATGTTTTCTTTTGATTTTTCAAGTAGCTCTTGGTGGAGAGGAATTGCTTGAAGGAGACATACAATGGCTTGGAGGTTTCTACAAGAGGTAAGAGGGAGATTACCCTCATCAACCAAGTGTTGGTGGTGAGGAATATATGTGGTTGTGCTTGTAGAATCCATAAGGATTCGGTGGTGTGCTTGTTTTGATGTGTTAATTATTTGTGTGTTTATTATTTGTGTGTTTGATAATTTGGTGCTTACTAGTAGGTTGTTGTGTATTTGTTAGTAGTCTTCTTATGTGATATTTGTAATAAATTGCATGTCTACAAGCTTTAATTTGCATGTCTACAAGCTTTGATAATATTGCATGTGTTAGAAATGCATGATAAAATATAGGATATGAATAATATGTCAAGGATTGTATGAGTGTTCCAAAGAACACACTAACAAGGCTCACGGCCATGATCCAAATGGGGAACCAAAATGTTCTCTTAATTTTCTTAAAAGGTGACCTAATTAACCTAAGAGAATTGGTGAGATATCCATTTGTTTAGATTAAGAAAAATGAATTTGGAAATTAAATGGCATAACCTTACATTTTCATCCAACATGTCTAACTTCAACACTTTGATTTCTAAAACTATTTTCTAGGGTAAGGATTAAATCAATGTAGACAATACAAGAGATTAAACATGTATTTAAAAGGTGAAAAATAATTTGGAAATCAAATGCAAAGTTTTTATCAAATTCGCCAACATGCCAAATTATACATTCATGATTTCTAAAAATTAATTCCAAGCTATTTTCAATCAAGAAGAAGCAATACAAGTTAAAGTAAATTTTCTACAATGAGTTTTAAAGAAATAAAATAGTTAGAATTAAGTTTAAGAGGTTAATACTAATGGTTTTTCGTAAGAAGAAATACAAGTAGCTTTATAAAATTTCTAACGTATAGCTCATCGTGTGTTTTGAAGCACGTTAGGAATTTTCAAAAGTATAATTATTTGGTATTAATAAAAATGAAAAGGACTTTTAAATGGTAAATTTAGGAAACCATTATTATAATTTATTAAACAAAATATCTTGTCAATTTTTAGTAAAAACGGATAAATAAGATAGAAAAGATGTCCAAAAGACAGTATACGCTATGAAAAATATTCTACGTAATTTGAAAGTACTAAATATTATTTCTGTCTGTTTTAAATAGTTATTTAAGGAAGTTGGACAAGAAAACGATTTAAAAATCCTACGCGATTGAGAAAACGTATTAAAAATGCTACGCGATTTTAAAAATAGAAAAATATCTTTACGCGATTTTTAAACGTTTGTAAAAATGACGGAATTATGAAAACGCGATAAAATTTCTACGCGATTGACCGTTACTATCTTTATACTGCCGGGAAAATGTGAACCCGTACATATTATTTTGAAAATCTATGTGCTATCGGGAAAATGTGAACCCGTACAGGCTTTTTGAAAATCTATTTGCTGTCGGGAAAATGCGAACCCGTACAGACTTTTGAAAATTTATATGCTATCGGGAAAATGTGAACCCGTACAGGCTTTTGAGACTATATCTGCTGTCGGGAAAATGTGAACCCGTACAGGCTTTCCATCTATCTGTTATGTGTGCCATGTATTTGGTGGATTGGTTGACGAGACGAATCACATCGTGTTGTCGATGCGATAAACGTAGTGTGGTTCATTGTTCTAATGAACTTGGAGACTTTAGTGTACGGGATCCCACATGTGGACAGTTGGTAGCTCCGCTGGGCCGTGGTAAACCGATAGCATACTATGGTACTCGACATACACTATGTTTAATCGAGATTGGTGAAATCTAGTAGTACATTTGCCTGTAGTGCCACAACGTGAGACCGTGAACTACACCACGCCTGGATTGATGGATTCCTGTGTCGTGGGGCTATAGACGCAACGTGTGACAGCGCAATAGTTGGTGGGGCAGCCGTGGTACTATTAGATTTTGCGAGTCATTCCTCTCTCTGATACTTGTGTTTTCTTTAGCTCCATGGAGTAGGATTGTATCTTATTATATATGTTGATATGTGGTGCATTATTATCTTTATTTGTTATTTTTATCTATTATCTTTTATTTGTTATTTCTTTTTATCTATTATCTTTTATCGTGATATTTTTATTTGTGATCTTTCATATCTCGATATTAATTGTTTATATGTTGTATTTTGTCTGTGCATTATTGTATTTTTGTTTGTGCTATGAAATGTTGTTATTGAATTTAATCTTTATTTTTATTGTCTTGTTATGATATTCTATATGGTATGAATTGTTATATCGTCTCCGATCCCGATAATGTTATTCTTGTTTATTTTATTAGATTATATGCATATTAGAAATATTTGTAAATTGATAACATGACTATAATTGTGATTATCTGTGTGTATGGAATGACTTTGTCATTCGAATCATTCTTTACTACCGTACTGGTATTGGTGAAAGGGGATCTCACCTCTTTCCTGTGTTGTTTGTTTGGGTTGTATTATTTGAATTCGTATAGTAGGCGGAACACATACTCAAACCTATAGGAGACAAGATTCTGGAGATGGTGACGGCGTCATAGAGTGGACTTTCACGTTTCAACAAGATGCAGTTGGTGAAGAAACAGACTATGTAGGTTGAATTTTTCTCGTTAGTGTTGTTACCGTGCTATTGGTAGTACCCGTCTTTGGGTTTACTCTTTGTTTCTCGAGTCTGTAAATATTACGTTTTAACTTATGTGAAATGATTGGTGATGTGTATGTTAATCTGTTAAGTTTAATTTCCATTTTACTTAAAATTTCCGGTAAGTTTGTATTTCCGCGATAAGAAATTTTAAAATCCATATTTTGAAACTCAAAGCTTTTATAAAATAATTTTAATTAGTTTTAAGATTTATTTATTTTTTTTAAATGTGACGCCCTACGGAGGGTGTTACAATTTTGGATATAACTAAATTGTCATAGTTCTTGAGGACCAAGAAAAGACAACATTTACTTATCCCTATAGTACATTTGCGTTTAAGAGGATGTCCTTTGGGCTATGTAATGCTCCTACAACCTTTCAACGTTGCATAATGGCCATCTTTGCTGATATGATTGAGCATGACCTGAAAGTGTTTATGGATGAATTTTCAGTATTTGGGGAAGATTATAATAGCTATTTGCAGACCCTTTCATTCGTGCTAAAAATGTGTGAAGAGACCAACCTCGTCCTAAATTGGGAAAAATGTCATTTTATGGTCCAAGAAGGCATAGTCTTTGGCCACAAGGTTTCTATCAAAGGGATAGAGGTGGACAAGGCAAAGATTGAGGTAATTAACAAGCTTCCTCTGCCTAATTCACTAAGAGGAATTCATAGTTTTCTTGGCTATGCGGGTTTCTACAGGAAGTTTATTAAGGACTTCTCGAAGATAGCCAAGCCTCTTTGCAACCTGTTGGAGAAAGACATTCAATTCATTTTTGATGAATCATGTCAGGTTGCATTTGAGGAGCTGAAGAAGAAATTGGTCTCAGTACTAGTAATTATTATTCCAGATTGGAACTTACCTTTCGAGCTCATGTGCGATGTTAGTGATTATGCTATGGGTGCAATGTTGGGGCAAAGAAAAGACAAGGTGTTTCGCTTCATTTATTATGCGAGTAAAACACTTAACGACGCCCAACTGAACTACACAACAATAGAAAAAGAGCTGATGGTAGTTGTATTTGCGTTTGATAAGTTTCGAGCTTACTTGATAGGGACTAAGGTGATTGTGTTTACAATTCACTCTGCAATCAAGTACTTAGTGAGCAAGAAAGATGCGAAACCATGATTGATTATATGGGTTTTGCTTCTACAAGAGTTTGATTTTGAGATCAGAGATAAGAAGGTGTGAAAAATAAGTGGCAGACCACCTTTCAAGACTTGAAAATGAAGAATGTCAAGCTGAACCAATCATAATTAAGGAAACATTTCTTGATGAGCAGCTTCTTACAACCACCACTTAATCATGGCTATGGTATGTGGACATGGTGAATTACATTGTGGATGGTGTGTTGCCACTAGATCTAACTTCTTACCAGAAGAAGAAATTCTTGTATGACGTCAGGCACTACATCTAGGATGAGCCATTTTTTGTTTAAACAGTGTTCAAACCAGATGTTAAGGAGGTGTGTACCAATGGAAGAAATGGAGCAGATTCTGAACCAATGTCATGTTTCTCCATACGGTAGACACTATAGTGGTGAGAGGACGACTACAAAGGTGCTCCAATCTGGCTTTTATTGGCCATCGCTATTCAAGGATGCACATTTTCATGTACAAAGATGTGATCGGTGCCAGAAATATGAAAACATCTCAAAGAGGAATGAGATGCCCCTTAACTCCATTCTGGAAGTTGAGATTTGTGATGTTTGGGGCATTGACTTCACGGGCCTCTTTATTCCCTCCTTTGAGAATCAGTACATACTTGTGGCAATGGACTATGTGTCCAAATGGGTGGAGGCATGTGCATTTCCTACCAATGATTCAAAGGTAGTGATTGACTTCATGAGAAAACAAATCTTCAGCGGGTTTGGAACACCTAGGGCCATAATAAGCGATGGAGGGTCACATTTCTATAATAAGTACTTTGAAGCCCTCCTAGCCAAGTTTGGAGTGACGCATCGGATTGCCAATGCTTATCAGCCATAAACAAGTGGACAAGCAGAGGTATCCAATCGCGAAATAAAGCGAATCTTGGAGAAAACAGTGTGTCCAACCAGAAAAGATTGGTCAAGGAAATTGGCTAACATATTATGGGCTTACAGGACTGCTTACAAGGGCCCCATTGGTATGTCTCCATATAAGTTACTGTTCGGGAAAGCATGCCACTTGCCGGTTAAGCTTGAGCATAATGCTTATTAGGCAAAAAAGCAGCTCAACTTCAATTTACAAGCTGCCGGCGAGAAAAGACTTTTGCAACTTAATGAACTTGATAAATTTAGGCTACAAGCCTATGAAAACGCAAAAGCTTACAAGGAGAAGATTAAATACTGGCATGACAAGAGGATAGTCCAAAAAAGATTTGATGAAGGTGATAACAATATATTTTATAAATTTATAACCCTTTCATTGGGCTTTTTAAGGTTCAATTAGGTTTAATTAAATTAGTTTTGTCACATTCTATGATATTGGACCTAATTGGATCATTGAAAGAATTATTGCATAAATTAGCATTAATTTATCTCTTCGACAATGTTCAGTAAATTGATTATAATTTGAGTTACATATGTCTGATTTATGTGATTTTAGTCTTGTAGAAAAGTTAAGACAATTTTCTACAACTTTTGTGAAGACCTCAAGAGCTATATCACAAGCTTGAATAACTCAAATTGGAATTGAAGCAAGAACTAGAATGCTGATCCTGACAGCTTGATCTCTGTGTACTCATCAGGCCATATCTTGGGTTGTAGGAATGATAATAGGCTGAAATTTTGATAGTTGATATTAAGACCCAAATCTACAACTTTCATGAAGAACACTTTTCGAGATTTTGAGGTTTAGTAAGACATATTGGGCTTGCAAATTAGAACAGAGGAGCTAAAATTGAGCCTGAGCAGTTGCAATGATTGGGTCATATCTTGAGCTATAGGAGACCAAATTGGATAGTTCAAGTGGGGATTTGATATCCAAGACAAAGGCCTATAACCTTCATGAAGGCTACTTTCTGAGATTCTATCGGCAAGCACGAGTTTGACACCAAATTATTTTGTGTAAGTGAAGACAAGCATTTTTTGCAATCATCCACCTACTCCTCAATCATCCACTTAATCATCCACCCACTCCTTAATTATCCACCCACTCATTATCCCACTCATTGTCATCTTTTGCTTGTGATGCTCTATAAAAGGTAGCATTGACTGCCTATTAGGGTAATCTTGGTTTTAAATCAAGATCATGCTATTATGTTATTTACTTATTGTAATTTTCTTTTATTATAAATAGAAGTTATGTTCATTATTTTTTTCTTCTCTCTTTCTTTCTTCTTACTTATGGGTAACTAATTTTTATCTTGCTTGGGTGAATGAGTGAAGCTTTTGGTAATAAAATAAGGTTAGATTAATTTCTTTCTTGTGCTTAAATGATATATTATCAAGTGGTCATTATATGTGTTGTATTTTGTTTCCAATCAATTTAGAAACCTTCCTTGTAAAGTGGAGTTCTTAATTCATTGTAGACAAGTGGTTTGACATAATGAATGCTTGAACTCAATTACAAGTGTTGATGTTAGTAAATAATTAAAGGAAAAAAATATAATTACGTAGATAATTCTAAATGGACTTTGAATGTTTTATTTTCCGATTGGAACTTCTGTTGTGCATGGATTTCAATTGAGTTATAAAAAAAATTAATTTTGTCCTTAAATTATTACCAAAAGTAGATCTCCTAACTTAAACAAGTTCTTTAATTTAATTGTGAACAAGTTTTATTATCTTTATTATTATGACAAAACCTTTCCTTACCTTTAAGAATTTTTCTTCATCAATTTCCTGTGGTGCCATTGCCGGGGACTTGATTTAAAGTTTTAATTTATTGAGGTTCTTTTCCTTTAATAAAATTTTTTTCTCTTCTCCCTCACCGAAACAAAAGATCGGCTTACCGGTCCTTCGATTTCTTTACTAACTTTCTAACTTACTAACCTACTAACTTACTAACCTACTAACTTTCTAACTTACTGACTTACTAACTAACTTATTTATTTATGTCATTTATTTATGCTTACTAACTTTTTTTTATTTATGTCATTTATTTATGCTTACTAACTTTTTTATTTATGTCATTTATTTTTGCTTTCTGACTTATTAACTTGTACATTATTTATTTATTTATGTCATTTATTTATTGTTAAGATTTTAATGGTTGGTGTAAACCGCCGACTTGTACATTATTTTTTCTATTTTAAGACATTCATATATGCTTAATTGGTATCGTAATTCAAATTCTAGTCGTTTGGTTAAAATTAATTATGGTACTTTATATATTGATTTGTTTGAATCACAATCACATACAATTGACACAATGACTAAAAAATGAAAGTGTAAATGATGAACATGAAAATCAACAGTCGTGAACCATGCGTGAATATTTGCAACTACCTCAAAATTCTAGTCCATCATGCTTTATCTTTCCACTCAACGCCAGTAATTTTAGATTTAAGCCAGGTATGATTTCTTTGCTTCCTAATTTTCATGGTTTAGAATTTGAAAGCCCATATTTACATCTAAAAGAATTTGAAGAAGTATGTATTGCTTTCAATGACCAAAATTACACTGAAGAGATTGTTAAGCTTAAATTGTTTCCTTTTTCTTTAAAAGATAAAGCAAAAACATTGGCTTAACACTTTGAAACCAAGATCAATTGGCACATGACAAGAAACGCAAGGTGAGTTCTTAAAGAAATTTTTTCCAACGCATAAAATCAATGCTATGAAAAGACAAATCCAAAATTTTTTCCAAAATTCAAATGAAGCATATTTTCAATATTGGGAATGGTTTAAAGATTTGTTAAATTCTTGTCTACATCATGGTTTTAAAAAATGGCACAATATAAGCTTCTTTTATGAAAGTTTAACACTTGAAACCAAATAATTTGTGGAAACAATGTGCAATTGTGAGTTTCTTGATAAAGAACCTGATGAAACTTTAGACTATTTAAACTAGTCGGCTAAAAATTCTCAATCTTGGCATGGTACTACTATTTCTGAAAATTCAATTAGATCTAACCTTGAAAGTGCTAATAAAGGAAAATATCACCTTAGTCAAGAGAAAGATCTAAATGCTAGGTTTACCAGTTTGGCAAGAAAGGTTGAAGCCATAGAATTATGAAACGTAAAAGAAATCAAATATGTGCAAAATGAAAAAATTTGTGGCATTTCTGATGACTTAGGACACTCAACACATGAATGTCATAATATTCCTATTTTTAAAGAAGTTGTACATGAGCAAGTAAATGCAATGAATAATTTTAAAAAGTCATTTACTTCTTTTTCAGATACATACAATCTGGGATGGAGAAATCACCCGAACTTCAGCTGGAGGAATAATAATCAAACACAATTTATGCAACCACCACCTTCTCAGGAACAACAAGATTCTCAAAATTGTCAAGGATATGCACCTTATGTCCCACCATATAAGAAAAACCTTGAAGGAACTCTACATGCATTCATAGAAAGGCAAGATGCCATTAATAAACAAAACACTTTAACTATGATTGACATAAAATAAACTCCGGCTAAACTTACTTCTGCACTCACTATTCACGAGAAAGGAAAATTTTCTTCTCAATCTCAACCGAATCCCAAAGGTCAGTACATTCTAAATGAGGGTAGTTTAGAAAACTAAAAAATAAATCAAGTCAATTCAGTGATAACTCTTAGGAGTAGTAAAGTTATTGAAAAAGAAATTCTTGAACCTTGTGAGAAAGATGATGAATCAAACCCCCAAGATAAAGAAGAGGTTGATAAGCCATCTGCCCAAAATGAGACCAAACTCTCGTCTCCTCTACCCTCATTTCCTTAAGCATTAATTAATTCAAGGAAATTGAACCACCACACTGAAATTTTTAAAATTTTTAAACAAGTAAAGGTTAATATTCTGTTGTTAGATGCTATCAAATAGGTTCCTTCTTATGCCAAATTTTTGAAGGACTTATGCACTATTAAACGGAAATTAAATGTGAAAAAGAATGTCTTTTTGACTGAACAAGCAAGTTCCATTATTCAGAGCAATAATGTTTTGAAACATAAAGACCCTGGTTGTCCTACGATTTCGTGCATTATTGGAGAACATAAAATTGATCAAGCTTTACTTGATCTTGGTGCTAGTGTTAATTTGCTTCGATATTCAGTTTATCAACAACTCAATCTAGGTGAGTTAAAACTAACTTTTGTAACTCTTCTACTTGCTGATAGATCAATTAAAATTCTAAAAGGAATAGTAGAAGATGTGTTAGTACAAGTTGATAAATTCATATATCTTGTGAAATTTATTGTCTTGGATACTTAACCTATGGTTGATAGTTACACTTCAATTCTTGTTATTTTAGGTCGCCCATTTTTAGCAATATCTAATGCTTTGATAAATTGTAGAAATGGAGTGGTGAAGCTAACATTTGGAAATATGATACTGGAACTCAATGTTTTTAACATGTGTAAGTAATTACATGAAGTCCTTGATGAAAAGAAGGAAGTTGAAGGGATTGAAGCCATTGTAGATGATCATATTCAAATAAGGAGTTCTTCTAACCCATTAGAAATTTGTTTAATTAATTCATTTGATTCAGGCATGTAATTAAATGATGATATTTCTGAAGTATGCTCTTTGCTTGATTGTACAGAGGCAATGGAGTACAATGGATGGAAGCCAAGATTTGAAGAGCTAAAACCCATGAATGATAATACCCATGAAAAAGTACCCATACTGGAATTAAAGTCATTACCTGCTGGGTTGAAGTACACATTTTTGGGAGAAAAGCAAAGATTTTCAGTGATAATTACCTCGTCCCTTACTGAAGAACATGAAGGTATGTTAATAGAAGTATTTAAAAGGCATACAAGTACAATTGGATGGACTTTAAAGGACATAAAAGGTATTAATCTATTAATATGTATACATAGAATACATTTAGAGGATAATGCTAAAACATTTCAAAAACCTCAAAGAAGATTAAATCCACACATGAAAGAAGTAGTTCGAGGTGAAGTTCTTAAATTGTTTGATGTTGGAATTATCTATCCTATCTCTGATTACCAGTGGGTAAGCCCTACACAAGTTGTGCCTAAGAAATCTAGAATAATAGTGGTTGAAAATGAAAAAGGTTAATTAATACCTACGCGAGTCTCATCCAGTTGGCGTACGTGTATTGATTATAAAAAATTAAATGCTGTTACTAGGAAAGATCATTTCCCATTACCATTTCTTGATCAAATTCTGGAAAGGGTAGCAGGAAATCCATACTACTGTTTTCTTGATGGTTATTCGGGTTATAATCAAATACCAATTGCACTGGAGGATTAAGAAAAAACTACTTTTATATGTCCCTTTGGTACTTTTGTATATAGAAGAATGTCTTTTGGCCTTTATAATGCTCCGACAACATTCTAAAGATGCATGCTAAGTATTTTTAGTGATATGATTGAGCATTATTTAGAGGTTTTCATGGATGACTTAATAGTTTTTGGAAATTCATTTAAAAATTGTATTGATAATTTGGAAAAAGTTCTTAAAAGATGTGAAGAAAAATGATTTGTGCTAAACTGGGAAAAATGTCATTACATGGTTACCTCAGGAATAATGTTAAGTCATGTGATATCTTTTAAAGAAATTGAAGTTGATAAGACCAAAGTTAAATTAATTACCCATTTGCCTTCCCCAAAAACAGTCAGAGAAGTTCGTTCTTTTTTAGGACATACAGGATTTTACAGAATATTCATTAAGGACTTTAGTGTCATATCTAGATCATTATGTAATCTTCTGTTAAAAGATGCATCATTTGATTGGACTCAAGAATGTAAAAAATCTTTTGAAAAATTAATGGTCTCCTGACATATGCTTCTATCATGCAATCCCTTGACTGGTCTTTGCCTTGTGAGTTAATGTGTGATGCTAGTGATTTTTTTGTGGGCGCTGTTTTAGGCCAAAGAAAGGAAGGTAAGCCTTATGTGATTTGTTATGCAAGTAGAACTTTAAATAGTGCACAAATGAATTACACCACTACTGAAAAAGAACTACTTGCTATAATATTTGCACTGGAAAAATTTTGATCTTATTTATTTGGTTCTTCTATTGTAATTTTCACCAATCATGCTGCTGTTAGATATTTGATATCTAAGCAGGATGTCAAACCAAGATTGATACGGTGGATCTTGTTGCTTCAAGAATTCAACATCACAATAAAAGATAAGAAAGGAGTCAAAAATATTATCGCAGATCATTTGTCCAGACTTACAACATGCTAACTTTTTGATAACACACCCATTAATGATTCTTTTCCCAATGAATCCTTATTTTCTGTTAATTCCATGCCTTAGTTTGCTAACATAGTCAATTTTCTTGTAACAGGAAAGATGTCGCCTCAATGGATGCACTAAGATAGAAGGAAATTTTTGACAAAGGTGAAATTTTTTTATTGGGATGACCCATACTTGTTCAAATATTGTCCTGACCAAATCTTTCGGAGATGTGTGCCCGACAGTGAGGTAGATAGTGTGATTAAATTTTGTCACTCAGAAGCATATGGAGGTCACTTTTCTTCAAAGAAACCAGCTGCAAAAATCTTGTTGTGTGGATTTTATTAGCCCACTCTATTTAAGGACTGTTATACCTTTCGCAAAAGTTATGAAAATTATCAAAAAATGGGCTCCATTTCAAAAAGAAACATGATGCCTCTAAACCCTATCCTTGTCATAAAAAATTTTTATTGTTGGGGAATTGATTTCATGGGCCCATTTCCATCCTCATTTGGATTTGTGTATATTTGATTGCAGTTGATTATGTCTCAAAATAGATTGAGATGATTCCATGCTGACACAATGATCATAAAACTGTTCTCAAATTTTTAAAAGAAAATGTCTTGTGTCGATTTGAAATCCCTCGAGCTATCATCAGTGATGGGGGAACATATTTTTGCAATAAATCATTTGAATCTTTAATGAAGAAATATAGTATTTCACACAAAATTGTCACCCCTTATCACTCTCAGACAAATGGACAAGTTGAATTGGCAAATAGGGAGATTAAACAAATTTTGCAAAAAATGGTTAACCCAAATCGTAAAGATTGGTCTTTAAGACTAAACGATGCACTTTGGGCTTACCGTACTGCTTTTAAAACATATTTTGGCATGTCACCCTATTGGTTAGTCTATGAAAAACTTTATCACTTGCCTATAGAATTGGAACATAAAGCATTTTGGGCCATTAAAGCTTTCAACCTAAACCTTGATGATGCTTGCAAGATACGCAAATTGCAATTAAATGAACTTGAGGAATTGAGAAATGATGCATATGAAAACTCAAAGATTTATAAAGCTAGAACAAAAGTTTTTCATGACAAGTTAATTTTGAGAAAATCTTTTGAAATTAGTTAAAAAGTTTTGCTTTATAATTCTCGTCTGCACCTATTCCCTAGCAAGTTGAGATCTAGGTGGAGTGGTGGTTGGGGTGAAATCCGCAAGTGTACGGTTTCGTCGTCAAGTAATAAAATATCGAATCCATAGGGACTATGTTTATGAATACCAATTAACTAATTAATTCAATTAAATTAAACAAAAGAGAATATAATTGTTGAACAAGAACGTAGAAACCAAACAATTAAATAAATAAAGTTAAGACGCAAAATTGAGAATAAAAATAGTAAATTGTTGAGAAAAGATTTCAGATTTAAGAAAGCTTCCAGGATTGGGGTTAACCAGTCATTGATGATACAAGACTCTAATTGACAATCCTCTTATTAACACTTGAAATTCAATTGAAGGTGAATTACCCTAAATTAGTTAATGTTCCCTTCACTTGAAAAACGTCAGTTTTAAGTTTCCCATAGGTTATTATTGATAACTTTTGGCAAGTCGAGATGCTTTGAAGATCATGTTTATGGAAGCTTCCCGTCGTTCAAGATACAAGAACCGTGCCCAATTAAACCAATTCCTACTCTCGTGGTAATTGAATCTAAATTGAACCCATTACGCTTTTTGGTAATTCATTAATTCTCGAAAGGCTAAACCTACTCTCGTGATTTAGACCTTAAGTTCAATTCTTATAGTTCCAACACCTAGGTTCACCTTTCAATACGTCCCTAGATATCTATGAGATGCAAATAAGTGGCAGCAAATTCACATGAATAATCGCAATAAGAATTGAATCAACAACATTCAAGATTAATAAAAGGGGTAAACAATATCAATTAATCATCATCAATGTATCAAAGGGCATTGCCCAATCCTAGAAACAAAAGGAACTACTCAGACATGGAGAAGAAGAAACCAGAAATCAAGTTCCAAGAACATCCAAACCCGTAATCCTAGAGAGAAGAGAGGAAGATGAAGATCAAGAGCCTCCAATGTGCCTCATTTCAAACCAAATTCGAACCCTAATGATGTCTTCAGAACATCTATAAATACCCCATGGGTTAAAACTGGTTCAAGCCCATCAGAAAAGAGAAAAACGGACTTAAAAATCTGACACGCACACCGAACCACGGCCGTGGTGGGGACCACGGCCGAGGCCGTGGTTGTCTCTGTTTGACAACTATAGTCGTGTTTTTGAGACCACGGCCGGGTGTGGTTCGGACCACGGCCGGGCCGTGGTCCGGACCATGGCCGAGTGGTGTGGTTGACTCGAACTCTCCTTTTTACTTTTTCACGCACTGTTCGATCCATGGCCGTGGTTCGAGCCACGGGCGGCCGTGGTTCCCTCTGGAGCGAGCTTTTGTCCTAAAATGCTACCCTTTAAGCTCCAACTTCAATTGTGCAAGTTTTTCATCCATTTCAAGGCCAATTAAGCACCAAGTTTTGCACAATAACACCAAAAACACCATGATTATCCGAACTAAATGGAAAAACAAATAAAAAGGGAAACTAAAATGCCTAGAATGTATAAAAATGCATGCAAACACAAGAACAAAATATGATGTTGTTTCACACACATCAAATACCCCCCAAGCTTAAGATTTTGCTTGTCCCAAGCAATAACTAGGACCAAGTAAGAAATGGGATTATGAGACAATAATGAATGAGGAACCCGAGAAAACATCCAACCAAGCAATAGGCAAAGACAAACCAAGAATTAGAGAGGTAATCAAAATCAAGTCCAATTAGAGGCTAAAGTTCTCGAGAAATCATGCTCCTCACTAAATTAGGATCACTCCACTAACTACACTCAAAGTGTTTAAGGATGAAGACAATGCGCTCAATATTCCTCAAAGAAAATGCACTTCCATAAGCTTGATAAGAAACCAAATTTCCACTAATAATCAAAGCATGAATGCAAGAATCAAAAGGTCTTTCAAGGGATATAATGGGGCCATGGGAATGATGTCGGGAAGGATAAAGAAAAGAGGGTATGCACAAAGGGCTAACAACATTTTCAACAAGCACAAGAAACCCAATAGAACATACCGGAGCAAAACGTGGAGCAAAGACAATTTTCAATCAAGGCATAATTCCACATTTTCTCCCTTTCTTTTCAAGCTTTCATCTCAAGCTTTTCTTTTATTTTGTTTTCCTTTTTCCTCATTTTTTTTTTTTGAGGGAGAGACCTCATTTTCAAAACACATGATTCCCAATACAACATTCAAACTCAGATTGCTCCATTCAATATTCTAAATGATCACCAACAATGTATCATCATAGGCATCAAGAAAACAATTATACAATAAGCTCAAAATGGGCAACTAGTGGATGAAAGTGTAACAAATTCAGAAGGCCAGAAAAATACCTAAGATGCCTTAATCACATTCAAGCATGCAAACCAAGATTTCGCCTCAAAATGGTTTCAAATCAAGTTCTAGAGCACAAAATGAATGAGAAAAGACCACTCAACACAAAGAATGGGATGAAAAATCATATAGTGAATAAATCTCATACAAGCTCAAAACTCACTTTTAGAGGTTCAAAAATCAATGAGAAGCACAAATTCAGAGAACATATACTAATTATCAACTATCAAGAAATTACCTCCACTATCAATTAAAGACAATGCCTGTTGCCTACCACAAGAATCAATAAATTGGGTTCCAAATCAATTATCATCTCAAAATCCCCAAAAGAGAGGGGACAAGGTTCAACCAAAAAGCGAGAAATATAAGATGGTGTGAAAATGCAATGCAAAATGAGATATGGGAATGCATGATAATGAAGATAAAAATAAAAATGAAAAATAAATATAAATGAGATATGGGAATGCATGATAATGAAGATAAAAATAAAAATGAAAAATAAATACCCCCAAGCTTAGACCTTACATTGTCCCCAATGTAAAAATCTAAAACTATGGAAGGAATAAATGAAAAGAACTCATTTGCGGTGGTGGAAAAAGGAGACGTGTAGCCATGAACTCGAACATCCGGTCTAAAACTCCATTTTTTTTTTTTTGGCCGATACTATATACATCCCCCTACAAAGGCTCCGAACTCGGGAGGCACCAAAGCCGACTCAACAATAGCTAACTAAGAAACAAAAATAAAAAAGTGTTAATCAATAAAAATAAGAAAATAAAGGAAAAGAGATAGAAAGTTGGGTTGCCTCCCAAGAAGCGCTAAGTTATAGTCATTAGCTTGACTATGTGAGTTTGTTCTATGCTCGGGTGATGTCAATAGAGTGGTACTCGGTCCCCACTCCTTCTTCATAGTGTTGCACTCTCTCGGCCGTTTATTAGAAATGTCTTCTCGGCCTTCTATCTTCACCTCAAGCACACCATAGGATAAGACTCGAACAATCTCATATGGTCCGGACCATTTCGACCAAAACTTTACAGACGAGAAATGTAGAAGCGAGTTATCAACAAGAACTTTATCCCCTGGTTTAAATTCACGCTTCTTGACACATTTGTCATCTCGCTTCTTTGGTCCTTTCTTGCAAGGCTTGACCTTCTTGAACTTGGAAGCAACCTTGGGCAAGGTCTCCTCTAACATAGCATGAGTCAGATTCTTGCATATACGAAAGTACAACTCTGTCCACATCATCGGTAGCATCTATGCGATTACATGAATTAGAGGAATTAAGATTTTTTCAGAATTGAAAACATTAAAAACTACTTCCTCATTATTCAATCGCAAAGTCAATTTCCTTCGTGGACATCAATAATTGCCCTTCCAGTGGCGAGGAATGGTCGCCCAAGTATGAGCGGCATTTTAGCATCTTCTTCCATGTCAAGCACAACAAAATCAACGGGTATAAAAAACTTACCCACTCTAATAGGAACATCCTCCAAGATGCCTACGGGGTACTTGACGGACCGATCCATAACTGAAGTGAAATAGTTGTGGGTTTCAGCTCACTCACCTCCAACTTCTTGCACACGAGAAAAGGGGCATAAGACCGACACTAGCCCCTAAGTCACACGAGAGCTTTATCAAAATTTGTGTTACCAATCAAGCAAGGAATAGAGAAGCTACCTGGATCTTTTAGCTTAGGAGGCAATTTATTTTGAATTAAAGCACTACACTCCTCGATTAAAGCTACGGTCTCATATTCATCAAGCTTTCTCTTATTAGACAAAATGTCCTTAAGAAATCTAGCATAGGTAGGCATTTGTTTCAACACCTCAGTGAAGGGTACATTAATGTACAATTTCTTAAGGACCTCTAGGAACTTCCCAAATTGCATATCTAGCTTGGCCTTAGCCAATCTTTGAGGGAATGGCACTGGGGGTTGGTATGGTTCAGGGGGTACATACTTAGACACCTTTTCATTAATTTTCTCTTCCTCTAAGGGTTGTGTCTTAGTGTCTTTTTCCTCATTCCCCTCATCTTTGTCACTCACCTCCTTACCCTTGGGATCCTCTAATGTCTTACCACTTCTCAAACTAAGCGCCATGCGGTGTTCATTACCCTGGATTCATTTCAGTGACGGGAAAAATTTACCTTGTTGCTATGTGAAGTGCATGCAAGTTGGGCAATCGAGTTTCTAACAATTTATTATGAATGGCCAAATTTTCAACTTTAGATGACAACTCTCTAATGGCCTCAGTCACAACTTGCCCATGTTGCCTAAACTCCTCATTTTGCTTAGCTTGACTCTCAACAAAATTCTCAAGAAGAGACTCAAGTTTAGAGTTTTGTACCTGTTGGAGTCCAGAAGAGGGTTTAGAACTACCTTGCCCTGCTTGGTGTTGACTATTCCGGTAGGAGAAGTTGGGATGTAACTTCCAACCGGGGTTATAAGTTTGAGAATATGGATCATTCCTCCCCTTTTGGTTGAAGTCATGGAAATTGTGGCATGATTCCACTTGCTCCACTGGTGCACCTTGTGAGAGCCAATTCCAACTTGGCATTCAACACCTATGTGTCCCCTGTGCTCCACAAATCTCACAAAAATTGTTAGAGGCACCTATGGCATTTACATGAGCCTTTTCAAGCATGTCAAAACGTTTATTCAAAGAATCAAATTTTGACATAATTAAATCAACTCCGTCTACCTCAAACTTACCTCCCGAGAGTTTTCTCGGGTTATTACCTCTTTCATTTGCCCATTGGTGATGATTTGTGGCAACACTCTCAATGATCTCATAGGCTTCTGTCAGTCTTCTATTCATCAAAGCTCCACCAGCTGCAGAGTCTAGAGACACCTTCGAAGAATATTCTAGCCCATTATAGAAGGTGTGGACAATCAACCATTTTTCTAACCCATGGTGTGGGCAGGCTTCCAACAAAGCCTTGTATCTATCCCAAGCTTCCGACAATGATTCACCATCTTTCTGAACAAAGCTTGTGATTTGGGTCCTCAGATGAGCAGTCTTGGATGGTGGAAAGAATTTGTTCAAGAAAGTTTGCTCCAATTGGTCCCAAGAAGTGATGGTCTCAGCGGGAATTGACCTCAACCAAGCCCTAGCTCTATCTCTCAATGATAATGGAAATAGGCGAAGGCGAATAGCATCAACAGAGGCACCTTCAATCTTGAGGGTCTCACAGAACTCCAAGAACATATCCACATGATCGTTTGGGTCCTCTGATGGCAATCCTCCAAACTGGTTCTGCCTTATCATGGTGAGTAAAGCAGGTGGTATGGTGAACTATCTAGCTTCAATGTCTGGCCGAGCAATTCCAGAACGCAAACCCCGAGCATTAGGGGCTGCATACTCTTTAAGAGGTCTATTATCAGCAGGTGCAGCCATGACAAGCGTTGGCTCAAGTCTATCTCTTGCTCTTTGGCTTTGTTGTCATCTTCTTCTGCGAAGGGTTCTTTCAATTTCAGGATCACCTTCTTCAAGAGTCCCAAAACATCTAGTTCTTCGCATAAACAAGAGAATTACCTGTAGACACTCAAACAGAAAACAAGAAAGTAGTAAAAAGGTTTAAAATAATTAAATTAAAAATTTAACTGATATTCAAGAAGAACACAGTCCCCGGCAACGGCGCCAAAAACTTGGTTGGGGTGAAATCCGCAAGTGTACGGTTTCATCGTCAAGTAATAAAATATCGAATCCACAGGGACTATGTTTATGAATACCAATTAATTAATTAATTCAATTCAATTAAACAAAAGAGAATATAATTGTTGAACAAGAACGTAGAAACCAAACAATTAAATAAATAAAGTTAAGACGCAAAATTGAGAATAAAAATAGTAAATTGTTGAGAAAAGATTTCAGATTTAAGAAAGCTTCCAGGATTGGGGTTAACCACAATGATACAAGGCTCCTAATTGACAATCCTCTTATTAACACTTGAAATTCAATTGAAGGTGAATTACCCTAAATTAGTTAATGTTCCCTTTCAAGATACAAGAACCGTGCCCAATTAAACCAATTCCTACTCTCGTGGTAATTGAATCTAAATTGAACTCATTACGCTTTTTGGTAATTCATTAATCCTCGAAAGGCTAAACCTACTCTCGTGATTTAGACCTTAAGTTCAATTCTTATAGTTCCAACACCTAGGTTCACCTTTCAGTACGTCCCTAGATATCTATGAGATGCAAATAAGTGGCCAGCAAATTCACATGAATAATCGCAATAAGGATTGAATCAACAACATTCAAGATTAATAAAAGGGATAAACAATATCAATTAATCATCATCAATGTATCAAAGGGCATTGCCCAATCCTAGAAACAAAAGGAACTACTCAGACATGGAGAAGAAGAAACCAGAAATCAAGTTCCAAGAACATCCAAACCCGTAATCCTAGAGAGAAGAGAGGAAGATGAAGATCAAGAGCCTCCAATGTGCCTCCTTTCAAACCAAATTCGAACCCTAATGCTGTCTTGAGAACATCTATAAATACCCCATGGGTTAAACCGGTTCAAGCCCATCAGAAAAGAGAAAAACGGACTTAAAAATCGATCGACACGCACACCGAACCACGGTCGTGGTGGGGACCACGGCCGGACCGTGGTTGTCTCGTTTGACAACTATAGTCGTGTTTCGGACCACGGCCGGTGTGGTTCGGACCACGGCCGGAGGCCGTGGTCCGACCATGGCCGGGGTGTGGTTGACTCGAACTCTCCTTTTTACTTTTTCACGCGGTACATTCGATCCATGGCCGTGGTTCGGGCCACGGGCGGCCGTGGTTCCCTCGGAGCGAGCTTTTTGTCCTAAAATGCTACCCTTTAAGCTCCAACTTCAATTGTGCAAGTTTTTCATCCATTTCAAGGCCAATTAAGCACCAATCCTGCACAATAACACCAAAAAACCGCTGATTATCCGAACTAAATGGAAAAAAAATAAAAAGGGAAACTAAAATGCCTAGAATGTATAAAAATGCATGCAAACACAAGAACAAAATATGATGTTGTTTCACACACATCAAGTGGTCCTTTTGTTGTCAAACATGTGTATCCTCATAGGGCCATAAACATTGAGAATCCTAAGAATGGTAATGTGTTTAAAGTCAATGGACAAAAACTTAAACTGTTTTTGGAAAACCAAGTTGATGAGGTAGAATTCATCTATCTTTCTAATCCTTGTTATGAATAGAATTTATTCTAATCTTGTTGCCTTCCTTTTGCAGTTCTTTGTGTTCCCGGTTAAGTGATAGATAACGGTACTCTGTGGCTTTCGAGTCGGTTTGCTTTCAATTTCCCACAATAAATGAATCTTTCTCCTTTAAAATGGATGTCATTCTCTCAAATTTAAGAAAACATTTTCCTTCCATCCCTCAAAATGCTCTGACAAAAATCTATAAAGCTAGATATGAAAGATTGAGACTGTTAATGCACAAGGGTATGTCAAAAGATGTACGCTGGATAATTGAAGGAAACGTCCATCTAGCAGGTGAGTCTTCAATTTCATTTGACTCATACATGTCAGGTCTTGGTAGAAGTTCGTATTCTAAAAGAGAAGAGCAAAAAGGTTACAAGTCTGTCACAAATGTACACAATGGAATTGTAACAAGCGTTGTCGTTCTTTGGGAATGGTTTCTGCAAATCGAGAAGATAAAATATTTTTCATTAAGAATGGACTGAGTAAGAAGTCATTAGATGATATCTTATTGACTCTTGAGACTCATTCTTGTGGATTTGTGCATCTTGAACTTCTTAACTTATGGAATCTCTTCAAGGATGAACAAAAACATTACAGTCTTGAGAATCTAACTCTAAAAGATCCTATTTGCTAATTTAAAAGAAAATTAGATGGGAAGTTTATCCTCGACTCATAAAAAGCGTTTAAGCCATTACTAGACGTAAAACCAGAGGAAGATGCGAGCCACAACCACAATAAGATGTACATATTATCTTCTTCAAAAAAAAAAAGAAAGAAAAAGCAAAAAAAAAAATAAGGTTAAAAAAAGAGACAAAATGAGAAAATGAGGGCGAAACTTCAGTTGTACTTGGTCTTTAATTAGATTAGGAGCCTGGGGTTGGATGTCCGTCTTTTCATAAACACAGGAGGAGACTTTCATACACTAGTATATAAATAAGGTTCAGGTGTCATGCTCTATAGAGAACCGTTGTCAGTGTCCTAAAGTTTACCTTTTAAGCAAGCTGAGATGGTGGGCAGATAGAAGCATCTCGTCTTTACAGTGCACGTGAAACTATTATTGAGTCGTATACCTACTTTAATTAGTAGGCCTCTATGGCGAGTTCTGATTAGCTGTGGTCAGGTACCATCTTTTTAGAATACATGCCTTTAATTAGGTTTGCAGGAATATAGAGGGCTGCTATTCTGCAAGCGAGACAGAAATGACCAAAGGTTCTTGTTGCCTGTTCGGCAATCCTTGTGGAGTTCTTATGTTGCACCGGTGACACGTAACTCAAAGATATGTCACTACTGCACTCATGACACGCAGTATAAAGATACGCCATGAAAACTATACATAAAGGTATGTCATCATTTGTTATATTTCTTTTATCTTTGTATGATTTTGTTGTATTTTAGTTTTGGACAGACGATCCTTTGAGCAGGGTCCTTCAAGGGTTTCTAGACTTCTTTACCCTGATGGTTTTCTTGAAGTTAAAAGAAACACACAAAAAAACCAAAAAAAAACAAAAAAAAAAGCTCAGATAGATTGGTTAGAAGGAAGCAGTGAGGAAAGCAGCATGAAACGCAAGCCAGATCTGACACTTCATCTATAACTTTTCTTTACCTTTGGTCTTATTTATCGTACTTTGTTTTTGTTTAAATTTATGTCAGATTTCTCTTTTTAGTAATTGCCGCAACAGGTAATATCTTTTATCCTTTACTCATCTATATTTCAACATTGAGGACAATGTTGTGATCTGGTTGGGGGGAAGGATAGTTGACCCAAAAAAAAATTGAAAAGTATGATATGATTGTCATGAACTTACTAAACCAATGAATGATGGCAGAGTAAAGAGTAATTTTACTCCTGAGACGCATCTAAATTGGGAAGGATGTTTAGTGATATGACTATCAGAAACCTACAGCAAAACCAATTAGGGATGACAGAGTAAGGAGTAAGTTTACTTTTGAAGTAAATTACTCTTGAGATGCATCTAGATTGGGGAAGTAACTATTTTGTGATGATTTGTGGAAGTAACAAAGTTCTATCGTTTGATTTCCTTTGAATGATTCAAGTGAATGAATTCTCACATTCTTTAAAGTAATTGAAATTAAGGGATCATAACATGGTTGAATAAATTGTCTTTTATCTTAAATTTCACATGCTTGGTTATGAATGTTGAATTGGTAGATTGAGAATGATAGATATATGTCTTGTGAGATTTTGACCCTATTAATGAATGGATTGAATATCCGTAACATTCTCTTCTTCATTGTGTGATTTTTTTTACTCATGAAATTGTTACTCTTGAACTTGCTTTAATTTTTTTTAGGCTATATTTTCACATGCACACATAAATATGATTGAGACATTTTTCATGAAATAGCTACTTTAACTAAATAAATACCAAATCAAAAAGGTCTTGCTTGAATAAGCTTTTCAGAGACATCACAAGCAAAGATATTATCTTAATATGATATCAAGCACTTCTATGACTTCTTGGAAATTCTCTAATTCATGCTAACGTAAGGCATTAGAAATGACTTATTTTCCCTTGCTTAACCCCTTTGAGATTATTTGACTATTCCTTGTTTCTAGCCCATTATGTGCCTTAAATGAAAAACCATGTTCTTACCTGACTTTAAGGAATAAGAGAGCATTGACTTTATTAGTGGATGAGTTCTTGAATAAGTGTGGGGGTGTGTGTGCAAAATGGTTGGTAAAAAAGGAACGAGTAGTGATTCTTATATTTTGAGGATGTGAATGGAAGCGTTAAATCGTCAAAACTTATCAAAATTATAACCGAAGTTATTACCTAAGCTTGTAGCATAGTGACAACACAGGATCATCTCCATGAGGATTGTAGATGCAATTTAATCAAATCAAGTAAAAGTTAGCAAAGGGGGTTTGATAGTTTAAGATCGCACTTAACAAAATTAAAGGAAGAAATGATAAATAAAGAGTAGTCAATTTAGAAACCTATCCAAGATTGGGTGGATTCAATCATAGACCCTTCATAGAACACTTGAAGCGCAATTGAATTGTTAATTTGGATCTAACCGAGATCTCTGCATCAAATCCAGAATTCATACTAGACGATCGTCTAGAATTCAATTAACAAGTGATAAACACAAATCATGCAATCGCACCATTCATGAAAATCTATGTTAATTTCAAGTACCGAATTCAATTAACTTAGGCACAAATCAAGTAACCTAACCTCTTCAATTACGTGATTAATTTAGATCAATCAGTTCTAAGTTTCATCACAAATCTCAATCTTCATTTATGTGATTAGTTTAGATCAATTAGTTCTAAGTTTCATCACAAATCTCAATCTTAAACTAAGATCAAATTAGATCAACATAAATAGAATCACCATTCATGCATTTAAGATCAAGAAGAAGAAGAAAGAAGAAGAAAGAAGAAGAAAAGAGGAATTCAATTACAAATCAAATACAATGCATAACCAAGGTCTCAAGAATCCAAACCACAATCTCTTCAAGAGTTCTAAATTGACCCAAAGTAGCTTAGCCCTCCATTACCATGAAGGGGAGCATCAAAATATACAAAACTATGAGAAACTATGAAGAAACAAGAAGAAACTTAGAGAGAAATGAAGGAGAATTTACATCTTGTTCATGATAAATGGTGCCTTTTATAGAAGTCTAAGGTAACAAAATGACAAAGGGAAGTGGGTGGATGAGTGGGTGAGTGAGTGGAGTGTTTGAGTGGATGGATTAGTGGGTTGGTTTAGTGGATTGGTTTAGTGGATGAGTGAGTGGAATGGTTGAGTGGTTGAATTAGTGAAAAATGCCAAAGGACTTTTGGTGAGTGGGAAATTATGGACATGAATGGGTGAGTGGATGGATGAGTGGATGGATTAGTGGATGAGTGGGTGGAGTGGTTAAGTGGTTGGATTAGTGTATGAGTGGATGAGTGGGTGAGTTAGTGGATGAGTGGATGAGTGGATTAGTGGATGGATGGATGAGTGGATTAGTGGATGGATGAGTGGATGGTTGAGGATGAAAATTTCGTGTCTGACTTGGAAGCCAAAAACGACCCACTATACTTCAGAATCACGAAAAGTGTTCTTCATGAAAGTTGTAGATCCTTGTCTTGGCTATAAAATGGATAGCTGGTTCGTCCAATTTGGCTTCCTTAAGCCCAAGATATGTCCCAAATACCGTAGGTTGCTCAAACCCAACTTCAGCACCTCTGTTCCGACTTGCAAGCTCAAAATGACCTACTAGACTTCTTTTTCTCAAAATGTGTTCTTCATGAAAGTTGTTTATTTGGATCTTGACTATCCACTGTCAAAATTTCAGCCCATCTCCATTATTACATCTTGAGATATGATTTTTGAGTGCACACTGTTCGGATTCTACTGACAGAACCCGTATTCTGACTTCCATGTCAACTTAGGTCCCTTAGACATCTGAATCAGACTTTGAGCTCTTCATCAAAGTTGTAGAGCTTCCTCTTAGCTTTCCTACAAGGTAAAATTCATGTTCATCAGATATTAGGAACTCAAGTTATGGCCAAAATACAGAAACAATGTCAAATCTCAATAATGCTGGAAATATTCAATTAGGACCAATTTGAGCTCAAACTCACAAAATCATACCAAACTCAATCAATTAAGAATATGGAGAGTGTAAATGACTAAACATAAGGGTTTCTTAATGAATAAAATATGTGATTATCAAATTCCCCCACACTTAGCTTTTTTTTTGCACTCTGGGCAAAACTCAAGACCAAAATTTTACAATCAAGAAGAACAACCAAAGGTTCGAGGATCAAAACATTCATGAGTTAACAATTCTCCACATCTCAAACCAACAAGCAAGGTATCTTCAACATGAATCGAGAATGATAGATCTTCACAAGATTCCCTCTCAATCTCTCAAGTGTTTAAAGGGTAGGTATTTCACTCAATTCAACCCATGAAAATTGCACTACCATAAGCTTGCTTATCTTCTACTTCTCCACTACTCAAAACACATGCACACACAAATCATGAGGACTTTATTCAAGGTTGTAGTGAGGTCAAGGTAACAGGAGAGGATAAAATGGATATGAGAAGATAAATACTAAAGAGAATAAAAGCAAATGAGAGCTGAGTTCAAATAACAAGCATAAAAGTTCATCCAACTCTAGTGTATATCCCTTTACATATTCATTTCCCAATCCTTTTTTTTTTTAAACACTTGGTTTTTTTTTTTTTTTTTTTTTTTTTTTTTTTTCTTTTATATATATGAACATAACTATATACATACATTTTTTTTTTCTTTTTGGGCACTCTTTTCTTTTTCAACAACCATTTTGTACACACACCCCACACTTGTTCAAAAACTCATCCATTAACCAAGCTAATGTTCTTTTATTCCTAAGGTAAAGTAAGAACACGATTTCTCATTTAAGGCACATAATGAGCTAGAAACAAGGAATGGTCAAATAAGCTCAAAGGGGTTAAGCAAAGGAAAATATACAAGGTTGGCAAGAATCGAGAGAATTTTCAAGAAGTCAAAAAGAGTGCTTGATATCATATTGAAAACAAGGTTGGCTATTTGGTTAAACTAGCTAATTAAGAAAGAGGGCCTCAATCATGTTCATGCATGCAAGTGAAATGTAGCCTCAAAAAGAATCAAAGCAAGTTCTAGAGTGGTCATTAACATGAGTGAAAATCACACAAGAAAGAAGAGAATGGCATAAATGTTAAATCCATCCATTAGGCTCAAAATCTCACAAGGTATGCATCCATCAAACTCAATTCATCAATTCAATCATCCATCTCCAAGCATATCAGTTCAAGAAGGGAGAAAAGTTATTCAATCATGCAATGAACCCTTTTTTTTTTTTTTAAACAAAAAAAAAAAAGAAACTTGCTAAAATCTCTCCCCACACTTAATATAGACATTGTCCTCAATGTGAAAGTGATAAATAAAACGGAAAGAAAAGAGCAACACAAACGATGAGGAGTGAATCAACGCAAGCGAGAAAAGAAGCACTGCTTGTCGATTTACGCATCGGACCACGAAAAGAAATCAAACAAGAAAACGTTAGTACTTCCACAATTTAATACTAATTAATTACTACCTAAAAAAACTCCTTACTACGCCACCAATTAAGATGCGTCTCAAGAGTAAAATTACTCCTTACTCTGCCATCACTAATTGGTTTAATAAGTCCATGACAATCATATCATACTTTCCAAACAAAACAACAAATTTTTTTTTTTTTTTTAATAAAATCAAACCCATTAAAGAGAAAGTGTCAGATCGGGCTTTTGTTTCTTGTTACTTCCTTATTTGCTTCTGTTGACCAATCTATCGAGCTAATACCTTATCGGTACATACTCAAAAGCTTCTAATTTATCAATGAGCTCATCAATAGTGGAGGCGAGAGATAAGAAGTTGTCTTCTTAGAAGGAGTGATAAATTTACGTTCCCATGACTTTGTCAAGAAAAAATAACAAAAGATCAAAGAAATTATTAACATTCAACAAACCAATGGGTTTATGTGGATGTTCGGTTCAAACCAAGAGACAATTTGAAAAATCTCTTCCAAAGTACCAAAACCACCTGGTAAGGCAATGAATGCATCGAGTTTTCAAGCATTATCTTCATGCGTTCATGCATTGATGATACTTTAAGTTCCTCTCCAATTGTCTTTCCATTGATGTTTGTTGAGCTAAAGGTTCGGGAATGACACCTAAAACTGTTGTCTCTTACATATACGCAAGTGATATAGCCCCATTAACCCACGGCAACCTCCCCATATACAAGATGAATATTCCTCGCAGCAAGTGATCGACCAAGAGTGCTAGCTGCATTTACAAACTCTAATCCCTTCCCATAACTCGACCCACAAAAAACACAGACATTTTTGAGGTTACGAATAGAAGCCCCCATTCTATACTCTTCCTCCCTTTGAGTGTCTCTGAGTTGAAGGAAAATGGAGTGTTTAAATAAGAAAAAGAATGGAAAGGGGAATAATTGCACCTATAAGGGTAGGTTGGATGTTGTCAGAAAAGGTTGAAATTAAGAAACACGAGAATCTTTTTTTTTTTTTTTTTTTTTTTTTTTTTTTTTTTTTTTTTGACTTCAAGAAAACCATCAAGGTAAAGAAGTCTAGAAACCCCCTGAAGGACCCTGCTCAAAGGATCGTTTGTACAAAAATCAAAATACAACAAAATGATACAAAGATAAAAGAAATAGAAAATGATGACATACTGTATGTACAGTTTCCATGGCGTATCTTTATCTTTGCGCGTCATGAGTGCAATAGACATCACGTCCTTTTTTTTTTTTTTTTTGAAATTGTTAGAAAAACTTGATGAAAGATGAGTGTATACTTACTTAAGATTGGGATGGAGGTAGTCTGCTCTTTCGGCTTTGTGCCAAAGCATTGTTGACCGATATTCGATCCATTCAAGACCGGCGTAACATAGGGCTCCCCAAAAGGGACAAGTGGCCATAATGTTGGTTGCCTCACATGTGGAATACAATCTACCTCTTTGTTTTTCAATTAAGAAATTTGGATCGGGATGCATGCATTTCCCCATTCACGGTGTGTGTTACCAAAGCCAACCCTAAGAAGTATACATTTTTTTTTTTTTTTTTTTTTTTTTTTTTTTTTTTTTTTTTTTTTTTTTTTTTTTTTTTTTTTTTTTTTTTTTTTTTTTTAGAGATGACATGAAGAAGAAGAAGAAGAAGAAGAAGATATGTCAGATTGTTTGTGGATATGGCTCACATTTGCCTCTCGGTTAAACGTCCGATAACTTGGCTTAAACATCTTCTATGAGTCGAGGATAAGCTTCCCATCAATTTTCTTATAAATTGGCAAACAGTCTTTTAGAGTCGATTCCCAAGCTGTAGCGTTGTTCTTCATCCTTGAAGAGATTCCACAATTTAAGAATTTCACGATGCACCAATCCACAAGAATGCGTCTCAAGAGTCAATAAGATATCATCTAATGACTCCTTACTCGATCCATTCTTAATGAAGAAAATTTTATCTTCTCTATTTGCGGAAACCATCCCCTTAGTACGACATCGCTTGTTACGGTTCCATCGTCCACATTTGTGACAGACTTGTAACCTTTTTGCTCTTCTCCTTTTAGAATATGAACTTCTTCCAAGACCAGGGCATATATGAGTCAAATGAAATTGAGGACTCACTGCTAATCGGACCTTCGCTTCAATTATCCATCGTACATCTTCGGCATACCTTTGTGCATTAACGGTCTCAATCTTTCACATCGAACTTTGTAGATTTTTCTCAGAGCATTTTGAGGAAGAGAAGGAAAATGTTTTCTCGGGTTTGAAAGAATGACATCCATTTTGAAGGAGAAGAAGGATTCGGTTATTTTGGGAAAGCGAAAAATAAACCGACTTGAGAGTCACGGAGTACCGTATCCGCCACTTAGCAAGCAACACAAAGAACTCAAGAACTTGGTTTTCCGGGAATGGTTGAGTCTTTGTCCATTAACTTTAAGCGCATTACCATTCCTAGGATCCTCAATATCTTCGGCCCCGAGAGGATACACGTGTTTGAATGACAAAAGAACCGCGCCACCTAGATCTCAATTTTCAAGGAGTAGGTGCGGATGATAATCTCAAAGCGAGAACCTTTTTGACCAATTTCCGCAACTTTTGCAAAAGGTGTAACAGACCTTGAATAAAGTGGGTCAATAAAATCCATCTTGCAAGATTTTCGCCATTTGTTGTTGTCGTTGAAGAAAAAGTGACCTCCACTTGCTTAGAGTGACAAAATTGAATGGCACTACCTTCCTCATTGTCGGGCATACTGAAATTTTTTTTTTTTTCTTTTTTTTTTTTTTTTTTTTTTTTTTTTTTTTTTTTTTTTTTTTTTTTTTTTTTATTCATAATGCGGATGGAGAAGGTTCATCACCTCCACACGCATTCTCGGAAGTTCATGATCTTGTTTGAGGCGGTGTCCATTTACGATGAAAGCTTTGGCGGTGACCTCACTTTTAATCTGAACGAAACGACACCGGAAGGAAAAACCTTAGTAACAATAAATGGTCCATCCCATCTAGACCTTAATTTGCCGAGGCATGAATCGGAGGCGGGAGTTATAGAGGAGAACTTTTTGACCAATCTCAAATGTTTTCCTCGAGAATCAACTTATCATGGAAGGCTTTGGTCTTCTCCTTATAAAGTTTGGAACTTTCATAAGCCTCCAAGCGGATCTCCTCCAATTCTTTGCGTGCTGCAGCTTCCTCTCCATACTGCTTGATCTAGGTCCAAGTTGCACCTTTTCACTTTACCCAAAATGCATGATGCTCAATTTCCACCGGTAGGTGTGCAGGCTTTTCAAAAACAATCCGATACGGAGACATCCCGATTGGTGTCTTATAAGCGGTCCGGTAAGCCCATAAAGCATCCTCAAGCCTCTTGCTCCAGTCCTTTCTGTTAGGTTGAGCGTCTGTACGGAGTATCGCTTGATCTCCCTGTTGGAAATCTCGGCTTGCCCATTAGTTTGGGGATGGTAAGGTGTAGAAACTCTGTGCAAGACCCATACTTTTTCATCAAAGCTTCCATGCTTCGATTACAAAAATGTGAACCACGATCAACGATGATGGCCTTTGGAACTCCAAACTGCGAGAAAAATGCGTGATCTAACAAAATCCACAACAACTTTGGAATCATCGGTCAGAGTAGCTTTCGCCTCCACCCACTTGGATACATAATCAACGACTAGCAAAATGTAAACAAAACCAAAAGAAACAGGAAAGGGTCCCATAAAATCAATACCCCATACATCAAAAATCTCACGAGAACAATAAGGATTTACGGGGCATCTCATTCCTTCGAGAAGTGTTTCTGTTTTTGGCATTGATCACAAGATTTACAAAACACATATGCATCATGAAATAGAGTGGGCCAATATAATCCAGATTCCAAAACTTTCCTAGCAGTCCTTTGGGGACCAAAATGACCGCCACATGCAAGTGTATGACAAAAGCTAAGAATAGAATGGAATTCATTATCAGGCACACATCTCCTAATGACTTGGTCACTACAAAATTTCCACAGATAAGGGTCATCCCACACATAATATTTTGACTCACTTTTCAATTTATCAATCTGAGCCCTAATAAAATGTGCAGGGAAAACACCAACAACTAAGAAATTTATCAAATCAGCAAACCAAGGAGTGTTACCTTGCAGCTTGAAAAGCTGCTCATCAGGGAAGACATCATGGATAGGTAAAGTATCGCCTCCTTTTCAATACGACTTAGGTGATCACCACTAAATTCTCGCTCCACTTTTATCACGGATTTCAATATCGAACTCTTGGAGGAGCAAAATCCACCTAATCAATCTAGGCTTTGCATCAAGCTTCTTCGGGAGAAACTTGAGTGTATGATCGAAAACACAACCACTCTAGAACCAAGCAAATATGATCGAAATTTGTCTAAAGCAAAAACAATTGCTAAAAGTTCCTTTTCGGTGGTGGTGTAGTTGACTTGTGCAGGATCTAAAGTTCTTGAAGCATAGGAGATGACATGAGATATTTTGCCGACCCTTTGTGCAAGAACGAGCTCCCAAAGCATAATTAGAGGCATCACACATGAGCTCAAATGGAAGTGTCCAATCGGTGGCTGGATGATAGGTGTCTTGGTCAATGCTTGCTTCAAGTGATTGAAGGCATCCTTGCATTTACGGTCAAAATGGAACTCCACTTCTTTTTGTAGCAAGTTGGATAGTGGAAGAGCAATTTTCTTTGAAATCTTTTATGAACCGCCTATAGAAACTGCATGACCAAGGAAAGAAGCGAACCTCCCGCACGCATGTGGGGTAAGATAAGCATGAAATAACATTTATTTTTGCGGGATCTACCTCGATACCCTTGCTAGATATTACATGTCCTAAAACTATACCTTGTTCTACCATGAAATGACATTTCTCAAAATTGAGAACAAGGTTAGTTTCAATGCATCTATGTAAAACTGAGCCGGACTATCCAAGCATGCATCAAAGGAAGAACCATAGACGGTAAAATCATCCATAAACACATCCATGCAATTCTCTAAAAAGTCGGAAAAGATACTTACCATACACCTTTGAAAGGTGCAGGAGCATTACGAGACCAAACGGCATCCTCACGTATGCAAATGTGCCAAATGGACAAGTGAAAGTAGTCTTCTCTTGGTCTTCGGGGCTATATGAATCTGAAAATAACACTGAATATCCATCCGAGAAAACAATAATGTGACTTGTCGACTAGCCTCTCCAACATCGATCAATGAAAGGTAGCGAAAATGATCTTTTACGGTAGCTGGTTAAGCGCCTATAATCAATGCAAACCCGCCAAGCATTACGAACTCTTGTGGGTAGAAGTTCGTTATTCTCATTCTCGACTCTTTGTGACCCAGATTTCTTGGGAACAACACGCACGGGGCTCACCCATTTCTTGTCGATATGGGATAAATAATGCGACTTGAAGTAGCTTGGTCACTTCCTTCTTCACCACATCTAGAATCAAGGGGTTCGGTCTCCTTTGGGGTTGCCTTCTTGGTTTCGTATCCTCTTCCAATAAAATCCTATGCATGCATGTGGAGGGACTAATACCAGGAAGATCGCAAGTGTCCATCCGATGGCTTGCTTATTACGCCTCAAAACTGCAAGCAATTTTTCTTCTTGTTCGGGTTCTGATTCTTAGCAACAATCTTTGGCGACTTCTCACCATCTCCTAAATATGCATATTTAAGATGGTGCGGCAAAGTCTTCAACTCTAAGGATGGAGAAATTTGTACAATGGAAGGCGACAAGCTATTTGAAACAACTAACTCACAACACTAAATTCGTCATACTTCGACTCTCATTTTCACATGTTGTACCATTCAAGTCGGCGACTACATCACCACTTATAAGCGCATTAATCTCGGACATGCGACACATGGCTCAACATCACAAGCAACACATGTATCACAAGAAACGAGAATCCGAGAAAGTCAGCAATATCAGGGAATTCAAGCATATAAATCAGCATAAACATCATCAACCAGCATCTCAATCACATCAATATGAAAAACAGAATGCTCCTCCAGGGGATGTCTCATGGCATCAAAAATGTTAAACTGTACCAAATCATCGCCAAACTCCATAGAAAGGGTGCCAGCATGCACATCTATCTTGGTCTTGGCGGTCTTGAGGAATGGTGTGCCTAGAATTAATGGAGCATGGGTTCTTTGAAGACTCATCTTCCATGTCCAAGACGTAGAAGTCCGCATTTGGAAAAATTAAATCATTCACCCGAACTAACACATCTTCTAGTACTCCTACAGGATAGCGGTGGTCCTATTTGCCAATTGAATCACTATACCAGTGGGTTGTAAAGTGCCAATGTTCAAGGACTGATAAATTGACATAGGCATGACATTAATCGAAGCACCCAAATCTAGCATTGCATGTTCAAATTTGGAGTTACCTATCGTGCAAGGAATTGTGAAAGTTCCGGGATCTTTGCATTTTTGTGGCATGCTTGGTAGAATCATTGCGAAACATTTACGCCCATGCTTATTTTCTCGGTACCCTTAAGTCTTCTCTTGTGAGTACACAACTCTTTGAGGAATTTGGCATACTTGGGAATGCGCTTGATTGCATCAAGGAGAGGAATATTGATTTCCACCTTCTGAATGTGTCCATGACTTCTCTTTCTATTTCGTTTTGCGCGATATGCTTGGACTGTGTGACTCTGTGTGGAAAAGGTAGTGGAATAGCCAGATTTGAATTCTCTGCACATTTCTTATGTATCACAGATTTTTGGGTGAGCTATCCACTTTCTTTGTTTCTGGTCACCTTACGGTTCTTTGCACTTGTAGTTCGGGTTGTGGTGGAGTAGGACCGTCAACTTCTCTGCCACTTCTCAAGCTAATGGCACTTACATTGCCTCTTGGGTTGTTTATTTGTGAAGGCAATTGGTTCGACCCTTGACTTTTCACTCACTCGAGTGGTTGCCATCCGCCCGATTTGAGTTTGTAATCTGGATGGTGGCATTGACATTCTGCTGAAAGCTGTTTCATCAAGTCTTCGAAAGGTGGCTCGGTGGAGTGGGCTGGCTTTGGAGCAAGTAGGCTGGAGGGCTCTTTGTATGGGTGGCGGCGCGAGTTGTGCTTGCCTAAATGCGGTGGTTGGTACTTGTTGCTAGG